>OZ007596.1:184994501-186322001 GCA_963931845.1 Maratus michaelseni
AGGCGCTACGTATTTATATGATTACGAACGCACCTAAAAAGGTTTTTTTTTCGATTCGTATCAAATGAACGATATTCCTGAACTAATATAAATACTTAATTTATATATTTTTAGGAATGAACAAATCTTTAAAAACATAACTGCCATTTCATTATACTTTGGTATTTAGCTCGAGAGATCATAAAGAGATTAATCTAACGTGAAATAAAAATGAGTATTTAAAAATAGTTATTAACTTATATAAGAAAAAAAAACTATTGAGTGCGTGATTCACTTTTTAATTAAAACACCTACTTATCAACACGAATCTAAATTTTGTCCAAATAAGCTTTAGTTAATCAGTTCAACTTTATATGCATCTTAGTCTCGAATGTACTCTTTCTACAAGTATTTTATTTTATTTTGTAACTTTTGGGTATCTTTTGGATTTCATTCAACTTAAAAGAATATATATTGGCAAATGATGTAAAAGTGGCAATAATAAATATATATATTTTTTAAAATATGCATTTAAAAATGCAAGTGCAGTATATTAAATTACTTATATAGCACTTTTATCTTCCTAGAGACTAACTGGCGATTGGTTCACCGATTTGCCTAGCACAATGCTGGTTAGTAGGAGACCAAAGGTTAGCCTTGAAATAATTAGTCGTCAACTCTCAACAATGAAAAAAGGAAATCGCTGAAGTAGAATTTTTAATTTTTTATACGTTTCCTAATTGGACTAAATTTTTGCATTGTATATAGTATATATACAAATGTATAGATCGTATACAGGCTGCACAAAAGCAATCAAATACGTTTCCAACTATAGGTCGTACAAACTGAAAATGGGATTTCAGAAGTGTTATGCGTTTACCAAATTGTTTTCTTAGATATCAAATTTCACCTTATTAAACGGGGAAGTTTTGTTACTGTATTCTGAATGCGATGGAAAGTGTTTCATAATCTATTTTTGAAGCATGATATTTCTTTCTTGATAATCAATTAGTAATCGGAATCATTTGCTTTATATTATTCATGATAAATAGAATGCTCGTGATTAGCTAAATTTTGATATTAATAAAAGTCAGATTCACCTCAATTATTAAAAATAAGTACTTATTTAAATAAAATAATATGAAATCTTTGAATTCAATGAAAATTTTATGTTACAGTGTTTTTAATATTTAAAAATTAATTCCAATACAATATCATAAAATATGTTTAATTTTTGAAGCAGATTGAAAATAAGAATTGTCCGAAGCTTTTATCTTTGCGCATATGATAATTTATTCGGAAATTTCCTTATATTTAAATAATTATATAATGTGGAGAATGCAAAGGATATTATTCCATCTAAGAAGGCAATGTGGAAGATAAAAAATGTAAAAGAGTTAATAATAATATGCATATCAACACATATGGAATTATATATACTCATAATGTAAACTCATATATACACTCATATATAACAGAAATATTATACACCCTATACACTAAAAATTCTAAATTATCGATTTTATGACACGACTTTGTGTAACGATTTTATGAAGCGATTATTTTAAACCAATGTATTATTAAATGAGGGATTTGTAGAAAGCTGGCTGTAATATAATTTTAGTGTGTTGCTACAGTCATACACAGCATGCATTTTTATTTGTGTAAAGAGGGTGCACATATTTTTTTTTACTATACATGGCTGCGAAACAAAATTTGATTACACTATCATCTATGGTCGATATTAATTAAAATTCATTTTACTGTCATCATGACATCTGAAAATCGACGAAATTTGTATAAGTTACTAAGGCTTACGGCGACAAGTCCTGTATTGAAAATTTGAGGTGTAACATTTATAATTATTTTACAAGACAAAACAAAAATATTCAGTTTTATTTTCTTTCCGAAAGATGCTTTCGCACCCTCGCTAAAACGTATATCCCTTTCATAAAGCACAGTTCAATTAAATACTGACTGCAGTAACTAATACAATAGAATTCTACCGTGTCTCGCTGTAAATAAAGAAATAACTTTACCTTCCCCCATCCTATTTTGTACAGTTTACGTGTTGCAATGAATGCAATAAATTTCATAATTTTATAAGTACTGTAAAATCATTAAATTGTACTTGAAATGATAGACAATAATATGTCTGAAATTGTTTGGGTAGCTTTGGAAATGAATTACAAATGCCACATTGAGCATTATCACTAAATAAAATATTTTAATCCATCTCAATCACATATCTAAATTTCATGTAAATACGAGAAATTTGACAAATGTTCTGGAGAATCGGAATGTCCACTTAATTCAGCAACTTAAACTTTAGCACGAATTTCATTCAAAAGGCTAATAACAAGTAAAATGTAAAAAACAAATGATACTTTTTTTAATATTATAAAAACAGTCATCCGTTGCTCTCTATCAGGAGAAGAACAACTCTATCGCAGAAACTGACAGAAGAATACGAAGAACAGCGTTCAAATTCTTCCCGTAAGAAAACAAAAGGGATATCAGATGTCACAAATCGGCAATGCAGATCAAACTCCATTATGGTTTGATGTGCCAAAACTACAACTGTTCATCCCGTTGAAGATAGAAGCGTTTAAGTGCGTACAACATGCTATGCTGGCCATTACTGCTGACGGTCGAAGTTGACACCATATGTGATTTTGAAACGTAAAACTATCCCAAAAGAATCTTTTCCAGTCGGCAGATTTGTAAGAGCATAGGAAAAAGGGTGGATGACGGATGAGGTCATGAAAGATTGGATTAACGATGTGTGGGTACGTCGTCTAGGTGCTTTACGTCAGCCATCGATGCTAGTCCTGGACAGCTTCCGTGGACACACGACACCTGGAGTAAAAGAGAATTTGCTCAAGGCATTTGGTTGTGATACCAGGTGGGATGACGAAAGTGCTGCAGCTCATAGATGTTGTCATCAACTGAGCATTTAAAGTTGCATTTCCGCATACCTACAATCGGTGGATGACAATACATCACAACTTCACTCCAACAGGGAGAATGAGGTGCGCGTCACTCCCAATTGTATGTGAGTGGATATGTGAAGCTTGG
This sequence comes from Maratus michaelseni, assembly GCA_963931845.1. Classification (NCBI taxonomy): domain Eukaryota; kingdom Metazoa; phylum Arthropoda; class Arachnida; order Araneae; family Salticidae; genus Maratus; species Maratus michaelseni. The sequence goes on from OZ007596.1 coordinate 184,997,559, forward strand.
GATTCCGTCACAGCGGAGAGGATAATAAAGAGCTTCAAAGTGGCTGGAATTTCCAATCAGATGGATGCAACTGAAGACGAGATGGTTTACGAGGATATTAACTGTGCCAGTGAGGACGTGGGCAACACAGTAGTGGCAATGAGAATTGATAATTAGTGTTTAAATAATGTTACTAGTGCTGTTGTATTAAAAAGTTCGAGGTGTGAAATAAAAATGCAGCAATAGTTATATTAAATAAGATTTTTCCAGTTTTTGTTTCTTCTTTAAATACATTTCTTGATTCATATGCATATCGTGTGATTACATCCAGCAGTAAAAAATATTCCGTGTATAACGCACACCTGGGGTTTTTGCCCTAATTTTCTTTTTTGAAAAGTTCGCGTTATACACGAGTAAATACGGTGAAATAAAATAAATGGCTCAAGAAATACTTCTTGCTTCAGAAAAAACTCTCTAGCAACATTAGTATATGAAAAGTGTTTAACCTTTTCACATTAGACAAACCTCCCTACAAAACACTGTTACAAACTTTCAACCATATCATAATCAAAAAGCGCGAATATCATCTATGGCCAAATATATCTGATATCCCCTCCTTGTTTTCTAACAATCTACAGACGCAATCGAAATTATAAACGATAATTATTCTCCGTCGCATGATTTTATACATTTAAAAAACAATGATCCTATTATAATTCCCATTCATAGATATGAATGAATAAGGTTTTATCATCCAATATAACCAATTCTAGGGATTTAAATTTACATGCCTGTGCGCGCTGTAAGATGTTGAACATACGAAATAACCTTTCAAAAGCATCGAAACGAGCTTCAACTACAGTCTTCCTGTCGTAAATGACGGTTATTTATATTAATATGAATCTATGTGAATGCCATTCCATCAAGCATTGCGCAAAAACCAATAGCTTGCGCGGGTTAGAGCCACTCCTTCCGTGAGATAGCCGCGTTTTGGGTATGAAAATGATAAATTAGAGAGAAACAGGCAGGCAAATATATTTGTCACTGGGGGATAGTATATTAAAATGATAGTTGATTGGTAGAAATAAATGGTTTTTCTTTCACTTGTTTTTTTTTTCTTAACAAATTTTCAAGAGCGTGTTAAATGCCTTTGAGTGATTTTTTGTGGTGAAATAATATATTTGTCTTATTTGTAGATGTGATTTATAAACTAGAAAACAATTTTTGGTTATTTCATACTCATTAGTATGTAAATATGCATTCGTAAAATATTGTTCAGCTTTACTTTGTTTATAATGCTTTGTATATGTAGCAGCATGGCAAATCGAAAAAATATTGAGTACAATCTGTCCTATGTGTTTTCTAATTTTTTATCTCTCCCGCATGAGAAAACACAAAACTATTTTTATTTAATTTAGTTATTCTACTACACAACAGTAACGCTAGCAGTGTAACTAAAAGTAGAGTTTAATCCGTCCCACAAATTTTAATCCCGGTATGATTGCCATATCAGAAAACATACAAAATACATATTTTACTACTCTCATTCCCTCTTTGTGCCGCTAGCAGCGTAAAAAGAAATTGAGTTAAATGTATCCTAAGTATTTTAAATTGGGTTCGTTTGCCATTCGAGATAACAGAAGAATGAACATTTATTAAATTTGGTTTCTCTATTTTTCGCTAGCAGCGTAAAAGAAAGAAGTTTAGAATCTGTCCCAAATTTTCTATGTTTTGTTATGACTTCAGAATAATAATAAAAAAAAACCACACAGTTAAAAATTTGCAGCAAACTGTCCAGTGATTTGACCGTTTTTGTAGAAAATGGTTAGATAACCGTAATTTAACTATATTCTGGTAATAAAATGAGCAATAATATGGTCAGAATACAGTTAAATTACGTTTATGTAACCCTTTTCTACAAAAACGGTCAAATGACTGGACAGTTTGCTGCAAATTTTTAACAGTGCATTTCAAAATTAATTTAATTGTTCTTATTCACAGTAGTTGGAGGTAGCAGTTTAAGTGAAAGTTGAGATTTATCTTTGCCACCAATTTAAATTTTGGTATTACTGTCATATAAGAAAACAGGATTATATTTTTTAAATATTTCAGACTCAGTGGATTTTTTTTAATTACAAATATTTATTCTGTCACATTTACTCTGTGATCAGAAGTGAAGTACTAACTGCAACTTAAACGGTTTGACAAATCATTTGGTGTTTTTTCTAGCTTTTGTAACTTTCTCTATGCTTCGTTTTTTTTTTCATTATCTTGCAATGTTTTATAATAAAAAAATTATTTTCAGAACTAATTTTTTTTTTAAAATCATCTTTTATAAGTATGTTTTATTTGTATTTCTCCCTCTATTTTATTTTTTTGTAGTAATGCATTGAATAATTTCCATATAACAGAAGCCTAAAGGCCGCCCCAGTAAGCATAAGGCTGGTGTTCTGAAGAATTACATACGTAGAGGCCTACCTAAGAGAAAATCTTCAATTGATATTATGAAATGAAATCCACTGAATCTATTTCTAGCCACTCATCAGGTAATACTACTGATTATTTGCTGAAAAATAACTCAACTTTGTGTCAAATGAATAAATTATTTTTAATTAAATCTCAATTTCAGTGGTTTGAATCATGGACTACTTGGTGAAAGGCATTATTATTTTAAAAAAAATACAAAATGCTCACATAAATATATTTTATTTCTGCAACTGGATACGGTACTTAGAAAAGTGAATCACCTTTTCCACTTATCCATTTACAAATCATTTATTTAACATATTATGTAACATTAACATATTATGAAACATTAACATATTATGAAACATTAACATATTACGTAACATTAACATATTATGTAATATTTACAGATTTTATCTCTTAAAAAATTAGACATTGTGAAAGGTTTAACATGTCATTAGAAATAACTTAGGATAACGAACAATAATAAAAAAATAAGTTTATAAAAAATTTAAAATTTTATAATTTTGTTTTCTATCTTGTATTTTTAGGTTATTCCATTAAATAATATTACATTAAAATTTATACAATATATACATAATTTTAGATTACAAGAAACGAATTTGTGTGTTTACATATATTAAAAACATAAATGCATAAATAATATTAAATATTTACTCATCGTTAAATGGCTTAAAATAAAGATATTGACTATTTATAACTCATTTATTCATTAAAACCTGATTTTTAGAGAATGATGATTTTCAAATATTCCATGCGCTTTCCATGGTTTCCCATTTTATAGAAATTCCTCACATATGCTTTCACATATGCTAAAAATATTAAAAAAAATAAATACTCATTTATACGGATTCAATGTTTATCTTAAGAATCTCGCCTTATTTTATGATTCTAAATCAAGTAGTTCCAAAAAATTACCTTCAATACTTTAATTTGGTGTGGGCCCCGAATATTGAAAATTCACCCATTGATTTACGCTTGAAAGAAAGCGCAAACTCGTGCAATTATATAAAAAGTTACAATTTTTTGCTCTGATTTTTTTTCAAGTTATGGCAACAGGAAAGGAAAAACAAAGCACTATTTAAACTATACATTTAGGATTTCTAAATTATTTTATCAACGTATAGTCATAATTTAATTAATATTAAACTATGAAACGATAATAGAGTATTTTTTATTTACTACACACTTCAATTTTTATTTATATTTCCTACATTTTGGTGTTGAATTTTTTCCTTGTTGCAGTTTCAATTCAATTGACCTATTTTGGCGAGCGTGGTTTGGCTCATAATTAACCCCATTGCTTTTATAACTCGTAATCCATTGAAACCACAAAGAATATTTGGCGATTTGTCATATGTGGCCAGTTAACGTAAAAAATGCCTTAAAATTAATTTATTTATTTATGTTTAAGTTCTAACAAAATTAAAATGCTGCATAGTCATCGGGAATACATGTACATAATTTTTATTTTTCTAGGACATCAGATAGAGAGTGAAAAATCGATTACATAATTCCAATTTATATACGTAAAACCGAGCTAAGTTAAATAAAAGTGTAAAAATAATGTCATTTAAACGTTTTTAAATCACAAAATAAAACGAAATACAATTTTTGATAATTTTTTTTTAATGTATAGAATTCAATTTATGATAATTTTTAAAAGCTTTATTTTTTCAGATATATATATATATATTTATAAACATTCATTTTTATATATAAAAGAATATTGTGGAAGAATTGTGAAGTTGTGTATAAAAAATGGAAACGCAATGTAACATCCTGAAGAATGCTAATTATCCGAGATTTAAAAATTTTAAAGTTTCATTATCTCAAGAACTATTTAAGATATTTTAACCAAAATTTTCATACTGATATCCCATAACACTATAAACATTTGCTTTAATGAAAAGAAAATCATTGGCAAATAAAAGGTAATTTTGATGGTTAACTACATCTTAAAAAATAACGAACAGGACCTAGAAAGTGAATCATTCTTAGAATTCCGTAAGACGCTGGAAATGTGAATCCTAGATCATCGGGCAGAGATCAAGATCAGAAAGCTTCCACGTGATTCTCCCGCTTAGATTTGTTTCTGCTTTGGGACTTAATCCACAGCGAACGTTTTCAATATCTCGGACCTATGTGAATAATAATTTAAAAAATACATGGATATGAGTGATTGATAAAAATACATTGAAGGTTCATGCAACACAAACCTTTTTACCTTTTTTTTTTAATTTTGTAGACGAGAAAATTAAACCGTTAATTCAATCCACTTGTTTCATTGATTGAATCTAGATTAAAAAATTATAAACTAAAACAAGTTATCCCTAAGACAGTGTGTATAGAACAAGAGTCCAAATGCTGCAGACATTCCTGAATTTTGTCACAAAAAATTAACCCTCCAGCCACGGGCGATTTTTTCATTATTTTATATAAAACCATGGCCTATTTTATTCGCCTCTTATAATAGTTATAAGGATCGAATGTCACCGGAATTTGCAAAAAAAATTTATTTCCAAATAAGTAAAAGCAGTTTCATCACGTACATTATAAAAGCAAAGTTTTATTCCAAAATTCCGATGGGAATGTGGCATTTATGAATTCAAAATATAACAAAAATGGGAGAACTTTCCGGATGACATATTATATGAAATTTTATATGTATTATAATTTGTAAACGACTTTCGATGTTTCAAAATACAAGAAAATAAATTCGACTTAGAAATAGCATCTTCCGACGTTTAAACACCATAAAAATTGTAGGTAACACGAAAATAGCGTACAACGCTGAATTGTATAGGATAAGTCAAACGCTATATAAACGTTGCCCACGGCTGGAGGGTTAAACCTTACAAAAATATACTTTTTCTACTGAAATACTGGTATAAATGTGATATCTAGTACCTCTGCAAGATAAATATAAAAAATACTTATTTATAAAAAATAATAAAACATATTATTTTTTCTAATCCATTAGCGCAGGGCGTAATCACATGAATACTGTAAAAAAAGTGCAGAAAATAAAGTCAGTAAATGGCGCTAAAACCTCATATTTCAAAATGTTTTCATTTTGAAATATGAGATTTTATAACTAAATATAATAATTAATATAACTAAAAATAATATATATTTAATAAAAAATATATAAAATATTATAATATATAAAAATATATTAAAAAAACATCATTTAAAAACTCTTATCTTGCATTGTCTTGCATTGGTAGTGCTAATAACTGGAAACCCTTTGTGACAAGTCTTGTTTGTGAAATACAAAATATTGTTGCTCCAGTACAATGAAAATTTTGTAAGGGAAAAGAAAATCCTGCAGATATTCTCTCTCGTGGTTGCTCTGCATCTGAATTAATAAATAATAATTTATAGACACATGGCCCCTCCTGGCTGAGAAGCCTTGCAAGAGAATGGCAAAACGCTTGTTCGATCCGTATCCCAAGATAATCCTAAATTTGAACTTTTGTTTAAATTTTCCTCCTGGAATAAATTAAGGCGGATTATGGCTTGGTGTCTCAGATTCATCAAAAATATAAAATGTCCATCTGAACGAATCGCTGTTTTTTTAATTGTTCTGGAACTTGAAAGGGCAACAAATACTATCGTGAAATTGATTCAAAAGGATGAATTCGGGAAGAACTGAAAGTTCTAAGCTACTTCTTTTACATCTCTTTACGGACGGCAACCGTATTTTTCGTGTTGGAGGCAGATTAAGAAATGCCAATCTGTCTGAATACCAAAAGCATCAAATTATTCTTCCTAAAAAGCATCATGTTACAAACTTGCTAATAAAATATTTTCATGAAAATCATCTGCACAGTGGCACTCACTTTTGAATAATTAATGCTAAAGAAGCTGTGAAAAAAGAGATAAGGATGCATGAACTGTTTTTAAAATGTGTCTAATTAGTCATCTCAGTTGATGGGAAATTTTCCATCAGCACGTGTGACCCAAGCTCGAGTATTTTCAAAGGTAGGCGTTGACTTAGCTGGCCCGTTTTTGGTCAAACATCGTAAAGGACGTTGTGTGAAACCTTTTAAGCATTATGTTTGTTTATACATTTGTTTCGCAACAAAAGCCATTCATCTTGAAGTTGTCACTGACCTTACAACTGAAACTTTTCTTGCTTCACTGAAAATATTTGTTGCTCGACGTGGAAAACCTCTAGAAATATTTTCAGATAGAGGTACAAATTTTGTAGGGGCAGACCGAGAAATAAAGGAAATTATGTCTAAAATTGCTTCTGATGAAAGAATACAGAAATACTTCACTGATGAAATTATAATATGGAAATTCAATCCACCTTCCACCCCTCACTTTGGAGGCATTTGGGATGCGGGAATACTAGAACAAATGAAAAATCACCTCAAAAGAACGATTGATGAACAAATCCTAACTTATGACGAATTTCTTACTTTAATTGTTCAAATTGAATAATGCTTGAATTCAAGACCCCTTGTGGCTAGTCCTCTGAACCAAAAGACTTAACTGCTCTAACACAAGGGCATTTTATCACAGGAACTTCAATGACCTCCTTGTCTGAGCCTGATATGTCCGCTACCTATGTAACCCCTTTAGAACGGTGGAAACGCCTGCAAAAGATTTTCCAGAGGTTTTAAAACGTGGTCTTGTGACTATCTCTCGCAACTTCAACAACGAACTAAGTGGTTTAAAAGTAAGCCGAACTTAAAAATCAAGTACTTAGTGTTAATAAAAGAAGAAAATCAGCCCCCATTAAGGTGGAAATTAGGCAGAATAGTCGAACTGTTTCCTGGTGATGATAACCTTTTGCGGGTGAATTAAAAAATGCCTATGGGGAACTGAAACGTCCCATCAAAAAACTTTGTCCACTGCCCATAGACAATTAAACTTTATGTTTTATTATTATTGTTATTTTTCTGTACATGTCCAATATTGTAAACTTTGAATTATGCATATTAATATTCTTTTTTCTAATATTTTTGGTAGTGAATTATGCAGCATAGTTAAATGGCTGAAGTATATTTTAATTATTATATTCTTATACTTTAGTACTTGATTAATAATGAAACTTTAAACTAAAAATGTTTAAATGTTTGTAAGTTTTATTTCAATTTTATTTCTAGTATTTAATTATTTAAGTTTTAAGATTTGATGAACTCCGTTCGTCCATGGTGGCGGAGGATGTTTGGGTATAATATCAGTTCTTTATGCATGCTACAATCATTTATTTGTTTATAAATTGATTCTCATCATAATCAAGCATAACAAAGAAATAACCCAGTAGTTGTATATAGTTTATTTACAGAAAATTATTCATGTTTTGATTATGATGGGAAAAACCTGATGTAATTACATTCTGAACTAATAAGAGATAAATTATTGTCTTATAATGATTTTCAGATAATATGTTGTCTTATAATGAGTTTCAGATAAAGTATTTAACGGGCGTCGTGTAACATATTATCTTATAATGATTTAAAAAATTTATTAGTATACAATGATTTTTATCTAATTTGTTGTTTATAATGGTTTTGATATAATTTAATGTTTATTATTGGTAATACGTATATTATGTCAACATTACTTTGCAATTTTTGGATTAGTGATGTAATTTGTTTTTTAAATATGAAACTTCATGAAGTTTTTTGTCTTGTCCTGGCTCTCTTGAAAGAAAGATGAAAAAATAAACATGGAACGTTCAGCACTTGAAGCTGAACTAGGTAATCATGAAATTTAAATAAATCTTAGTTCTTTATATGTTAATAAACTATATTAATCTTCTAATATTCTCTCCCATCTCCTGACTTTATGGATGCATAATTATTTTCTCCTGTAATGAATAAATTTTTTTACACATGAATACATATATATACATATACCCATTAGAAAATACTTACAATATTAAAATTCGATGTTAACCATTTTTTGAATTTTAATGTTTTGCAGTCACATATCCATTGATTTCCAGATAGAGATAATTCTTTGAGATTCACCTGACTCTCTAGAAAATCCTCAGGTAACCACTTTAATTTATTATTAGATAAATACAAATGTGTGAGATTCCAAGGTAGTTCGGATTCATCAAGAGATTCTAAGTTGTTATTCTCCAAGCTGAATGCTGAGACATGATTCTCGATGTGCAAACAAGGACATTTCTTATCCTTTAGAAAAATCCAGTCAAAAGGAAGGTTCGTCTTATCACCATAAAAAGATAAAAGAATAATTTTTATTTATGAAATTTTGAATTTATTGAAAATTGTTTGGCCATTCAGAGAGTCCCATGTCAGGATTCGTGGTAAAAATGTCGATGTTAAGGGGAAGTTATAATTCTTTTATGTGTGATTTACTTTTAATATTAGTTGAAAATGGAATTGATAGTGACAAGTCAACACCGTATGTAAGATTTTTTTTATTCTAAAACATCTTTCATTTAGTTTAATTTTAGTTTTGGTACTTTAGTTTTGGATGTTATACGTATTCCGCCTTTGGGAATTCAAGATCTCCACGTGTTGACTCAAGCGTAATTTCAAATTAGTTGTGTTAGACAGAATCAACGGCTGGAAATTATTTTCAATTATTATTAGTATTACGAATTAAGAATAATTGGAATCCACGGTGTTAAATTTTTAGTGAAATTAACTGTTCAAATTGTATTCTTCGTAACTTCCAGAACAAGCAGTGAGTCCATTTCGATTTAAATTAAGTTATTTTAATTGAGAAAGTCATTTTGGAAAGGAAATTCGCCCTATCAGCCTTTAATAAATTGAGCTTATTTTTATATCACCTATATTTAAATCCACCCGCTCCACTGCTAATCTACTATTTAACGTTATAAATAAAATGTTGTGTTTTTTGTTAAAATCTGTGTCATGACCTACTTTAGCCCGGAAGGGTATGTCACATTTTATGGCAATAGTTAAAATTTATAAACATAAACAAACAAATTAATTATAGTGAGGATCCACGTTTTAAGTGTCCACCATATTAGCGATTTATAGGCGCGTGCTCACAAAACGCCATTATAGTGATTATTACTTAATTGAATGATTGAGGCTCGAAGCGCACAGGTGCCTGCTATAGACTTCGACAAAGTTTTTTAATTATTCAGGTAAATAACCATTTATATTTACAAGGATCACATCGAAGGGTTTTATGGAAGGCCCTGTTTTAGTGTTCGTCACATTAACGATTGATAGATGCAGACACTCAAGACTTTATACTGGGACCCTACGTTGTAGTCATTTGTCAAATATTTGGTGTGAATATAAAAGATCCTGTTATATACAGAAATCTCTTTAAAGTGATTGATCTTTTAAAATAAATTGGGCAAAAAGCACATATGGTCCTGTTGTAATCAGGGCCCCCGCCTATATTTACGCTGTATTAACGATTTATTGTACAAAAAGTTCACTGATATAACGAATGTTGTTTTAATGTAATTTTCAGGCACGAAGCATACAGGACCACATTATATACATGGACACTGATTAAATTTATTGTCTTTTTAAAGTGTTATCAGCCCATTATTGATGTATATAGGCGAATAAAACTGACATATATTATTGAAGGAGCTTGGTTATATTTATAACCCGTTTTAGTGACTGCGATAATAACGATTTATAGGAACGAGATGCACAAGGTCTCGTTAAAGCGACAACGCATATCGTGAAAACCATCATAATATTGATTGCAGTTTTCACAGTTCAACAGAAAGATGCATACAATATCACATTATAGATGTTAGATATTATTCTTGTTGCTGCCTATAGTTCCTCCGTTATAGTAAATGTAATTTTCACGATTTGTGTGGCGCGAAGCGGACTTTCAAGTGTAAGTTCCCGTTATATTGGTCGTCGAATTTACCATTTTCGGGCGCGAGATGCAAAAAAACCCGTTGAAGCTATTGTTGTACTAATGGTTTATGGACTCGAAGTAAGTCTTTATAGTAAGTGTTCCGTGATAGTGATAATCGTTTTAGCGATTTATGGGCCACGGAGCACACATGCTCCATGTACATCATCACTGTATTTTTTATGCTATTCTTTTGTTTTGTATTTACCCAAGAAGCAGCGAAGATTATCGTAATCAGCACTGAGCATGTCTTCAAGTTCCGTATTTACTCGAATCTCAGACGTACCCGAATCTGAGAATAATCATAACTTTTGCCTGCTCAAACATGAATTTTTCTTTAAAACTAATATATTACACATAAGAATATTTGAAAGAAAGGAAATCGCTAACATACGAAATATTATTTTCCTAATTTTATTTATTCTCCACATGTGTCTTGTCGTATTATTCTACACAATTATTCTAAATTAGTATACTGTCTCATAGACAACTTTAAGTATACATCATTAGATCGTTTAAATATAAAAAATCATTCATGTTTCGAAAGTGAAAACGGAACCATTATAACATCAATTGTGTGTCTATCTGTCCATCTGTCACAACCGGTTTTCTCGAAAACTATGGAACATGCAAAATTTAAGTTTAGGACAGTTATAAAGGCTTTTTATAGATTATTAGCCATTCACAAATGTTTTAGGAATAATTTAGGGGGGGGGGATAGCTAATTATGTAACTTGAAAAAAGTATTTACCATGGGGTATCGTTCGAAAGATCTCGTAACATCGAATTCAAAAGTATATTTGTTTTGACTTTAGATATTACATTTTTAAAGATATCTTTAAAAATGTACTGCAAAAATAACACCCCCCCCTCCTATTCCCAAATCCATTCAGCTGGGAAGTTGAGTGCCACTCGAGGTACCCATCAACCTGAAACCATCCAAGAATTGTTGATAAGGATTTTTGAAAAACTGTCGGTAATTAGCCGAGATATTAATTAAAACCTACTTAGAAAAACGCAGTACGAACCAAGGTGGCGTTACAACTTTGTGACCTCTTTTTGAAGCGCGCTTGTTACAATGCCAAGTTTAATTCTTTTACAAGCTCTTTGTTTTAAGTAAGGCAAATCATGGTGATAAAGAGTCAGCGTTTTCATTCCAATTGAATTCAATTATAGAAGACAATTATTGAAAAATAATTCATAGAATAATTCCAAGACATTAAAATCAGTATTTTTGAGGCAACAATCGCTTATAACTCAATACGTAGATCATTTATCATGAAAAAAAAATCGAATACAAATCTCTTCAATAAAATATGCCTGCAAGTATCATGCTTTTATGTTTAAAAACAAGTAATATTAAAATTTCTTTTTTAAATTCAATTCCTACTTAGGTCAAAAAGAAATATTTTTCCAGCGATCTACACGCTTCGCCACTGACGGCATTTATTCCTAAATTCATATCCTGCTAAATATCTTATATAAGAGAAATTTATTTTCGAGTACGGGAGAATTTCCTTCCGTCCCAGGCGAGGCTCGATTGTGGTTACGAGCTCAGAGCTTAACCGATTGCGCTATCAAGACTTGGGAATGAGTGCTTTTAAATGGAACTAATGTCTGAAATAAGTCGGCTGCGTATTGAAATTTTTTCTCCCATATAAAACTAAAATTAATTATTTAAATTTAATTAATGAATTAATATTTGAAAAAACTGTATTAACATCAAGTGTCATCCACTACAAAAAAATGTAAATGAACTTGAGCGGATGAATAAAAAGTATTTTATTAACGATTGAAAATTTAAACAAGATATATAAATATATATAGGGAGAGTGTGAACTAATAGTAAGAATTGAATGTATCAGAAATTGCGGCGTTGTTGAGGGTTTTCTTTTTTGAAATTGCCTTGAAACTGTCTATTGTTAAGTCAAATATGATTGGCAGGTGACTTCTTTTGAGCAACTTTGTGAGCTCTTTCTGGAACGTGGTTGGCACTCTGTCAAGTTTAAACTATGTAAAAGGTCTTTGTCTTAGATTGAGAACCACTCATTGTTTTCATTCTAATAGAAATCAATTATGACATGTGGTGCTATTGTATGTATATTAGTACATTGTATTTGAACAGTTCAGATATTTTGTTTAACTATATACTTTTAAGATTTTGTAGTTACGTTTTACAAAGTCTTATTATTCTTTTTAAACGAGTTTTTGTAATATTGCAGTTAGTATATAATACATTTATTGTACGGAACACTTTTTGCAAGAATAATACTCGCACTTAGCCTATTCTTGAATTGTTCAAAGATAGCTTGATTTTCAGTTACATACATCGCATATATCCGTTAAAAAAGAGCGTATTTCAGGGATATTTTGTCGGAAAAGACATGATCTACATTGAAAAAAATTTAATTATGCAAAGAAATCACATAGATCAATCAATAAAAAACTAGCCATTTTGTTCGATAACATTCTGCCATTTGTCGGTGGTGAGCATCTGAATTCCTCGCTTTCGGTCTTTCGAGGCGAAAATGTATACAAGTTGTTGTCTCACAGCCTCATTGGAATGTAACGTTGTACCACGCAAGAAATTATGGACAGATCGAAACAAATGGAAGTCTGACTATGCAAGGTTTGACGAGAAGACGTTAGTGACGCAACAAATCCCACTGGTTCCCACCCGAGCCTCCACTAATTTTTCGCAGGTTATGCAACTTGTGTGAGGTCAGGTGTTGTCGTGATCGAATACAAATCTTTTATGATTAACGACCTCTTGATCTTTGCTGACAATGGTTATGATTAAGCGGTCTAACGGTCCATTTGCTAAGAGTACACATTCAAATCGATGGTTTGTTTCTTGGTAGGTGTTCGAAAAGCTTTTCTTAAAAACCCCACCACACATACTGCGTAAAAGTTCTCTGATGCATGTCTGATTTCGATGTCATTTAAAGAATATCTGAATAAATGGATCAATAACGTTTACATACCACTTTATTGAGGGCCTTGCACTTATCATCGCCGGTATTATGCTCTTCAAAAAAGATCGTTTTCCTAAAGTTTATATTGGAGGTGGTTCATATTGGAGATGTGGATATGTTCAGTCAAATGTTCTTCATTCGGTGTATGAGATACCCAACTATCGAGACTCCTTATGTATCCCTTTTTTCCCTGCTGGTGCCGAATACTTAAATGATGAATATTAAATTCGTCTTTAATCTCTGCTGTCATGGAGTGTGGAGTTGCAACAACCAATGCCCTTAACATACACTGTTAAAAATTTGTAGCAAACTGTCCAGTCATTTGACCGTTTTTATAGAAAATGGTTACATAACCGTAATTTAACTCTATTCTTACCATAATATGGGCAATAATATGGTCAGAATAGAGTTAAATTACGGTTATGCAACCGTTTTCTCTAAAAGTGGTCAAATGACTGGACAAATTGTTGCAAATTTTTAACAGTGTATCGTCATCAATCTCAGTTGCCTTCTCTTGTTTATCATGCAGATTAAAATAAAAGCACGGATTCTTATGAACTACCTTTTATCAAAGTTCATGTAGAGACTTTTCAAAAATGTTCACAAGATTGACTTGCTTTTTTCCTTTTATGGTAGTAAAATAGTAAAACATTGCGATATTGAACAGTCTGGTTTTATGATATTCAACTGGTTGTGAAATCTCTAATACGCTTAGAAATCTTCTTACGACTAAAGTCCGGAATATCATTTTTTTTACTGACTTATGAAACACATAGCAGCTTATATACCACTGTATGTTGAACGATAATGTATCGCTATCCTTACAAAATGTGTCATGACTTTTCCGACAACCCAAAAGCTTTCTCATATAAGGCACATAAAGTAATCAGGTTTTACAATATTAGTATTTATATTGGATTTCAAGACGAACCCAATTAAAAATATTCGATTTTCGGGAGAAAAAAGCGACCCTTAGAATCGAGTAAATACGGTACTTTATAAATATTTATTATCGAAGAGTTAGTTTTTAAGCCCTTAGCTTCCTGCATTTCCATTTTGGCGTTTTTGCGATTTGGGTTTATTCAATGTTGTAAACATACCTTAAAATTTATTTATTTTGCTGTTACTAATTGTAAAACTACACTTCATTTTCTTTCGAAAACAATTTTCGGCGCCAGGATAAATTTTTAAATTTATATTTTGCACATTCTATATTTATAGAGAATTATGTTTTATATTAACTACTCTTAGTTCGTCGCTTGCTTTATTAAAAAAATATATGTTTTATTGATTTTAATGCCACTACAAGGAATATAAAAGACTCTAAACATATTTTCACTTTCGCTGCGTCACTGAACAATGTTCTCCGGACTAATTGTAAATGTTGTTTGTGCAACAAATGTATGTATGTTATTTGGGTAGAAAGCGAGGCTAACGAAAAAGAAAGACTACCACGGTGCTTTACGCGTATCTTTTTTTACAGACCGCGGGAGTCACGTGATGCTCAAATGCACCAATGCCGGTGTACGAAAAGCGCATCACATCACTCTAGCGGTCTGTAAAAAAAGATAAGTGGAATGCACCGCGGTAGCCTGTCTTTTTCGTTAGCCTCCGGTGGAAAGATGATGAGTTAGATCTCATAACGCTATGACAATCTCTCTTTTAGATTAGTTACACAATTCGTAGTGCCATCATCTGCAAAATGATGGATAAAGCATTATTCAAGGTAGGATGATATTTGAATAAGCAAATTTCTACTTTAACTTTAGATCTCTAACATCATTTTTATACATCAAAACAAAAGATATTTTGCATCATGTCACCATTATTATGCACATTTTATTTATTTTTCCGTTTAAATTTTCCACGGAACTGCCACAAACATACAGACTTTTTTAATAAAAAATATATGTTTGGGACTCATTATTACGGTTTAAATTTTTTTTTTTCTTCAGCATATTTTTGCACTTTCACAGTGGGAAGACCCTCTAATCTAGAATTACTTTTATGAAGTTTGTCAAAAAGTTAATGATATTTTATTTCTAAGACACTAACGGTCACAGATGTGGTGATACTTACTTCCATTTTTGATATGCCGCTTGTAAAAAACTTTGGAACAACACTTAAATTTCTTGAGCTGCAATCAACAAACATAAAATGATCATCTCCTTTATCAGTACACTTGCATGAGCACATGTCTGGACATTTTTGCATTATTTGTTTACCATTTCCTCCTAACTGCAAACAAAATCGATTTCAGTTCTTATAGAAGTATTTTCTTTTAGTTCCCATAAAAACTTTTGAAAATGGCAGTCACAATTGAAAGGGTTACCTGTTAAAAAGAAGTCATTCATAAATAATAGATTTGACACATAAAATTTGTAAGATTATCAAGATTTAATTATGTGCATATATACAATAGTAATTATAAAAATTTTATAAATAGTAAGTATATAATAGTAGTACAGTAAGTATTTAATAATACTATAAATGTTACTAAAATAAGTCGTTAGAGAAAAGTATTTATAAATTCATATAATATAAGTACGTATAAATTCATTTAAATCTATAATTAGCAAAAACGTTATTTAAAAAAAATTAAATATTATTAAAAATATTTATATCAGGTAAACCAGGCTTAGGTAAATCTGGACTACAAAAGTTAAACATTCTCGGTGGACACAGCGTAGATAAAAATAATTTTTAATTAAAAATTCTTATAGATATTTTACATTTAGTATACGTTCTTAGATTGCCTGCCGATTACACCAAACAACACTTTTGGTTCTTTCGGATTAGCGGTACGACATCGATTAATCTAAAACAATTTTATTTAGATAAACCTTTTTTGATTAGGATTGTTTGAGTGTTTCATAGTGCGTAGTTCTATTACACTTCCTTTAAATTTGTGTTTTATTTGTTTGAAATGTGAATTTTTAATTTCGTTTAGCAATTTATTTATGGAATATTAAAAACGAGGAAACTAACAAATGCTGAACTAATGACAAAATAAAATCTTCCGAAGTTGGTCTACACGTTCATTTTTCAGATAGATTGAAAAAAAATCCATACTTGAAAAATATTTTAAAAATCGATTTCTCTAAAGAGGTACTATAAAGATTGAAATGTATAACTTTTTGAAAATTATTGACAGAACTATTTCATTGAAATAAACTTACTTCCTATTTTTACTGAATACTTTTGCAATTACATTGCCTTCCAATTTCAAACACTTAAAACATCAAATCATGTTTAATAATTTTGGAACGCTCTATATATTAAAATATAATTTGTGATATTTATGTACTACGTTGTAATTGGTAGAATTATTTCAGCTTAAATAAATATCAGGATTTCTAAACATTTCACTCCTTCCATATTGTGCATTCTGTGAAAATTTATTTATATTATCGTGAAATGCGAACATGTTTGAATGTATTAAAAAATTCTATCGATGCAATAGCATATTGAAATAATCTTTTCGAAAAAATACTAGATTTTCGTTAGTAATTTCCCTCCTAGAATATCCAAGAGATATGTGTAGGTTTTAGCTTATATCCATATATATACATTTACGTATGTGCGTATATATATATATATTACTGTAAATGCTCGATGTTTGATATGTGCTAGGTTCTACTGGTAAATCCTCGCATTTACCAATGTGAGTTGTTAAAAGCTCGAAATATGCATCTAAATGCTTCCCTTTCGATCTTTTACTAAACCATTTCGGCAAATGTTTCAATTTTCCGGCTGCTTTTGTTAAAAATCCGAAATTATAAATAAATTTGGTATAGGATTCGGAAAATGCATTGTTAATATATTTTATTTAACCTTACACACCATATCTAGTCTATTCAAACGAACAATTAATTATTTATTTAAGGTATGTGAGCTGAATAGTAAGTTAAAACGCCTTTATTTCGAATTGAACTCTATATTTTCTTTACTAAAGTTTCAATAATAAGATGTATCAAAATAAATTTAAACGAAGACCAGAATAACACTAAAAGTAATTTTATATAACATTAAACATATTTTGTTAAATTTTACAGCTTTTAACTAATTCCTTGAAAGAAAATCTTCATGAATTTAATGGAATTTCTTATTCAGAACTTTCCCTAGATTAGCAAATCTGAACTAAATTGATTTCTTACAGGAATATTGATTATTGTGATATTTTGAATTCCAATTTTGAATTCCATATTTGTAGAAACACATCTTCGGCTTGCACTTCTTTGAACATTTGTACTTTCTCAGTCCTTCTTCTCCAACAAAAGAAAATTTATTAAGTATTTCAAATACGCTCATTTCGTCTGCGCCTACTTCTTTGATGTATAAAAAGTTTACTTTGCAAAAGATAACCAATATTGTATATTTTGTTCACTTACTCAACTTTGTACCAACTACATAAAATTTCATACGCTTTAATAACTGTGATAACGTCTCGTCTTGATTTTGGATTCATTTTATGTCTGTTAATGTCAAATACTTTTATTCTAACATTTTGTCTGGAAGTAGGATTCTAGATGTCTTTGCATGACGTACATGTTCTTTACCTGCGTTTCATATCATTCTATGACAGCCTCTAGAAACCATTAAACTTTTTGAGCTTTGTTGATAATCGTAGCTGTCATGTGAGGAGATTTAGAATATGGTTTGGGATTCTCGTACTTTTTTAGTAAAACAATTCTGACTGCAGTATCCCCTGCATTGTGGCATTGTAATATTTAATCATAGACTTCAAAGAACTGCATGCAATTTCTAGTTCTTTTACTTTTTACAATCCATTAAATATTTTAGTCTATAACATGCTAATGATATTATAATAAATGTTAGAGTAATGGTAAACACCATTACAAATTTTGTATAATATTAAAAGTGTAATTCACAAAATTGCCGGTTTTGAACACTTCAATTTTGTAAAAAAATATTAATTCAAAGAAATTACCTGAAAAATACATTCTTTTTAAGGTCTTGGGCAGATCATTAATTGTTATAAATTTTATATTATTATGTTGAATATTTAATATATTTAGGAGGGGTAACTCTTGCAGCGGTTCTATATTTTTAATCTGATTGTAGTTTACTTACAAATATCGTAGACTGCTAAGACCTGTAAATTCATCATCTGAAAAAGACTGTAAAAAAAATCTAATTTTAATTTTCATCAGTAAATTCAGCAATACGTTGGATTTAAATTGTGATACATTGGAATAACAATAAATATAATAACATTTAGCAATACGTCAATATC
This sequence comes from Maratus michaelseni, assembly GCA_963931845.1. NCBI lineage: Eukaryota > Metazoa > Arthropoda > Arachnida > Araneae > Salticidae > Maratus > Maratus michaelseni. The sequence goes on from OZ007596.1 coordinate 185,016,105, forward strand.
GATTTCAGCATTTTGAGAAAAATATGAATTAGGTTCTTTAAGAATGCTTTGTCTTGGTTCAAAATATAATAATTATCGTAACCAGGTTTTAAGCACCAAAATTAACCGCAATATTTTTAGAATAGTTTTAGTAGCGTGATATATATCGTTGCCTGTATAAATGGCAATGGTATTCAAGCTTCTTTTTTATAGACATATTGGTAGACCAGGCAGAAATTAGCAAATCATTTCAGCCCGAAAATAACAATATTAAATGATAAAATATAAGTGTTTGACCAAAAACAAATTTTATATGCTTCACGGATATTTCATTCAGATTATGTTCTTGAGGTAATTGTAAATTACACATCTGTTTTTATAAAAATTTCCAACTCTGAGCTTTCTGTATAAAGAGACTGTAAGTTAATTTCTTGCAATCCAAGGCCTTTTTGACATTGCTGAGATTATGATGTCCGCGCTCAAATCTGGTATATTTTTATGGATGTGACAGACGTATTTGTAATTGAAAAAAAAAGGTCTCAACAAAGATTTGGATTTTTGAGGAAAATCTTAAATTTTGATGATATAGATAACAGAAAAGAATTATATTCGTAAAATTTACTTACATCTATGAAAGATTATCTGAGTTAAGTGATTTCTGTGAAAAGCAAATCACTTAGTTCAATTTTGTAACCACTGTACTTTTCTTAGAGATGAAATTAAAAGTGAAAAACTATTATACAAAAATATATTCTTTAGTTTATTATATAAACTTATAGGTATCAAAATTAGATCTTTATGCTGTCAACAACCATATCTATTGTTATTTCTGCAACTGGACCTGCGTAGTAAAATAGCATATAATTACTTTAATATCTGCAACTGAAATTAATGTAACGATGAAATGTTAGTTAACATGAAAAAGTTTGCCTATGGCCATATTTAGAATAGAAAAATCTAATGTTGTATGGGATTTAATAATAAATTAAAAAGCGAATCCCGAAAATGGTTTCTTTATCTAAATTAGGCGCGTTCATTCAACCTGTTTTTATGAATCTCATGAAAACTTTTCTTCTCAATATTATTGATTGTTTTATGTTGTTCGAAAAAATATAAAACTGATTTTAAAAAAAATTGATTAATTATTGTTAATACCACGTGTTCATGTACATAACCAGGGCATTGCAAATTTGATAAAATCTGGTAGCCAGCAAAAAATTCTAGTCGCTAGTAAATAAAAATATTCCACCCCTCTCTCTCCCCATCATTGATCTTAAAAAAGCACAAAAGTTTTTTAAGAATTAATTTGGAAAAAAAATAATAACAAACATATTAAAAAATAAATGAACAACGTAAAATAGCACAAATAAAAATATATAAATTGGCAAACAGCTGTTTCGAAGCCCCTAAAGCTCCATCATCAGTGCCAAATTTAAAAGCTCAAACCATGTAAATATGTTTGCGTGGGAGACGTAAGAAAATTTACATGGCTTGAGCTTTTTAATCGGTTTTTAATAAGGGAGAAGCAAGCTTATTTACATGGCTTGATCTTTTAATTATTTTTAATAAGGAAGAAGCAAGCATATTTACATGGCTTGAGCTGTTTAATCGGTTTTTAACAAGGGAGAAGCAAGCTTATTTACATGGCTTGAGCTTTTTAATTGCTTTTTAATAAGGAAGAAGCAAGCATATTTACATGGCTTGAGCTTTTTAATCTTTTTAATCTTTTAAATTTGGCACTGATGATGGAGCTTTAGGGGTTCTCAAACAGCTGTTTGCCATTTTATATATTTTTATTTGTGCTATTTAACATTGTTCATTTATTTTTTAATATAACGGCACAAAGTTAAATCCACCAATTTAAATAACAAGCATAGTTTTGAATTATTAATTACATAGATTAGAACAGTACGGGATTTTTTTATTTATTTTTCATGCAAATTTTAGCGTTTGTTAACATGTTCCAACATAGTTGAAAAGTGTTTATGAATTTGGTTTGTCTGTCTGTCTGTCTCTATGCCGTCTGTCTGTCCGTGCTCTAACTAACGCAAATGAATTAAGAATGTGATGCAATTCATGCATGTTATTGCCGAAACATCAGTGAAGGCTCACTGTGTAGACGTGAAAAGTTTTTGGTTTCTGTCTGTCTGTCTGTTCCACGATAACAGCCGTAAAAAACGTTTGATTAGGTTGATTTTTGGTGGGTATGTTGGTGAGGTACTCGGAATTAGCTGTATAGTTTTTAGTTGCATTTGGTTTATTCGCTCGGAAAATATAGAACTTTTCTTTTTAGGTCATAATGCTTTCCTATGGGGATGCAGACGATTTTTCAAATTTCATTTTCATCTGAAAAGAAAATGGAATATTTGCATAATGAATTTAGACGTAAAATTATTAATGCTAAATTTTCGATATGGATTTCCAATAGTTTTAAAATTTTGCCGATAAATTTAATAGAATTTAGAAATTAATTGCTTAAAATATTTGAAAATGTTTTTGCATCTGTTAGGGAAATATAAATATCTTATTTTCATATTTTTCACAATTTTTAAAAGCGTTTGTTTTTACTTACCACTTTATTTATTCGTTGCTTAGCAAACGTATTTCAAAGAGTATAAAATAATAAAATTCAAGAAACTCGCACTATTTTAAGGATTTTTTTATCAAAACGAATGTAAAATTAATGAGACTACGGGGGGATGAATACCAATTTATTTTTAAAAAATTAAAAGAATAAGCAGTTCATCAGAATTGCAGAATATCATTGTATAACACCGTGTTTAATTTAATGATTCTAATTTCTGGAACATTCGAAGAATTTTATATGCTTATAAATATGCATGCAATTGAAAAAATAATAATTACGGATTGTATGATGTTAAATGATATCAAAAATGATATTAAAAAATTACTTGCAGAGATGACGTTGAGGCTCCTGATCTGCAGATTTACTAGTTTAGGTTTACAATGGCATGTTCGTTATTGAAAATGAAGTATGTAGAACTTATAGCTTTTTTTTTACAGGGCACTCAAATAAATTACGTTACATTACGGTCTATGGGGGAAAATCATTTCCGGTTTATATTAATGATGTTACACAATTTCAAACATATTGAAATTTATATATATCATTGAGGTGCACTACAAGAAGCTTACTACAGAATATGGTGTACATAGTACTCATAATTCCTTTACAGGGACACTCAAAAGAATTCCGTTACATTACGATCTATCGAGAAAAATCGTTTGTGGTTTATTTTAATAATGTTTCTCTATTTCAAACATGTTGAATATCACTAAGGTAAATTACAAGAGCCTTATGATAGAATACTGAATGTATAGCATTCATCGTTCATTTACAGTGACACACAAAAGGATTCGATAATGTCTGTTAACAATAAACGTTGGAAGTGCTTTTTCAGTTGCTGAACGCGTTTTTAAATTTAACTCATTTTCTGTCTATTACTTTGTGTATATAAATTCTATAGATCATATACAGGGCTGCACAAAAGTTCTAGAGTACATTTCCGTTTATTGATGGAAATTCCAGAAAGGGAATTTTAAACTGTGCTAAGAAATTCCTAACTGAACTAAAATTTAGCAATCTATGTAGTATAGATCATCTATAGATCATCTATAGCAAATCTGTAAATCATATACAGGGCTTCATAAAAGTGTTCGGATATTTTTCCAAATATTGTTGACAATTCTTAAAAGTGGGTTTTTAAATATCTCATGCGTTTTCCAAATTGTTTACATAGATATCATCTTTCATCTTACTAAACGGTAAATATTTGTAAAATTATTTTGTAAGTGTTGGAAAGTGTTACATAATCTATGCTTGACGCAAGAATTTTCGTTCTTGTTCGTGTTTCACGGCGATCTTTTGACTCTCTTTAGAGGAATCCTGTTTCAATAATTTAGCCCAATATAGTAAATTTTGCCCTTTTTTGCGATTCTTAGCGTTTTTTTAGGGTTTCGTTCATCTCACGGAACCCTATTACTCCCGCTCCGTTGTCTGTCCGTCACAGAGCCATTCTCAAAAACTATATAACTTATAGAGTGGAAATTTTGTGTATATAGATGAATACCAGCTGTAAAGAGCTCAAAATATTAAAATTTGAAAAATTCGTATTATTTTAATAAATAGAGATAAAAACCAAAACTCTAACAGCCTTTTCCTATTAAATTTAAACATTTTTCGTTATAGCAGATGCCAAAAATTTAAAATCTACAATGAAATTCTCTCTACAATAATTAATTTTCTATCAGACGATTTCCACGTGAAAAATGAAAATGAAATAAAAAGTTTCACCAATTGAAAAAAAGATAAATATGAAATAAAATTGATTGACGTCACAGTGGTAATAAAACGAAAAATGTCTAAGATTTCTCAATAATACAAGGAGTATGAGTATGTGTATGTACACAAAGCAGATTAATATCACGTCATTAGAGAATTAAAAAGAAAATCTGACGTCCTATTGGAAGTTTAACGGATTTTTCAAATGTTTGAGAATAGTACAAAGCGAGTATCAATATCTATATATATAAAACGCTAAGCGATTTCTTTCGACAATCCGTCAGAACAAACTACTGCATCAAATCACACCATTCTTTTTTTAAATGAAAGATATTTGGACACAGATTTGTTATCGTGCATTCGTTTGTTCGAAAATTTAATTAATTAGCTGTAATTTTCAATTAAACATTTACTTCTGCTTATGACATCATAAAGTCGACAACTCCCACTTTTGAGGGCATAGAATTTATTCCCTGAACTCTGTGGTTCGCCAATCTTTTGACATTAGCTAATATCAACTAGGTAATATTTTAACATTGTAGTATAAAATCTTTAAAAAAAACTTAATTAGCAAGAATATAATCATAATAAAATATCTAAACGTAAACATATCAATATGAATAACAAATCTCACGTAAAATGTTGCAATTTAAATGACTCCAATTGAAACTAGATTTGGAGAGTTATCCTTGACGCCCAGCTAACATAAAAGTACCTATTTTATTTATTTACACACATATTCAAATTTATTATAAAACACCAGGTTGCCATACAAACGAAAAATCGTCATTTAGGCGCCAAAAAATAGCCCAGGTGCGTCTGCGATATATGTACTGATTTAATCAAAATTATTTTGGTTGCACCGCATATTGCAAAATTAATTAAATCCATGATTATTGCTTCTTTCTCAGATTAAAAATAAGAAAATTGGTACTTCTCTATTATCCCGTCGTCCACTTTTCATAACAAAAAACTATCGCCAAACTGTAACGCCAAATAAACGGGAGAACGTTGCCATTGAAATATCAAAATAAATAAATAAATAAAATACATGAATTTATGGACAAAATTGTTATTTTAATGAATGAAATAACTAATAAATCAGTAAAACATAAGGAAAATAGACGCAAATCTCGAATTAAAAACCACTTGATGACGTAACAAACACGTATAATGCTTCTGACATCAAGTAAATCGCACTTCATTTTCGGCGTTTAATTTTACAGTTTGGCGATAGTTTTTTGTTATGAAAAGTGGTCGACCGGATAATAGAAAAGTACTAGAAAATTTAATGTTTAACGAAATTCAATTATTTGATCGATCGCGAATTTTGTTCTTTTCCGTTATACCGACACCATGCCATACATGTAAATATATGCTTGGCGACAATGGTGTCCGTATAATGGAAAAGTACTCATTTTTTTCTTAGTTCGGGCTATACCAAAAACAAACATTTTACAGGTAACAAAAAAATCGCCGAAAATGGCTGCTTCATCAGCTGTTATGACAGCAAAGTTGGATAAAATCTAATAACCTGAATTTTACAACGTTTATGCGAAACACCACAGAGAACACACGCTATTTTTATATAAGTATAGGGTATATTTAAACGAATAAGAGAACTAACAACCTTCAATAATATAATGCATGAAAAAGTAAACAAATAAGGGATTCAGCAAATCATAAAATATGTATTTCTTAATATAACTATAAAATACAGAAAAATATTCTGGTACCATAAAAAATATTCATTATCCCATCGTCCCATTAAGAAAAAAAACTATATGCCAATTAGATACTTTTCGGTTAGCCGGCGCCAGTAATATATATATATACATAATAATAAACTCCAATGGAAAATTATTTGCAGAATCATTATCACAAAAGCCAACCAAAATCTATAAACCACGTAAATTCAATACTAGAAAAACAAAACTATATACATTATATATATTTGTATATATGTATGTATATACTATATATATACTATATATATATATATACATATATACTTCATTGGTGCCCTGCTAACCGAAAAGTACCTCAAATAATTCGCCAAACTGTAGCGCCCAATAAACAAACGGAAGAATGTTGCCATTAAATCTCAAAAAAAGAAAAATAATAATAAGAAAAAAAATAATTAAGAAAAGCCCCATTTACTAAAGTATCATTTATCAGTAACTTTTAACAATAAAATTTACAATATATTAATGAAAACAGAATCAAAAATAATCTTGGATATATATTTATTTACATTATTTCTCTTAATTATGGAAAAGGAATAATCATCCTGATTATGTAAAGGAATGAAGAAACCATACAAATAAATTACACTTGAAAACATTAAAAATCTCCTTATCTGCAGATTGATTTATTATTGTAAAAAAATTCTTCATTTTTACATAAAAATTGATTAGCTTAACAATGGATGCGTTTCAGAAGATATGGATTTGAAACGAACAATGATTAAAGAAGACACTTTAAAAATTTTGATCAAAACATTTTAAAACTTTTTTTAACGTCGAATTTCGACGGTGCGTTTGGGGAGATGCAATGCACATGCGCATAGGAGCTCATTCGGTTGCATTATCACAAGGGGGGGATGTGTGCCTTATTTAATATGTTCTTTTATTGACTGAATATGAGATGAACGTAGGGATATGCTATTTGTATGATACTTCATAGGTTCAGGAAATTTTCTTTCTTGCCGTGAGGAATAGGGCGGTAATGTCAAACTGATTTCCATTTTGTTTACGGATTGTTTGTTTAGAGTTTGCATCGGAAATAATAACGTAATTCACTGGGGGAATTTTTTTTTAAAATAAAATATTTGAAAGATTGTTTCATAAGCACCCGTACTTATGTAATAAAGAAGCTTATTTTACTAATATTGTTATTGTATTTTTTTTCCGTCAAGTTTTGACGGGTACCATCTAGTGAGTAATAAGAATAGTAAATATATGAGTTTGAGAAACATATTGAATCGTGATAAAAATCCGATTATGGAAATATTCGCTTTTTTTAACATTTTGAAGGTGTGCAATTTGTTTAATTTTGAAATTATTTTTTAAATATTGCATTTAGTCCGTATAACGGATATTCATTTGACATTCATTATGACAGAATATAATAGCGAGCTTCGTCCGCTATACGGCTGGTTTAGATATTCGAAAAAACGAAAAAATAGAGCGGTAAATTTTTACTTTATAAAAAACATGACTTTTTTTGTTCTTGTTGTTGCTAAATGATATTTATTTGAATTTATTAATAAAGCATAAAGTGTTTTGAAAGGAATATAAACGAAACCCTTTGAGCGATCTTCGATCACACTTACCCACTTGTTTTATTTTCCCGTTCCGATGCGATATTTCAACATTACTAAAAGGAGTCAGGTTTTGCTCTTTTAACCAAACATTAAAATTTTCCCTCTGCGATTTTTGAATTTTTAGCAATGTCTTATAGAATTTGCAGTTGTTGGTTTTTTTTTTCGTTCCATGGCAGTTTTTTTGAAGTTCTTAAAGCAAATCGGTATCATTTTTTTTAACCCATTACAATAAATTTTGTCATCTGCAACTTTTCGAATTTTTAATTTTTTTTTCTTTTTTTCGCTTTTTGCGGTGGTTTTTGGACATTCGTAAAAGGAATCAAGTTTCTATCTTTGAACCCAATGAAGTAATTTTTTTTCTATGCAATTTTTAACTTTTTGCAGATTTTTTTTCTTTTTTTTTTTTTTGGAAATATTTAACATTTTTCTCGTTTCGCAGCGATTTTGGGGCAGTAATTCTGAAACGGTAAGAATTCTCCGTTAACTTGTCTAAATACTATTTGTGCTCATGTCTTAGGTCAATTTCTGTGCAAAAAAAGTATCAGAAAAGTAAGAAAAGTAAAAAAAAAACGCCAGGTTAAATAAATAGATTGCCAGATTAAATAAATTGAACGTCAGATCAAGAAACGTGGTTGTCAGCGGCGACTCGGCGACCGTACTTGTCAAGCCCTGCACATAACAGAATAATAAATTATTAAAAATCACACACAGTACATTAGACCTTTATATTTTCAATAATTGTTTTTAATTTAGCTATTTTACTAATTTCTAGCTAAAAAAATAGAGAGAAAATTACTTTTATTATTAAAATATGTACTTTTGAATAGCTATTTGAACTAAGTGCTACGTAAACTATATTTGTATAATATTTTTGTTCAAATTTGAATGAAATATGTTTGTTTATTTATGTTGACATCCTATCTATAACAAGCTTTCCATAAAGTAAGTTCTGTAAAATTACCTGACAGTAACTACAGTTATACTGCAGATAATACTTCTGAATTAATAACTGTAAAAATACTTCAAATTTACTGCAGTTTCACTACAAATTTAAAGCCTCATTATTTTTGTAATTGATGGTTGTAAAATGATTTCACATAAACTACAGTATTTTTGCAGATAATAACTCAGAGTATTTTTGAAATAAATCACTGCAAAATTAGTTCATATTAGCCACAAAATAACTGAGGTATTTTTATAGTCGAGATTGCACTGCAGAAAATCTACAGTTGACTGTAGAAAAACTTCAAAAATACTTCACTTTTGTAGAAAAACTGCAGTTAATTTTTAGCTGGGTAATAATAACTGTAAACAGATTCAATATGTATCATAATTAAAATAAATGAAATCACCCTCTCGTGGAGATCCACCCGTTAAGCATAGGAACTTCTCTCCACGAGGGGAAATGTTTATTGAAAATTCATATTTTCGAATACAGATGTTGAATATTGCATTGGAGACTAAAATAAAATTAGACAAAGTTAGTTTTTACTATACTGGTTGAGATCACAATATTTTTTAATATTATAAAAAAAAGATATAAGAAAAGTATAAAAGAAAGTAATTAGAAAATTTATGAAAAGAATCACAACTAGTAATTTTGCATGGTTCAAACAGTAAGCGAGTATCAGTATGTGAACTATAATTATACAAATTACAAAAACAAAATAGATTCTATTAAAAAGTACTTTATTAATCCTTTTTAATAAAAGAAAAATGTTTATTCAGAATGTTGTAATTTTCTTTTAGTTTATCATAATTTAAAGGATCAAACAGAGTTTTATTCATTTTTTGTCTCACTGTGACATTTTTATTGAAATTGAAAGTATGTCTCATTAGAGGACGATTACAATATATGTAATGTAGAACAGTTCCTGAGCTTTTTTCGCATATACAGGTTGGGAAGGAGCGTTTTCATATTTTATTTTAAATGATGGGAAGCTACCGTGTCCACTAATGTAGTAAGCTATAGAAATTATGGGTTTTTTTCTGTTTTCACAGAAACCCTCCCCATTTTCACCCGCTTCGTCCAATTTTGCCCATTAACGAACTTGACCGACAGTTTCTATCCTTTTTGGAAGAGATTTACAGAATTATGGAAGTTATCGTATCCATAAAAAAGTAATAGATAGATATATAGATAGATAGAAAAAGTTTTGAACTGGAGGTTGGTTTGGGTTCTAGCTATCATATTACCATTAAAAAGCACCCGACAATCTGACAAAAAAATAAAAAAGGAGTTAAACCTATATTGCAAGGATTATAATATTTTAAAATGCACATTTACTCATAAATGAAAAATATTACTATGTTTGTACATTTGGAGTATGCCTGCTTTTTAAAAGGAATTAAATTTTAATCTTCAAAACATTAACTTTTTCGAAAAAAAAAAGCACGAAATGGAAACATCGTTTGAGCATTATAAGAAAACCTGTATTAAAAAATCCCGATATTTACACGAATAATTGCTAAAAAATATTATATGTTGTTCTCACTGTAACAGTGATTAAAAAGATACTGTAAAGTGGTCTATCTCAAAAACTAAAAAACATACATTGTTTAAATTGTGCACAGTAATTTTATAAAATTAGTTAATGTTTCTACCTGCAATCTTTGTGAATTTATTATATTAAGATTGAACCGAAATTTGTGTATATTTTAGCATAATTTCTGTTTAAAAATAAAGTTAAACAGGTTGCGTATTTTCTTCGGAGTTTATCTTTTTTTTTCTGTATTTGGAATTATAAACAAATTTTGGCCCAATCTTAAGACATAGATATAATCTCTGAACCCGTAAACTAATTTTTAATACATTTCATGAATTTTCAAAATATTTAACTTAAAAAGGAAAATTTATTTTTCAAGTACTATTACTGGCTTTCTGCGGAACTTTTCTAAATTCTTAAAGAATGTTCCTGGTTTTTACTAGGAAGATGACAGGATGTGAACATATCTAAATCTTTTTGGAAGATTGCTGATTTATTCCAGGAAGGTTACTGGCTTTTACTGGGACGATTTTAGTATGTTCATGTTTTTTTTGTTTTTTTTTTCAGGAAGGTTACCGGCTTAAACCTGTAACCTTTCTGAAGAATTGAGAAACCTTACCACTATAAATCCAGGAAAGTTACTGACTTTTAGTATTAACTTTTCTGAATTCTTAAAAAGGTTTTCTGCTTTTTGCCAGAAATGTTACTGGTACAAATTAGGCACATTAGCTGCCCATTATTTTCCAGGAACGTTCCTGAATTTTTTTTACAGTGAGAAACCACAGAAAAATTCTGTTTTGGACAGATTTTTCCGTCTTAGCACATGAAATTGTATTGGATTATTTTCGTGGAAATGGACATTGGAATATTTCTATTCAAGGCAGAATTCTATTTTACAAGTGTTATTCTATTTATTATTCTATTTTAACTATTTTCGCTTTAATGCACATTTCCTTTACAGAGAGGCTGCGTAGTTCCAAGAATCCGTAATGTGTCTAGGTCTAGGAACAGTTTTCCAATCACCTCATGTATAGTAAATAATTAGATTTTATGCAGTTCTGTGAACAGTGAACATATATTTCACTTGTAAGTACTTTAAAAGCGCTCAGTTGTATATTTTCTGAAGTGTTAAATTAAGGCATGTATCCAGATACATTTTACCTTTGTTTTAATGAGTAATTAAAGTTAATTATAATAATGATTGAAATATTTTTTGTAAATTATTCAAAATCATCAACAGAGCCGGTCTCTTAGTAGTTCATGAATGAAAAATGAATCACATGTGTGTAGCATTAGTATTAATCACTATTATCATAAACATATCTGGAGCTCAGTTTGACTACCTCAGTAGTAGAGATGGGTGTTATTTAACGTAACAGAATAAATATTAGCAATATTGACTTAGAGCTTATTATCGAAAAAATCCTCTGAAAATTAGAAAATACACCGAATATATGTGTAGTACTTACGACGATTGTTAATATCCGTTCTCTAAATAGATACGAAAGGAACGAGTAACTAATACTTTCTAACGGGTAGTGAGTTTGAATGTAACGAATACATACGGGTAGTCATTTAGTCGTAACTTTTACAGCGCTATTCGTGCTTCTCAGTAAAATTAGCTAAAATCTTAAAACCAAGCGATAGGGAGGCTATCTTTTCCTGCCGGTACAGGCCAGAAGGACTTTTCGTAGTTCAGTATAATATATCGGCTGCTCGCATCCAGGTAACACAACGATTCGCAAGCAGCTGACGTGCAATAGAATGACGAAAAATATTGTTTTTTCTGGGTGTGTGGTACTGTAATACTGTGTACTGTTTAAGTATTAACATGGATGCGATAGAAGAAAGTTTTTGGATTGGCATTTCCGACTAGGTTTTTTAGGGTTTCGTTCATCTCACGAAACCCTATTACTCCCGCTGCGTTGTCTGTCCGTCACAGAGCCATTCTCAAAAACTATGTAACTTACAGAGTTGAAACTTTGTGTATTTACATGAATACTAGCTATGAAGAGCTCAGAATATTAAAATTTGAAAAATTCGTATTATTTTAATAAATAGAGATAAAAAAACAAAATTCTAACAGCCTTTTCCTATTAACTTTAAACATTTTTCGTTATAGCCGATGCCACAAATTAAAAATCCACGATGAAATTCTTTCTACAATAATTAATTTTCTATCAGACGATTTCCACGTGAAAAATGAAATAAAAAGTTTCACCAATTGAAAAAAAATTAATATGAAATAAAATTGATTGACGTCATAGTGGTAAAAAAACGGAAAGATTTCTCAATAATACAAGAAGTATGAGTATGTATATGTGCACAAAGCAGATTAATATCACGTCATTGGAGAATTAAAAAGAAAATCTGACGTCATATCGGAAGTTTAATGGATTTTTCAAATGTTTCAGAATAATACAAAGCGAGTACCAATAGGATTCATAGAGAATTGTAAATATATGATATAAATACTGGACGATTATACCATGAAACATTACTACATTAAAGACGTGAGTATAAAACATCACAAATTTACTGCTGCAATGCGTTTCCTATCTGAAGTAATTTTTAGAATACTATGTGGTATATGTACAAATCTATAGAAACCTATACAGGGGTGCACAAATGAATTCGGATAGTTTTCTGACTATTGATGGTAGTTTATAGCATTGGGTTTTCAAATGTGTTATACATTTTCCAAATTGTCTGTGGACTTCTAATATGCATAAGGAACTTTACACACTACATAAACTCTAACCTTAACAATTTACTTATTCTTAATGGCATCATACAGTGTTTTTAGTATTTTTAGCATAATTTATATTTTTTTTTACTCTAGTATTATTATTCATTCATTATTGTTCATTTAGCACTTACTTCTGTCCATTATTATTATTTACTTCAGCATCTTACAATATTATTACATGGTAGTATTATTGCTCAGTATCACATAGTAGCATTTAGTACTACTAAGTAGGATTGGTAAATTGTATTTTCCGAATTTGTATTTTTGGAATCTTGTATTTTCAGAATTTGTATTTCAGAAATACATAGTAGAATTATTGCTCAATATCAGAAAGCATAATTTAGTAATGCTTAGTATAATTAGGTAAACAAACCTGCTGGGTGGGTCTAGTTGAGCTTAAGCTGAAAGGTAGGCCACCCCTCCCGGTTTGACCTTGACTCTGTTTACTTAGACATCCTCTTTCACCGTATTATATTGTGAAGTTTGGTTACAATATTCTGAATGTTTTGGGAATTGTTTCATAATCTATGCTTGACGCATGATTTATCGTTCTTCTTTTATTTATTTATTTTTAAACGATGTGCGGAGAATTTAATCTCTTAGTACGTTTCTAAAAGCGATATTAACAATTTTCTTTTTTTATTATTATTATTTACTGCGACTGAGTTTTTTGAGAGATAAGATGAGTGAAAGCTGTGTTTCTATTTAGATTCTGGGGAAAATGGAGTCGTATCAGAAACTTGAATATGTCTAGACAGCTTTCGATTCATTAAATCGAGGTCTGTTACAACAATCTAATTTGCACTGAAAATTTTCAATGCTGCGCTTAAGAAATATTTTCTTTCATATTCTTATTTTTAAATGTTATTTTCGTGTATTTTGAATATGTTGCGCCGTTGTCAAACAGGATATCGGGACGTAACAGGATACGGCCGTATATATTTTATTCCCCACCATCAGTAATTGTATCAAAATTATGCGGACATTTCATGAGTTTTTCTTCTCTATAAATATAGATCATTAAATTAAATATAGATATATATAGTATATAAATTGTTAAATAAGAAAAATGAACACGTTAAAATGATAGAAAAAAAGTATAAATAATGAAAATTCATTTAGATAATGAAAATGCATGTTAATGGTAAATCTTATGAATTGAGGTATCGATAACTTACAAAAGTAGGAATAAAAAATAATATCAATAGTACATGCGCAATTGCAGCATTATACTTAGCATATAATAGTTAAAAGTTATTTAATTCTAATGAAAAAACATATCAACACATTTATATATTGAAAATATATAAGATACTATTTAAAATAAGAAATGTTGTTTCAAAATGAATATTTATATTCAAAGTGAAAATTGTAATTATACATATATATATATATATATATATATATATATATACACTGTAAAAAAAAATCCTGAGGTTACTAGAATTTTTTTAGTATATTTGTATTCCACAGATTTTTTTAGTAACCGGTACTATAAACCGGAATCGTTGCTAGCCGTTTTCTAGCAATGTTGCTAGACAGACAAATATTTTTAATTCATCATTATAAACAATGTTGTCACTTGTGAAGATTTTCTAAACACGAAAGATTGATTCATCGTGAATGTTTAAAATATTAAACCATGGAGATAACCGTTCACGATGTAGCTTGTGTAAAAAAAAAAATGCGAATTACGTGGAAATTACGTTTAGAAATCTTGATTAAGTACTTTTAAAATATTTTTTTCCTGTTGCTATATGTTATAAAAAACAGCAAAAAATATTTCTCTAATGCATTTATGATAATATTTTTCATAATCGAGGTCTATTCCAAATTAGCAAATCAAAACAATCTTTTTTTTTCTTTTGCAACAACAGGAATAACATTCATAAAAGTAGGTGTGATTTTAAGAAATGTTATTTGGATTAGATTAAAAGTGCTTCTTCAAATTATCTTAGTTTCTCATCAAATGACAAATGACGCAATAAGATTACGCTTTAGTTTTTTTTTTTTTTTTGAAATGATACGTTGAAACGCCGAGTTTGTACTGTTACCGGCAGTTAGAGATTACTTCAAACGAAATCACTTGCCTTTATCTTTTTTTTTTTTTTGGGGGGGGGGACCCTTAGAAAAGACCATATAGACGGGCGAAGCCCGGTTAGTACACACACACACATATATATATATATATATATACATATAAACATATTTCAAAGTACAATGACAATAGTTTTCGATATTCCTAGAAACGGAAGTATCCTTCATTTATTTTCTCATATTTTGAAACAAAAGAACTGTATAATTGAAGTAAACAAAATTGTCTTAAATTTTAAGTGCTTCTATAAATTCAAATCTTTTAACAACATTTGCGTTTTGTTGGTAAAACATTTATTTTAAAAGGAGATATAAGCATATATTTATTTGAAAATTAACCTTTAAAAATTACATTAATTTTTATATTGTGATTAATTATAATGATTGTGCATTTTAATATGATTTTTAACACTTTCCAACATAGTTAAAATGTGTTTATGGATTCGGTTTGTCTGTCTGTATGGCCGTTTGTCCGTCTGTCCGAGCTATAACTGTCGTAAATATACTTTGCGTTGCCCTGAACTTTTTATATGTTATTGAAGTTCACTGTAACATGATTGCTATTAAAAATGAAGTGTGTAGCCTTTATAGTTCGTTTACGTTTACAGGGACAGTTCAAAGTGTTTTGTTACATTATGGTATTTGGGGAAAAATCGTTTCCGGAGCGTTTTAATATTGTTAAACTATTTCAGATATAATTGTAGTAATATTCATTTATGAAATGTACTAAAACATGCTTCCTGTAGAATATGAAGTGCAAAGCATTTATAATACACTTATGGGGTCACACAAAAGCATTCTTATATATAATGGTCTACACTGTTAAAAATTTGCAGCAAACTGTCCAGTCATTTGACCGTTTTTGTTGAAAACACTTACATAACCGTAATTTAACTATATTCTGACCATATTATTGCTCCTTTTATGGTCAGAATATAGTTAAATTACGATTATGTAACAGTTTTCTACAAAAACGGTCAAATGAATGGACAGTTTGCTGCAAATTTTTAACAGTGTATGGTGAGTATCGGTTGAAGAATATTTTAACGTTGTTACACTATTTCAAACATAAGGAAATTTGTATGCTTTACTGAGGTGTATTATATATTTTTTTGTGTGGGGTGGGGGGTAAATTGTTTTGTGAACTATTATAACCCATTAACTGCAAAAATTATGTGGGCGGAGTGCTCGATATATTTACAGAAATTCTTTTCCCACCAAAAATTCTGAAAGATAATATTTGGAAAGATAATATCAACTTCTTACTGAAAAGTATGATGTTCTTTGCATTTATCGTTCATTTACAGCGACGGTCTAAAGTATTCCACATCGGTATAAAGTATTCCACATAGGTATAAAGTATTCCACTAAAGTATATTACATTACGGTCTATGAAGAAAATTCGCTTGTGGTGCATTTTAATGATGTCAACCTATTTCAAATTTCAATGACATTAATATTCATTTATAAAGTTCAATATACATTCTTTTTGTAGAATATGAAGTGTGAAGCATTTATTATTAATTTACAGGGTCACACAAAAGAACCCTGTCACATAATCTACGGCGAATAATTGTTTGCAGAAAATTTTTAATTTTGTTATAATATTTTAAACATAATGAAATCTGTATGCATTACTGAGGTGCACTATACTTTCTGAAAAGTATGGGGTGTATTGTATTTATGGTTCATTTATAGGGACACACAAAATAGTTCGGAAAAAGAAGGTCTATGAGCGATAATTGCTGGAAATCCATTTTCAACTTTTGTTTGTGATTTTAAGTTAAACTAAATTTCGTCATAAAACGTGGTGCGTAGAAATTATATTGATCATATGCAGGTCACCACAAATGAATTTATAAGCACTATTGCTATATGAGTGTGCTTTACGATAATCTCCAACTGTGTGATTGATTTTCCTGCTGAATTATATTAAGTATACTAATAGAAGTTTGAGGAACATAAATAAATTCATATACAGGACCAAACAAAGAACAAGATACATTGCCGTTTATGTCTAGAAAATAGTAAATGATGGGCCCGACTACCAATCTACTTGCTATTCTAACCACTCAGAAGCTAAATCCAAAGTGGAAAAATATTTGGCATTACTCAATTTTTCTTGTATACTACCAATACGTGATAAATAATTTCAAAATTTTTTTGTTGTTGCAATTAATTTTCGTTAGTCTACACATTATCTTTTTCGTTTTGCCTTCACCTCGTTTCATTTCTAAAGTGACAGGGACAGAATATGGGCTATTACATTATTTAACTAATCCTGATTATAATAAAGATTGAATTTGGCAATTGATTTCTATTTCCTCTTGGGGAGATGTACGACAATACCTCAAAGATATAGGCAGGTGTCACGTATAAAAAATAAGATGTGTCTCAATTCGAATTTTACCAACATCATGTTTATGTTTAGATAAAAAAAATCTAAATACAACCTAAAATTTTTCCTTAAAATCACATTCTAAGTAAAATTATTTTCTTCATTTAAACTATAATCACAAAAAGTTTGATCGTCAGATCTATAAGGAGCTATGCATCTTCCATAATCCAGGACTATTGACATCATTAAAAACATTGTTTACATCATAACGAAAATAAAGCTTAATTCATTTGTGGAAACTTGTGAATTTAAGAATATATATCCCTGATATACAATATAGTTTCTACATTTAATATTTATAACAAATTCTCCAAATTCCTGTAAAGCCAAAGTAGCATAATCAAGATAAGTTTCAAAAACAAGATATCTAGGGGTTATTTTAATATAACCTATTTTAACAAAAATTTTAGACATTTTATTTATGTTAAGATTACCTAATAATAATACACATTTATAGAAGATTTTGGGGTTGTTGTTTTTTAATATTTAAAATCTGACTATTATTTTTTAAATTATCTATCTTATAATATTTTTACGTATTTTAATTCTACGTCATGCTTTCCATGATAGAAGGTTTTCTGTGTAATGTACAGGGCTAATTCTTCTTATGCCTCTTTAAAAACTTTCCAGAGTCCATCATTCCTGGTGGTTTTCAACTTTGAAAGAGCTCTTTTCAGCAGATCAAATGCACAATAAACCAATACTGAAACATCAGGTGATATCTTAGGAATATGTAGAACGGTATAAATGTAATACCTGTGTGAGTTTTTATTTTTTTTCAACGAATACAGTGGCAGTTTTGAATTATGTGTGATGGTTTTGCTTTGGATCAGTTTCACACATGGAAAAGCATTGAAATAAAAAAATAGATTTATTTTCTGTAAATATCGGATGTAATATATTTTGTTAATAGTATGATGAATTGATTGTAATATTTTTGTCCAATCTTCTTATTAAATTCCTACTATTAGCTCACACTCTCTCTATATATATCTTGTTCAAATTTTCAATCGTTAATAAAATATTTTCTATTCATCCACTCAAGTTCAAATAAATGATTTTAAACTTGTAGTGGATGACACTGGATGTTAATAAGGTTTTTTCCCATATCAATTCATTAATTAAATTTAATTAATTAATTTTAGTTTTAAATGGGAGAAAAAAATTCCTCCCATTGGTTTCATAAATGAAATGAAAGATTTATCTCAAATTAGTGATACCACAGAAATAAAATACCGCAACGATGATTATAAAATAATGTTCAATAAAGATAACGTGGGACATTAATGCTGCACGGGTTTATTTTGTATATTTATGATTAAAAAGTAGGAATTAACTTAAAAATTTTGTTATATTACTTGTTTTTATTTTTCATTGTAAGAGATTTTCGCGTTAATCATAGAAATTTAGCTTTCAGCCTTGAAATTGAGTCTTTCTCTTCATGTTTTGTTGTTCTATTTAGTGTTTTTTTTACTATGAATAAGTACTAATTTTTGGGATAGCGCTTTAAACAGTGATTAATAGTGATGTTTATTTTAAAAATGTTATAGTATGCGATTTACAATCTTTAAAAGATACGAATTCAATTTCCTCCATTTTATCACTAGAATTCAAATTATAATAAGATTCACTTTGAGTATTTAAACCTGATCTTAAGAGCATAAAATTTCAAATAAAATATAAAAACAATAGTTTCACAATTCTTTATCATAATAAACTCAAAGCAAAAACAAAAACAATAAATTAGCTTACAGCAAAATACTAACATTCTAAACGAATCAATAATAACACATCTCTCTATATTAAATATATATATATATATAACCGCCACCGCCGTCGTCAACGGATTTTTTTTCTGCCTTGAGGTCTTTATGAACTAATATTCAGAAATCTATTCAAAATAAAAATATGAAATTGGCACTTTTATAGAGAAATGTTCGATACACAAGCTGAATTAGACAGTTTTTAAATCAAAAATTTATTTTAAGAGATATTTAATATTAAATTCGGTCAAAATATTTCTCTTAAAAAAGTTTCATAGGAACAAAAACTATGCATAGGAATTTAATAATATTTTGAAAAGATATAGCTGATAAGCTTGCGGTGTGCAGTGTGTAATTATTTTTTTTTATTTGACTAATGTTTCGAGGGTTTTTTTAATTTATTTTTTATTCAAAATTTCCTTATTTTAATTCAGATTTATTTCATACTTCCAAAAGGTGTATACAGCAATTGTTTTTTGTACCACTGATAAAGTAAAGTAGTATTTGCCTTAATGCATTTTCGTGATTAAGTAAGAGGACATAATTGTGCAAAAAAGGGTGATTCGAACCGAATAAAATTCATGTATTGAACGTTGGTTTCGAACGGGTTAAAGTATCTGAAAGATTTTACATATTTATAGTTGAAGAATCATTTCTTCAGTACGGCTAAATGTAACAGTGAAAACGCGAAAATATTTAAGAATACAGTTATTTGAATGAATTTATTATGTGTGTCTAATTGATTGTAAACTTTTTAAATCCATTATTGAGTATGATTTTTATAAGCATTCAGCTCTGATTTTTTTCCGGAAATTGAACAGAACTCTTTATTATTATTATTATTATTTATTTATGTTGGAATGAATGATAAAATTGTTTCGGAGCAATGAGAAATGAAAACAGAAGATAATGTAGCGCCATCTGTTGGAAAACTACAAAAGAAAAATTCTTTAAGGTAGAAAATTAAGTTTCTAAAAAAATAACTATTCCAAGAAGCAAATATAATATTGTTTTCAGAGCTATACATTTTCAATCTGTATAAATTTAAAATATCAGTGTAAAGCAGAAGTTTTTGAAAAAACACAGTTTAAAACATTTTTTTATAAATAAGAATTGTTTAGAAATCAAATCTAGTTTGTTAATTATTACTGGTTTAATATGTTTAGAAATGATTGATTTATGATATTTAGAAGGAAATTCTATTTCATTTCTTTATTCTCTGTAAAATTTTAATATGAAAAATGTTTTTTATACGCAAATAATTATGTAAATTGAGAAAGATTGCGTAATGGGTGTATTCTGTTTTAAGATTTATTTTTAAAAAGGAAAATAAAAATTTTGCTGTTGGTTAAAATAATTCTTTTATTTGTTATGTAGTTCTCAAATATAAATTTATATCAACGTTTAACCTAAAGACAAAAAATTAATTTTATAATTTTGTGGTGCGTTGAGGGAAAAGTATGGGGAATATTGAACTATAGATACAAGGATATCTTTTTTTATTTTATTTTTAAACATTTTTTTTAACTATCAGAATTGAGATTTTCCTGCGAATTTAACAATCACGTATTTTATAAAGTGATAAAAGTTACTATATTTTAATAAATAATAAAATATAGTAAAATTAGGCTCAAAACGCATTACCTATATCAGAAGTTTGAATTTTTTAAAAATTATTTTAATGAAAACAATTATGATTTTTAAAATCTTCTCACTCTTTTTTGAGTTGTTACATATCTTTCCGAATACAGCGCCAATGTGACTCTCAGATATTTGATTCTTTATAAAAGGTACCGGAAAAAAAAGGAAGAAGAACTTTCCAAAAGAAAGTGAAGAATTGTTTAAAAAAAATGTCGCAATGTTTAAAAAAAAACGAAATAGCCACCGATAGAGGTCTCAAAAGGGCAATTATTCACGTCCAAATAATTATGACATAGACTTTCTACAATTCAGAATGTAACTGTTCTGTATATAATTACTGACTAAATAATGTTGTAATACGTCACAGGCAGAAAGTAAGTCTGTTGAAAATAACTCAAAATACTTTCATTATTATTATTTTTTTTTAAATCCTGCAAATGAGACATATTGAAATTTTCACCGAATAAAGGAATTTCTATCTCATTTTCTCCCGAAACTTTTGTTAGTAGTGACGTGTATTATAATGCTTAAACGTATGTAACGACATTTTTGAGATATCCTGTATATCAAGATTACTATTGATCAACAGAACAGACTTATGAAGCGTTAGTCAGGACCCTAAATATACATTCCTGTATACAAGGAAAGCTTGTGATTTCAAATTTATGAAAGCTGATCCTCAATGTTTTGCAAATTTAAAAATCATCAAACATTTAAAACCTCTCCAGATGTTAGTAGATACATTTGGAAAAGTATTTATAGTTAAATAACAATCTTTAAATGTTTTTCTATTTTTTTTTATTTTTACTTATGGAAACTTTCCAATGATCAAGTTAGGATTAACCACATATTAATTTTATTTATCACAAACTTAAAAATTAAAATGGCAAATGCAAATAATTGAAATGATTACACGTAATATTAATTTCATTTCCTTTTTTTTTCAACAGAAAATATTAAATGTCAAAAAAATTTCATCTATATGAGATTTCCCATCATGTTCCGATGCAAAAAATACTCCTAAATTGTTGATATACTATTAAAATATTGATATTTGAATATGAAGATTGGGAATTGATTAAATTATTAAACTCTATAAAATTGTCACAGAAACGGTGTCAAAATTTAACAAGGAAGAATAATCATGTTTTAAGCATAGATAAGGAAACACTAACTCATCAAAATACTTTAGCAAAAGTTCGCAAAAATGCGAACAATGTTTAACTCATTAATGCCGGTTGGTACGAAAACTTACCATTTCAGTGATACGAAACTTTTAAATATGAACACCAGTATCTTAGTAAAAAAAAATTCATATCATCTAATGTAAAACTATCAGAGACTCACTCAGTTAAAACAACAGTATGTGAAAACTGGTGTCAACTGTTATCGAAGTATTAAAAGAAATGTAAAATAAGTCGGCGTTAATGGGTTAATAAGGTAAATAATATACTTAAGTAAATATTTAAAAAAAACGCATATGGAACCCATTACACATTTGAAATCCAGAGCTAGGCAACTAAACTACTGTCGATAACCGGAAAAGTACTCCAATTCATTTGTGTAACTTGCAGAAATTATCGTCCATAGGCGTCCATGTATCCAGTTCTTTGCGTGGTCATGTGTAAGACTTTATTTATATTCTACAAACACTTCTTAATTTACTAAACAAATTTCAGCTTGAAAATGCATTACAAAGACAAAAAACACCTTTACGCAATTCATAGTCCATTAAACTCATACTTGGTAATACTTAAGAAATTTTCAACAGAATTTTTGAACAAAATTTTACTTTTATAACTTAGGTGCACAAAAAAGCTGTGAGATTGAATTTCCTTATTTTAAAATTAAAAATTTCCAAAATTCCAGTATGAATTCAACATTACAAAAACACAGTTAATTGCCCTGAAAGGGCTAAATTACTCTTAATATGTGAATATCAATTTTCAAAACTATATTCTTTTAAGCTAAGTTTTTACAAATATTTTTAATTATTTCGACTACATACCATATTAATTCTAATTTTCGTTATACACAGAAATTCTTTTGAATATAAAAGATGTCTTCGAAATTAATTCTAAAAATATCCAACTGCTAATTAAAATAATTTTTTTTACAGGCAGATTTATGTAAAATTCAGAATGTAATCAGAGTAGGGTAATGGGGAAAAATGGAGTAGAATAATATTTCATCTATTATACCGATGAAAAAAAAAATTCATTGTCTTACTTTTCAAAAGGAAAAGAAGACTAAAGATGTTATTGGATTTTTTTAAATTGTTTTGTTAGTGTGAATGGAAAGTTTTTAATATGACTTAAATTAAAATTTATTACAATAAAAAAAAATAATAAAATGTATATCCCCAGTGAAAAATTAAATTCATATACATTCCTTTGTACTTTCATCTATTCTTTTTAGCTCACAGGCTATCAAAACCTGAGGGTTAATGCTCCCTGAGGTTCTGTATGTACGTACGTATGTATGTACGTATGTATGGCCGTAACGAGATAACTCTTGATAGAAATATCCGATTTGCTTCAAATTCTGTATATAGGTTCGTTGTGATAAGGCTCTTCCCTGATTTGTTTTGGGTGTTCATTGGTTAAGTATAAAGGGGAAGAATGGGGATTAATTCCCCCTTAATCTAGATAAATGAGTTTTTCATGCACAATTCTCTGATTTGCTTCAAATTTTGTATATAGGTTCATTGTGATAAGGCGCTTCACTGATTATTTTTGAGGGTACATTGGTAAAGTATAAAGGGGATGGGGGGAAGGGAAGCTAATTCCTCCCTTAATTTATTGTCGATTTCTTTATTTTTCGAGGGGCATTATTCTTTGAAATAAGAGTATAATATACAATTAGTGTGAATAGCCTGTGATCTCAATGCCATCAGTTTAACTGGTCACTTTTCTTTTTATTTTGCAACTATTTATTTATGTTTTATAGATTTAACAAATATTTGTTAAATTATAAAAAACAATAACAAAAAAATTATATTGTTCAACAAAAATAATCTTGCAAAACTTGTTTTATCCCTTTTTTAAAGTTCAGATTCCATATTTTTGAGTTGTTATTTCTACTATATACTGTTTATTATGTTGTTTCTTGATTATATCTGAACAAATAGAAGATTTAGAAAAATAATATATATACAGGGTGTTTCAAAAATGACCAGTATATTTGAAAAAATAATAAAAACTAAACGGGCAGCGATAGAAATACACCGTTTGTTGCAATATGCTTGGGGCAACGGTAAATTTTCAGACAGACAAACTTTCGAAATTAGTTACAATTTTCAACAACAGATGGCGCTGAAGTCTGGAAAAATCTAAACCACTATATTTTCCACATATCCACCATGCGCAGCAATAATAAGGCGTAGTCTCTGAACGAAATTACCAGAAACCTTTGTAAACCTGTGACTTCTTTCTGTGGGGACACTCGAAAGACCAGGTGTACCGCCACAATCCAGAAACAATTGAACAACTGAACCAGTACATCTCTTCTGCATGTGAAGCCATCCCGCCTGACACGTTTACAAAGGTTTCTGGTAATTTCGTTCAGAGACTACGCCATATTATTGCTGCGCATGGTGGATATGTGGAAAATATCGTGCTTCAGATTTTTCCAGACCTCAGTGCCATCTGTTGTTGAAAATTGTAACTAATTTCGAAAGTTTGTCTGCCAGAAAATTTACTGTTGTCCCAAGCATATTGCAACAAACGGTGTATTTCTATCGCTGCCCGTTTAGTTTTTATTGATTTTTCAAATATACCGATCATTTTTGAAACACCCTGTATATTTATATATTAAAAAATTATAAATCCATTAAATTTGACCAAATCTTTTTTTTTTTTTTTTCGTTTAACTTGAAAAAAATATATACATATTTGCTTTTCCGGAATAGTTTGAATAAGTTTGTAGTGAATTTATTTTCCTTTAAAAAGAGAAAAAAAGGATATGTAAATCGATTAACTTGTTGTTATCGTGGCAAAACCGCTGAAAATCAATGTTTGGAGTTTATTGAGTTTTAAAGTGTTCCTGTTCACAGGTATCAATGTCTTCATATCACAAGTCTTAATTACAAAGTCACAAATTGTGTCACAAGTCTTCATAACATTTACGGCTCGTGCGATAGTACCGTAATTTCCGGCGTATAAGCCGCAGCTCAAAGAGTCGTTTTTCGACCCAGAAATTTTATTCAATAATTGTAGTTAAATATTTACAGCGATCTTTTAAGTTACATTTTATAAAATAATATTTCTGGGTCGAAAAACGACTCTTTGAGCTGCGGCTTATACGCCGGAAATTACGGTAATTTAGGATTTTTTCCTGTCGACCAACTGTGCAACATTTTTAAATGTTCATATAAAAAGAATAATAATAATAAATACTATTTATCGCCTTTCAAATCTTTCTGGTTCCCGAAAAAGAATGTTTTGGCAGTTGATTTGACTTCTCATATTCATTTTTTTTTCTTGTGTGTGTGATCGTGCTTTTCTTGAAGACTTTAGATATTTTATGAATTTACAAAAAAAAAAAATTTCTTGCGACGAACTTCATATAATACTTGTATGAAAATAATTATCATAAAAATACTCTTAAAGTTTAGAACTAGCTAAAACTAAACATTAACTTAAAATTACAATATTTAAAGGACAAAAATGTAAAACGATGGATATTTTCAAATTTATTCATATTATCCGCTATGTTTTATTGATTTCATCAAAGAATACTTTTATGTCTGTCAGTTTTACGTCGAAGCTTATACCAATTTCTTTCACTTTGATGCATTTTTATATGAAGTGCTACAAAAGAAAACGTAATTTATTTCAAATCTAACACTTCCATGATCAGAATATGCATCTCAAATAAAGTAAATAGTCTCGATCAATTCTCTTCTCTTTAAAGTCTATTCAATAGTAAAAAAGATAAAGCAAATCCTTAAGGCTGAGACATATATTTTGGCTTTTATAAAATTATTGATAGCTTTTGTTCTTTTTCTAGAGTTTTTATGTTGAAGATTTTTTAATCTATAACAGTAAGATAAAAAAAAATTGTAACTATATATTTTTGTGTATAGTTGGAGATTAGGTGAAGTTTTAGTAAGCCTTGAAAATGAAATAGGAAAATTGTGTTATTTAAATAATGCATCTAAGTAGTGCATTATAGGAAGTAACAATGTTTCACAATAATTTTTTATGACGTTCAATAACATAACACGCAAAATTTGCTTAGTGTCAACTTTATTAGGAAGCAAATAAATAAAAGTTTTCTTAAAAAGAAGTGCATTAACATGAACAATGCTCTTTAAAAAAATCTGTGTGTGTATATATATATATATATATATATATATATATATATATATATTCGCTATATATTTTTATTCTCATAGAGCCATTGCGTAACTTGAAGGTAATCACACCATTAGAATATCTTAATTTATTCATGAAATAAAAACTAGAGATAACTGCTTTAACACAGAATCAAATTGTTTACATGATACCAGAAATAAGATAGCAAAACATTAATCAAATTTATCTTTAATGCGAGAAAAAGAAACTAGAAATACAGAAAGATCAATGAAAACCACAGATTTTGGCAAAGAAAGTTGCAGACTGTTTCAATTACATATATTTAAATTTAAAATTGAAAGATCTTAGTATTATTAATAAAAAAAATATATTTACATTTTACAAAAACTGAGCACAAAGAAAATTTTTTTTGAAATACGCACATATAAGAAAACATAACAAAAAGTCATTTTAAGTTACCAAAAGTCAGTATTTTGATTTCTGCTTTTTAAATGGGTACAACTTTTATTTAGTTTTCTTTAAAAAATATGAATTAAATTTGAGTTGTTTAATTAAAAATCCATCATTTATATTATATAGCTGAACAGACTTAGTTTCGTCATCATTTGCCTTGGCGCTTTCAAGTGGTTTGCTGATCTCGGCGCCCCTAGTTTGTTTATGATGTGTTGATTATTGTCACAGAAATATATGACGTGTTCTTGATCGTGAACTTTAATTTTTATTATAATAACATGGCTTCGTAAGGAGGTAATTTTGAAGTTTGAATTTTTGTAATGAACTATAATTCAAAATATTTTTATTTTAGTCGTATTTTGTATATGTATTGCTATTTTTCTAAGAATAAACAAAACATTTAGTTTTCTGATTGTATTACGATAACATACTTCAGTAAAATATACTGCATCTATGCTCTCTAAATTTTTCATAATTAGTTTAAATTAACGCATCTGCTATTACAATATAAATGTAATTATTTTCAAATTGTATAGTAAAATTATCTGCAAAAGAATTTTCGGTAAAATTTGCGTTTCATAAGTGATAACTCAAACTATCAAATAAACATCTTTTAAATTACTGAAGATATATTTTAACACACGCATGTATGTATGTATGTGTGTGTGTGATTTTGGATTGATCAAGGCAGTGTTCCCCCGATTAATAGCACAAGTAATTGCAGTCGTGTGTTCACATTCGGAAAAAGTATTAGTAGACGTGAAATGAAAAATAAAGGAAATAAACAGATAGTGGCTTTGCGCTTGAGTTATTTTTCTTAATCCAACATATTAAGCATCTGATGGAAATGCTCTTTAAAATTAGACGCTGTTGAGTTTCCATGATATTAAAGGTTACGAGAATATTACAGGGACTTCCATTCTTCTCACCACGACTCCAGAATTATACGCCAACAGCTTCGAAGGCGAGAGACCCGTCAAAAATTCACTGTGTGTCGCCGAGCAGTGTAAGCGATTTTAAGGGAGCTTGGCGCTAGGATATGATGACGCGACATATGATTTGTTTTAGCCAATCATAGTCTGAATTTGAAGAAATTAATCCAATTTCCGACGTAGAGATACCGTAGTGATTAGACTCCCGGATATTATTAGCGCCAAATGATTTTTCTGGTTAGAACTGGAATTTTCGAGATGCTTTAAAAATGCGGTAAAATGAAGTAACATATTTTAGCTTCGAGAATAGGTATAAAATATATTTATTGACTGAAGACGATTTTTTAGAATACGAGGGAAGAAATTTAATAATTGACACAGATTAAAAGTCAAATATATTGAAATATTGAAACATAATAGGAGACATTTAATATTTTAATATAAGAAAGAATGTAAAGAAATAAGGTTTTTTAAGGTGGAATAATTTAGGAAACATGAGATTTTATATCTTATTCAAAGAATTTAGAGTGACTTTAGATAGGGAAATAATTGGGATTATTTAATAAAGATTTTAATAAAAAAGGGTTTTAAAGAATGAAATATAAGCGGGAAGCGCCATTATCAGAATAGAGTAAAATAGACTAAGTATTATTAAGCAGATTAGGATAAACTGGTTTTACATATGGATAGTGAAGGACAATTTTAAGAATAAGAATTATTTTACTAAGCCGGCGGTATATATGGAACATTACTAAATGAAAAAAATATATATAATAATTTAGAAGATTGCGGAAAATTTTGCATTTTGTAATATATATATATATATCTTCACTTCTAAGTCATTAAAATAATTCAGGTATTTTTTTTGGTGTACTGTATTCAAAATAAGTATTATTACAAACAATTATTATTCTTATTTAATCTCAAAATTTTCAAACCTTTTTCAAAATTTTCTTTAAGAAAGTTTACTTATCTAAAACAACAATTGGAATTATTTTTTAAGATTGAATATTTATTTTTCAATTAAATATTATTGATTAATAAAAAATAAAATACAATTCCACTTTTAAAACGAAAAAGATTAAACAAACGACTCTTAATGAATTAGGTTCTTGTTAGTAATCGCTATTGAAGTCGGGAAAAAATAAATGTTCTTTAAAACATCTTGTACCTTTTTGTATAAGAAGATAAACTTTAATTACTCATTAAAAGTGACTTCTAATTAAACTAGAACTTCTAATGAATAAAAGTATTTTGATCTTTTAGAATCTTCAACTAATTATTGCCACTTTTCACATTGAATAAGCATGTAATCTAAACCAATACACTTACAAATAACTTCCTCTTAGAAAAACTAATTGCTTCAAATGATTTTTTCTCTTTTCCGTCGAAACCTTAATTCAACTAAAATCAAAAATTTAAATTTATATATCGTTTTATTTAATTTTTTTTAATTACCAGATAATTTTTATAAACATTAGAATCGTAAAAGAATCTAATGAAAACAGGAACATTGTGAAAAATATGTTACTTTAAATCTACAGCAAAGTATAATATATTTTTTTTTTATTTAGCAATTCAGAACTTTTGCGTACATTTATAAATATACGTGGAGTCTAAGACATTAAGACAGTCAGTTTATAGTTATTTTCTAAAGTCTGTTATAAGACGAAATATTTCCCATATAACATGAAATCAATAAATAGTATATTTCATAATTAATAAAGTACTATATTTTTTTATAGTTCAAATTCTTGTGTCGTTTTTTCAATATAATTTCAGATTTTGAATTCAGAAATATATTTTACACATATTTTTATAAGAATAAAATTACGAATCCCTTCGCTCAGTTTTTAAATCTTCACAGTATATATTGTCATATAGATAGTAAAAATGTACCGAAATAAAATACTTGGAAAGAACAGACGTAAAACATTTTTTATCGCATGAGTACAAGTTTTTATATTTAACAATAGAAAATAAATGCGAGAGGGAAATTTAAAACAAGGATTGTAACCAGAAAAATCTTAGAGATAAAATATTATTCATATATAAGATGTTTTTTATTCTTTCAAAAATGATTTCACAAGAGTTTCAGAGATGTCGAGGTATTTTGTATGAGATATAAATGTGGTTTCATTTTAATGCTAAAATATGCTTTAAATATATAAAATATTTATATTATTGCATAAAAGAATGGTTAAAAAAGTTTTATTTTCATGTTTATTCAAATTTCGGTTAAAAAAACATTCCACTTTATAAAATTATGACATTTAAAAAAAATAAGAAATAATAAATAGATTTAAGAAAAAAACAATATTTTTTAATTTTGGAAGAAATTTTAAACATTGATAGGATCGATGAAAAACTTAGATAAAAATAAATTTTGAGGAAAGTTCAAGTACAGCGCTTAGAATACATAGTGTGGAAAACGGCTACCACATAGTACTAAACAATTGAATCCGATAAATGTAGAACGATGATGAAAAGATAACGGGTCGATCGCAGCGACATATTTTAGCAGTGGCGTAGACCATAGATTAACATACAAGATAGGACACTCTCATAGAGCGTAATTGTAACGCGATGACGATCGCAGCGCCTGTAGTGACAATGGGGAAGAAACTTCTCAAACACGGAATATTTCTGCTTTTGAACGTCTATCTTTCTATGATCTTTCATTTTTCAAATATGACATGTTTACGTTTTCAACTTTGTAGAAAAAGCGAAAAATGAAAACTTTGAATTCCGATTTGTATGCAGACAAGATTTTGCCTGACATATTTTAACTTGTTTAAAAATGCAAAAAAGTTTTGAAAAGAAATGTTGTTTCAAGAATAATAAAAGAGAGATTAGAAATGAAGTTGTTTAAAAGAAACGTAAACCATGCCCCAATGTTCAGTTTTGGAGAGAATCGTCTGTGTCGAAGAGAAAAGTATAGATATTAAAAATATAGAGCATCAACAGATTTCATATGCATAGGTAAATTTCGGAAGCCTCTAAGTTGTTCCCCCTTATCACTAGTGACGCTACCATTGCTGTCGTTACAGATTTTGCCGTAACTGTCCTATCTTGTATGTTAATCTATGGCGTAGACAGGGTGGAGGTCCAGATTGTTTGGATACCACTAATTTTATAAAAATTTTTTGCCTTATATAATCGGAGATTTTAATGTGAACAAAACTTTATAATGTTACTGGTTTCCAGAGGATTTGTACTCCCCTCCTCTCTGGCTACGCCACTGCCTGCTAGCTCTTTTCAACGCAAACATTGCATAAGAATCGAACTGAGAAAACGTTTCAACTGGTGGTAAATATTTTAAATAATTAAATTATACCCTATTTCCTTTGACTTGGATAGTGATTTTCAGAAGCTTTGAAAATATGAATGATACTGATCATGGCCAAAAAACGTGGTACGAATTCTTTTGTGCCTGGTTGCATTACTCGATACAAGACAGCAAACTAGAAACAATCCCTATTTAGCATACCGAAGAATGAATCTGTGCTAGAAGAGTGGAAAAGATTAATTCACTGATATGATAAGAAACTAACTTCAAAATCAGTTACATCTGAAATATACACTTCCAAGAAGATTTTATTAACATAAATTATGTTCGTGTTGTTAAAAGCGAAACGGTTACTTTTGCTAGAGTTAAATATATTTTTAAAACAGATGTCGCTACGATCGTCCTATTATTGTACCGCATCGTTGCACGTTTATCAGCTAAAATTTTGTAGCACTTTTTAGAGCATTACCAGTTTGTTTTGTTTTTTTAATTCCGAAATTTCGCATTCATACTATAAAGTCCCTATAATGTCAGTTTGGTTACTTAATGGCAGATATTCCGTGACTTTTTAAAGTAAAATTTCTTGTTTTAGAATTTCCGGTTTGAATTCGAAAATTTTCAATTAAAAAACGGTAAAACCGTTTTCCACACTATGTATTCTAGGCGCTGTAGTTCAAGGTATACATGTGTATGTAAACGGCAAATATTTTTTTAGAATTTTTAAGTAATATTAAATCAATTATGAAGTACAATTGTATCTTAATTTATACTTTTCTTTATAAAAATTTGTAATTGACTCTCAGAGAATAAATATTCTTTGAAAATGGTTATTAGCGGCCCACTTTAGAACCCACTTTTAATAATGTACTATAATTGACTATAGTAATAAGATTGGAGTTATTTTTAATATAATGTATATAAATCGATATGTTTATATTAACCAATGCGTTTATACAAATCGATATATTGAATATATTGAATATATAACAAATTTTAACACCCTGTATTTATATACTTCTTTTAATTGCTAATAGATGTAAGAGAAAAAGATTATAAACAGTAAAATAAGTTTTATTAGACTGTTAACATGTTTCAGCTCAAACTGAGCCATTATCAAAACAAATAAGACTATTCTATAATTGTACGGTCTATGAAGTTATTATTTGAAACGCTATAATTTTAATTTTTCGCATACTTTTTAAAATTACGCATGCTATTTTTAACACTTTCCAACCTACTTGATAAGTGTTTATGACTTCGGTATGTCTGGCCGTATGTCCGTCTGCCGTATGGCCGTCTGGCCGTGCTCTAACTCCCGTAAATATACTCGGATTGCTCTGCAATTTTTATATGTTATTGTCGTTATCTATAGCATGTTCCCTATTTTAACGGAAGTGTGTAGCTCTTATAGTTTTTTTACAGGGACACTCAAAAGAATTCCGTAACATTGCGGTCTATGGGGAAAAATAATTTGCGGTTTATTTAAATAATGTTTCACTATTTTAAATACATTGAAATTTACATATATCACTAAGGTGCATTACAAAAAGCTTAATATGGAATAGGGTGTGCATAGCACTTATAGTTACTTGACAGGGACTGTCAAAAGAATTCCGTTACATTACGTCTATGGAGAAAAATCGTCTGCGGTTTATTTAACTAATGTTTCACTATTTTAAACGCATTGAAATTTATATATATCACTAAGGTGCATTACAAGAGGCTTACAACAGAATATTGTGTGTATAGCAGTCATCGTTCATTTACAGGGACACACAAAAGAATTCTCTACTGTCTGTTAACAATAATTCCTGGAAGTGCGTTTTAAGTTACTGAACGCGATTTTAATTTTAACTCGCTTTTTGTCTATTACGTGGTGTGTATAAATTCTGTAGATGCTATACAGGGAAGCACAAAAGTTATAGGACACATTTCCGTTTATTAACAGAAACTCCAGACGGAGAATTGTAAACTGTACTACACGTTTCCTAACTGAACTAAAATTTAGCATCCTATGTAGTATATATACAAATCTATAGATCCTATACAGGGCTGAATAAAAGTATTCGGATATTTTTCTGAATATTGTATACGTCGAAAATTCCGGAAATTATGTTTTTAAATATGTTATGCGTTTTCCAAATTGTGTACTTAGATGTTGTCTTTTAGCTTATTAAACGGTATGATTTGTAAAATTATTTTGGAAGCGTTGGAAAGTGTTACATAATCTATGCTTGACGCATAATTTTTCGTTCTTGTTTTTATTTTTTACTTGGAAGTTTATTTCTATATTTGTAACCAAGCAGTAACTCGAGCCACAATTTTGGTAAGTCTAACGATGCTGCATCGTTACATATTGTATTTTTACGTGTTACAATTCTATGGTTTCTCTTATAATGGATTTATAGTACAGATTGTAGAGGAAAATTATTTTACTTCCATTGAAATTTGTTTGGATTGTTTCTTCTTTATATAATCTTGCCTGAGCTGTGGTTTTTCTATTACACTTAATATCAGCTATGTGCTCCTTTTTTCTGTAACCAAATTTCCGGCTTGTCATTTATTTAAGTGTTATTACCAGTACTTAATATCAGTGTTATTTAATATAATTGTTAAAAGCACACGAACTATAATATTTTACAAATGTATCGTAAAAAGCATTCATACTAAATTATCTATTAAGGCCGGCAACATTTCAAGATTTTTTTTTGACTTTAAGAACAATATAAAATGCATCAGTAATTACCATATTTCGTAATTCCAATTAGTTTTTGTGATTTTAAAGCTATAAAAAAAATTAAATAACTAAATATAGTGAATGAAGTTTTCGTAAAATACAATAGGTTTATTTTTGTGAAATTTTCTTACATAACATTATAAATCATATGCGTAAAAAACAGTATTTGTTAAAACTATTTCAATATACAAGCATTTAAAAATCGAAATATTACAAAATTTTAAAAACTTTAATTTCTTTACGGTAAATATCAATATGAATCCTGTAGCTTGAAAATGAATTAATGCCTATTCGAAAGTTTGATACCTATTTTTTTTAATATAAAAAACTTATCTAATCTATATGTATGCGTTACAGTGAAAACGCAAAATCAGTCAAAACCGGAATTAACTAAGGAAAACGGGTTTTGCCTAGCACTCTAAGTTAGAACGCGTTTTAACTGGACATCTCAGTTAGAACGTGTTTTCCTTAGTTAATTCGGGTTTTGATTAAATTCTGGTCTTCACTGTAACATATATAATGTAACTAGTAGTCCTAGCGTTCTAAGTTAGAGCGCGTTCTAACTGGAATAAATAAGTTAAAACGCGTTTTAACTGATTTATATCAACAATTTTTGATAGATACAAATAAGATTGTCTAACAAATCAGTCAAAACCCGAATAAAACGTGTTTTACCTAGCGCTCTAAGTTAGAACGCGTTCTAACTGGAATAAATCAGTTGAAACGCGTTTTAACTGGAGCTGTTATTTAGAGCTCTTATTTAGAGAGTTATTTCGGGTTTTCACTGTAACATATATTTAAATGAAAGTCCTCACTGGGAAGATAATCAACGCACAGCCCAATCTACTAATCCTAGAAACATGAAAATTGGAGGAAAATATTTCTTAGGGTGTCGACAAGCACTAAAGAAGCATTTTATAAAACTCCACCCCTAAGGGAGGTAAAAATAGGAACAAACATTTAAAGAATTCCTTAAAATCGGAAATTATAGTTATGTGATATATCATAACAAATTTTAATGTATTTTTGTCTGCTGAATAGAATGGAACCAATTACATTCTTTTTAATCCAATAGTTCGTGAGATATTACCTATTTTTTACAATTTGTCGATATTTTTGGTGCCAAAACCTCAAAAGTCCAACATTACAAATGATAATTTCCAAAAAATATATACGTTATTACTGCAACGGAAGAAATTCAAACTGTCGATAAAACGTGGGGCAACTTCTTTGCATCGTTACAATATAATGTGACTAAATCTTTTCCCGGAAACAGTTATCTATGTGTATATAAAAGAAAATCCTGACTTGAGAGAACATCGACACACAGCTCAAACTACTGAGCCTAGAAATATGCAATTTGGCGGTAAAATACTTACGGAATATAGACAAGTAATGAGAAAGGATTTTTTACTCCACACTAAAAGGTGTAACATTAAGAGCTAACTTTAAAGAAATCGGATATTATCGAATATTATCGGATGTTATAATTATGTAGAAATGATAGCATATTCTTATGTATGTTTGTATGTTGGATAGAATGGCACCGAGTACATTCTTCTAAGTCAAATAGGTCCTGATATGTTGCATAATTTTCCAATTTGGCGATGTCTTTGTGCAAAAACCTCAAAATTTCACAAACCTCCGTTTTTAAACATTCTACAGAGTGGATTTTGATCAGAAATCTGGGGGAAATTTCTATAATGAGGTAAATACGATTATAAAACACTATCCTTTTAAAAAAGTTCTACGGATATTGATGAGACTTGTATTGTTTATTTTTCCGGGATGGTTTTAGTATATTGCATATCGTTCAATTGTTCTTTAACAAATCCTACTGTAAATGATCAACAAAAGTCCTTATCAGCCTAAATTTTATCCGACAAATTGGAAAATATAATATCGCACAGGCATTCGTATCGTTTAAAGCAATGCGGAAGGATATTACGTGTAAATATCTACATTCATTTAAAATAGACGATCAAATTCACCGATATATTTCATTTAATTCAATATTTATTTGGGGAAACCGACCAGCGCAGTGGGCGAAACTTGCTGGTAATATTATATTTGTGAAATTTTAAATAATGGGGGTTATCTTACGTAAAACGAAATAATTTAATCATAGTGAGATTTTTAAAATGTATTTTCACTACCTTGCCATAATTGTTCGCTAGCTTGTTATCTTTTCTCTACAGTAGTAAAGCATCTTTCATCTACCTTACTAAGTCGGATTACTAGAATTTCATTCGGAAAATTATAAATTTTTAACCATAAAATATTTGAAATAATACATTTTCTTAATCTTTCAATGAAATGATTCCAACTTTTACAATTTTTCTTTATCTCTTCTCTAGCCAAGGATATCGTCAATTTTCTTTAAAAAAAAAAAAAGCTTAAAACAAAGTAAATTAATGGGCTGCGGATATATACTTTTGAAGATTGTTTATTGCTTATTTAGATCTTAGTTAGAAGATTACGCAATCCAATTAGAGAAAAATAAAAAAGTACGCTAGAGGTTTAAGTCGTATTTATAGTGTGACTTCCTAATAAAATTTTTGTGGAATTTTTTTTTTTTATAATATTAAGTTGATATTGCAAAAAAATGATTGCATATAAAGCTA
The DNA here is from genome assembly GCA_963931845.1 of Maratus michaelseni. NCBI lineage: Eukaryota > Metazoa > Arthropoda > Arachnida > Araneae > Salticidae > Maratus > Maratus michaelseni. Next base: position 185,052,196 of record OZ007596.1, read on the forward strand.
ATTATTTTTCAGGTCAGTATCATTCTAAGTAGTTTTAATCATTTTTTTTTACTTTTAATATAACGGACAATTAATGTATATTCTCTAATTATTTATACATTATTTCTTATCAAATGTATTATATATTTCAATGATATGACGAATTCAACTAAAATTATTTTGATAATTATCTTTCATTCAGAGATATTTATTTGCTTTTGAAACAAAACCTGTAACTACATATAACTTTACTAAATATTATATATAAACTATCATTAAACATCTGCATGTATTAGCTTCCAAATTTCGATAGGTTTATAAAATTATTTTAATAAACAGTACTTACATATTTTTACTTTTTAAAAACATTTATGAAGCACTATGCATCCTTGACAAAGAGTTAGAGTAGATGAGAATATAAACTAGTCGTTGGGGGCCACCGTAATACTTACCCATCATGTATATGTATAATGTAAAATATTAAAATAAAAATGTGTAAACTACTTATAAAATGCATTGCAATTCAAATAAAATCGTGGCTTGATGACGTCATAAAAAGGCTCGATTACTGAATTGCTTGAAAGAGGTTTTTCCTTATAACTCCAAAAATAATACTCCTATTAACTAGCGGTTTATTGCTTCTGATTAAGCGTCAAATTTCGAATTAAAATATATATTTGAAGTGAAATTTGGATAAAATACAGGGTCATGAAAAACTGAAGAGTGTGGAAATTGGATTACAAATATCTCGGCAACTAATTATCCGATCGACTTCATGTTTTATGCAAAATTTGTGTTTTTTCATTGTGTTTTATATTTACTCCTTAAAATTAACAATTTCGAAAATTTTTATATACCTTTCATCAGAACGAATATTTCGAGAGTCCGAAAAAAAATGTTCCGGTTAATCGAGGTTATGGAAATGAAATAGGCTTCTTCCCATTATTACATACTAAGTACATACCAAATGGCAAGTCTCTATCTCAATTTGTTCGGGAGATAGAGCGTTTACAGACACACACACAGACACACAGACGGACGGCAAAATTTTTTTTCTAAAAATATGTTTTTCGGAATCTCCAGTGCCTGAAACGTGTAAATCCGTCAAAATTTTTTTTTTTCGATTTTCAAAACGATTACAAGACTTACCCTATACTACGTATGATGGGTAAGTAAAATGTTTTTGCGACATTTATCTAAATTTAAATGCATATCTTAGAAAATTTATTAACTAACAGTTCAAGAATAAAAACCTAACAAAAGTCTTAAAAAAACATTTTTAAAGCAAATTTTATAATTTAGCATTGGCGTAAATAATGACCTCATAAATAAATTGTTGCTGGAGTAAAATAATTCATTGATTGGCACTACAGATTTATGATATTTTTAATTTGTATTCAAGAAATATAATTTTATATAAATATATACATAAATATATATAAATGTATGATAATGAATTTTAGTTATCTTTTTAAAAAAGTTTTTCAAGTATGATTGAACTGAAGTATCAGTTTTAATTTATTTGTTACAAATCATTATAACCCTTACATAAACATTTGTTAAAATCTTTATGGCAAATGCTCTGTGTGAAAAATAGATGAAGTGCCGAAGTCAGTAAATAAAACAAGAACGAAAAATCATGCGCCAAACATAGATTATGTAGCACTTTCCAACGCTTCCAAAATAATTTTACAAAACATACCGTTTAATAAGCTAAAAGATAACATCTAAGTAAACAATTTGGAAAACGCATAACATATTTAAAAACATAATTTCAGGAATTTCGAACAGATACAATATTTGGAAAAGTATCCGAGCACTTTTATTCAACCCTGTATATGATCTATAGATTTGTATATATACTATATAGGATGATAAATTTTAGTTTAGTTAGGAAACGCGTAGCACAGTTTAAAATTCTCCTTCTGTAGTTTCTGTCAATAAACGGAAATGTGTTCTCGAACTTTTGTGCTACCCTGTATATGAAATACAGAATTTATACACACCCAGTAATAGACAAAAAGTGAGTTCAATTGAAAATCGCGTTCAGCAACTTAAAACGCCAGGAATTATTGTTACAGACAGTAGAGAATTCTTTTGTATGTCCCTGTAAATGAACGATGACTGCTATACACACACTATTCTGTAGTAAGCCTCTTGTAATGCACCTTAGTAATATATATAAATTTCAATGCGTTTAAAATAGTGAAACATTATTTAAATAAACCGCAGACGATTTTTCTCCATAGACGTAATGTAACGGAATTCTTTTGACTGTCCCTGTATAGTAACTATCAGTGGTATGCACACCCTATTCCATATTAAGCTTCTTCTAATGCACCTTAGTGATATATATAAATTTCAATGCGTTTAAAATAGTGAAACATTATTTAAATAAACCGCAAATAATTTTTCCCCATAGACCGCAATGTAACGGAATTCTTTTGAGTGTCCCTGTAAAAAAACTATAAGTGCTACACACTTCCGTTGAAATAGGGTACATGCTATAGATAACGACAATAACATATAAAAATTGCAGAGCAATCCGAGCATATTTACGGGAGTTGACGGCCAGACGGCCATACGGCCAGACAAACCGAAGACATAAGCACTTTTCAACTAGGTTGGAAAGTGCTAATTAGCAATATTTTAACAATAAAGTCATGTTTGGATGACAAAAAAAAATTAACAATTGCAGGAAACCGAAATATTTTTAAAATTGAGTAGATATAGCGATAGACAACGACCTCATATATCCTATTTAAAAACGATCATTTAAAAAAAAATTAAATGTTTTAATGTAATTAAATGTAAAAAGAAATTTGTAAAGAACTCGTCCCATTGACTTAAATTTAGGTTATAAATTTTTCATAAGACATTACATCAACTCACTTCAGACAGATCCAACTTTAGAACTAACCAAACGTTTAATTTTCCGGAATAAAAAGTGAAATTGCAACCAAAATAACTTTTTAAAAAACGTACAAGAAACACCTTTAGACATTAACCTCAGATATCCTATGCAAAAAGAATCATTCAAAAACATTGACATGTAATCGATAAATTTGTAAAAAAGGAATACATTGGTTGAATTGTTAACTCGTGTATGTTGTGTCATAATTACTGTAGTAGGTCAATACTTTAGCATTTCTAAACTAGTCGTTGGGGGCCACCGTAATACTTACCCATCATGTATAATGTAAAATATTAAAATAAAAATGTGTAAACTACTTATAAAATGCATTGATATTCAAATAAAATCGTGGCTTGATGACGTCATAAAAAGGCTCGATTACTGAATTGCTTGAAAGAGGTTTTTCCTTATAACTCCAAAAATAATACTCCTATTAACTATCGGTTTATTGCATCTGATTAAGCGTCAAATTTCCAATTAAAATATACCTTTGAAGTGAAATGTGGATGAAATACAGGTTCATGGAAAATCGAAGAGTGTGGTAAATAAGATTCCAAATATCTCGGCAACTAATTATCCGATCGACTTCAGGCTTTATGTAAAATTTATGTTTTTTTATTGTCTTTTATATTTATGTCTTAAACTAAACAATTTCGAAAACTTTTATATACCTTTTATCAGAACGAATATTTCCAGAGTCCGAAAAAAAATAGTTCCGGTTAATCGAGGTTATTGAAATGAAATAGGCTTCTTCCCATTATTACATACTAAGTACATACCAAATTGCAAGTCTCTATCTCAATTTGTTCGGGAGATAGAGCGTTTACAGACACACACACAGACACACAGACACACAGACGGACGGCAAATTTTTTTTTCTAAAAATATGTTTTTCGGAATCTCCAGTGTCGGAAACGTGTAAATCCGTCAAAAAAAATTTCGATTTTCAAAACGATTACAAAACTTACCTTATACTACGTATGATGGGTAAGTAAAAACATCAGAACATTTTTCAAACAACATGTTTCTTGCTAGCAACATGTTTCATGATATGTTTCAGAGCTGTTCATAATAAGATTTCTGAAAGTATTTTCCACCACATGAAAATGTTTACGTCTGCATAAATTACATTCCATTGTATATCTTTTAAATAAAAAACAATTGTGTGAATGCTTTCCCATTTACATAAATTTTATAAATGCAAATGGAGAAGCAGAAAAGAAAACAAGCAATTTTCTGAAATTATAGAATTTTGAAAACCCGAGACATAAAATAAATAAAACACTGATTCTTGCAAAAGCAGTTTCAACATTTACATATCTATCTGGCCTTAAATAAAGGAAAAACTATATAATGAGGAAATCTCCAACCTAAAAATATATTCGAATGGCTATTTCTTTTTCTAATGTGTCGAAAATATTATTTGCATACATATTACAAGTTATTTTCTAATACATTTTATATATATTTAAATGTTCCGTATCATCAAATTCTATACATTATTTCAAATTCGTCATATAAGATTTATAGAAAATGTATAAGAAATGTATATAGAATACATTTATTCCATATAAATTGAGTTGTCGAATTATTTCGAAAAGTACATTTCTATAAATGAATTTTTTTACGCTTTACAGTTTTTATCTTTGTGATTTTATTGTATGTAGAAAAGTCATTTTTCGACTAGATGCGTTTCCCACTTTTTTTATGCTATGAATGCAAATAGTCAACGATAAAAGAAATTCAATAAGAATTCCTGAAAATACAGAATTTGGAAAACTGGAGAATTGAAAACAAAATCATCATAAAAAGTAATTTCTTCATTTAAATATCTATCTAAAATTGAATGAGGGAAAATAATATTTCATTTTTAAATGTATTCAATTGGCCCAAATTTTTTTACAGAACACGTTTAAAACTCATTTGTGTATATATGATAATTTGTTTTTAGAAAAATTCTGAACACTTTGTACGTACGTTAATCTTTTAAATAGATACATTTTATTTAAACTGAAGTATTAAAAAAGTTATTTTCTGAAAGATTATGTTTCGGTGAGATTTTTTTCGTTTTTTGTTTCAACAATTATTTATGTTGTTAGGAGAGATAATTAAGTTATTTCTAATATTTTTCTGTTAAAAATTTAATATTTTAAATGATTTATTAAATTAAATGCAAAAACTTTAAATTTCATTGCATGCTATTTATTCACATATATTCACGAGCAATTTATGTTTGTTCTCAAACTAAATATACTAGTTTTAAAACTGTATCATTTTAAAAGTGTATCATTAAATATGATTTTATGCAATGATTTTCCCATAAACTGCTTATTCTTGTAACTTTGTAAGAATAAAAAGTACACTTCTTCAGGGTGCTCACGCCCTTGTCACTTTAATTTTGTATTCTCAATTTCTAGTAATTTATGCTATTTGAGAATTTATGATTATGTATCGATATGTTTTACCACTCTAATTTCTTTAGATTAACTATTTCCTTGTAAGAGATATTTTATCCCATTTTTAAAAGTATACTAACTTTTCAACCACGAACCATCCACATCTGTTGCAGAAATTGATTAAAATATCATGAAGAAAATATACTTATACAAATGTAAACTCCTATTACGAGACTTAATCCAAATCAAACGTTCTACGTGTTCTTAATTTTCGTTGCTAAAGTAGTTAAAAGAGAAAATTTATTCAAATATATCATCATCTACAGTGCGGCGCAAAAGTTTAAGAACAACGTAAATATTTTAATAAAAATAAAATTGCTCAACGGAATGCTTTCAAATATCCACTGTAAATGAATACTATGATCATGAATCTATATTTCAAGTTAAGAAAAAAATCATCGTTAGAAAAATCACAAATAACAAAAAATCATTCTTTGTAATGTCGCAAAAGTTCATGCACAAATGAGATTTTATGCAAATATCTCTTTAAACAGGATAGATGGAGGATCAGCGAGATTTTTTTCCTAGATTATAAAATGTAGCAATATCTGTGCGAGTTATCAGAATGTCGAAATCTCTGCAGTTCTCGCCTGAAGAAGTTGGGGGAAGTTTGGAATCTGAAAGCTAAAGGTAAATCCGTTTTGCAATTTTCTCTTAATTTAAATCTGTCTAAACGTGGTATTTATAGTGTTTTGCAACGCAAAAAACAATTCAAAAATTCGTATAGTCCAGGTAGGCTGGAAAAAAAAAACACATTTCGTGAGGATAGAAAAATTAAAAGAATGGTTGTAACTGTCAATTTGTCTCTCAATCAGATAAAAAATCGACTTGGATCAAAAATATCATGTAAAACCTACGGAGACGAATATTAGGATTCATAAGAAAATAGCTCGTAAGCCTTTTCAGAAACAGTGTCACAAAAAAGGAAGACTTCAATGGGAAAAACAGCACATGTATTATCGTGGCGAATGGATTAGTGTTATTTTTTCTAATGAAGAAAAGTGGAATTTGGTTGGTTCTCATTCTATCGGCGTGAATTGAGGAAAGATCCGAAGAGCATATTCAGTAGGTAACAATGTGGCGTTTCGGTGATGGTATGGGGCGCTTTTGGCTACAATGGTCAAGCATCTGTTTGCTTCCTAAACGCAGACAAAATTCACAAAAGTATCTGGAAACTCTGAGTGACCATTTGTTGCCGGTTGGTGATCTCTTAGGTGGTACTAACTGGAATTTTCAGCAAGACAACGCATCGATACACACTGCCCGTTGCAGAAAAGAATGGCTTAGATCTCAGAATATCAGTGTGATGAACTGGCCAGCACTCAGCCCATATCTCAATCCGATAGAGAACATCTGGGGAATCCTCTCACGTGACGTCTACAAGAATGGGAAACAGTATTACTCAGTGCAAGAGCTCAACTCGGCGATCGAGGAACACTGGTACATACGCGCTGCCAAAACCTTCCATACTCTCTTGTTGTCAATGGAAAATCCTTTTTCGATCTCATCAGCTGTATTGGAAACACCATTAGACTAATAAAGAAATTTAGTGCTTAGTGAAATGTAAGTATTTCATTACACACATATTTAACGTCTGCAGTCATCGTTATTTTAAACATATATAATTAATTAATAAACAGACATACATACATATATTCAATACAATAATCCAACATGGAGTGAAAAACTAGCCAGAGCCAGGAAGTATTTCGTTTTTGTGCATCAACTTTTATGACATCACAATTTTGATTTTTTAATAATTTATTATTTTCCTTTCAATGAATTGTTTCTGAATTTGAAACACGAATTTGTAATTCAACGGTTTAGATACAGTAAAAATGTCAAAGCATTCCGGTGTATATTTTTCATTTTATAAAACCATTTAGCTTGTGCATAAACTTTTGCGCCGCACTGTATATCAATAGAATACTGAAATTTTCCGAAAATAAGTTATTTTGCTAAAAAGACAATTGTGGGAAAATAGCGCAATTTACTTACTTTATTTTTATTAATATAACAAGCTGAATGAATTTTATTACTATAATACGCTTTGTAATACAGTTGCTAAGCAACTAATAAATTAAACAGGAAAATAAAAAAGAATGCATTTTGAAATATGAAAATAAAATGTTATATTTTACGAACAGATGCGAAAAATTTTCCAATAAGTTATACAATAATTTTCTGATTTTTAATAAATGTATCGGCGAATTTTCAAAGCTATTGAATATATTTAAGACCTCTATATCGAAAATTTAGTATTCATAACTTTACGTTTAAATCCATTATTCAAATGTGCCGTTTTCATTTCAGTTAAAAACGAAAGTGAAAGTCATCTACATTCCCATAGTAAAGCAATATGGCATCAAAAGAAATGTTCTATATTTTTCGAAAGAATGAACCAAATTTAACCAAAAAATATACTGCTAAATCCGGGTATCTTACCAACATACGTACCAAAAATCAACCTAATCAGACACATTTTGCGGTAGTTGTCACGAAACAGACAAACAAACGGACACCAAAAACTTTTCATGTCTCAACAGTGAGCCACAATTGACATTTCGGAAAGTAGTAAATCTGCAGATCAAGAGCTACAACGACACATCTGCCGGTCACTGTTTTTTAATCAAACTTTGCATGATATTTATTAATGTCCTATAATCGGCATTTTAATTATTTTATTATATAAATATTTGTGGCTTCTGGAAATAAAAAACAGTAATTAAACACCTTTTTATGCAATGGTATTCTTGTATGCTTATTCTTGTATTTGTCTTTGCTATCTTGTATTTGTAAATGCTTATTCTTGTATTTGTTTTAGAAAAATACATTTTTACCCCCGGTAGAATCAATAAATTATTTACATTCGCAATTTGTTATTGATTATGCTATATCATGTTTGTAGTATATGGGGTGTCCGAAAACTGGAAATGGTCGAATATCTCGAGAAATATACATCGGATTGAAAAACGGAAAAATGCATGTTTAATATTTTACAAAAATCTATTTATGGATATCAAACTTGTCCACCCCCCCACCCCACCGCCCCCCCCCCAAAAAAAAAAAAAACAGAAAAAAATACGAATAGCAGACAATAGCCTATGATCATTAGATAAGAAGTAATGTGAAATTTGAATTGAGTGCGGTCAAATATAATTCAAACAACGCTTTTGGTGAAGTGTGCATGGCATTATTTTAAAAGCCTTCGGAAAGGGTTGGTAAACATTTGCGTTATTGCATACCAGTGGTAAACTTAAATTCTTTTTAAAAGGAAATGAGGCGACCGAAATAAATATGGCGACAACCAGAAAGAGAACATTAAAATTTAATTGTTTTAATATTTTAATTAATTGTGAAATTATAAAGAAAAATGTAGAAAATAAATGATATTTTAAGGCTAGTTTATTATTTGATTTTATATACTATAAATTTGGAAACCAGCCCTCAATAATAATAGAAACTATTAAAATAAAAAGGTTTTTTTTTATAATTAAATTTAAAATGGAGCAATATTAACTATTGAAATGTTTTAAAGTGAAATTCCAAATAAAATACGTGACAATACCCCAATCCCCCAAAGATTATAATTCTATATATCCCCCTAACCGACATTTTAATATTGTAGCTTTTTTACGTGAGTTAATTAGTTCATTTTTTTAGTTCAATTGCATTAGTTTACTTATGCGTAGAAAGCCCCTGTGTGCGCTTACGTTTAGAACCTACGCGCGTACAGAAAATATTATATATTTTTTAACTTTTTCATATTTTCTTTTGGCACTAAAATTCGTACATTTTCCACAAGATAGCGATGAAAAAAGATGGTATTAAACTTTTTCGACCCACCTTAATATATGTGAATTTATTTACAGTCAACAAACATGTTTTAGTGTAGTAAATGGAGTTGGAAAATACGTTACACAGTTAAAAACAGATCTTAAACCATTCATGCCCATAGACAATAAAAATTTAGAATACCTTTGTGTTCCCTTGTGAATGATCTAGAGAATCATCTTGCAGCATGTAAAAATTAAGTTAAAATTAAAAACCCAATAAAAGTTTAATACGCACTTCCAGAATAGGAAATACTGTATCCGAATTATTTTATGTGTCCATATAAATGAACTATAAATACTACGAACTTTACATTTTACTGTAAATATCTTCTACTACACTTCAGTAATGCATATTAATTATGTTATGTTTGAAATAGTGTACCATTATAAAACTAGGGGATCCGATCTGGGCTTCCCGCGTTACAAAATACAGATGAAAACCATTCTTTTAATTGAAAACTCTAACAAATTTTTTACATTTAAGGGTGTATTCAAATCCAAACTGCTTATTTTGAGACACATTTGTAAATTCATTTGTGCTCTAAAATGCACCCAATTGGCAGGTTCTCTTATTCAGAAACTTTATAATGTCCGTATTGTCTCGATTTTTTGATAAAGGCAGAATATATTTCAAAAAATGCTGTCAAAGTGGACATTTTGAACCGAATTTCCCGAAGCGGTAGCGCTGGAAACAAAAAAATGATCGTAGTGTAAAAATAATTGTCTGTAAATCAATATCTAATTAACTGAACGAAAAATAAAAACATGGGGCCCTTATAAATGTCTTTATGAATCACGCCGCCAAGTTTCCTGTTGTTACTTTTAACAAGAACGAAAAATCATGCGTCAAGCATAGATTATGTAACACTTTCCAACGCTTCCAAAATAATTTTACGAATCATACTCTTTTATAAGCTAAAAGATAACATCTAAGTAATCCGAATACTTTATTCAGCCCTGTATAGGATCTATAGATTTGTATATATACTACATAGGATGCTAAATTTTAGTTCAGTTAGGAAACACGTAGCACAGTTTAAAATTCTCCGTCTGGAGTTAAATAATACGGAAATGTGTTCCCGAACTTTTGTACTTCCCTGTATAGGATCTACAGAATTTATACACACCACGTAATATACAAAAAGCGATTTAAAATTAAAATCGCATTCAGTAACTTAAAACGCACTTCCAGGAATTATTGTTAACATACAGTAGAGAATTCTTTTGTGTGTCCCTGTAAATGAACGATAACTGCTATACACACAATATTCTGTAGTAAGTCTCTTGTAATGAACCTTATATAAATTTCAATGCGTTTAAAATAGTGAAACATTATTTAAATAAACCGCAGACGATTTTTCTCCATAGACGTAATGTAACGGAATTCTTTTGACTGTCCCTGTAAAGTAAGTATAAGTGCTATGCACACCCTATTCCATATTAAGCTTCTTCTAATGCACCTTAGTGATATATATAAATTTCAATGCGTTTAAAGTATTGAAACATTATTTAAATAAACCGCAAATGATTTTTCCCCATAGACCGCAATGTAACGGAATTCTTTTGAGTGTCCCTGTAAAAAAACTATAAGTGCTACACACTTCCGTTGAAATAGGGAACATGCTATAGATAACGATTATAACATATAAAATTTGCAGGGCAATCCGAGCATATTTACGGGAGTTAGAGCACGGACAGACGGCAGACGGCAGACGGCAGACGGCCAGACGGCCAGACGGCCAGACGGCAGACGGCCAGACGGCCAGACAAACCGAAGTCATAAACACTTTTCAACTAGGTTGGAAAGTGTTAAAAATGAGTCTGAGAATGTGTCTCAAAATTTTGAGTTGTTGAGCGTGGAAAAATATTTTTTTTGAATACCGGCTTAATATATTTTTTTTAGATTGCCCACTATCAATACCAAAAATATTTTTTATATGAAATTATGTATTCAAATAAAGCTTTGAAGGGTATTAAAAGCGATTTTGGCTTCGTGCCAGGAGTTAATAGCTTGTTAATTCATGCTTGAAAATTATTTAAAAAAGCCATAATAAATCAGTCAATCATATATATTATTTCTCCTGTCAACATCCCTTTTTCTAAGAAAATACGAAACGCAGAACGACGAAGGGGATAGCATATGAAAGGATTTTGAACAGGCTTCTGACATAGCACACTTAACAATTCGTTAAAACATGTTTTGGAATAAAAATTGTAGTTAATTAAAAATTATATCGGCATTGTTTTCATAAATGAAATCAAAGGTTTTCGCAAATCAGTGTTGTCACCAAAATAAAATACTGCATTATCAGATGACGTCATCCTATAATGCAATTGAAATACGATAGTTAATTTATTTCTTGCGCGTACTTTTTGAAAAATATCGAGCTTTTAATTGGGATTTTATTTAATTTTTACACGTGCGTCAGCTATTTTTATTTGTTTTCCTTTTAGGTAGCTTTCAATACAAAAAAGTATAAAGCTACCTATTGCAGCCGTTCGGAGGAAAGCAGTTCCGGAAAATTGCGATATATTTTCACCGATCATGACCCCCAGACCCCAAAACCACCCTCCGTTCAAATGTTGATTTATATATATATATATATATATATATATATATATATATATATATCCATATATCATATATATATATATATATATATATATATATATATCTGACCTATGTCATACGATAACGCTCGTATTTATAAATCAATTTTGATGAAACTAATTGTGTGTATTAAGCTCACCAATGTCTCGACCGAGTTCGTTGGCCAGCTTGGTCCGCCATTTTGTTTCAAGATGGCGGCCATTTAAAATTTAAAACTAAAATAAATGTACAAAAAAGTTAAAAATTCAAATTTATTTTTTAATTAAGTGTTAGGCCTTGATATAAGGATTCCAGAGCATTTTTTGTTTTACCTCTGTCTTAAAAAATCGCTGAGATAGAGCAGTTTGAAATACTAGGGTGGCTGATATTTTGAAACAAGACAGCACATTACAAAATTTTTTTTTGTTGTAATAATTTTCTCAATCATACGCATAAAACTATATATTCATATCCGTTAGCGCCAAATTCTCGCCAAACTTCGTGACATTTGGCGAAATATCGCCAAATTTGGCGACCAAAATAAGTCTTCATAAATAAAGCCAATTTGGCTATTGCTCAATAATTTGGCGAATTTCTTATTCAAATTCAGTATTAACGAATCTTTTGTAAACGTTTTTTTTTGCATTTTAACTTGCTGTTTTCGTGTAACATTAGCTAAAATTTTAAAACGAAGATATGGGAAAGCTACCTTTTCCTCCCGGTACAAGCCGGAAGGACTTTTTTAATCTTGACTGTGTACATGCGTACTGTATCGGAGCACCAGTAGATTGCGTAATTTAAGAATTATCTTCCTTTTAGATATACAGCCCATTAGGATTCACAAAAATTGTAAGTATTTATTTTTTAATATTTCATTAAGCTGCTAATACGCCAGCGAAGTCTGACTTCACTTAAATGGCTGTTGAACCACAAACTTTGAACATCCCATGTTTAAGTTCCCATAGGGTTGCAAAAAATTGGTGTACCAAATATTGGTTTATGTATTAAAGACATTTCTGGAACAGTTTTGCAAAATCTGAGGAAATGCTTTCATATGAATTCTTTAAACGTCAGATTCAGTGTTTCAATTACTTTATAATTCGCTTTTTTCAGTATAGAAGTCTTGACAACCTAGAGAAATGACCATGGCGAGAGAAGAAAATTTGGCAAAAACTTTTCTGACAATCTATTCCCATTTTCTTATACATAAACAATCATCATATACAGGTGGTTATCAAAATAATGGAAACACTTGTGAATGAAAGGGACATTTAAGAATTCCCTTCGTAAGCATTAAAATATAATCTTAGCTACCAGATTTTTTTAATATAAAAAGTACATGTATTAGGTAGTATGAGAGAGCTCTAGAAGAGTTGTCTACGTTTTGATTTTTTTTGTCAGAAGCGTAAAATGTCAGACCTCACAGATTTTCAAAGAGGCCAAATTGTAGGAGCCCGACTAGCTGGAGCAACGGTGACCGAAACTTCCCAGCTTATAGGCGTTTCTAGAGGTACGGTGTCTAAAGTCATGAAATCATACACACAGCGCGGAAAGACAAGCTCAGCAAAGCAAAGTAGTGGACTGAAGGAGAAGCTGAGTGAAAGAGACCGACGGGTATTGAAGCGGATTGTAATGTCTAAAAAGAAAACAACTGCAGCCAAAGTGACCGCAGAGCTCAATCAGCATCTGGATTCTCCAGTGTCAACAATTACAGTTCGGAGATACCTTCATAAAGAGAACATTTACGGCAGAACAGCAATTCCCAAGCCACTTGTCACAGATGCTAATGCCAAACGTCGTGTAGAGTGGTGCCACAACCACAAAACCTGGTCGATTGATAAATGGAAGACTGTTATATGGTCAGACGAATCATCTTTCACACTTTTCCCCACAACAGGACGGGTACATGTCTGGAGAACACCTGCACAAGCGTATGATCCTGATTGCCTCCGTTCAACTGTCAAGCATGGAGGTGGATCGGTCATGGTATGGGCAGCCGTGTCATGGTTTTCTGCTGGTCCAATCGTAGCCCTGAAAGGAAGGATCACTGGGGAGAAGTATAGAGAAGTTTTAGCTGACCAGGTCCATCCCATGATGAAAATTTTGTTTCCTGCAGGAGATGGAATTTTCCAGGATGATAATGCCCCTATTCATGCAGCCAGAGTTGTCGAATCATGGTTTGATGAACATGAGGATGAGGTGGAACATCTACCTTGGCCCGCACAGTCCCCAGACCTCAACATAATCGAACCGTTGTGGTCTATTTTAGAGCTTTCAATCCGGAATCGATATCCTCCACCGGCATCTCTCACGGAACTTTCACAATATCTCCATGAAGAATGGTACAATATTCCTCTAAACACTATTCAGAATTTGTATGATTCGATTCCCAGGCGAATCCAAGCTGTATTACATGCCAAAGGCGGTCCTACGCCATATTAATAAAGAATTCCTTCAAAATCTAGAGTGTTTCCATTATTTTGATAACCACCTGTATATTATTTCTGTTTTCAACATCTCTTTTTCTTGGCACATACAAAACATACAACGATGTATGAGGTATCATTCGAAAAGTTTTTTAACCAGTTTCTGAGATAGTACACCCACATTTTGTTAAAACGCGTCGTTTGATTGAAAAAAATCAGTTAATTAAAAATTAGTGCTAAAATGTACCGGGAAATAATCTCAAAGATTGCAGTGCGAAAGCTTCGCAAGCGGTCCTTCTGGTTGAGATATAGTTTTCAAATAAATTGCATTCGAAAGTAATTTTTTTCCTATATAACAATAATTTTAATTTCTAATAAAGTTTAGAAATTAAAAAAATTGCAGTAGCAAAAGTCGCAAAACCGAAATTTTATCATGAAGTGTTGCCATTCGCAAAATGACGCCAGCGTTAGGCACGGACACGTTTGTCCTTTATAATATAGATACCATGCAAAACATTTTCACATGTATGCCATTATGTAATTGAATAATTTATGTGACAATGTAAATTAATAATAAATGCTTTCCACACCAAACTCTATAGAAATCATGTTTTATTGCTCCTCAAAAATGCATATAACTTTTTTATACTTCAAATAGTGTAGCATTATTAAAATACACTGGTAACGATGATTTTCCATTGACCATAATCTAACGGGATTCTTTTGAGCGTCCCTGTAAACAAACTAAAAAGCTACCTATTTTGTTTTGAATAAGGAGCATAAGTTGGTACATCTCAATAAGATATATCAACAATGTAGAAATCTATAGTTATATTTACCAGAGTTACAGCGCAATGAGTTGGGCAGACAGACAAACTGAAAACCCAAAGTCTTAAAACCTTTCATCTCTGTTGAGAAGTTTTAAAAACCAGTTTTTTCCGTAGACTTTAACGTATATAAAGTTTGATCTTCTGTTCTTCAAGAAACTAGGTTTATTGCTTTGAAAACAGCGCTACCTTCAAATAGAAAAAGTAGTTTCAGTTATTTGATATGCTTGCTACAAATTATATTTTAATATTCATAGAATATAAGTTCTAGTAATGACGGACACCAGCCAGTAGACAAAATAGCTAAAACGTTCCTTCAGTCAGCTCCTCCTAGTTTACATTTATTACTTTTTGATAATTTCCTGTTTTCCTCAAAGATAATTTTTAAACATAGTTATAGCGTATAGAAGATCGTTAACCATATATTTTCTTGTAGATGCTATAACATGGTACAGACATACCTAACGTTGGGTATGATGTTTCCTGAAATAGATACTTAACTCTGTGTTTCATGTGGTACCCTCATCAAGAAAAAACTCAAAAATGAAATGAAGTAAACTTACTTTAATTCTCTGTTGTTACTTTAAAAAACTATCCAACATATAGTTTACAATTTTGTGTTATCAGTGTTAAATAGCATTTATTGTTCTAGTTCTGTATAAATAATATATATATATATATATATTATTAGTATCTGATTCCCTTACCAAAGTTCTACCTATCTTTCAATATATGATGTTGAAGAGAAGGTGGTTAATCTCTTTACGCTCAAAAAATATTTCTGTGAATATGACGTCATATTAACATAATCATAGTAAAATATTTTATTTTCAATGATCACAATCAATTTTTATTTTGAGAAGGATCTTTTATTCACCACAAGAGTATTCTAGGCGCTGTAACAAGAGCCATTCTGAATTTCTTAGTTCAGTGCATCATTTTAAAATGATTTAATTTCATTGAATACTTATTATGAGCACGTCTAAATGACGTAATTTTCAGAAATATTTTATTCGCTGTATACCAGAGAACTTTAAATAAGTAGTAATAACTTTGTTACCTCCTAGTCAAATTTACATCACTAGTTTTGAAAAGTTTTTGTGACTAATTTAGTCGTTCTATTTTGTCGTTCGACTAATTTAGTCGTTCTATTTAAACAAAATGATTTTTTCCTGAAATAGTGATGAATGTTTGCCGGTAATCTGGTAACAGGATTTCTTTCATTATGTAGAGACATAAAAACGGTTGAATATGACATCATATTGACGTATTCAAAGTAAAGCATCTTACTTTCATCGATGGAAAATGGTCTTTTCATTTGTACATGAAGACATTTTCTCTACATACATTCTGCTAATTGGATATTAAGTAATTATATAACGCAACCGCTTAAAAATATAATTGTATTAAAGCTGATGCATTTTTTCTTTTAAATATAACTTTGTTTTTATTGGTGAAAACATGTTTTTGATTCTCGTATTGTTGATCAGACAAGTAGTATTTTATCTTATAGAAAGATATCGATAGACATTTACATTATTTTTTTTCTACGATTTATATAATTTGGCAGCATCTTAAATTTTTTTGTTAATCCACGAGACTCTTTGAATTTTACTAAATTAAGCTACTTAAACTTTTTTTTATCAAATCGAGTCAAGCCAAAATTTTCCGTCAATAGATTCATTATCTAAAATTACCTAATCTGAATTTTGTTATCGTTCAAAATTAAAAATGAAGGACAAGAAATTACAAGACAGCGAGATTGAAAGTAAGTTTTTTATTGATTTTGATAATTAGATAAAAGTGCGTATTTATTTTTCAGGTGTTAGAATTGAAATAATCTACATTTTTTTCATTCATTACGATTAGAAAAATATTGTTTAGCTACATTATTGTAAATATTTATATACTAAGTATTTAATGTAACACATTTGTAAATACTAATATTAGGATAAAACTTTAATTAAAATAATTAAAATAATTATTATTTTAGAATTTTTTTAACTTAACAATTTATGTATGTAAATATGGAATTTTTAATCGATATTTCACTGATTTGATAGAATTGTAATAATTATACATCATACAGGTAACATATGTCTCAGACGCAATAGGGTTGGTGCAATTTTTTGTAACCAATTTGTCTAGAAAACTATTTTCAAATACTTGTTTGGCCTAGTGTGTGAAATCGCATAGGCCTAGTGTGTAAAAGCGAATGTTAGCTATAGGAAAGGCTGTCGCAGACGCACCGGGGTATGCGTGATTATTGTTTTGCGCCATTTTGGTGAGAAAAACCTGTTTTCGGGTACCTGTTAGGCCTAGCTTGCTAAAACAGCATGTTAGTTTTATTTTATTATGAATTAGTTTATTTTATTAAAACACTCACAAATTATTTTATTATAAACACACACAGAATATTTTATTATAAACACACACAAATTATTTTATTATAAAACTAACGCAATTATTAATTTATTATAAACCACACAATATTTAATTTATTATAAACCACACAATATTTAATTTATTATAAAACACACGGAATCTGATCTACCGGGTTGCCATACGAAGCAAATTCTCGCAAAAATCGCCGGGTTTGCCTAGGCGCCCTTTGGCGACAAAAAGATTTCCCAGTGGGGGAAAAGTCCCAAAACCTGTGCCGGTTGATGCGATCCACAAAAAAATCCAAAAAAAGGGTGTGAAAAGGGTGTGACGTCATGTAGATAAAGCCGTGGCTAACGAAAAAGACAGGCTACCGCGGTGCATTCCACTTACCTTTTTTTACAGACTGCTAGAGTGACGTGATGCTCTTATCGTACATCTTCATTGGTGTATTCAAGCATCACGTGACTCCGGCGGTCTGTAAAAAAAGATACGCGTAAAGCACCGCGGTAGCCTTTCTGTTTCGTTAGCCTCGGATAAAGCCCATTCCAGTAGTTAAACAAGAACGAAAAATCATGCTTCAAGCATAGATTATGTAGCACTTTCCAACGCTTCCAAAATAATTTTACAAAACATACCGTTTAATAAGCTAAAAGATAACATCTAAGTAAACAATTTGGAAAACACATAACATATTTAAAAACATAATTTTAGGAATTTCCAACAGATACAATATTCGGAAAAACATCCAAATACTTTTATTCAGCCCTGTATAGGATCTATAGATTTGTATATATACTACATAGGATGCTAAATTTTAGTTTAATTAGGAAACGCCTACCACAGTTTAAAGTTATCCTTCTGGAGTTTCTGTCAGTAAACGGAAATGTGTTCGCGAACTTTTGTGCTGCCCTGTATAGGATCTACAGAATTTATACACACCACATAATAGACAAAAAGCGAGTTAAAATTAAATTAAAATCGTGTTCAGTAACTTAAAACGCACTTCCAGGAATTTTTGTTAACAGACAGTAAATAATTCTTTTGTGTGTCCCTGTAAATGAGCGATGACTGGTATACACACAATATTCTGTAGTAAGCCTCTTGTAATGCACCTTAGTAATATATATAAATTTCAATGCGTTTAAAATAGTGAAACATTATTTAAATAAACCGCAGACGATTTTTCTCTATAGACGTAATGTAACGGAATTCTTTTGACTGTCCCTGTAAGGTAACTATAAGTGCTATGCACACCCTATTCCATATTAAGCTTCTTCTAATGCACCTTAGTGATATATATAAATTTCAATGCGTTTACAATAGTGAAACATTATTTAAATAAACCGCAAATGATTTTTCCCATAGACCGTAATGTAACGGAATTCTTTTGAGTGTCCCTGTAAAAAAACTATGAGTGCTACACACTTCCGTTGCAATAGGCAGCATGCTAGATATAAAGACAATAACATATAAAAATTGCAGAGCAATCCGAGCATATTTATGGGAGTTAGAGCACGGACAGACGGCAGACGGCCATACGGCAGAGAAACCGAAGTCATAAGCACTTTTCAACTAGGTTGGAAAGTGCTAAAAAGGAACCCCAAAGTCTGAAGATCGCAACAACCATATCAAACATTTATCGGCAAAAACAACTCGCGAAACCTATCGGCACAGGATATGGAACTCTTCCCCTTCGGTGTGTCTGCGACAGCTGGTACGTTTATGTTAGCTGGGGGCCAGTGATAACTCGCCAAATCTTGTTTAAATTGGCAACATTTAAATTACAAACAACTAGCGATCCATTGTACAACAATTTGAACAACTATCGATACATTTTAATAAATTCTAGATGATATTAAAAAATGTTGGGATCTTATATAAGAAAGTTTGTGTATATTGTTTTGTGTATATAACATTAGATACGATGCTTTAATTACGAAATAAAATGTTTGTAGTTTATTTTATATTTTATTTTAACATTTTAAATGGACTAAGCCTGGAATAAGTGTCCTGGACTATGTCTGGATTAAGTTGTAATGGACTAAGCATTAATAGACCCGATTATGTGAGATTGTTATTTCTGTTGATATGTTAGGTTTTACGTGCTTTATCATGATTATATTTTAGCTATTAAGTTTTTTAAGATATTATATTGCAATGTTAAAATATTGACTATTTGTTATCAGCTAATGTTAAAAGATTAGCGATAAAAAGTGGATTGGCGACATTCAAAAATATTTGGCGATCACATGCGATCGGCTAACATAAAAGTACCACTGTACCACCCAATGATTGCATATGTGGGTGATTCTTTGTTTATTTCGTTTTCGCATGCTTATCATTTATTCCTTCTCTCTACAATATATGCCACTATATTCGCCATAAACCACATTCTTGTTGAACTCTCTCATAATTGTTGCCAATTTTTTAGACGTATTTTATCGTCTGAGTGAAAGAAGACTCATACACAGCGCAGTATTACTTTGGCCCATATACAGCTACGATGGATATTAAAACATTTCGTCAAGCATAACTAAAAAAATATTTGTCGGATTTTATTCAAATTTTCACAGCAGTTACCTATAATGGTCATAACGACACCTATTTACTACCAAGAATAAATTTCAAACCGTTTGGGAATTATATTAAAAAATAAATAATAAAGCACAATCAAAGTACATACGTCACGAAAATTTAGTGCATACGTCATTTTCACTGGCGAGATATAATATGACAATACAATATGAGTACAATAATAAAATCAGTACAATAAAACATATTTCCATTTAATAAAAATGGAAAATTAATCTGGAATTTTTTCTGTTTAAAAGAAAAAAACCCGCAATAACTTAGTATTAGAAATTTGGCGTAAATCTCACCATTAACAACTTTTTATTTCGTGTGTGTAAATAAGAAACAATTCCTTGATGTTTAAATAAAAAGGTTTTGATTTGTGGCATTATTTCTTATTATTTTCTTTTCCTTTTTAGTATTTTAAATGGAATTATTGAAATGCATGTATTTTAAATTAAATGAGGGAAAGACATTGATGTTTAATGTATTAATTTCAAATGAAATGAGTGAAAGGTTTATATTTAAATGAAATTAATGCAATATGAAAATGTTATGAGAACAATATTTGGCGAATTATCAACTGCGCCAAGTTAACATAAAAGTACCAATACATATGTCAAATGAAACGAGGCACAGGTGTCATATACGCACCACGTTGGCGCGATCCCCCCCCCCCCCCCCACACACACACACCAATTTGGCGAAAACTTTGTTTTTGAATTTTAGTTACAAACAGCATGGATTAATAGCACGTGATGTTTTATTTCAATATAAAAATAAAATAACGTAATAAATGAAACTAGATGGAACCCGTCCAAACTTGACGAACAAAATCATTATAACAATATTAGTGAAATAAGCTTCTTTATTACATAAGAAGGAGTGCATATGAAAGTCTTTCAAATATTTTATTTTAAAAGTTTTTTCCTTCAGTAAAATGCAGTACTATTTCCGATGCAAACTCCAAACAAACAATACGTAAACAACTGTGTAATGCTAATCGGTTTGACATTACCGCCATATTCCCCATGGTAAGAAAGAAAATTTCATGGACCTATAAAGTATCATACAAATAGTATATCCCTACTTTCATCTCATATTCAGTAAATAAAAGAACATAGAATATAATGCACACATCCCCCTCCCCTGTGATAATGCAACCGAATGAGCTCCTATGCGCATGTGCATTGCACCTGCCCAAAGGCACCGTTGAAATTCGACGTTAAAAGAAAAATTTTAAAATGTTTAAATTAAAAGTTTTAAAATGTCCTCTTTAATCATTGTTCGTTTCAAATCCATATATTCTAAAACGCATCCATTGTTTTTAGCTAATCAATTTTTATGTAAAGATGGAGATTTTTTTTTATAATAATAAATAAATCTGCAGATAAGGGATATTTTTAATGTTTTCAAGTGTAATTTATTTGTATGACTTCTTCGGTCCCTTTACATAATCAGGATGATTATTCTGTTTACATCACAGTCGGGGATATTTTCCCTCTTATGCAGTTAAGTATCCAATGGATCTTTAAAATAATAATAAAATACAGTTCCTAGCATATTCTGATGCAACATATACATCAACGAATTCAACATATTAATATATTGTTAATCATAAACTAAAAATGGGTTTATTTTTGACAAATTTTAGTTTAGCGCCAAAATGCTCTATCTTATGGATAATCTGAACTTATGATTTATCAGGTTTTATTATTATTTTTTTTTTTCACTTTTCATGATGGTTAGGAAAATCTATTTTCAATTGTGCCAACTTTTCCAAGGGCTATTTTACATTATTAAAGCAAACTGATGGTCATTGATGAGATAGAATTGAAAAATATTTATGCGTGAAAATTATTTAGGAGGTCGTTAAATTAAGCCGCATTTTTCAAATAAATTTCAATCGAAAGTTAATTGTTTTTACTAATTCATGATGTAAGAATTAAAATTATAAAGTGTAGTAAAATGTAGTTAAAAATTGAAATTTGTAGTATTTAGAAGTGATGTAAGCGCGATGAAATCAAAGGCGGCGATAGCGCCGTTTGTTGTTACAACCGTTATACATTTGTAAAAATTGCCACTGTGTTTAGGCTGGCGTCCAAAAGTAGACTACCATTTTTTGACATCGAAAGCGAAATTCACAGTGAAAGAAATAGGACGTTGCCGCTAATAAGGAACTGTTAAATGAACTTATAACCTACCAAAATAATTCCTATAAAATATTATCCTTATCATTGTTTATTCTAGCTAAAAATACAACCATTATTTCAAGCCTTTTTTTTTAAACCATAACACTATGTTTAATAATTTTAATTTTCCTGAAATCCTTTATTTTTGTGATTTTTTTTTTTAAATGTTCTAACATACAATTAAAAAAAAGTAATTGGTAACATGTAATCAAGGTATGCAATCAAGATGAAGCAACCAATAAAGGCTCCAGTTCTAATCTTTAAAATTAAAAATTGAAAAATCGGTTAAAGTTACGTTATGTTGACACAATCATGTAAATTTTTCTTTTTAGTTTTATCAATGTTAAAATGCATTTCAAGCTAAGCATAACGTCATTTTCACAGGCGCAATCTTTTCACACGTACTTTGCATACAGTACTTTTATGCTTAAACACCATGTATGCAAATAAAAATATATGTTGTATTTTAATTGTAATTAAAAAATTGCATGAACAAAGTTATAATTCACAATGATAAAATAAACTCAATGGACAATATTCCCGTGACGTCACAATAAATATGAATTTTTATTATCTTATAAAACACGCGGATAAATATTTTTACCGAAATTTAACTTGCAAATTAAAAAATTCGTCCTAAAAGCCACGTGCTTTTAATATTTATTATTTCTCTTTTATCCTCGCAACCATAGAGCTTCTCGTTACTTTGTGCCTCGCAACAGCGGGCGTTATCTGATCGCAGACTTTATGACGTCATAAGCAGATGCAACGAGGCTAACGAAAAAGACAGGCTACCGTGGTGCATTCCACTTATCTTTTTTTACAGACCGCTACAGTGACGTGATACTCTTTTCGTAGACCTGCATTGGTGGATTCGAGCATCACATGACTCCGGCGGTCTGTAAAAATAAGATATGCGTAAAGCACCGCGGTATCCTTTCTCTTTCGTTAGCCTCGCAGATGCAAAAGTTTAACTTAAAATTACGGCTAATTCATAAAACTTTCGAACAAACGAATGTACGATAACAAATCTGTGTCCAAATATCCTTCATTTAAAAAAAAGAATGATGTAATTTGATGCAGTAGTTTGTTCTCACGAATTGTCAAAAGAAAACGCTTAGCGTTTTAAATATATAGATAGCTTCTATTATTTTAAAAAAGGAAAAATAAATAAATAAATAATAGTTTCATTAATTGTTAAAATATCGAAAATGGCAATAAAATTTTATTTTAGCATCGTACTTAATTTTTTAAGATGGCACAAAAACATGGTTTAATAAACGTATATTTGTAAATATTTCAAAAACATGTTTTTCCGCTCTCTAGAAAAACTTGGTACGATGCTAAAACTGCCTTTTAGTACCATTTTTAATTTTTATCGACAATCGCGCCAAACAGCACATGTTACGGAACTTTACTCTATTCAGATACACAGACAAGGTTGGTCTCAAACAAGAGTTGTTTTAACTCTATGAGAGTTACAAACAATAATGATATTAAATTCTCCGATTAGATTTGGGCCCGATTACGGAAGTTTCTCCTAGAAAAAAACTGCGGAAGAAGACTTTTACATTTGTTTCGAATGAAGCTCGGTCAACAAAGTATTAATTAATAATGCAAACAACACTAATAATAACATGAGAGCAAAAGTTTGAATTTAAGTGTAAATATTTGGAATCCTTCCCTCACACGCCCCCCCCCCCCAAAAAAAAAAGGAAAAGAAAGTTACAGAAATGAATTTAAAATGGCGCTAAGCCACGCTTTCTGACATAAGCAATTGGCTGCGAACCCGATTACGAAACTTTCACTTAACTTAATAACATGTATCTAACCTTTTGCTTACGGTGGGATTACCGTAGTCCCAAGAAAAAGACTGTTGAAAAATACGGGGTTGGGATTATCGTCATCCCGAAAATTTCCACCCCTCAAAGATGGAGTGCAGGAAATCCTTAATAGCGTTTGGCTCAACGGGGGTCTCATTGGGTATTGGAGAAGGGAAATTCTATAGGGAATATATTAGTTATCATAGGGAAATACAGGGAAAACTTATGTAGCAAAGAAAGTAAACATTGTTCAAGCGCACGATTTGAAGCTGTTTCTACCTCACTTCTTCATAATTAGTGGAAGATAATTTTTGTTTGTGATATTAATATGAAGAGAATAGATTATTTTCAGTAAATTGTTTTATTATTTTAGTATTGCTGATTTTGATTAAGTTTTTCTTCTTAGAATGTTAAGTATTGCGGTTTTTTTTTTCGACAATAGTACACTAGATATCTTAAAATAATATACGTAACTTTATTTATTGAACTCAACAAAAATGAAATTATTATATACATTACTATCTAACAAAAATACAGTTAATTTTGTAAAATTTTTATGTATAAATTTTTTTGTAAAATTAATTACTTTTACACCGTAGAAAATAGTTAGTTTTATTCTCACACAAAACTTAATAATCATGTTTTATATTCTTTGCATGGAATTGAACTTTGTCTGTTTCAGAATGATATTAATAAGTAATGAAATTCTAACGATATTTACAATTATTTTACTCCGCAATCATCTGATTCAAAAAAAAGTAATTGAAGTTATGCAAAAAATAATACAAGTTACATTAATTGTTCTTTATATATTTTTTAAACATATGATTATAAACAAATATAAATGTCGTACAAATGTAAGTCCTAAGCATTTTTCTGCTATGTTCAAAGAGGCAATAGCTGTTCCAAAATCGTTTCGGAAAACAATTGTTATTGCCGTACTTTTTTCTCGGAAACTTCTAAAGCTAATTCAATACTTTATTTTATTTTTATTTTGTATTATACTTAGGTATTATACTTATTATATAATTAGTATTATGTTTATTAAACTTTGTATTATACTTATATATAAATAAGGATTGTCTCTCAAAATTCATTCATTTTCAACAAACTTAATTAACGCTGTTCTCAAATACAAAAGGCCTACTATCAGATACATTTTTAAATTCATTTTTGTTCAGAAACGCATGAAACAGGCAGATGTTGTTATTCAGAAACTTTGCAATCGAAACACGTTTTCCATTTTTTGGTAAAGGCAGAAGATCTTTTATACAACACTGTCAAAGTCCGCGCTTTGAACCGAATTCCTGATTCTTCATCGCACGAAAGGAGAAAAACCTGTTGTCACGTGACACGAATAGCTTATAACACGACAACTAATTTATTTATCGAAAAATTTAAAACTCATTTCGATTCCAAATTGCTTCAACAGTCAGGCCTGCAAATTTTATGATTTTGCGTTTAAAAATGCGTCAGAAAGTTTTGCGTTGTTCAGCAGAACATTTGAAAACCACATTCAAAATAAAGTAGAATGTTTAGTTTGTGAAATCGTACACCTACTGCACTTTTTAATTTCATTTATTGCCAAATGACCATTTATTGTTTAATAAACGTCAAAAATATGAAAAGGAATTTCTTTTAAATCATTTCAGTAATTCTCGAGAAAAATGAACTTAACTCCCAGCTATTTTCTATATGATTTCTCTAGTGTTATTGCTTGCTTTAGTATTATTATTCTAAGGTTGTTAGGGAGGGGGGGGGCATTAAAATTAGAGAGACTCAAAATCAAAAAAGCACATTTCATAAATTAGCAAGGCATAATTTAATTTCAACACAGCGGTTTTAAATTTCACGTACGGGAAATATAGTATTGAGTTGTTAGAAAATACACAGCACACACGTAAAATGTACATGTTTAGTTTTTTTCTTTTTAATCCTTAAAAGTTATATATATATACATGTGTGTGTGTGTGTATTAACATTTAGTTTAGAGGAGGCCCCACTAGTGGCTGAGAGGTTCTGCTCTCAAAGCTGGTAGACGGGAGGTCCTGAGTTCAAACCCCTGTCATGCTCGTCGACCTAACCGTTCGGAGTTTTCCGTGGTTTTCTTCGAACCTTGCCATAAATACGGGTTATGATCCCTTAGAAAGACCCCCACTGATGCCATCCCCCCTAGGGCCTATATCCCTTGTGTAAATAATCGGCCGTCATAAATCAACTAACCAACCGACCATTAGTTTAGAGGAGCTAGGTATTTT
Organism: Maratus michaelseni; assembly: GCA_963931845.1. Taxonomy (NCBI): domain Eukaryota; kingdom Metazoa; phylum Arthropoda; class Arachnida; order Araneae; family Salticidae; genus Maratus; species Maratus michaelseni. Next base: position 185,078,453 of record OZ007596.1, read on the forward strand.
TTAGTTATAGTCTCTCATTTTTTGCACATTGAAAAAAAATGCTTATTTAAGGAAATTATTTTTATTAAACTTATTTAATTTTTAAATGTATCTGAATGCTTGGAGCTATTATTACATAAAGTATTTTTGTATTAGCATACAATTTTTTTTCTTATTTTACTTATAACATTTGCTTAATATTTTTATTCAGATTTCTACTACTATTTCTGTATAGTAATATTCGACTAATTTAAGTACAACATAAATTATAATACAATTTGGAAATAGTGGTTTATTTTTTAATTTAAAAAGTAAATGCCCAACTGTTAAATCCAAACCCGTTGCATATAACTTTATTCTTCTTTACTGTTTATACCGATTTCTATGTATTTATTTCTACCTTTTTTTTTTTTTTTTTTTTTTTTTTTTTTAAAGTTATAATCTAAATTGTAACGGGGAAGGAAAAAAAAAACTTTTTTTTAAATAAATTATTTTTGTATTACTTATTTAATTTTTAAGTGTATCTGAAAGTTTACAGCTATTTTTAAATAGTATTGTGCCTAGTTGCTTGTGTTATAAAATGAGTATGTAAATGTTTTGCTTTTCACATTAGTTTAATTGTTTTTATTCAGATTTCTGTCACTATTTCCGAATTTTCGCTAATTTAAGTACAAAATAAATTATAAAACTCTGGAAGTGTAAGTTTATTTCTGAATGAAAAAAGTTAATGCCTTACTGGGAACACTAATTCAGTTGGATAAAACTTTATTTTTCCTTACTGTTCTTTGTTGCGATACCCATATATTTATTTTTACATTTTTCTTATCATGGAATTTATTTTTTCTTATAATCTGGATCATGATAAAAAGAAAATAAATGTTTATTTAAGGAAATTATTTTTTATTTGCTTATTTAATTTTTTAAAGTATCTGAAAGTTTAAAGCTATTTTTAAATAAAGTATTTTTATATTAGCATAAAAAATTCTTCTTCTTCTTTTTTTTTTTTTTTTTGCTTGTAACATAACATTTTCTTTCATATTATCCTTTTCAAAATATAAACCACTATTTAAACGTTCATTGTAAGTGTTTTTCTGCTTATTTTTAAGAGACATCACTCAATTATTTCAAAACCTAATCACTTGAATTTAATGACTTCACAGAAAAAGTGCAATTTTCATGTCCGTATAACATTTAAACCTGATTTATAACGATAAGCTATTACTTTTGACAGATAAAAAGGTTTCCTTTAGGGAAAAGTAAATCCCGAAATTTCTCACGATTGAAAGTCGTTAGCGGACGCGCCTAATGATTCCAGATGTTCTACCATCACCTGGGGTGTGATGCTTCTGAAGAAAGGGGGATGAAACGGTCAAGTTTTTCCCGTAATCGGAGGATATTTAAAGTATTCATTTCCCGTAAGCTACAGGTAGCATCGTACTTAATTTTTTAAGATGGCACAAAAACATGGTTTAATAAACGTATATTTGTAAATATTTCAAAAACATGTTTTTCCGCTCTCTAGAAAAACTTGGTACGATGCTAAAACTGCCTTTTAGTACCATTTTTAATTTTTATCGACAATCGCGCCAAACAGCACATGTTACGGAACTTTACTCTATTCAGATACACAGACAAGGTTGGTCTCAAACAAGAGTTGTTTTAACTCTATGAGAGTTACAAACAATAATGATATTAAATTCTCCGATTAGATTTGGGCCCGATTACGGAAGTTTCTCCTAGAAAAAAACTGCGGAAGAAGACTTTTACATTTGTTTCGAATGAAGCTCGGTCAACAAAGTATTAATTAATAATGCAAACAACACTAATAGTAACATGAGAGCAAAAGTTTGAATTTAAGTGTAAATATTTGGAATCCTTCCCTCACACGCCCCCCCCCCCCCAAAAAAAAAAAAAGGAAAAGAAAGTTACAGAAATGCATTTAAAATGGCGTTAAGCCACGCTTTCTGACATAAGCAATTGGCTGCGAACCCGATTACGAAACTTTCACTTAACTTAATAACATGTATCTAATAGCCCTTAGGGTACTCTCCCTTCCCAGTTATACGGACCTTGGGGCTTTTTTAAAAATCTTAAAGCAGTTCGGGTTTAAGAAGTTGAGATTTACTGCCAAATGACATAAATTACAATGAAAATAAACCTGATGAATTATTATGCTGGTTTATGTATGTATTTAAAAAAAATTGCATCTGATTACACGTATTAGATAAATTACTCCTGTTTGCATTTAATAACAGACGGATATACAGACGAGTAGAGATACAGTAGACAGATGGGTACGGAAAGATTCACGGTATAGAGACACGGCTAGACATACAAGTAGTTAGACGGGCTAGACAGACTTAGACAGACAGGGTTAGACAGACTGTTAGAGAAACAGATAGGCGGTAGCGAGACCAGTAGAGAAATATACATGTAGCGAGACGTGCTGAGAGACAGTCAATCGGGTATAGAGATGGGTAGAAGAACGAATAAGGAAACAAACAGATTGTAGAGAGAGACAGACAGACAGACAGATGAAAAATCTGGGTTTTTAAGCAGTAAAGGCGCAGGGAGGAGAGTCTCCAAGAAAATAATCAAGAAGAGAATATTTGAAATATACAGTGGAACTCCAGTTATACGTTACCTGAGTTGTACGTTTCCCTCAGTTATACGTTTCAACTCAGCGGTCCCGGCCATTTGTCATTAAAAATTTGCCGTGTTATACGTTTTTGAGTTATACATTCCCTCAGTTATACGTTACGTTTTTCAGTTCCCGTGCGAAATTTTGTCTCACTTATACGTTTTGCACAAGATTTCTTTTCCGATTTTTTTTTCATTCTCTACGCCTCGTCTTTCATCCCTACTGACCACCTCTCTAAGGTTTCTAGGAACCAAACTGGCCACGTGAAACAGAGTATAGGTGAGGGGGGAAAGGAAGTGTTATTCTGCTGAAAAAAAAATCGAAGATTAGTGATTACGTTTTAATTAAGGTCACAGTAAACTACTTAAATGACTTTTGATAAATGATTTACATGCCAAAACGATTCTAATAATTTCTTTTAAGTACGCTATGTGTGTAAAAAAGTATATTTAATGAAGGTTTTATATGATAAAATAACGTCATGTGTACTTTTCTTATGTACCTTTTTGTTTTACTCTGTTCCATTTCCGCGAATATATGTCATGGGTGCAGTAATACTTACAAAACTTCCGTTTTCGATACAAAAAGGTAACAAATGCCTCAACGAAACTAAATTTTCACGATTTATTTTTTTTTTAAGATTCTGGTAGACCATCAATTGAGTTATACGTTTTACTGAGTTATACGTTTTGTTTTCCGGTCTCGGGCAAAATGCATAACTGGAGTTCCACTGTATATATATATTTTTTTTATTTCGCTGATATGGAAATTTAATGTAAAATTGATTTTTACAGAAGTCATCGAAAGATTTTTTTTATATACTTTAGTAGGAATTTAGGCTACAGTTTCGTAATCAGGTTTGTAGCAAAGCATGTTATCAATGTGGTTTGATGTGTACACGTTTCTATAAATTAAATAGTTATACAAATAAACAAGGAGAACGTTTTAGGTAGCTTTCAATACAAAAAAGTATAAAGCTATCTATTGCAGCCGTTCGGAGGAAAGCAGTTCCGGAAAATTTCGATATATTTTCATCGATCATGACCCCCAGACCCCAAAACCACCCTCCGTTCAAATGTTGATTTATATATATATATATATATATATATATATATATATATATATATGACCTATGTCATACGATAACGCTCGTATTTATAAATCAATTTTGATGAAACTAATTGTGCGTATTAAGCTCACCCATGTCTCGACCGAGTTCGTTGGACAGCTTGGTCCGCCATTTTGTTTCAAGATGGCGGCCATTTAAAAATTTAAAACTAAAATAAATATACAAAAAAGTTAAAAATTCAAATTTATTTTTTAATTACGTGTTAGGCCTTGATACAAGGATTCCAGAGCATTTTTTGGTTTACTTCTATCTTAAAAAATGGCTGAGATAGAGCAGTTTGAAATTCTAGGGTGGCTGACATTTTGAAACAAAACAGCACATTAACGCGATTACTCGCAAATTATTTTCTTTCATTGTTGTAATAATTTTCCCAATCATAAGCATAAAACTATATATTCATATCCGTTAGCGCCAAATTCTCGCCAAAATTGGCGACATTTGGCGAAATATCGCCCAATTTGGCGACCAAAATAAGTCTTCATAAATGAAGCCAATTTGGCTATTGCTCAATAATTTGGCGAATTTCTTATTCAAATTCAGCATTAACGAATCTTTTGTAAACGTTTCTTAGCATTTTAACTTGCTGTTTTCGTGTAACATTAGCTAAAATTTTAAAACGAAGATATAAGAAAGCTACCTTTTCCACCCGGTACAGGCCGGAAGGACTTTTTTTAATTCAAATGTAAATATTTGTCTCAAAGAAAATGTTGCAACAATGGAATTAAATTTGCACTACGCTCTTGGCTGCAAATCCGATTACGTGACTTTAAAAAGCTTGGCGATTTAAAAAATCCGGCGACTTCTTTTTTTTAAGTTTTGAGCAATTCCCGCTTAAGAAAATGAGATTCTTTGCCAAATTTTATATATATATACATATATATATATATATATATGAAAACATAACAGTATATATGAATTTATATATGATATTTTGTAATTCTATCATTTAATTTGCTCTTTTTCATATATTGTATTTCCTTTATATGGTAATTGTTAACCCTATGTCCACAGATATATCACTCAGACTAACACTTTTGAGGAAATTCCTAGTAGCATCCTATTCACTGTGAGTTTTATAAATAACTAGAATGCCAATTTTCAAATTTCTAGCTCCTTCCGTATAAAAAAATCGAAATTTTAGAACGTTTTTCGCTCCTGCACCCCCCTGGAGTTAGTGACACCGACATAAAATACAGCCTATGTTGGAGCAGGGGTTGTCACCATCAATTTGCCACCATCACTTTTGAAATCGGTTCGGTAGTTCCAGAGATTCCATAGAAATTGTAATTTAGAATGTTTTTAGAACGCTTTTCGCTCATTTCACCCTTTTAAATTTCGAATTTTTTTATTTTGTTCTTAGAGAGCATTTACATGTTATAAGTAACTACAATGCCAAATTTCAAATTTCTAGCTTCTTCAGTATAAAAGAGATCGCAATTTTAGAACGTTTTTCGCTCCTGCACCCCCCTGTGGTTAGTGACACCGACATAAAATATAGCCTATGTTGGAGCAGGGGTTGTCACCATCAATTTGCCACCATCACTTTTGAAATCGGTTCGGTAGTTCTAGAGATTCCATAAAAATTGTAATTTAGAATGTTTTTAGAACGATTTTCGCTCATTTCACCCTTTTAAATTTAGTTTTTTTTTTTTTTTTTTTAAGAGAGCATTTACATCTTAAGTAACTACAATGCCAAATTTCAAATTTCTAGCTGCTTCAGTATAGAAAAGATCGCAATTTTAGAATGTTTTTCGCTGCTGCACCCTCTTGGGGTAGTGGCACCGACATAAAATATAGCCTATGTTGGAGCAGGGGTTGTCACCATCAATTTGCCACCATCACTTTTGAAATCGGTTCGGTAGTTCTAGAGATTCCATAGAAATTGTAATTTAGAATGTTTTTAGAACGGTTTTCGCTCATTTCACCCTTTTAAATTTCGTTTTTTTTTTTTTTTTTTTTTTTTTTTTTAAGAGAGCATTTACATCTTAAGTAACTACAATGCCAAATTTCAAATTTCTAGCTGCTTCAGTATAGAAAAGATCGCAATTTTAGAATGTTTTTCGCTCCTGCACCCTCTTGGGGTAGTGGCACCGACATAAAATATAGCCTATGTTGGAGCAGGGGTTGTCACCATCAATTTGCCACCATCACTTTTGAAATCGGTTCGGTAGTTCCAGAGATTACCCCCTACAAACAAACAAACAACTTTACTCCTTTATAATATTAGTATAGATTATGGTGCTCTTTTAATTTCCCTACTGACCACTTTCTATAACAAAACTGTACCCAAACAACGGGATTCAATGGCAATGATACAAAATGATGATGTCACGTTTCATTTCAAATGCAGCGCTAGCACGTTATGAACGCGTGTCATTTTTAACGCTTTCCAACATAATTAAAAAGTGTTTATGAATTCGGACTGTCTGGCCGTGTTCTAACGCACGTAAATATACTCAGATTGACATGCAAATGATTTATCATATATTTTAATACGAGCAAATCTTGTGTGTGTGTCTTATAAGCAAAATTTATCTTAAAGACGATTTTGACTAAAGTTTGCATCCTACCATTTTCGGACACAAGAAGACTATTGGGCTGGGTCACATGTTCGAGAACTTTTGATTAGTGGGTCATTTTTGGGTCAACGCGTGTCAAGTTAATTTTATCTAAAAAACGGCTCTAACAATTTTGTTTAAATTTTGTATCCTATGAGTTTCGGGCACGAGAAAATCATTGGGCTAAGTCACATCTCCGAGAAAATTCGATTAATGGGTCATTTATGGGTCACTATGGGTCAAGGTAATTCTATCTATAAAACGGCTCAGACTATTTCAACTAAATTTTGCATCGTATGGTTTTCGGGCACAAGAAGACTGTTGGACAAGGTCAAATGTTTGAGAAATTTTGATTAGAGGGTCATTTTGGTCATGGGTTATTATGGGTCAAGCTATTTTTAACTCAAAAACGGCTCAAAGGATTTGAACTAAATTTAGTATCCTACAGTTTTAGGGAACGAGAAGAGTATTGGGTTAGGTCACATGTTCGAGAAATTTCGATTAGTGGGTCATTTTTGTCATGGGTAATTATCGGTCAAGCTATTTTTATCTTAAAAACGGCTGAGACGATTTGAACTAAATTTTATATCCTACGGTTTTTGGGCAGGAGAAAAGCATTGGGCTAGGTGACATGCTCGAGAAAATGCGCCTTTTATACATCTACTTTTTTTTCTAGGACTATTTATAGTTTATCATTGTGAAGATCATTTTGCGATGAAAATAATTGTGTAATGGCATTTGAAATTTTCGAAATTTTGTCATTGTTAACGTAACCTTGATTGTTGCTCTTTATTACCTCAATCTCGAGTTTGCGCCTTAAAAAAGCGACAATCAAAATAGTATTCATTTTTCTTAGACTGTACTGTCGCTAGGGTCTCAAATATAAGCAAAGTGTTTTTATTTTTAATACTCTGTATTACCCTGCACATAAATATATTGCATTGCTATTATTTTAAGCGTATGTTAATATGTGATTTAAATGTATGTATTTTAAATGACAAGAGTGAAAGGTTTATAATTTAAGTGAAATGAGTGAAATGCGAATGATGGTAATGGTAACAATATTTGGCAATTTATGATCTACGCCTGGATAATATAAAAATATTCTTATTTTTACAGTTTTATACTCAGCCACACGCGCTTTAAACCACATTCTTTAAAATATTTTTAGCGTCTGTCGCCAATTCCTAGCGTAAATCCTGATTAAAGAAACATTGGCCCAGATTTTTAATATGTTTTAGTACGTTTTTGAAATATAATAGAATTAAAGGTATTCTTTCTTTTAAAAATGCATTTTCTTTTTCCTAAATGTAAGTAAGTAATCTTCCGTAATAGAGATTACTTTCAATGTTTGTGTCAAGCATGAGAAATGTGGTTTAAATCAAACGTCTTCGCATCTACTTTCTGTGCTATTAACATAGTGCACAAGTATCAATGGTAACACTAAAAAAAATATGTACTCTGCTGCAGCTCTTTAATATATATATTTTTAATACTTTTTAAAGACAATGAAGATTTCGTCATTTTGGATGGTGGAGATGCTCACAAAGAGAGAGACAGAGAAGATGACCAGAAACGTAAAGAACATGTTTACATCATATTTAAAGTAAGTACTTTTTGTAGTAAGAGTACATTTTTGAGAATTTGTTTTTAAATTTGTGAAACCCACTTCTGTACTTGTTTTTTTTCCGTCGATCATATTTGGTGGACAAAGTCTGTCGCCGAATAATGTAATTTAACAGCAAATATGTATAAGCATGACGTCAGACTAGATTTATATAATATTTCCTTGATTTCAGATAAACCGGATTAAATTTCCTCATGCAAAGAAAGATTTCCGATACATGTGTGAGTAGGCAAATAAGATTGAAGAAGCGGATTGATTTTTATATGAAAAAAAAATGAGCGAATAAGAGAAACATATTTAACATATTGCATATAAAGGTGAATTTTCCTTAACGGAGAATAAATTGTAACTAAACATAAATGTTTCCAAAATCTCTAAATGTAGATACAAATTATACACACACACACACACACACACACACACACACACACACACACACATATATATATATATATATATATATATATATATACAAATATATATATATATAATATATATATTTTTTCAAAAAATTGTATTTATTAAAATACAAATCTAAAATGAACAATCTTTCTACCAATGAAAAGAGGAAGTTTCAAAGTTTTTTTTAAAGACGAAATGACCTCTGCACTGCAATTTGCGACTCACTTCTTGCGAAGTCAAAATGCAGAAAACCTTGTGCTCCACAGTAGCCATCTCACTCACAACTGACAGTGAAACGAAATCACTGCCTATTGCCGCGCAATCTCTACCAGCCGCACCTGGAACCATCACCGCTTTGAAAGATGTGCTCTCAGTAACTGCAGATACGCTTTCTCGTATGTGGGACGAGTTTGGCTATCGCGTAGATGTTTGCCGTGCAGCAAACGGTGGACACATTGAACATTTATAATGTCTTAAAAAAACTTTGAAACTTCCTCTTTTCATTGGTATAAAGATTGTTCATTTTGGATTTGTACTTTAATAAATACATTTTTTTGAAAATGGGTCCATCATTTAGAATAACCCTGTATATGTGTGTGTGTGTGTACGTGAACGAAACTTTTCTATCTTTGAAACTAATGGTGCAGGATTCTGGGAAAACTGTATTTTTTTCTTCATTAACTGACGGACACTGCCACCTACGATATACACTCACCATTAATCGTCCATACCATACGCGCTCTAAAAACATGCTAATTTGAAAAGTTTTAAAAAGGTTACATGATTACAAAGGTGTAAAAGTTTTTATCACGAGCAGGCAATCTTCAGTAATCGTATTTCCAATCATTTCCATTTAACTGGGGGATTTTTGGGTGCCAAAGGCCGTATCTAACAGTTGACGGATGTATTCTTGATTTACAAAGTAAGAAAAATTACACATTTGAAATCAGTTAGTATAAAAAGGTTATGTAAAAGAAGGTGCTGCTTACCAGACTTTTATAACATTTAGAAGAAAACGTTTCTTTTAGATGCTATAGGAAATTTATTTTAAATATGATATTTTAAATATATCGTTTTAAATGTGACGTAATTTTCATCATTAAATGCTTTTCGCTCGTAATAATTTAATTATTTTAAAGTTTTCTTTCTTTTTCAAATTCAAGCATAAATATATATTTCAACTAGATGGTACCCGTCAAAACTTGACGGAAAAAATTACAATAACAATATTAGTAAAATAAGCTTCTTTATTACATAAGTAGGGGTGCTTATGAAACAATCTTTCAAATATTTTATTTAAAAACAAATTTTCCCCCAGTGAATTACGTTATTATTTCCGATGCAAACTCTAAACAAACAATCCGTAAACAAAATGGAAATCAGTTTGACATTACCGCCCTATTCCTCACGGCAAGAAAGAAAATTTCCTGAACCTAAAAGTATCATACAAATAGCATATCCCTACGTTCATCTCATATTCAGTCAATAAAAGAACATATTAAATAAGGCACACATCCCCCCCCCCTTGTGATAATGCAACCGAATGAGCTCCTATGCGCATGTGCATTGCATCTCCCCAAACGCAGCGTCGAAATTCGACGTTAAAAAAAGTTTTAAAATGTTTTGATCAAAATTTTTAAAGTGTCTTCTTTAATCATTGTTCGTTTCAAATCCATATCTTCTGAAACGCATCCATTGTTTTAAGCTAATCAATTTTTATGTAAAGATGAAGAATTTTTTTTACAATAATAAATCAATCTGCAGATAAGGAGATTTTTAATGTTTTCAAGTGTAATTTATTTGTATGGTTTCTTCATTCCTTTACATCAGGCCTGTCCAACCTTTAAGTAAGCCATGGCACACCTTAGCCTGTGGCCACAATCAAGGGCGCCATTATTCATATGATTCGAAAAATGCAAGAATATTATTTCCCTTTAGCAGTAATAGCGACACCCACATGTCTACAGGATACACAGACAAAGAGGTATGCGTTATTAAAATGGTATGTACAGTGGGGAATCATTGGCGGCCTAAGTTGGAGGTGGCTCATCTAAAAAATTGAACAAAAAACATATCATTATTAAATTTAACGTTACTTTTTCTGAGGTTTGGGGATGAAAAAAGGGGGGAGGGAGGAATTTTAAGGACTTTTGCATGTAAAGGAGGCAAACATCTTAATAACACCTGTAATAAAAAAAGTATGCAAATATTAATTATTTTAAGGCAAATCAACTTTGGAGATGGAATTTTGTTTAAAGAAATCTAGAAAAATTAAACATTTGAAGGGGCGCCAAGAAAATCTTCAAAGGGCGTCATGGCGCCCGCGGGCGCCTCGTTGGACAGCCCTGCTTTACATAATCAAGATAATTATTCCTTTTCCATAATTAAGAGAAGTAATGTAAATAAATAAATATCCAAGATTATTTTTGATTCTGTTTTCATTAATATATTGTAAATTTTATTGTTAAAAGTTACTGATAAATGATACTTTAGTAAATGGGGCTTTTCTTAATTATTTTTTTTTATTATTATTATTTTTCTTTTTTTGAGATTTAATGGCAACATTCTTCCGTTTGTTTATTGGGCGCTACAGTTTGGCGAATTATTTGAGGTACTTTTCAGTTAGCAGGGCGCCAATGAAGTATATATGTATATATATATATATAATATACATATAGTATATGCATACATATATACAAATATATATAATGTATATAGTTTTGTTTTTCTAGTATTGAATTTATGTGGTTTATAGATTTTGGTTGGCTTTTGTGATAATGATTCTGCAAGTAATTTTCCATTGGAGTTTATTATTATGTATATATATATATATTACTGGCGCCGGCTAACCGAAAAGTACCTAATTTGCATATAGTTTTTTTTTCTTAATGGGATGACGGGATAATGAATATTTTTGATGGTACCAGAATATTTTTCTGTATTTTATAGTTATATTAAGAAATACATATTTTATGACTAGCCGCCACTGGCGACCAGTTTGGTCGCCCTTAAATGTATGTTAAGCATTGTAACAAATTATTTTTATTCATAATTTATTTTGTTCCTTAATCCCTCGCATAACTGGAAAAATCTAATAGACAAATCAAGAACTTTTGCGATCGCGGTAGCATTTCGCATATTTTTTGTTGTTATGTATTTCATCTTTCTTGACAAAAACCGCTTAACCGCTTAAGAATTTATGCTTCATGTCCGTTTGCTTATCACTTGCAATATGTTCGCTAATGCGGAGATTCTTAAACATATTTGGCGCAAAACAAAAATCGCGCCAACCCCGGTGCGTCTGTGACAGCTGTTTCAATTTAAAATACATGACGTTCACATTTTTCATTTAAAATAGAAAATAGAAAAATAATAATTATCATAAATCAAAACATTTGATTTCAAATTAAAGTATCGTTTCTAATTTGCACGCGCAAAAAATAAAAGCTGACAATTCCTTTCGAAATTTGATCCATTAAATATTATTACATGAGTTCAACTTACGTCAAAAAAGATCCGAAAGTTGAGTTGTATGGAACAGAATTAAGGTAAACTTTGACTGTCTCACTGGTGCGGATTAATTTTTTTACGCCAGGCAGCGATCCAAAAATTCATGGTTTAATATTTTAAACATTCACAACGAATGAATCTTTTTTCTTTGTTTACTTTCATAGATAGAGAATTTTAACTGCGAACCTAATTTAAACTGAAGTTATTGCAGAATGTATACATAATTGAACGTAAGTCATCTCTCAAATATTAATTTATTTTGAACGATCTTTCTAAAAATGTAATTTTTATGCAGTTTTATTTGCAAAAATAATTTTGAATAAAAATGGCCGCCTGGCATATGAAAAAGTGAAACGGACATCCCGGAACTGTTGATGACAGTCACATGACTTACGGTTTTATTATATAGATTAATGATACAATGTTTGGAAACGCTATAAAACAGGGTTTTAAATATAAAATGTTATGTATATCGTTTTAAATATTTCGTAATTTGCACAATTTAATGATTTTCGCACGTAATAGCTAAATTATTTTAAAGTTTTCCTTTTCTTACAAAATGCACGTGAAATATATTTTTAATTCTAAAATGCTTGCAAATATTAATGCTCTTTAAAATCTGCAACAGTAGCTATTTCAAATTTTGAATTAAATGTCTATTCAGATAATGCCATTTTGGGTTGGTTCCTATTTGACACCATCATTTGGCGAAATCTTGCCATATCGTCGATAGTCAGCCAGATAGTCCTCTTTTATTGTTGAAAAGGCTGCGAAATTATATTTTTTTGTGATGACGCGTTTGTTACGTATGACGTATTTGTTACGTCATCAAGTTATTCTTTATTCGACATTTATTTGTATTTTAATGATGTTTAATGATTTATCAGTTATTTAAAACGTTTTTTTATACAATTAAATAACATTTACGTCATTAAATGGTTATGTCATGATATTAAAAGATAAAAAAACATTGAAAAAATTTCATCATCTGCTTGTTTATTTAAAGCTTGATTTTTTTTTTTATGTATGTGAGTGGCTACTCGTGTTACATTAGAAGAGTAGAAATTAATTGACTGCAGTTTTCATTGAAGTCTCATGTTTACGAAGCGATCATACATGTGGTATAGTGATCGCTGCATTTACAAATGTCGTGCATTTTTTGTGATCTCTATACAACGACGTTGCTGCATCCAGATGTGTTTTTTTTTCGGTTTCATGTTCGCGAAGCGATCATACGTGCGGTACAGTGATCGCGGCAATAACGAATTTCGTGTATTTTTGGAGATTCCGATACGACGAGGTCTCTGTATCCAGTGATGTTTTTCTTTTTCGGTTTCATGTTCGCGAAGCGAACATACGTGCGGTACAGTGATCGCGGCATTAACGAATTTCGTGTATTTTTTGGGATTCCAATACGACGAGGTCGCTGTATCCAGTGATATTTTATTTTCGGATTCATGTTTGCGAAGCGATCATACGTGCGGTACAGTGATCGCGGCATTAACGAATTTTGTGTATTTTTTGGGATTCCGATACGACGAGGTTGCTGTATCCAGTGATGTTTTTTTTCTGTTTCATAATTACGAAGTGATCCTACGTGCGGTACAGTCATCGCGGCATTAACGAACTTCGTGTATTTTCGTTTTTTCAATTTCAGATTAATCGTTAACTTTTATGTAATATCGATGAAATGTGTATAAAAACGTCGTTTTTTACTGCTCATAATATCTTTTTTATACCTATCTTATTAAATTTGTCAAATAAAATGTTTTATTTAATTCATAAATGCAATATCTAAATAAATTAACTGTGTATGGTTTAATTTAATAATCTTGTATTTAAATTATCATTCTTTTGTCCAAATTGTTTTGAACGAATCAAATTTTACATTCATTACGTTGTTACTCTCGCATAAATGTAATCTATTTTTCACTGACGTTTTTATCGCTAAATCCATTACTTTTCCTATGTGTAACTATTTAAAAATTAAAAATGGCAACATTTTACCACTTGCTTATTGTGGGTTACAATATTATAAATGTATGTAAACAATTTAGAAATCGGTAATGTGGCATCATTTTTAAAAAGCGCCAAATGGTGGGTTGAAATAGGATTATGCCGCAATTTTGACTAAAAAAAATAGTTTTAGTCTGTGCGATTATACTGAGATCAATGATTTAATGACCACTTCTGATAAGAAAAGAAAATGATATATTATGCTTAATTCATTAAGTGTAAAAATTCAAACATAGGAAATGAGAAAGATATAAATATTAGTATTACAAAATATCATACATAATTCATAAGTTTTTATCAATTACGAAAACTTTTCTTTAACAATGAATACGTAAAGTTGTTACATATAGCTTTTCTAAAGACATTTCATTATTTATCTATATTAATAAAATAAAGTTTCGCTCTGTGTGTGTGTCCGTGTGTCTGTGTGTGTGTCTGTTGGCGATAGCTAGCAAAATCTAGCCCACCTAGAAGTCTGGAAATTTAGGTGTGGATAGTCCAAGGTCTGGCCATGTGCACCTGAGCCTCAGAATTTTAATATTTTGATAATTAGCCTAGATATTAATTAGATTCTCATTAACCATCGCTTCTAAAATGTCATCTTTTAAATCAAAATGGCGAAAGAAACGAACTGGCGCATTGGATTTGTAAGCGGAAATGAACAAATTCGAAATTATTTGACTAATTAGCGAATTTTAAGAAAACTAATTCAGATATCAATTTGAAAATTTCTGAGAATATGTAAAAAAAATTATTCTGTATCTGACTATGTGATTTTTGAAAAAATCGGTTGGTAATTTTTTTTAATTTACGCAAAAATCTGCCGGCGCCAGTGAAAACGATCCGAGAAAGTTTCAGACAGGGATCTGCTTCCATTAAAAACTGAAATACAAAGAGATCTGTTTCTCGGGCCGATCCCTCCATTTAGTTCGGGAAGGGGTGTCATCTGCCGGCTATTTTAGCGTAGCGTCTTCGTTATGTTCTAATTATCAGAAAAATGTAATTCTTTTTTTAAAGATCGCGTTAATGTAGGTGACGGTGGTTCTCTTGAACAAATTATTCATTATATTTGCGGGTATGGGGTTGGAGGGGGTTAATGCCTTTCTCTGAGATTGTAATTATCTCGCCCGGGCAACGCCGGGCGGGTTTGCTAGTTACTAATAAAATTGTACTATTGTTGTTATACTCATTCAAATTTTCTTGCTTTCGAAACATTTGCAGAAATCAGTATACGTGCTAAACCGTTGCTTGTGGTAAGTCGTTCTTATTTATTACCTTACTGCACCGGGTATAAATAAAATCGGTTATAGAATCTTTGTCTCCAAATACTCGACTACGGCATGAAGAAGTGTTAATACTTGTGGTTTATGCGCGAAAATAGCATCTGCCAAACTTATTGGCAAATGTTTTCTGTAAAACCCGATATCCAAGTTTTCAAGCTCTTATAATTGGAACAAAATTTGCATTTTGTAGTTATCAAAATTGATCAAAACGCAAACAAGAGAACTTGGTGTCTGACAGTTATTATATCTGCAGTGTGTCCTCTAAAGTACGTTGTCACCCCAATAATTTCTAAATGGCAAGAGCCATAGTCATAAAAGTTGGGTCCAAGTATCTTAAAGTTGCCATGCACTACGCAAGGAAACCACTTACAGCTCCACCGGGTGGCTAGATTTGGAGTTAGCGTTCTTATTTAAAAAACGACACATCATATGGGAAAAAATCAATTACAAAGTTGTTCAGCATCATCAATTTGTTACTAAATACATCTTGTTCACAAAAATGATACAAATTAAAAGCATAAAGTTCACATGTTTTTTGATCGCGTTGAACAAATCTGCACTTATCGGAAATGAGGATCATCTATCTGTCATGCTCAAAATGGTGTCCTTCAGCAACAATACACATCTGGACACGGGATTGCACTTCCCGCCGCAAATAGTACAACGTGGCAGGTGACACGCTGGCACAAGCATACGTAATACGGTTTCGAAGTTCCTGCAGTGTTGGTGGAGGGGTTGCATACACTTGCTGTTTCATGTATCCCCACAGAAAAAATTCCAAAGGGATCATGTCAGGTGAACGTGGAGGCCATTTTACGCAACCACCATACTCGATGACGTTGTTGAAATGTGTCAAGAATGTACTGTTGTACACATGAAACCTTGGGCGGCGGGGCGCCATCATCTTTGAACCATACATTCCGGAGGTCACTCAAAGGCAAATCCTCTAGAAAATCAGATGTTATATCCTTCAGAAGTTCCAAGTATTGGGATCCTGTTAACGTGCCCTCGTAAAATACCGGACCAATCAGTCTCTTTTGAATATTCCGCACCAGACATTTATCGACCAACGAACTTGATGTCGAACTTCGACAGTGCATCTAGGTTTACACAGCGACCTCAAATGAATGTTCTGCTTATTGTACATAGCATTACGTGAAAAGCATGCCTCATTCGTTCCATATGATGTCGGCAAGAACCGTTGGCTGGATCTCTAAGCGGTTCATCCTGAAGTTAACCAATCATAGCGTCTGTTAGCAACCTCTGCCATTAGTGTCTGCACAGCTGTAGGCCGGCGAGGATGAGTTCCTAGTTCACTCAAGATAGTCCAAATGCGGTTTTTCGAGAGGCCACAGTGTGCACTGTTCTCCCTTGTGCTGCCCTGAGGATGGGAGAGGGCAAACGCTAATACGTCTTCTGGTGGCATTCGTTGTTCTACTCTTCTTCGTCTGCCGGATCGAGGTCTGTTTTTCTCCCGTCCGGGAAAAATTTCACAATATAGCCACTCTGCTGCTCTTGCCTGGCGCCCACATTCACCGTAAATCAAGACCATATCGCAATACTCATCGGTAGAAAATGTCGACATACTACTCCCACAGAACACTTTATACTTGTGTCTGGCTCTGAAGTATGATGTTTCATATTTATTTGCATAATACCGAAATTTATGTGATTCGCATACCAAATGAGCGTTGAGTTGAGTGTATGCGCTTGTTAAATGATATTGCACATTCCGCATCGTCTACTTATTTTGTTACGAAAGTTGTAAGGACAGCATGCATCAGCCGCGACTTGAACCGGGGTCCTCTCGTATTGTAATCATGCACGCTACCACTGTGCCATGATAAGGGATGCTTTGGGGTATGACCTTTTTTCTTTTCTTCCACGTTATGTCGCGGTACAATTTTGGGCGTTACGAACCAAATAAATATGCATTTTACGCCTTTTATTTTTAACATTATTTTACGGAAGGTGTGTTCTTTTAATAAATCGATGATGCTGAACAACTTTGCAATTGACTTTTTTCCAATTCTCGTACCGTTTCTGAAATAAGAACGCCAACTCCAAAATTAGCCGCCAGGTGGTACTGTAAGCGGTTTTCTTGAGTATTGCATGGCAACTTTACTATACCTAGAACATACTTTTATGACTATAGCTCTTGCCGTTCAGAAATTATTGGGGTGACAACGGACTTTAGCGGGTACACTATAATATACTGTATATTTCACACTGTATAGTTCAAAATTCCCATCGTAGAAAGAGAAAAATACCCATCAAGTAGTACGTGGGGAAGAGCTGAGGTGTTTAATACATATTATGGCCAAGGTGTCTTATAATTTATCGATTGCTCTGGTATCAATCTGCATCTATCGATATCCACGGTACATGACGTCCATCTTAAAATTATTTGAACTACTAAAAATTGCAGAGGAAGATACGGCATTATCGCCGTAAACATTGACAATCTCACAGTCAAATTGTGTGAAATGAAAGTATTTAGCCCACAATTAACACGTACAGAACCTCGAATCTACAAGTCTAAAAATGCTCCAGAACGTCTCGATGGAAATCTTTTTTAGGCTTGATATTCTCCGAGAAACTGATTGGATGTACTAGAATATTTTATATTTGAACCATTTCATAAAAATACCTAAAATACTAAATAAATCCCGATAATATTTTTTTAACACTGTCTTTCACATTTTGTTATGAACTAATTATCAAGTGATTGATTTATGTAAAGTAAACCATGCATTCATACTTCTCACATTTCGTCGTCACATTTTGTCTCACGTATTCCGTCTCTTTAGGATGCTGCTGATTACGCCAACCTTGCAATCATGCAAAGATTATGGACCGCCTTCTCAACTCTCCATCTGTTCTTCACACCCGCTCTACTGGGATTGATACTGGGCCATGTATATCTTCTCATCGGCATGGATGACGACATAAGTGTTGAGGTAAGTCAGAGACAAAAGTGTTGAAGATGACGACATAAGTGTTGAGGCATCTATACTTTATAGGCAGTGTTGTTTGTTGCAATGGTGATTCACTTGAAATAAGTTAAGTTCATTCCCAGGTTCTGTTCATTTCGCAACTTTTTCTACAAATGTTAATTGGACTGTAAAATTTTAATATTTAAAGTTTTTTCGGGTCACGAAAAAAATCAATTATCCCTTATAGGATTTGAAACATACTATACAGTTAAAAAAATATGTAAACAAAAGGTTTTGCCAGTTTTTTTATTGTACTGTCTGAGCTTCTCTTCCAAGATTTAAGTCTGTTTAGGTCAGAATTTTTTTTAAATATTAATTAAAGATAAATTCATATATTTACTTCCTATGAAAGATAAAGCTATGAATCATTGTACAGTGTTTATCTGTTGCATATTACTTATACATTCTTCGAGATTTTCTCTTTTGAGAAAATATTCGAAAATAACATTCTCACAGCCAAAAGTACAATTTAAAAAGACCGAAAGTATTTTTTTAATTTATTAATTGTTTTAAAATACATATTTTTGTAAATCCTTTATTTGTGAAGTCATGTTTTTAAAAACTTCAAAACCAGGAAGATCTGATAAAAATTGAATGAAGTTTATTCTACAAGTGACCTATATTGATACAAATAAATGATTGAATGTACAAAGCAAAAAACATCATTACAGGTCGAAAAATAGAATTTGGTGCAGCCAACATGCGCTGCAATAAGAATATCTGTATGGCATGGCATCAAATTCGTTACTGAAAAACAGCATTCCATAGTTCGTTTATCCGTATACAAAGTTCAGCTGCATCAGCTAGGGAAAAGTGTCATCAGCGAGACGCCGACGGACAAACTATCAGACGTGTACAAAAAGCAATTTATTTGGTGCACAGGCAAACCAAGAAAGAAGATGTATCTGTTGTGCTGAAAGAAAAGTCTTGAATAATGCTAGAAATATTCAAGAATGCTAGAAATACAGCTGCATGAATGGGTGGAAGAAAGGATACGTCTTACGGTTCACGAATTTCTCTGATGTACCTGTTGATGTTGCAATTATTCACAATTCTTCGCAGCTGAGATAGTCCATGATGTCCAATAGCTTCCAAAACAATCATGTTTGATGTTCTCTCAGTATAAGTTTGCACAACGCACCGCGGAAGGTGTCGTTAACCTGTATATAGTCTAAAGCGGACGTGGCCGTCACTGTAGCCTAAATTAAAGCATAATTAACGGAAAACACCACTTGTTGCCAGTCGGCACACCAGTGTCTATGTTGGTGAGTCCATTGTAACCGTAGGTGCCGACAGATTTATTTGAGCAGAGTCCTGCACGCAATTCACGACTAACCAGATGCCAAAAAATTGTTGGAGTGTATTATGGCAAACCTATAGCATTGTTCTTGCAGCTAACGATATGAAGATGTATATCACTGCCATGTGGATAAAGTGTTTATCACACCTTGCTGACGTAACATTTTCTTATCCAGTGCCGGATTTTCAACTCGTGCGGTTACCTTGAGCCTCTGCTTCCACACTCGCATCAGTGTCGCGGCATGGCGCTTCAGACTAGCTGCTAACAAAAGAAATCTAATAAGCGTTTTAAGAAGGCCGAACCCGTTTAAAAGACATAAAGTGTTTGTATTGAGCCCGCTGTCATCGAGAGGTAGTGATTTATTATAAAACTTTTACTACTTGCTTAGACAATTTACAACGTTCGGCTACAGCTCTCTTTTTAAACGGCTAACTCAGCAGTTCAGTGGGCGCTAGCCAACCCACTCAGGCGCGGTTATTATGAAAATCGAGTCATTGGAATAAAACACCCTAATTTGTATTTGGTGTCAATTTCGGCTAACTCGCGTGAATACTTAATGCTGTTTCAATGTTTATAAGCATAAGTTAAAATAATTATGTTTTTCCTCAACTTTATGACACTTGAATTTGCTGAAGTACTCTTTGGTAATCTAGTGCCTCTAATGTAATTGATGAAAGTGACGCCGCAACAAATATCCTTCCTTAACTTGCCAGCACATTGCGTCTACAACTTTTAAAGGCTAAGCATTTTGCTAATTAAAATTTGTAAAATGTGTATTATTCCCACCAATATCTCGACCAAGTTCGTTGGCCAGCTTGGTCCTCCATGTTTTTTTTCAAAATGGCAGCCTTTGAAATATTTAAAACTAAATGATATATACAAAAAATTTTTAAATTGAAATTTATTTTTTTATTAAGTGTTAGGCCTTGATACAAGGATTCCGGAACATTTTTGTTTTGCCTCTATATTAAAATATGGCTGAGATATAGCAATTGAAACTCTAGGGTGGCTGACATTTTGAAACAAGACAGCAGATTTCGATAAATAAACAACGATTAATTTATGAGTTTTAATAAAAGTGATTTCTTGCAAATTATTATCTTTGATTGCTGTAATCATTTTCCAATTCATACGCATAGAACTATATATTCATATCCGTTAGCGTGCAATTCTGGCCAAGCTTGGTGGTACTTGGCTTAATATCGCCAAATTTAGCGAACAAAAATAGGTCTCCATAAATAAAGCTAACTTGGCTATAGCTGACTAATTTGGCGATTTTCTTACTTAAATTTCAGCATTAACACATCTTCTGTGATCGGGTTCTTTGCATTTTAGCTTACTGTTTTCGTGTAATATTCAGTAAAATTTTAAAACGAAGATATAGGAAAATTAGCCTTTCCTGCCAGCACAGGCCGGAAGGAATTTTTTTCTTGTAGACTAATTTGTATTTCACGTGGTGAAAAACAATAACGTAAACGGGAGCCAAGTGTAGGCTGCACCTCGAGTGCCTCGAGTCAAAAATATGCAAAATAGACGACACTATATATTTGTCCTTACTTACATAATACCAACTACAAATGCAAAAAAATTATCTAATCTAATTATTGGTATTTAGTTTTTAGTTCTTGCATAAGCTGTCTTTCAATAAAGTCTCATGCAGTGTTTGTCGATCCAGTTGTATCTCGACAATTTGTAATGTAGAAAAATATATACTCTCCATTTTAACACTTTTCAACATAGTTAAAAAGGGTTTATGACTACAGTTTTTCTGTCTGCCGACTGTCCGTTCTCTAACTGTCGTAAATTTATTCGGACTGCCATGTAATTGATATATCTTATTGAGGTTAATAATTGCCTGTTCGCTATTGAAAATTAAATGTGTAAAATTATAGTTCATTTTCAAGGACACTCAAAATAATCGCGTTACAATATTCTCTAAGGAGAAATATCATTTGTGGTCGATTTTAATGATCTTGCACTATTTCAACCATAATGAAATTCATAATAACTTCAGAAGTTCGCTAAAATCTGCTTTGTGTATAATATAAAGTGCAATGCATTTATCTGGAGGCACGGCAGTGCCTTCGCCAAGTCGAGAGAGGATAGCCGTAAGCATACTTTTCTGGAAGCAACTCAGGGCACTTTTGACCCCCCCATATCTCCGCGCTGGAGTATCCCAAAAATTTGAAACTTCGTTTTTCTAGAGTATTTGGCACACAGGACCAAAATTTAAAATTACAACTTTCTGTCTTTTCTAGTTCAGAGGATATATGAACTCAAACATTCGATTTTTTGTCACTCACTCACTCACTCGTTCACTCGTCATCAAAAAGATTAGGTAGATCCTGTAGCCCTAGAAACTTGACATTTGGAAAAAAGGTAGTGTTTAGGATACAAAGAAAGAAAAAATTATAAAATCTGGAAAATTCGAAAAAAAAAACATTCGAAAATTCAACAAATTCCATCAAAATTGAAAATTGAAAACAATACGATCCTGTAGTCTTAGAAACTTAAGATTCGGTGTGAAGGTAGTGTTTAGTATCCAGAAAAAGAAAACATCAAAAACACCAAAAAAATCGAAAGCAAAATAGAAAAAAATCGAAAAATCGAAAACAAATCAAAAATTTTTAAATAATCCGATTTTGTTGCGCTAGAAAGTTGGAATTCGGAATAAAGATAGTATTTAGGATGCAAAATAAGAAAAAATTAAAAATTCTGGAAAATTCGAAAAAAAAAATTACAGAAATTCGAAAAAAATTGAAAAAATAAATATAATTTGATTTTTTAGCCTTAGAAACTTAAAATTCGCAGTAAAGATAGTGTTTAGGATTCAGAATAAGTTAAAATAAAAGACGCAATAAAATTCGAAAATAAAATCAAAAATCGAAAAAATCGAAAAATAAGGAAAATTTGAAAATAATTCGATTTTATAGAGCTAGAAACTTGAAATTTGGAATAAAGGTAATATTTAAGATACTAAATAAGGAAAAATTAAAAAATATGGATAATTCAAAAAATACCCATAAATTAGTGCAGACGATATATGAACTCAAAGTTACGATTTTTTGTCACTCACACACTCACTCACTCTCGCGTCATCAAAAAGATTTGGTAGATCCCGCAGCCACAGAAACTTAAAACTTGGAATAAAGCTAGTGTTTCGGATACAAAGAAAGGAAAAATTATAATATCCGGAAAATTAAAAAAAAAAAAAAAAAAAAAAAAAAAAAAAGCATTCGAAAATTCATAAAAATCGAACAAAATTGAAAATTGAAAATAACACGATCTTGTAGTCTTAAAAACTTAAAATTTGGTGTGAAGGTAGTGTTTAGAATTCAGAAAAAGAAAACATCAAAAACACAAAAAAAATTGAAAATAAAATCGAAAAAAAATCGAAAAATTTCAAATAATCCAATTTTGTTCCGCTAGAAACTTGGAATTCGGAATAAAGGTAGTATTTAGGATGCAAAATAAGGACAAATTAAAAAATCCAGATAATTCGAAAAAAAAAATCAAAAATTCGAAAAATTCGAAAAAAATTGAAAAAAATTAAAATAATTTGATCTTCTGGCCTTAGAAACTTAAAATTCACGGTAAAGATAGTGTTTAGGTTTCAGAATAAGTTAAAATAAAAACGCAATAAAATTCGAAAATAAAATAAAAAAATCGAAAGAAATCAAAAAATAAGGAAATTTTGAAAATAATTCGATTTTAAAACGCTAGAAACTTGAAATTTGGAATAAAGGTAATATTTAAGATGCTAAATAAGGAAAAAAAATATATGGATAATTAACAAAAAAAAATCGAAAATTTCAAGAAAAAAAAAGAAAAAAAAAGAAAGAAAGAAAAAGAGAGAAATTCAAAATAATATGATCTCGTAGTCTTAGAAACTGAAAATTTGGTGTAAAGGTAGTGTTTAGGATTCAGAAAAAGAAAAAAAATTTAAAACACAACAAAAATTGAAAATAAAATCAAAAAATCGAATAAAAAACGAAAATTTGAAAATAATTCGATTTTGTAAAGCTAGAAACTTAAAATTTGGAATAAAGGTAGTATTTAGGATACAAAAACAGAAATAAATAAAAAATCTGTAAAATTCGAAAATTTGAAAAAAGTTCGATTTTGTAGTTTTAGAACTTAAAATTCGGCGTAAACTTATTGTTTATGATACAGCTAAAGGAAAAATTAAAACACAGTAAATTCGAAAAGAGAATAAAAAACTCGAAAAAGATCGGAAATTTCAAAATAATTCGATTTTGTAGCGCTAGAAACTTGAAATTTGTAATAAAGGATACAAAATAAGAAAAATTAAAAAATCCAAAAAATTATTTTAAAAAAATTCGAAAAAATCAAAAATTGAAAATAATTTTATCTTTTAGTCTTAGAAACTTAAAACTTGGTGTAAAGGTAGTATTTGCTATTAAATAAAAGGAACAATTAAAATATTCGTTAAATTCGAAAATAAAATCGAAAAATCGAAATATCTTTAAGAAATCGAAAATTCGAAAACAATTTGATTTTGTACTGTTAGAAACATTAGTTTTAAGATAATTGTCCTATTAGCTAGTACAACGCCCCTAATTGTTTTATGTTATTTTCCCCCGGATTATTGTTTTCTTTTCTTCCCGTTTACGAATTTCGTTATAGAAAAGTTCCGCTATAGGCTGGCTACGATATAAGGCGATTTCATTATAGAAAGGTTTGTTTTCTTTCACAGTTTGTACTTTATTTACTTCACATATGACATATGGATTGTTAAATGATGTTAGCGCCACAAAAAATTTCACAGCTCCCCCTTTCCTCCCGACATTACTGGCTGGTTATGGCTTGATAGTCCTTTCTAAATAAAATCATGGTGACTCTAAGATTCACTTGATTTATCTCTAAATTGAACCTAAATGATCCTAAGAAGACGGATCAAACTATTACTATATTGGCATGACAATCAGGAAACTATGAATTAAATTGAAAAATCAATAAATTTATAAAAAGTCGAAGATTTGAAAATAATTCGATTTTGTAGTCCTAGAAGCTTGACATTTGGCAGAAAGGCAGGGTTTAGTACACAAAGTAAGGAAAAATTAAAAAATCCGTAAATAATAAAAAAAAAGACTAAAAAAAAAAACGAATAAAAAACATCGGAAAAAGGAATATAGTTTGATTTATTGGAAATTTCCGGAAATTTTAATTTTGGTTTTCTTTTTATACTAAAAAGTTATTTTATGTTAAATATCAAGTATCTAGGGCTGCGAGTAATATCTCAGATGGATAGCACCTATCCTGGAAGCAACGGAGAGTACTTTTGACACCCCCTTCCCATAACTTAGTACTTGCCTAGGAACCTGAAATCTCTTTTTATCTACAGTACTTTGCAAACGAAACTAAAGCTTAAAATTTTTGATACCTGTAAATAATAGGGACAGAGTGTGGGCTTAGCGAAAATCAGTGGATGATCTCCAAAAAGAACCCAAAATCAAGAAAACGAGGATTACTTACAAAAAGAAGTGAAATCTCATCAAAAAGTCACCTGTAAAAAATGCAGCCAAGTCTCGTAACTCATTTACCGTAAAAAGTACTGAGATCGTATAAAGCCAAGTTTAACTATCTTATTAACTCTGAAATTTTCATTCACAAGTCACTCCTAGTCTCTACATCTTTAGTTAATTATTATTTTGTGACTTGGCAATTACGCAGCACAGGGAAGTTATTACACCTTACTGTGTTATGGGATGGGATGGGATAATTTAATTAAGGCAAATTATATACGCACAGGGAAGTTATTACACTTTAATATGTTATAGAATTATTTGATTAAGACTAACTATATACATCACATTCTCGTGCTACGTAATTGCCAAGTCACAAAATAATAATTAACTAAAGATGACTAGGAGAGACTAGGAGTGATTTGTGAATGAAAATTTCAGAGTTAATAAGATAGTTAAACTTGGCTTTATACGATCTCAGTACTTTTTACGGTAAATGAGTTACGAGACTTGGCTGCATTTTTTACAGGTGACTTTTTGAAGAGATCATTCATTTACAGGGTCAGACAAAAGAATTCGGCTACATTGCCTTCGGCGAAAATCTTTTTTGCAGCTTATTTTAATGATGTTACACTATTGCAAACATAATGAAATTTATGTACATTACTCAGGTTTAACTCAAGACGCATTCTGTAGAGTATAATGAGCATAGCATTTATTGTTTATTTACAGAGACCACACAAAATAACTCTGTTACAGTAATGTTTATTAGCAATAAATGACGGAAATGCTTTTCAGTTATGGTATGCATATTAAGTTTAACAAAGTTTTTTGGTACTTTTCGGTTAGCCGGGCGCCAGTGAAATTTATATATCTATGTATACATATATATACATATATATATACATACACACATTTATATATGCATGTATGTATATATACATATATATATACACATACATATATGTGTGTATGTATACATAGATATGTATATATAGATATATACATTTCACTGGCGCCCGGCTAACCGAAAAGTACCAGTTTTTCCATATAAATTCTACAGATCATATAAAGGCGTATACAAAAATTCGTGCACATCACTGTGCATGGTCGTGAATTGATCAAGAATGTCTTTTAATTCAGCTGTGCAATTTCTTCTGAACTTTATACAGTATACTAAGATATTTTTCAAGAATATAAATAAATTCATATAAAATGTTACGCAAAGAACTGGAAATATCGCCGTCTATGGATGGTAATATCCGTTTTTAGTTGTGTTTTAATTTTTAACACTTTCTAACATAGTTGAAAAGGGTTTATGCATTCGGTTTGTCTGGCCGAGCTCTAACTTGCTTAAATATACTCGGATTTCCATGCAATTTATATATGTTATTTATGTTTACTATGTAATGTTCGGTATTGAAAATGAAGTGAGTAACCTTCATAGTTCATTTACAGGGACACTCATAAGTATTCCGTTAGATTACTGTATATGGAAAAATCGTTTGCGGTGTATTTTAATGGTGTTACACAATTTGAAACATAATGAATTTATATGTATTATTGAGGTTCACTATAAAAAGGTTACTTTAAAATACGTTATGTGTAGCACTTAAAGTTCATTTACAGGGGCCTTCAAAAGAATTCCGTTATATTATGGTCTAAGACAAAATTTTTAGTGGTCTCTTTTAATGATGTTACAATTTTGCAAGCATAATAAAATTTATATGAATTTCTGAGTTGTATTAAAGTATGCAAAGCTTTCTGTAAAATATAGAGTGCAAAGAAATTATCATTCATTTACAGGGTCACACAAAATAAATAAGTTTGTTAGGATATACGAAGGTTGCAACTTTAATAGTGGCAACACTGATGTAGTGACGCTATGCGACGGAACCTAATAATGTCGCTGGTAGCACATTTCAGTTAGATACCTACCTTATACCAGAACATATGGATTCTCCCTTCCCACATCACACGCATGCGAAAGGGCGAAAGGAACAGAGCCTCGTGTTAGATGGTGGTCTAATGTAGTGTTGTCACGAAGTTTTCAAAAAAGAGCAACGTATTTGGATAAAGATTGAATGTGCCAGAGGTCGTAGAGCACAACAGTGTCATCAAAGTCTTTAAGAGGCTTGCGGGGAATTTGCATCGCCTTACAGAACCGTGGCACGGTGGGTAAAAGCCTTTAGCGACGGACGCCAAAATGTGGCTGACATGCGTCGGCCAGGTCGTTCTAGTATAAGTGAAGAAGACGTGCATGCTCTTTGTAGAATATTTAGATTCCAGAATTATTACAGTTGAGATTTTAAATCAATAAATAAATAAATAAAAGAATATCTACGTACCTTGATTTGTCATGCTCAGATTCCATAATTTCAATATCAGCCGATTAGTTTGATACTCTTATTCGTAGACTTCAATACTGAAATCTTTGTTTTTACGCACGGAATAAATCACTTGCACAGAAGAATTGCTGTAAAAACAGCATCAATTTTAGTAGAAGGAATGGTATTAAATTTGTTGAATAGAAGCATGATTTAACACTGATAAAAAACTTGAGAAGTTGATCTTTTTCACATTTTAATAGAAGAGAATACTACTTGAATACTTAGAATTTGTACATCACTCAGAATTAAGACTTAAATACAGCAGCATTTTACGTTCCGAAGAACACAATCATAACAGAATTTTTCACCGTTCCGAATTAACACAGAGAGAATGATAACAGAAAATGAATTTGTTCTATCACTATCCCGCAGAAAAAAGGCAGGGTCGCATATTCACAAAAATTCTAATAAAGATAAATGAAAGATAATTAATACAAATATAACAGAAAAATATGATAGAATTTTTAAAGCACAATAATAATAAGGTTGTGGAAATTTAATAAAGTTTTTAGAATGTTTTTTAGTCATTTTATGATGTAATAATCTCAGTTTGTAAAGTCCTTTTAAATAGCTGCCATTTCATAGTGCTGCCATCTATCGTTAAGAATAGTTACTTAAAAATCATACATCCTCCGCCCCCGACAGGAGAGGGGACACCTTTGATATAGGACGCTTGATGTCACCGTCAACTGTCTTAATCAGGACAACCCGCACAAGATTATCTGTTGCAGGATAAGTCTTTAGAATTCGACCCAATTTCCATTTCATGGGCTGTAAACGTTCGTGAACTATTACCAAATCACCTTCTCGAAGATTTGCACGTGGAGTAGTCCATTTTGGACGTTGTTGAAGATGTTGCAAATATTCGCTGGACCACCTGCCCCAAAATTGATTTTTAGCTTTTTCTATTAAACGCCAGCGAGCATTTAACGAAATTTTAGGATGATTCGATGATTCTGGAATGTCAAGAAGAGGTGCTCCAATTAGAAAATGACCCGGCGTTAGAGCACGAGGATCAGAAGGATCGGAAGACATAGGCGTTAATGGTCTGGAATTTATGCAGCTTTCTATCTGGCAAAGTAAAGTAGTGAGCTCTTCAAAATTGAGTACGCTTGATTTACAAGCTCTCACAAGATGAGTTTTAGTTAGTTTCACAGCTGCTTCCCATAGACCACCAAAGTGTGGTGCATATGGAGGTATGAAATTCCAATTAATTTTTTGGGTGGAGAGAAATTCTTGAAAGTCTTTTTCCCTCAAGTATTTAAAAAGCTGTTTTAATTGATTGGACAGACCAATAAAATTTTTTGCATTATCAGAGAATATATCAGAGGGCAAACCTCTGCGTGCAATGAAGCGTTTGAATGCTGCTAGCAAGGCTTGTACAGATAAGTTGGATACCACCTCAAGGTGAACTGCTTTCGTGCACATGCAAACGAAAACTGCGATATAAGATTTTAGTTTTATTTTGGTTCTTGGCATATTTGGTTTTGTCAAAAAAGGACCAGCAAAATCTAAGCCCACCTTGAGGAATGAACGAATTGGAGTTATTCTTTCAACGGGAAGGTTTCCCATCATTTGTTGGCAGGCTTGTGCCTTAAGGCGTTTACAAAGTACACATTTATGGAGCTCTTGTCGGACAGTCGAACGACCATCTACAAACCAGTAGTTCTGGCGAATTGTAGAAAGCACTAACTGTGTACCTGCATGTAAATTTCTTTCGTGGACATCCTTTATTAACAATTTAGTTATAAGACTGTTTTTAGGAAGAAGAATAGGATACTTTCTGTCAAAATTGAATGTTTCATGCTGCGATAAACGACCACCCACTCTTAATATGTCAGCTGAATCTAAGAAGACATTTAACGATAGCAATTTGCTATTGCTTGGCAAGGATTTAATTTCTTTTAAGAATTTAATTTCTGCATGAAATTCATAATTTTGAATTAATCTCACTATAGAAATGATAGAACTAGATATTTCTTGTGCACTTAGATTTCCGATCTTTCTTGTAGAATTCTGTCTTGCATTATGAATAAATCGCAAACACCATCCTATTACGCGTACTAATCTATTAAAGCTTGAGAATTTTAGAATAAAGTCTGGTAAAACATTTATTTTTGTTATGTTACTGACAGAGTTAGCTTGTTGATCTAATTCAACGATAGGACTGTATAAAGGGATTGGAATTGGCTCTTTTGACGACAGCCATGGAGGC
Source organism: Maratus michaelseni (assembly GCA_963931845.1). NCBI lineage: Eukaryota > Metazoa > Arthropoda > Arachnida > Araneae > Salticidae > Maratus > Maratus michaelseni. Next base: position 185,107,985 of record OZ007596.1, read on the forward strand.
CCATGCCACCACATCTTATGATTAAGGAGTTTTCTCGGTGGAATACCCCTAGAGGCTATATCTGCAGGATTTAGAGTTCCTGGAACATGGTTCCATTCGGCTGAAGGCAATAATGTTTGTACTTGACGTACTCTATTTAAGACAAATTGATTTCCTTTTAAAGGAGGCGATTTTAGCCAGCAGAGCACAATTTGCGAATCTGACCATAAAAATACACTATTTATGATCGTGGATAAAGTATCGACGATAGTTGAGCAAAGTTTTGCTAATAACAGAGCTGCACAAAGTTCGATGCGTGGCAGAGTTTGTTGCTTTATGGGATTTAATTTTGTTTTAGCAGCCAGTAAATTTACAAATATTTCGTTAGGAGTTATAACCCGTAAGTAAGCGACAGCAGCGTAAGCTTTTCCGGAACCATCACAAAAGCCATGCAGCTGCATTTCGCAATCCTTTTTATGGCATGAATTGGTATAACGGGGAATTTCAATAGTTTCTAATAAATTAATTTCTGCCAAAAATTGATTCCAACTAATTAAAATTGAATTTGGAATTTCCTCATCCCATGAGATTTTTTCCTTCCAGAGGTTTTGTAGAATTATTTTTAAACTTATCGTTATGGGGGAGAGAAAACCTAGAGGATCGAATATCGTGGATATTACGGAGAGAAGATCTCTTTTATTTTGCACGGCTTTGAACTCGCTAAACTTTATTTTTAGCGTATCATTAGATGAATCCCAGAATAAGCCCAGAATTTTAACAGCTTCATCTTCTTTGATTACAGTCTGTGAAGAAGATTTAAGTTCATCTGGTAAATGAGCGAGTACTTCAGGCTCATTTGAAGTCCACTTTCGTAAATTAAAACCTCCGCCTTTCATGACATTAATGAGTTCCGTAATTAACGATTGAGCATTTTCTTTGGAATCTGAACCCGACAACAAATCATCGACGTAGATATTATCGCGAATAATTTTAGAAGCCTTTTCAAAAGTTTGTTCGTTATCTATTGCTAACTGATTTAAAGTTCTAATTGCCAAAAATGGCGCACAAGCAGTGCCATAGGTTACTGTTAACAAACGATAGGTTTGAATGTTTTCTTTAGGATCGAACCGCCATAAAATACGTTGATAATCTACATGTTTTGGATTTATAAGAATTTGCCTGAACATTTTTTCTATGTCCGCACTAAAGCCTATTGGATGCATTCTGAATTTTAATAATAACTGAAAAATATCCGGTTGTAATTTCGGCCCTATCTCCAAATAATCATTTAACGAGCGACCTTCTGAACCAATTGCGGATGCATCGAATACTACCCGAAGTCGAGTTGTACAACTATCCTCTTTTATTACCCCGTGGTGGGGGAGATAAAAATGATCTGGATTTGAAATTTCTGCTGCGGGAACGAGTTCCATGTGTCCCAAATCAATATACTTTTTCATGAATGAAGAATATTGTTCCTTAAGTACGGAATTTCCTTGAAGTTTATTTTCTAAGGAATTGAAACGCTTTAAAGCTTGAGATTTAGAATTTCCGAGAACAGGTTTAGATTTAAATGGAAGATCCACGATATATCTTCCTGATTCCGTGCGTGATACTGTTTTTATATAATTATCTTCTACTAGTGAAACTGGATCATAACTAGGAATTGATTCGAGTTCCCAAAATTTTTGCAATTGAGAATTTATTTGCGTCGTAACATGACAACTAACAGAAGAATTATGATTAGAATGATTCGAATAAATTACTCCAGATAATATCCAACCTAGTTTCGTATTAACAGCACTCGGTGTTCCCTTTGGACCCAGAATGGACTCTCCGATTATTATGTTAGCAAACAAATCTGCACCTATGAGTACATCAATGGAATCGGACACATGGAAATTGGGATCCGCCAGATTTAATCCTTCAATATGAGGCCAATACTTATTAGTAATCAGAAAGTTCGGCAAATTTGTTGTAATCTGATTAACAACTAAAGCATCTAACTGAAAAGTTTCGTTATTAAAATGCGGAGAAAATGTTAAAGAAACTTCCTGAAGAGCTGTCTCTGCGACCAAATTTTTTTATTCCTGATATTTTATGAATTGTAGATCTCAAGGGAAGACCTAGCTTTCTACAACACGATTTTAAAATCAAACTCTTTTGAGAAGCGCTGTCAATCATAGCCCTACAAGGAATAAATTTTCCTGTTTTGGATTTTACATGTATAATGGCAGTAGCCAGTAATGTTTGGGAATTTTCAGTCAAAGTTTGACTGCTTAAACAATTGGATTCATCCACTTGTGCATTTGAATTACTTCCGCTATTTTGATTTGTAGCCCGCTCTTGCGGTCTAAAAGAATTATGTGATGCAGAATTAGACTGTTCGTGATGGAGAATTGAATGATGCTTAGCCTTACAATATTTACAAGTAGTGCTAATCAGACAATTAGCAACAAAATGATTAGCTCTTAAACAGTTCGTACATAATTTTTTTGCTTTTACTAACTGCCATCGTTGATCAACCGTTAAATTTTGAATTTCTGGGCATTTGTAAAGTGCATGCCCTTCATTGTATTTTGGACATAAGGGCTTTAAAGATTTGTTCCCATTGTCCATGACAACTGCATTTGAAAGAGATTTCTTTGGGCCTTGTTGAGATTTAAAATCAAATTTATAATTAGGTTTAGTTTCATACTTAATAAATTCAGCATTACAACCTTGCAAACTGCGTGCATGTCTTTCCAAAAACGTCACTAACATATCATATGTGGGAAAAATATCCTTATTTAATGATAACTCCCATTGCTTTCTTAATGAGTCATCGAATTTAGTTTGAACAATATAAACCAAAATTAAATCAACAAATTCGTTAAATTCAAATTTTAGAGATTTCAAATTTCTAATCACTTCATTGCAATTATCCAATAACTCTAGAATTGTTTTCTGCGTGGGCGATTTTAATGGTTTAGCATTAATAAATTTTGACAATAGCGAATATGCTAAATTTCTACGGTTATCATATCTGTTAACTAGCGTTTCCCATGCTTGTTTATAATTCTCACCTGAAATAGAAAATCCTGAAATTAATTTAGCAGGATAATTTTTGACACTCGCAATTAAATACGAAAATTTTAATTGATCGGAAAGAGCTTCATTTTTATGAATCGAAGTCAAAAATGTCTCTTTAAATGTAATCCAGTGACTCATATCACCATAAAATATGGGCAATTGGAATTTAGGTAATTTTATTGAATTTTCCCTAATAGAACTATTCTCATCTGCATCACATCGGGTTTTTTTACTTTCGTTTTTAGCTGCAATAAACTGATCAATTTTCACTATATCTTCTACAACTATGTCTTTAGCAGAAGTACATGAATCGTAAAGAGTTTCAATTGTTTCTTCAGCTATACCAAAATATGATTTTTTCAAATCACTTTCTAAATTATTAAGTTCCGATTTCAATTTCTCCAATAACTGCAAATTATCTTTTTCAATCGCATCGGATACCTGATCCCTATATCTTTTTATTTCTTTTACGGTAAAATTAAATTTGGATTCCGAAGCGATTTCCGCTTTCGTTTTCGTCATTATTATAATTTTGAATAAAATGTAATGGGTTAATCACCAGCCGAACTCCGAGATCTCGACGGACCAACAACTTTTATGTAGAATATTTAGATTCCAGAATTATTACAGTTGAGATTTTAAATCAATAAATAAATAAATAAAAGAATATCTACGTACCTTGATTTGTCATGCTCAGATTCCATAATTTCAATATCAGCCGATTAGTTTGATACTCTTATTCGTAGACTTCAATACTGAAATCTTTGTTTTTACGCACGGAATAAATCACTTGCACAGAAGAATTGCTGTAAAAACAGCATCAATTTTAGTAGAAGGAATGGTATTAAATTTGTTGAATAGAAGCATGATTTAACACTGATAAAAAACTTGAGAAGTTGATCTTTTTCACATTTTAATAGAAGAGAATACTACTTGAATACTTAGAATTTGTACATCACTCAGAATTAAGACTTAAATACAGCAGCATTTTACGTTCCGAAGAACACAATCATAACAGAATTTTTCACCGTTCCGAATTAACACAGAGAGAATGATAACAGAAAATGAATTTGTTCTATCACTATCCCGCAGAAAAAAGGCAGGGTCGCATATTCACAAAAATTCTAATAAAGATAAATGAAAGATAATTAATACAAATATAACAGAAAAATATGATAGAATTTTTAAAGCACAATAATAATAAGGTTGTGGAAATTTAATAAAGTTTTTAGAATGTTTTTTAGTCATTTTATGATGTAATAATCTCAGTTTGTAAAGTCCTTTTAAATAGCTGCCATTTCATAGTGCTGCTATCTATCGTTAAGAATAGTTACTTAAAAATCATACACTCTTGACACGTTACTGAATAGTGTTCGACGCCTTACTATTCGTGAGCTGGCCAAAGACACCGAATTGATTAGCGCATACGACTGTGCTTCACATTCTGAAGGAACGACTGGGCATGAAAAAACCTGCATCACGATGGGTTCCGCACGATTTGATAGAAATGGTTACAATACGACGTTGCTCGAACTACTTAGAGCGCTATGAGCTCAAAAAAGAAGCTTTCTTACGACGTATCATTACACTGAATGACCCTTGGACCAAATCATACGAGACACAACCGAAACGCCAATCGATTGAATGGCATTATTATGGGTCACCACCAAGATCGGAAGTTCGTCAGAACCGCAGCAATGTGAAAGTTATGATGATTTTTGTGTACGACTGTGGTGGTGTTATCCTCATGCATTACGTTCCTCCACAGCAAACCGTCAATGCGTTGTATTACCGTTCATTTTTGCAACACAACCTGCGACCAGCTTTGAAAAATAAGCGGCTACATTTTTTGCAGACCACACCCATTTTTTTGCACAACAACTGTCGACCATATACAGCGCAAGCTGTGCCTTATTTGTTCGATCGATGGGGCTGGGAAGTGTTGTACTATCTACTATACTATTTCGGACCTAAGCCATTGTGACTTTGACTTGATTCCTATGATGAAGGAACCACTTCGTGGCATTCGCTTCAGAACTGTTATAGGGATTTGTCAAGTAGTAGACCGCTTCATTCGAACTATCAACACAATATGCACTGCTAAAGGTATCCTAAAACTTCCACATCTTGGCAACGGGTTGTGCACAATGCTGGTCACTACAGTAAAGGACAGTAAAATTTTGTAACATGTATCTCTGTTGTATCAGTTGTAAATAAATATTTGCCACTATTAAAGTTCCAACCCTCGTATAGATATAAATAGGATATATCACAGGTCACTGTACACGGGGAAAAACTGTTTGCGGATTATTTTAAATTATGCTGCAGAATTTCAAACATGATGAAACTTATATATATTATAAGGTGTACTACAAGATACTTCCAGTAGAATATGATGTTCATAGCATTTTCCTTCATTTACAGGGACACACAAAAGATTTCGTATACAGTACTGTATCCGAAGTATTGTCTGTTAAGAATAAATACTGAAAATGAGTTTTCATATGCGTTTTAAGCTTAACTAAATTTATACATACTACGTGGTGTGTATATATCCTATGAATCGTATACAGGGCTAACATAAAAAAATATTCGTAGGTATTACTGAGCATGAGCGTGAATTGCTTAAAGGTGTTTTTAAGTTGAGCTATGCATTTTCAAGCTCATTTGTATTTATACTAAGGAATGTTTGTAGAATATAAATAAAATCTTATACAGGGTTATGGAAAAAATTGGATACTTCGTCGACTATGAATAGTGATTCCTGGAAGTGTGATTTCAGTAGTTTTCGACCGTTTTTTTCCAGAATTAAATTTTATTTTAATTTGTGGTTTGTGTAAACATCTGTAGGTTATATACAGGGCTGTACAAAATAAGTCAGGTACTTTTCCGTCTATTGGTAGAAATTCCTGACGGTGAATTTTTATTTGTGTAATTTTAACATATGTATAATATGTTCAAATCTATAGATTATATTTAGGGCTACCAAAAAGATTTGGAGTAAATTTCCGACTATAGATGGTAATTGCTGAAATATGATCTTCAAAAGTGTTATGTATTTTCTAATATGTCTACTTAGGTTGGAGTCATGTATACTTAGGTATCTTCTTTAACTTACTAAATGGCGATGTTTGTTAAAACTGTTCTGGACGTGTTGGAATGTGTTTCAAAATCTATGCTTTATGTATGATTTTCTTTTCTTATTTCATCTGAATTTACTTTTAGCTTAATAAGTGGTGCGTTCACAAATCTGTAGTTTCATTCAGCGTGGCAAAAATACAAAACTCGGGTACATTTAAGTGTTTTTGCGAAAATTGTTGAAAGTGACTTTTCCAATTTTTTACTTTCTTCTATATATAATAGAAGAAAGTATTGTAATCGAAATTTTTTTCGACTTCCAGTTTTCAACGGATTTACACGTTTTAGGCGCCAGAGATTCCGAAAAACATGTTTTTACAGAATGTCTGTCTGTCCGTCTGTCCGTCCGTCCGTCTGTCCGTCTGTCCGTTTGTCCGTCCTCATTGTATCATCGAAAAGTGTATGAAGTTATGCTTCAAATTGAACCTAATTTTTTTTCTATGTTTTTGGCTATAGCAAGCAGATTCTATCAGAATTTGGAGATATTTCGACGAAAGGGGGCGCTGTGATCGATATTTTTGTTCCGTTTTCACTATTGTACCATCGGAAAGTGTATGAAGTTATGCTTCTAATTGAACCTAATTTTTTTTCTATGCTTTTGGCTATAGCAAGCAGGTTCTATCAGAATGTGGGGATATTTCGACGAAAGGGGGCGCTGTGATCGATATTTTTGTTCTATTTTCACTATTGTACCATCGAAAAGTGTGAAGTTATGCTTCAAATTGAACCTAATTTTTTTTCTATGCTTTTGGCTATGGCAAGCAGGTTCTATCAGAATTTGGGGATATTTCGATGAAAGGGGGCACTGTGATCGATATTTTTGTTCCATTTTCACTATTGTACCATCGAAAAGTGTACGAAGTTACGCAGATAATTGAACCAATTTTTTTTCTATGTTTTTGACTCTAGCCTGCAGGTCCAGGTTGAATTCGGGGATATTTCGACGAAAGGGGGCGTTGCGATCGCGATTTTTGTTCGATTTTCACTATTGTATCATCGAAAAGTGTATGATGTTATGCAGATAATTAAACCAATTTTTTTAATATGTTTTTGGCTGTAGCCACCAGGTCCTACTTGAATGTGAGGATATTCCGCTGGAAGGGGCCGCCGTGATAGCCATTTAAAGATTTCAAATTCAAAAAGATGTACAAAAAATTAGAAATCCTAAAAGTTTTTTTCCGTTAAATGTTCGGCCTTGATCCGGAGAATCCGGAACAATTTTTGTTTTGTCTGTATCTTAAAAAATGGCGGAGATATAATGGTTTGAAATTTTAGGGTGGTTGACATTTTCAAACAAGACAGCATAATTCATCCATAAACGGGTTTAATTCATGAGTTTTAGTTAACATGGTTTCGGCAAACTTTCTTTCATTGTTGTAACCATTTTCTTCCTATTCTTATATGCTTAACACTATATATTTATATTCGCCAACGTCAAAATCTAGCCAAATTTTGCGGCAATTGGCGAAATGTCGCCAAATTTGGCCACAAAAATATGTTGCCACAAATGAAGCCAACTTGGCTGTAGAAGACTAATTTGGCGATATTCTCATTCAAATTCAATGTTGACGAGAACTGGGAAAGAATCTTCTTTAATTGGGTTCCACGCATTTTAGCTTCGTCTTTTCCAGTAAAATTAGCTAAAATCCTAAAACCAAGGGATAGGGAGGCTATCTGTTCGTGTCGGTACAGGCCAGAAGAACGTTTCGTAGTTTAGTATACATCAGTTGATTGCATCCTGGTAACCCGATTATTCGCAAGCAGCTGTCGTACAACAGAATGACGAAAAATATTGATTTTATTGGCGATGTGATGACAAAATTAGAAGTATTAACAGGATTGAGATAGAAGAAAGTTTTGGGATTGGCACATCCGACTAGTTTTTTTTTTTTTTTTTTTTTTTTTTTTTTTTTTTTTTTTTTTTTTGCGTTTTCTAATGGGACTGTGGTATGTAGCATATATACAAATCTACTGATCATATGCAGAGCTACACAGACGAATTCGAAGATCTGTACAGTAATTGCTGAAATCTGGTCTTCAAGTTTTTTATGCTTTTTTTAAATTGTTTACATATCACCTTATTAAATGGGTTTCGTTATAGTAGTCTGCGATTTTTGGAAATATGCTTGACGCATGATTTTTCTTTCTTGTTTTACTATAAGTCGATTAATTTATGCGATTAGTTGATATGTTTTTACTATAAGTCGTTACTGTTATGTCGATTGGAAATACGAAGGTTTTAATCAAACCAAGCAAAGATATTTGTTTTGTAGTTTTTTATAAAAATTTAAATGAATAAAATCTTATGCATCGAGGATTGTTGAATCGATCCAATATAATTTAAAACATAGTGTCCTAAAAGATCTGTAAACCTGAGAAGATAGGCGAAACTTCAAGGGTTTCATAAGTCTATTTTTGACGCAGTAGGAAAGAAATTATGACAGGAAATGTTACTAAGTGTTTCGTAAAAAGGATACATTTAAGTTGGATCATGCACTGTAACATTTGCTACTGTATATCAAAGTTTCTGAAGCTTTTTTTCAAGTGACGACTATTTTAGGTAGATTTCGTAAGAAATACTACCTATTACATTCTCACCTAAGTTGGAAATTTTGAAAAAATTTTGCAGATCTACGCCGATCATGACTCCCAGAACCCAAAACCACCCCCAGTTCAAAACTTTATATATATATATATATATATGTCACTTTTTTCTGACCACGATAACTGGGAAAATTCTGCATAAATCTCTGCCAAACTGATACATAAAATCAAGGGTCATAAAATCTCGGTCAAGTTCGTTAATGGGCAAAATCGAACCAAGGGGGGGGGAAATGGGGGGCTTTTTGTGAAAACAGAAAAACCCTCATAATTTCTTTATTTTTATACGTATCGAATCCGTTTAAAGTTATTATTACTTTTAGGAAAAGGGCCGAACATTTATGTATGACAGATTTTTGATATAATTAGAAATGGCCCCAAGGGGTTGGATTAAAGGGGGGTTTAGAAGAAAAAAAATCATAGCTTCGTCAATTCACAAGATATCAAATCCGCGTAAATTTATTATTAATCCTCTTAGTATTATCTAAAACTTTTATATTGACAAGTTTTTTATAGGACCAACCGTTATAGCAAAAAATAATTTAAAACAAAAAAAATCCCTGCCCGCTCCGCCTGCAAACAAGTTATTTTTCGAAGTAGGCGGTTCCAACTCCCGCATTTTTCGATACTGATACATAAAATCAAGGGGCATAAAATCTCGGTCAAGTTTGCTAATGGGCAAAATCTAACAAAGGGGGGGGGATGGGGGAGCTTTTTGTGAAAACAGAAAAAAACCCATAATTTCTTAATTATGATACGTATCGAATCCGTTTAAAGTTATTATTACTTCTAGGAACAGGGCCAAAAATGTATGACAGATTTTTGATATAATTAAAAATTGCCTTAAGGGGTGAGGGAAAGGGGGTTTTAGAAGAAAAAAATTCAGAACTTCGTCAATTCCCAAGATTTCAAATCCGCTTAAATTTATTATAAATCCTCTTAATATTATCTAAAACTTTTATATTGACAAGTTTTTTGTAGGACCAACCGTTATAGCAAAAAAAAAATTAAAAACAATAAAAACACTGCCGGCTCCGCCTGCAAACAAATTATTTTTCGAAGTAGCCGGTTCCAACTCCCGCTTCTTTTCGAAACTGATACATAAAATCAAGGGGCATAAAATCTCGGTCAAGTTCGTTAATGGGCAAAATCGAACCAGGGGGTGGGATGGGGGGGGGACTTTTTGTGAAAACAGAAAAACCCCCATAATTTCTTAGTTATGATACGTATCGAATCCGTTTGAAGTTATTATTACTTCTAGGAGAAGGGCCGAAAATTTATGTATGACAGATTTTTGATATAATTAAAAATTGCCTTAAGGGGGGGGGAGGGGGGTTTTAGAAGAAAAAAATTCATAACTTCGTCAATTCCCAAGATTTCAAATCCGCTTAAATTTATTATAAATCCTCTTAATATTATCTAAAACTTTTATAGTGACATGTTTTTTATTGGACCAACTCTTATAGCAAAAAAAAAAAAAAAAAGGGCCTTGCTGGCTCCGCCTGCAAACAAGTTTGGTTTCGAAGTAGGCGGTTCCAACTGCAGCATCATCGAAAAAGGTAATTTCTTCCGCAATTCCAGACAAACAGGCGCCCCACGGTCTGCGTCTTCGAAATCTACCTGTGCCTGTAGGCCGAGCCGTCAGGGATTTTTTATAAGTCAGATTGTTCTACGAACTGCCCACAGATTTCTATGTATAATTTTCAAAGTCTGAAGATTTTTAGTTCATAATGCGTGAAAAAATTCATATGAATGCTGTTGGAAATCTTAGAGGACTACAAGACCAAACCTCGAGGATAATTTATTTTCCGCGAACCACAGTTTGAAGATTCACCCGTAAATCATTATAGGAATCATTCTCAGCCATCTTGATTTCCACTACAATCTGCAATTACTCTATTGGCCCGTTACGTGTAACAGTAAGGCGATTCCTATGTATGGGATGAAAAGTTGCAGGTGATTCACATAAGAGATCCTTATCAGACGCACATTTAAGTAACGATATAAAATTATTTTCCGTACTTTTATGACAAAATTTTTTTCAATGAAAATGATCTAGTGAACGTACCAAGAAACAGCTAGTATAAATTTTAAAATATCTTTGATTGATGAAAGTGCAAAATTTAATTACATTTTCATTTTCATTAAGGCGGTAAGAATCTATATATTTAAAACGCTAAGCGATTTCTTTCGACAATCCGTGAGAACAAAATACTGCATCAAATTACACCATTCTTTTTTTAAATGAAAGATATTTGGACACAGATTTGTTATCGTGCATTCGATTTTTCGAAAATTTAATTAATTAGCTGTAATTTTCAATTAAACATATACTTCTGCTTATGACGTCATAAAGACGGCAACTCCCACTTTTGAGGACATAGACTTTATTCTCTGAACTCTGTGGTTCGCCAATCTTTTGACATTAGCTAATATCAGCTAGGTAATATTTTAACATTGTAGTGTAAAATCTTTAAAAAAAACTTAATTAGCTAGAATATAATCATAATAAAATATCTAAACGTAAACATATCAATATGAATAACAAATCTCACGTAAAATGTTGCAATTTAAATGATTCCAATTGAAACAAGATTTGGAGAGTTATCCTTGACGCCCAGCTATCATAAAAGTACCTATCTCTATAATAAAACCGTATGTCATGTGACTGTCCTCAACAGTTCCGGGATGCCGCTTCACTGTTTCATATGCCAGGCAGCCATTTTTATTCAAAATTATTTTTTCTAATAAAACTGCATAAAAGTTACATTTTTAGAAAGATCGTTCAAAATAAATTAATATTTGAGATATGACTTACGTTCAATTGTGTATACATTCTGCAATAACTTCAGTTTCAATTAGGTTCGCTGTTCAAATTCTCTATCCATGAAAGTAAACAACAACAACAAAAAAAAAAAGATTCATTCGTTGTGAACGTTTAAAATATTAAACCATGAATTTTTGGACCGCTGCCTGGTGTAAAAAAAAATAATCAGCACCAGTGAGACAGTCAAAGTTTACCATAATTCTGTTCCATACAACTCAACTTCCTTCGGATCTTTTCTTGATGTAAGTTGAACTCCGTGGTTGAACTCATGTAATAATATTTAATGGATCAAATTTCGAAACAAATTGTCAGCTTTTATTTTTCGTGTGTATTAATTAGAAACGATATTTTAATTTTGAAATCAAATGTTTTGATTTATGATAATATTTCTTATTTATCTATTTTCTATTTTAAAGAAAAATGTGAACGTCATGTATTTTAAATTGGAACAGCTGTCACGGACGCACCAGGGTTGGCGGAATTTTTGTTTTGCGCCATTTTAGCGAGAAAATCCCATTTTCAGGTACCTATTAGAGATTACTAAAACAGCATATACTTTTATTTTATTATGAAATAGTTTATTTTATATTAAAAACACACACACAATGATTAATTTATTATAAAGTGGGTTAAGCGGTTTTTGTCAAGAAAGATGAAATACATAACAACAAAAAATATGCGAAATGCCACCACGATCGCAAAAGTTCTTGATTTGTCTATTAGATTTTTCCGGTTTGGCGAAGGAATAAGGAAAAAAATAAATTATGAATAAAAATAATTTGTTACAATGCTTAACATACATTTAAGGGCGACCAAACTGGTCGCCAGTGGCGGCTAGTTTTATTTTATTTATTTACACACATATTCAAATTTATTATAAAACACCAGGTTGCCATACAAAGCAAAAATTGTCATTTAGGCACCAAAACATAACCCAGGTGCGTCTGCGATATATGTACCGATTTAATCAAAATTGTTTTGGTTGCACCGCATATTGCAAAATTAATTAAATCCATGATTATTGTTTCTTTCTCCGATTAAAAATAAGAAAATTGGTACTTCTCTATTATCCCGTCGACCACTTTTCATAACAAAAAAACTATCGCCAAACTGTAACGCCAAATAAACGGGAGAACGTTGCCATTGGAATATCAAAATAAATAATAAATAAAATACATGAATTTAAAGACACAATTGTTATTTTAATTAGTGAAATAACTAATAACTCAGTAAAACATAATGAAAAATAGACGCAAATGTCGAATTAAAAACTACTTGATGACGAAACAAACACGTATAATGCTTCTGACATCAAGTAAATCGGACTGCATTTTTGGCGTTTAATTTTACAGTTTGGTGGTAGTTTTTTGTTATGGAAAGTGGTCGACCAGATAATAGAAAAGTACCAGAAAATTTAATGTTTAACAAAATTCAATTATTTGATCGATCGCAAATTTAGGTTTTTTTACGTTATACCGACACTATGCCATATATGTAAATATATGCTTGGCGACAATGGTGTCCGTATAATGGAAAAGTACTCAAATTTTTCTTAGTTCGGGATATACCAAAAACAAACATTTTACAGGTAAATAAAAAATCGCCGAAAATGGCTGCTTCATCAGCTGTTATGACAGCAAACTTGGATAAAATCTAATAACCTGAATTTTACAACGTTTATGCGAAACACCACAGAGAACACACGCTATTTTTATATAAGTAGGGTATATTTAAACGAATAAAAGAACTAACAACCTTATGCATGAAAAAGTAAACAAATAAGTGATTCAGCAAATCATAAAAATATGTACTTCTTAATATAACTATAAAATACAGAAAAATATTCTGGTACCATCAAAAATATTCATTATCCCGTCGAAATTCTGTGCATTATCCCGTCGTCCCATTAAGAAAAAAAACTATATGCAAATTAGGTACTTTTCGGTTTTCGGTTAGCCGGTGCCAGTAATATATATATATATATATATATATATATATATAATAAACTCCAATTGAAAATTACTTGCAGAACCATTATCACAAAAACTAACTAAAATCTATAAACCCCATAAATTCAATACTAGAAAAACAAAACTATATACATTATATATTTGTATATATATATATATATATATATATATATATATATATATATATATATATATATACTTCATTGGCGCCCTACTAACCGAAAAGTACCTCAAGTAATTTGCCAAACTGTAGCTCCCAATAAACAAGCGGAAGAATGTTGCCATTAAATCTAAATAATAATAATAATAATAATAATAAAATAATTAAGAAAAGCCCCATTTACTAAAGTATCATTTATGAGTAATTTTTAACAATAAAATTTACAATATATTAATGAAAACAGAATTAAAAATAATCTTGGATATTTATTTATTTACATTATTTCTCTTAATTATGGAAAAGGAATAATCATCCTGATTATGTAAAGGAATGAAGAAACCATACAAATAAATTACACTTGAAAACATTAAAAATCTCCTTTATCTGCAGATTGATTTATTATTGTAAAAAAAAATTATTCATCTTTACATAAAAATTGATTAGCTTAAAACAATGGATGCGTTTCAGAAGATATGGATTTGAAACGAACACTGATTAAAGAAAACATATTAAAAATTTTGATCAAAACATTTTAAAACTTTCTTTTAACGTCGAATTTCGACGGTGCGCTTGGGGAGATGCAATGCACATGCGCATAGGAGCTCATTCGGTTGCATTATCACAGGGGGGGGTGCCTTATTTAATATGTTCTTTTATTGACTGAATATGAGACGAACGTAGGGATATACTATTTGTATGATACTTCATAGGTTCAGGAAATTTTCTTTCTTGCCGTGAGGAATAGGGCGTAATGTCAAACTGATTTGCATTTTGTTTACGGATTGTTTGTTTGGAGTTTGCATCGGAAATAATAATGTAATTCACTGGGGGAAATTTTTTTTAAATAAAATATTTGAAAGATTTTTTCATAAGCACCTCTACTTCCGTCAAGTTTTGACGGGTACCATCTAGTTTTATTTATTTTTACAGTAAAAAAAGTACCACTGTAGAAAAAGAAAAAATGTAACAAAACTGAAATTTTAATGCCAACCAAGTTACTTAGGTATTAACTTAAGTATTTTATTAAGGTTGTTTTTTGCAATCAAGAAAGTAAAATTCATGCTTCAAGCATAGATTATGAAAAACTTGCCAACAATAACAGAATATTTTACAAAATATCTGCATTTAATAACGTAAAAGAGATACCTAAGCAAGCAACTGAGAAAACTTCTAAAACATTTGAAAACTAAATTTTAATGTCTATGGATCATATCCGAAAAGTACTCGGATTCTTTTGTAAGACCTTGTGCATTATCTATAGATTCACAAATATTCTGCATAGTATGGTAAAATTTATTTTAATTTAGAATTCGCCTTCAGCAATTTTTGGCAATAGACAGAAATTTAATCCTCTTTCTCTGTACAACCCTATATTTTATTTACAGATTTTTATACGCGCGAGCTAATAAACTAAAATTTAACTCAGGCAAAAAAACCAGCTTAAAAATACTTTGCTTCTTTAGTTCTTTGCGTAGATGTGCATATGAATTTATTTATATTCTACAAACATCTTTTAGTATTCTATATAATAATAATAATAATAATAATAATAATAATTCTATATAATAAAAGCGTAAGTCTTGTGACTGTCTTTAACAGTTCCGGGATGTCCGCTTCACTTTTTCATATGCCAGGTGCCCATTTTTATTCAAAATTATTTTTACGAATAAAACTGCATGGAAGTTTCATTTTTAAAAAGATCGTTCAAAATAATTTAACATTTGAGAGATGACTTACATTCAAGTATGTATATATTCTGCAATAATTTCAGTTAAAATTAGGTTCGCAGTTCAAATTCTCTATCCATGAAAGTAAACAACAACAAAAAAAGTAAAACATTCATTTGTCGTAAAAGTTTAAAATATTAAACCATTGAGATAATCGTTTGTAAAGCAATTTCTCCGCGAATGAATTTTTGGACCGCTGTCTGGTGTCAAAAAAATAATTTGCACCAGTGAGACAGTCAAAGTTTACCATAATTATATGCTGTACAACTCATCTTTCTTCCGGATCTTTTCTTGCTGTAAGCTGAATGTTAGCAAATGCAACTCATGTAATAATATTTAATGAATCAAATTTCGAAACGATTTTTCAGTTAATTTAGCATTTATGTATTATACGTGCCAAGAAGAGAGATCACCGAAAATGATTATGAATCGCCAATCATATTTACCATTGTTAATGACCAATCGTGTTCAAACAGTAATTTAATATACATTTATAAAATACATAACATCATTAAAAACTTTTATTATATGTTATTTGGGCGCAAACCTCGCCAATAGCATTTTAAAAATAGAACAGCTGTCGCAGACACATCGGGATTGGCGAGATTTTTGTTTTGCGCCATTTTTCGAGAAAACCTCATTTTCAGATACCTGTTAGAGATTGCTACAACAGCATGATACTTTTATTTTATTATGAAATATTTTATTTTATATTAAAAAACACTCAATTTTATTATAAAACATACGCAATGATTAATTTTTGTATAAAACACTCAATGTTTAATTTATTATAAAACATAAGGAATCTGCTCTACCAGGTTGCCATACGAAGCTAAATCTAGCCGAAACCGCACAGGCATAAATTCGCCGTTTTGGCGCCAAAGTGTTACCCCGGTACGTCTGCGACAGCTGTACTCAAAATCACGTGCAATAATATGCAGCCCGATTATGGCACATTATTCAAGACGTTTTAGATGAGAATAATGATAGATTTTCTAATCTTCCGTAATCGAGTCTACAGCCAAAGTTAGAAGAAACAAACAAACAAACAAAATATTAGCCACAATATGGTTCAGTGTAAATCTGGGTATCATTAAAGACTTTCACAAAATAGACTTTATTGCATCAAATCGTATTAACTAAAATATGACATTTGGCAATGGACCCAATTACGGTAAATTATTTAATATGTTTAAGAATCTCCGAATTAGCGAACATATTGCAACTGATAAGCAAATGGTCATGAAGCATAAATGCGGAAGTGGGTTAAGGGGTATTTTGTCAAGAACGATGAAATACATAACAACAAATAATATGCAAAATACTACCATGATCGCAAAAATTCTTGATTTGTCTATTAGAATCTTCCAGTTTGGCAAAAAATTAAAAATTAAAAATTAAAAATTAAAAAAAAATTAAATTATGAATAAAAGTAACAAGTTACAATGCTTAACATACATTTAAGGGAGACCAAACTGGTCACCAGTGGCGGCTAGTACTAAATATACTCAGCATGAAAACGCTAATTTAATTAAAAAACTCCTTTCAGTAATCCACGCCCATATTCAGTCATGCTTGCAAATTCTTTTGTGTAGACCTGTTTATGATCTATTTTATAGACATAACGTCGTATAACAAAATTTAGTTAAACGTTCAAACGCATACTGTAACTGAAAACGTACTTACTATTATCGCTATTAGACTGGTGTATCAGATATATTTTTAGTATCACTGTAAAGAACGGTAAATACTATGCACACCGTATTCTACTCCAAGAATCTTGTACTTAGTAATGTATATCAATATCAATATGTTTGAAACAGTGTAACGTAATTAAAATTGACTGAAAATACTTTTTCCTTCATAGAGTATTATGTAACCGAGTGATTTGGTGTGATCCTGTAAATTAACGATAAATGCTTTACATTCCACATTCGACAGAAAGCATGTTTTAGTGCATCTCAGAAATTCACACCAATTTCTTTATGTTTATAATAGTGTAACAAAAAGGATTTTTCCCATAGACCATAATGTAACGGAATTATTTTGATTGACCCTGTCATCGAACTAAAAATGTTACATACTTCATTTTTAATAACAAACATGCCATATAAAACATAATTATCCTATATCAATTACATGGAAATACGAGTATATTTACGAGAGTTAGATGGACAGACTGGTGGCACACGGCAGTCAGAGACAGGCAGAAAGACAGGCAGACGGCAGACGGAAGTCATAAACATTTTTCAACCATGTCAGAGAGTTTTAAAAAATACTCTGAAACATGTATGGATAACCTGAAAGTTTGCCAGCTGTTTAAAACTACATCTTGCAGCATCACACAGGCCGGTACAATACGAAATCTGTGATATCCCGATTACGGATGCCGTCATCCATAAACGGGATACCATTCATTTTGCTTTCCAGTGGTCCTAGCGATGTGGTTAAGTGAACATTTAAATAGCTTTACAATGGGACAGATGGCCCAAGATTCGTGTTGCGGATTGTGTTTTACTCATAAAGTTTAACAGCACTCTTATATAGAGAGAGTCTCTTTTATATAGAGAGTCTATAGAGATAATCTCTTTATAACAGCACATTATACTGGGTATGATATAAGTCTGATCATATTTTAAAAAATCATAAATAATAATGAACAAACTGTCGTATCAGTGAGCAGTTTCACAAAATAAGTTCACATTTTCACTGATAGGTGGTGTTTTCAAAGTCTACGTTTTTTTTACGTCTAAAAGTTTAAAAAATCTCTATAATAAAACCGTAAGTCATGTGACTGTCATCAACAGTTCCAGGATGTCCGTTTCACTTTTTCATATGCCAGGCGGCCATTTTTATTCAAAATTATTTTTGCAAATAAAACTGCATAAAAATTACATTTTTAGAAAGATCGTTCAAAATAAATTAATATTTGAGAGATGACTTACGTTCAATTATGTATACATTCTGCAATAACTTCAGTTTAAATTAGGTTCGCAGTTAAAATTCTCTATATATGAAAGTAAACAAAGATAAAAGATTCATTCGTTGTGAATGTTTAAAATATTAAACCATGAATTTTTGGATCGCTGCCTGGCGTAAAAAAAATAATCCGCACCAGTGAGACAGTCAAAGTTTACCTTAATTCTGTTCCATACAACTCAACTTCCGGATCTTTTTTGACGTAAATTGAACTCATGTAATAATATTTAATGGATCAAATTTCGAAAATAATTGTCAGCTTTTATTTTTTGCGCGTGCAAATTAGAAACGATACTTTAATTTGAAATCAAATGTTTTGATTTATGAAAATTATTATTTTTCTATTTTCTATTTTAAATGAAAAATGTGAACGTCATGTATTTTAAATTGAAACAGCTGTCACGGACGCACCGGGGCTGGAGCGATTTTTGTTTTGCGCCAAATATGTTTTAAGAATCTCCGCATTAGCGAACATATTGCAAGTGATAAGCAAACGGACATGAAGCATAAATTCTTAAGTGGGTTAAGCGGTTTTTGTCAAGAAAGATGAAATACATAACAACAAAAAATATGCGAAATGCTACCGCGATCGCAAAAGTTCTTGATTTATCTATTAGATTTTTCCAGTTATGTGAGGGATTAAGGAAAAAAATAAATTATGAATAAAAATAATTTGTTACAATGCTTAACATACATTTAAGGGCGACCAAACTGGTCTTCAGTGGCGGCTAGTATTTAAATAATAAAACAGGTATTTATTTGCGCTTGCATTTATTCGCATTTCCTTAAGATCCAATAAATGCCTATTGTCAAATTTTTAGTGATTTTTGAAATGTGAACTGACTAATGGGACACCCATTAGATCATTTCGTTGCAAGTAACTATAATTTTCTTTTTCCACAGAATGACATGAAACCTGTTATGTTGGCACTTTTCGGAGTATCTGTGTTCATAGGACTACCTTTGCACATTTTTGCTCTTGGCGATTTGGGGGAAGCCCTGTACGAAGCGGAAGAGATCTTCATGCGGACGAATTCGGGCACACAGACGGAGGATGACCATGTAATCCGAGTCTGCATAGAGCAACGATACTAACTTTTCTTGAAGACAGACGGACGTCTACACTACAGCCAGATGTCGAGTCGAAATTTGAAAAGAAAAAACAGTATGTGTATTGGCAATATTGAGGCAGGATTACGGTAGTTGAAAATAAAAGTATCTTAACTTTAACAAAAACGGTTCTGTGTATTTTCTGAGAAGAAAGTATTTATTAATATGGATAAATCCTTTTTAGAAGGACCTTGGCAAGATAAAGAAAATGGTATAGATCAGTTAACCTGACATTCATAGGAAAAAGTTAAATTGCTCCGGCGGTCCGTAAGCAGAAATTGCCATGTATTTCTAACTGCCCATCATAGATGGTATCTCGCAATGGGACTCGTGTTTACTAGAAGTAAATAATTAGTGATAATTAAGGTTTTAGTAAAGCGAAATTATCGAATTTCATATTCTTTTCAGATTCCTGTCCAGCAAAGTTGTAACATTCAATGTGAGCAAAGCGCATTTACATGCTTTATAATCATCGCGAAATTAACGAATTCCATGTACACTTAATGTTTCTGTACAAGAAGGTTGTGGCATCCAGTGGGTGCCTTTCGTTTTCATTGGTGCGAAGAACACTTATATTCTTTGTAATTTTTGCGGCATTACCTAACACTACTTATATTGAATTTACAATACAACGTTGTTATTGCATTCAGTGATGTTCCTTTAGATGTACTGGGCGCAAAGCGCACACACATGCATCTGAGTGACCGTGGCATTATCGAATATCTTTATCCAGGGCAATTGAACTATTTCGAAATCACGGCAAATGGGATATCTCTATAATAAAACTGTAAGTCATGTGACTGTCCTCAACAGTTCCGGGATGCCGCATCGCTTTTTCATATGCCAAGCGGCCATTTTTATTCAAAATTATTTTTTCGAATAAACTGCATAAAAGTTACATTTTAAGAAAGATCGTTCAAAATAAATTAATATTTGAGAGATGACTTGCGTTCAATTATGTACATATTCTGCAATAACTTCAGTCGAAATGCTACCATGATCGCAAAAGTTCATGATTTGTCTATTAGAATCTTCCGATTTGGCGAAGGATTAAGGGAAAATTAAATCTCATCAAAAAGTCACCTGTAAAAAATGCAGCCAAGTCTCGTAACTCATTTACCGTAAAAAGTACTGAGATCGTATAAAGCCAAGTTTAACTATCTTATTAACTCTGAAATTTTCATTCACAAATCACTCCTAGTCTCTACATCTTTAGTTAATTATTATTTTGTGACTTGGCAATTACGTAGCACGAGAATGTGATGTATATAGTTAGTCTTAATCAAATAATACTATAACATATGAAGGTGTAATAACTTCCCTGTGCGTATATAATTTGCTTTAGTTAAATTATCCCATCCCATCCCATAACATAGTAAGGTGTAATAACTTCCCTGTGCTGCGTAATTGCCAAGTCACAAAATAATAATTAACTAAAGATGTAGAGACTAGGAGTGATTTTGTGAATGAAAATTTCAGAGTTAATAAGATAGTTAAACTTGGCTTTATACGATCTCAGTACTTTTTACGGTAAATGAGTTACGAGACTTGGCTGCATTTTTTACAGGTGACTTTTTGATGAGATTTCACTTCTTTTTGTAAGTAATCCTCCTTTTCTTGATTTTGGGTTCTTTTTGGAGATCATCCACTGATTTTCGCTAAGCCCACACTCTGTCTCTATTATTTACAGGTATCAAAAAACTAAAGCTTTAGTTTCGTTTGCAAAGTATTGTAGATAAAAAGAGATTTCAGGTTCCTAGGCAAGCACTAAATTATGGGAGGGGGAGTGTCAAAAGTACTCTCAATTGCTTCCAGGATAGGCGCTATGCATCTGAGATATAACTCGCAGCCCTAGATACTTGATATTTAACATAAAAGAACTTTTTAGTATAAAAAGAAAGCCAAAATTAAAATTTCCGGAAATTTCCAATAAATCAAACTATATTCCTTTTTTCGATGGTTTATTTTCGTTTTTTTTTAGACTTTTTTTTATTATTTACGGATTTTTTAATTTTTCCTTACTTTGTGTACAAAACCCTGCTTTTCTGCCAAATGTCAAGCTTCTAGGACTACAAAATCGAATTATTTTCAAATTTTCGACTTTTTATAAATTTATTGATTTTCCGATTTTAATTCTAAGTTACCTGATTGTCATGCCAATATAGTATTACTTAACCCGTCTTCTTAGGATCATTTAGGTTCAATTTAGAGATAAATCAAGTGAATCTTAGAGTCACCATGATTTTATTTATAAAGGACTATTAAGCCATAACCAGCCAGTAATGTCGGGAGGGTAGGGGGAGCTGTGAAAATTTTTGTGGGGCTAACATCATTTAACAATCCATATTTCATATGCGAAGTAAATAGAGTACAACATGTGAAAGGAAACAAACCTGTCTATAAAGAAATCGCCTATATCGTAGCCAGTCTATAGCGGAACTTTTCTATAACGAAATTCGTAAACGAAAGAAAAGAAAACCATAATCCGGGGGAAATAACATAAAACAATTAGGGGCGTTGTACTAGCTAATAGGACAATTATCTTATAACTAATGTTTCTAGCAGTACAAAATCAAATTGTTTTCGAATTTTCGATTTCTTACACATATTTCGATTTTTCGATTTTATTTTCGAATTTTTTAATTGTTCCTTTTATTGAATAGTAAATACTACCTTTACACCAAGTTTTAAGTTTCTAAGACTACAAGATAAAAAAAAAATTTTTGATTTTTTCGCATTTTTTTTTATAATTTTCTGGATTTTATAATTTTTTCTTATTTTGTATCCTTTATTACAAATTTTAAGTTTCTAGAGCTACAAAATCGAATTATTTTAAAATTTCCGATCTTTTTCGAGTTTTTTATTCTATTTTCGATTTTATTGTGTTTTAATTTTTCCTTTTTCTGTATCTTAAACAATAAGTTTACGCCGAATTTTAAATTCTAAAGCTGCAAAATCAAATTTTTTTCAATTTTCAAATTTTCGAATTTTTTTTCGAATTTTACAGATTTTTTATTTATTTCTTTTTTTGTATCCTAAATACTAACTTTATTCCAAATTTTAAGTTTCTAGCTTTACAAAATCGAATTATTTTCAAATTTTCGTTTTTTTTTTCGTTTTTTTAATTTTTTTTCAATTTTTGTTGTGTTTTTAATTTTTTCAATTTCTCTCTTTTTCTTTCTTTCTTTCTATTTTGTTTTTTTAAATTTTCGATTTTTTTTTTTAATTATCCATATTTTTTAATGTTTCCTTATTTAGTATCTTAAATATTACCTTTATTCCAAATTTCAAGTTTCTAGCGCTATGAAATCAAATTATTTTCAAAATTTCCTTATTTTTCGATTTCTTTCGATTTTTTTATTTTATTTTCGAATTTTATTGCGTTTTTATTTTAACTTATTCTGAATCCTAAACACTATCTTTACCGCGAATTTTAAGTTTCTAAGGCCAAAAGATCAAATTATTTAAAAAAATTTCAAATTTTTTCGAATTTTTCGATTTTTTGGTTTTTTTCGAGTTTTTTGGATTTTTTAATTTTTCCTTATTTTGCATCCTAAATACTACCTTTATTCCGAATTCCAAGTTTCTAGCGCAACAAAATTGGATTATTTGAAATTTTTCGATTTTTTTCGATTTTTCGATTTTATTTTCAATTTTTTTTTGTGTGTTTTTGATGTTTTCTTTTTCTGAATTCTAAACACTACCTTCACACCAAATTTTAAGTTTTTAAGACTACAAGATCGTGTTATTTTCAAATTTCAATTTTGTTCGATTTTTTTGAATTTTCGAATGTTTTTTTTTTTTTTTTTTAATTTTCCGAATTTTATATTTTTTCCTTTCTTTGTATCCGAAATGCTAGCTTTATTACAAATTTTCAGTTTCTGTGGCTGTGGGATATATCCAATCTTTTTGATGACGCGAGAGTGAGTGAGTGTGTGAGTGACAAAAAATCGAAACTTTGAGTTCATATAGCGTCTGCACTAATTTATGGGTATTTTTGAATTATCCATATTTTTGAATTTTTCCTTATTTAGTATCTTAAATATTACCTTTATTCCAAATTTCAAGTTTCTAGCGCTATGAAATCGAATTATTTTCAAATTTTCCTTATTTTTCGATTTTTCCGATTTTTTTGTTTTATTTTCGAATTTTATTTGGTTTTTTATTTTAACGTATTCTGAATCTTAAACACTATCTTTACTGCGAATTTTAAGTTTCTAAGGCTAAAATATCAAATTATTTTAATTTTTTCAATTTTTTTCGAATTTTTCGAATTTTTGAATTTTTTTTTCGAATTTTCCGGAATTTTTAATTTTTCCTTATTTTGCATCCTAAATACTACCTTTATTCCGAATTCCAAGTTTCTAGCGCAACAAAATCGGATTATTTGAAATTTTTCGATATTTTTCGATTTTCGATTTTTTCAATTTTGCTTTCGATTTTTTCGGTGTTTTTGATGTTTTCTTTTTCTGGATGATAAACACTACCTTCACACCGAATCTTAAGTTCCTAAGACTACAAGATCGTATTATTTTCAATTTTCAATTTTGATGGAATTTGTTGAATTTTCGAATGTTTTTTTTTTTCGAATTTTCCGGATTTTATAATTTTTTCCTTTCTTTGTATCCTAGACACTACCTTTTTTCCAAATGTCAAGTTTCTAGGGCTACGGGATCTACCCAATCTTTTTGATGACGCGTGAACGAGTGAGTGAGTGAGTGACAAAAAATCGAATGTTTGAGTTCATATATCGTCTGAACTAGAAAAGATAGAAAGTTTTAATTTTAAATTTTGGTCCTGTGTGCCAAATACTCTAGAAAAACGAAGTTTCAAATTTTTGGGATACTCCAGCGCGGAGATATGAGGGGGTCAAAAGTGCCCTGAGTTGCTTCCAGAAAAGTACGCTGTCCTCTCTCGACTTGGCGGAGGCACTGCCGTGCCTCCAGATCTAAAACAAACTATCCCCATCCTGTGGGATTTGTTTTTCAATGTTTTACTTTATTTAATGCAAAACATAGATTGCATCCGACAACTCATAAAAAAGTCCTCCGGCCTGTACCGGCAGGAAAAGGTAGCTTTCCTATATCTTCGTTTTAAAATTTTAGCTAATGTTACTCGAAAACAGCAAGTTAAAATGCAAAGAAACCGTTTACAAAAGATTCGTTTACACTGAATTTGAATAAGAAATTCGCCAAATTATTGAGCTATAGCCAAGTTGGCTTCATTTATGAAGACTTATTTTTGTCGCCAAATTTGGCGAGATTTCGCCAATTGTCGCCAAGTTTGGCGAGAATTTGGCGCTAATGGATATGAATATATAGTTTTATGCGTATGATTGGGAAAATGATTACAACAATGAAAGAAAATAATTTGCGAGAAATCGCGTTCACTAAAACTTGTAAATTTATATTAAAATCATTAAAATTACAGACATTAGAATACACTTTCATAAAACATTAAAAACATATTAAAATTGGACGTTTCGGATTTACATGGAAAATCCCTCTTCAACAACAACATTTCACTTAGCGTAAATCATAGTTCAAAAATATCAACAAATAGAAAATGCAACGTATCAAAATTTCGCAGTCAAAGTTACAGTTATAATAACACGGAGTATTCATTCGGGATTGCACCTGCTTGACCATTATTGACCATAAATTTATCGTTGGTTTTTTGTAATGTGCTGTTTTGTTTCAAAATGTCAGCCACCCTAGAATTTCAAACTGCTCTATCTCAGCCAATTTTTAAGATAGAGGTAAAACAAAAAATGCTCTGGAATCCTTGTATCAAGTCCTAACACCTAATTAAAAAATAAACTTGATTTTTAAACTTTTTTGTATATTTATTTTAGTTTTAAAATTTTCCGTGGCCGCCATCTTGAAACAAGATGGCGGACCAAGCTGGCCAACGAACTCGGTCGAGGCATTGGTGAGCTTAATACACACAATTAGTTTCATCCAAACTAATTTATAAATACGAGCGTTATCGTATCAAATTATTTTCATTTTTTCAATTTTTTTTCGAATTTTTTTATTTTTTTTTCGAATTTTCTGGATTTTTTTAATTTTCCTTTTTCTGTATTCTAAATACTACCTTTATTCCTAATTTGAATTTTCTAGCGCAACAAAATCGGATTGTCTTCAAATTTTCGGTTTTTTTTCAATTTCTTCGATTTTTTCAATTTTGCTTTCGATTTTTTTGGTGTTTTTGATGTTTTCTTTTTCTGGATGTTAAACACTACCTTCACACCAAATCTTAAGTTTCCAAGACTACAAGATCGTATTATTTTCAATTTTCAATTTTGATGGAATTTGTTGAATTTTCGAATGTTTTTTTTTCGAATTTTCTGGATTTTATAATTTTTCCTTTCTTTGTATCCTAAACACTACCTTTTTTCCAAATGTCAAGTTTCTGGGGCTACGGGATCTACCCAATCTTTTTGATGACGCGTGAACGAGTGAGTAAGAAGTGACAAAAAATCGAATGTTTGAGTTCATATATCGCCTGAACTAGAAAAGACAGAAAGTTGTAATTTTAAATTTTGGTCCTGTGGGCCAAATACTCTCTATAATTGAAGTTTCAAATTTTTGGGATACTCCAGCGCGGAGATATGGGGGGGTCAAAAGTGCCCTGAGTTGCTTCCAGAAAAGTATGCTTACGGCTGTCCTCTGTCGACTTGGCGGAGGCACTACCGTGCCTCCAGATTATGAATAAATGTAACGTGTTGCAATGTTTAACATACATTTAAGGGAGACCAAACTGGTCGCCAGTGGCGGCTAGTTTTTAATAAGGAGGGATTTAATGCCGGCATATCTGATCCCTGCCAAATAAAAATGATACAAAAGAGAACATTTTAGAAACCTCACTTTTTCATGTGTACAAGTACTTTATTCAATACTAGGCTTCCCGCGTGTGGAGAATGCGCCGAAAACAATCTAGGGTAGGGATGGGTAGGTAATTTTAAAAAAAAATTAAATCGGATAAAAGCTCGAGTAAGATAAAAAGTACTTACACATTTTAAACTTTAAATAAAAGTTTGTAAAAATGTGATAAATATTTTTTTTTCTGTTTATGCACATATTGAAACTAATAAATGTATTTTAATAATTTATTTTAATATAGCAGAATCACCCAGCTTCGCCTGAGTTATCCTTGGCCTTCCGGGTCATATAAGTTAAAATGCAATATCCTAAAAGAACGCCGATCACAATAACGCATTTGCATCCATAAACCGTCAAAATGACAATCAGAAAATGTTGTTATTTTGACACAATCATACAGCTTTTTTAAATTTTCCCCCAGCTTTTTCCCCCAGCTTTTTTAAATTATTTTAAAAAAAATCCTTTATACAAATTTCTTACGCAAAATATCTAATCAAAAATCAGCAATATTTGTCTTATTCATCTAATCTTCCGTAATCGGGTTCATACATCATGTTTAACAACCTTAAATAGTGAATTTCTAAAATCGCTGAAAAAAGAGTTTAACTATTTTTTAGTAGATAAATTATCTTTAATTTCATGATCCTACCTGATACTGCTGCTAAGATATGGCGAAATGACCTAAAACGTTCGACCCTCCATTTAATCCTCGCAGTGGATGAATTTCTAAAATCGCTGAAATATGCTTTTAATTAATTTTTTAGTAGATTTGTTATACTTAATTTCACGCTCCTACCTAAAACTGCTGCTGAGTTAAGGCGAAATGACCTAAAATGTTCGACCGTCCATTTAACTCCCAAAGGTAGTGAATTTCAAAAATTGCTGACATACGTGTTTAACTATTTTTTAGTAGATTTGTAATTCTAAATTTCATGCTCCTACCTACAACTGCTACTGTGATGTGTCGAAATGACCTAAAACGTTCGACCCTCCACCCATTTAATCCCATCAGCGGGTGAATTTTTAAAATCGCTGAAATACGTGTTTAACAATTTTTTTAGTAGATATTGTTATCCTAAATTTCCCTCCTACCTAAAACTGCTGCTGAGATATGACGAAATGACCTACAACGTTCCACCGTCCATTAGGTGGTGAATTTAGGTGGTGAATTTCAAAAATCGCTGAAATATGTGTTTAACTATTTTTTTTATTAGATTTGTTATCCTGAATTTCATGCTGCTGCCTAAAACTGCAGCTGATATATGGCGAAATGACATAAAACGTCCGATCCCCCCCCCCCATTTAAAACCCCTTTAGCGTTGACTTTCTAAAATTGCTGAAATACATGTTTAATCGTTTTTTTAGTAGATTTGTTATCCTGAATTTCATACTCCTACCTAAAACCGCTGCTGAGATATGGCGAAATGACCTAAAAGGTTCGACCCCCACTTTTAACCCCTTTGAAGGGGAATTTTCAAAAATCCTTTCTTATTGCTTGCTTAGCTAGTAAAAGAAATCAACTGCCCAAATTTTTTATCCTGTCTTTAGTCGTTTCAGCTAGTCTTTGATTAGTCCAGTCTGGCAGGCTTTCTCTCTTTATATAATAGTTTTGATATAAACAAGCTACTTAATATACACAATCAAATGCAATAAAGGAAATAAAAACTAAAAGAAGCAATTTATATAACATATAAAATCAGAAGCAATTTATTTAATACACGCAGAGACAATCATGTTACTCAATCACTTTTGCTTTCTCAGCAGTTTGCATCATTTGGCAATACCTTGCAGTTTCTTCAACCGGCATCGCCGACACAATTATTTGAGCCAAAGTACTTACGAAAAACAAGTACCTTAATTTGTTAGTTTCTAGCATCTAATTTTTTTAGGCGTAATTTTTTTTTACTTTTACATATTAAGCGGATACAGTGTTTTTAAATACGCCAAAATGCGGTTTTCTATTTTTTAATTACTCACTCTTTGGTAGTTTCTGTAGAGAAAACCACAATTAAAATTTCACATTAATACTTAACTTATAGCCCGATTAAGAAAAGTCTACTTATAGATTAACATTATCACTTAACTTACTGGCAAAGGGCGATAACGGATTGGTCCGAGTTGCTGCTGGAGAAAGCAGCGATGCTAATTTTTGTTGAAGACGGAAGAACGTCTACTCTACAGATCAGATGTAGATTCGAAATTTAAAAATAAATCAAATTTAACTGAATTTAGGTAGTGCCAGTGGCATTTGAAAAAAAAAAAACTGGCTTTATTTGTTGTTGTTGTTGACAGATTTCAGTTTAGCGCCCAAGTGCCGTATATTATGTTCAGTCTGATCATATTATTAGTATCCCGTAATCAGGTCCCTAGTCAAATGGCGACATGAAAAAGTATAATTTGGCTCTTTGAAGGGAATCCAATTACAGATTATCAATGTAAAAAAAATGTTTTTAATTTGCCAATTGTTAAAACCTATTTTTTCAGTGGATAGTTTACCCTGTTGTAGATATTATATGTTCATCCTTTAGATAGCTTAAAAAATCATATTTTAAAAATTTTCAAAAAGACAAAAGAGATCGCTAAATCGAGCGACAGTTTTCAAACAAATGTCATTACAGAGTACATTTTGTCTCTATTACATGATAGAAAAATTTAAATTATGAAATTTGTATAAATGCGGCAAGAGCAGTAAAAGCGAAAATCATAGCATCGGTAGTTGGCACTTTTTTTACATTTATAAAACTTGCTACTGGTTTTTGACAATTATCCAAAAGTGAATTACGATTTTTTTAAAGCGATGGATAAGTCCGTAGTAAAATAAATAGGACTTTGTCGCTTGAAATGTGTCCTAAGAATATTGATACACAGCTACGGAGACTCCATGATCAATAAGAGATTAATCTTTTTATAAAATTTGAAATAGCTAAAAGTGTTTTCTAAATGCAGAAATATTCTGTTTTAATTTTAAAATGCAAGGTTTTTTAAAAATCACCACAATTTTGTCAAAATAATCCATTTGAAATCTAGTTTACGTGCAACGTATGTTTCTCATATACATCTAAAATTAAATTTTTGAATATTGATTCGTAATTTGAAAGGGAAACAAGTATGTTTAGCAATGTCGGATCTAAGAGGAGGTGTTT
The DNA here is from genome assembly GCA_963931845.1 of Maratus michaelseni. Taxonomy (NCBI): domain Eukaryota; kingdom Metazoa; phylum Arthropoda; class Arachnida; order Araneae; family Salticidae; genus Maratus; species Maratus michaelseni. The sequence goes on from OZ007596.1 coordinate 185,137,575, forward strand.
GGGAGGCGAGTGTACGATTACACAGGGACTGTAAATCAACATATCGTGTTATATACATATCTTCTAATGTTGTTGTTTTTTATTTACCCAATCTAAGAATGTTCATTACGGCCAGTTTTCTGAATGGTTGGCACTCCCTTTTTAACACTTACCAACCTAGTTGAAAAGTGTTTATGACTGCGGTTTGTCTGACCGTCTGGCCGTCTGGCCGTGCTCTAACTCACGTAAATATGCTCGGATTGTCTTGAAATTTCTATATGTTATTGTCGTTATGTATAGCATGCTCCCTATTTCAACGGAAGTGTGTACCACTTATAGTTGTTTTACAGGGGCACTCAAAAGAATTCCGTTACACTACGGTCTATGGGAAAAAATCATTTGCGATTATTTTAAAGATGTTACACAATTTCAAACACATCGTAATTGATATATATCACTAAGGTGCATTACAAGAAGCTTACTATGGAATAGGGTGTGCATAGCACGTATAGTTACTTTACAGGGAAAGTCAAAAGAATTCCGTCACATTACGTCTATGGAGAAAAATCGTCTGCGGTTTAATTAAATAATGTTTCACTATTTTAAACGCATTGAAATTTATATATGTATCACTAAGGTGAATTACAAGAGGCTTACTACAGAATATTGTGTGTATAGCAGTCATCGTTCATTGACAGAGACACACAAAAGAATTCTCTACTGTCTAACAATAACTCCTGGAAGTGCGTTTTAAGTTACTGAACGCGATTTTAAATTTAACTCACTTTTTGTTTATTACGTGGTGTGTATAAATTCTATAGTATACAGGGAAGCACAAAAGTTCGCGAACACATTTCCTTTTATTGACAGAAACTCCAGAAGGAAAATTTTAAACTGTGCTACGGGTTTCTTAACTGAACTAAAATTTAGCATCCTATGTAGTATATATACAAATCTATGGATCATATACAGGAGTGAATAAAAGTATTCGGATATTTTTCCGAATATTCTATATGTTGGAAATTCCTGAAATTATGTTTTTAAATATGTTATGCGTTTTCCAAATTATTTACTTTGATGTTATCTATCAGCTTATTACACGGTATGATTTATAAAATTATTTTGGAAGCATTGGAAAGTGTCACATAGTCTATGATTGACGCATGATTTTTCGTTCTTGTTTAATCTGAAAACGTTATAGAAACTTTCTTAGAAAATGTTACTACAAATTACTGGTGAGAAAAAGTTTAAATAGGAGGATTCCCGACTGCATCATCTATCTGTATATTTCAAACACATTTATATATTTTAAACACAAGACAGTTTTTTAGTCATCTTTCCTGAGCTTTCTACTGGACCAATTTTGATAATTACTTTTTTAAGGGAAAGCTGACCATATGTAAATGTGCCCAGTCTCGCTATATTTTTAAATATTCCCATTTTTATATTTTAATTTTAATTTTAAATGTGTTTTAATAAATTTCTTAAAAATGACGTCAATAAGGCTAAGATTATCTCTCTATTACTACAGCTACAGCGCCTAGAATACATAGTGTGGAAACCGGCAAATGGTGTAATGCTTTAAAAAGTGCTTAAAAGTTGTAGCCTATAAATGTGCAACGGTGCTCCTACGAAGCCTACGATAATGTTGCAACCAGAGACAAAAAAAATGCGTATCACGTTTTTTAGCCATGCTTTCATAATTTTAAAAAAAACTTATAAAAATCACTAAGTCAGAGGAGAAAATGATATAATTTAAGTATTTAAAATACTTACCACCAGCCGAAACATTCTAATACACTGATTCCCAACGGGGGACGTACGCCCCACAGGGGGGCAATTTGACTTTTGAGGGGGGCAATTTCAGATTTGTTATTATCCCAGTCCCTGTCAGTTTTTTTTAAATTTAATATATTTATTTTTATTTATTTATTTTTTGATAAAACTATTTTTGCAGGCTAAAAATATAAATAATACAGGAAAATTTTATGAATAACTGAATAAAAATAAATTTTCAAAAAGTTTCCATTAAAATTTCAAAACACAACTACTACCAGAATAATTATACGAAATTTTTGTACATATTTAGACACCTTTATATATATTTAAATAATTATTAAATTTTTCTGGTTACAATATTATTTTAGTATTACACACTTTTTATTTTTACTATTTATTAAAAAAACTTGTATTTCTATTGACAGAGCAATATGTCACATGAAGAAACTTTTACTTATGAAATTACTTAAAGGTATATCTGAAATTTACTATATTCAATATATTTAACCTAAAAAAATGTTTGAAGTATCTAAACGAGGAACTACTTTTATAAAATTAATTAATTTTCAAATGAGCATCACAGAAAGAAATGGGTGAAAAGTCTTCTTATTGCTCTTGTGCAGACAAAATACACAGCTTTAAAATTTTAAAATTGGCTTATTACATATGGTGTCCAAATAACCATAACGGGAAAAAGAAAGTCTGATTTAAAATGGATAAAGGTGCGAATCCGGAAATGCTATACATACAAACTTGGTATTAAATTTTTTTTTCACCTGTTCGAAATGAAGTAAAAAAATGAATTATAAAACGTATCAATTCTACCAAATGTAATGCAAAATGTGGGATTCTCTTCAAGAAATTTCACGAAGATAAAAATGCAGACTATATAACACTTTTGTGTCTGAGGTAAGTTGCCAAAGAACAATAAAACTTTTCTAGGTATAAATGCGACAATGCATGGCCTCATTGCATTCATTGAATTATGTTAAAAACATACTTGTACCGAAAATTTTATTATATTTATAAGTAAAAGGATGTGAAATGGTTTATCATAGTTAATACTCTGTTAGTCTTCTCCTTTGTGGGAATAAGAGTTCATTTTGTATATAATAACAATAATTATATGTTACAGAGGAAAGGGGGGTGGGGGGCATCATGATTTTAAAGGTGCTTATGTGGGGCGCGGTCAAAAAATGGTTGGGAATCACTGTTCTAATACAATGTCAAGAACTAGCAGATGGCGCTGCGAACCCATCCTAATATTTTCAGCAACGTTGTACATTTATTGGATACAATTTTTTAGTACTATTTTGTAGCCGGTTTCCACACTATGTATTCTAGAGCCAAGAAAAGATTAATTAATGTTACAAATAACTTGCATACCAATAAACTTTATCGAAAATATGAACAAGTTCTTTTAGGTTGGCTTGGTGATGAAATTATTGAGGAAATTCCCGAGTCCGAAATGAATCTTTATGAAAACGATTTGCCTCATCCACTAGTAATAAAATAAAGCATTAAAATTCCCATTCGTTTCCTGTTCGACGCATCATCTAAAATACAGAAATATTCATGTCTGAATCAGTGTTTGAATTCTGGACCAAATCTCATTGAATTAATTCCTGACATTCTCTTAGGTTATATAGAAAAAAATATTGATGTTGTAACTGATATCAAGAAAGTGTTTTTACAAATCGCTGTCTGTAAAGAAGATCAGGACTTTTTTGTTTCTAGTGGTGGAACGATCCATAAGAAAGAAAATTAGAATGTTTCAATATGCTAGAGTCGTGTTTGGAGTCAAAAGTTCCCCGTTTCTCCTAGATTCCGCATAGAATATCACGTAAGAAACGCTGAAGAATATGATCCTAATCTTAAACAGTAATTGCTGAGGAGCTTTTATGTCAAAAATGTCGTTACTAGTGGCCAGACGCAGAAAAATTAGAAAGGATTATAGTTGATTCTAAGTGTCTTATGGCTGAAGGTGGATTTTGTTTGAGAGGATGGGAACATACGGAAGTAAGAAAAAATAGCGAAAATCGGGATGAAACTGCTGTACTAGGATTACAATGAAACAGATTTCTAGACGTTATAAAGGTTAATATTAGCTGGACGAAAGATATAAATTTAGAAACAATAACCAAACGAATCGTGCTATCAGTTGTCCATAAAATTTTTTATCCATTTGCATTTACTTCTCCTTTTATGATTTGTCCCAAGATGATGTGGCAGAAAGCATGAAAAGATGGTATCGCCTGGGATGAATAAATTTCAAGTGATCTAAAAGTTGCGTTTATTGAATGGTTTAGCGAATTAAATGTTTTACAAGAAATTCAGATCTCTCTATATATTCAGTTCAACCCAGATAATGTAAAAGATTGTTCTCTTCACACATTTTGTGATGCAAGTTACTATACGTATTCCACCAATCAGAAGCGGGATTCCATCAGTGTAAATGTCGTAATATTTAAAAAAAGAATCTCAGTGGATTTTCATAAAATATAACATAGTAAAATGAATGCGTTTAATTATGCAGTAATCACAGAAGAGCAGATAACAGATTATTTGTTCAGAATAATATCATGTAATCTATGTAAAGAAAATAACCGTAAATAATCATCTTCAATAAAAAGCTAAGCGTTGCTGACGAGTGGCTTTTTCGTTAATTGTTGCCACAGATTAAACTAGGAAAATGAAACATTTGAATATACTGAAAAAATTAACAGCTCGAAAAGTATTTGTCAGAAAATTGTTAGACAAACTGCGTTAGAAAGGTAAAACATTGTATTTTTCTTGATATATATTTCAAATCTATTGATTATGTTGTTTTTCAAATATTGTATTTAAAAAATTACCGATTTTCACAATGGAGTACTATAACTAAACCTTCACGCGTAAAAAGATAAGGTTAAGGGAATGTGTCCTAGCGTGTATACTAGCTATGTCACGAGTTACAAATTATAGTAGCCTTATTATTCTGTTAAATATAAAAGTGAATTATGATGTTACGAGTGCATGATTTTTATTTAATTCTCGACAAATACTAGATGCGCCTTTTCTTTTTAGTTGTGAATAATATAGGTTAATTCACGTCTCCTATAAAATGCGATAAAGAGTTGGTTAATTGTCGGGCCTGACGGATGTTTTTAATTATCTGGGGTGAAATGTTTTTCTTAATTAATGAATTTATTTTTCCCTTGATGTCGCGTGAACGACGTCATGGGTAGCAGCTAGAATATCATAAGAAGTAATATGAAAAATGAAATGTTTTCGACGAAGAAAATGACGTCATTCGGAAAACAAAAGATGAATTTTGTTCCATGAATATACGATATTTTACTAACCTTGTGTCAGTATGACGTCATATTCACTGACTCTTATTCCTGCATCTAAATAGACAAAACTTCTGTTATTTATTTACTTTCTTGGTATGCACAAAATAAAATATTTCTGAAAGTTACATCATATCCATTTAATTATAACAAATATTTAATAAAATTTTTAAAACAATGGGCTTTATTGGGAATATGGGTTCGAGATTGTAAGAAATCACGTGTTGGTGGTATTTTACCATCGGAATGTATGCATGCGATACATAGACAAACAAATATAAACACAGCAGGGAGGTCACATGATTTCAGTTTTATGACGTCACGCCAATAAAGCCCATTGGTTAAATGACTCTTAAGGTAATATTTTCTATATTTTTTCGTGAAACTGATTTTATTTTCCAAGTTTTTTATTCCACATACTCTGAATTTAAAAGCTAAACCGTCTGCTTATGGAAAATTATATAATTTTTAAAACGTGCTTTTTCAAACACAAAATTTCAATTTGTACAAAGCTAAATGACGTATTTGTCTAGATTTTTACTGAGATCAGGACTTCAATGGAATGTGGTGTTCAGTTGCAAATTTTTGAGTATGTTTGTGTGAATATCATGGTTTATATTTGCCGAGTCACTTACTTTTTTCAAAACATTATTATTTTATTCATAAGCTTAAATTGTGACATACTTATTTAATATAGTATGTTGCGTCGAATTTTGACATTTGCAACTAGTTGTTATTATTTCAGTGAAATGAATTATATCGTCTCTTATGAGCGAAATTAGCATTTTTTTCTTATTACGTATGCCGCGTTTACAGATACGAATTAATTTTCCGACACCAGACAGCACAGCAAATTTTACCATTGAGATCTTGCTTTGCGAATGATTACCTCCATGGTTTATTATTTCTATGACTCACGATGAATAAATCTCTTTTGTTTATTTACTGTAATGGATTGAGATATTCGGCGTTTAACGTAACTGCCACTGAAGTTATTTCAGAATCTATCCATTTTTTAATATAACTCACCTATCGAGCAAATAATTTTTTCGAACGATCTTTCAATTTTACATTGATCAACACTTTTTTGCAATTTTATTCGAAAAAATAATTTTTAATAAAAATGGCCAATTGACGTATGAAAAATGGTGTGATTAGCCCGTATTTGTTTTCCTCAGTCACATGAATTGCGCTTTTATTATATAGATTACGTATGATAGTGTTTAACAGAATAAAGAAAACTTTTATTTATATCTTTTTAAGTTTTGATTAGATTTTCATAAAATTTGAAATGACTCAAAAAAATTCTGCTACGATTATACATATTAAATTTCAAACCATTCGGTTGGGTAATTTTTACTCTGTTATATGCGGACGGACGGTCAGACGGACGGATTCGACGACGACTATAGGTGCTACGTATTTTAAAAATTACGAACGCACCTCAAAAGAGTCTTAAGACAAGCCTGTTTGAACTATGAAGTGATGATAACTGTATTGGCTTATTGTGAAAGTATTATAAATTCTCAACCACTAACTAACATGTCTAAGAAAGAAACTATGAAACCCATATCTCCGGATGTTTTTGAAAGTCATTCATGCGTGGGATTTACCGGACGTTGATGCAGTCGAGGAAAATTATTTCACTAGAAGACTTAATAAAGGCAAGCATATGCAAAAGGATCTAAGAAATAAATTTAGATCAGAACATTTGGGTCTGCTTATCCCACGACCGATTGGGGGACGATTATAAGATTCAGGCCGGTTCAAAGAATTTATCCTCTAGACGTGACGTCGAGTGATTGTGCGAAAAGTATTTTTCCTAAACCAACTTTGAATTGAAACTTAGGTTGAGCCTTCATAGGACGAGTCGCAAGTTAAAAAGATTAGATATGGTAGAAAGATAAAAATGCCAAAGAGACTCGATATATAATGCTCATGTAAATGTATTTATTGACTGTGAAGTTTTGATTATACGACATGATCAAAAGGTGGGAGAATGTTAAACCTATTGTCTATGTTTTATTTATTTACATCGTCATCCTTTCATCTTTTGTTTTTCTGATGCATTTTTTATAAGATGTAAAGTGAAAAAGAAATTGCTCACTACTGTTTTTAAATAGTTTTTGTGGAATAAGGTAGAAAATTTTACCGTTGGATAAATTATTAGTATTTTGAAAGCTTAAGAGGTTAATTGACTTCTTCCCGCATGTTTTAAGTTTATTAATTGGAGTCCGCATTATCTTTAAAAAGCTGAGGTGTTAAAATAACATCCATATACTTATAGCTAACCTGCTTTTTAGTTTTTCATGCAAAAATGCCTTTTATAGGCATGCGCGAGCATTCAGCTAATCAGCTAGAGGCTTTTACTATCTTCAGACGCGATGTTTCAGCCAATGAGGTGAAGGCTTTTTCCTCTCTCTAGAAGCGTATGTGGATTACGATTCCATTTGGTTGTTCGGTTGTTGAAACTTTATGGATTTCTTTTATTAAGGTATTTTTTCATTTTACCGTATTTATTTTCTTTTTAAGTCGTATGTATTTTACTACTTTGAATTTTTTATAACTAACCCTTTTTTTGAGAGAGAGAGATTTCGTGGCACGAAATTCCGCGAATCGTTTCCGATGTAAACAAACTATTAAGATGCAAGTGTAAAATTTCAGTTTTTTAAACTTTTAATATGTAATTCTGTGTGATATGATTAAATTCAGGTTTTCTCAGCGACGATCACAGTATTTTTACCAAATAATTTTTGTATTAATCAAGTTTTTTTGGTTATTAAGCATAGCTAAACACGAAAGAAAACTTTGTTATTTTAAGATTTTGATGTGAATTATTTGCGTACATTTATAATACGAGTTTCACTGAATAATTCAAGAAAAAAATATCTCATCATTATACATATTTAGTTATGCATTATTAATTATTTACTTGGCCTTTACTTTTAATATTTCAAACTTACAGCTGAATGTAATTATTAAAACATTTGAAATACTGTATTCGTAAAATGAAATTTCAGCTTAAACACTCGACAATTACTTTTAGGTTAAATTCAGGTTTTCTCAGTGACGATCACAGTATTTTTACCAAATAATTAAAAGTACTACATGCATGCATCTATCTATCTATATTAGAAATTGTGCAGGTTTCTGGTCACTGTTTTGTTTACATATTTTAAACAAAAATTTCAATTTAATAATGCACTGAAAATTATAATGAATGCTTACAATTAAACACAACAACACAAAACAAAAAAATTCACAAAAACACATTATTTCCCCGATATTTTCCCACAACTAATCAATAAATTTCATGATATTTTATTGCGATTGTAAACCATGAACTTTAGTACTTTTCTGTTATACGGACACTATGCCAAAATGTATGTATGTATGTAAATGTATGTATGTATGTTTGGCGACAATGGTGTACGTATAACGGAAAAGTGCCTGAATTATTATTTATATATATATATAAAATATAAACATAATTGGCGACACAGCAAGTTTTCTGGATTTCTCCCTGTAGGTGAAAGTCGAAGATGAATTTCATTCATTCAATGACCTTTTTAAAAGTTTCAAGTTTGATCAGAATGACATATTAAAATGTGTACAGAATGACATGAACATTTTAAAAAACTGAAATTTTGCACTTGCAACTTAATTGTAAATTTCATTGTTTACATTGGAAACGATTTGTGGATTTTAAGAATTTGCGGAACTTCGTGTCACCAAATTACTAAATCTCTCTCTCTCACTCTCCAAAAAAAAAGGATTAGTTTAAAAAAATTCAAAGTAGCAAAATACATACAACACAAAAAGAAAATAAATACGGTAAAACGAAAAAATTACTTTAATAATAGAAATCCATAAATTTTCAACAACGACATCAAACGAACGTATCTCATCTTTCGTTTGTGATAAGGAACGCTCCTTTGGCCCCCTCCACTCATTAGCTGAATTGTAAAGGGCAAAAGTGGGGGACAGAATGACCACAGCATTTCTGAGGAAAGAAAAAATCAGAAAATTTTCTGAAAGGTTTCAGCACAGGTAGAGAGAGGGTAAATGCTCTCTCGGCAATAATTATTTTTGTTGCAAGTTGGGTTAACTGTCTTTATGGTTCGAGTCGATTTCAGACTGAGTGTAGATTTCTGCAAGTTGGATTTGGGTTAACCCGATTTTTCAAAAGTTAGTTCAAGTTCAGTATATTATTTCAGATTAAAACTATACCTATCAGGGCTTGAATTTCAGGGCGGGATTCGCGCCGAAAATTTTGAAATCCCGCCTAAAAAGATCATGAGCGGGAGCCTCCCGCCCAAAAAATTTCAGCATTTTTGGAGAAATTTGCATTATTTAATTTACCTGCAACCGAACGATAAATTTCGTGATTTTTTTTCCCCGCAACCGATTGACGGACTTTGTGTTTTTTCCGCGACTGATCGACGAACTTTGCGGTTTTTTCCGTGACAGATCAACGAACTTTGAGTTTTTTCTGCGACAGATCGACGAACATTGCGTTTTTTAAGTGACTGATCGACGAACCTTGCGTTTTTTGGGGACATATCGACGAACTTTGCATTTATTCCGCAATCGATCAACGAAATTTTTCTTTTTTCCCTGACTGATCGACGAACTTTGCATTTATTCCGCAATCGATCGACATAATTTGCTTTTTTCCGGAACTGATCGACGAACTTTGCGTTTTTTCCGCGACAGATCAACGAACTTTGCATTTTTTCTGCGACAGATAGACGAACATAGCGTTTTTTAAGCGACTGATCGACGAACCTTGCGTTTTTTGGGGACAGATCGACGAACTTTGTGTTTATTCTGCAATCGATCGACGAAATTTGTTTTTTTCCCCCGACTGATCGACAAACTTCGCGTTTTTTGGTGACAGATCGACGAACTTAGCGTTTTTTCCGCGACAGATCGATGAACTTTGCGTCTTTTCCACGATCGATCGGTGTATCTCAATCAAGTAAAATCTAAAGTCAGAAATTTATTTAACAACATAATTGTTAAGGGTCCCTAACATATTTAATGGAACTTGAAAAATACACTGCATATATAAAACTTAACTTTCTTCCCTTTTTTATAATAAAAATAAACATTTTACATAATCATTCTCAGTTGACTTAATTTTTTCAATGGTATTTTGTCATGTCTGCATTAATGTAATTCTTTAAATAGCACGTAAAATAATAGTGGGGTTTAAAGATTTTTTTTCCCCTCCATTTAAAAATGTTGGTAGGGAGACTCCCGTCCTTGGAAAAATTGAATTTCAAGCCCTGCCTATAATATGTTTGTGTGTATTGAGGTTTGTATAGATGTTTGTGTGTGTGCTGTTTTTAATAAAGACAGTTTCACTTTTCACACGAACCTTTCAAAAAATTCACATTCTTTGCGCAATCCTTTAACAAAATTCGCATTTTTTTTCGTGATTCTTTAATGAAATTCGCATTTTTTTCTGTATCTTTTTTTTTGTCGAGATTCACAATTTTTTCAGCAATCCTATGACGTAATTCGTGTTTTTTTCAGCGATAATTTGACGAAATTTGTGTTTTTTCTGCAATTTTTTTTTCACGAAATTTGCGTTATTTTCCACGATTCTTTTATGAAATTTGCGTTTTTCTGTGATCTTTAGACAAAATTTTCTTTTTTCGCAATGCTTTGATAATAATCACATTTTCTCTGCTGCCTTTTGATAAGATTCATGAATTTTCATCAATCCTTCGATGAAATTCGCGTTTTTTCAGCAATCTTTGAAGAAATTCGCATTTTTCTCGCGATACTTTAACGAAATGTGCGTTTTCCAGCGATTTTTTGATAAAATACATTTTATTCCGCAATTTTTAGACGAAATTTGGCAAGAAAGCGCTATCTTTTGGTGAAATTTCCTGTTTTGCGATTCTTTGAAAAAATTTGCTCATCTTTTGCGTAAATCGCGTTTTTCTGTGGCCTTTTAACAAAATTCACGTTTTACATGATCCTTTGATGAAATTAGTGTTTTTCCCGTGATCATTTGACGAAATCTAGGATTTTTTTCCCGCAAAGATTGATTATATGTTTTTAGTCTGCAGGTTTTGTTTCACAAAGTTTGTGATGCCTGTCGCTGCATTGCACGCATTCTGCCACGGTGTATCAAACAAACAAAATTCATCCTAAAGAATTATTGTTTCGTTTCTGGAAATGAACAACCGTCAACTCATTGGCTGAATTATAAAGGGTGAAATGTGTAGGCACTGAGTATCATCTATACTATTAATGTCGGTAAACGTCTGTCTGTGTGTGTGTTGTTGTGTCTGGCGTCTGTAAGCACAAAACTCTGCATGCAGACGACGGACATAAGTGCTTTTTGTATAAAAAAATTCGGAAGGGGAGTTTTTAAAATTCACAACATTTCGCGGGAGAAGAGGGGTGCGAACGAATTTAAAAAATGAGTCCGCATCAATAATTATGGCGGCGGGGGGGAGTATGTTTTGCCCACACGGGGCGGAGACTTTTCTTTGCTGACACCACTCATATGATATATCGTTCGAAAGGCCTGCGACTGCCTTTTCATGTTATGCATCTGTGTGGTCCATCCCCCCCCCCCGCCAATTGGGGCACTTTTCTAAATTTTGCACATACCACTCATGTTATATATCGTTAAAAAGGTCTGTGACCGCTTATTCATATTATGCATCTCCGGTGTCCAACCCCCCACTTTGCCCCCCCCCCCTCCAAGGGGGTACTTTTGTAAATTTTGCACAAACCCTTCATGTTACGTATTGTTGGAAAGGTCTTTGACTGCTTATTCATGTTATGCATCTCCGGGGTCCATCCCGCCACTTCCCCCCTTAAGGGGGGCACTTTTCTAAATTTTGCAAACAACCCTCATGTCATATATTGTTGGAAAGGTCTGTGACCGCTTAATCATATTATGCATCTTTAATGTCCATCTCCCCAATTGCCCCCCCCCCAAGGGGTCAATTTTCTAAATTTTTTTGACACCCCTCATGTCATATATTGTTGGAAAGGTCTGTGACCGCTTAATCATATTATGCATCTCCAATGTCCATCTCCCCACTTTGCCACCCCCTCCCCCAAGGGGGTACTTTTCTAAATTTTGCAGAAAACCCTCATGTCATATATCGTTGGAAAGGTCTGTGACTGCTTAATCATATGCATATCTCCAATGTCCATTTCCCCACTTTGCCCCCCCCCCTCCACCAAGGGGGTATTTTTCTAAATTTTGCAGACAACCCTCATGTCATATATCGTTGGAAAGGTCTGTGACTGCTTAATCATATGCATATCTCCAATGTCCATCTCCCCACTTTGCCCCTCCCCCCAAAGAGGTACTTTTCTAAATTTTGCACACAACCCTCATGTTATATATCGTTGGAAAGTTCTGTGACCACTTAATCATATTATGCATGTTCCGTGTCCATCCCCTACATTACCCCCCCAAGGGGGTACTTTTTTTAATTTTGCACACACCCCTCATGTTACATATCGTTTGAAAGGTCTTTGACTGCTTATTCATGTTATGCATCTCCTTGGTCCATCCCGCCATTTCCCCCTCCCCAAGGGGGCACTTACCATTTACTTGCACAACAACGCTAAATGTGTCAGATGAAAGAAATTCCGCGAGTGCATGTGCCAGTGAAACTTAGCCAATTGCTGTTCTTCAACCTAGCTTTAATTCAAAGTGTTTTTTTTATTTATTTGAATTATTCTGCAAAATTTTAAAACATTTTAAAGCAGCTATGAATTTTATTTTTATGGTACTATCAAGTTTTTTGCCGTCAAATTTTGACGGGTTCCATCTAGTATTTTTGAACGCTTTAAGTAACAACCATAACAACATGGAAAATGTTTTAAGTGAGATTTAAAAACTGGTCACGTCGTACAGCAAAACAATATTCCGTTGATTGCCAGTACAATGTCTACTTTTACAAAATTTTTAATGATAAACGTGATTTTGTGTAATGACTTTTAAAAAATTAGAAGATGGATTTGACAGCAACTTTAACACACGCCACTAAATTTTCATTTTACTTCAAATATGCATGATTTATTTTTATTATTACATGAAAAGAAAAAAAATCGTAAAAATATCGCAACTCTGTACTAGCAAAATACGAAAAAATTATAGAGCGTTAAAAAACATAAAATCTCTAATTTATGGTAAAAGAGCGATTTAACCAGATTTTAGTACTATTATCTCTCAAGAACATTCTTAAATTCATATTCGCTACTTTCTGATACATTTATGAAATCGTTTCAATGAAGTATAAGCATTCCGTAGAATTACGAAAATTGCACTGGAAATCAATTTAATTTATTTTTACAGTGTACAAACAACTGTTCATAAACTGTAATAAAGAAGTTACCTTTTAGAGGAAAATATGCACATGCAAAGTCGTACCTGAGAATTAGCAGGCTGTAAAATAATCCAGGGGCGTTTCTAGGAAATGATGTGTAATTGGTTGCCCATGATAAAAATTCCTAGAAAAGGTTCAAATTTCAAAAGTTCAAAGTTGACAATAATACCATGTGAATCAAGCATTCTGCATGTTTTTAATTTTTCCAAGAAACGTTTTTTGAAAGATTTGTCTTAATATTATTTCCCAAGAAACTCCTTGTATCCTTTTTATAGTGTAAAACATAATCTTTAAGTTACTATAAGTAAGGGCTCATTTGCACAGGGTGGACATAAATTAAATCTTGGAAAAACAAAATGGTTTATTATTCATAGCTATAGAGATAAACATGGGAATACATATGATTTTCTTGCCACATGTTTCTGAGCATATTTTTTTTTACGCCGATAAAACAAATTAAGTTCTTACTCTCTATTTTACTGTCTGTTTTTGGATTTTTTTTTCTGTTCTATGCATGAATATTACTTTGCACTCTCACTGCAGGAATGAATTTTATAAATCTCCAAACAGCATTTCGCTGTTTCTGTGCTGACATCTCGATCATTACGTGAACAGGGAAAAGATGATGAACAACCGTGAACTAGTACATCTCACTCAGACCTGAACATGAAACATCTAGTGCCATGCATACGCAAACATTAGATGCAATGCTACTAATCTGAAATTAGTCTGCTACCTTAAAAGTAATATTTCGCAAATTATTTTGTTACGAAGTTGTCCAACTAATTGTCTCCATTTTGTGTATAGATTTGAATGATTTCCTAAAATAATATAGAACACTTAAGGATATCATGGAAAAGCTTAAGGTTTATTTTAAGCACCTTTTCAGTCTTGTTTCTTATTTTGGTCTCAGCTGCTGTTTAGATGTAACAGCAGCATACAATAAAGTACAATTCCTAATACATTTCCTTAAAGTTTTTATTATTAACTCTCCTAAATTAAAATGAAATCAAAATTTTACAGATTCATTTTTAATATTTTTTATTTTATAAAAGATCAATACAATTTCAATTAATTTTAGTGACATTTAGTCCTTTATTTGCCATTAAGATAAAATAAATTAAGAATAAATCGATCAAAGTTAACATTTAAAATCAACAGTTTCTGAAAATGCATTCAAATTTCGATAAATGTTTTGAAGATATTAAGTATCACAAAAATTGTTATACGCTCTAAACTTGGAATATGGCTAAATAAGGAAATATTGTTAATGTTTATTTATATGTGTTTTTTTATGTTTCTAAGTAAATGAGGCTTGTTAACTGAAGATAAATGATCTCCATTATGAAAGTTTGTGGGTTGTTTAACAAAGCATCTCTATACAAAGTAATTGGAGTATAATAAATAAAGAAGAATGGGGTTAATGAATCGTTATGTCTTTAAAATTAGATTTCCCATTCGTTTAAACAGGTTTAAATTAGTTGTTTTTATTGCATTGATTTTCATCTTTCGTTATTTATTTTTATTTCGATTTTGTTGGAAAATGATGGTAGTAAGGAAATAAAAGATAAAATGTTAAATAAAGAAAAGTTTGAAAAAAGAAATTACTTATTCGATATATATACTAGCTGACATAGAAACTCAATGTGTTGCATTTGCTTTGCATAGCATTTTTAACTTATTTTGGGGGGAAGAGGGAATATAGTTTTATACTACTTACATTAAAAATATATTTGTTATATATTTTTAATTCTCTTACAATCTCTCACTTCTCTTTTGATTCTCTTACATTTTTTTTTATAATCATGAAATCATATTTACAATCTAAATTAAATGAAAATTACGAAAATAAAATTTTGCAAATACCGTGAATTTGAGGCAATTATAACAGAATGCCTGTAATAGAGAATGACAATATATGATCAATAACTTTTGATTGGTCGTTGTGATTATGATTGAAACGTGGCGAGCTTGCGATTATCGCCGAGCTAATATTTATTAAATTGCGAATTATTTTGAAGTAAACTCGTACAGGCGATTATCACCAATTTCTGTAATGTGGAAATGTGGTTTGCTAAAATTCGGACAAAAACATCGTACTACAGTGTACGCTTTCTTTCTATTCAGTCTGTATGCTCCGAACTCCATTTACTAAGAGAATTTATTCATCTACATTTTAAAAAAAATTACAAAATGACATTTTATGCGGTTGGATAACATTGAAATCTTTCAGCTTTTTCGTAAAAATGGTAGCAAAATATGGAAGTAGGTCGCACGAATTTTCATATATATAAAGAAAATACAAACATCATTAAACAATTTATACAAAAAAAAAAAGCAAAGATATTTGTTAACCAGTTCAAGTAGCTGACAGTATCCACTTTTTTTCCCTTTTTTTGGTGTAAATTGGTAGTTTTTTTCACCATTACAGAAAATACATTAAAAATTACAAAAAAAATTATATCTCAAAAACTGATTTAAATTTCAAAATTCTGAAAGGCGATATCTATGAATCTATGAAAATATCAGACGGTAGCTTTATTGCTAAGCTTAACATATTTATCAAGGTAAAATGCAAACATATATTCTGATGTTTATATAATAGCTAATAAAATTTTATGAACTCTTTTGTAATCCATCTGCTTTCGTAACATTTCACAATTTTCTTAAATTCGTGCTCTAACACAATTTAAAATAGGGAATTTTAAATCTATTTTTTTTTATAATAAATATTTATATACCGCTTTATATGCATGCATATTCGCATATGAAAGCAAATTTTAGCGGGGGTTCTTCTAATACGCTTTGCATTCAGGAAACTTTTGGGGTTATACTTTGTTTTCGTTTAAATAATGCACAACAGAGTATAAAAATAGTTCCTAGCATTGAATTTATAGTTCTTTTGCAGAGGAGCATGAGTATATTTATATAAAAGTGTTTATATTTTAATCGATCAAAACTCCTAGGTATTATGTTTGTAGTATTCTATCCCTTATTCATTTATTTTCATACATTTCTTTTCTTTTTTTTAACAACATTTAGCCCTTTATTTTCTTGATGAGTTTGAGGTAATGATTGAATCCAGCGCCAATAAATAGACAATTCCGTTAATTTTCAAGAGAAAATACTGTAGATCAGTAATTTTCAGCACAGTATGGCGGTATATTGTAGCTATTTTTTAAATTGATTTAATTTTCAGAAAATCATGATGATGCCTTTTTTGCACATACTAAATTTAGAGTTTTTGTTTTTGTTTTTAAAAAAATATTTAAAAAAAATAATAATATAAAAAAGTCCTTCCGCACTGTACCGCGGCTTCCGAGATCACGCTGTGTTTTTTCTCAACCGGGCCTGCTACAAGTATTAGTGACGTTACAAGAGTGATCCATACTACTTAAAATTTTCCATGTACTTTGTACGGATTGTTTACGATAGTATTTTGATATTATTTAGTGCTTTATTTAGTAATTAATATTTTTTTTCAGTGTATTTAGATTATAACGCTATCAATAATTACAGATTATACCAATTAAAGAAAGTGTAGATTATATCTATAAAATAAAGTGAAGAAAATTTTGTGCTCCTAGTTTCAACTGTAAGTCTTCAATTTCGCTACTGATAATGAAAAGAAGAAATTGTGATGCATTGTGTGAAAATTACATTGTGATAATTTTACTTTATAATTCAACAGCAGTGGTCAGTATTAAACGCTTCGATGTACGTTTTTTTTTTTTTAAATTCGTGAAGCTAGAATTAATATGATGGTACTGAACATGTTGCACAGAGAAAAAAATTAACCTCAACAATGAATGTCTATCCTACTGTAATGGAAATATTCCGGCATATTTGAATGAATTTTTACTTCCAAAACGAAGAGAGACAAATGATCTTTGGAATAAAAAAGAAACAGAAGATAAACAAATTAAAAAATGGCACAACGATAACAACACATCTTTCAAAGATTGTTAAATAAATACTGTAATAAATTGAATGAAATCTGGACACACTTAGTTAGAAGTGAGTGTGCTTTGTTTCTAAAATTAAAAGTAACTGATTTACCCAACTTAGTAGTTTCATTTAACATTTTAGCTAACTTAAGTGTAGAAATATATTATGAAAATAAATCTTTTGATAAGTTCATTTGAGTAGTTATTAGGTCCTAGACCCAAGTACAATAAATAGACAATTTTTTAAATATTGCAAATAAGTTATAAAGTTAAGATGAAAAATTGGGTACTTTTCGGTTAGCCGGGCACCAGTGATATGTATACGAGGGGCAGTCGGAAAATAAGTTTCCCCTGGCGACTGTGGACAGACGTGTGTATGAAAGACAAAAAATGTTATGAGACATTAAAGATAAAACATAACTTTATTTTTCAACATAAGTACCAAGTACATTGAGACATTTGTCATTCCGCTTTATAAGCTTCAAAAAGCCCCCCAGGAAAAAAATTAGGGCTTTGCATACGGACGAAGCGTTGAACGGCTATGGGCGAAAGACGACACAGCAGGTGAACACGAGCGTGCAAGACACCGATACCATTAGGTAGATCTCGACCGCGATCAAGCAGATGGCGCTGTTGCGGTGACAGTGCAGTTGCAGTCAACAGTGCCATCCGCGCAGGCACTGCAACAGCGCCATCTGCTTGATCGCGGTTGACCTCTACCCAATAATATGGGTGTCTTGCACGTTCGTGTTCACCTGCTGTGTCGTCTTTCGCCCATAGCCGTTCAACGTTTCGTCCGTATGCAAAGCCCTGATTTTTTCCTGGAGGGATTTTTGAAGCTTATAAAGCGGTATGACAAATGTCTCAATGTACTTGGTACTTATGTGGAAAAATAAAGTTATGTTTTATCTTTAATGTCTCATTACATTTTTTGTCTTTCATACACACCTCTGTTCACAGTCGTCAGGGGAAACTTATTTTCCGACTGCCCCTCGTACATACACACACACACACACACATATATATATATATAGACAGGTATATC
Organism: Maratus michaelseni; assembly: GCA_963931845.1. NCBI lineage: Eukaryota > Metazoa > Arthropoda > Arachnida > Araneae > Salticidae > Maratus > Maratus michaelseni. The sequence continues at coordinate 185,156,029 of OZ007596.1, forward strand.
AAAACATACACATATATATATACACATATATGTATGAATATATATATATATATATATGATACATTCCTGTCGAAAATTGGCACATTATAGACGATCGCTATTGCTGTCGACTTGAACGTTCTTTCTACCAGACAATCGGAACATCTCAGTCCGAAACCACTAAAATTACCTGATAATCATATCGAGGTCGCCGCAGTCGAGATCGTTGAAATGCAGTCATGACGCCCGGACAGGGCATCACTTCGAGTCACTCACCATGAAGACAAATCTCGAAGTATATCACATCGGAAATCTTAGTGTATTTGCAGTCGTAAAAATTGAGCAGAGGCAGTGAAATCCAGAAGAATTTTCCCCAAAACATTAAAAAGAAGACTTAATAACTTAATAGATGAGCAGTGGCTTTATTGTGATCACAGAGATGAAAGCAACTCCACCAACTTTCCCTTCATAAAAAACTGAACACATTTGAAGATCTTGAAGAATTAGTAGAGCTTGAAGAACATACTACCAATGCATTAGTGTAGACTCCCCAGTGACGGCAATTAGATGACAACCACTAATTCGTGTAAATTCTGTCTCCGAAGCCAGTGTAACCGTATAAATACTTCAAAATTTGGCCCAAAGGTACAAAACGCGCGAACAAGCTGGTCCACTCGCATCCATGTTCGGAGGGCGATAGGGGGATAAAGAAGGCGGAGCTTTCTCGCTAATGGATGAAAAAATGAGGCCACGAAGACGTGTCTCTGACGTATGATTAAAACTCTTTAACAGAAGCGGCAAATTAAAAAGGTAAAAAGGCCTTTGGGCGCGAAAACCGCTTGGAATCATGGGATGCCGAATGAATTAAATAGAAATAAAAATGGTATTATAAAAGTTCCAAAGAATAAAAATTAAATGTCTCAAAAGAAGAAATTAGGCAGGTGCGTTTAGAGGCAGTGTTGCAATTTAAGAGAATAAGGTTTTAATAAATACGTGTAGCTTTAAACAGATTAAGATTTTTAGAATGATAAATAACAGAATATTTTGATTAAGTTATGGAATAAAATACAAAATAGATTTAAGAGATATTTTAAAAAGAGAGGGAAAAAAGAATTGAAGAATTTGGAATAATTTAACTAAAGAAATAGGGCGAAAATTTTTATTATTACATATCCCCCCACCCAAAAAGACGAATGAACCGGTAGGTCATATGACCTGCAAGTTCATTGAAGGGAAATGTTACACGGACTTGGATTACAATTTATCAACTGGAGGAAGTCAAAATAAGTACATTTCCAAAATTTATTCATTAATGCCCAATAACATTAAATTTAATAACTATAACGCGAATTGGTGGAGTTGTTAATAAAAATACAATTACAAGATATTAATCTTGTTAACAATGACATAAAAAGCTTTAGAAAATATTAAACAAGATAAGAAAAGAATTGTAACACTTTAAAATAATAGATAACATACTTCCAGAGTATCATCTTACAAAATTTGTTGCAAATTGCTTGTAGAATTGTTGCTTAATTTGTCGTTCAGTTCTCGTCTGAGTGATAGTCCATCCAAAAAAGTTATTTGCATACCTCACAAACTGAACAGTTTACAAATTGAAAGAGAAAAATCCTTCAAATTTTAGATCTTACTGATCTTCCTTATGAAAGTCTATTTCAGAATTAAAGTTCATCTGAATGCTTTATATTTACTAGCAACAACTCGAAAATAGTACTAAGATTAATATTAACAACAATAAAACACAAATAATACAATAATAATAATAATAAGAAGAAGAAGAATATCAACAATAAAAATTTTAAAATAATAATACTTAACAATAACAATAATCATAAGTTAATTTTCAAATATTAAACTTATGTTTGTCTGAAAAACTCAGTCCTGAATGGAATGCTAAGAAAAACTTAAGAGAAATGAGTATTTTGTTATGGTATAGTTTGTCTGACAAATGGTAATTACCTATAAAGGCAAATAGGTAATGTAAGCAGTATAAGAGTTTTTTACTCAACATCAAAATTACTATTACCATTATTACCTTTATAACTTCCATTACCTTTACTACTTTATTACTTGTTTACTTCTAGAAGTAAAAATTTATATATCTCAACATATTCAAATTCAAGTAGTATTCAAATTCAAGTAATATTTAATCTCAATATCAAATTATAAATAGTATAACTAATAATAATAATATTCAACAATATGTTCAGCAATAACAAGCATTATAATTCAAAAATATCACACTCTTTCTTTAATTACTTTCTTAAGTATATAATTAATATCTCATCCATATAGTAGTGAATGAGGTATGAAATATATTCAATAAAATACATAATACAAAAAAAGGAATAAATAAGAAAAATTCGTGAAAACAATCATTATTGTGTAGATGATGGTTATGTAACTATCTTGCTTTCAGTCAAACAAGAAAACATAAGTTGTGAAATGAAAAAATGGGACCTTGTAGCATATTAAGAAAGGTTGGACAATTCTCAATTAGTATTAAGATATCATATTTGATTAGTTTAAGATATAATTTAATCCAGTTTATTTTATTAGTTTAGTTAATACTGTTTAATTTATTATTCTAATCTAATCCAATTCAGTATCAGAAACTCCTAACTTAAATCAACTAAATTACGCCAGCATAAAAAGTTGACTCAAGTGGAAACTTCAACAGTGACACTCTCGTGTGCACAATCAAGAACACCACGGTTATACAGAAGAGAATTGATTAGTTAATTATTAATTTATTTTATTTCGTTTATTTTTGGATTATATTAAAATCAAGACGAAACTATAAATTTAACATTAGTTTGTTGTTGGTTCTCATGGGATAATTTTAATTGATCAGGAGGATAATAAGGGCGTAATTTTGATACATGTACTATTTCAGTAGGTTTATTTTGAATTTGTCTATCAATTTCAAAATTGACATCACATAACTTATTAAGGATTTGATACAGGGTTAGAAATTAGCGGTCGTTAGTCGCCAAATGCAACTAAATTATTGCATTTGACGACCACAAAATTATACCTGGTCGTCAAATTTGACGACTAGCTTTTTTTAACGCAAAATATTGGAGTTGGGACACGTAAATTCTTCGAAGTATGGCAAAATCATTTTGTCCAATATTCTGAAAAAACGGCGAATTTCGTCATAGGATCGCACGAAAAAACGGCAAACTTTGTCCAAAGATCTCGAAAAAACGGCGAATTCTGTCGAAGGATCCTGAAAGAACGACAAACTTCGTCGAAGAATTGCGGAAAAACGTGAAATTCATTAATAGATCACGGAAAATGGTTAATTTCGTTGACAGATCGCGAAAAAAAATGTAAATTTGTTCAAAAGGCCATGGAAAAACGGGAATTTCGTCAATAAGCCATAAAAAAACAAGAGTTATGTTAAAGGATCACGAAAAAATACGCATTTCACTGAAGGGCAACGGAAAAAAAGGCACCATCGTCAAAGGATCGTGGAAAAAACTGTTAATTTCGTCGTCGGATCGCCAAAAAATGACAAATTTCGTCGAAGAATCTCGAAAAAAAAAAGGTAAATTTCGTTGAAGGATCGGGGGAAAACATGCGAATTTTGTCTAAAGGCCAAGGAAAAAATGTGAAATCCATCAAAGTATCTCGAAAATGGCTAATTTTGTGGACAGATAGCGATAAAAACGCAAATTTCGTCAAAAGCCCGCGGGAAAACGTGAATTTCGTCAAAAGGCTGCAGAAAAACAGGAATTTCGTCGAAAAAAACATGAGTTTCGTTGAAGGATCGTGGAAAAAGATGTGAATTTCGTCAAAAAGTCACGGAGAAAATGCAAATTTTGTCAAATGGACGAAAAAAAAAACGCCAATTTCATCAAAAGATAGTGGAAAAAACTGCTAATTTCGTGAAAGGATCAAGAAAAAGGCGTAAATTTCATTAAACGGCCACGAAAAAAACATGAATTTTGCCAAAGGATCGCAGAAAAAGAAAAAAAACGCTAATTTCATCAAAGGTTCATGAATAAAACATGAATTTTGTGAAATAGTAGAGGAAAAGATGCAGCATTCCTTTAGAAAACAGCAGACATACACAAAGTTCTATGCTTGTTAATATAGGCAGTTTTTAATCAGAAACAATATACTGAACTAACTTTTGAAAAATCGGATTAACCCAAATTGCAGGAATCTACAACTGAGCCTGAAATCGCAAGTTAATCCGACCTACAACAACAAAAATAGTGGTGAGAGAGGATCCCCCCCCCCTCCCTCTGCTGTAACTTTTCAGAAAATTTACTGTGAATTTCAGAGCTTATACCTGGTTGTATCTAACAGTTCAAATTTTCTTTCTATGGATATAATTGCTTGTATGCCTATTAGCTTTATAAAAAGAATTATTTAAACATTTTTCTAGAATTCAAATATTGTAGTTTAATGCTGTTTTAAAATTTTATAGAAAGCCAGTTTTTATTTTGTTTTAGTGATTAACACAGAGATAAAATGTTTGATATGTACAGCCCCCTTGCCCTTTAACACATAAAGATACTTACAATATTATTGTTAACATGGGTTCGAAAAGAAATGAGAAAATATGATATAACATAAATTGCAACCATGAAATGCAGTTTGGCACCTAGGAAAAAAATTGCAGGCGTCATTTGACGCCTTACTTAGAATTCCCAATTTCTAACACTGATTTGATAAGGACCACTAAAGACTTGTGAAAGTTTTCTGGTATTAGGATATTGGAACTCTTCATAAATTACAAGATCTCCAATCTCAAATTTTGGTTCTAGATAATTTCGATCATAATATTTTTTACTTCTCCAATAGAATTCATCAGTGCGTTTTTTAGCAAGTTTAAGGGCTTCTTGAACAGGAGGGTAATAATTTTGTTGAAGAGGAGAATCATAGGGTAATTGGCCAAAAAGTAAGTAAGCAGGAGGGAATTTAGTGATAGAATGAGGGGTATTGTTATACTCATTAACTACTTCTGTCAACATTTTTGTACAAGGAATTTTGGAGTTGGTAGAATTGACTTTACACTTCAATCTAGTAACTATTGTCTGGTTCGCTCTCTCACATTTGCCATTCGTTTGAGGATGATATGATGTGGTTAAACGTTGCTTAATATTGTGGTTTCGCAGAAATTTTTTAAATCTAGATGAAGTAAAGGCTGCATTTCTATCACTTAACACTTTTTGATGGGTCTGGACAGTAAGAGTTTTATTAAAACAGAATAATTGTTGTGGTGTTTGAATATTAAAAACTTGGTTTAGACAATTAGTATAAGTTTCTGTGGTAACACTTTTTGAGGGGAAAGCCCAAACATATCTAGTAGCATGGTCGATGATGATGTGTAGATATTTTTTGGTGGAGTTATAATAATTGAATCCTCCCACAGTATCAATAGAAAGACATTCAAAAGGTTGATCTGTGGTGGGCATAGCTTGTAATAAGCGAAATTTTTTCTGTCTGGGTTTTTTATTCTTTTGACAAATATCACAATGTTTTACAAAATTGGTTATATCTTGCGTTATGTCAGGCCAATAATAATTAGGGGAGATTAAATTTAACATTTTTTTGATACCAGGATGACCAAATTTTTCATGAGCAACATTTAGTATTTTTCTCCTTAAAGACATGGGGACTACTATTTTTCTAAAACCTTTCTTTTTTACTATCATAAGTCCATTTTCCTTTAGATAATTTTTACCACACACATTATCTTTTTCCTGCCTCTCTATAATTTCTTTAACGTCCAGAAGAAAAGTAAGTGGTTGAATAAAATGTGAAATTGGGTTTCTCGACAACATGTCGGCTTCGACATTTGCGGATCCCTTTTCGTAAACTATATTATATTCAAACATGCTCAACTTCAAAGACCATCTAAATAACCTGCCTCTCAAATGTTTAGTATTTTTTAACCATACAAGAGATGCATGATCAGTATGAATGGTAAATTTTACACCATGAAAATAATGATAGAATTTGTCTAAGGTGTCAATGATGGCAAGACACTCTAACTCGGTAATAAAATAATTCTTCTCATAACTTCTCAATCCTCTAGAGTAATAAGCAATTGGATGTAAAAAATTATTACTATCAGGTTGTTTTAAGACTGCACCTACTGCCACCTGTGAGGCATCAACAAACATATGGAGGGGTAACTTAGGGTCATAAATTTTTAAGATAGGTTTGGCTATTAAGGCATCTTTTAATTTTTGAAAAGAATTTTGACAATCTGTATTCCATTCCCATAGTGTATTTTTTCTGAGTAATCTGTTAAGAGGGACTCGAATTTCGGCATATTTATCTATAAACTTGTGATAAACATTGATAGATCCTAAGAATCTCTGAAGTTCCTTTACATTTGAAGTGGGTTTTAGTTTTTTTATTACTTCAATATTAGCATTAGCAGGAGTTAATGTGCCATTCTGGATGGTATATCCTAAGAAGTTAATTTTATTTTGGACAAAATTGCATTTAGAGAGTTTAAGTTTAATGTTTTCGCGTCTACATAATTCAAATATTTGGTTTAAATGATGCATATGTTCTTCTAATGAGGAAGAAAAAATAATGATATCATCAAAATAATGGCAAGCAAAGTCTATTTTGTATTTAGTAAGTATTCTTCTAAGGGTTCTATTAAATATCGGGGGGCCTAATTTAATCCCGAAGGGCAGAACTAACCATTCAAAGAGCCCAAAGTTGGTAGCAAAAGCCAATTTTTCAGTATCGGATGGATGTATGGGTATGTGCCAGTAGCCAGAGGCTAAATCTAAAGTTGAAAAATACTGCGCACTACTCAGTTTATCTAAAATTCCATCGATACGAGGTAGGGGTTCTGCGTCATTTTTCATTATTGCATTTAATTTTCTATAGTCAACACATAATCTAGTTTTTTTACCTTCTTCTCTTTTCATTACTAATGTAACAGGTGCAGAATAGGGACTATTGCTCTCTTTAATTAAACCAGCATCTAATAGTGAATGAATTTGATCCGAAATCTCTTTTTCTTCTAAAGGGGAAGTTCTGTATGGCCTCAGAGATATTGGTAGGTCAGAATTAAGAAAAATACGTTGCGGTTCGATATTAATTCTCCCGACATCAAATTTATTTTTAGAAAATATATCTAAATAATCCCTTATACTTTCCCTTAAAGTTTCATTTTCTATAGAATTTATTTCCCCAATTAATTTAGAATTATCAACATTAGATGGAACAAAGGGTTGAGGAGATATGATCTTTCCATAATCGGGTTGCACTCTCTGATAATCATAGTTAACATTAAAATGAAGTAACCTTAATTTATCACTGGATACGTTCTTAGATTCAATTAAAACAAGGTCTCCTTGTAATACTCTACATGTAGCACAGTCAATAATTAAATTAAACTTACAGCATTCTTTTAAACCTAGTATAGCATAATCTAAATTTGTATTACATATTAAAAATCTAATATTTTGTTGCACATTACCTAATTTAAACAATAAATTACCAGCTTTATCTATTACAACAGTTCCTTTGGCTTGGCCAATAATAACAGGTGGAATATTTATAACTTTAGCATTTAAGAATTTAACAAATTTAAAAGGCAAAATACTTATGGTTGAGCCAGAGTCAATCACACAAGGTAGTTCCCTGTTATTTACATATCCTGATACAATTAACTGTCATATATTATCAGTAGATGGTTGTGGTTGACTAAGAGGGGGTGCAGAAGATTGCAGAGGCCTAACATTGAATACACAATCCCTCTCCCAGTGATAAGCATTTTGGATACCTCTATTTAAACGCATTCGACATGGTCGACTAGGAAGCCTTCTTTGATAATGATTGACAGGCAATCTGGGACTAACGAACCTGGACGTTGAAGGGTTAAAATTAGTTGCTGCTTGGAAATTTGGATTCCTGTAATTAGGTTGAGGGCGAATCCAATGTCTAGGTGAATTAATTGGTTGAGAAAAAGGTCTGGAATTTTGAGACATATTTCTAACATTACTATTATTGTTACTGCTCGAATGAGATGGAATGACAACAAGTTGTTTAACTAATCTATACCAATCGGTAGTAGATTCAGGAGGATTTACTATTAAATAGTTCTGGTATTCAGGTTTTAAGCCATCTGTCAATCCTTGTAAAATAATAGTTTCACATAGTTTAAGTTGTCGACCTATCTCTATTTTCTGACGGAAATAATTTTCTAAGTTGTTTAGGTCATGCAATTTCAGCGAGGCGAAATCAGAAAAACGGGGGACTGTTACTTTCAGAAATTTTTCAGTTAAGATCTCAGCAATTTTTTCATACTCTTTACAATCTAGACATTCATTAACATACACCTTTAATGCTTCGCCCTTCAAATATTTGGAAATATTGTTGATTTTCCACTCTTTTTTATCTGGAGGGGCTGATCCTTCAAAGTGTCTAAGCCAAGACACAACATTCATCCCACTTTCTGGGTCAAAAATAATAACATTAAGCTCTTTTTCAGCCATTTTGGTTTGAGTACCTTTACTTTCAACAATAACTTTAACGAACCCTGACTTTAATAACATGTAAAAAAAATAACAATGTATAAAGAATTCTTTAACTTAACAACACCTGTAAATATCAAACTCTTAATAATTTAAATAACAAACTAAATAATATTCAACAGTAAAAAGTCCAATTCATATTAAAATTCATTTCACTTAAATAGTAAATGTAAACTACTACTATAACCTTTCTATAAATAGATCCACTATATATGAATATCACAATTTAGAATGAAATAAATAAAACACTTATTTAAAATAAGTATCATTATTTCGTAAGAACAATTTTTTTGGCTCTTGAATTGTACTCTCAGAATATAGCATCAAAAAACAAAAGTAATAAAATAAACAAATAAATTAACTGCACAATAATTTTACCCTTTCAATGTTACTCAACTTTCTTTTGAGATAACACATTTTTTTTTTTTTTCACATTAATAAACTTCAAAAGCTATTTTTGCGATTATTATGCAATCAGTGAAGCTGTAATTTCAGATAATCTAATAAATTTTTATGCATTTTTAGAATGGCATAGAATATGTTCCAATACATGTTACTTGAAAAGAGATTACTCATATATTTTTTCAATAAATAGAAATTATTTCCTATGAATAAATATCACCGAATGAAAAGGATCTATAATTAAATGATAAAATAAGAACATAAAATGACGTTACTCTTGTAAAATGAAGTAATATAGGAATAAATATAAGAGCAGAACAAAACTTTCAGTAATATTTGTGAGCTTAACCAAATAAAATTAATTTTTTAACAATACATAAGAATAAATATTAAATTTCGTAAGTTCTAAATGTTCAGGATAAAAGGAACAAAATTCTTCTAAAGTATTCTAAGAACAATTTTTGTTCTATATAAGCCAATAATAACAAATCAATAAAATAAGAAATCAATAAAAATAAAAGAATAATTTAACTTACAGACGTCACTTCTGGGATAAATTTATAAACACTTATGAGTGATAATTTGACAACTAATCGGTAGTTGTTCTCCAATATCACTGGGAAGTCTCCAAAATGTTTTTATTACACAGGTCATCAGTTATCCTGACCGGCTTTTTTGATACATTCCTGTCGAAAATTGGCACATTATAGACGATCGCTATTGCTGTCGACTTGAACGTTCTTTCTACCAGACAATCGGAACATCTCAGTCCGAAACCACTAAAATTACCTGATAATCATATCGAGGTCGCCGCAGTCGAGATCGTTGAAATGCAGTCATGACACCCGGACAGGGCATCACTTCGAGTCACTCACCATGAAGACAAATCTCGAAGTATATCACATCGGAAATCTTAGTGTATTTGCAGTCGTAAAAATTGAGCAGAGGCAGTGAAATCCAGAAGAATTTTCCCAAAAACATTAAAAAGAAGACTTAATAACTTAATAGATGAGCAGTGGCTTTATTGTGATCACAGAGATGAAAGCAACTCCACCAACTTTCGCTTCATAAACAACTGAACACATTTGAAGATCTTGAAGAATTAGTAGAGCTTGAAGAACATACTACCAATGCATTAGTGTAGACTCCCCAGTGACGGCAATTAGATGACAACCACTAATTCGTGTAAATTCTGTCTCAGAAGCCAGTGTAACCGTATAAATACTTCAAAATTTGGCCCAAAGGTACAAAACGCGCGAACAAGCTGGTCCACTCGCATCCATGTTCGGAGTGCGCTAGGGGGATAAAGAAGGCGGAGCTTTCTCGCTAATGGATGAAAAAATGAGGCCACGAAGACGTGTCTCTGACGTATGATTAAAACTCTTTAACAGAAGCGGCAAATTAAAAAGGTAAAAAGGCCTTTGGGCGCGAAAACCGCTTGGAATCATGGGATGCCGAATGAATTAAATAGAAATAAAAATGGTATTGTAAAAGTTCCAAAGAATAAAAATTAAATGTCTCAAAAGAAGAAATTAGGCAGGTGCGTTTAGAGGCAGTGTTGCAATTTAAGAGAATAAGGTTTTAATAAATACGTGTAGCTTTTAACAGATTAAGATTTTTAGAATGATAAATAACAGAATATTTTGATTAAGTTATGGAATAAAATACAAAATAGATTTAAGAGATATTTTAAAAAGAGAGGGAAAAAAGAATTGAAGAATTTGGAATAATTTAACTAAAGAAATAGGGCGAAAATTTTTATTATTACATATATATATATATATATATATATATATATGTACATGTATGTAAAATCACTGGCTCCCGGCTAACCGAAAAATACCGAAAAGTGCTTATGGCGAGAGAAGAAAAGTTGGCAACATATTTTCTTTCAACCTATTCGTAGTTTCATGTAAATAAGTATTTTTTTCAATATTTATACAATTTATTTAATATAAAGAAGCCATTTATATCTTTTTATATACAGGCAGAACAAAATTGTGTATATAAATAATTTTATATATAAATAGACATAAAAGTTCATTAGGTTTGTTTTAATAAATGTGTATATAATTTGGAAACATATCTAACTTTCTGAAAACCGCATTGCGCCAAAGCGCTAAAAAACAGTGCCAAGGTATCTATATTTGACAAATGTCGATTTCTCTATTTAAATTGACATTTATTGTGTTTTCGTGGTAAAATTGTGCTATGTAGTGGTAAAGGGGAGGGTGGGGGGGAATGGGAGAGATTTTTGTAAACCTTTTGGCAGATTTATTATATTTTTTGTACGTATATTTATTGTAAAATAATGTTTTTGGGAAAAGGTAAGTCAATGTGTTCAATCTTATCTATTAATCTTAGCAATTATTTTAATTTAAAACTTTTAATTACCTTTTATAAAACAAGTTTATTAATTCCCTTTTATTTCATGATTATGAAATTTAGTACTATTATTTATATAATGATAAATTTTAAGACAGGAAATTCAAAACATCTCTCTTTATTAAATCTTTCTGATGGCATATATTCACCAAACTGGATCACTCTTATGACGTCATTAATACTTGTAGCAGGCCCGGTTGAGAAAACACACAGAGTTATCTCGGAGGCCCCGACGGTACCGGGTGGAAAATGTAGCTTATCTATTCCTTTTAATTCAGTCAATTTTAATTGAAATCACAAATAACTAAAATGTGTGGAAAACTATAATGAACGATTCCCAGTTTTCCCCAATGCTGAAACTGTATGTTAATTTCGATAAGTGACCTCTAATGCTTTATTTTTGAAAATATATTTTAGAAACAAACTAACAGCCCAGCTATATTACTCCCATCTCACTAAAAATCGCTGCAATCGTGATACAATTTCTTGAACGTCAAGTAAGTTTACTTTTAGTCTCCAAGATTTGTGTCTAGAAAAGATATGTTGACGAAATCTTTCTTATTGCCAAAGAAGAATATTCAACTGAAATTTTGGAAAAAAGGATAGGTCTAATGTCCAGCAACATCCACTATTAAAAATGAAACTCAATGTAAATGCCCCTTCTTAGATATTTTAATTGAAAGAAAACAAAAAAATTCCGGTCAAAAAATGTTACACCAGTATACCGTAAGACCAAATTTTCTGGTTAGCATTTAAATTTAAATTCTGAAAACACTGTATCCCATAAACTTGCTATTGTTAGAACCTAAGCAAGAATGTATTTCAGTAATGACGAACTCCTTCAATTAGAGAAATGAAAAAGTCTTTACCGATTTGAAATACAATGGTTACTCTATACGATGGCTAAAAAGAGTTTTAGGTAACTTTCACTACAAAAAGCTATCTATTACAGCCGTTCGAAGGAAAGCAATTCCGGAAAAAAATTGGTATATTTTCACCGATCATGACCCCTAGACCTCCAACCATCCTCCGTTCAAATGTTGACTTATATATATATATATATATATATCTGTCATATGTCATGCTGAAACTCTCTTATTTATGAATGGATTTGGATGTGGCTGAGTATGTGTGTAGGACATGCCAAAGTCTCGACCAAGTACGTTGGCCAGCTTCATCCGACATCTTGTTTCAAAATGGCGGCCAGTTAAAAATTTTTAATGTTTTAAAAAATCAAAAAGATGTACAATATAGTATAAAATGAAAAAAAAGTTTCTGTTATGTGTTAGAATGTGATAAAAGGATTCTGGAACATTTTTTTTTTGTTTTGACTATATCTTAAAAAATGGTTGAGATATGGCAGTTTGAAATTGCAGGGTGGCTGAGATTTAGAAACAAGCTGATATTTGTTATGCTGTAACTCTCGTATTTATGAACCGATATGAATGTGACAGATATTGTGTACAGAACATACCAAGGTCTCGACCGAGTTAGTTGGGGAGCTTCATGCGCCATCTTGTTTCAAAATGGCGGCAAGCTAATTTTTTTCATTTTTCAAAAAATTCAAAAAGATGTATAAAAATTTATAAATTGAAAAAATTGTTTCTGTAAGTGTTAGATCATGATACAAGGATTCCAGAACATTTTTGCTTTGGCTTTATCTTGCAAAATGGCTGAGAAATGGCAGTTTGAATTTCTATTATGGCTAACATTTTCAAGCAATCTGATTTTTGTTATGCTGTAATTATCATGCTGAAATTCACATTCAAATTCAGTATTAACGAAAACCGGGATTGAATCTTTTATAATCGATTTCCAAGCATTTTACCTTCGGGTGTTTGACTACAATGAGTTGAAATTTTAAAAACATGGACTACGAAATATACCTTTGTTTACGGGTACAGGCCGAAAGGACTTTTTTCAGTGTAATCTTTATCATATTAGATAAACCACAGGAGACCGGTGAGTTATGTCTTCATAATTTGTTATAATTATTTATTCAAATAAATTAAAATCAGTACAACCTTTAAACGTCAGAATGATTTGAAGAATATGTTATGCAAATTCTAGCCTATCCCCTCCCCAAGTTTTACAAAATATCGGGATAGTTTTCGGTATCTATTGTAAAGAATGCAACTGTTTATATTGATAAAGCTGGTCGATCATGCAACATCTGCGTAAAAGATCATAAACATGCTTAAAATCTGAAAATTTACAAACCAAACAATTTAATCGTTCAATAAATAACGGTATCATCCCAGATTTCGAAAATATTAAAATAACTAAATCTAACAGCAATAATTTTAAAAGTAGAATTTTTCTAGAAGGTTCGATTACAAAATTACAGAAATATCTCCCAAATGCGAAGCATGTACAAATCCACCAGAATATGTATCCTTACTGTGACATGTACTATCTCGTGATTGATTATTTTAAATGCATATTCTTGAACGTGAACATGTGTAAACATCAGATGTGGTTTTCTATTGACATTTGTACTAATTAGAAGTTTGTATAGACATTGAAACATCGGCTGTGATCGATTTCATTAAGTGATATTACGCTGAAAAAAATTGCTGCAGTAAAATTACTGCAGCAGAGATTCCAGACAATGTCCATAAGAAAACGAGTTTTGTCTCTAGATAAACGAGCTTTGTTCTTACATAAACGGTTTTTGCCCGTAGAAACACGAAATTTACGGAAATTGACTGTTAACCCTGAAAAACGGGCATTTCCTGTAAAATTATGGCAGCAAATCACGGAGAATAACTGTGAATTTGCAATTTTTTTATAGTGTAGTGTGTTGTTTTTCAGCTTTATTAAATGCCTTTTTAATATAATAATTCGCATTCGGACGCAATGTGTTTAGTTTTTTTAAAATTAATAATTGTTTACATTTTTTTCGTATCATTAAACAATGTGGAAAACAGTAAACTAGCACTATTATATGAAAAATCAGATCAATTTATAGAACATATATATGATTTAAATTTTTAAAAAACACAAAACTAAATGCATGGAAGAGTGATGCAATGAAACAACGAACTTACGTATCAAGTAATAATATTAAAAAAGGGACAAACTATTAAACTTTTGCATAAGTATACGGTATATTTCAAACATTTTCAAGCATAAAATAAATGAAGCGCTAAAGAAACTTTGAAAGCATTTCAAAATAATATGCATTAAAATAAATTTATACTTCAGTGCTAAACTGTAACTATTGATTTAAAGAGACTCTTTATATAATAACCTCTCAAATTTCCGATTGAATGATAAATAACATGGGACTTGAAGCATCTGTTAAAATAACAGTATGGTCTCTTGTCTTGCAACATCGGATTATTTGTTTTCCATCATTTAGTGATTCTATTATTAACATTTTTCAAATGCTATTCAAATGATGACGCATGATATATAAAATTGCATCAATTTATTCCCACACATGCTTCAATAAATCTATTGCTTCAATAAATTGTTGAGTAGATAAAATCTTTCACGCAATATTTTTTTAATGGGTGGATTTTTTAAATGTTTTCAGTTCCAGCAAAAAAAAAAAAAAAAAAAAAAAAAGTTATGATTTTATTCAATAAATCATGTGGAATTAAATTACACGTAATCCGATATTTTTTCCTACATAAGCACAATATAATAAATTTCACATTTTAAAATTTCATTAAAATAAAACAAAACAAAACATGGATATATATAGATAACGATTAATAAAGATATATCTTTTTTCTCACAAAGCCACTCCAGAAAAAATATTTAAATGAAACCATAATTTAATGGTTTTAGCGATTCTAATTTAGGTACCGGAAACCATTTTTTATGGACAATCTAAAAGTTTTAACATGTTAGAAGTATAGAAATATTTTTTTTTCTTTGAGCAAATGAAATGTTTATGTAATAAAAGTATTATAAAAAAGGCGAACATTAATAGCATGATTAAAATACAGGCTCTAAAATAAGCAATAAATTAAACCAAAAAAACCCTTTCATTTTATAAACAATTTTAATTCATTCAAAACGTCTACAAAATAAGATAATGATGCATATTTATTTGCTTGAAAACAAATTCCTTTGATAGTATGCATTTTTTATTCTAAATATTGTTTCTATTAGTTTTTAAAAACATAAAATAAGCATATTTTAATTTTATTAGCATTAAAATTAAACTATAAATTAATCAAATTAAACAAAAAAGAACATGTTATAGAAAATATTTAGATATTAGCATGGCTTAAACGCAAAAAATAACTGAAAGTATTTTGATAAACACAAATTTAAATTCATAAAACTCGGAAGCACCGAAACACAACGCATCAGCTAATCAATTAAGATTCATACAATGAACAATAAAAGTTTCAACTATTTTCTAATTGTACGTTATTGGGTGTATTTAGAATAAAACATTTAGATGGAAACATGAAAATTCCAGGTAAAATAGTTTACTAAACTTCTTATATGAACTGTTGAAAAAAAATACAGATGAGGAACAACAAAATAATACAACGTCCTTTGAAAACGTGTGCCACATTTAACAGTTGCGCCACATGGTGGCCATAAAAAGGAAGCAAGCAGTCACGCAACTGCTGTCATAGATGTTGGATGCGTCTATCATACGCTGTGATTGATGTTGCAATGGCATACTTGACAGAGTTCGAAAGAGGCATGATTGTTGGAGCCCGTTTAGCTGGAACTTCGGTGAAGGAAACAACAATCATTTTAGGACGTTCAAGGAGTACGGTATCAGATGTCATGACAACATATGGAAAAGTCGGTAAGATAGGGACAGAAAAGCACAACAGTGGATGGAAGAAAAATTATTGATAAGGGTTGATGGGTCTTACAGCGTATAGTGGATCGAAATCACCAACAATAGATGGCTGGTCATCTCCAGAATACTTTTTCAACCAAAACTATTAAAAGGGAACTTTTTAAAGGGAACATTTACGGTAGATTGACTATTCTTAAACCCGTAATGCTTTCATGCGACGCCAATGGTGTAGAGATCGCAGAAGATGGACCACACAACACTGCCAACAAGTCATCTACTCTGATGAATCGGTATTCACCTTAGTTGAGATCACTTGCCGAGTTTACATGTGGAGAACGCCAAGACAAACGTTTACGCTCAACAACCTCTTCCCGACTGTGAAGCATTAGGTGGCTCCCTAATGGTATGGGGTGCAATATCTTTGCATGGTCTTGGACCATTTGTTTCTTCGCTTGGGATGATCATATACGATCACTATCTTAGAATTGTAGGTGATCCTGCCCATCCTTTTATCATCACCGCATTCCCTGGAGAGCGATAGATTGTTCAAGACTACAAAGCCCCTATTTACGCTGATACGCTTCTTCAGGAATGGTTTGAAGAACATGACAAGGAATTAGGACATCTTGCCTGGCCCGGTCAGTCAACGGATTTGAAACTTCATTAACATTTGTGGATATATTTGGAGTCCAAATTTCGCACTTGATTTCCGCCTCCATCCACAATTTTGGAATTAGAGACTGCTCTCCAAGACGATTGGCGTATGATTATACCAAATACTGTAGATAATTCTGGTTTCTCAGGTGTTCATATTTTTGTTGTCCCCATCTGTACTTATTTTAATGGTTTAGAATGTAGTAAGTGTTTGTTTATGTGAAAATGTAATAAATATTCAGAGTAAAAATTATTTTGTGTGTAACATAAATCAGTGCATAATTTCTTTGAAGTTATGTTATCTTTAGTTCGCTAAAGTGGTAAGACAGCATAAAAAGATTATGCTGTATCATAATTCTATGTGGCTTTCAGCAAATTTTCATCGTAAATTGGAAAGAGAATTTTGAATGAATTTCAATTTCATAGCAAAAAAATTTAGCTTCATTGCCAAAATATTATTACTTTCTTCAAAATTTGTTCCGACTTTCAGTTTTCGTCCAATTTACACATTTTAGGGCTCAGAGATCCCGAAAACATGTTTTTACAAAATTTCTGCTTGTATGACAACGATAGGGTAGCTTGATATATCGGTTAAGAAACAGTTCGACCTTTTAGCTTTTAACAACAAATATTTTGATTTCAATGATTTTGTAATTCTATGAATTTTTCATTTAAATCTTATTCATAAGACGACGCATGATAAGAAAAATGCATAAATTTATTTTTATATTTATAATATTTCACTAAACAGATAAGTAGGTAAAATTTTCCATGCATTAATTTTGTAGTAGAATAAATTCCAGAAATCCTTTAAATTTTAAAATAAACGAGTCGTGATTCTATTTATAAAAATCATGTGAAACTAAAATTTACTCGTGCTTTTTTTTTTACACATAAACAATATAGTAAATATCATTAAAATTTCCTTAAAAAAAAAGCTAGATAATGGATCTTAATGATACTTAGATTAATGATTTTCAGAGAAATTTGACATTATTGGCATAAACCACTTCTGCAAAATTTTATAAAAGATATCCCAACGTAACTGTTACGACGATAGATTACGGTATTGGATCCCCCTTTTTTATTGAAACTAAAATATTTCAACCAATTTAAAAATATAAAAATAAAATTTTGTACTTTAAAAGAAAGGAAATGTCCGTTTATTAATGTAAACTTACAAACCAGAGGGGAACTTTGGAGGGTTGTCATGTCTGTATTAGTACCATTAAAAGTTTTTGTGAAACATTAAAACTATACCAATCAAAAAACAAGAACAAAAAATCATCAGTCAAGCATAGATTAAGAAACACTTTCCAATACATACAGAAAAATATAATGAAACTTCATCATTAGATAAGGTGAAAGAACGTATAGGTTTTCTAAATTATTTACTTGCATAATACATTTAAAAATCCAGTTTTAGCAATTTCTTCCATAGTAAATAAAGTAGTCATATTAGTTTGAGCAGCCATGTATATGATCTGTAGATTTACATATATACACATGCTAACATTTAGTTCAGTTAGAAAATTCACTCTTAGCAATTTTCGCCAATAGATTGAAATGCACTCGAATTCTTTTGTAAAACTTTGAATATTATCTAAAGACTTTTGTATACATCACATATTAAACCAAAATTTAATTCAGGTAAAAAACTCATAACGCAATAGAAAACGCACTTCCAGCAATTATAAGCCGTAAATGGGAAGGTAGGCAAAATAATATCCTTTGAGTAGACCTGTTTATGAATTTATTTATATCACATAACCTTGTGTTTATATACTAAATATAGTTCAGCAGAAAAATGCATAACACAATTGACAAATAACCTTAAGTAATTCACTTCCATAATCCGTAATATTTACGAATTTTCTACGTGTAGAGTATGAGCAACAGAATTTATACAAATCACGTACTATGCAATTTAGTTAAACCTAAGAACGCAAACAAAATTTAAAAACGCATTTCCGACAATTATGTTTCATACAGAATTCTGTAAAAGAAATTATTTGTGCGTCTCTGTAAATAGACGATAAAAGCAATTAACACCATACTTTTCGGAAAGCAACGTATAGTACACTCCAGTACTGCATACAAATTTCATTATGTTTGAAATAGTACGACATCAATAAAATACACTGGAAACGATATTTTCCCGTTGATTATTATGTAACAGAATTCTTTTGTGTGACCCTGTAAATGAATAACAAATGCTTTTCAACTCATATTTTATAGAAAGCATGTTTTAGTGCGCTTCATAAATTCATATTAATCCCATTATGATCGAAATGCTGTAACATGATCAAAATGAAGTTGAAACGATTTCTTCCATTCACCGTAAGGGAACTGAATATTTTTGTATGTTCCTGTAAATTAACTATAAACACTATGCACTTCATTTTCAATAGCAATGGTGCTATTGTAAACGTCAATAACATATAAAAATTACTTGGGCAATCCGAATATATTTACTGGAGTTAGAGCACGGCCAGACGGAGAGAAAGACAGACAAACCGAAGTCAAAAACACTTTTCCACTATGTTGGATATAATTCGTCCAAAAAGATGGTATTGCAAAAACATTTAAACATACATTGCACTTTTGTACAAAAGTTTGTAATAGGGAAACACTTTAATTAGCACAAATCAAAATTGAAGAAACACATCAGCACCAATACTGAGTATTTCCTTATCAGCTAATAATTCTAAAATAAATGGAAAATAATAAAATAATTAATAATTCTACGTTTTGTTCATTATTAATCTTAAATATACCGTTAAATTATAAAATAAATGAGTACATCTTTTAAATCATTTCGGCATTAAATTCATAGCAATAAATTTATGCTTCCTTGCCAAAATATAAATACCAATATTAAGAGGTTCATTTTAAACAGCCTAGCAAACTTCCGCTTAGATGGAAACGAATTGGCAACTTCATGTTTTTGTTAAAATAACTACTTGGCTTGCGCTAACGGATAATTTATATTTATAGATTTTGTCATTCTCTGACGACACATTGATGACACATGATAACGCATGATAAATGAAATTAAAAGTATTTATTCCCATACATCTAATACATGTAAAAAATGTAACATCTTTCATGCATTATGCTTTCATGGTAAAATCTTTCATGAATTAATTGCTTTAATTCTATGAATTTTGGAAATGATTTCAGGTCTAGAAAAATAGTTATATATGTCTTAATAAATCATGTGGAACTAAATATTAATACTACTGTTTTTAACACTTTTCAACATAGGTGAAAAGTATTTATGAATTCGGTTTTTCTGTCTGTCTGTCTGTCGTCTGTCCGTCCTCTAACTCGCGCAAACATGCTCGGATTGCCATGCAAATGATATATGTTTTTGAGGTTTTCTATGGCATGTTAGATATTGAAAATGAAGTGTGTAGCATTTATAGTTCATTTACAGGAATACTCAAATTTTGTTACTTGTTTGCTGTATTTTTTAATGCTATTACACGTTCTCAAACATATTGAAACTTAAGAGCAGGGAAGACTGAGTTATGTTCGGTCAAAAATAACTTTCAGTTCAAATATCATGACCCATGACCAAAATGACCCACTAAACAAATTTTCTCGAACATGTGACCAAGCTCAGTTGTCTTCTCGTGCGCGAAACCCGTAGGATATAAAATTTAATCAAAATAGTCTAAGCCGCTTTTTAGATAAAATTAGCTTGACACACAGTGACCCATAAATGATCCCCTAATCGAATTTTCTGGAACATGTGACCTAGCCCAATACTCTTCTCGTTCCCTAAAACTGTAGGATACTAAATTTAGTTCAAATCCTCAGAGCTGTTTGGAAGATAAAAATAGATTGACCCATAATGATAAATGACCAAAATGACCCACTAACCGAAATTTCGCGAACATTTGACCTAGGCCAACAGTCTTCTCGTACCCGAAAACATAGGATGCAACGTTTAGTCTAAATAGTCTGAGTCGTTTTTTAGATAAAATTAGCTTGACCCACAGTGACCCAAAAATGATCCACTAATCAAATTTTCTCGAACATGTGACCCAGCCCAATAGTTTCTCTTGTCCGAAAATGGTAGAATACAAAATTTAGTCAAATTCGTTTGAACCGTTTTTTAGATACAATTAATTTGACAACGACCAATGGTCACCAAAAATGACCCACTAATCGAATTTTCTCAAACATGTGACCTAGCCCAATGGTTTTCTGGTACCCCAAAACGGTAGGATACAAAGTTTCGTCAAAATCATTAGAGCCGTTTTTAAGATAAAATTTGCATATATGACCACACACACACAAGATTTGCTCGAATTAGAATATATGATATATATCACTGAAGTAAACTTCAAGCTGCATATTATAGAATATGGCGTGCATAGCATTTATAGTTCATTTACAGGGACACACAAAATAATTCGGTTACAGTACTGTCTATGAACAGTAATTGCTGGAAGTTCGTTTGTACGTGTGTTTTAATTTAAATACTTTTTTGCCTATTACTTGATGTTTATAAGTTCTATATATCGTATACAGGACTGCACTAAAGATCTCAAGTACAGTTCAATTTATTGACGGAAATTCCTGAATAAGAATTTTTAACTGTTCTATGGGTTTCCAAACTGACTTAAATCATACTTTTTAGTACATCTATAGATCATATACAGGGCTGCACAAAATAATTCGGTTATTTTTTCGATTATTGATGATAATTGCTGAAGTTCAAATGTGTTATTTGTTTTCCAAATCTCCGAACCCGTCTTGACGGTGTCCGAATGTCTCCACTCCCACCTGAATTTTGTCCGTCGCTACGCCTCTCGGGTACGGTTAGGGAAATAGTTAACACCTCTGCTGTATGTGGCTAGTTGAGCTTAAGCTGAAAAGTGTGCCTTCCCTCCCGGTTTGATCTTGACCTTGTTTACTCAGACCCCATCTTTAACCTTAATAAACTGTGAAGTCTTGTTAAGGTATTCTGAATGTATCGGAAAATATTTCAAAATGTTTTCTATGCTTTACGCATACTTCTTCGGTGTTTTTTATGCATAAGCATACTGTTAAAATTTTATTTAAGCTAGAAATATATTGATGTTTTAATAATGAGATAACTCTTTATGCATAGAATTTGCTTTATAAGCAAACATCAAAAATTTATAAATTATATCATAACTTAATGGATATGCCGATTCTAATTTAGGTATCGATTTTTTTTTCTTATGGATGGGTGAGAATGTTTAAACATTTTAAAAGTATAAAGCTATTAAATTGTGTTTTAGAAAAAAATGCTGTTTAGTAATTATCATATAAAAACAGAAAAACCTTTTTGATGGGGGATTACATCCGCCCCGGACTAGCTCATTAATTGCAAAAAATTAAAGTTCAAGCTATGTTTATTGATAATAATTGGGCTGGGCTTGTGGCAGACTCCTTCACTAATTTGATCTAAAAAGAGCAGTATGACCCAAAGAATCAACTACAATTATATACTTCACTTTAAAGAACTATAAAATTCATTTAACAAAAGTCTCACTAACGTACAGCATGCTGCTAGGAAAATCAACGTCTAAAAAGGGTAACTTTTGGTGCAGCTTGCAGACCTGGTGCATTTGAAAGCCCTATATTACGAAGTTTGTAAGTCGATGCAATTTTGTGTTAAAATCATATTTTTTTGTTTTTACAGCAGCATAACTTTCTGAAAATGCATTTTTCGAGATCACTTATCGCACTATTAACATGGTATTTTTTTAATGTACTTTAAAATACAAATTAGTAAATGGTAGGAATAAATATTGAAAAAAAAAGTTTTAAAATTCCTTTAAAAACCTACGAATTTCATTTTGAAAAAAATACAACATTATGCTTGCATTTTTTGCGACGCGACATTGGCTCCATTCATTACTCTAGAAATTTTCACGACAATCCTGGGCGAATGTCATAATCTTCTGATACGGATGCGTGAGAAGTGGTTTGGATTCATAGCACCCGATTTGGCGACTTAACTCGCTGTTGGCGTGAAATTAACAATTAAAAATCCAATAATTAAAAAATAAAAGTACAAAAAATATATATAAAATGTGATTTTAACAGAGAAATTTTATTGGATCTCTAATTTTTATGTATAGGGCTACAAAATGCACCAGGTCTCTATGTTAGGTGCGAACTGAAACAAAATTGGTTCCCTTGTAAGTTAAAGGGAAAATCTCAATACTTTCAGCTGAAACAAAATCACTTTGCCAGTTTGTCAAATACAAGCTTATTTTTTTATCTACTAATTGCAACCCGTGTTTGTGAAGGAGCTTTATATCAAATATAATTTAAAACCATGCGAACAAAAGCTACTCTTTACTTTATAGAAGCTCCGCGTCTGTAATGTATCATTGTTTTCGTTGCGAGAACTGGTCTAGATTTCCTTGGAAGCGAGATGCGACCCAATTCCGAAGACACACACTTTCATTCCTGATTATATACTACTAGCAAGCTACGCCCGCTACTCTGCTCAATTTCTCGTAACGCACCTTTAATGTAACGAAATATTCACCTTGTGTTATAAAACCATATGGACGCATTGCCGTTATCATTATCTTTTTTACGCGTGAAAGTTTCGCTATGGTACTCCATTGTGCAATTTGGTAATTTTTGAAATTCAATATTTGAAACACGACATAATCTTTAGATTTGAAATTTATATCAAGAAAATACAATTTTTTACCTTTCTAACCCAGTTTGTCTAACAATTTTCTGACGAACACTTTTCAAGCTATTAATTTTTTCAGTAACTTCAATTTTTTCATTTTCCGAGATTAATCTGTGGCAACGATTAGCGAACACCCAGTCGTCAGCAACGCATAGCTTTTTATTAAAGAGGATTGCTGACTGACCAGAAAAGCCAAAATTTTCATAAAACCACTGCGAAAAACAAAAAAAAAACCCAAATTCCGAAGGCTACATGCATTCCTCGAACATTAACGCAAAAACAAATACAGATATCTTTGCACACATATGTTAGTTTGTGACATCACGTCCACAATCAAAACACGAGAATGCCTTTATAACACAGTTGCTAGTCCACTAAACCTCTAACATGGAGTTTTCAAATTTCAATTCAGAGTTTCAATTCAGAGTTTTTCAAAAGAATTTAATTATATGAATATATTTAAAATTTGATTATTCCATTGATTTCAAAATCTAAAGACGCATTATGTAGAATTAAAAATGTATACTACAAAATGATTTATTTTTTAATATTATAAAAGATGCATCATTTTCTTATTTTGTAGACGTTTTTTGAACGTATTCAAAATGTTATTTATTTATTTTTTTTATTTTTTAAAGAAATAACTGTTTTCTGTGTAATTTAATGCATATATCAGAGACTCGATTTTAAATGTACTTTTTTATATCGTACATGTCGTTTTTCATAACAAACTTATTAAAAGGAAGTCTCAATTTCTCTAATGAAAAAATAATTGAGAATTTTAAAAATGTTAAAACTCTTAGATCATTCATAAAAAAGGGTTTCCTATACCTAACTTAGAATTTCTATAACC
The DNA here is from genome assembly GCA_963931845.1 of Maratus michaelseni. Taxonomy (NCBI): domain Eukaryota; kingdom Metazoa; phylum Arthropoda; class Arachnida; order Araneae; family Salticidae; genus Maratus; species Maratus michaelseni. The sequence continues at coordinate 185,180,322 of OZ007596.1, forward strand.
ATTAAATAGGATATAATTCATATTTTTCTTGTATGACTTTTTGATAATAGATCCACAGAAGATCTCTTCAAATTGAGATTCGAATATCATTAATAGCTCATCCATATATTCCCATCTTTTTTTCTTTTAATGAAATTTAAAACGAATTTTAATACATTATTTTTGTCTAGGAGAAAAACATGGGTAACGTGTAATTTAATTCCACTTGATTTATTAAATAAAACTATAAAAAAGAATTCTTCTGGAACTCGAAAAATTTCAAATCAGTGCATTAAAAAAAATAATGCATGAAAGATTTTATGTACTCATCAGTTTATTGAAGCAATAAACGTATGTGAAAAAATGCATGATTTTTTTATATATCATGTGTCATCATTTAAATAGTATTTACAAAATGTAAATAGTAGAATTACAAAATCGTAGAAAACAAATAATACGTTTGTGGAAGACAAGAGACTAAAGTGTTATTTTAATGGTAACGTCATCATTCAGTGTCACCCAATCAGAAACTTGTTAGATTAATTTATAGTAAGTTTTTTTCAATATTGCTACTTAAAACATGTCAATGAAGCATGATTATTTTATTTTGAAATGCTTTCAAAGTTCCCTATGCGCATTATTTATTTTATGCTCAAAAAATATTGCAACATACATATACTAACGCAGTAGTTTAATATGTTCTCGTTATTTTATTATTATTACTTGATAAGCATGTTCGTTTTGTTTCAGTGCTTTAGGCTTTCGCGAATTTAATTTTGGGTTTATTAAAGCAATTTTCAAATGCTATTTTTTCTATTGAAAGCATATGTATCTCTAAATATATTTTTTAATATGTTAAAATATATTTTTTTAATATGTTAAAATATATTTTTTAATATGTTAAAATATTTTTTTTTAATAAGTTACTTTTTTTTTTCAATCCCTTTACAAAATTGTTTAATGATACAAATAATATAAGAAGAATGCAATATAATGCAACAAAAATAGATTATTAAAATTTTTTTCAATACTCTGAGAAAACTTTAACGAACCCTAATCGCTGAATAAAATGAAATAAACTATCTAAGTAAACAATTTAGAAAAAGGCATAACAGATTTGAAAACTGGATTATAGCAATTGTCGTTCATAGCCTAAAAGGTACTCAAATTATTTTGTGTGTCCCAATACATGACCTAGATATCTGTATATACACTACACAGTGTGGTAAAACTTAACATAGTCAAAAAAGCGTAACACAGTCAAAAATATCCCTTCAGCAATTTTCACCAATAAACGGGAATATACTCGAAAAATGTTGTACAACCCTGTATGTTATCTACAGATTTTTAAATACGTCTTAAATTTAACTAAAATGTTATTCAGGATAAAAATGCATAACACAACTAAAAACGTGCTCTCAAATATTATCATCTAAAGACGGTAATGGAAAAATCTGGGGTGACCTACATCCAGCAGTGGATTGAAAACGGTTGTTGTTGATGATGATACTAAATATAGTTCAGCTGGTAAATATATAACTCAATTAAAAAAACACACTTAAGTACTTCACACTCATACACAGTAATGCTTAGAATTATTTTGTGTAGTCATGTATATGATCTGCTGAATTTATACACACTACAACGTATGCCAAAAATTAGTTAAACATAAAACCACACTTTCAGTATATATCGCTTACAGACAGTACTGTAACTGAAATCTGTTGCCTGCCCCAGTAAATAATTGATAGCTGTTATGCACGTTATATTCTACAGTAAGAATTTGTAGTGCACCTCAATAACGTATCTAACTTTTATCATGTTTGCAATAGTGTAACATGATTAAAATACGTAACAAATAATTTTCAAAAGTAGACTATTGTGAAACCAAAATTCTTTTGTGTAACCATAAATGCTTTGACAACATATTCTACCTAAAGTTTTTTTTAGCACTCCTCAGAGATTCATATCAATTTCATTATGTTTGAAATAGTGTAACATTATTAATATACACCGCGAATGATTTTTCCCCATATACCGTAATATAACGAGAATCTTTTGAGTAAACGCCCGTAAACGAACTATAAATGCTACAAACTCCCTTTTCAACAGAGAACATATCATAGTAAACCTCAATCTATACTAATATTATAAAGGAGTAAAGATTGTTTGTTTGTTTGTTTGTAGGGGGTAATTTCTGGAACTACCGAACCGATTTCAAAAGTGATGGTGGCAAATTGATGGAAACAACCCCTGCTCCAACATAGGCTATATTTTATGTCGATGCCACTAACCTCAGGGGGTGCAGGAGCATAAAACGTTCTAAAATTGCGATTTTTTAGCTATCAAACTGGCTATCAAGTCCTGAGAGCTTGCCAGCCGGTTCTGTATGTATGTATGTACGTACGTAATGCGATAACTCTTCATAGAAATATCCGTTTTCCTTCAAATTTTGTTTATAGGTTCACTGCGTTAAGGCGCTTCCCTGATTAGTTTTCGGGATTGATTGGTTAAGTATAAAAGGGGGGGGGACAAGGGGCTAATTCCCCCCCCCTTAATTTATATAAATGGGTTTTTCATGCAGAATTGTTCCGTTTTCCTTCAAATTTTGTTTATAGGTTCACTGAGTTAAGGCGCTTCCCTGATTAGTTTTCGGGATTAATTAGTTAAGTATAAAGAGGGGGGGGGTTCGGGAGGCTAATCCCCCCTTAATTTATATAAATGGGTTTTTCCTGCAGAATTATTCCGTTTTCCTTCAAATTTTGTTTATAGGTTCATTGGGTTAAGACGCTTCCCTGATTACATTTCAGGATTGATTGGTTAAGTATAAAGGGGGGAACGGGGGGCTAATCCCTCCTTAATTTATATAAATTGGTTTTTCAAGCAGAATTATTCCGTTTTCCTTCAAATTTTGTTTATAGGTTCACTGTGTTAAGGCGCTTCAATGGTTAGTTTTTCGGGATTGATTGGTTAAGTATAGAGGGGGAACGGGGGGGGGCTAATCCCCCCCCTTAATTTATATAAATGGGTTTTTCATGCAGAATTATCCCATTTCCTTCAAATTTTGGTTAAAGGTTCACTGTGTTAAGACGCTTCCCTAATTAGTTTTCGGGATTGATTGGTTAAGTATAAAGGGGGGAACGGGGGGCTAATCCCTCCCTTATTTTATATAAATGGGTTTTTCATGCAGAATTATTCCGTTTTCCTTCAAATTTTGTTTATAGGTTCACTGTGTTAAGGCGTTTCCCTGATTAGTTTTCGGGATTGATTGGTTTAGTATGACGGAGGGAACGGGGGGCATATCCCCCCTTATTTTATATAAATTGGTTTTTCATGCAGAATTATTCCGTTTTCCTTCAAATTTTGTTTATAGGTTCACTGTGTTAAGTCGCTTCCCTGATTAGTTTTCGGGATTGATTGGTTAAGTGTAAAACGGGGGGGAACGGGGGGATAATCCCCCCCTTAATTTATATAAATGGGTTTTTCATGCAGAATTATCCCATTTCCTTCAAATTTTGTTTTTAGGTTCACTGTGTTAAGGCGTTTCCCTGATTAGTTTTCGGGATTGATTGGTTAAGTATAAAGGAGGGAACGGGGGCATATCCCCCCTTATTTTATATAAATGGGCTTTTCATGCAGAATTATTCCGTTTTCCTTCAAATTTTGTTTATAAGTTCACTGTGTTAAGGCGCTTCCCTGATTAGTTTTCGGGATTGATTGGTTAAGTATAAAGGGGGGGAACGGGGGGATATTTCACCCCCTTAATTTATATAAATGGGTTTTTCATGCAGAATTATTCTATTTGCTTCAAAATTTGTTTATAAGTTCATTGGGTTAAGACGCTTCCCTGATTAGTTTTTCGGGATTGATTGGTTAAGTATAAAGGGGGGGAACGGGGGGATAATCCCCCCTGAATTTATATAAATGTGTTTTTCATGCAGAATTATTCCGTTTTCCTTCAAATTTTGTTTATAGGTTCACTGTGTTAAGGCACTTCCCTGATTAGTTTTCGGGTTTGATTGGTTAAGTATAAAGGGGGAGGGCGGGGGGGCTACTCCCCCCTTAAATTATATAAATGGGTTTTTCATGCAGAATTATCCCATTTGCTTCAAAATTTGTTTATAGGTTCATTGGGTTAAAACTCTTCCCTGATTAGTTTTCGGGATTGATTGGTTAAGTATCAAGGGGGGAACGGAGGGCTAATCCCCCCTTATTTTATATAAATGGGTTTTTCATGCAGAAATATCCCATTTGCTTCAAATTTTATTTATAGGTTCACTGTGTTAAGGCGTATCCCTGATTAGTTTTCGGGATTGATTGGTTAAGTATAAAGGGGGGAACGGAGGGCTAATCCCCCCTTATTTTATATAAATGGGTTTTTCATGCAGAATTATTCCTTTTTCCTTCAAATTTTGTTTATAGGTTCACTGTGTTAAGGCACTTCCCTGATTAGTTTTCGGGATTGATTGGTTAAGTATAAAGGGGGGGAACGGGGGGGGCTAATCCCCCCCTTAATTTATATAAATGGGTTTTTCATGCAGAATTATCCCATTTGCTTCAAAATTTGTTTATAGGTTCATTGGGTTAAGACGCTTCCCTGTTTAGTTTTCGGGATTGATTGGTTAGGTATAAAGGGGGGGAACGGAGGGGGCTAATCCCACCTTAATTTGTATAAATGGGTTTTTCATGCAGAATTATCCGATTTTCTTCAAATTTTGTGTATATATTCATTGTAATTAGAGATTTACCTGATTAGTTTAAGGGGTACATTAGTTAACTATGAGGGGGGTCACGGGGGGATGACCCCCTCCCCCTTAATATATTGTTTATTTCTTTATTTTTCGATGGGCTTATTTCAAATTCTTTGAAATAAGAGTATAATATACAATTAGTGTGAATAGCATGTGAACTCAATGCCCTCAGTTTAACTGGGCAGTTTTATTTTTATTTTTTATACTGAAGGAGCTACAATTTTGAAATTTGTCATTCTAGTTACTTATAAGATGTAAATGCTCTCTAAGAACAAAATAAAAAAGAAATTGAAATTTAAAAGGGTGAAATGAGCGAAAAGCGTTCTAAAAACAGTCTAAATTACAATTTCTATGAAATCTCTGGAACTACAGAACCGATTTCAAAAGTAATGGTGGCAAATTGATGGGGACAATCCCTACTCCAACATAGGCTATATATTATGTCGGTGCCACTAACATCAATGGGATGCAGGATCGAAAAATCTTCGAAAATTGCGACTTTTTTATACTGAAGAGGCAAGAAATTTGAAATTTAGCATTGTAGTTACTTATAAGATGTAAATGCTCTCTAAGAATAAATTAAAAAAAAAATCGAAATTTAAATGGATGAAATGAGCGAAAAGCGTTCTGAAGTCATTCTAAATTACAATTTCTATGGAATCTCTGGAACCACGGAACCGATTTCAAAAGTAATGGTGGCAAATTTGTGGTGACAATCCCTGCTCCAACAGCCTCTTTAATAAAAAACTATGCGTTGCTGACGACTGGGTTTTTCGCTAATTGTTGCAACAAATTAATCTCGGAAAATGAAACATTTGAAATTAGTGAAAAAAATGATAGCTCAAAAAGTATTTGTCAGAAAATTGTTAGACAAACTGCGTTTGAAAGGTAAAAAATTGTATTTTTCTTGATATAAATTTCAAATCTAATGATTATGCCGTTTTTCAAATATTGAATTTCAAAAATTACCAAATTTTCCAATGGAATACCATAGCAAAACCTTCATGCGTAAAAAGATAATGATAAGGGCGACGTGTCCTGACGTGTATATTGGCTATAGCACGAGTCACAAAGTATAGTAGCCTTATTATTCTGTTAAAATGTAAAAGTTATTTATGAAATGTCAATATATTATTTGATTAAAGGTTCGTTAAAAGAAATTGACCAGCGTAGCGGGCGTAGCTTGCTAGTAACATATATAAAATACATGACAATCCAAGTACATGTACTAAAGTTAGAGCATGTAGCAACGGCAGATGATAGACCAGACGGAAACCGAAATCATAAACATGTTTCAACTATGTTGGAAACTGTTAAAAACAATTATTAATTTATTGGCTCTAAATTCAAAGAAAACATTATTAAATATTAAAATGCGGAGAATCGGTGAATATTTTATTTTTTCATTTTGAAACATAAACATAATTGTAGAAATTTTGAATTAATTTATGAAGTTAATTAAAACTGTAGAACTTCGTTGATTTAATTTATGCTTTTTTTAGAGGCTGAATTGTAAATATTTTGCTGGTATGATATGCCAAAATTAAAATGGGAGTATATTAATTTTTAAAACACGAAGTTAAATTTTTTATTCTTTTCTCCTATGTTTTAAACTTCTCAAACGCCCCCCCCCCCCCGAAAAAAAAAAACTGTTCCATATGCCTAAATTGAAATCGCCATAACTTTTAAGTTGGGATATTAATTTATAGTTTTTTTGGTTAAGTGGCAATTTGCTAGTAAAGCCACAAGTCTGCAAAAGCAGTCTTGAGTATCATTATTAACTTATCTATGCATTTTCAGGGTTTTTTTTATGGTACTTGAATAAAATTTTAATATCCTGTTTAAGTGTAGAAAAAGAGGCTTAACTTGTAATTTAATTTCGCATGATTTATAAAGTAAGATCACAAATATTTTTATTTGAATTTAAACTATTTCCGAGAGTCATTCTATTAAATATTTATTGCGTAAAAGATTTTATCTACTCATCTGTTTAGTGAGGCATTAGGTGTAGGTTAATAAATTCATGTACTTTCATCTTTCTTGAGTAACTAATTGAACAGTATATTGATTAATTGATAAATCATACAAAACAAATTATCGGTTGGGGCAAGACAAGAGGCCAAATTGTTAACAGAAACTTAAAGTTGCTTATTATTTGTTATCGAAGCAGACACATGGAAGTTGTTTTTAATAACAGATTCTTAATATTAATATGCTTGTTCTATTTTGACAACGGAGCATAAATTTATTTCAATTCCTTTTTTCGAAATGCTCCTGAAGCTCTTTTTTCAGTTCATTTACTTTATATTTATCAATATTGAAACATATCGTATTTAGGCAGTGGTTAATTACTTTCTTTGAATTTCATCATTATAAGTTGATACGAAAATAAAATATGTTTCAATAGTTCGGAATTTCATGTGATTATTAAAGCATTTTTCAGAATATGATTTTTCTCTTGATATAAAATACATGATGTGTTTTAATGACATTAATCACTAAAGCTAACTTAGAAAGATGAACATTTCCTTCTGTTACAAACGAAAATGCATTATTATTTCAGTTTCTAAAATCTTTGGATAATATCAATTAATTAATTAAAATTGAAGTACTTTGTGGATCTAATTTATTTTTTTACTTCAGACATTCAGTTTTGAAAGTTGTACAAATTTTTATTTTGTCAATTTCAATTTTTCTAAAAGAAAAAAAATCATTCATTTTTATAGTTTACACATATTTAAAATTCTTCATCCATTTTTTATCAATTGCTTGATGACGCCTAAATATTAAAGTTGTCATAACGTTATGTTAGAATTTTATAATTACAGTGTGAGTTTTTTTTTATTGAGAGAAAAACACAACTCACTTTATAATTACACTTAAAAATAAATAGCATTTTTAATATATAATAAATTTGATCAGGAACTAATTATGCTGTGATTTATTAAAGCTTAAACTATTTTTATTCAATATTTCATGTTAAATTTGATATAATAAAAAATAAATGTAATTATTCATATCCATATCTAAATATGTTTCAATCTCTATATCTATCTATACGTATATATCATTTGTGTATTTTTAGTTATATTTCTAATAGTATTTTTTCATTAATTTGTTTTTATATTTATGCTGTTTTATAATTTCAATGTTATGTTCGTATATAGACTTAATTAAAATAAACTACTGACTTATTACAGGCCTACATGTCTTGTTAGTGCCTTATGCTTTTAGGCGAAACGTCACGCCAGAGCAGGTTCAGAAAGCGCTGAAAAAAGCGTTGCAGTTTCTTCACTCAATGAGGCGCAATAAGGAAAAAAGAAAATTTTTATCTATGCCAATTGCAAAAAACACTATAATATTCTTAAACTTTATTCAACAACTACAATGTAGCGCAATTAAAACTCCATTTACCAATTATATTAGCTACTACTAATAATACGCAGAAAAAAAAAATTAATCACATTTAAAGGAATTGCTATTATGTATCCAGTATTACTCCCCTTATTAATTTATTTTAACCCGTTTTTTAGCCCTTTTTTCCAAATTTCAGTTCTTTATTTCCTTGAAAAGTTTGCAATAAATATCGAATGCTGGACGCCAAAACATCTAAAATTTCGTAATATTTAAGAAAAAGAAAATATTGCAGATCTGTGAAATTCCGCCGTATGACACCATATTGTAAATGTTTTCGAAATTGATTTTACTTTCAAAAAATCATGATTATGCTTTCTTTTGGATGAATTAAATCAAGAATTTTTGTTTTTGTTTTCAAAAATAAATGCTTAAATTACGAAAAACAAGTTAAGTAATTTCTCTTGAATTTCGATAAATAATGATTTTAAAAATTTATAAAGTGTATAAAATTCATCAAAACGTATAAATTGTATGCGGGCAGTTTCAAGTAAATATAATTAATATTATGAAAAACAGGCATCATATTATTACTTGCGCGCATTACAGTGGTTTTGGTGGCCTTAAATGGATGAGGAGTTTTTAATTAATCTTTTCAAATAACATAAAAATTGGCAAATTAAATCGAAGAAAAGATCCTATGCTTAACGGTTGTCTCTCCACAAGTGGGTAATTTCATTTTTATTTGCTGAACTTTAAACTGACAAAAATGGATTACAACTTGTATAGGATTAGCTACTCTGCTATGAAGGGAGTCTAGCTTTTTGAATGAGAACATTCTCTCAATATTAACCTGTGTGCATAAAAGCGACATCTATCCTTCGTTTTATTTTCATTTTCTGAAGTGAGTTTGTGGCTTTCAGAATCTGTGGTTCGTGGGTTTTCTGTAGTTTTATGCTATTTAGAGTGTGCTGTTCAATATGCAGAGTTTAAAAAAGGGATCAAAATTTGGTATCGGTGTATTTTGCCTCGAGACCAACCTTCGTGAGGAGTGCAAGAACATTTCTACCACTTTTTGAGTTTGAAGCAGGACACGTAACCTCTGAGATCTGACATCTAGAAATAAGCTCAGTGGAGCTGCCATCTGGGATAAAAAAAAATTTTAGCCATCATGCAATAAAGGTTTCCGGAAACGTTGCTAGTTCTAGTGACACTTATATAGTTATTTAAATTTATGAGGTAATTGACTACATGAAGCGATATTTCTCCTAGACGTCGATATTTCTCTTCGACGTCGTGTATATCGTTTCAGCCATCCAGTCTTCTATATACAAGTTAGTATTAGACTTAGTAACTTTGCAGTTTTAATATTGTTGAGAGTGAATTTTACGATTAGATTGCTTTTAAGTGCAGAATAGTGTAGACTAAATTGAAAAGCTGCGCTGTAGACCTTCCGTATTTTGGTTTAAATAAACACTCTTTTAAACTTATAATCTGACTATGTCTATGTTGCAAAATTGTGGCCCTGATGGGGTTGCCACAAACTTACAAAAACTGTAGTATTGAAATGTTGTATGTAGATTGAAATTGATATTTCTGCAACTATTTAAAGGGAGTTTCTCTAGGAAACTTCGAAAAATCAATTTTATTTCTCTGATTTCTTGAGCCTTTAAAGTTATGCTTATGCCATCAAAATCTTTTTCTAATCCATCCAATATTTAGGTCGTGACAAACAGTTTAACAGACAGGTTTAAAGATTGATAGAAGGGATATGAAAAACTGCAACCCGTTTTCCTTGATACAAGTTTTTCTTTCTTAATCGTTGTATATTCTCACACCTAAACAATTCAAGCTATTGACGTTCTGATTTTTGCAACTTAAAGTAAACTTTTTAAATAAAGGTCAAATCATTAAAAAAATTAAATTTTTAATACTTTAGATTTTTTAAACAGTCTCGAAAATAGAAACTTAATGCGAAAAATTGACCTCAAACTTCAAACCTATGTTATAAACTTTTTATTTATTTTATCAATTTTATTTTTTTCGTACAACTAACTTAATATTTATTAAGAATCCATGTGAATTTTTCGTTTCATATGCTTATTAAGGCTGCATTCACCTATGCTGATTTACAGTGCACGCTAAGCATAGTGAACATTGAAGGCGTTTTGATCGATTAAAATATTAATCATCTTTATTTATCAGAGCAATTATTCTGTTATTAAATCTAGTATCATAAAATCTACCCCAATCATTGGCTCACATTTAACTCTTGAACTACGTTCTTTCTTTTCTCCTAAACCGTTCTTCTTTTTCTTCCTTAGACCTAAAATGTCTATTTGTTTTCTGTACCGCTGTAGAAATCCAATAACGAGTGTTATTCACCGATTTAATCTTTTTCATTAGGTTATTCAACCGAGAATCCTCCAATGATCTGCTGTCAAAAATACCTAACCTCGAATTTAGAGAATCTCTTCTTATTGAAATGACGTCAGAAAATTGCCCAGTCAGAAAATTTTTGCTCTTATGGAATATTATATCGTTGGGTATTTTGAAAAATAAGGACCAAATTCTAATTATACATGTCTTAATATTGATTTTAACCACAATTCAGATTTCTCTCTATTAATGACAGTTAACATTTTAATTCCTGCCAGCTTGCGCTTATGTTGGCCAATCATTAATATGTAATATATATATATATATATATATTTCATATTTTGAGCTGAAGTTTTACATTACTCATATATTTATTGATTATGCTCTTTACCAAAATGTTAACACAGCCGATAAATATATGGCATGGTGATCATGATACAATGCCACTTAAGGTTAAAAAATCCCGGAATTTTATCATGAGTACTGTTTATTTCCCTTTGTTCGTAATTCTTATTCTTCTCCCACAATTTAAACAAAAAGAGACAGAATCAGGAAAACAAAAACAAATGTGTTCTACAAAAACAAATGTGTTCTACAAAAACAAATGTGTCTTTACCTACGAAGTGCAATTTCATCAAGTATATATTGTACTGATTGTGAACTATTTTGTCTAAATAACTACATATTTTCTAATAATGAGAATTTAAATGTACTTTAAGTTTAGCGACATCTTCAAGTGTTATCTTTCTTTGCCAAGCTTTATAGAGTAGTTATATGAATAAAAAAAATACGTTCGAAGTGCATGGATTTACTGACAAAGCCTATAAGCGAATTATAGTCGTTTGCGTTCGCCAAAAGCAGAAATATTTGAAGAACGACGTGCGAATATTAAAATCGGTTTTTCTTAGAGATTGAGGAAATTGCTAACGGAAACATATCACATGTTGTTGCAGGTTTACAGTGAGACCGGAGAAATGCTGTGTGAATTTGATTTCATACACCCCTGTTTCAAGAAGGTTGTTGAATCCATACAAAACCATCCGAGGAAAATGTGTCCATCAACAGCAAATACGAAGGAAGACATAAGAGAGATGAAAGTAAGTTTACGCCAACTCATGAAAATCATTTCTAAATGGCAGGAATTACAATTAAGAGGAAAAAGCTGCAACGGCTGCACTGAAGACTATCTCTTCCAAATGCTTCGAACAATGTTTACGTTGAAGATGGTATGTAACATATCATATCCATTAGGTAAGCCATTCTCCGATCTTTTAGGTAGCAAAAAGTAAAAAGTAAAAAGTAAAAAACTACAAAAAGTAAAAGGCTACCTATTGCAGCCATTTGGAGAAAGCAATTTCGGTATATTTTCATCCATCGTGACCTCCAGACCCCAAAACCACCCTTCATTCAAATGTTGTTATATATATATATATATATATATATATATATATATAACGGATCTATGTCATACATAACAATCGTATTTATAAGCCGATGTGGAAGTAGCTAAATGTGTGTATTAAGCTCACCAATGTCCCGACCGAGTTCTTTGGCCAGCTTGATCGGCCATTTTGTTTCAAAGAGGCGGCCACTAAAAAATAAAAAAAATATATATATATACAAAGAAATCGAAAAATCAAATTTATATTTTGTTTACGTGTTAGGCCTTGATACAAGGACTCTGTAGTATTTTTTATTTGCCTCTATGTTAAAAAATGGCTGAGATATAGCAGTTTGAAATTCTAGAGTGGCTGACATTATGAAACTAGCCAGCAGATTAAAACAAATCTGGGATTAATTTATGAGTTTTAGTGAGCGTTATTTCTCGCAAATTATCCTTCATTGTTGTTTTTATTTTCCCAAACATACGCATAAAATTATATTCACATTCGTTAATGTCAAATTCTCGCCAAGCTTCTCGACATTTACCGACATATAGCCAAATATGGCGACCAAAAATAGTTTTCATGAATGAAGCCAACTTTGCTATAGCAGAATAATTTGGCGTATTTCTTATTCAAATTCAGTATTAACGAATCTTGTCTAACCGAGTTCTTCGTATTTTAGCTCGGTGTTTTCGAGTAACAATAGCTAAAACCGTAAAACGAAGTATAGGAAAGTTACCTTTTCCTCCCGGTACTGGCCGGAATGAGTTTTTAATCCTACATTGTTCACTGATACACTGTGTTTTCTGCCAAATGTTACCCTTGAACGTCAATTATAGCAGCAATTATTTCGATTTTAATAGCAGAGTGGAAAATATCGATGTGATATGTCATTCATTGTCTCTACTGTTTGGACCATTTTATGGCGAGCGCATATCGCCATATGCTACCTGCAATGTTGTGCTTCTGATTTCATAGATTTTTATTAACAATACTATCATACTGGTAAAGAATTTGCTCAGTTTGAAACAAATTTTTATGCATTATAATACTTGAAAACTGCGTTTTATTTGCTTTCACTACCGTTATCCCTGGAAGAAAATAAACGAATCGTTGCGTCATCAACTGAAAGAAGTTTCAAAAGTTCGGACGAAGTCCTTTTTTAGTTTCAAAGTTTTCAACTCGCATCAAGCTTCGGAATGAAATCGTGTTTTTTTCCAAAGCAAAAAATTTTCCAAAACACAACCGTCCTGATGCAGTGCGAATCCTTTTTTTTTCCGGGTGCAACACGCTATAAGATACTGACATATATGAAGATTTATGTCAAAACAATCGCTGTAATATAGGGTTGCCTCTGACGAATATTCATTTTTTGATTTGACAACTAGTGTTTCTGAAAAATATATCTATCTCGAATATTAACAGAAATCTACCAAGAATATTATAGTTTTGAAATAGTAGTAGTCAAAATTATAATAAGTTTGTCACTAGTTGCAGTTTTTTAATAAAATACAGACACTATACTATCATGCAATTTAAAAAGTTCAAGTACCAATAATGCAAACTTTGAAAGATTTCGTCAGTCAAAATTATCAGAGTTTGTACGAATAGTGGAAACAAAGCGCGTGTAATGGTGCTAAATGTTCCTAGTTATTTAAACGAAATTGAGTGTGTTTGTATCTGTTCATAAAATATTTTTATGCACTCGCAATACATTTTGTGCTGATCATAAATGACATTTCTAACGTGAATTGAAAAATTATGAAATCAGTGAATATTGAAACAAAACACTTCATTCACTTCATTCCACTTCATTCTACTTTATTCCACTTCATTTCACTTCATTCCTCAACATATAAATTTTTCTTTTCATAACAGACTTAATTTTTTAACATCAAAATAAAATTTTCATTTTCTTCCTCAACATATAAAATTTCCTTTTTATAATAGTCTTAATTTTTTAACATCATCATTTTAACTAATATATATCTATTGGTAAATGTTGTATCAAAGTAAGAAAAAAAATAATTTTAGAAAATTAATCAGAATGTCTAATAATGTACTAAATTAAAAATTAAAAACACTAATGATTGAATGTTGAGAATTATACAACCCATACGGTGTCTTCTCTTAATGTCTGTTTTTCTATTCTATAATTTTTTGTCCTTGTATTTTTTGTCTCTTTATTGCATAAAAAAACTGTGCAAAATTTAAATATTTTAAATGACTTAAAGCCCTGTTTCCTAATTATCTTAAAATTTTAGAGGTAACAAATTCGAATAAATTATAAATTTTGGAGTTTGTGTTCGTCAAATAATTCCTTTAAAATTATTTTAAAATGAAATTTTAGCATGTATGTTTACAATTACCAATTAAGTAGAATAAATTAAATATTAATAAACTTCTTTGAATTTTTAATTTGGTTAATAGTATGATTTAAAATGTTTAGAAGCTTTTTTTAAAATTAGCGTTTAATTTTTTTTAGTCCAAAATAGAATTACTCTCATATAGATGCAAAAAAGGCTTTTAGCAATCTTCGTCTAGACATGTAGAGAAAATATAGTTTATTTCTAATAAGACTTACATATTTAATAAAATATTTATACGATAATATTATTTTGTCTTCTGTCTAGACATCGTATCCTTGTTATTTTATTTAGAATTCGAAATTTAATGTTGGCTGTCGAATTATATATCTGGTTGGATAGAGTATATTTTAATTAAAATAATATTTATTTATTTCAGAAAATTTTATTTGTTTGTCTTTTATTATCACCTACATTTTAAAAATCTGAAATTAATTTACACTTGTTTGAAACTAGACGGTCCAACCTAGGCGACCCGTGTTAAGGAAAACCGATATGTGTCCCGGTGCACAGAAAGTAGGTGAAAATACATTAATACTTTTTAATACTTTCCAACATAGTTGAAGTTTTTATGAATTCAGTTTATCTGTCTGTCTGTCCGTGCCCTAACTCACGTATATATATTAGGATTATCATGGAATTGATATATGTTATTGAGGTTTACTATGGCATGGTTGATATTCAAAATTAAGTGTGTAGCACTTATTTTTACGGGGGCACTCAAAAAATTCCGTTACATTACGGTCTATGAAGAAAAATCGTTTGCTGTTTATTTTAATATTGTTTCACTATTTAAAAAATATTGAAATTGATATACTAAGATGCATTACAAGAGGCTTAATATAGAGTATTGTGTGTTTAGCATTCATCGTTCATTTACAGGGACGCATAAAAGAACTCGCTACTGTCTGTTAACAATAATTGCTCTAAGTTCACTTTCAATTGCTGAACGCGTTTTTAAATTTAACTTATTTTTTATCTATTACTTGGTATGTATAAATTCTATAGTTCATATACAGGGCAGCACAAAAGTTCTCGAGTACATTTACGTTTATTGACGCGAATTCCAGAAGGAGATTTCTAAACTGTGCTACGCATTTGCGAACTGAACTAAAATTTAGCATTCTATGTAGTATGCATACAAATCTATAGATCATATATAGGACTGCACAGATAAGTTGAATATTTTTCCGAATATTGTTACAAGAGGCTTACTATAGAGTATTGTGCGTATAGCATTCATCGTTCATTTACAGGTATACACAAAATAATTCGGTATTTTTTGTTAACGATAATTGCTGGAAGTACGTTTTCAGTTGCTGAACGCGTTTTTAAATTTAACTCATCTTTTTTACCTTATTTGGTGTGTATAAATTGTGTATATCAGATACAGAGTAGCACAATAGTTCTCGAATACATTTCCGTTTATTGGCGGAAAATCTAAAGGGAAATTTTAAGCTGTGCTACACGTTTCGTAACTGAACTAAAATTTAGCATTCTATGTAATATGTATACAAATCTATAGATCATACACAAGGTTGCACAAAGGAATTCGCATATTTTTCAGAATATTGCTGGTAATTCCTGAAACTTCCTTTTAAATATGTTATGCGTTTTCCAGATTGTTTACTTAGATATAATCTTTCCCCTTTTTAGACGGTAAAGATTTGTTTTTGGAATTGTTGAAAAGTGTTACATAATCTATGCTTTACGCATGATTTTTCGTTCTTGTTTACATTTAGTACACTTTCATAGATTGTACACTGAAAAGCATTTTTGATACTTTCGTATTAGCCAAATGTCAGTTGTTAATCGCCAAGAACTTCTATATCTATAGCAACCATTCTGCTTTTGATTGTTTCAGAGTTTAAGCGCGCAATTCGATTAAATGTTTGTTAAATTCATGTTTTATTTATATAGTTTATTCTAGAGTAAAATGAAGAACGTAGGTTAGGGAGAAGGGAACAGAAAGGGAGAAAAAGGCAGGAAGGGAAAGAAAAAGTGCATGACTGAAACAAATTAAAAAACCATTGAAGAAAAAACAGTTTTAAAAAATAAGTTTGGTACACAAATTCACCTAAATTCACATAGACAATATTGGAAAAACGTATGACAGTCCCACCCTCTACCTCACAAAAAAAACACCCTCGGTAAAATCGGTTTTCAAAATCCGATGCAAGACTCTAATTTTAAGTATTTTTCTTTAACTCCAAGGTAATTATAAATTAAAAGTTATATTACGGAAAACCTTATAAAAAAAGACAGAAAAAACTCGACCTGCTAAAAAATCAGATTAACCATCTCGATGAATGATTTTACTTTGAAGTATTTTGATTAATTCAAGAATAATTATAATTTAAAAGTACAATGATCACAAACGTACTTATGGAACAAAAACAAAATTCAACACACAGTAAAATTGGAACCAGACCCGGACAAAACCCGCAATTAGGTTTCTGTTATGTCGATATTTTTTTTCGCTGCAGATTGGGATTGATTTGGGTTGACACTAATTATTTCAGTTACGGATAGATTTTAGGTTGAGTTTTGATCCTGCATGGTTAGGTTTGGCTTAATCCATTTTTCAAAGGAAAGATCAGAATATTGTTTCATATGAAAAATTATGTATTTGATTATGAATGAAGGTTTATTTGATCATTTTTATGATCTATCTATACTAATAAAAGAAAGATATCTGTCTAATGTGTGTGTGCGATTACTAGGAAATGATATCGTGTGTAGAACTCTGAAAATTTGGATGAAGATAACCCAAGGCTGGTCCTGATGCACTTGAGACTCAAATTTTTCAGTGTATCTCTATGTACGTGTAGAAGAAAATTTATTTCCCTGCAGATGGAGAACCTTTATATAGTAGAGTAGCAACAAAAAAACACAATGTTTGCGTGCTGAGATTGAACATTTTTTTTAACTATGTGTACCCACAGAGTTTGAGATATTCACGTGAATGAGCTCGTTTAGAGAAATTATATGAGTAAACAAATAATAATTTGGTGATAATTACAGTTTTTTTTAATCCTGACTATCAAGTACATGAATGAGCTCGTTTAGAAAAATTAGACGAGTAAACAAACACTAATTTGATGATAATTGCAGTCTTTTTTAAAAATCTGATTACCAAATAAGCTTTACTACCAGTATGCCTTAACACCTTATAAAGTACATTCAAATTCCTATGAATAAAAATTGCGGCGTTTAATTGACATAACAGCAGCTGAACATTGTATGTGTGATAATTTTATACATATCGATGAAACAAAATATCTGTCAGCAAACGACTTTTTGCGAGAGCGCTAGAAGAAAAACGAGTTTTTTAAAACATACATTTTCAATTTCGAGTTGACCCTACTTGAATATTTTTTTTTGCCCGATTAAGAAATGTATAAATTTACAAAAATATGAAAACAACGACAACAACAAATATTTTTTGAAGTTTTAAAATTAATGACTCCTATCATGTTATCCCAGTGAAAATATTTAATATAAGATAAATTTACTAAACGATTCTAATTTATTAAGATAGCTGTTATATCAAAGGAATAAATAATTTACACTCTTTAATCATGCACATAAAACTCACATATCAAACTTTTTAAAATCAAGGTACTTTGAAATATATCTCTAGGAGCGAAGTAATATTATATACTTAAAATAAATACTTTCCTTTTACCTGAGCATTATGATTAATTAATTTTTAAAACCCAGAAACTGTCAAAATTCTAACATCGACCTTACAGTCATCCTGCAGTATTTTTGAAGCATTGTCACCCGTTATTTAGCACCACTATTTTTATTTCGGGATTTAATTATGTAAATTGGAAAAGATGTTTCAAAAGTTAACTGATTTTTCATGCCGTATCTCGTTATTTATCATTAATATTTTGAAAGCTATAGAGTGAGTTAACATGATTTTGTAGATAACAAGTGGTATAAAATTTTTTTTTTTAGTCAATTCCTACTTTTTAATCATAAATATATAAAATATACCCGTGCAGCATTAATGTCCCACGTTATCTTTATTGAACATTTTTTTTTATAATCATCGTTGCGGAATTTTATTTTTGTGGCATCACTAATTTGAGGAAAGTCTTTCATTTCATTTATTAAAACAATGGGAGAAATTTTGTTTCTCCCATATAAAACTAAAATTAATTAATTAAATTTAATTCATTAATAATTATTTGAAAAAACTGTATTAACATCAAGTGTCATCCACTATAGGTTAAAAAATGTATTTGAACTTGAGTGGATGAATAGAAGGTATTTTATTAACGATTGAAAATTTTAACAATATATATAAATGTATAGAGAGTGTGAGCCAATAGTCGGAATTGAAAAATAGTAGTGTCTTGCCGGGAAAGTAATTGTGTTATTGTTTCAATACGTAAATTGTGAGATTTCATGGTTTTTCATTGAAGGTCGGTGTTACTTACGACAATTTATATATTGGTTATTATTTACTTTTCAATATATAGGTAAGGTAAAGCTAGGATAGTCTGCGCACAATTCAAAAGAATAACAATAAAAAATCTAAATATTAAATTTTTGCTAAACTAACCATGAATAATTTTTACTTCATTTGTTTTTTATGCATTTCCAATGCTATTTTGTTGTTCTGTTGTAATTTAATAGAACTGTTGTAATAAAACCAAGAAAGTTATTTTGCGCAATCTGTCCTTACAGGGTTGGTGTGATTGCGCACATGAGTAGGAGAGATTGTTACTAATAATAACTACAATTAAATTGTTAACAATAATAATTACACTTAAATGACAATGTTGTAAGGTTTTTGTGAACAAATATTATTGTATTAGGAGTGAATATTTCAACCTAATGATTAAAGAATCAGAAAAAGGAAATAATTAAAAAAATTATTAAAAAATTCTAATTAAAGAGAAAAAAAATTAAAGAATCAGAAAAAGCAAGTCCAAATAAGATTACAAAATAACATTAAGTTACTTGATAACACGTTTAACTTAAAATGAGTCCATTTTCATTTTTTATTTTTTAATGCAAATTTACCAATAAGCTGCGTAATCTCTCCTAGCATAGAAACTAATGGGAACAATGCACTATCTCTCCTAAGTAGCAGATGCGCAAACTCTCCAATTTCAGTAGGGGAGATTGCGCGGCCTTTTATTTAAACATGGCCGCTACTGAAACGAACCGTTGGTGTTCACACTGTTAGTCTAGATTAGTAGCTTATGATAAATCGTTTAAGTTTAAATTATTTTGCACTACTGACATTGCATAGAAATACTGACGAATAGCTATGAAAATTCAAGCACTGACTTTGGGAAAACAAAACAAAATAGCAATGCTTTATCTTAGACGCTCAAAACAATCAACGTGCACTTTCAAGTAGACACTCCACTACTGCTGTTGTACAACTACCTGCTGTCGCAGCGCTCTCACTCTACATCTACCCCCCGAACCTCTATGTGCGCAATCTCTCCGACCGCGTCATCTCTCCTGGCTTTACCTTATATTTAGTAAAAAGAGTAGAAATTTCTCCTGCAGAAACCTTCTACATGGAATTCTGTCAAGAACAAATAAACTGTGCATAGCGAGAGTACTCGCTCCAAATACATAAAATCTGAAAAAGGAATCATACTTCTACGATCTTTAGTTTTTAATAAAAATGAAAAAAAAAGAAAAAAAAGATTGAATCACATTCTACGAACATGAAAAAGGATTTAATGGGAAGTTACTTAAAATGACCGCAATACATACCGAGGTATGACTGAGTTCAACGTGAAATAAGCGAGTGAATAAGAACCCTCATTGTAATGTCCACACATGTTCGTAGACGCGTTTCTGTTCAATCAACTTTTGTTTGTTAATTATTCAGCTATACATACCAGTATGTTTCAATATGTAATGAGATTATTTTTATCACCTACTTGTGTAAACATACTTAGTATCACAATGCAAATACCGATGTTCATGTTTCTAGTAAAGTTTATCGGTAAATCGCATGCGATTACTCTATAAATAATTGTCTTTAAAATCTCAAAACTTGCCAACGTACTAATACATGGCCTTCAACTTACTCTGCAATGCTTTTGAAGCATTGCCATTTATTAGCACAGTAGTATTTAGTTTTGCATTTAACTGAGTGAAGTGGGAAAAGCTTTTTGAAAAATAAGTGAGATTTTAATACATTTTGTATGAAATCCATTATTTATCATTACTATTTTTTAATGTTCTGGAATGAGTGAATAACATCTTTAAAAGAAAAAAGTTTTGTGGCTTTCAGGATATGTTGATTGTGTTAATGCATTTATATATAAAATAAAGTATTGCATATGTTTTTCATTTAAGGTTGGTGTAACATAAAATAATTCGTACATTCATTATTGTTTAACTTTAAATATTAGTAGTAAAAATATCTATTTCTTCTGCATCATGCTTATGTATTTTCTGTATACGATTAATTTATTCCACTATTCTAAGTTATTTAGAAAGCTGTTAACTTAATGATAAATTATTTCTTATTATCATTTTGAATGTTCTGGAATGAGTTAACATCATTGTAAAAAGAAGAAAAAAATGGCTCTCACGAAAAGTTGATTGTGTTATTGTTTTTATATATAAATTATTGCATGTTTTTGCATTTAAGGTTTGTGTAACTTAAAATAATTTGTTTATTCATTATTGTTTAACTTTAAATATTATTAGTAAAAATAGCTCTTTCTTATGCAGCATGCCTATATATTTCAATATGGGATTAATTGACTGCGCGATTGAAAATTATTTAGAAAGCTGTTAATTTAGTAAAACATGTATTGTGGTTTTTTTTTTTTAACTGCGTGGTTCTTACGGCGAAAAATTTGATGATTGCGGGTCAGTATCAACTTATTTATCTTTTAACTGTGTGGCTCTTACGGCGTATTGTCTGAAATCAAGACATTTTAATATACATTTCTAGAAGCCAGTTTTAACAGAAATAATTTATGTACTTAAAATAAATGAGTCCTTTCATCTAGCTCTGTAATTAATTGTCCCAAAATTACCTAATTACACCGCACAAAAAAATTACCTTTTTATTTATTATTTTATAATTTGAATTGTGGCGGTAGAAATGTGCAAATATCAAAGAGCCATTTTTTTTGCATTTGTGGTTCGTAGAAAACCCGTCTCGAGGTGTCTGAATTTGTAAATGACGCTTATTTTGATTAATATGGGCATTCATTACGGACGGTTAAGGAAGCCAGATAAACTAATGTGATGTGTGAAATTGTTTTGAGCCTTAAGTTTTTTGGCAACTAAAAAAATAAATATTTTAAATATAAATCAATCATATGGCACGAACCATCAGCCATCATGACGATTGTTGTTTTTATATTACAGGCATAATGAAAACAAACTTGAAAAACCGTTCTCAGCGAATCTGTCCTAACTTGCTATCAGCGTCAAAGCCAGATATAAATTCTCGCAAAAAATTAACTCGTACCACCAACTTCTAGGAAAATAGATGGCATCCATATTACGGAGCAAATTGACACTCAACTGCGATTTCGTATCAGAATATTCTTTGAATTCACCTCACTCACTCACCCCAAATTAGCTAAATGATTTAGAAAGAGACCTTAATCTGTCAAAATCCGCATCTGGATTACTAGTTTTCCGGTTAAAACAGAAAAACAATGCTGGCAAATGACACCTAACTTTCATAAGACAAAAGATTGTACCTATTTGGTTGAAACCACGTTAACCAATTTCCAACAAATCGGATGCAATATTAGAGTCAAATTCAGTTTTCCATAATCTGTTGGACTACTTTCCTAAAAGTATTTGTGATTTAAACAAGAAACAGGGTTAAATTTGCATCCAGATAATCAAGTGTTATGAAAAATAGTTATTGAGCTATTGAGGACGCTAAGATAGGCATAGAATTAAACTTTCAAAATCACGTATCGATATTTTAAATACTAGAGCTGCTGCAGTTAGCTGTTTTTATTTTTTAAGTCATGGCTACATTTTAAATCGAAATAATAGATAATATTTTAAGAGCCATAATGTTCGGCAATGATATTAATAGAGACATTACATATGCCCTACAATATTTTTTTTAGCATTTTCACCCATTATTTAACGCCAGTATTAATTTTTTTTGGCCTTAATGGAAGTAAGTGAAAAGAACATTTCGAAAGGTAAGTGGAATTTCAGGACTTTTCCTACAAAATTCATTATTTATCATTAATATTTTGAAAATTGTGGAATAGACTAACAATATTTAATATATATATATATATTTGTCGTACTTCCAAAAATGCAATAAAAATAACATATTTTTCTTTTTTCCATTTAAGTTGGTGTCACTCATTATAATTTATAACTTAGTTATTGTTTCCACTTAAAAATTATTAGTAAAAATATATTTCCCTTTTAGCATGCTTTTTTATTTGCAATATGAGATTAATTTACTAAAAGATTCTACCTTTTTTAGAAAGCTACTAAGTTAAATGCAATATTAATTATAGATTCTTTTAACCATTAAGATTTATGACATATTTTCTATAATCGAGATACTTTAATTTACATTTCTAAGAACCGATATTAAGATAAATATTTTGCATACTTAAAATAAATGTCTCTTTTCATTTAGCTCTTTAATTAATTGTTTAAAACTCCAACAATGTCAAAATATTAAAAGAGTAGTTACTCTTACTCTGCATTATTTTTGAAGCATTGTCACCCATTATTTAGCGGTAGTATTTTTAGTTTGTCATTTAATTAATTCAAGTGCAGAAGGCTTTTGAAAAATAAGTGACATTTCAGGCCATTCCTTTCAGAATGCATTATTTATTTTTATTATTTTGAAAGTTTTCGGATGAGTTAACAATATCTATAAAGGTAAAAGGCTCGACCGAAAAGGTTTTTAATGTTTTTATACTTAAAACAAATTGTCAGATTATTTTGTTTGGCGTTTAAAGTCACTTATTATAGTTGATATAGTTATTATTATTTACATTTAAATATAATTAGTCAGAAATTAGGTTTATCCGATAGCATGCTTATATATTTTCAATATAAAAGATTTCTACATAAATGGTTATTTCAGTACTTTTTTTACGTATTAATTAGAGAATGTTTTTAAATGATGCATATACGCAGTAGTCAGTTATGTCCCAAAATAATACCTAAAAATACCTTTCAGTGTCTCAAATTTATTCTTACATTTGAGGACATCGCCTTATTTGTCCCCAAAAATTTTTTAAAAATATTGTCAAACTATTATAGACTTATTAAAATACTATTAAAATCCGTAATAACAATTTTAAGATGTTAAAAGATGTATTCGAAAATGAGAATGTGAGCAAATTTTTTTTAAGTACAATAATCGTATCATAAAATAATGCATGGCATGTCATATTTAATCATCATATTTTAATCATCATAATTTTTCATCATAATAATATATTTCATAATGCATCATTTGTCATCATCATTTTGCATCATAATTATATTTTAATCATCACCACATTGAATTTACCTGATCGATAAACATGTTAATATATCGTGTTACTACATTTTATGTATTACAGATCTCAAGAAACTTTAAGGATTTTTAAAGAAATTTCCATTTGGAGCTCGGAAATATCTTGTCTGTGTAATTTGTAAAACAGAATTTACTAACTTCAAACTTCACTAACTATATTGTACCTCACTTAACTATATCTGATGTATGGAATTCGTGCATTCGTATTATATATATTTTTTTCATTTTACTTGGCGCAGTGATTTATTATAGACGAAGTCGAAAAATTTAAATATATAGTGCTGAGAAAAACATTTATAGTTTATATTTCAGACTTATGGAGACATGGTACTGTTATGAAAATTTCGGACTTACAAATATATTATATATGATTATATTATATATGACATTTTATATGATTATAAAATGTTTTAAAATATATAATCTTTGAAAGTTAACGTTTATATATTTCTCTAGATCTTGACAGATGCTTCTTTTAATTTTTTTTTAACCGTTAGTTTTGTGTAGAAAAAAAAAAAACATTTTTTGTGGTAAACTTATACAATAAATAAAAAAAATGCAACATTTCAAAATATTATCTCATAAATACTACACTATTATTTATACACTATTCGTCTATTATGCACTATTTTACATACTAGATGATACTACTCCAGATTACCAGGTAACAAAAAAATAGATGAAAATTAAATAATTGAAAATTTCAATAGATTTCTTATACTTCTTATGTTTTTCTAAATTGCCAAAAACAATATTTAAAAGCATTTTTATATTGTTTAACTCAATTGTGTAATAAAATAAAGTTTGGAAAATTATGAGCTTTGAGCTATGAAG
Source organism: Maratus michaelseni (assembly GCA_963931845.1). Lineage (NCBI taxonomy): Eukaryota > Metazoa > Arthropoda > Arachnida > Araneae > Salticidae > Maratus > Maratus michaelseni. The sequence goes on from OZ007596.1 coordinate 185,204,893, forward strand.
ATTTCTGCATTAGCTGCATGCCAGGGTTAATATCCAAAGATTTCACTATTTGCAGCAGTACTTTTGATTCCGATTTTTTCAGTTTTAAGAGCGTAGTTCGATTGTATATCTGGGGAATTTGTGTTTTGTTATATTATTTTATTTTTTTATTCATAAAGTTTTAATTCCGTTATGGAATGTTAACCGGAGACGAATTTTTAACCATTTAAGAGCAAACGGTTAATCATCCTTAATAGGGCTGCACGCTATGCAGATAAAATAAAAAAGTTCATGAATGAAAATTATTTTAAAAACCATAAAAAATTTAAGTAGACCATTAAAGCAAATTGTATTTGAAAGGCTTTTTTCTTTTATTCTACGATATAAAAATTGAAATTGTGCGAAGTTCAGGAGAAAAAAATTGCAGTAAAACTTAATTTACTGCTCAAGTTGTTGTCCCCGTCAATATAATGTTAGCGTTACTCACGGACATGTTTTAGTTTTATCATGTAGATATTAATTTGTTTTTCTATTGTTTCAGATGAAATAACTCAGAGAAATATCTTGTACAGCTACATATCGAAGAAAAACGAAACAAAAAGGCTTATGTTTCAATAATAATTAATAAAAATTGTGTTTTTGAAATTCAAAATGTTTGATCTTGTTCGCAAAAACTCATATATTTCTACCTTGTTTAAAACGTCAAACAATTTTCAAAAAATTTACTCATTTATCAAGCTGAAAAACTCCTATGCCTCCATAAATAGTGAGAAGCAGTGTAGGGCAAGGAAGTGTTTTACAATGAGTACATTTTGCATATTTTAAAATGGACATTTTAAACTGTATTTTATGTGTATTTAACTGACATTTTAAGGTACACAAACATGATACGTCTGATTACTTATACATAAAAAAAATATTTCAGACAATTAAAATTAGTTAAAATACACATAAAAATTACTAAAAATACACGTTCAGAGCTCAATTTCAGACCTCGTCATCAGTACACACATAACGGACATTAAAACAATGATAAACAATTTTACAAAAAGACGTCTAATCCATCAGTTAAAGTCAAAGTCAAAAAGATCAAATCAAAACTGTATATACTCAGATGGAATGGGGCTTGCTTCGTTCAGAGATGAGTCTGCCAGTTTCGTGTACCATCCCTCGAGGCATATTGTCCAAGACGTAGAAACCGATCATATCCCGGGCTTTGCTAATGCTAATGTAATTAAATCAAATCTACACAAGGCGCGTGCTCCTAGAAGGGTGGTATACGAAATTGACAGACTTTCCTCGAACCAAGCCCCAGTCTATCTCAGTATACAGTTTTCATTTGATCTTTTCGACTTTGACGTTAACTGATGTATTGCAGGCTCTTTTGTAAAAATTGTTTATCATCGTTTTCATGTCTGTTATGTATGTATTGATGTAGAGTTCTGAAACTGAGCTCAGAACGTTTATTTTTAGTAATTTTCATGCGTATTTTAACTATTTTTAAGTGTTTGAAGTATTTTGTTTTTATGATTTTAAATTGTGTTAAAAATGTTTTCAACATTTACTTTTATTTAAATTTTCATACAATTAATAGGTATAAAAATTTTAAAACAGGCTTCTTAACATAACACATAACAGTATACAACTGGCAAAATTAACACATTTTTCGATAACAAATTTTACACATTCTGAAAATTTGCATTTCCCTAAACCTTTGAAAAGCTGCTGCTTTGTCGCAAATAGCTTGAAACAAAATTTAACGGGAAAATTAATTTTAAATTAAGCTTTAAACTAAAGCTTAAAACAGCCAGCTATTCTATGTATTTAATTTTCTCCCGTAATATGAGACTATCTGATAATAAAGAAAATGAAATTGTTATGTGATTTTTAAAAACTTCTCGTAAAATCTTTTTCTTTAAATGTAAAGAATATTTCATCATTTAAAGAATATTTTCTATAATGTTTTAGACGAAAATTTTAATTAAAGTTTATGTGTGCTCCTGTTTTAGCTGATTTTCTTAGACAATTAAAGCCCTTTATATAATAAATCTTGTTAAAAAATGTTATAAGCAATGGGTATTAATGTAATAATGATAATGAGTAATACACTAAATTACTTAATTACTTCTTACAGCTAATAAATTATGTAATATCACATAAACTTTTAATTTCTAACTTTATGAAATTTCCAAAAATATTATTAATAAAATTTCTAATTTGAGAAAGAAAGTAATAATTACAGTAATTAAAAGAAAGCAAAAAATGTTAATTGAAAAACACACTATTTCTTTACTTATGTTAGATTTATTTCCCTTCTTTTATTGTTGAGTCAATAAAAATCTGAGATATAACCGGATTTCAATTTTAAGGTGAAAATCTAAATTTATCAATTTAACCAGGTTGTCTATGTAAAAAATTTAAAGAACAAATTAAAACAACAAATTTATTGTATTATATTACTTATTGTTTACATTTTATACTTTTAGTAAAAATGTTCCAATATGGGTTAGAGCAGCCATACTTAACCTGCGGCCCGCGGACCGCATGTGGCCCGCGTGTGGCCCCTTTTATGTGCGGCCAGAGACACATAATCATTAATCAATCTTTTAAAAATTAATTGAGATGTGAATAAAAAGTGTTTAAGACCTTAAATATTGTTTTATATATTATCATGAGAAGACAAAATCTGCCCTATTATTCATAACTTAATTTAAAATTATTTAAACTTCTAAAATGCCGTTTGCTTAGTCAAAAGTTCTTTTTAACGTAGTTTTATTTATTCTACACTGATGTATACATTTTTTAATCTTCAACACTAATTAAACATTATTTCAAATTAATTAAATTTGCACTATGTGTCTGCATTTAAATGAAAAAGTAAATAAAAAAATATTTGCATTGATTTATTGGAGAAAATCTCCTGATTTTTTTTTTCTTTACAGCTTAGAAATTCTGCATTGTTACATTATTATGTATTATGCTTATCATAAAGCTAATACTACTTTTTAGGGTTGAACGTTTGTCTCGAAAAAAAAATGGCACCAAAAATTTTTAACACCACTATGTCCAAACAACAAATTTCATGGCATATTTCTACAACAATTGCAGTAGATATCTATCACAAAGTTTATTGTTTGGAAATAGTGATGTTAAAACTTTTTTGGTAACATTTCTTCCGCGACAAACGTTCAAATCTGATAATAATAACTTTGTTATACTACTTATGGTATCTTACTATTTTAATTACTCTTTTTTTAACCTATGTATAAGTGCGTTGCGGCCCGCCTAGCGTGCGAAGTATACGTTTCCGGTCCGCGAGAAAAAAAAGGTTGAGTATGGCTGGGTTAGAGAATGCGAACGTTAGGTTTCCACGGTGGCAGTGTCGAGTTCGGTTCAGCTCTCGACGATTTTGCTCCCGGCTGTATTTGTGTTGTCCTATTGAATCCGTACTAAGGATCCGATATATATTTCGTTTGTCGTGTTGTATATGGAAGAATAAAAAATAATAAAATATATGTAGAGGAAGAAAATTTGTGTGAAGTTATATATTGGTATTCTACATTTCTGTTAATAAAAGGAATCACCGGAGCAGCTATTGGTCTCAAAGCAACCTATTGTAATTTTATCGTTCCGATATAAATTAATTTTGCCCTCTCGGAAGTTAAAATTATATATATATATATATATATATATATATATATATATATATATATATATATATATTGAATATTATAATTATGTGTGTAGTTCAACTTCATTTTTATATTCAATTTTTATGCATTTTTATCAAACATTTCAGGACCGAGTATTTTTTTTTATATTGAGGAAAATTTATTTTTCCATTTTAAAAAAAAAGCTATCAAAAAAGCGGAAAATAAAGTGTGTTACAATTTAACACGTATGATAGTAGTTATTTTGCTTGCTATTAGCATGTTAATGGGCTAAGTAATAATTTTTAAAACGATTTTCTAGACGAAATTTTTAACGCTGCGTCATCAAATTTATGCGGTTTTTGAAAGTTCCATGAAAGTTGTTTATTAAATGAAATCATTGTATTAGGGTCTATTTCGTGAATTAAATTACGTAACAAACATCTATCATTAACAGAATTGCAAATCTGGTGGAAACACTCATCAATCGAAAGACACACTTATTAAGTTTTAAACATTCTCACAGCCGTGAACTGATATATCCCTTCACTATGCTGTAGATTTCACACAATAGAAGCAGTCTTTAAATTAATATAATTCTTCAATTATAATGTAGTTTTAAAGCATTTAGTAATTAATAATACTCTCAAGGATTATATTCATATACGTAATGAGGTTTTTTATATCATGTTTGAAATATCTTTTTTTAGCATTTAAAAAAAATAAGAGAGAAAAAATTTACATTTTTCCCTTTTGCTCGGCGGAATAAAGTTTGTATCAACTACATATGTTGGAAACCTGTTAAACTATATTACCTAAGAAGCCATGGAAGTTCCTGGCCTACAGAAAATAGGCATGAAAGATGACTAAATCATTGAGCTTAATATAATGAGTCGCTGACTCCCTATTCTATTACCTTGAATCCAACCAAGATTGTCCATGGATACTGTGTTATGTAATTTCGGAAGGGAAATTATGGCAAATCTCAGATTTCCTCCCATAGGGCAGTATGCGGTAGAATTTTTCAAATTCGTTTAGCTTTTTTGTAATATGATGAAGATGGTATTAAAAAATGGTTCCCTTCTCAGAAGTAGTGCAGATGTTTCGATGGGTTTTCTCTTGATCCCACTGTAGAGTATTAAACATATCGCGAAGTGCTACATGATATTAAGTTTTTTTTGTTTAGTTGAAAATTAATAATAGTTAACGTTATAGTGGCCGCCGAATTGCAAAATTCCATGTGCTTTTGACATTCGTGTACAGCTATGTTGCTGCATGAAGTGAAGTTTATTATTATTATGTTATTTTATGTTCATTTTATGGTCAGAAAGCGCTCTTACATGAGTTGCGGTGATTGCGGCACAACTAAATTTCGTGTATTTTTTAAATTCGTATACAACAAGGTTTCTACATCCAGTGACATTTTTTTCATGAGCGTAAATATATCAATGCATTCTAGTGACCAAATCATTACCAGATTTTCAGTATTTTGAGATTATGATACAAAATTTCGCTGCATATGGGGATCTTTTCTTTTTTCATAATCATAAAGTGATAATTCATAAACGTAAAATTATGCTATTCCTTGCTTTATTCAGCGTCATATGTGTCTGAGACTCGTGTACATCGCGGTTGTTCCTCTATTTTCTCCTCCAGTGGCCTTATTTTATATTCGTATTCCGTCTTTTGCCAGAAAACTGACCTAAACAGTTCAGCAGATTGTCAGAGATTTTTAGTTTTATAAAAAGATGAATTAATGCCAAGGTATTGGACGCTTGTCTCATTTTATGAATTCAAACATGTAACAGAAAATATAAGCAAGTTGTACGTTACATTGATATAAAAGGAAATTAAAAGTAGTATAGTAAATTTGTGCATTGAAGTTTGAATATAATTAATTTTACAAAATCCTAAAATTATTTTACCATTGCCTTTTTCTTTCACGAATTTTTGGAGTGGAAACATGGATAATAACAAAATGAATGCTGCAAATATTACAAACAACACAGTGAAATATGGGATGATGCATACCAGGAATAACTAAGAGAGGAAAAAATAATTATCTGGATCAGACCTTTAGGAATATCAGATATGGATTCGAAATTTTTGAATAAAACGTCTTAACATGTCTTAACATGGTAACGAATTGTACCGTTTTAACGTAAATATAAAACAAAATGTGTGCTACTACTTTTGTTTAAAAATAGATTTAAAAAAATATGAAACTTTTTCTAAAATTAAAATTAAAAAACGCAAGAATCTGTCAATTATTTTTTTAAGAACCCCCCATTAAAAGTAAGACGAAATATTAACATAAAGAAAGAAAAGGAATGTGAAAATCTGAATAATATTACCAAAAGCTTAATAAAGCTTATAAAATATATATTTTTTTAATTTTCCTTTTTTATTCACCATTAAAATTCTTATATTATAGTTTTGAATATATATTTAAACATATTATGTTAAGTTTAATTTATTTCACAATTTAGAGCTAATATACTATATTTTAACATTTTACAAGCTATTATCTGTAAATACACATATATCTAGTAGCATTAAAGCACATACAAAAACATAAATAACAGAAAGTAAACTATATTTAGCAATATCTCTAAATGTTGTTTTTCTCCTCTGGGATTGACTAGAGATTAAGATGAAGAACTACTCTAATTAGTTTTGTATACTTTTGTAAGCTTCTTACATAGTTTCCTATCAGGAAATTCTCTCAGCTTTTATACATGAAACTATTATCTCATAACTTTCTTTTAGGTACAAAACAATGCATTATTAAAAATTTAGGCTTTTTGAAGACCTGAGAAATATTGCAATATCTGTATATATGCAAGGTAAAAAAGGCTAACGTTGGACAAATGATTCATTACCAATAAAAATTAATTTGCAAATTTTAAGTCTTTACGGCTAAAATTGTTTAAAAGAAAATATTTTTGATTTAATATTTTTTATGAATAAATGTGATAAAAATCTGTAAGTGACTATTGACATATATTTATTTATTTATTTATTTATTTATTTATTTATACATTTTATATAAGGTTAGAGAGACAAGTTACACACAAACTATTTAATGCATTATCTATGTCTACTGCTACAATATTTACTGTATTGTTTAATTATATAAAATTTGGAAATTGAATGAAACTTTATCAGTATTTATAAATTTCTTATGGTTATAACAATAAAACAAATAGAGTGCTTCAAAATCTTAATAACATGATTCGCATATTTATGAGTTTGATATTTTCTAAGAATATTCACGGTCTTTTGTATGTAGTTTGTTTTGTATGTAATAATATGTAGTTAAACTTGCGTGTAAGTAAAGTTTTAATTAGATCAAGCGCCATTTGTTATCAATAAAATTAAATGTTTAACAAACTTTGTGAGCGCAAATCAGCCACATATATAATTATACGTAGACACACATGCATACACATAGGTAGTAAATCCATATTATTAAGCAAAAACATGTCTGTCAGTAACGCTGAAGGCATTTCGATGGTGGCCAATAAATTTCGCTTTAACTGTAAATTCTAAATAACTTCTAAATAATTTTTACTATGTCGAAAAGAGGAAAAATGCATTCAGTTGTACCATTAAAAAAATGTATTTCAATTTATTAATTTTTATGGATTTAAAAATAATTTTCAACTATGAATGTTTTTCAATCTATCTCAATCGTATGCAACCCATTTGCGCATGATTATCCTGTTTCTAGTAAAAATAACAAAAATAATTCAACATTTGTTTCCGTAACGAAATTTAAATTTCGTCAATAAATAAGTAAATAAATAAATAAGTTTCATTCACATCTATACTTATTCGAGTAGAAACAAAATATATTTTTGAATGCAATTTGTTAGAAAACTGTAAATCAATTTATTATTAATTAATTATATGTTTCGTAATTTTCAATCATGTTTTTTGTAATTTACCTCAATAATGAGCATATGCCCATTTATCGCAGCTAATAACTATCGCGAAATGGCTAGTTTGTAATCCAGGTTATACCCCGATTATGGAGATGTGTTATAACTGCGGAGAAAATAATAAGTTCAAAAGTCAACAAAAAGGAGGGTAAAGGAAAACAACTAAAAAGTTGAAGTTTTAGATCGGTGAAAAGAAAAATTTTTCGTGATATATTATCATAATGGTTCACAAAATGTTCGAACAACCTGTGGATGTATATGTTTTTTGTTTCAAAATAACAGTTTCAGTATTAGAAACCGATAAGCAAAAGTAAAGAGAATGCTACAGAGTTATTAAATTTTCAGTTGACTACGTATGTTTGACGAGTTGTTTCTTTCTTTTTTTTTTTTTTGGTACATTATTAAAAATCTGCAGCATACTCTTCAGTCATTCAAACTCTTTTATATAAAATGGTTACATGACCACAATTTATCTCTGGCCTGACCAATGAGGACGTTTCATAATATGTCAATTAACAGTTATTTTCAGAAACGGTTGGATGACAGGACATTTTGCTGTAAATATTTTACAGTGTAATTACATATTATCCATGCATGGAAGTTAGATCGCCAAGATTGGTTGCCAATCGCCAATCATGTTTATATGTGCGCTTTTGTTTCTGATTCAAAATCATTTTAACATTGCTTGAGAATTACTAAGCTTGTTAAAAGATCTCACTTAATTTATATAAATGATTATCTCCTTATATAAATACCGACATAAATAAACAAACATTTTTTAACATTGTGTTTTCTTTATCTTACATTTTAATAATTATTTAAATTGATGTTTACGACTTCTTTATTAATCAAGTTTTAAAGAAGAAGGATTCCTAAATACGATAAAACTAAAATACAATTAAAGAAAAAATCACACCAGAATTATATTTCAAGATGGATGTCTTTTGTGTGTGTGTGTGTGCGTATGCGTTTCTAAGTGTATTTAACTTAACATCATATTCTGAAGATGGTCATAGAAGTTGACCGAAACGTCAATTTGATGTATTTTTAAAGTTTAATTTTGCATAAATATTTATACATAATTTAGTAAAAACGTGTGGTTTACCTTACACAAAACTTTATATACGATAATTATCTCTCTCTATATATATATTGGTTTTCATACGAGGAAATATTAAAAAAATATATATTAAATTTTAGTTATGCAATTTCCCATTAGGAATGCTACTAGCGTAAAAAAATGTAATGTGAAAAATATTACTAATACATAAATTTGACAATGGCGACAGCTTGTTCTGAAGATTTGAGCGAAATTCTTTCGTGGGAAGGGTGTTTGAAATGCGTTCGAAAAATTAGTTGAAAACATAGTTATAATGAAAAACGTAGTCATAATGATGAAAACGTAGAAAAACAAAAGTTAAAAACAAGTCATAAAATCACACGAAGAATCATAAGTTACATAAAGATCATAGAAAATAGTTCTTCCAATAGTAATTGACGATAATGTGTAGTGCATCTGAATTATTTTGTGGTGGCCTGTTAAAGAATAATAAATGTTGCATCCCATTTCTTCAATGCCAATAAGCATTGTTAACACATAGAAATATCGGTTTCAAGTAACTAAAGTTCACTTTAAATTTATACAGGCACCAACGAATTTTTTTGTGATCGAAATTTTTGTGCGGCACTGTAAATTAACTATAATTGTTATATACATTCTCTTGAAGAAAACACATGCTGTAGGTGACAGTAACAACAAGCTAAAATTACATTACCGCCAAATTTCTTCAAACTCCGCATTTAAGGGTTTAAAAATTGCTTCATAAATTCGTTTCATAAAATCATTATGTTAGGAAGTTATATATACTAGGACATCCAACCCGGGCTTCCCAAGATAGAGAATATATCTGTAAACCATTTATTTATTTTTTTAAAACTCTAATAGATTTTTTATATTTAATATATTTTTTAAATTGCTCGTTAACAACACCAAAGAATATTTTTATATGAAACATGTCAATTATATATTCAAATGAAATTTTGAAATTTATTAAAAGCAGTAATTTTGGATTGGTCTCGTGCCAGAAGTTAATAGAAGTTAGACGAAATCGCTAAAAATTTCGTTATCTACAGCAGTGTTTTATTATGATAATTTAAGCGGTTTTAAACGCTTATATTAATTACATGTCTGTTAAATATGTGTTTTATTTATACTGTTTTATTTATTGCTTAATGGAATTTTAATTCCGTTATTGAATATTAGTTGGAAAGAAATGCTGAACTTTTTATATTGTTTAAAGTATGCAATCGGATTAAAATTTTGTAATCGTCTGCAATAGAAATATGATTTTTCTAAAAAAAAATCATGTTTGAAATTTAATTAAAAAGCCATAATAAATGAGTAAATTGCATACAGTTTTCAAACAAATTGCATTTTAAAATAGATTTTCCCCCCTATATAACGGTACGAAAAAGAAAAGTATGCGATGTTTAGAAATTTAAAAATTGCAATAGCAAAAATCGCAAAACCGAAATTTTATAGTCAACTGTTGCCATTCGGAAAATAACGTCAGCGTTACGCACGGACACGTTTGTCCTTTGTAATATAGATAGATAGGATAAATATGAAAAGTGTAAAATGGCAGCTTGAGAGCAACTTCAAATTTCGGATTTTCGCTACGCACTTGGATGATTAAATATTTATAGAAAGATAGCCGCGAAGCCTATCATATATAATTCTTCAAAATTTCATTTTTCACAAAGATGTTATGATGTATTGAGCACAGGAGAGAAAGATTTCTGTCAACATGTTATACGTAAGCAATTTACTTAAATATGGCAACTTAGTTATTAGATATTAAATATAAAAGTGCCAGAATACCTGATTGAAAACTGGATATCGCAACATATTTCAGACGCAAATTTCAATCTGTTTTCCTGTTTTCAATTATTATTTTATTTTTTTTATTTTTTTTAACTTTTAAAAGTTGTTTTTTAGAGATTTCACTATTAATGAACAAATCATAATTTTATTCTTTTCAATCATAATTTTTTTTCATTTATTTTACGTATTACATATATTTTAATTTTTTAAGTGAAACCATTTTGGGAAAAGTATCATAAAAAGAAATCAGAATGTTTTTCTTATTAGAAAATGATACTATGCTTATTTCAGAACTCATATACACAATTGCAGATCTAAAGGCTTTTGTGCCAATTTTGGGAACACGGCCTAATTCAGCATTTTCTATTTACTTGCAAACTTCAAAAGCATTTTCCGGATTTTTTAAATGTAAACGTTTTCATAACTTTTTGCTAACATTTAAAGTATTTATATTCTAATATCTTGATTTAATATTCAAGTAACATAGGTAAAGATATTTAAACAATTAGAACAATATAGCTAAGATTAAAAAAAAAACTCGAAATAAGATGATACGCTGGAAGTTTAAGTGAAAATATTACTTTATAAATTAATTTATGAATAAAAAATTATAAGCAGTAATAAATAAAATAAAAATTAGATACAAAATCCTCATACCTTTATTGTTTATATAGACACATCTGCAGTAACACAACAATAATAAAAATGGACGTAGTATTTGTCTTTTTTTTAAATGTAAAAATCGGATGAAATATTCATAAAATACCTGATATAAAATATATTTTCGAAACAAACGAAGTATTTTTAAAAATAATAATAGCTAACAAATACGCTTACATTTATATGGAAAAAAAATATTACTTTATAATTGATAATAAAAGTTTTTTTTTTTTTAGGTTCTCCATTAAAGATACGAATCTTCCTGAAAAATAAAGTTTTGTATGATTTGTATTTTTTTTTTTTTATTATAGCACAATTTTCTCCGATATCTATTCTTTTATTGACAAAGACAAAAAAAAAATCTGACAATTCTACATTCTCCAGTTTCTTTGTAAAAGAAAAAGAGAATCGATTTTGTCTTTGGAGTTGACCGTTTCAGCTTCATAAAACACAGATGAAAGATTAATAAAAGTTTTGAATTTTCTAGATATAACTAAAAAAGTAAAACATGTAACAAAATTACACTACAATAGAAGACACATCTAGTGCTGAAAGAACATTTTAATGTTTTTTCCTTAAACTAATTAATTCAATTAAGTAACAAAGAGAACAATTTACTTAGAACTAAATTTCATTATTTTTTCTTAATAGTTTTTTTTTATAATAAATAACTTTTCTGTGCTCAAAACATAAAGCATAATTTTTATGCTACTACATCGATCAAATGCCTTTTATAAATATTGGTTATTTTAATGTGCGAATGTTAAATTATTTTTCGTGTTTTCTTTATCAAAGACTAGCGAACCCGCCCGGCATTGCCCGGGCCCGAGATAATTACAATCTCAGAGAAAGGCGTTAACCCCCTCCCTCCCTCCCCAAACCCGTAAATATAATGAATAATTTGTTCAAGAGAACCACCGTCACCTACATTAATGCGATCATTAAAAGAAGAATTCCATTTTTTTTTTATAAATAGAACATAACGAAGACGCTACGCTAAAATAGCCGGCAGTCGACACCCCTTCCCGACCTCAATTTCAAATCTATATCTTAATCAGTAACCTAAATTTTTGTTCATTAGTAAAAATTGGTAATTATTTCCTTTCATTTTCGCAAACTAAATGAATGGATCGGCAAGTGAAACAGATATCTCTGCAGTTCAGTTTTTAATGAAAGCAGATCCCTCTCTGAAAATAAGGAAAAGAATTTAGACATTTCTTTTCCTTGCAACAGAAATTCCTTTAATATTCCCCTTGTATAAATAAAGACATTAACCCCTCGCCCCCCCCCCCTAAAAAAATCCTGAGCATGCAGTATTATCCTATTATGCAATTTAATGAATTATTTAATGTAATCCAAGTAGACTAATTTAACTCATAAAACTAAAGAGAAAAATTTACGAATATCCGATGAAACTGGATGATTTTTTCTTTCTTTATAAGTTTATTAAAATATTTTAAGTGGCTGTATTTGAATTTTAACTACATTCAATTCTATAAAATCTACGAAATGCAGAAATCTTAATCCAGCCTTTAAAAATAAAGGATTAATTAAAATTTTCTGTAATCTTCTTTATGATTAATCTACTTACGTTCATCAAATTATAAAAAAAAGAAGGTACACTTCTTTTCGTTTACATATAGAACATTTTTAATCCGATTTAAGAGACCATACGTTTTCTCTGCTAATATGATAACTAATATTTAATCGAATAAATTAGACTGCATAACAGGAATTTTAAATTTTTTGATTGAAATCTTATATGAATGTGTAAAATGTATGTACATTTTTAAACTTCAGCAATCATTTCCTTAAAAGTAGAATAGTCGTAAAATTTACTTTTATTAAAATAATACTTTTAATGTCATGATCGGAAATACCGAATTCATACAAATATATCCGACAAAGGATATGTAAATTTTTGTTCCTTAAACCTCCTTCGTTTTTCCTTACTTGTACTAAATTGTTAAATTTGTATTATAAAGAAAAAACATGTCCGTGAGTAACGGGGACGTCATATTGACGTTGGTAACACCTGAGCAATACATTTCGCTGTTACTGCATTTTTTCCCTTTAAACATTTAGTTTTTACACCGTTGAATAGGAAAAAATATTGTTTCAAATGTAATTTGTTTGAAAACTGTTTCTCAATTTACTTTTTTTGAAATAATAATTTTCAAGCATGATTTTTTAAAAATCTGTCTCCATCCCAATTGCAAAAGATTAACCAGTCTACTCTTAAAATGATGAAAATGGTTCAGCATTTATTTCCGACTAATATTCAATAACGGAATTAAAATTTCATCAATAAATAAACAAATAAATAAAATAATATAAATAAAACACAAATTTAACAGATATATAATCGAACTATTCGCTTAAACCATTACAATTATAGGAATAAAAAGTTTGCTGTAACTTCAGAAATGTACTCAGATATTAACCCTTTCCGGCACAGACAAATTCTATTCGTGAAATGCGAAATTACGGACTGACACCGGAATTTACAAACGACTTTTTTAGAAAATATGAACTCCTTATTTTAAGCTTTCATTGTAAAAGTAAAATTGTATTAAAATATTCTTGGTGCCGAATGCAAGTTTGGAATTAAAATTAGGTGTGCCCGGAGTGGGACCACTGTGCCGGAAAGGGTCCCTGGCATGCGACTAATACAAAAGTATCGCTTTTAATGAGTTTCAACGCTTCATTTTTAATACATAGTTCTTAATTTTTATGTGAAATACTTGTTGGTGTTCATAAGACAATCTAAAAAAATATATTAAATCTAAAAAATATTTTAGTGTTTTTACTAAAAAATGGTTTTTACCCATATTCTGTAACCCTTGAACACCAGGATGTATCACTTATTATTAAATAATATTTCCGAAATGCATTTGTTTGCACCCAGGAATCTCAAAATCGTATTTAAAGAATTTGTGAGGTATTTAATTAATTATATTTCTGAGGTATTTATTAATAAATCAAAATTATTCCTAAAAACATGCAAATATGTCATATACAATTACAAATATATTAATTGTAAAGTATTTGTGAGGCTTGTCTTTCTAGATACAGCAGAAAACATTTTAGAATTTCTCAAAAATTCATTACCAGATTTTCGAACAAAATCTAATAATGTGAACACACACTAAACAAATTGGATGCAATATAAAAGTTTTCATACTGCTACTATGAATGTAGCATATTACACAGTCCGAAATTAATTAATTTTCATTCAGTTAAAATATATTTTAACAACTTATCTTAGTATCCAATAAAATATGTGGCGTAGCATTGATTCTAAATCCAACTGTAAATAACTGATCCTGATTAATAATTATAACAGATTATATCCAGACAGCAAATTATAATTAAACTGGTTTTACATTGTTATTAGGCATTATATATAGATCGTGTTAGAATAGATAGGGGTCCACGGCATTTTAAAATTGCTACGAACATTTTGCTTTATATTGCAAGAAAATATAATTAAAATATATGCAATTGAAATCCCAATAGTGTATAAATTAAGTGGGACAAGGTAGATAGACATTTCATTTTATATATGTATTAAAATTTTTAGAAAAAGTATCAGACGAATTGTATCGCAGTGTTTTGTGTACTCGCTTTTGAGGATAGCCTAATTTATGTACGGGTTGTGCGATATCTAATATTTGTGTGTGAAAGCGTCGTTTCTCTGACTTTATCAAGTATGATTCTACCTTCCTGAATCTAATCTTCAGGTGTATTATGTGTGGTTATATGCTAATTAGCTTACTGTGGTTTGCTGGCGAGTGTAAAGACAGGAGTGAAATTTGAAACGAGTGCTATATAGCCGAGTATTTCCTCAGTGGCTCAAAAAGACATCATTTCTGCGCATAGTTTCGAGCACAGTGTCATTTTGTCGCGATGTAGATTAAGAGAGGTAATAGTTTCTACATCTTATAATCGCGTTTTTGGTAAGAAATTAAAACTACATAAATCAATTTAGTGAATTTTGGAATCATATTATTTTAGATAGTTCGTGACATTCAACGTATTTTCAAGTGATATTATCTAAAATGTTTTCGGCGACCTTTGACATAGCAGTCCTCTTGTGTCCGATTAGAACAGCCTTTTTTGCGAATGTTGAGTTTTGAATTTATTGAATTCCATTTAGTTTGTTTGAGATTTAGCTGAGCATCGCTATTTTAATTTTACCCCCTTAACTGCTGTGACTTTTCTGATATTGTTTTAATAAACTTGTAATTATACAGACAGACGCGACACTATACGTTCTACATATCTACATATTTGTAAAGAGGATTCTTGGACTAATACATTCCTATGAAAATTCAGCCTCGAGGATATTAAAAAAATTAACTAAGGATTTAGTAAAAAGAACAGAATATTTGTGATCACATTGTATTAAATAAATGGATTTGACTGGAACATTCACAAATACAATGATCTCTTTCTATGCGCAATGTTTGTATGCATTTTTGTAAAATTAAAAGTTATAATTGAGACGATGTAAACATTTGTTTTTGAAAATTCCATTTTCTTTCGAATGATTTTGCTTGTAACATACAAAGTCTTTAAAGAAATTTAACAAAAAATTGACAATACTTGGCAATTTACAAGAGAAATAATATGCTGAATTGTGCAGTGCATACACTGAATATAAGAGAAGATATGACAATTTGTAAATAAAAAAATAATTAACTGCGCATGTATTAAGAATAGATTTTTTTCTTTATTAAACTTAATAGCCACCAATATAGCACAACTAATGTGAATAAAAGTTTAATTACACTGAAAATTCAGAAATATGTCGCAATGTTGGAACCTGAATTTCAGTTACATTTAAAACTACCTTCTTAGTAAGTTTTTTGTTGGCACCCATTAAATGTACTCGAGCCTGAATTTTCAGAAGGTTTATTACATGCAGAAGACGAAGAACAACTCGTGTGATATTAGTATATAGAAAATTCGTAAAAAAAATGAAATCGATGGTTCATTTATCTTGCCCAAATGTTCCAATTATTGTGCACACTATTTTGCACTGATTATAAGATATTTCTTCAGCTGCTAGTTCCAGAAGTAATATAACGCATTTTATTGTTTCTCAGAAATTCACTGGCAGATTTTCGAACAACAAAGTAATGTGATCGCGCACTAAATATATTGTAAGTAAAATGAAAAATTGCAAAGAGTTACTATGAATAGGATATGTTTTTCATACATTCCGAAATTAATTATTTTCACTTCATAAATTTAACTGTTTTAACAATTTAATCTTAGTAATTAACAAACTATTTGGCGTGCCATTTCATCCACATAAAACTTAAATTATTAGTAGAAATTAATAATTAAAGCAGATTACATCCGAATAGATATATATATCCTCAAATTTATAGTACATTATAACCAGACTTTGTACATATTTAAAAGATAGTCATTTTTCCTGAAAATACCAACAAATGGAGTAAGCTACAGCTATGCAAGTGCGATAATGGTATATAAAAGTGACTATGTCCGATCTAATACAACCGATAGTAACACCTATAGAGGCAGACTTTGAAATTATCGACGGTATCTCGAAAATATTCAGCGAGAGCAAAAAGAATCACTATTACAAAAATGCAGAGCATCCTCGATTTATTACGAAACAACGTATAATTAACTATATTTGAAGCTCTGAAATGTAAGTATTTCGATATCCAACCACCGACATAAAAAATGTCACTAATCGAGAGCAGAAAGAAGTGTAGCATTATAAGGCAGATTCACATTTACTTAAAAAAATATGTAAGCATGATACTATTTATTTTCATAAAAATATTAAGGGTGTATTCAAATCCAAACTGCTTATTTTGAGACACATTTTTAAATTCATTTTTGCTCTAAAATACATCCAATTGGCAGGTTCTCTTATTCAGAAACTTTATAATGTCCGTATTGCCTCGATTTTTTGATAAAGGCAGATTATATTTCAAAAAATGCTGTCAAAGTGGACATTTTGAACCGAATTTCTAGAAACGATAGCGCTGGAATAAAAAAAAATTATCGTACTGTGAAAATAATTGTTTGTAAATCAATTTCTAATTAATTGAACGAAAAATAAAAACATGGGGCCCTTATAAATCTCTTCATAAATCACGCTGCCAAGTTTCATGTTTTTACTTTTAAAATTGAGTCTGAAAATGTGTTTCAAAATTTTTAGTTGTTGAGCGTGGAAAAATATTTTTTTTTAATACCGCCTTTAATTTAAGTATTCTCATTAGTCATTTCGGGAGCAATGCACTTGTATGCATATGAGAACACGATACTGTACTCATTTCTATTCAGAAACAGTGGTACCTACCCCTAAATATGCATATGAAAACATAAAGTTCCGAACGAAAATTTCATCCAGTCTAGAATTAAACGATATTCGCTTGCACTGAGGAGATCTCATCTCAGCCCTTAAGTAAAAAGTATAGCTATTCAAAACTTCCTTTACAACAAGTTATTTTTCTTCTTTTCACACAAACGCAGATTTTTCTGTTATTATTATTTTTATGTTTTCTAGATAGATGTATTGATTTAGTGGAAATCTATATTTAACCCTTTATCTACCGAATTATGAATCAACAAATTGTTCAATCTCAATAATTACCTTCCTTGATGTCTGAAGGTATATTAAACAATTTATATTATAATATAATATGGAATTTAAAAAAGGTTTTTCATTAAAACTGATTTAATAATGCTGTAGAAATAGTTCTTTTTGTGAAATATTTACAAGAATAATTAGATTAATTAACAGAGAATGCTGTTAAGGAAATATCACAATTCTTTATCGGAACAATGTAAATAAATGTACTGTGATCCTATTATTAAATACAAAGGTTTTTATAGTTGCAAAATTTTCATATAACAAGTTTTAAAAAGAGAAGATCTACACTTATGTAAAAGGTTGAGAAAAATACCGCTTTATAAAATATTTAGCTTTCACTGTTTTCTGTGCTTTTTAAATGTGATCCAGAAAAGTATTTTGTATACAAACAAAACCTTATTATCATTATTAGACAGATTAAAGAAATTTTATACAAAGTTTCCTCTGGTGGTACTTAAAAGTACCGTCAGTAGATGAAGGGTTAACGTACATTATTAAACTGTATCACTCTTCTGCTGTTTAAACTTTGATAAAAAATATTATTAGCGTATTAAAACGCAGTTTTAGTATAACGGGATTTTAATTTCCGTCAGTTAATTTAAAAAAAAAAAAAAGGTGAGCAGTACAATATCAGATTTTTATGGAAATTACATCAAAATGGCAAGTTTTGGTAAAATTGGTTTTAATTTTCGCCCTTTTTGATGAATGACTTCACGCGAATGACTTCACGCAAAAACGTAAAATTATCAAAGTATTAATTAGTTAAAAGAGTACTAATGTAGGTCGAGAGTTGTGTGTGTGTGTAGGGGAAAGTGGCCAAAAATGATTCTCTTAATGAAAAAACTTGTGTAAAATAACATAACTGTTTAAATAAAACTTTGGCCCTTAACTAGTATGTTTTACACTATATTTTGCATTATAAAAATATTTTAATACAGTAGGACCCGTATTTAACGAGGAGCTCGGGACACAGAAAAATGTTCGTTAAATCCGGTCGCTCGCTAAATCCGAATCCTAGTTAATAACTAATAGTATATACATAAAAAACAACTTACGTGAGTTACTGCTCGGTAATCTTTATTGAGAATTGGAAAAATATTCCTCCAAAGTTGATTGTTTGAGTTTACAAAATTTTGTTTCTTTCAATTTTCGTCTTAAAACACTTAATGCATTAAATGTTGCATCATCAGTATTTTTCATTGCTTCAAAAAACTGTTCTAGATTTTGTAATGATTCTTCAGCACAATCACGTGTCGGCGTTTTAAGGACAGTTTCTTCTTCCGAGTCACTATCACTTGCATCTTCCTGCTCTTGGGGTTTTACCACTTCCACGACGGTATCCTCAGTGGAGAGTAAGCCCGACGTTAAAACACCGTGATCAACGTTATTGTAGTCATCGATGTTTAAAACATCGTTAAAATTCTCAATGTTATTTTGTTGCAACCAGACTGAGAGTGGCAAGTCATCTTCATCTTTGAAGTCACCTTCATTTCTGTCAATCCATCCAGCTTTCCTGTAACAATTTTGGATACAAGATTGAGTCACACTTCCCCAAGCATCTGTCATCAGGTGTATAGCGTCAAGAACAGAAATTTTAAGATCCTGATCTTTTTCATTTCTCGCTAACATCATGAGAATCAATTGCTACTATAATTGCTTTCTATAATAGCATTTGAAACTCCGAATAACTCCTTGATCGAGAGGCTGTAACACTGAGGTTGTGTTAGGCGGTAAGAAAACAAGTTTTGTGTTTGTTAAATTGCTTACTTGCGGGTGAGCAGAACAATTATCAATGATGAGTGCAATCTTTCTTTTCTGTTTTTGAAGCACCTTATCCCACTCGTGCAAATCAGATAAAAATAATTCAGAAGTCATCCATGCATTTTTGTTCGATTTGTAAGTCACTGGGAGACTTTTTACCCATTTAAAACATCTTGGATTTGCAGATTTACCGACGATAAAAAGTTTTTTCTTGTCTTTGCCTGACATGTTGCAACACATTAACACAGTTAAGCGATTTTTTAGCAACTTACCGCCCACACATTTTTCACCTTTAAACTTGTTTGTTTGATAAGGAGTTAGATTGTAAAAGACGTCGGCCTCATCAGCATTGTGGATGTCATCGTCAGCATAATTTTCACGTACATTTTCCATGTGCAATCTAACCAGTCTTTCACATCCTTGTCGTTCACACTGGAGGCTTCGCCGATGATTTTTCCTGCACAGATGTTATGACGTTGCTTGAAACGATGTAGCCATCCATTACAGCAAGAAAACTCTGGATAATCTAGCTGAGATGCAAATTTTTCCGCTGGGATTTTAATGATGGGCCCAGTTATCGGTAAACAAGAATTCCGTTGCTGAACAAACCATTTTAACAGCGCTTCATCCAAGTCCTCTTTTTCACATTTCTTCAACCGTTTGTAATCGTTCACATTCGCTTCATATGCTTTCATTAAGGACTCCTTGTTTTTTAAAAGAGTTGACACAGTTGAAGAAGAAAGTCCATACTGCTTACATATTGTAACATTTTTTTCTCCTTTATCCAAGAGTTTTATAATTTCCACTTTTTCTCCTACGGATAGAACTTTTCTTTTCGACATTTTAAGCAGCAGAATAAAAAACACGCTCTCAAGAAAAGGCACAAGCCGAAAATATTTTTTTCTTACACGTAGTTCTGAAACCGGTAATTGCACCTGATTTCGAGTGGGTCAAGCCATTGAAGGGAGGAGTCGTCATGAACGACGGCACTTGACAACGTCCCTAACTCCCACCTCCCCTGCGTCCGCTATCTTTAACCACTGTAAAGCACCAACGGATTTCGAATTCCATTCTTTGTGAGTTAGGATTATTTCATTCTCTCCCGTACCCTTCTAGGAAAAGGACAATAGGACTGGTATTCAGTTAACACCACCTCCCTTCCAAGAATCTATGCCTGTCTCTGATGATTGCACCTGTTGTTGGATAACTTTAAAGAATACTTATTTTTTCTTTACAACAAGACGGGAAATTCTAGAAAAACAGTATGTTTTTCTTTTTTTAAATTATTATTTCTGTACTTATTTCATGCTTCCATAATTATTTCCCTCGTTAAATCCGAGCAAAGTACAAAAATTTGCACGCTAAAAGAGTATATTTCAATACATTATTAGCATTATACAAATCAAAAGACTCCATTTTCCTCACTAAATGCGGAATCTCGTTAAATGCGGGATCGCTATAAACGGGCTCGACTGTAATAGTTTAAACCCAAATTAAGTAATGAAAAAAAAATTCTTTTTAAAGTGTCCAAAGGAGCATTTTATACCCTCACCAAAGGGCATTGAAAATGATCCTTCATTTAAAAATAAGTGTAAATTGTTTTTATCGGCAAAATAAAGGATATAAAAGTAATTATGACAATATAAAAGTGTACTTCATTAAGTAAACCAAGTCATATTTTTGTACATGAAAGACTGTATATCTAAATAAATATGAAAATTAGTGCTTACCTTATAAAAGAATTTATAAAACCCAATTTTTCAAAGAATTCTATTCAGACGCGTAATACTGCGATCAATTGAATACCACTATTGCTTCTTCTTCACTTATCGCAACTAGTTTATGTGTTACTCTGTAGATAGCGCGATCTGTCTGGAAGAAAATATATGTGGATCGTTTTACCCTTTAGGATCATTTTAGGCCACCCTCCCCTATTTGTGCCAGTATTTGTCAACATACATGCAATTGTTATTCTATGTATATATACATACTGCAGTGGATAATAACATTTCTTCAATATTTCCGCTTAATATCATGATATCACCCCGTAGTTATGCGTGTCAGTGTTACTGGAGTTAAGTCTGAAAAGTTTGTGGGCCATATGAGATATGATCATATATATATATATATATAAATGGGATAACATGTCTAAGATAATCAAAAGTTTTATATATTAAATTTGAATACAGTGCTGTAGGTGCTGATCTACAAATATCCAAGTGGTCAATAGTGCACTGTAAAAAAACACAAGAGATCTCCAGCTTTTCACACAGAAACTTAAATATATCGGATACAAAACAGCGTCCATGATCGCTAAAAAAATGTACCAATGGACAATATTCAGAAATAATATTTCTTTAAAAAAGCTGTAGCGACTGATTTTGGATAAGCCTTTCTGAGGGGAATGCACTTTACTAGTCTTACCTGTCTATTATTATTTCCAAATTGTTTCTGTGACGTAAAAGTAGAATAATTGTGTGATAGGTATCTGGGAAGTTAGGGTTAACCACTGGGGGTTTGAGAGGACATCGTATCGTTACGAAATTTAAAGACTTTAAACTTTTCCAAATTAACTGTTACCGTTTCTCCTTAAACATCAATAATTAAGTTATTATTTCTTGAAAGGACCTACTAATTTTGGAACAAACTTCGCTAATTGTTTGAGCTAAGCTGAAGCTTCTTGTGCAACACAGAATCCCCAGCCTTAGTTTCTAAATATTTCCACTTCATATTAAATATACGCGTTTTTATACGTTTGACACATCTGTGACTTACTTATCTGAGCCTGAGTCTCTATAATTAGCTTATTTATATCCCAACAGACAAATGTATTTTCCACGTCTGACACCATGAACAACAGTTGAAAGAGGGTCATAATTTTTCTACGTATGAACAATTCGGCAGTGTTTTTGATTGTCAATTCGTATTCAGCCGTTCCAAGTGCATAAGCCAAGTGCTGCAGAAAACGGTTCTAGTTTGTAATCTGCAAATGAATGTAAGATGAAATCATTTCAATTAACATACCGTTCACTCTCTCTCAGCCATATACAATTATGGTCAATAGGTTATTTAAAAAACACGGGGGATCTTAAGCTTTTTACAATTAACGTTAAGTATACCAGATACAAAACAGCGGTCATCATCTCTAACCGATTGTACTGGTGCACAATATTTAGAAAAATAAATGAAAAAGAGGCTCTGAATGCTTGCAACCTCCTTTCTGAGAAGGACGAAATCTACCTACTTACCAAAATAATCTAATACTAGATGGAACCCGTCAAAATATGACGGAAAAAATACTATAACAATATCAGTAAAATAAGCTTCTTTATTATTTAAAAAGGGTTGCGTATGAAACAGCCTTTCAAATATTTTATTTTTAAAGTTTTTTTCCCCAGTCAAATACAGTACTATTTCCGATGCAAACTCCCAACAAACAATCCGTAAACAACTGTGTAATGCAAATTAGTTTGACATTGTCGCCATACTCCCCACGGCAAGGAAAAAAATTCATGGACCTATGAAGTATATACAAATAGTATATCCCTACGGTCATATCATATTCAGTAAATAAAAGAACATAGTAAATAAAGAACACATCTCCCCACCCCCCTGTAATAATGCAACCGAATGAGCTCCTATGCGCATGTGCATTGCAGCTGCCCAAAAGCACCGTCGAAATTTGACCTTAAAAAAGTTTTAAAATGTTTAAATTAAAAGTTTTAAAATGTCCTCTTTAATCATTGTTCGTTTCAAATCCATATCTTCTAAAACGCATCCATTGTTTTACGATAATCAGTTTTTATGTAAAGATGAAGAATTTTTTTACAGTAATAAATCAATCGGCCGATGAGGGAGATTTTTAATGTTTTCAAGTGTAATTTATTTGTATTTTTTCTTCGGTTCCTTTACATAATCAGGATGATTATCCCTTTTCCATCACAGTCGAGGATATTTTTCCTCTTACACAGTTGGCAAATGTAATAAAATATAAAAATACAATTCCTAGCATATTCTGATATCTGATGGAACATACACATAAACTAATTCAACATATCAATTTTATGTTCATAAACTAAAAATAGTTTCTTTTTGACAGATTTTTGTTTAGCGCTAAAATGATCTATCTTATGGATAATCTTATCTTATGATTGATTACTGTTTTTATTATTATTATTCACTTTTTATGATGGTTTGGAAATTCTATTTTCAATTGTGGCAGCTTTCCCATAGGCTATTTTACATTACTGAAGCAAACTGGTGGTCATTGATAAGATAGAATTGAAAAACTTTTCATGCTTGAAAATTATTTAAAAAATCGCTAAATTAAGCGGCAGTTTTCAAATAAATTTCAATCGAAATCTAATTTTTTTTCTAATTGATGATGTAAGAATTGAAATTGTAAAATGTTGTAAAATGTAGTTTGAATTTAGATGTAGTTTGAATTTAGATAGCTCCAAATAGAAATTTGGAGTATTTAGAAGTGATGTAAGCGCGATGAAATCTAAAGCGGCGATAGCGCCGTTTGTTGTCACAACCGTTGTACATTTCTAAAAATTGCCACTGTATTTTGGCTGGCGTCCAATAGTTGAAAACCGTTTTTTTTTACATCGAAAGAGAAATTCACAGGGAAAGAAACATGCGCTAATAAACAACTGTTAAATGAACTTATAATAAAATTACCAAAATAATTCCTATGAAATATTAGTCTTACATTGTTTATTCTAGCTAAAAATACAATCATTATTTCAAGATTTTTTTTCTACCATAACACTATTTTTAATCATTTTAAATTTCCTGAAATCCTTTACTATTGTGATTTTGTTTATTAAAAAAAGAAATCTTCTAACCTATCATTAAAAAAAAAAGTAATTGGTAACATGTAATCAAGGTATGCAATCAAGATGAAGAAATCAATGACGGCTCCAATTCTAATCTTTATAATTATGAGTGAAAAAATCAGTTAAAATTAAGTCATGTTGACACAATCATAACCAATGCATTTTTCTCTTCAGTTTTATTAATGTTAAAATGCATTTCGAGGTAAGCATAACGTGATTTTCACCGGCGCAAACTTTTCACACGTACGTTATATCCGTTACTTTAACGCTTAAACACCATGCATACAAATAAAAATATATTTTGCATTTAATTGGAATGAAAAAATAGCATCAACAAAGTTATAATGTATAATGATAAAATAAACCCAATGGACAATATTCACGTGACGTCATAACAAATATAAGTTTTATTCGCTTTGAAAACACGCGGATAAATATTTTTAGGGAAATTTAACTTGCAAATTAAAAAATTCGGCCTAAAAGCCGCGAGCTTTTAATATTCATTATTTCTCTTAATATCCTCGCAACCACTGAGTTCAGAGAGTAAACTCTATGCCTTGCAACAGTGGGCGTTTTCCGATTATGACGTCATTAGCAGAAGTAAAAGTTTAATTGAAAATTACGGCTAATTAATTAAATTTTCGAAGAAACGAATGCACGATAACAAATCTGTGTCCAAATATCTTTCATTTAAAAGAAGAATGATGTAATTTGATGCAGTAGTTTGTTCTCACGGATTGTCGAAAGAAATCGCTTAGTGTTTTAAATATATAGATTTCAAGTACATATCTATATCTTTAAGCATTTAAGACATTGGTCCTTCTTTGCATTGGGGATTATCCTAAGTCTAGTAGGATAATCACCATTGAGGAGAAGAGCCATCACCTGCGAAAGATACGTTACTTCAATGGGAATCAATTTGCCGGCTGAACTTTTTTTATAATAATTAAACCTTTGTCAAATGCTGCAGCAGGACACATACTCGCGCACTGTTCCTCTCATTTTAGGAAAGTTGAATCACAAAATCGGGAACATGTTTTTTAATACCTAGGCGTCCAGATATTGGTTTATTATGGAAGTCATTACTAAAAGCCTTACGAAGATTAGAGAGAATAAAATCGCTGTAAACTTAATATTTTTTAAATAAAAGAGAAGGCTACCAATTAATTTAAATGACCAGGATCATTTTTCCATTCGCTGCATTTAAATTACCAACTTCACCTGAATCCTCCAAATAACTTTACAATACACCAAATTGAAGATCGCCCTTCTGCTCCTGAATCAACTGATCCAGTGGTCTAAATACCAACGAAGACAAAGAACACTTATATTTCTTGCACCTTGTCAAGAATTCCTGTGGGTTACGGGTTGAAGCAGAGAACAGGGACATCCCGGAACAAAATATAAGCATTAGCATTTTCTTTTCCAACCCTATGATCAATTCCAACATTATACACAAATACCTTTAAATTCCAACGAATCTTTACCGTTCGTTAACTTAGCAACGGTTACCAACGGCAGTTATTTAAAACACAAATTATTGCAATGTACTCTCTTTTCATATTAATATAATTTTGTTCTGTTGTATTCAAAATCCTAGGCTTCTAGAGTATGCTGCACCAATCCGTAGATATTGCGTCACAATAGATTTCAAACTGCCATGAATAATTTGAATGGGGGTAAAACAGGTGGAGAAATTAAAGCTTTATATTACGGGTCAAAATATTTCTGAGACTCTGCTGGCCAAATAAAATTAGCTCTTATATTTTAAAAGTATAGAAAGGTTCACACAACTGAGAAAAATGAGGAACCAATTTCGAAAATCATGCAACAATACCGAAGAATTTACCAACTTGATTAAAGTTTTGAGAGGTCAGGGGAAATGGAAACAAAAGATACACTGCTGACTATCCAAAATGCAACACCATGAAGGAATGAAAATAACAGAATGATATTTATTGAACAAATACATTATAATAGGAAGGACAAGTTATTCCATTTTCAGAAAATTTGGAGGTATAGATCCTAAGAAAGCACTACCCAAAGCAGCCACCTCTGGCCGCAATAACAGCCTTTATCTTCCTAGCCTTGGAGTCGAACAGAGATTGGATGTCATGTACGGGTACATCAGTCCATGCAGCTTCAACACTATGTCACAGTTCATCAACCGTAGTGACGGGCGAGTGGTTGTGGGCCAGTCGCTCAGAAGCCATTGACAGGACATTTTCAATTGGTGAGAAATCAGGAGAACGTGAAGGCCATGGTAACAGACTAACATGTTCTGTATCAAGAAATGTCAGGATAGTACGATCAACATGCGGTCGGGCATTTTCCTGCTAAAAAGTAGAGTTGCGGAGGCATCGAAGATAAAACAGAACCACGAGCCGTAACACATCAGAAATATAACGACTGCTGTTGAAATTGCCGGCAATGCGAACAAGAGGTTACCGATACGTGTATCCAATGGCACTTCATACTGTCACTTCAGGTGATATGACAGTATGACAGTTCGAATGCAAGCTGGCAATGTGCGTTTTCCACGATGCGTACCAAACATGGATGTTGCATGCCAAACATGGATGTTGCATGCCAAACATGGATGTTGCATGCCAAACATGTTGCATTTTGGTTGTCCAGCAGTGCAGTTTTCTTAGGACTGGTTTTAATGCCTTTCCCCGTGCTTCTGTTACTACCAGATGAATTAGAAAATGGCTGTTTATTCTTGTCTTCGATACTAGGATCATTTCCAAAATTTCATCTGTTGTTTTATAAATTACCATCATCGCTTGTAGTATTTTTAACATTATTACGAGCATTCAGAAAGTCATCACTTTCTCCATTCTTATACCAATTTCTAACTCCACGAAAATATCTACTTACTACGTTTTAACCATTTCCAGTATTCTGATTTCTAAATTCCCATGAGGAGAAATAATTAAGTTAATTACTCCGTTTAATTATTTTTCTTCGTGGGATTTTCTATCCTATACTACTGTTTGTCGATCACAAGAATAGCTCTCGCCGAGAAGTCTGCGCCTGTCTGTTGCCGTGGAAACAAGACTCGCTCCATTTTCGACAGGAGAAACCAGAAGATAGGAATTCACAATAGTTTACTAAACGCTTTTATTATTATTGTTTTTTTTTTGTTTTTTTTTGTAATTATTTTAATCGATTCATCAAGTGAAAGAAAACTGTTTCATATATTATTTATATGATAATATTTAGATTTTACAAATGAAAATAAAATATGAATCAATATGAATTAATCATGAAATTTATTACTGTAAAAATGAAATTAAATTAACTTAAATAATTGTTTAAAAATTGATATTTTCATAACCATTAATAATTATCAATGACTTTAAATTGTTAATACAATGACCGAACTTCAGTGATTATTATAGATTTCAGTATGTATTTTCAAACAATTTGCAAGGACGGAAATTTTTTTTTTATCATTAAAAATAGAAAAAATAATAATACCTTCTAAACTTTTAGAATTTATTCAAGCATGTGAAAATTCTCTGAATCACTCTCAGCAGTCTCGGTTTCTTCTGAATCCCTCTCAGCAGTCTCGGTTTCTTCTGAATCACTCTCAGCAGTCTCGGTTTCTTCTGAATCAGAGTCGTCGGTATTAATGTTAAATGACAGTTCGTCTAATAGATCCTCTAACAGTCCATCTTTTTCCCAGTAATTATTTTCAACGTTTTCCACGTGTTTGCAATGTGCTGCCCATTCTGCCGAAGTAACCTCAGTGATAGCTGTTTGAAGTAAAGATTTTAGATTGTCGAAACTTATATCACCAGTAACATTTCTTTCTTTTACTTTTCTTTTTACAGAGGACCACACAAATTCTATTGCGTTTATCACAATGATAAGGGGAGAGTCGTAGAACTTCATGTCCATCTTTTTCTATTAAATTATCAATTTTATAGACGATTTTCTTTGGACGATTGCTGTCTATAAGAGAGAATAGTTCCGCTTTCCGCATTTGTTCGTCGCAGTATATTTTGTTGTTTTTCAGCCAGTCAATCATAACTTTTTTTGTAGAATACTTTGTAGGAGTGAGGTTTTCAACAGTTGTATGATACGGAGCATTATCCATATATACGACACTGTTTGGTTGCAAATTAGGAAGAAGTTTTTCCAACACCCATTTTTTGAAGTTTTCATAAGTTCATTTGCCCGTGATAGTCACCGCTTTTTGTCGATGCTTTATATACTAGTTGAGCTTCCGTAAGAAAACCTGTTGATGATCCAGCATGAACAACTATAAGTCTATTTTTCGCATTAACATTTGCTGTAACTCCCAAAACTGTGTCGTCTTGCCAACATTTCTTAAATGTCAAGTTGCTATCGACCCAAGTTTCATCAATATAGACAATCGGTCGTCCAGTGTTCCTATGACGTCTCATTTCTCTCAAATATTTGTGTCTCCAAAAAACAATATCTGGCCTTTCCATGAGAACTTTTCTTTTATTCACGCACTTTTTCCATCGAAAATTCATTGAATGTAAGACTTTGCACAATGTGTCTCTTTTCCACGAAAATCCAATTTTTTCTTTCAACATGGGTAATAATTTTCTGAGAGATGGTACTTTTCTTTCTCTTATATAAAAATCTTGAATCGTTTGACTTATAACGCACTTGTCAAAGTCATCTATTTCGCAGTTCCGCTCACTAGGTCTTTTACGATGTTTACCAGGTGATATTAAATCTGTCGATGAGCCCAATGCAGAAACTTCATTTCTTATTTTTTTTTATTGTAGCTTCAGAAACTCCACTTGCTCGGGAAGCTCGTTTCAGAGCTTGTGGGAGTGGAAGTAAAATATCTTTAGATGAAGCTTCACTGGAACAAAATTCCGCAACATTATATATGATTTTACGTGCTTGCGATTTCAAGACTTCACCTTTTCTAAACTGAAAGGGCATCTTTCCAGTTTAACAAATTAGCAAAATTATTTAATCAAATGGGAACAAATAATTTTAAAAAAGCTAAAGCCAAATTAAATCAAAAATAAGAAAACGCAACTGCTGTAGATCCGAGAAGACGAATGACGTGATCTAACCTTTTATTCCGCCAATTCCTCACACGCGTATTCCCCATTCGAAATGGACTGGTCTTTTTACTATAGCGACCGCCACCAACCAGACTTTATGGCGGGAGCTATTCTTGTGGTCGACAAACAGTACCCAATACTCTATCACTATCAGTGTCGTCTACTCTCATATTTTAACAATAACCCATAACAAGTTTAGCTGAAATGAGGCTGGCGCATTTAAATATACCTTTTTATTAGCTCATGGTATAAAGTTAATCAAATATTAAGAAAATCTTTAAAAGTAATATCATTTTTCAGATCAAGCTTCCGCAGAACAAATTTCGATGCATCACATTTTAATGAAAGTTTTAAGAACGGATAAGACTAAAATGAATGTAATTTATTTTCTATTAAAAAATGGCGGCTAAAGTTTAAAAATTAACATCAGTTTTACAGATGCATATGACATTTTAATAAAAGTTTTTAATTTAACCCTATTTTAATGATTTTAAAATTTTATAGCATTTAAGATAAAACTTTGAAAAGAAAAGCTCTTTAATATCCTATTAAATATGTATTATATGATAATACTTCAACGGAACTTCACGTTTCGTTATAAGTGGTGAAATGTAAGTGGATTAACTTTAGTGTAAGAAGATTGGAGATAAATTCACTTAAGAGTTTATTTTTAAAAATTTAATTAATGCTTTTGTGTTTCTTCGGCCTTATAACGTGGATGTAATCAAATATTTAAATTAAGGTTTTACAAATATTTGAATGAGAATTAATAGATTTCAAAATAACTTAATCAAACAGTTGGACAAAATTCTGATATTTCTAATTAAATGTTTCTTCTTTAGTTTTATGTGTTAACTGCAACCAATTTCGAATATTTTAAACAACGCACCCGAGTATATTGTAAGAAAACCGTTTGGGTAGAGTTTTTTTTTCTTTTTTTTTTTGGTGGGGGGGGGGATAACTTTGCCCATAAAAAAATAAACTATTAGACACATGTTTAGCAGGAAAAAAAAGAAGAAAAAACGCTCTGATTTCTGTGTCTTATATATTTTAAATATGTTATTGAAATGTGCTAAATATTCAGGAAAAAAATGTTCAATGAAAAAGAAAATTCCTTTCTCCTATGTTAGTTTCTGATAGATTTATTGAGTGAATCGGATTAGTATAATTCATGTATCTATTCATATTATAAAGCAAAAACATGTGTGTTACTAACACTGACGTCATAAAGATGGGGGCAAAGACACTTGCTATTGCTTTCTCTTATATAGAACAGACATTCTTTTCTATATGTTGCATAATTTAATTTTGTTCACCATTGCATAGACAAAAATTAACTTACAAATAGAAAATATTTACAAAACTTTAACTGAATGTGCAGATTGTTTAGAATGTTAAAATAATTTTCAAGCATAATGCACTTTAGATATATCTTAACAATGGACGATTGTTTGCTGTAATAATGTAAAGTAACATTTTTAGTAATACAAATAAATATGCAAAAAGAAGAATAAAGTGGAAGGGTTAAAGTGGAAGCGATTTCAGTCAATGTTCTGTACATCGAGCAGCATGTTTAGTAACTCGGGTAGCCCGGGTTGATCCCCTGATCTATAGCATATAGCGCAAACTTGCGTGAAAAACGCTGATGTCATATCATTGCTGGCAACAATGTAGGACAACTGTATGAGAGTCGCAACAATTACCAAACCGCGCTTTCAAAAATATGTCAGTTGTCTGGGAAGCTGATTAAGGTACCTTCCACGTACTTGAATGTAATTATGAGACACACGCATATACGGGAGCATGCACGCACATACGTACAAATTTTCGGCGCCAAAATTATAGTCTTTTTGTTGTTGTTGTTGTTCTTGCTAACAGGACAATTCATCCAAATTCGAAGTGTAATATATTCAAATGCATACTTGCGGGATGATTTATTGCGAAAGCTTGGCGATGGCATCTTCTTCTGATTAAATTAATAAAAAATCAATATAAACAATTCTGTTTCAAATTTAAATATTTATCATTTTTGAGCTACTGTTAAAATTTAATTTGAAACAGTTTATTATGAAATTATTTTAATTCGGTAAATGCATTTGTAGATAACACTATATAATTAATTTAAATTTAATCACGAAAAAAAGTATTAAGAGGAATTTAGTTAGTTTAAGCTAAATATATATATATATATTTTAATTACAGCATGGCACTTTAAAAATTGTTTTTAAACATTCTTTCATCTTAATATGTTATAGATGGAAATGTACTAAGGAAACAAATACTTCACTCAGAAAAAGAAACTGATTAAAATTACAAAACATATTTTTTTAGTACATTTTGTTGTTTTAGCAAAATTGGAGTAAAATTGAACCATTTTACTTCAATTAACAAAACATTTTTGCTGACGATACAAAATTTTTTTTTGGAATTGCAAAAAAAAAATTTTTTGTTGATTCAAACAAAATTTTTATTGACCCATATTTAAACAAAATTTTTTTTTAAATATAGGTCAATAGAAATTTTGTTTGAATCCACAAAAAAATTTTTTTTGTTGAAAACCACTTTTTTTTTGCAATTCCAAAAAAAAAAAAAAAATTGTGTCGTCAGCAAAAATGTTTTGTTAATTGAAGTAAAATGGTTCAATTTTACTCCAATTTTGCTAAAACAACCAAAATGTACTCAACAAAAATGTTTTGTAGTTTTAATCAATTCCTTTTTCTGAGTGTTGTTTGCTCACCTTGCTATGTAATTTGAAGTGCCGTTATGTTTTAAAAAATGGACTGAGTAAATACTGAATTTTAATTAATGCAGTATGTTCTCTATTAATCTGTAACGCGCGAAATATTTTTACAGTTTAATTGAAACTTCAAACGTTAAAATATCTAATGTGTAAAAAATAGAGAATTTGAAACAATCTTCATATCAATAAAATCCCTATTGCACTGTGTAGCTTGCTAATTCATATTTTATCGCAAAACAAATTAAGTTTATCGGCAAGTTCTATAGAGGAAAACCGAGAATAAAACCTTGGCTTCCCAGGTTACCGAACATACTGTCCGGTGTACAAAATGTAGTTGAAAATCATTTTTTTAATGAAAACACTAATAGATTTTTTTACAATAAAAAGTTAAAATTTCAGTGCAAATTCACCTTGTTTAATAACTAAAATT
Source organism: Maratus michaelseni (assembly GCA_963931845.1). Classification (NCBI taxonomy): domain Eukaryota; kingdom Metazoa; phylum Arthropoda; class Arachnida; order Araneae; family Salticidae; genus Maratus; species Maratus michaelseni. Next base: position 185,237,482 of record OZ007596.1, read on the forward strand.
CTTAGAGATACAACTAAATGTAAATATATTGCTTGAAGGTGCTTAAAACATACGTAAAACATTTAAAAGCACAATAAAGTCCTTTTAAAAATTCAAAACGTTTTCAACCTAACTACTCGGTCATCATCAGTGAAAAACTAATTGTTGAGTTGAGTTGTTGTCTCTTCGCGTTTTCTTTCTTGCCCGGAATAAACTATTTTTCTTCAAGGGTTTGGAATATAAGGTGGGATGGGAAAGGTAATCAATGACGTATTAATTCATTACAGACTGCGTGGATATCATATGATAATACATCTTTACAGACTATTTCTTTTTTAGATATTATTTCTAGAGACTCTCTTATGATAGCTTCCTGTATATATTCCTGTATAAAATTATATTCCGCGTAAATAATTACTAGGAAGCTATCATAAGAGAGTCTCTAGAAATAATATCTAAAAAAGAAATAGTCTGTAACGATGTATTATCATATGATATCTACGCAGTCTGGAATGAATTAATACGTCATTGATTACCTTTCCCATCCCACCTTATATTCCAAACCCTTGAAGTAAAATAGTTTATTCCGGGCAAGCAAGAAACGCGAAGAGACAACAACTCAACTCAACAATTTGTTTTTCACCAATGATGACCGAGTAGTTAGGTTGAAAACGTTTTGAATTTTTAAAAGGACTTTAATGTGCTTTTAAATGTTTTATGTGTGTTTTTACGCACCTTCAAGCAATATATTTACATTTAGTTGTATCTCTATGAATTTTAGATTTTTTTTATTTTATGTATTTTTTTAGTTTGTTCACTAACAACATCTGAAAGCGTTTTTATTTGGAAATTTGCTAGCTTGCGTCCGCTAGTGGGTCCCTAATTACCTTGGGGTCTCAAATTGATTCTTCGTAAAAAACTGCCCCAATACTTTGTTAACACCAGGCAGCGCTGCAAAGCATATTCTTAAGCTACATTATAAAAAACACAAAATACGTACTTTACAAGATACATTTCAAGCAATTTAAGCAATTTCTATCATTACTACCCTAAACTGCAACACTAAACTTCCCTGCTATATCAGAGTAAACATTTCATTATTCAAATTCCGATTTCAAAGCTGTAAAAAACAATAATAATTTCGATCATCAAAATACCATCTTTTCTTTTATTTCATAACTAAATTGGAACTATTAAGTGCATTAATATGACTGATCCTTTTTTTTTTTCACTACAAAGTTACTATGTTAAAATGCAAAATTTTATCACAATTGATATAACTAATACTTGATGAACCACAGTATTGCATAATATTCCTTATATTTTAATTATATTTGATATGAAATATTCATTTTATTTGCAATGCAAGTAAAATTGATAAATGCAAAACAAAGCACAATTTTAACAGAAAGATGTTTTGTTCATACTAATTGCCGATAGCTGGCAACAAAATTCTAATTATATAACTTAAATTTAAAAGGTTTATCTCAAATTAGAGTATTTTCCGCATATGAGACATTTGTTTATAATGTTTTTAAGTGTTTGCTGCCCCTTTGGAATCCAATAATTTTTTCGCAATTTGCATAGTGTTGCAGCAACCCCACTATGAAGCCTTCTGTTGTGTTCACGTAATATTAGCAATTGCGTAAACCGTGAGTCCTTTAGGATGAGTATTGGATAAAATGTATATTGGGAATTTAAAGCCAGTAAGTCAAGAGATTTTATCAATGTATTCTTTCATAATGCAAAGTGTGGTAGAAAAAGTATATCCAATAACAGAGGTCGAAATCAAAAGCTCAGATCTGTCTTTCAAACAGAAAGTCCAGGAACTCCAATAAACTGTGCATACTCATTTATAATTATATTATTTCGAGAGAACCAAATTTATTGTCAAAATAAATCATACGTATAGTGATTATTCCAACTGAGTGGGAATTTGTTTGATTGTATTAAAAAACTAAAGTTGCATTAACGTATCCATAGTTTATAAAAGTTCCTTTACCTGCGGTTTATTTTGTCGAGCTGCTTTAAATAACGTACCAGATATCAACCAAAAAATGGTTGTGTGAGTGATTCATGTAGGTTGGGTTATCGTCCAGATAGCTCAATTATAAGAACATTGGTAATTAAAGCGGAACGTTCTGGGTTCGAAAGAGATGTGCAGATTTTCACTCAGTTAGAAAAAGTACTACTCCTATGATTTATTTTACCAATAAGTTTGATTGTGTTAAAATATTTTTTTAAAAAGATCATTTTATTCATCAAAATTATTTATTGAATAAATAAATTTAAATAAAAGTTATCTAAAAATTGTCATTAACTATATTGAAATAATCTTATTTGTAGGTGTAAAATAAGAGCTTTCCGAATTTGCCACACTTAAAACATAATATATCTGAAAATAATGTTCAATTATTTATTTTATGCCAAGCAGAAATAAAACAGATTTTTGTTTAAACCATTTACTTTTCTTCTACTCATAAAACAAGAATATTATTTTTGTGTCTTTGGATTAATATGTTTTTTCGGTTGCTAAATTCTAAGCATAATGAATTAGATAATGTCCTTGACCATATTGCCATGCGTCAAGTTAAAAAAAAAGAAAAGAAAAAAATAACAGAAGCTATTACACGAGTAATATTGTTTTATGAAAAGAGATATTTTTTTCCTCTGGAGAAAAACAAGAAGTTTTTTCATTTGTTAGTTAATAAGGTGATCTAGTTAACAATGGCATAATATTTTTTGAAAATGGATTAGTTATATTTTTGTCTCTTCATTGTCTTACATCCACTTTATAAGGGATTTATGTTTCCTTTTTTTGTTTAGCAAAAACCATTTTTAAATGAATGTATTTTTAAATAAGTTTTCTGAAATATATTTAGACTTTCGTGAATCTCACATTTTAAATAAAGTTCGAAATATTACATATTGCTTTACTGTATTTAGCAACATCAAATTAAAAAAAAATAAATAAATAAGGACTAAAAATTTAAATACAGTTGTGAAAAATTATTTTAAACATTATCACACTGCAAGTGCACTTAAAATATAGTTCATACAAAAGAATAAACCTAACCTTATTATTAACAAGAGAAAAACTGCAAATTATGGTATTTCTGCTTTTAAAAATATACATACACATTCAATCTTGTTTGAAATAATTATCAATTAGCGGAAAATAAAGATTTTTTTAATTCTTCGGTTATACGTAATATAATATCAAATGTTGTGTAATGTGAAATTTATTTCTTTAAACCTTATCGGAATCAAAAGTATCTCTGAAAATAATAATTAAAAAATATATATGTTAAAACTGAGTTTTTAGAATTAAGACATTTTAATTCCTTTTATACAAATAAGTTATGTTTAAGTTCATCTTCAGAATATCTGCGACACAAAATTACTTAAATTTGAATTTTATTTTTGTGATACACATTCTTGCGAAATATTATTCGAGATGTGATCATAATTTTACTTTCCGAGTTTGCCAAACATTCTGTGAATACCTGAAAATATATATTAATAATGTAAAAAATTTACCGAACAATTTTAGAAAATACTTTGCTTTCTACAGTGAAGAATTTCAAATTTCAATAAATGAAGATACCAGCAAATTGATAGAGTATGCATCTATAGACAAACATCGGACTATTTACTCAAAGCTAAAATCACATGTTAAAAACAACGATAAACTGGGATAAACCTTTCAAATTAAAATGGCTTGAATATATCAAGGATGTTTTCGCTCACATACGTGAGCAAAAAAGTTTTTATTGATGTTTTAATAGCTGTTGTAAATTAGCAACACTATATTTTAAAAATCTTTCAATATTTTCCATTTTTTTTTACTTTTTAACTTTAAAGTACGTAACAGTAATGGCGAATATTCATTTTCGAGTCAAAATTATTTGAAAAAAATCATGTTCATATTCTTATTTTAAGCACACTTGTTTCCATAGTCTGCCTTTATCATGCAATATTTAACCAGTAGGGTGAATTGGGATTTAAAAAAAATGCTAGTTTCAACTACAAACAGCTTTAAAGAGCATGTGATTCATGCAAAACCTTGTAAAACTGCCATAAACCTATTGTTTCACACCTATACTTCAATTACAATTAGTTTTGCTGCTGTGGTTTGTAATGAAGTTACCTGAAAGTTCTTCTTTAAAATTACCGCAGATGTCCTCAAAGGCTATGGGATAATTGTGAACGTCTATTTTTGTGTCGGGATGGTATAATACAAAAAATATCAACTTCATACATAACATTTGTTCAACAGCATGTTCATATGCACATTATCCTACTACTAGCTGACCCGCCCGGTGTTGCCTGGGCTTGTAATAATAGCCTTAAATATACCTAAAGTCAGTCTTCATATTTCTAAACAAAAATCTTTTCAAACGAACCTAATGTTGGGAGCCCTTCTGAAATCTGTAGCGTACATTCTCGATGTTGTATGATTTTATATTTTTCAATAAAAATGTATTCGAACAAGCCAGAAGTTGGTGTCACCACTGACTTTGTCAGAGTACAGCAGGGGTGCAACGCACGATCGGTTCGTTTTGAATTTATATTTTTAATTGAAAATCTTTCTAAATGAACTTAATCATGTGTGCCCCATTGTTTTACATTTTTAAACGAAAATTCATACAACGAGCAAAGGGCCTCCATTATAATGATTGTAGATTTAATTTCTCACATTTAGATATATTAAACTTTCAATACTGAACAAAGGTGCCTGGGGAAACCTAAAGTTTAAACTGTACAAGAAGTTTTGACTTCATGTGCAGCTTAATGTGAAATAATATTATATAAAAGACTTGGAAAAGGACTTTTCATAATCAACACATATCACAAAAAGTGTGGTATAATTATGAATATGATTGTGCCTTGAAAATAAGTTGAAGCAAATGCTAATTCACATTGAGTTAGAGTAATTATAATTTAACAAATATTGATTAAGAACAACGACCTACCTTGATATTATATCATAGAAATGAAGAGAATTCACAGGTATTACAAAAATGCTTGTCAGTGTGAACTATTAAGGAATGTATAAGCTCGAGCAAGGATTCCAACCGTAAAGGAGAAACAGCGGAATCATCTATCAATATAGATGCAAACTTTTAATTAATTTTTCAGTTTTGTGTCAGCTACTCTCACATGAGCGTTAGTGGCACTTGTTCTGAAATATCTCATGTTCATAATTACCCAAACCTATTTGAACCCAGGATATATATGCTATCTGTTATGGAAATTGGACATATCTGAATATGCACTATATAGACCTTGCATTTTATAAATATCTGGAAATGTGTTACGAGTTATTGAAGAAAATAATTGTAAATTAAGTTTTATAATAGTAATTCAAATTACTGATTATTACTGATTATTACATTCAAAGCATATAGAGCAAAGAGTTTACTAAATATAGAATAAATGTGTTTATTTAAAATATTTCTAATGTAATGCCATTTAAATCTATTCATGTAAGTATAATTAAATGCAACCTACAAAACATTGAGCCATGAATTAACCAATGCATATATATACTACAAACATTTAATAAATTTAAAGTATTTGCAATTATAAGTTGCATACAAATCTCTGATTAGTAAATAGGGCATTTCAAATATTTGTCGAATTTATCCTACAGTTCAAATTCATTCAATAAATAAAGCATACTTAAATTCAGATTCATATAGCTCCGAATTTAATTTGTTTCAATAATGATTTAGCTGCGAATAATGGACACAAGAAATTAAAATACCTGTTTGATGCGACGTAACCGCTTTGAAGAAAGATTCATTGATTCTCTAAATAATTCTTTCAAAATACAAATTCCATAATATTGCTTATAGATTTTCAATGACTTTTTTATAGAATATCGAACACATAAAAACTTTAAAATGAAAATTTATAGTACAGTAACTTTTAACATGTATTTGGAGTATACTAAAATTTTCAATATTAACTTTGATTCCAATTAATTGAATTATGTATCTTCTTATTGTTAATTTTGTACATAATTAAAAGCTTTTTACCTGTTAGAAACAACAGAGTCATTTGACGAGACATGAAACAAATAAACTTTAGCCGTTACACATAATTTCTCTGTATCATTCTAATACATTAATTTAAATAGCACTTTTACAAAGAAACAGTTATGAATATGAAGTACAGTGAATTAATATTTATTTGAATTATACATGGATTTACAGTGATCAATAAATAAATTATATTATAGCAAAACAACGTGTAATATTGAGTAATTAACCCTTTCGGGACAGGGTGATGCATACATGCATCGTCAAAAGATGTATGTGGAATATGTTTTTGGCACCACTAATAAATAGCTGTAATATTTGTCTTTTTTAATTAGAGTATTTGTTGGTATTTTACAACTACAGAGAACTGTTTAAAAAAAGTGGTACCAACCAAATAAAATTTCTGTAAGGGATGCCGTCGCGAAAGGGTTAAAGATAAAATGGACCAACCTATATGTTTTCTATTAAAAATATCAAAAAGAAATAACACACTGCTTTCCAAAAGAAACTGGCAAGAAGGTCCCCATACGCGCGTACTCGAACATTTTTTTTTTTAATTCTAAGAAAAAAAAAGATAAAAATTTCATTAATTGGCAAAAGATCGTTTTGTTGCTGATGCATTAATTCTACTTAATGAATTTTCTAAATAAAGACTTTTTAAAATGTTTAATGATAATGATAAATTATCATTAAAATTATCAGAACAGTAAGATAATAAAAAAAAAATATAGTAAATTAATATATTTTATTTAACCGAATTTAAAACAGTATTTCATTTCAGTATAAAAGCATAGGAAAATAAAATTTTCAAAATATAAAAAGAAAAAGAGTGATTTTTGATAAGAAAAAATATGGATCAAAATTTAATCCATTTGCATCATTAGCGCATACATTCGTTCATTTTAAACGCATGTAATCACAAAACATCTCTCATTAAATAAAGAAAAAAATACTATTAAGAACTTTTGGTATGAATTTAGAATTTCTGAATAAAAATCAATTTCTAAAATGGACGCTTGAAATGCAAACGGCTAAAATGTATAAATGAAAAAATTCTCGTTCCTGCAGATATTCCCTCAATGAAAGGGGAATTACAAGTTAAGGAAAACTCAACAATAAAACAATTTGTAGCTACATAAGACATCGCCAATGCAAAATCTCTTTTAGTTATTTTAAGATGAATAGTTATAAATGCATTCAACTCTTATATTATTGGAATTTCCCTTTTCAACATTTTTTTTAATTCGCTGTAAACATTTTAAACTGCCAACTAAAGCAGGATCGTTCTCCAAGTTATATCTTCTCCTCCCGATCTGGCCGTAGTTTCTTATTTAGTACATGAAAGTTCGTCGATCATGGGAAATAAAACTCATAAGACTTGATTCTTGGGACTATGATTCGAATGACGCAGTAATAAAAACGTATTCATAGCAGCAAATTTGTAATTTTTTTTTCTTACCACAATATTTTTAAAAAATATTCGTTATTTGCATATTTTAAAAGCAAATTTTACTTTTTAAAATACTGGTAGAAAAATCTCGTAAAATCTCGCATTTATGGGTATGTTATCTGAGGGAAATTATATTAGATGTGCGCACTAACATAACTCATCTGTCCTGAAATGTAACGGAAAGGAAAATCGCATTTTTGTTAATAAATACGAATCTGGAATGGAATATTTTCGTTAGCCAAACTATGGCTGTAGTGTCAGAAATTTTTATAGTTGGGGTGTGTATTGTATTCCAAGTATTTCAAAAAATCAGATTAATTCCGTTTATTACTGTAGCTGAATATGAATATACCTCTGGAAATTTAAATTTTCAATCGTTAAAAATAAAACGTAAATGTAAATAACAATTTTTATCAGCACTCGTACTATGAACTCTTTTATCACATTGACTGTTTCCCATGTATCAAAGATATTTAAAGATATTGACGTATCTGTCACATGTAGAACCACTCGAAAAAGCGGGATGTAAATAAGATGTATCTGATATCATAACGCTAGAGTAGCTATAAAATTTTTATCTTTCAGTAAATATTTTCTCTCTGTTGTTATAACATAGTAGATTTTGTAACGCCGGGTAGGCACCTGTAGGTTTTGAATTATACCTGAACCGAGTCAAAAAGTCTACTTGATAACACAAAAATCTACTTGAATCGACAAAAACTTTGCGTTGATCCGAAACCGGACCCAAATCCTAACACACTATCCTAACCCGACTCGGAATGAAAGAAAATTAATCATATTTATATGAATTTTTGCATTTTTAATATTTATATATTTTGTAATGAACATATTTATACTACTTAATATTAAATTATACATTTTGTTTTCCTTTGAAAAATCATTCTGGACTTTGTTTTGAAAAATCAGGTCAACCTGAACCCGACCCGCAAGTGTCAAAACTCAGACCGAAGCAAATACTCCTTTTACGATAAGCGTCTGGTGACAATTTTTAAGATTTTCCTCCAAATTTTCAAAATAAAAATCATTGTGTAAATTAATGGTAGCAATTCTACTGTTGAAAAAGGCAGAAATTTCTATTCTAAAATATTGGTAGGAAAATTAATGATTGTACGCACCATATACATGAAGCTCGTCAAGAAGAGTTTACAGTTCAACTGGTTTTACCCCAACGCACAGCAAATAAATAGATGGCACACACAACCGACCCGCAAGAAAAACAATTAGCGCAAACTCCATCCGAACTGAACTATGACTATGCTTTCGATCATTTTCGGGTAAATAGGGTTACACTACCCAATGTATTATTATAATGCACGGTTTCTAAAATATGCGATCATATTCAGAACGATTTAGCACAAATTCTAGCTCTAATTTTGGCATAAAACTTGGATATAGTGAAGTGGGGTAGGTGCATATTAGAGGCAGGTGCGTATTAGACATGGAAAATCGTTAGAGAGTGGCGTCAATAACTGTTACGTGTGAGACAATTTCATTAAAAATATACCGATGTTTCAGAGTGTCGTCTATCCAATGCATTACAAAACGTTTTCTAATTTGCTTGAATATTAGTTGTAAGTTTTGAAAAGGGCCGGATTAGAGTAGGAACAGATAAGGAACTGGCCATTGTGTAAATATTTGGGCTCTTCTATTTGTTTTAAGTGAATGAGCTGAAAAGTAATTGGTAAGCCATTCCTTAAAGTTTATTCTCATTTATAGACAAGGCAACTGCAAGACATCTTGAAATAGAACATAAAAAATAAAAATTGTTAAAATAATAATAATAATGCAGTTGTATAGCAAACTACGCCAAAGAAATTCGAATTCTAACAACAGCACCACGGTACGACCAAATAAGCCCTAGTTGCACCATGATGCTGTGATATCCCAGGCGAATACGTGCCCCTGCATTCAGTCGCCCTTGACATAAAATAGTATGCAATTACCTCACTTTATTCTATATGCTAGTAAAGGACAATGGGAATTCCAGATTTGAGAAAAAATTCGACTACCAGTGTGAAAATTGTCTCATTTATTCACAAAATAAATAAATAAATAAATAAATAAATAAATCAAAAGACATTTTTTTTATCGTAATAATAATTTATTAATAAACTAAATGTTTTTCATAAAGATCACAGAAATATTCCGTGTATAATGAGTCACCAGTTATTATGATTAAAATTTGAATAACAAAGTGCACATTTTACATGGGTTAATACGGTAGTTCTTTTTTTTCTGAAACATGATTTTCCACTTTTTTTTGTAAAATCTGTTCAACGTTAACCAGATTTAGAAAAGTCAAACGCCAACTGAAAACCGACTCGAATTAAAAAAATTAAGCTAACACGAGCCGAATCCGTCTTGCAAAAAATGTATAGAAGTTAACCTTACAGGAACCCGACCTACAACGAAAACATTCTCGCCAGCCATAAAATTAAACTACGGGTCGGATTTAGGTAAAATCGGGTTATCCTACCTGAAACAAGACACTATTACAGTATTGTTAAAATATCTCACAATATTTAGAATCGACCCTATCTAGCTCTAGTTAAAATAGAAACTTAAATCTATATATCTGCTAAAAATTGATTTTGTTATTGTCATATAAAAGGAAAAAAATGGCCTAAATTTTGGGCACCAATTTGATATTCGGCTCTTTTACTGAAAAGAACATGCAGGTATATATTATTCATAAGTGAAATCTCCAACGAAAGAAACTTAGTAATAAAAATTAGAATCAAAGAAAAGGTCCGAATCCGTAAATAAATTGCGAAACTCTAGTGGAGATAGATCTCCAAGAGCCATTCCAGAGTTTGAAAGCTCTTGCTCGGGGTACCCAACATGTTCTCGATAAAAAATGGTTCATAGAGGAACTACAAGTTTAAAACTCTAAACTTCGCTGACAGACTAATCTATAAACCTGCGATCAAAAACAGAGAAAGAGATATAATAGACGCAACTTTTGTTTGATAGCAGTAAGTATTCTGTTTTATAATTTCTATCATTTAAGGAAACGATATACCTTTTTAAGAGAATTAATATTATCCGATTTAATTTTATTGTATAGTAATATTTGAGTTACTATTAATCTTTTGTTGCACATACAAACTTAAATAACTAGTTCAATAGTTTCTTTATACTCTTGTCCCATGAATATATAATAAGTATTAGATATTTGATTGGTGAATAATAATGTAGGACTATGGTGTAGTTCAAAGAACATTGTTTATACGTTTTTTTTATCATCTTTTCGTTTTCAGATTAGGTTCCAATTTATAACTTTTGTAATGATGAAATGCATCATTTACATGACAGAAGAAATTAATTATTTCACTTAAACTATATGTTTTTTCCTCATTTATTATGAATCATATATTTGTAAATAAATATTATTGAAAATTGGATTTATATATCTATAAATAATTATTTTTTAATTTGCGGTCTCGTAAGTTCCATCCTGTAAATATATGCATATACAGTATAGATGGATTTTTATTAATACCTTTAAATAAATATTTTTTATCTTGTAAGTAGATATACTATTTAAAAATATTTCATATCTGTAAATAATTATTTTATTTTCACGCATTGTGTATTTATAAAAAGATATACTTTTGAAAATGTTTTATTTAATTTTAAATATTTTTCAATATAGCGTTTTACAATTATCATGATTCTAAATATATTCTTTAAAAGTATTTATTTTATTTGTATAACTTGATAAGTTCTAAAATAACCTGAGAATATACATCTTTTTATAAGTATTCAATGCATGAAAATAAATTAATTATTCACAGATATGAAATATTTGAAAATATCATATCTACTTACAAGGTAAAAGAATATTTATTTAAAGTCATTAAAAATATCCATAAATTAAGCATTTTCATAATGTGTATATTTACCTATTTACAGGATGGAACTCACGAGACCACATTTAAAAAAATACTTATTTCTAGATCTAGAAAACAAATTTTCAATAACATTTATTTTCAAATATATAATTCATACAAAATGATAAAAATACATATAGTTTATTCTATTAAAAAAGTGTATCGTTATTTTTTTAAAATAAAAAACAAATGCGATACAGAAATACACAGAAGCATTCAGAAACATTTCCGATATACACAGAAACTTTTACGTTATATAGAGAAAATATACCAAATATACATAATTTATTTCCAAAATATACAGGTAGGTTTCCAAAAAACACAGAAAGGTTTCTGAAATACGCAGAAACATTTCCGAAGTATTCAGAAACATTTCTATACACTTTGTATTCCATTTTCTTCTTTCGGAAACTTTACACGAAAATTAGTGTTACATTTCCGATCTAACCAATAACTGAAGAGAACCATTAGTTTCGGAAACCTTTCTGCTTTGGAGTGAAACGTTTCAGATTTTTTTAAATATTGTTCCTGGCCTTGAATAGTTTAATGAAAATACGTGTTATGTTTCCGAACTAGCCAGTAACTGGAAAGTAGCGATAGTTTATGCTAAATTTTCGGAAACCTTTCTGCTATGGAATTTTTAACGTTTCAATTTTTTACTTTCTTCTATCTTTACAAGAAGAAAGTATTGGATTCATGAAAATTTTCGACTTCCGGTTTTCGACGGATTTATACGTTTTAGAAGGTCCTGAACACGATTTGACTGTTTTTAGAAAATGTCTGTCTGTGAGTCTGTCTGTCTGTCTGTCTGTCTGTATGTGACACAAATTTTGTGGGCGCTCTATCTCAAGAACTAATGCTCCGAATTTAATAAAACTTTAGATTCAGTTAGTCCCTCATATAAATTGGTGCTCATTAGTTTTTGGTAAAAATCGCCCAGCAGGTGGCGCTGCTATGCAGCATTCTTTGCGATTTCCGCAATAGCTCTATCTCAAGAACTAATGCTCGGGATTTAATAAAACTTTACATTCGGTTAGTTCTTGATATAAATGCGTGCTGATTAGCTTTTGGTAAAAATCGCCTGGCAGGTGGCGCTGCTATGCAGCATTCTTCTCGATTTCCGCAATAGCTCTATCTCAAGAACTAATGCTCGGAATTTAATAAAACTTTAGATTCAGTTAGTTTCTGATATAAATGGGTGCTGATTAGCTTTTGGTAGAAATCGCCCGGCAGGTGGCGCTGCAATGCAGCATTCTTCTCGATTTCCGCAATAGCTCTATCTCAAGACCTAATGCTCGGAATTTAATAAAACTTTAGATTAAGTTAGTTCCTGATATAAATTGGTGCTGATTAGTTTTTGGTAAAAATCGTCCAGCAGGTGGCGCTGCTATGCAGCATTTTTCGCGATTTCCCACAATAGCTCTATCTCAAGAACTAATGCTCGGAATTTAATAAAACTTTATATTCTGTTAGTCTCTGATATAAATTGGTGCTGATTAGTTTTTGGTAAAAATCGCCCAGCAGGTGCCGTTGCTATGCAGCATTTTGAAGGATTTACACGATTTTAGCGATAGTCATATCTCAAGATATATTGCACGGAATTTAATAAAACTTGATTTTCAGTTAGACCTTGATATAAATTGGTGCTGATTCTTTTTAGTGTATGTGAAACCTGTGTGAGATAGAAAAAAGTTTTGGGATTGACACATCCGACTAGTTTACAATGTAGGAGTTAGACTCATTGGATTTTCTCGCATCTCGCCTTGAATCCAATCTGAGACTACATTCGAGCATCAAAGATCCATCCACGTGCTTTCCAATAAGCTATTTTGGAGTAGAATCTTCGACTGTGGGTTGCCAGCGTGGTAATATGTTCGACTCAATATTTTCAAATAAAAGGCCTTTGGAATCCACGGAGTTATCTTGCAGAATTTTGAAGTGACATTTTATATTGCTAACTGTAGTGTTGTTAACTTAAAGTGTTTCAGCTGACATTTTTTATAGTGAGCCGAAGCAAACTTTTCTTAGGTTTGACAAAGGCCACTGGGCAGCGTTGCCACATGGTTTTGACCTTGTATTAGAAATATAGGAAATTTCCTTCGGTAAACTTTCCCTTTATCATTCATTTTGTGTTTTAAGATTATTTTCAATCATCCTATTTACAATAACTCTTATTTCTTCACTATTGTAGTAGTAACACATTATTTTGAGCCTAAAAAGAAGATACGTTCCTACGAAATCTTTTTCAGCTTTTAACAGTGGATTCGTTTTTTAGACTAATATTGTGTTTTACGCTGACTTTAACAGTCTTGTCGTTTGTTACTGGGTAAACGACTAGGCGTGTTAAAAGCATCGAAACAGGAAACTAAAACAGCATGGTTCGATATGAGTATTTTTAAGGGTGGTCTAAAAAGAACAGTGCATGTTGTGTTATCCATATACGTGCAAATAAAACCAGTAGTATGGAGATATTTCTCCTTAGGGATTGTTTAGCAGTTTATAGGTGCGGAGCCAGGTGATTTGACGTCTTGAATGTCACAATGATCACCGTCATAATTTAGACAACAAAGTGACTTACAACATTTATATAAAAACTATTTAAATGGAATACGGTTATCAACAACTTGTTATATTAAAAAAATAAAAATCATTTTTTCAGTTACAAAAAACTAAAAAACTATTTTTTTTTAATTACGCAAAAGTTTCTTTATTTGTCCTGCGAATTAATATCCACATCTGGATACACGATGGATGCAAAATATGCATGTACAACTTTTTAGAAATAAAACAGAAAGAGAGAGACAATAAAAAACTCTTGTCTCTTATTACCCAGGCAGCAAAATCACACAATGTATTAAGAGACACTTTTGAAAGTAATACATATACACTAATTTCATAACTTAAAAAATAGAAAAAGATTTCAAATTTTGTAAGATAAAAACTGCCATTTCAGTGATATAAAAATTGTAGCAAATTTTATATTATAAAGTTTTATTGTTAAAATGTATTGGATTAATATAAGTTGTTCTAAATAAATGTATTTAAAAAAAACACATATATGTATATAAATCATGACATCATTTTAGTGGTTAAGTAATAATAATTTAAAGATAAGAATTACATTTTAGCATATTTTTTTAATTTTTAAAAATATTTTTTGCGTCTTGTTTAATTTCCGTCCATTACTCCTGTTTCTGCTTACCGAATCTTCTTCTACCCCTGTTTATCCCTTTGTGTATCAACGTAATTTTTAATTACCATTAAAAAAACTTTAATATAAAATATATTAATTATTAAAAGTAAGTTTTACTTTTACAAAATACTTTGGTCAATCACTTTCGAAAGCTCAGCAAAGCTATCGAAGATAAATATATTTTAAAGTGAAAGTTTTCGCAACCTTTTACATAGATAAAGCTCTTCTCTTACCTTAAAGATTTTCTCTATATTATATGAAAAGTTTGGAAATACAAAATCCTTTCCATTTACAGATAGGACCATAATACATTTATTTGCATTTTTTCTAACATTTAAGAAATGCCTATAACTGTATCTTTTGTTGATCAATCTAATTAGTCATGTAAATATTTTACAAAAATAGCTATAATTGCCGATTTAATTAATAAGTTTCTATTAATAAAGTTATATAAATTTCATATTATTATTATTATATAAATTTTCTAATATATTTTAAGACATTAAGGAAAATAATTATTGCGGAAGGGTAATTTCCTGATTCATAATTTGGTACTTAAAGGGTTAAAGAAGAAATTGATTCACAGAGACATAAAATAAAGATTTACAATCTTTTCAAGTACGTCTAAATGTATAAAAAACAATAAAAGAATATAGATAATATACACGCGCCATCTTCTTTATCTGCATTAAAATATCTGCATTTGAATTATTTTTTCAAAGGTAAAACTTAAGATATCTTATCGACACTAGAATATCGAAGGAGATAAGCTGAACTTTCAGTACAAAGTTTCTGGCGATTGCTTGTTTATCACAGAGAACAGCACATGTGCACAAGTATAAGTGAGCATATATTCATAATATCTGTGGATGTAAAAAATTGTTTTTAAATGGATATTTCATTGCGATTTATAAGTGATCTATCTTTTAACTATGTGGATAAGGCGTCTGTGTAAAATCTTGGAATTACGGTTTTACTCTCAAGATATTGTTCATGTCATGCTTTAGCACTTTAATTTGAAAAATGCCATCATATACTGTGCTGAAATGAGTATCTTAAGTAATTTCAATGGGAACAATGATTTACACATTGCTAAACTGAAACATATTTATATTTATGGATATGAAAATACATTTCTAAAGAGAGGTGATTTCATTATTGTTTCATTATGATATGATTTCATTATGGAGAGATTAATTATGGTTTGAAAATCATCTATATTTTACTTATCTGTTTCGGTCCTGCGTAAAATAATGAAACGTCATCTTATACGTCATTTTATACGTATTTATCTCTGAGATATTTCGTAATAGCTTTTCATTTTGTTTTCGTAGTTGTAATCATATGTTGAAGAGTTCTTTAAGTAAAACTGATGAAGAATAATGAGTTTGCATATCGATAGCTATACACAGATTTATACTTACAGATTTGAAAATTTGTTTCCAAGTGAACATTTGATACAGATTCGCAAGTCATATATTTTTTTATCTACTTAGTTGCGAACCTGCATAAAACCAAGAAACGTAATTTCGTGCACTAATATTTAATCTTGAAAGTATTTCTTCAATTTAGTTTTCACTTTATTATGATAAGTGCTATCATATACTGTTCTGAAACTTTAAATAAAACTGAGAAAAAAATATATGACATTTTTTTTATCATGTCCTTAGTATAGATAGTTCGTCCACGCTATTTATAGCAAACATAAAAAAAATGTACTTTTACTAAACTTTTTTATATAATACAGAATCAATATAAGAAGTAAAAACTATTAATGTACGTGCTTTGATTTGATTTAAGTACTGGAATATGAATACTTTTAAAGACCAGGTCGATACTAAACCAGGCATTCTGCTTGATACTAAATATTCTACAGAGGAATTTAATTTAACTTGGAGAATTGCTAATTTTTCTCAACTGTTTGATACTGTGCATGCAGAATTTCCGCTAAAAAATAATTCGACAATATGGAAACTAAGACTACTTGATAAAAGATTTATTTATTTGTGCCGGTGTGACAAGGGAGAACCCGTAAATGTTGAGCTTAAATACTGCTTGGCAACACGTTATAAAATATTTCAAGGTGAAACATTCCACAAATTTTTAGGTGATAGCAGTGCTCAGATATTAAGCTTGGATGTATGTGAACCCCCTTATAAAGGCGGAAATAGGCTTTTCATAGAATTCGAAAACGATACACTTGAATTCTTCTGCACAATGAAAATGGTAGGGCCTGCATTAACTAAAATCGTGAGATCAAACGATTATTTGAAGCCAAGCTTGGAGAAATTGAGTGACGATCTCAAAAAACTATTAAATACCAGGGAACATTCTGATGTGACAATTTCAACAGGAAGTAATAGACTACCAGTGCATAAAGCTATTCTGTGTGCAAGATCGAAAGTTTTTGAGAGAATGTTCCAGACTGACATGCTTGAAAGTAAAAATCAACTTATAGAGCTAGATGATTTAGATTTTGACGTACTTGAAGATTTTATCACATTCTTGTATACTGGAGAGGTGAAAATTATTTCTCTTTACAGAGCAATGAATTTGTACTATGTTGCCGACAAATATGAAGTAGAAGATCTCCGTGAAAAATGCTCTTCATATTTAGAATTTAACCTGTGTGTAGATAAAGCTTGTACTATTCTAAAATTTGCAGAGCTGCACGGAAATCAGCAACTGAAAAAAGCAGTTAGCTTTTATGTAAAAATGCATGTAGCCGAAGTAAAATTAACAGAGGATTGGAAAGAATTGTTTAAAAAAGATCCATTACTTGCACTTGACATTTTGAAGTAATTTCACTTTACAGTTGTCGTATCCACGTACATATGACAAACACTATACAATACTAAAATTGTAGTAAGATGATAGCAAGATCATAGTAAGACCATTTAGCTTTTAGATCCAAATGCATGGAGTAGCAGTTAAATTCCAGATGGCTGGAAGACGTTGTTTAAAGAATATCCAAATGTTGCACTTGACGGTTTTCAGAAATTTGTTTTTGTAGTCATCAAATTTTTAGTTATTTCATACGAATTCTTCTTTTTCTCTATAAGCATTGCTAGGAGATGATAAATTGAAAAAACTAAATTTAGTTACATTTATATCCAAAGGCATGCATTAGCATTAAAATTAATAGACGAGTAGTATTTTTTTCAGTCATCATTTTCACATTCAAGACATACTCTATACAAATTCTTCCTCTACGCAAACTACACAGAAATGATAAACTGAGAAAAGAAATTTGTTTGGCTTTTATATCTAAATTCATACAGTAACAGTAAATTTAACAGAGTGTTGAAAAGTTTTATTAAAAAAACGTCCAGAATTTGCATTTTATATTTCGATGTTTTGATGTCATTTTCACAAGTGTGTTACAAACTTTATACGAATTCAGACTGTATGTAAATGCATAAATATGATAAATCGGAAAGTGTAGTCAGATTTTATTTTCAAACGCAGGCAGAATAAATTAATTAAGAGATATTTGGAAAGATTTGTTTAAAAAAATCTGTGATACTCCCACTTGAGATGTTTTGAAATAACTTCCCTTTGAAGTCATTGCTTTCAGATACATACGACAAACTCTAAAATATGTTCTGCAGATCAGTGATTTCAGCAAATATACATCTGTGTTGAATAAATACGATTTGTTTTAAAATGTGAACAAGTATTTTATTTGTTTACATATAACTTTGAATAAACTATCAAAGTACAGATAATGAGTTTTATAAACTACTCCAGCTCAAAATGAGGATTTACGTTTCAAATTATCAGTTAACTTACAGTGCATGCTAATAAAGAAAAGTTTACCAAAGAAGCTCCATAAACTTTGGTAATTTTCAAAGAATTGTTAATATAAATAAGTTAAATTTTCTAGTAATAAATGATTTTTAAAAATATTAGGAAACACTATTACGCATGCATATAACTTGTCTGTTGAATATTTTTATTTGTAAAGGTACTTAATGTACAAAAGTACGAATTTTACACAACTATAATGTACAAATGAAATATTTGATTTTCTGTAGTACAAAAAATTATATATATATATTTTTAAATATGCAAGAATGCTCTGGGAACCGTTTACGATATGTGTATTTAAAAGGAAACATAAGTAACAATTTTCATTATTTCACTGCTACTCATATTTTAAAGGTAAGTCATTTGCATAATTTGCATTTAAGACTGAAGTTTAGGTATACTTTGTAATTTTTTTTTTAAATATCAGCTTTTTATTTACAATTTTTATAAAGCAAAAAAAATTAATTATAATGATTTTATTTCTTTCTAAGTTTGTTCTTTTACGTAAAGATTCCAAAGCTTACTGTATCAACCAAACATTATTTTACATTTTTGAAATTTAGAGTAGCTTACAATGCGCTGTAGTGTTCAGTATCAATTTATATTTTATAGAAGAAAACAAATTGTTTTCATAGAGTAGAAACAAAAGAAATAATTAATGTTTTTTATAAAAAAAATGTCTTAATAATAATAACAAATATGATGAACCTATTTAAACATCTTACGAAGAATTTTGTAAATAATTGTTTATTTCAACTTAGTAAAGGTAGTATAGCAGCAAATATATGTATACAAATTTACAATAGCATGCATTAATATTAATTTTTATTTTGGCTTTTCATAATTAGGAAAATAAAATGGACTTACTTTTCTACAATAAATAAAAATAGAATGTAAGCGAAAATGTTGAATATTTCAATGTAATAAAATTTCAAAATTCTCTGTAAATATATGAAAGTAGGTCATTGGAATGGGGATAGGCAATTAATATATTTTTCAAAGTAAATATTTTTAATAAATTTTGATTTATCTTTTTGTTGTATTCTAATAATAAAATTTGTTTTTGTACAAATTTATAAAATCATCTTTATAAAATTTTTGCGCTTGAAGTTCATTATTATTTTTAAAGCGTTATTTGCTATTTAGAGCGTTTCTTTATTAAAAACTATGAGTTTAATATGCATAAAATAATATATAAAATGTTAAGATTGCATATGTTTCTTATTACAATTTAGAAACAGAATAAAATATACATGTAAGATATCGAAACCATTATATACTTGAAAAAACGAGCCATGGAGGTGAAATGTTTCTATTGCCTTTTAATAAAAATGTTTAAATTTTATTATTATGTTATTACATTTGTTCATCGTCTCTCTTTTTAATTTTTCTTAAATATGCTATTACCGAACGCAATGGTAATGAAAAGATACATTTGCTTAACTATTCAATGAAAAAAAAAATGTATTTTCCTATTGAAATTTATAACATATATATTATTTTTCAGGAAAAATAATATCACTGTAAAATATTTAATTAAAATATACATAAAATGCTTAGGTGGTGCAAACATAAACACAAAAGGCTTATAAAAACCTTTAATGATCGACATATGTTTCAGAGCTCATACGGCGCCATTTTCAAGATATACAACGATAAACAAAATATTCTCGCAAATTTTTGAAAATAAACTTGAAAAACAAAAATCACGAAATCACATATGTTAAAAATCAGGTGCTTAAAATAATTAACTATAAACGTGAAATAGTTTGTAAATATGCATGTAAATCATCCAACATAAAACACATGCAGTTGTGTATGTTTTAGCAAAGTTTATCCCACTCACAAACATGTAAGTAAAATCAAGTGCTTTTTTTTTTGGCTTAGCGAGAGGTACGCCCCATTTTTTTATTAACAGAAAAGTATCTATGTGAGTAAATAAATCGACTTTTGGATCTAGAAAATATTGATTTTGTCTGGTATCCTACAAACAAATCTACACGTTAAAAATTTGCAGCAAACTGTCCAGTCATTCGACCGTTTTTATAGAAAACAGTTACATAATCGTAATTTAACGCTATTCTGGCCATATTATTGCTCATATTATGGTCAGAATAGAGTTAAATTACTGTGAAATTACCATTTTCTATAATAAAGGTCAAATCATTGGACAGTTTGCTGCAAAGTTTTAACAGTGTATCACAAAAGACTTAACTTTTTAAAAGTAGTAAAATTCTTTAAAAGCAAATTATTTTTTGCAGCAAATTGCGTAGGTTTATATATATATATATATATACTTTACAAACCTAAATGTTTTATTTCAATTCTCTATCTGCCAGAGCATGTTCAAAATGTTCGAAAAAAACTGTATTTTATAACGCTATTACAGTAAATAAAGAGAAAAGACATTTATTTGTGAAAAAACAATAGATAAAAAAAAATTTTGGAATGCAAAACCTTGCTTCGTATTTTAATTATTTACTAACCATATACCCGTTCTTAGCTCTGGGAGAATGATAAAAAAATACTCATCAACTGTAAACTTAGAAATATCCAACACTTCTATGGGTGAAAATGTCGTGTGTGCATGTATATGGGAAACTAATATTTTTTCAACTGTCTTGTAAGGTTTTTAAATAACTCTTGTATTCGTTATTTTCTGGAATGAAAAAATAATCATAGTATTTCATAAATTTTCTAATAACAGTTTTTATTAATAAAACCGCATTCTTGTTTCCCAGCTAAGTTGCGATTTATCTGTTAATCTTTCTTAATTAACTATCGCGTATAAGT
This sequence comes from Maratus michaelseni, assembly GCA_963931845.1. NCBI lineage: Eukaryota > Metazoa > Arthropoda > Arachnida > Araneae > Salticidae > Maratus > Maratus michaelseni. The sequence continues at coordinate 185,258,668 of OZ007596.1, forward strand.
CATATTTCATCGGCATGAAAAATAAATTTAGATATTTCAGAAGGACATCATTAACGTAATCTGAAACAAGAACGATTTCTTAATATTAACTAGTCGTTGGGGGCCACCGTAATACTTACCCATCATGGATATGCATAATGTAAAATATTAAAATAAAAATGTGTAAACTACTTATAAAATGCATTGCAATTCAAATAAAATCGTGGCTTGATGACGTCATAAACTTTAAAGGCTCTGTTACTGAATTGCTTGAAAGAGGTTTTTCCTTATAACTCCAAAAATAATAATCCTATTAACTAGCGGTTTATTGCATCTGATTAAACGTCCAATTTCCAACTAAAATATATCTTTAAAGTGAAATTTGGATGAAATACAGGGTCATGAAAAATCAAAGAGTGTGGAAATAGGATTCCAAATATTTCGGCAACTAATTATCCGATCGACTTCATGCTTTATGTAAAATTTATGTTTTTTATTGTCTTTTATATTAATTTCTTAAACTAAACAATTTCGAAAATTTTTATATACCTTTTATCAGAACGAATATTTCGAGAGTCCGAAAAAATAGTTCCGGTTAATCGAGGTTATTGAAATGAAATAGGCTTCTTCCCATTATTACATACTAAGTACATACCAAATTGCAAGTCTCTATCTCAATTTTTTCGGGAGATAGAGCGTTTACAGACACACACATAGACACACAGACACACAGACACACAGACACACAGACACATAGACACACAGACGGACGGCAAAAAAAAAATTCTAAAAATATGTTTTTCGGAATCTCCAGTTTCTGAAACGTGTAAATCCGTCAAAAATTTGTTTTCGATTTTCAAAACGATTACAAGACTTACCCTATACTACGTATGATGGGTAAGTAATAACTTGTTTCTCAAACCTATTCTAATTATAACAGTTAATGATTGTCTTTTTAAAATGAAAAGGATTCATTCTGCAATCAGTTTCTTTAGAAGTATAACAGATGCTCGCCATTGCACGAAAATAATAAAAGTTATATCTTTAGTTAGAAGAGATGTTTTCCCGAGATTTTAATTATATACACAGATAACTTGAAAAGCACACAAGTACTTATAGCTTCAAAGCAGTAACTTTATATTTTTTATACTTATAATAAACGATTTAATATAGTTTTGTAATTATTTTATTAAAGTTACTTTATCTTTAAAACACATAAAATATGTTAATACTTATTATTTTATTTTTACAATTATTTTGATATAGTTTCATAAAACGAATTTATGGCAGTTTTGAATTACAATTAACGACAAATTGTTAAACCCATTTACATATTTCTTTAAATACTCTATCTATACTAATAAAAGAAAGTTTCGCTCTCTGTGTGTGTGTGACTGTTGGCGATGGCTAGGAAAATCTAGACCACCTAGAAGGCTGGAAATTTAGATTTAGGTAGTCCAAACCCTCTCCTGGTGCACCATTACGGCAGAATTTTAATATTTTAATTACTTTCTGAAGTATTAATTAAAATGCACAAAGAACTCTCATTAAAAATACGCTTTTTTTCTTCGGTTGGTTGGTTATGTAGAATATCTTCTCAGAACACATTATATAAATCAGAGTAACGATGCATAGATAATGACTTATAACGAAATAGTGCCAACATGGATTGTAGTTATCTGCATATAGCCAAGCTAATGTAGCGCCATCTACTCACAGTGAATTACACAAACGCCACCTGTTTAAGACATTTTCAGGCACGTTTTTCTTCATTATAATTATCTGGGTTTAAAGTTTTTTTTTATAACAGGACATATATTATTATGATAGAGACTACAGAAAACTACTAGATACAGAATACAGAATACAGAAAACTTTATTTAACAGATTATTTGTTATATATTTGTGGGAATGGCGAGGGGTAGGGGTCTAATTACATTAACTAATTACATTTTTAGCTTCACCCGTAGCTTTTAATTGTTGTTTTATATACAGAATACCGCTATTTTAAATCTCAGTTTCTCAGTAATATCTCAGTAATAATGTTCCGAACTTCTCCATTTAGTTCTATTTTTACTAAATTATCGCAAAAATCAGAATTCATTGCTTCAAGGTGTATTTCTAAAAAGCAATTACCAATATTTCCGAATAATAGCCTAAGTCAAATTTCAAAGTAAGTTCCTACTAGCTTAACCAAATGAATGAATCTTTAAAGATGTATAGCGATGCAGGTCACTTGAACACCCGCCACCCCCCCCCCCTCCGGGGCCTTGCTTCAAAGTTTTCTCTAACTATTCCCCGTTTCCATATCTCAGAAACTATCTTTCCGATTTCAACGCAAGTGATTCCAAACAATATAATTAACTTAATAGTCACCCTTTATAACATTAAACTAAATTTATGAGTAACGGTTACCACTATTTCTGAATAATAGTTTAGGCCAAATTTTTAATTAAGTTCCTAGCTTAACCAAACGAACGAATTTTTAAAGATGCATAGTAGTTGTCCTAATTAGTCATTTGCTGAACGGCACTTGGACATCCACTCCCCCCCCCCCGACCACTCCTTCAAGGTTTTTTACCTAACTATGCCCCGTTTCCATATCTCAGCAACTATCTTTCCGATTTGAACGCAAGTGATTCCAAACATTATAATTAACTTAATAGATACCTTTTATAACATTAAACTAAATTATGAGTAGAGGCTACCACTATTTCCGATTAATAGTTTAAGAAAAATTTGTAATTAAGTTTCTAGCTTAACCAAACGAACGAATTTTTAAAGATGCATAGTGGTCCTCCTAATTAGTCATTTTCTGAAGGGCACTTGAACATCCCCTCCCCCCGGCCCCTCCTTCAAAGTTTTTTCTCTAACTATACCCCGTTTCCGTATCTTCGCAACTATCTTTCCGATTTCAAGGCAACTGATTCCAAACATTATAATTAACTTAATGGTCACCTTCTATAACATTAAAGTAAATTTATGAGTAGCGGTTACCACTATTTCCGAATAATAGTTTAAGGCAAATTTGTAATTAAGTTCCTAGCTTAAGCAAACGAACGAATTTTTAAAGATGCATCGTAGTCCTCCTAATTAGTCATTTTCTGAAGGACACTTGAACGTCCCCTTCACCCGTCACCTCACTCATGATTATTTTCTCAAACTATGCCTCATTTCAATAACTCGGCTTATAATGTTCCCATCTTCTCGAAACCAGCTCGATTTTGTCGCACGCCTACTATACAGTACCGTAGGCAAAGTTCACCTGTCTCAGAGGTTCTTTCCGACAGAGGTTGCTCCCCTGGCGGTGGAAGGGGGAAATAAAAGATTTTTCGGAGCGTGCGAGCGTGCCCGGTATACGGTGTCGAAGCCATCGGAGACCTTGCCCAGAGTTTCGTTTTTTAAAAGATTTGAGTTTATTAAACGGGCTCGGGCAACGCTGGGCGGGTCAGCTAGTTTATAATAAAGTTTAAAAAAACCCTCTTCTCTGTTAGTCATGTACGTTATCTTCACTGTTCAGTGTTTTTGTATATTAAACAAAAATCTATAAATAAGTAAAATTTACAGTCGTCAAAAAAAAAAGTGTCACAGAGAGCATGCCTTATTTTTAATCGCCACTCTCTTGGGAATTGTTTCTTTCAACGTATGCTCTAAAAAAGACTTAGGGGACCGTCTTCAATTGAATCTATAACAAATACTTTCAATTTCAATACGAACGCCAAGATTTGACAGCATATTTGAATTGTCGATAAATTATACCTTCGGATATCAAACCAGAATTCATCCGTTGAAGTAGTTTATGCATTATGAAGAATTATATTTAATGTTAAATTATTTTTAATAGTTGCAAAACAAACTGCAATGCGGGTAGCTTCTTAGCTCAAAAACTTCTCAATTGCCGGATAGCTCTCGGCAAGTAGTGAGAAAATTATAAGTTTACAATATTCTTTTCTCAAAAGAAGTTTAGGTTAGGTGGCAGGTATGTTCTTATAGAAGAATAAGAAATACAGCGTGGGGATACTCATGAATAAACAAGGAATTTTAGGTAGGGTTAAAAAAATAAAAGGCTAGCTCAGGTGGCGATATTAAGTGGCGATTGCAGGTGTGTGAATGGTAAAGAAAACCCAGGTGTAAGGTTAGTAACATCGAGAAAAGAAGATGCAATTGTAAGGAAGAAAGTTTAATAAAATGAAGGAAATAGTAAATGTCACACTTGACAGTGTTAGATAAAGTTACGAGTGGGGTCAGATGCGAGAACGCCCCATTGACCACCTGGGTGTTAGGAAAGAGAGCGCGGTTTTCGGCGGGAAAAAAGGGTGATGTGATCCCGACGTAGGCGGGATTAATTTGAATACAAATGAAGAGACAGCCAATACTTTTATCTGGAGGCAGGGTTTTAGACAGTAAGAAAATTCTAGCCATTGGAGGAGATGTAAGGGGAATGAAAGTGAATAGAGGAAGTCCAGGATTGGCAAAAAGAAATGGGCTGAAGATTTTGGGGGAGGGAGATGGATTAAGAAAAGTTGGAAGGGAGTTGCAGTTTGAGGCAGTGGTGCTGGCTTTTTGAGAGTTTAGCAGTGCAGTTGTGTTGAGAAAGAATTAAAGTTTTTTTTGAGAGTTCAATCTGCAATGAAGAGACGCGAGTAAATTTTAGTGTGTGTGTTTCCATCTGAGTTATGCTGGAGAGTTGCCTTTGAGAATCGACTTTGTGATGACTTCAGTACTGTTCCAGATTATTTCAGGTATGGTTTTATTTGCACGTATTCCGAATATAACTGTTATGTACCAGTAATTAACTCTAACGGGTATAGAGGGAAATTATCTAGGCATCCAAATTTAATTGTTTAAATAAAAGTGTAGTTGATTAAATTGAATAAGTTCTATTCAGTACTTGCGTCAGACGATGAGTATAGTCTCCAATTGTAATGTAATAATTTTATGAAGATTTTGATAAACTGTTTAGTTCAAATTTAAATATAGTCTTCAATTGTAATGTAATAATTTTATGAAGATTTTAATAAATTGTTTAATTCAATTTTAAAGTATGTTTATTTACACTACAGAGAAGGCGGGAGGAGTTGATCGCAGCAAGATTCTGGGTAACCACTATTTATTCACGGAGCCATGTAAATTTATTATTATCATTTATCACAATTTTAAATACTTAATTAATAAAAGGAAGTAGCCTAATTAAAGATAAGTAAAACAAGATAAAAGAGAGGTAGCTCAGCAGCCCCCTCCCAGCACAATGGATAGCGTTCTAATTTTGGATCCGGATAATTGAAGCTTCCAGAAAACAATTTTAAAAATTCATTAGTTTTCGCATAATAATTTCAAATAATGTGTATTTTGAAATTAATATTCAAGAATAATATCAATGGCTACCTATGAATTTTTTAACAGAAGTTGATTTATGAAATATTTAAATATGCGAATTGAAAGTTACAGCTCACGCCGACAGAGAAGTTTTCAGTTATTCGTAAAGAAGGCATTTTTTACAAAAAATTAAACCAAATTCAATAGATTGCTTCATACCATCATTTTTTTCTTCTTGTGAATTTCGTATTATTATCGGCACTAGAGATTAGAGAACTGGAAGCGTCGTGTCATACCAACCTACAATGAAAGAGTGCAAAACTCTTAAAAATATTGATTACTCATATTTTAAATTATTGTTTTTAGTATTATTTGTAAAACATGTTATTGCTATTTTTTTTAGAAAGAAAATCCTTCCTGCCTATTTTTATCCCCTATTAAAATCTGTAAACACGTGAAATGTATCTCTCTCTCTCTCCTCTCTTCCTGTATACACACCCACACACACACACGCACACTCATATATATATATAAATATATATATATATATATACTAAAATTACTATATATACTAAAATATATATACTAAAGAAGAAATGATTCTTTGTTTGTTGTTTGTTTGTAGGGAGTAGTATTTGGAACTACCGAATCGATTTCAAAAGTAGTGGCGGAAAATGAGTATGACGGGCTCTGCTCCGAAATAGGCTAAAATTGCGATTTTTGCCATATTAAAGGAGCTAAAAACTAGAATTTTGGAATAGTAGTTATATAAATGATCGCTAACAACGGTTTCAAAATAAACAAATTAAAAAAGGTAATATGATCGTATAACGTTCTAAAACATTCTACATTACGATATATTAAATTATTAGGGATAGAAACTTGAAACTTGATATCTACGTTACATTTAAGACGTAAATTCTCGCACAAAATTGTTTTTTACCCTCTAAGTTGCTGTCACATAAAATTCCGTTCGCATAAACAACTTTAATTGGCTATAGACAAAATTGTTTTAACAGGATTTTGTTTTATGAACTAGCTAAGGTGAAGATGTGTTAAAAGAACGTTCGTGAAAACATATTTAAATAAATCTGAGTTTTTAAAGGTGTTATATAAAAATAGAGGAGAGCCCGCAGACGCTTAGAGGGTACTGCATATTTTGCCACATAAAATTGACGGTTAAAAATACTAAACCTATGTTTTCCAACTTATTAATTAACAGTATTTATTTTTTTATGGTGATTCAAGTTATACTAGTCCTGTAAAAAATACAATCCTTTGTTTGTAAGAAATAGACTCTAAGAAAACTGATAATAAGCAACCAAGAATATCAATTTTAAAATTTCTTTAAGTTCCCAAGAATACTCTACTCTATCTGAAAGGTTTTTGGAAGGTAGGCTTCAAATGAATTGGAATAAAAAATTTCTCCTTAATTCAAATCTCATGTTCATCTAATGAAGTATCAAGTTTCCGCAAAATGTGACTTAATTAGTAATAATTATCCGTAGTGATATATTTTTTCATAATATAAATAGGCGCATAAATGCAACTTGGTGTATTTCAATAACCACGCATGCAAAGCCGCGTTCTTTTCTAGTATATAACACAATCTGATATTTTTAAAACACTGAGAAAGGATTTTAAAAAGATCTCAGTTTGATTAGTTTGTGGAGAGATAAAAATAATCATTGTGCATTTAATAAAATTTCCAAAACATTGGTATTGATTAACACTAGAACTCCACACTAGAGTAAACTGCACCCTATGTAATATTTACAAACTTGCATTTATGCTGGGTTTGTGGCAAGCGTAATTAATTTATTTGCATTAGAAGAAGGTATTGTGTCGAGCATATTTACATTCTTAAAAGCCTAAATTATGTATTCTGTAAAATTTTCATTATTAGAGAGTTTGTGGTTTACCTAACCCTAGTGGGCAGTTAATGAAAATGTACGTGAATTTCTTTTAATGAAAATTTTGGAATGTTTATAAAATTTGTTTTAGAAATTGTATTAGATTAAATTACATATTATATTAATTTTTTTACGATGCCAAAACACAGAAATCAGAGTAAAGGGATCACAGGTAATGAAACATAAGTCATGAGACAACAAATATTAGTGAATGTCGATTAACTAGGATTAACAAATGCTTCTTCGATTTACTTTGAAACTGATATTGAGGTATAAATAGTCAAATCAGACGAAGATATATTGAGTACTAATCAAAATTCGAACAGTGAAAACGCAGTTAATGATTATAATGGTATTGATGAGGAGATTATACACTAAGCTGAGAAATTAAAATAACAGAGAATTTCAAGAGACGCTTGTACATGTATTCATTATATAAGCAAAGATATTCTGCTTATTGATCTCTGGATAAAAAAAAATTAAAAAATTATGCTTGACCTAAATGCAAAAGAACACTTTGTCAAGATTATCGATCTACACAATGTACTGCTTCCACACCAGACATGCAATATATTAGGCTTTTTTCTTGTAGGTGTTTATCAGAATACATCAAAATATGTCTCTCTTATAATAAAAAATAATGTTACCCTTTAATAGTTGTTGCGTTTATCGCTACTTCCATGGTTTTAATTTAATCGTTTCTATTTTTGCGCCTCGCGCAGACGATGTTTTTCTGTTGATAAAAAATTGATCTGTCTTAGAATGTTTTATGAATTGAACTAGAAAATGTAATACGGAATATAAGATGTAATATTTATGATGTGCGCGAAAAATGTTGTGTATATTGTGTTCGTGATCGTCAATATATCTGTTTGTCTGTCTGCATTGTGTAGATTCAATTATTTTTTGAACAACATGAACATTTATTCTCGAAAAGTCAGAATAATTTAAGATGTCTTATCTCCCGAAAGAGGACCGTTTAGGTAAGCCTAACCTATTCTCGTGTTCTAGTTTTATTATATTTTAATTTTGAAATGAATATTGATACTTTAATATCAATATAAATAATATTGAAGATATAATTTTACAGACAGGGACAGATTCAATAATAGTTATACATATTTGTAAACAGAAAACGCTTTTCAATCCTTGTAAAATTAATGTTGTCCTTTAAATTTATTTTCGGTGATTTTTCTTGCATTTGTTCTATAGTAATTATTAAAATATTTTACAATTGAAATTAAAAAATATATACTTACAATAAATGTTAATATTTTTACCCTTTTATTTAACTCAACCTGGTTTTTGTATGTAAAGATGGCATTTTTCAAACAACTTTTAACCCACTTCGAGATATGTTCACAGATGTGTTTCGAATAATAATACAACATTTTAATATTTTTACAACTTAATTATGGATTAATACATTAATTTTAAACCAATTTGATAAATCCCAAACTTTCTCTGTTACTCGTATAAAGGAAACAACAATGGATTGAATTATGCGCCAATATACGAACGCCAACAAAAGACAAATGACTGTGAAACTGCAAAAATTAAATATTTTAAAGGCTAAGCACAAAATAAATTATAAAAAATAATTAAAGAGTGTAATATTTAAAAAAAACGCTTCCATCAATTATTAATTTAATATTAATAAGTTTGCGATTGTACGTTGAGAAATCAATTTAGCAATCCTAAACATATAGTTTAAATAATATTTTATTTTTTTCCTGTTGCCATATCTTTAAAAAAAAAGAACAAAAATTATATATATTTTTAAAAATTTACCTGTTTTCGCTTTCTTCCAAGAGTAAAAAAAAATGTGATTTTTTTCATAATCGAGTTCGGCACTCACGCCCAATTAATATATTGTAACGGATTTTTTTGGAAAAAAAAACATAAATTGCAGTCAAAAGATTAATTGCGATTTTTAACCCCCAGACCGCCGAGCAAAAGGGCAAATTTGTAATGTTGTTTTCTTTGTATTTATTTAAAAATTCTAAAAAAAGATGAATTTTTAAACTTAACGTAAAAAACTTAATTACGTATATGAGTATAACCCCTGAGAGTATTAATAATTACTCAATCTTTTAAAACTGCATTATATTTGTAGAAATATATATTACTTTAAACAATGCTTCTATTGCAGTGAAACCTACAGCATAGTTCACGGCGGTGAGAAGGTCTAGATAAATTTTGAATGCTTATAAAAGAGGGTTTTTAAAGAAAATATTTTTACTTTTATAGTTACTACTTGACCCGGCCGGCGTTTCCCGGGCCCGTGATAATACCTTAAATGAACACCAAATAAAACATACTGATAATTAATTATAAAAGTGCTCGTAAGAAAAACATTAAAAAATACTTTTGTTGTCCAAACCCTTTGAAATTTTTAATGGACATAAATATAAAGGTTTTACAGCCCGTGTAAAATTTACGTCAGAAATATTGTTATCTGGTAGTAAAATAAATATGTTTTCTTCCGCAGAAAACGGCCATTTTTCAAATTCTATAGAAGGGACAACTTCCCCTCCTCCCATTTCCCTTTCCAGACTTCAAAAAAGTGAAAGTGCATATCTCCCTTTCCCTTTTGTTCATCCTTCAAACAAAGAAAGTAAGTGGAAGAAGTTGCTCTCTCCAGGTACTGGAAATAAAAATAGAATGAAGAAGAATTTAGAAGAAGTATAGTCCTATAGGTGTAGGTTTGTGAGGAGTGAAGGTCAATAGACGAGGTATTATTTCTCCATCCCCCCCCCCGATTCTTCTTAATTCTATTTACTGCATTATTAACCATTCAAAAAAAATTGAGGCATGCATAGTAAGGTCGAATTTGTACTGAAAAATTAAGACTATAGCTTCCCGCTTTAATATATTAGATTTTTCTTTTTACAATTGCAAAGTGATAAAAATAATGTTTGTATTTTCTATTTATTTACTTATTTATATAATTATTTATTTTTGCAAACGAAAACTAATATTTTATTTAATATAAGAATAGATTAATTTTTATCAGGTTTTTTTTCAAAAAAAAAATATATATAAACTCGGTTTATGGCGTCAGGTGCCGCCATCCGAAAAATCTACAAGAGACCACGCCATTTCTTCCGGTCAAGGGTCCATTCCTCCTCCAGACCCCTATACCTCATGGCTTTTTTTATATCATCCATCCTGGTCTTTCGTGGTCTTCCTCATTTCCTCTTTTGGTTTGTTATGTAATTAGATGCGATTTTGGGTAGTCTCTCGTCACTCATTCTTTTAACATGACCTTACCAGATTAAGTGTTTCTTTTGGAGATCGTGTAATATGGTTCACTTTATTTTCATCGTTTCTTTGATTCTTTCATTTCTTATTCTTTCTATTCTTGATATCCTGCATGATCTTCTTAGGACGTCCATTTCCCCTGCTGCTAATTTCTTTCTTTCTGTCTCCATAATTCTCCATCTCTCTGCTCCATATAACAAAATTGATTTAAAATTATAATCTAAAAGTGGTAAAAAATGGCATGTATTTAAAAACTAGGGGTGTTCTAAACCCTCCAGATTAATAAAACCTCTTTTTTTTGTAAGCTAAGCCGCAATTCATTAATCAATCATTCTTAATTAACTATAAGGAATGAGTCATATTTCATCGGGAATAGCCACAAATTTCATACTCCTGAAGGATATCATTATTATGATCTGAAACATGAACACTTTCTTAATATAAAATCACCTTCTTTACAAATATGTTCTAAATAGAATGATTAATTATGGTCTTTAATAAATGAAAATGATTATTTTTCAATACATATTCTTTGGAAGAAAAAATAAAACTCGAAATCCGCCCCCCCCAATATATATATATATGTATACATATATATATATATATATATATATATATATATATATATATATATATGTAATAATAAAAAAAAATTCGCCATTTTTCCTTAGTTAAATTATTCCACATTCTTACAATTCTAATTTTTTCCCCTGTTTTATTCCAATTTACTACTCTATATTCATTAAATCCTTATTCTTAATTTAGCTCTATCGTTAACTCTATTAAATTCCCTTTTATTTAATTCTAAATTGTCCAAATTTAATTAAATATAAAGCTTTTAGTAATTCTTAATTTCTATCATGATCCTCGATCATTTCTGGGTTTTAGAATGTTTTTTGAGAGCCATTTTCATTTTTATTCTTAAATTATTTTCCCGCTTTAAAGTCACTTTACTATAAAATTAATCCACTCATCTCTGTCCGAACTCTTTCACGAATTATCTCTCATTGGTTGTGACGTAGCATGACGCGTCTTCTCTAATTCTTCATTGGTTCAGTGCGCGTTCTACGTCATAACTTGTGTTGTTCCGCGGGGTAACAAAAAGCAGCTGCCTGCGGCGCTCCCTCAGAATTAAGTCGTATTTTCAATTGTACACAACTCCCTGGCTGCTCGTTTTGAGAATTTGAGATGTTCTAATACTTACCCTCTATACAGTGATGATGTAGTGATGCCCAGATTTGATGGTTATGGTGGAAACTACCCAGGAACAATACTTAATAAAGAATTTCCAGTGAAAGCTTCGTTCGTTGTATTATGGAGAAACGCCTCTGGATTTTAAATTCACTGCCGCTATGGCCGCGACGAAACTGCAACTAAAATGTACGACTGCTTCTAAATATTAATATCATCCAACAACCAACGTCTTAATTTCATTGTGCAACCATGTGAATTCTTTCTATAATCCACGTTACTGCAACTACAACATATGACGGTGAATCAGCGAGATATAATATAAGCCGGGCAGGATCTCAAAGGACTTATGTCACAACTATCCTTCCAAATGATGTGGAAAAATATTTGAGAATCAAATTGCCGCTTATTTACTGAGGTGTCGTAACAAAAAAGAACGGAAGCAAGGCATCTACGAAATATATTTCATTATAAAGTCAACCCCCCTATCGATGTCAGCCAGAAGAAGTATTGGAAAATCGCGTCAATGAAAACAACAAAAAATTGTATCTTTTTTTTTCATAACAAGATTTGATGGCGTAAGTTAGATTTTATATTAAGTAATATGTATTATTTATTTGTTGCTAAATGTTATCACAACCTTTTTTATTTTGTTAAAATATCTATTCTTACGTAACAAGAAACCAACTGACAAAGTTTTTAACAGTCTGAGATTTTTATTTATGTTCTTGTACTATTAATTAGTCTGAAAGATATTATGAAATTTATTTTACTGTTTATGTTATTTTTCTGTTAAAATTAATATATTAAGGAAGAATTAAAAGTATGTTATTATGCTTTAAAGACTAAACTAAGTTATATTTTGGATTGATGCACTTATGAGATTTGCTACTACAATATGAATTGAATAATTTATGTTCTCAGCTTACATCCTTGATTGCATCGCAAAAATAGCTTTTGAAGAGTAAAAAAAAATAAATGATGATGATCTCAAAAGAAAGTTGCGCTGGAGTTGCGTAACACTGAAACGGTAAAATTATTGTGTGCATATAATTTATTTGTTTATTTCATTACTTTGTTTATTTATTGATACTATGCTCCAAGATGATTAAAAAAAAAAAAAAAAAAAAAAAAAAAAATGAACTTGGATATTTATAGCTATGTGTTTTATTATTTTATTTCATTCTAAATTGTGATTTTCATATATAGTGGATCTATTTATAGAAATGTTATAGTAGTAGTTTACATTTACTATTTAAGTGGAATGAATTTTAATATGAATTGGACTTTTTACAGTTGAATATTATTTATTTTGTTATTTAAATTATTAAGCGTTAGATATTTTTACAGTTGTTGTTAAGTTAAAGATGAATATAGTATGAATTGATGTTTAATATTATTAAGGATAGATTACAAAAAAAAAAAGTTTTATTAGTAAATAAAACTTAAAATACTCTAAATTTATAAGTGAATATTATGTTTTGCTGACTCATTTACTATGTAGAATTATTTCTGTTACAAATCTCTATAATTAAGTGAATTCAGTAGGGAAGTTTTTCAGAGAGGTCTATCAGTATTTTGAGAAAGGAATATGGTGTTTACTAATAAACGAATGGTAAATGGGTAAAGTTGTTAACAATTTCAATAATTCTGATAAAACTTAAGCCAGTATATTCAAATTGAAGTTTATAACACTAAATTAACTTGGAATTCGATATTTTATTGAATGAAATTTCTAGTGTAAAGTCAATTCTACTAACTCCAAAATTCCTTGGACAAAAATTTTGACAGAAGTAGTTAATGAGTATAACAATACCCCTCATTCTATCACTAAATTTCCTCCTGCTTACTTACTTTTTGGCCAATTACCTTATGATTCCCCTCTTCAACAAAATGATTACCCTCCTGTTCAAGAAGCCCTTAAACTTGCTAAAAAACGCACTGATGAAAATTATTGGAGAAGTAAAAAATATTATGATCAAAATTATCTAGAACCAAAATTTGAGATTGGAGATCTTGTAATTTATGAAGAGTTCCAATATCCTAATACTAGAAAACTTTCACAAGTCTTTAGTGTTCCTTATCAAATCCTTAATAAGTTATCTGATGTCAATTTTGAAATTAATAGACAGATTCAAAATAAATCTACTGAAATAGTACATGTATCAAAATTACGCCCTTATTATCCTCCTGATCAATTAAAATTATCCCATGAGAAACCACAACAAACTAATGTTAAATCTATAGTTTCAGCTTAAATTTATAATATTCATAAAATAAACTAACTTAATAAAATAAATTTACTAAATAAAAAATTAATTATCAATTCTCTTCTGTATATCAGTGTGTTCTTGAATTGAGCTCACAGGAGCATCACTGTTGAGTTTTCACTTGAGTTAACTGTTTGTGCGGGCATAAACTGGTTGATTTAAGTTAGTAAATTCTGATACTGAATTGAATTAGATTAGAATAATAATTTAAACAGTATTAACGAAATTAATAAAATAAACTGGATTAAATTCTATATTAAACTAATCAAATATGATATCTTAATACTAATTGAGAATTGTCCAACCTTTCTTAATATGCTACAAGGTCCTATTTGTTTCATTTCACAACTTATGTTTTCTTGTTTGACTGAAAGCAAGATAGTTACATAACCATCATCTACACAATAATGATTGTTTCACGAATATTTCTTATTTATTCCTTATTTTGTATTATGTATTTTTATTGAGTATATTCTCATGCCTCATTCACTACTATATGGATGAGATATTAATGATATACTTAAGAAAGAATTAAAGAAAGTGTGATATTTTGAATTATACTGCTTGTTATTGCTGAACTTATTGTTGAGAATTATTAATATTAGTAACACTATTTATAAGTTGATTTGAAAGAGAATATGAAGATTATAATGGATAAAAAGTATTTAAAGAGTGGAATTGAAAGTTTTAGGTAAGCTGCATTCAAAAAAGTTTCTGATGTTATGTAAATAAAATTTTGATGTTATTGTTGTTGTTTATTCTTTCTATTGATGATACTATTATTATTGTTATTATTAAGTATTTTTATTTTAAATTTTTATTGTTGAGATTGTTTTTGCTATTATTATTATTATTATTGTATTATTTTATTTATTGCAACACTAAGGACTTTTATAATACTCAATAATTGGACTACTACAAGTCAGTAGGACTTAAAATTCACTTAAGGACTATAAATAAGTGAATAATGCTGACTATTGTTAAATTATTGATAAAAAGAGATATGATTTATATATTGTTATTATATTACTACTTAAATTTATTTATTGCAACTTCATACTGCCATTGCAACATTAAGAACTCTTATAATATTCAATAATTGGACTAATACAATTCAGTAGGACTTTAAAAAAAAATCACTTAAGGACTATAGATAAGTGAATAATGCTGATTATTGTTAAATTATTGGTAAAAAAGAGATGATTTATATGTTTGCAAAATGTATACATTTTAACGTCTGAATGTGAAAAATATTAAAAACACCAATTAAAATAATTTAAGACAGACATGAGTACACATAAAATAAAAATTTATAAAAAAAATATATACTTAAAAACAGTTAAAAATACAAAATAGTAGACGTTTCGCCAAGCGACACGCAAGGCATCATCAGTACAAAAACAATCTATTGCATAACAAACCACAGAACAAGGAAAAGGAAAGGTTTGAAATCAAGGATCATCACACATGTTCATTGGGAGAAAGCAGATACTAGAGACTTTAGAATAGAAGTATAATTTAGATTTAAAAATTGTAGTTAACAGAATTCAGAAATTTGAGCATCGCGATGCAGCAACCAGGTAACTGTATTGCAACGAGGGAACTATTTTGTAACCCAAGTATCTGCTTTCTCCCAATAAACATGTGTCATGATCCTTGATTTCAAACCTTTCCTTTTCCTTGTTCTGTGGTTTGTTATGCAATAGATTGTTTTTGTACTGATGATGCCTTGCGTGTCGCTTGGCGAAACGTCTACTATTTTGTATTTTTAACTGTTTTTAAGTATATATTTTTTTATAAATTTTTATTTTATGTGTACTCATGTCTGTCTTAAATTATTTTAATTGGTGTTTTTGATTTATATGTTGTTGTTATATTTTCTTGATACAAACTATACTGTACTGTTATACTAATTATTATTGAAAAATGTAATTATTTACAGCAGTTTCCACTTAACCGTGTTTCTTTAAATTTAATTATTAAAAATTGTAGTTAACAGAATTCAGAAATTTGAGCATCGCGATGCAGCAACCAGGTAACTGTATTGCAACGAGGGAACTATTTTGTAACCCAAGTATCTGCTTTCTCCCAATGAACATGTAAGTCAATTGGACTTACCGGTTCATACATTTTTTGGGAGGGGGGATATGTAATAATAAAAAAAAAAATTCGCCATTTTTCCTTCGTTAAATTATTCCAAATTCTTACAATTCTAATTTTTTTCCCTGTTTTATTTCAATTTACTACTCTATATTCATTAAATCCTTATTCTTAATTTAGCTCTATCGTTAACTATATTAAATTCCCTTTTATTTAATTCTAAATTGTCCAAATTTAATTAAATATAAAGCTTTTAGTTATTCTTAATTTCTATCATGATCCTCCATCATTTCTGGGTTTTAGAATGTTTTTTGAGAGCCATTTTCATTTTTATTCTTAAATTATTTTCCCGCTTTAAAGTCACTTTACTATAAAATTAATCCACTCATCTCTGTCCGAACTCTTTCACGAATTATCTCTCATTGGTTGTGACGTAGCATGACGCGTCTTCTCTAATTCTTCATTGGTTCAGTGCGCGTTCTACGTCATAACTTGTGTTGTTCCGCGGGGTAACAAAAAGCAGCTGCCTGCGGCGCTCCCTCAGAATTAAGTCGTATTTTCAATTGTACACAACTCCCTGGCTGCTCGTTTTGAGAATTTGAGATGTTCTAATACTTACCCTCTATACAGTGATGATGTAGTGATGCCCAGATTTGATGGTTATGGTGGAAACTGCCCAAGAACAATACTTAATAAAGAATTTCCAGTGAAAGCTTCGTTCGTTGTATTATGGAGAAACGCCTCTGGATTTTAAATTCACTGCCGCTATGGCCGCGACGAAACTGCAACTAAAATGTACGACTGCTTCTAAATATTAATATCATCCAACAACCAACGTCTTAATTTCATTGTGCAACCATGTGAATTCTTTCTATAATCCACGTTACTGCAACTACAACATATGACGGTGAATTATCGAGATATAATATATATATATACAAATTATATCTTTCATGTTGAAGGATCCTCCCCCCTTCGAAATATTAGTCAAGTACACATATAATTTTAAAGGTACAGAAGTACTTCTTATAACTTCGAAGCAATAAATTATTCGAAATTTTTATATTTATAATAACGGATTGAAAATAGTTCTGTAGTTATTTTATTTATTTCAAAAAATAAATACTCAAAATATTTAACAGTTTTTTTAATGGTTTATTTAATATAGTTTTATAATTTTATTGAAAGTTTTTCTATTGCAGTTAATGAAAGAACTCTTCGACACATTATTTAATAATTTCTAAAAATATCCAGTTTTAAAGCATTTGTAAAACACATTAAAAAATGTAGAAGCCATTTTCCTCCCAGTTTAATTGCTTACTTTAAAAAAAATCTATAAACACATAAATGTACAAAGAATTATATATTTATATATATATATATATATATAATCAAATTTCCAGAAAATATTATAAAGAAAAAAGTACTTTTTTTAATTTTGGAGGGAAAAATAATTATAGCATTCGATAAAGTTTCCAATAACAGTTTTTATTGATTAATAAAAATCTCATTTTTATTTCTACGTTAAGTCGCATTTTATCGATAACCTATATATCCTAATAATTTATAGACTATAAATAATATTTCCCTGGCATTAAGAAGAAATTTCCGTATTCCAGAACAACATCATTAATATAATCTGAAACATGAATATTTTCTTACTAAAAAATAAATTTTCTTTCAAATCTTTTCCAATTAAAGTAGTTAAGCATTACTTTTAAAAATATGTAAATTATTAATTTAAAAAGCAGGTTTTCTTTGGTGGCATACTAAAATTTGCATCTGCTCACAAATATTAAAAATGATATTTTATACATAAAAGAATTGTATCCCGAAATTTGAATCAGGTATAAAACTATACATTACACTATTTATAAAGTTTTATACATATAAAAAAGAATTTAATATAAATTTTTACATTGAAAGTGGCTCAGAAAGATAAACTTAAATTCGCACGTCTTCTTTCACTCTTTAAGTCCTATATATTATTTCTGTTGTCAACATCCCTTTTTCTAAGGAAATAAAAAAAGCAGAACGATAAATAAGGTACAATATGAAAGGAATTTGAAGCAGCTTCTTACATAGTATATTTAAATTTCGTTAAAGCATTTATTTTGATAAAAATTTTAAATTAATTAAAAATTACATAGGCATTTTTTTCCTAAATGAAATTAAATGTTTTCCTCAAATTAGTGCTGCCACTAAAATAAAATAGCCCAAAAATTATTTAAAAAAAAATTCAATAAAGATAAAGTGGGATTTTTTTTTCTTTTTTTTTGTGTGTGTGTTTGCTATCTTCGGACAGTTTCTACTGTATCTTTGATGGAATAAATGAGAAGATATTCTGGTTTGACTAATGTTGTTTGCAGATATTTTTAGTCCTTAATTTTTCTTGAGAAGTTTAAACCTGAATCTAAAAAATATTAGATATTGTTAAAAAATATTAGACAGCAGTGCGAAATCTTCGCACGGATCCACTGGTCAACAATTGTCTGTCATTCACTAATACATCATATAGAAGAGGGTGCCAAGATGAATATGAGAGAGAGAGTCAGAATCAGAGTCAAACCGAGTAGAGTTGCCAACCTATGACGTTTATAGCTTCTGTGCTCTACTGGTATTTTTTTAAGTTCACAGCTTTATATATAATTTTTTACACTTGACGTATAGACAAATAAGCCAACAAACATTCTATGTTTAGAGATTGTATAGACAATGTATATATGGTAATAGTCCAGTAAGGTTAAAGTTCAGTTTCTTGAAAGATTGAAACATAGTATCTATATATAGTATCTATTGGGAAGGAAGATACATTACGAAAATTATATTAGCTATTTTCTATTATTTTCATGCATGTAATTATTTTGTATAGTAGATCATTTCTTTTTAATATATAGGGAAACCAATATGATAAAATCTGTTCTGATGGCTTCTTTATATGGAATGTAGAGATTAGTGGATAACTTGATAAATAATGCATTGAAGTTTACATATGCCCACATACACAAAGTGGAGATAGTGTTTATTAAATATGAATAAGGAACTTAAAAAGGGACCTTTATTAATTGCTGCCAAACATAAATACATGTGGCTAAGATGATTATGAGATGATATGAAATAATTATTTTAAATACTACTGTTAGATAAATCTCAAATGTCGTTGATTGCACGGCTCTTCAATCATGATCATCAATGACATAAGGTTTTTCGATTCGTGAGATCCATGTAACCAATAAAAAAATAACGAAATAGATATAATTAAGGCAAATATATAAAGAGTGATTCAGACTTGAAAGAAAACGTAACACCTTATATATGAGGTGATTAACCCGGCAGTAGCAGCATGCTGGTCTTTTTGAACTCCCACATCAATTATTATCCTCTACGGCCTCTTCCCTTATAAATACAATATTAAGATTTCATGTAGCTGACCTTAAAAGTTTCTCCTCTATCATAGAAAAGTTTCATGACATTCAAGATTTTTTCCAAGTATAGATTGACGATAAAAGTAGAAATTCATAAAAACGCCCACGACATAATCATTTGTAAGAGTTAATTTTCACGCTTTTCAAATATCTCATAGTTTGTGAGAAAATTGACCAGTTTCATAAAGTACAAATTTATAACTTCATTGCATGTATAAGTTTAATAAATAGTACAGACTGTTTGTTATTTTACTTTTTCCGCTAGTAAGGACAGGCAGCTAAAAGACCGAATGCAACCAATAACTTTCTGAAATAACACGCAATATCTCACGGGTAAATAAACCTAAAAATTGGGGAGATTCATAAAAATACATAAAAAAACTCATAATGTTCATCGAGTGTCAATATGTTAACCAAATTTGATTCTTTGTGTGTTGAAATTTTATTCGCAATCATTACGTTAAAAGAGATTATGGTCAATGCTTCCTGAAATATTATCCTCACATATTTGTTTGAATGAAATAAATCAACACATTTCTGTTATTTATTCTTCCGAAGGAGCCCCAGTTTCTTCAACTGGATTTTCCGTTTCATCAACTGGAGATTCTGTGTCTGGTTCCTTTGAAGTGGAGTCGGGATGACAACGTGGTTTCAATTTAATCTTTCCGAACTATCAAGAAAAAAATGAAACATAAACATTTCTTATTAGTGTTAAGCACAATTGTTAGCATTTTGAACAATCATAATTATAAATCATCACAAAATTTTAAATCATTATTAGAAAAAAATATATATCTATAAGAAATAGCACTACAGCCATCTGAAAACTAATATACTGTGGCAATCACAAAACTTCCTTCTAGATTATTCTGATATAGTAATTTAGATGAACTTTTTACACACCAACAATTACTAAATAGTGCGCACATCTTTGAATTCAATTTGGAGTTCTAGTGATCAATGATTTAAAAAGGCATAGTACAACAGTGCTACTTCTTTGATGTTCAAATATAAAATTGAACCAATATATATATATATATATATATATATATATATATATATATATATATAATGGGATACAACTAAAAAATCTGCACGAATAAGTCATTTGGAAAAGATCTAGTACCGTAAACCGGAACAAGTTTGCCACATTTTTAATTTTTTTTTTATTGCTACTCGTCTTTTGCTTACTCATAATGTTCAATAATGCTTCGAAATCGTTTTAAATCCTTAGTCTTGGACTCTAGTTTAAGAATATGTGGTAATATGTTAACTTAAGTGTGATTTTTTTTTTCGCATAAAACCAAAGTTACCTGGGAAACGGAGCATTTAACCTGAGCTGTCTAAACATTAGTGAAAATCCTCAAAATTACAAAAGGAAATTGAATTTTATAATTAAAATAATATATTTAAATCATGACATATACATTCCAATGAAAAGAAAAGAAATAGAAGAACAGTTAGAAAATATTCGAACATTCTTCTCAGAAAACGAAAATTTTCCTTTTTCTATGTAAGGAGGCTAAACAATATGCACAACATCGGCTACGTTCACAGACGCTTTATACGGGATTGTATGAAAATAGAAACTCCACCCATTGTCTTTTGCTCATATATATGGCAACTCAAAGTCTTCATGTCCGTAATAATGGGTGATTTTTGCGGCATAATGTTCCACACATTTTTTTCGCCAAGAACTTAACGATCAAAAACATCCCAACCTTCAATTGTATGACGTTCTTACCCTCTTGGGCTAACTTGATGTCTTCAGTCATTAATGATTGTTCATCATCTTCAGGAACAATGTCCTGCACTAACTCTTCACTGGGTTCTTCATGTTGCTTGTGTTCTGCATCTTCCTCTGGTACTACACCTTGCTCAGATTCTGATTCAGATGTGTCATGCAAGGAAAACGCACAATCCGATTTATCAGAAAATATGAAAAGATCTAAGGAAATGAAAAAATTCTAGGTTGGCAAAGTTGTACCACTCTTCCCAAGATTCTTGGTGCAACTTTGCCAACTAATATTATCAACCATAAAAATAACATTAGATCAAGTTCCAAAAGCGATTCCGAAAGCTTATTATATACTTTAACAGACAAAATAGGCAGTTTTTACTTACGTTTAGATTAAAAAGGTGAAATGGAACACTTTTTTAGACGGGCTAATTCCATGCGAGAATGTAGTGTAAGTCACATATCCGCAAATAATTACCGTTCATGGCCACCGGTATTTTTTTTTTAAATTCTTTACTATATTTAATTGCAGATATATTGGATTAAATAAGTCAAATTTTCCTTTACTATAATACTGGTAGCCAAACACTACATCCACGCATGGAATTAGCCAGACGTCCAAAATCGCCTGTGTCCCACTTACAAAATATTTTCACTGATAACGGCCATAAAACAACTAATAAGTCAGAAAACTTGCGGGAATAGTGTGTCGCACAATGTCTTCTTTGTGAAATGAAAACAGTAGCGTCTATTTTATTATGTGGAACTTCTCAGAGCGCCAAAAAACATATTTTTCAAAAAGTGGCAAAGTTGTCCCGTTTGACGGTATTAAATTATTCAATGTTTTGCATCATATTTCCACTAGGACTTTTTTTAAACATGTATAAGCCAAACAACGGCTGAAAATCATGATGTAATAAAAAATGTCATCAAAATAAAATATGTTGCCTAGTAGTACTGTACAATTCTATTAAAATATATAAAACAATGAGAAAATCAAATTGAGTGATGCATTTCGTTGCGAAAGATGTACAAAAAGACTGTTCAAGCATTAAACATAGCACAATTAAAATAAATTAATATAGTGGGCAAACAGCAAATATACAGGGTGTATCTGAAAAAGTGGGCAAAATTTTACGAGGTGACAGAACGCGGATATACGAGCAAATTTTGTCATAGAATGTATGGTCGGAACGCTAGCGGTGAAAAGTTAAAAGGTAGTTTTCCACTGTCGCAGTTAAAGAATTAGCTAGTGCTCCCGATGCGATACTTATATCAGTTATACGTTTAACCGATATACGTATATACGTATAATACGTATTTAAGAAATACGTATACCTTAAAATATACGTTTAAACGTATTCAGATACGTATAAGCGTATATCGGTTAAACGTATATTTCAAGTATACGTTTAATTCAAGTATACGTATATTTCAAGTATCGTATTTACTTTTAATGCTAATGGATCTCATCAGTGTTACGTCACTGAAAGGAGAAGAAGTTGGAAATCGGTGGCGTTGCTTTAGTAATCTGTATAATATATTTCATGCATAGAATCTTGTTATTTTTCCCTATAAACGATTATCTATAATTCTATATATATAAAAGCCGTTCTTGGTATGTATGTTCCTTATACAAATCTACAGTTTTTGTCCGATTTGAACGAAACTGCATGTACATACGTTTTAGAATACGAGTAAAATCACTGTCAACATAAAAAATTTCTCAGACGAATCATTACCACTTTTTTCAAACATCTCCCATAGTTTATCAATACAGAAATCTTTTTTTTTTTCGCAATTTCTAATGCAATTTCTTTCCCATTACCATTCAAAGGAACTGCGAATGGACAATATTTTTATAAACTAATTTCAGATTAACTCGCTATAATTTGAAATCCGAAACTATAGTCAATTTTGGCAGATGTGATTTTTTCGCACATTACAAAGATTACTATAAGTGCTTTAAACGACATAGTACATATATTTAAATGTGTTTGGAGAAAAATAAATAACTTAGCTCCTAATTTTACAAAGGCATATTGTTTCCACTGATTTGTTAATATTAAAGTAAATTTTCTAAGAAATAAAAAGATATTTTTGAGCATTCAAACTTCATGATTAATTTTATTCTACATAATCAAAAATCGTCTGTCAAATATTGACATTTTTCAATCATTACAGCGTAACTTTTTTCAGCTTGAGCCTCAACCAAGGAGGTATATTTAAATTCCTCGGATGCAGGTGGACAGTAGATACCCTATTAATAAAAACTGGATTTAATAAAAACAATGCAGTATTTTCCATTATTTTTTCTTCAAAAATGGGTGTTAAAACAAATGGAATTAAAAGTAAAATGGTTTATTGGGAAAAAAAATGTAAATGCATTTTTTTTAAATACAAAACATTAATTTTAATTAAAAAAAATAATATATATTTTTTTTAAGTTCGACAACGTGGCGACATTTTCATTTCACCAGCTTCGAAATTATTATTCAATTCTTAAAAGAACACTATATTTTTGAAAAATAATGTTTTACATCAAAAATCGCATAATTTCAAAACACAATTTTAGTAAATTCTCTTTAAATTACATTGTAAATATAATTTCGAAGTTAAATTTAGTATTTAATAATAGACCGGGAGGCGGCAGCACAGACAATCACCTCATCGAGTTCACGGCTGAAATTCCAGAATTAGTTAAAACTCGATTCGCATATTAAAACGCAATCGGTCTGCCAAGTCATATCTTGGTGAAAAACACGTGAAAACCCGATTGTAGCGGTTGACTCGTAGGTTTACCATTGTGTTTTACTGTACCCAGTTCTCCATGTTTTCATACTTTTGGGTGCAGGAAAACACAATGGTAAGCCTACGGGTCAACAGCTAAAATCGTGTTTTCCACCAAGGTATGATTTGGCAGACCGATTGCGTTTTAATATGCGAATCGAGTTTTAACTAATTCTGGAATTTCAGCCGTGAACTCGATAAGGTGATTGTCTGTGCTGCCACCTCCCGGTCTATAATATTGTTTAAAATTTTTCTATGAATACAGTAAGTATTGGATTTTTTCAATCACTTTCATGTTTTAAATACAAATGTGCATGTGACGTCACGCACTCAAGTAAAGTCGTTTTTCTCAATTAACTGTTGGCGAAAAGTAACAATTCTTGTGGAGTTAGTAATTTAAAATGTAATATTTCCTACACATAATATAATGTATTTTAACTATTTGAAAATTAAGAAAAACTTGGCGAAACTTCAAGCAATTTAGCTGAACGTTTAACTAACATGCACAATATCTATAAATATAAATGCATATCTGTGCATGATTCATGAAGTAAAAGCATTTGTTTTAACTAGACACATATCGGTTTAGAGGAAAATCTACCCCGGTGAAAGCGTTGTCATTCTTTAAATCATGTGCCTGTTTTCATTCACAAAATATTAGTATTTTAGCAAAATATTAGTAGCAATTACATAAAGTAGCGTAATTTGCATAGAATGTATTGGTCGCCAAAGTATCTGTTCAACATTCTTTTTTGCGTACAATTTTCAAGAATATTAAATTAAAATTACTTTAAAATCCATAAAACATCAGTAATTGAGATACGCTTTTCAAACGAATAACATTGAGAGGACATGTATTTTTCGACTGCATAAAAATTGAATGTGTAATGTTTAGAAATAAATGTCTTTACTTTATAAAGATCAAATAAGTTAATCTATCGTAACTGGATTAGACACAGATTTAAAAATATACATGCTTTAAAATTACTTTAAAATCCATAAAAAATCAGTAAATTGAGATAAACTTTCAAACTACATTTGAAAGTGTATTTTTTTTCTAATTGATAGTTTAAAAAATGAAATTATGCGATATTTAGTAGCTACAAATATGCAGTACAAGTGAAATTTAATGGGTAGGTCGTTGCTACCGACAATATGATGTCGACATTACTCACGGATATGTTTTTGTTTTATAATATAGATAGGTGCCATATGAAAGCGAATTTCGCAAAATGTTACGACATTTGGTATTTTTTTCTTCATTTTCAAGAAAATCGTGTATTTTTATATTGTATGCGCAAAGAAAACGCGCATTCTCATTCATAAAGCTGAAAAATTTTACTATGGTTGAGTTAAAGTAACGCCTTTTTTTTATAATTGTCTTTTTTATCGATTTATGGTTGAGTATGCACAAATCATATTGTCGTCATTGTTATTGTCGTATTATTGTATTTTAACTTATGTTAACCTGGGCAAAGACGGGTGGTTTAGCTAGTTGTAAATACATAACGAAAGTAAAAAGAATTTTTGAGCAAATAAGGAGAATATACACGTTTCAGATTTATTGTTAATCCTTATTAAGTATATTCTTTCTGTTTTAATTATATATATATATATATATATATATATATATATATATATATATAATTATAATATCTTTGAATTTCAAAAACATATCAAGTTCTTGTAACAATCTAATTAAATCTCAAAAGAGAAAATTAATAATAATGTGTAGACAGAATACTACATAGTTAATAAATTAACAAGTGCAATCATAATTTTACCATAGCTTGTGCTTCAATGGTAATTGGCCAAAAATACTAAAAATATGAAGAATATTTAAAAGGAGAGAGAGAGAAAATTATATATATATATATATATATATATATATATATATAATAACCCATAAAATGTTAATAATTTGGAGTTGATATCAAGTGAATACAAATGGATTAAGAAATGATATATGAACTAAATATAATGGAAAATTGGATAACAAGAGATTTAAATTAGAATTGGATATGAAAAAACACGTGTAGATATAATTTTCAACCTGGATGTACCCACACGTGTTTTAAAAAATAATTCATTCTTTCATAATTATACTGGCATATATGCTAAGATCAGTACAATCATCCAGGTATACTGAATTATTACCAGAAGACAATTGGAAATAATAAAAATGGAAATAAAAAACTTGTAAAGAATAGATAAAATATTTTTACCAGATAACAGTTGGAAATAATAAAATTGGAAATAAAAAACATGTAAAGAATAGATAAAATATTTTACTCACAATAATTATCCAAAATCCTTAAACAACACAAGGTCCAATTTATACCAATATGACCACATAAAATATCAAATACTTCATGATATAGTCAAGTTGAGAGAAATTGTTTGAAGGTTAAGTTGAGAGAACATATTTTGAAATATCACCTTAATTATTACACCTTAACAAAAATTGATTTAAAACACACAAATTTATTTATGTGATAAATACACTCAAAAACAAATTTATATTTGTGAATATACAAAGTTTCCATTTAATTTTAATCTTCAAAAGCATAATTTAAATACACAAGCGATAAGCGCTCTCTATAGGTAAATTAAAAATATTATTAACATTTATTTGACAAGCAATGTGCTGCCCTCTATTGGAACAATAATTATGCAAAATTAAGCTTGATTTACAAATTTATTATATTAGATTGAATAATATATATAAATAGTAAAAAATAATAATATCACTGTAGTTTTACATTAACATCGTACAAATTCCTATGATATGAATGAAATTTAAAAAGAATAATGTTTATCTTACATAGTATTTCAAAGATTCTTACATTGAGTAAATATTATGTAAAAAATTTAATTAATAATAATTAGATTACTTATGTGTTTCAATCATTTTACTGCAATGCAGTATTTAAAAGACTTTATTAAAATTAAACATTCAAATAAAATATTATATATATATATATATATATATATATATAAGTTATGTTTGTGATTTATAATCAACAATGTTATCAACAATGTTATCCACGTATAATTTTATGTGTTTTTGTATAAGTTATTTTACAGTTATTATAATACAATGCATATTTTATAAACTTTTATAACTGATCATTAGAATCACTTAATATAAAAGTGAAAAGTGATCGACTAAAAGCACAATCACATTAACTATATAAAGTTGTAATAAATAATGTTCATATATATATATATATATATTTATTTATTTATTTGTGTGCGTATACTCAAATTGCGCCAGGGGGTGAAATGTTGTTGTTTCCACGGTGCTAATGTTTTCTACTCTGTGTTAATATATAACGCAATTTCATTTTTTTTAACCATGACACTCGTGGTATTTTTTATACAAAATATACGTGCATTACAAGATATTACGTTTTAAGAATTGCTGTTTATCTTGACAAATTTCATTTTTGTGTTAGTACCTATAAATTTCGATTACTTATAGCCTGACAAATAATCGTCACTGCAGGTTTTAGAACACAATCACGCAAGTTTAAAATGACTTGCCTTCTCTTTTCTTTTTTGCAGTGAAACGTATTTTCAAAAAATTTTTAATATATAAAAAAGTATCCTTGAATAAAATAAAAGTATGTTTACTTAGTTATTTGCTAACGGCCGATTGTAGTCACTAGGGATATAGGCCGGTGGGGGGGAGTGCCCTCTGGGGGGGGGGTCTTTAAAATAAAAATAAGATTATGTAACTTCTTAGGAGTTAGATTGATCATTCTCAGTATAAAATGTGAAAAGTAAATCATTTCCTACTAAATCATTTCATAATTAATAGTTTAGATTTGAGGGTGAAAAAAACAAAATCTAAACTGAGAAAAAAATATTCCGATTTTTTTTTCAAGTACCGACAGTAGATGGAAAGTGGGGGTTAAACGGCCACAGGAAGAGGAAGAGGTGTACAGCTGCACATCCGATGTGCAGCGAACTCCTACGTCATAGTATCTTTACAAGGTTCCCATTTTCTGATCTCTTTATACCACTAGTTTTTTTTCCATGCTATGTTTGATATTAACCCGGCAAAGCAGATTTATTTATCTCTCTCTATATATGTATATATGTATGTTTGATATTATCCTGGCAAAGCAGATTTACTTATCTCTCTATATATTCGTGTATGTCTGGTACTATCCTAGCAAAGCAGATTTATGTATCTCTCTATATATATTCGGGTATGTCTGGTAATATCCTGGCAAAGCAGATTTATTTATATCTCTCTATATATTCGTGTATGTCTGATACTATGATGGCAAAGCGATTATATATGTGTGTGGGGAAAATATATATCCATATCATTCATAAACTGGAAAAAAATATTAAAAACATTAAAAAAAATGCATAATAAAAAAAAAAAAAAAAAAAAAAAAAAAAAAAAAAAAAAAAAAAACTTTAGAAAATTACAAAGTATTAAAAAAAAACTTTAGAAAATTAAACAAGTTGGAAATTGTACGTCAAACGTTACAAACGAGGTGCGTTCGTACGCACGTTTTAGAATTAAATTCATGATATCCCGTGCGTAAAACGGGTTAAACAGCTACTTAAGTATATATTTTATGACACTGTTCATACAAATATCTTAACTAGTTATATAAATATTCAGATATATATGTATCAGCTAGTTATATAAATATTCAGATCTTGATGATTTTTAATTCTGTAAAATGAATTATATCGTCTGCAGATTAATTTCTGTAATAAAATAAGCATCTCGGTCGCTTGACGATTTAACATCCATCGAAAGCTCCTATAACAAAAAAGCACCGATTTAAAAATAAAAAAAATCAAATTTCTTAATAAATATTTTTATTAATATCTCCTAAAGTTTTGATTCGATTTTAATAAAATTTGAAATGTCTCGACAAAATTCTGCAAAGATAATATATTTTAAATTGCAAACCATTTGGTTGGGTAGTTTTTGCGTTGTTATATGCGGACAGACAGACAGACGGACGGACAGACAGACGGACAGACAGCCAGACGGACAGACGGACGGACAGACGGACGGACCAAACGGCGACTATAGGTGCTACGTATTTATATAATTACGAACGCACCTAAAAATAGTAAAAAAAAAAAAAGTTTAAAAACTTTATATGGTGATAAAAATACGTGTGTTTGTATATGTGGGTGATTATACGTATGGGTAGAATAGGTTTCAATAAAGTTCACATACATAGCATTCTACGAGAAATGTTTGTGTAGAAGTTTTTAATAAGTACACATATTTAAAATTAACATTTTTTATTAAAACAAAAAATACAGAAAGTTTTATTTACAGTAGAGTATTTACATCTCGATTTTGCATTAACAATACAAATCAGCATTTTCTTCTTTATTACAATCTT
Organism: Maratus michaelseni; assembly: GCA_963931845.1. Classification (NCBI taxonomy): domain Eukaryota; kingdom Metazoa; phylum Arthropoda; class Arachnida; order Araneae; family Salticidae; genus Maratus; species Maratus michaelseni. The sequence continues at coordinate 185,288,044 of OZ007596.1, forward strand.
CATTAATGTCACAATGTCCATACGCTAAGCTGGATATCCCATCATCTAACAAGTAGCGCTTATCGTCAAAAGGACTTAGACTAATCTTATTCTGAGTTAGTGTGTATAGACGATGGTTATCTTGGGCGATCCTCGTCTGCTTCTCCATACTTGTTTTTTGCTGTTGTAGACACTCCAAATAGTCTTCATGCTTTATTTTCTGACGAACAATCTGTGTTGACACACCTTTTGCTCGCTTCTTTACTTCTTTCATGGATTTTAATGAATACATTTTAGCCCTGAGGCCAACAAATTCAAGGGCTAATTCGCCATTTAGCTCGTCCTTAAACTTACCAATCACCTTTTTGTTATAATCAGAGAATAAATTATGGGATTTTGAATAGTCGGAGAAGTCAAACAAATCACGATGTTGCTTCATGTCATCAAAAATATTGTTTGTTTTTATATGATAAGCTAAGGAGTCTGTGTCAGTAAAAAGAAGTGTCGCTCGATTTTTGTATATGCTTTTTATATACCCATAATGAAATTGAAACATTAATAATTTAGATAGCTCTAAAATTGTGAATCCGACATAAATAGGTCGATTCATTAAGATACTAGTATTAAGCCGTTCTACAGCAGCCAAGCCTTCATCATAGGTTTTAAAGGATTTAAATGAGGGTCATGCCACTAGATTTTTAGCTCTTTTTTCATCATTACACAATACAATATTTCGCCTTTTTCGAAGATTTTCCATGGTTTTACCAAAAACAGAATTATTTAATAATTTTAAAAAATCCTTTTCAAAAGAAGATGTTGCTTCTTTCCTTTTTTGAGTATTAAAATTAATATATTTCTCAAGCCAAGGTGCTTGTTTAAATTTTATGGCTTTATGTACAGCAGTAATTTTTAATCCAAGCTGCAAATAATATTTTAAGTTGCGATAATGGGTTATATAATTCCTTTTATTATTCAAATTGGGTATAAGTTTAGGGGTTCCTATGAATTTTCTATTATTATTCAACAAGTTTCGTGCATAGGGAGATAGCATTTGTTCCTCCACAGTTACTCTCTCAGGGGCGACAGGGTATTCATTGTGCAAAGGATGTAAATGTTTTGGATAATCGAGGTCCACTTCAAAGAGATACCCAATTTCAGAACTATCAGGTAGAGACAAATCCAATCTTCTGAGATATGACTAGTTTTACACCATTCAAATCCGCCATAGGGTAAAAATTGGATCATAGCCCACCCATATAAGTTATTAGCATCCCAGTACATGATGTAGCTGGGTGCCTCATTTTCTCTATAATCAGGCGTACCGGGTATGTTTGCCTTAGCATATCTTCGGCTTATCATACTGACGCCTCCACGTATTCCATTTTCAACCATGAGCAACATGTTTATATCAGTAAGTAACTCTAAAGGTGTTTCAGACATTTTCAAACTCGCCTGCCATGCGAGCGAAGGTGCAGTGAACAGGTGAGCAGGATCAATTTCATAATACTGCTGACATAATTTCCTAAAGTTTTGAAACCCGTCAGCAAGTAGTAGAACATCTGTCTTCACATACAGATTGTGATAATCCTCCAAAGTTTTAAGACTGAAGGAGTTCCACACATTCTGGGCATGCTGATAATCCTCATCTTGAATATCTTCATTGGTCAGGCTATTAAAAAATGTGGAAGGTAGGGGGAGCTGCTTCTCTTCAAAATTTTCAAAATACGTAAAATAATCATAGGGGTAAACCCCTTTACGTGTCAGTAAAGATAAATTATTATTTTGTGGGAAATTTTCTCTAAGTATGGTGAATTGATCATCTCGAAGATTTTTAACAAGTTTTTCCAATGACGTAGGCAAAAATTGGAAAGAATCTATAAACACCATCTGAGTAGAACATGTAGGCTTTTTGATTTTAAATGTGATATAGTTTTCCATAGAAGTAACAATAACATCAATTTCAATATCTTTAAATTTTCCTAACTTCGTCATAAGGTGGTGTGCATCATAGTTTTTTAAGTTATGGAAATTAACAGGAATTGTCTTTGATTGTCTGAAATTGAGGTTGCAATATGGGTGTGCAGCTCCTCTATACACACCTGACAGGTGATCATGGTCACGTGTACGTTTCTCATATAAAGCTTTTTTACAAATATGACAAAACTCTGCTTCTCGAAATGCTTTTTCTTCCTGGGGAGAAAGCTTCATAGGTTTCAAATCTAATAACTTTTGTCCCAATATTTCCTTCTCTTGCATCATTTGGTTTAAAAAATGCTCAACACAGTTTCTACCACGATATACCTGTGCTTTCTTCACACATGTTCCATCGGATCCGAAAACCACATAAGCGTACCCACACGGTAAGTGATAGGTTGTTTTCTCAGTATAGGATGTTTTAGAAGAGGGTGAGGCTAATGAAATGGGTATAAGTAGACTCTCGAAATCCGCATAAATCGTATAGGCCACAGGATGTTGTAGATGAATACCTGAAAACTTTAATATATTATCATTTTCACTAGGCATCTTTATAGCTTGTGCTGCATGGCGAGAACAATATTCGCTATGCTTACCCAACAGGTCTTGTCTTGAAAATTGATGTAAACATCGATAACAATAATAGGCAGCGGCTCAATGCTTGGTAAGATCACTCAAAAGTCTTGAAAAACTTCTTATCAAACAATAATGTTGCTTTTCTCCATTGTCGACTAGTAACAAATTAATCACATCATGATCCTTCTTTTCAGATATATACAGAGGACAAACTTCATCCTCTTCATACCCAAACACATTAACCCGTAAATTGTAGTGTTGTTCAATAACAGGTATCTTCTGAAGGGGTACAGGACATTCTACACTGCCTAATTTAATATCATGTTCATAAGGTCGATAATGTGAAACACGTTCAGGCTTTTTTGTATAATCTATGTTCAGTTTAAAAGCCAAAAGGCACTACACCAAACACTTGTTGTCTTCATTTTTTATATTGAGCACGGCTTTTTTATCATCCAGTTTTTTAGGCAGAGGAATGTAGGAACTCGCAGCAAGGGGATGATATTTAGCAATCTTGAGCTCCAAACGATGGATTTTTCTAAGTTTCCACCCAGAACCTCGTTGTACAAATTCTTCAAAGGACTTAGTTATCTTTGAAAATCCTTTTTCAATATGTTGTGAGATAGTATCTACGGCGAGCTCGGTGAAGCATGAGCATCGAAAAAAAGATTCAATTTCTTGCATACGTTCAAGTGATATTTTTTCTACCATATACCATTTAATGGCACCCTTTTCTTGAAATTCACTTACTAGACGTTCATGTATCTCAGATTGTAAGTATGTATGAAATACCTCTAAATCACTTTCTTCTTGTTCGTCGGGATACAAAATTACTGTTTTAAATACATTAAGTACATCAGACTGCTTCGGTTTTCTAGACTTTACATTAGACAAAGTTATTTTTCGTTTAACACTCACAAGAGGTGTGCGAGAGTTTGGGGTGCGTACATGCTGTCTCAATTCGAATTTTCGTCCAAACACCTTATCACAATCACGGCAAGGGAATGTGGACTTCTGATGTGACTTTAAATGATATTTCAAATTATCCTTCCGTGTAAAAACTTGATCACATTCATCACACTTTAATGTAGACTGTCCAGTAGTATTATGGGTTTCCAGGTGTCTTTTTAAATTCGATTTCTGATCAAAAGACTTCAGACACATATGACAGGTATGCAATTTCTCATTACCATGAACCTTCATATGCCGTTTTAAATTAAAACAGGATGAAAAACCCTTGCTACAGATAGGACAAGCATTGCTCTTCTCAGAATTGGTAGAGATCACAGTCTTTAGAGAAACATCTTCTTCAGGTGACATCTCGACATCCATGAGACAAGGGGATATAGTGTCCTTCTCTGTTAAAACTTGAGAATCCTCATAGCGTTCAATACTATTATGCATCTTGATGTGTCTAATCAAGCTTGATTTCCGTCCAAAGGCTTTCTGACACACGTCACAGATATACAACTTCTCATTTAAATGAGACTTTACATGCTGCCTCAAATTAAAAGGAGTTGAGAATGTCTTCGCACAAGTCAGACACTGGTACATCTTCTTCACAGGCGTAGAATTTCTCAAAGGCATAACTCCATCACTAGACATAACGCTATCCATAATATATCAACAAAAAAACTTTTAAAACCAAAACACAATCTTCACAAATAACTGATCCACTTAGGTAAAGATAGGGATCAGGAGCGGTTTAAGACATGTCCGTTCACTAAAAAGCAAATCAACAAATGACACGAATCACACTTCTCGCCCGCTATTTATACCCCAGCCTCCTCACGACCACCCACGTTGATCACAATCTGGCGACAAAATATTTCACTTGGTGAGAAAGCATAAAATTATAATCGCCAAATCAAGACAAAATAATTCATATGGCGAAAAGACGAACGATTCAAATTGCCAAATTGTAAGACTATTTTTTTTCCGGCAACTGTCTCTTAAAATATCTAGCTAAAGACTTATAATTCTATTCATTCGTTAATTAAATCCTGTATACAAATGTTTACTTCATATGAAACTGCGATTATTAAAAAAGGTTTTCTAAAGATTAAATAAGATCGTCTATTATATCAGAAAAAAAAATATATACGAAGTTTAAAATGCTTCAAAATTTTTATATTATTAAATCCCGAACGATTAAAAAATATGTATATTATCAAACTCTTCTAATGGATTTATCTGTTATAGGGAGACTCGCAATATGAATCAGTCTTTCCCCACTACTCATTTCTAAAACTATATCCGTGAAACCCTCACTAGATGCCTAAACTAAAAGATCTCAAATCAAACCCCACATAAGCAAATAATAAAAATATTTTCCAAAATACTTCAAAAACGTATCATAAATGGCGCTTTCAATCTTAAACGAAAAAAAAAAAATCTAATTCTCAAAGACAGAGAAAAAATCAGTACAATTAATTTATCCCACTCATTAAAACTAAAAAATAAAAATTATAAAGATACTAAATAATCCACCGTTAAAAATACTAACGCACGACTGAATCAGTCTTTCCCCACTACTCATGTCTAAACCTATATCCGAGAAACACTCACTAGACCCCTACACTTCCTAAACTACAAGATCTCAAATCGAACCCCGCCTAAGCAAATAATGAAAATATTTTCCAAAATACTTTAAAAACATCTCATAGATGGCGCTTTCAATCTTAAACGAAAAAAAAAAATTCTAATTCTCAAAGACAGAGAAAAAATCAGTACAATTAATTTATCACACTCATTAAAACTAAAAAAAAAAATTATAAAGATACTAAATAATCCACCGTTAAAAATACTAACACACGAATGAATCAGTCTTTCCCCACTACTCATATCTAAAACTATATCCGAGAAACAATCACCAGATGCCTACGCTAAGATGTTTTTGAAGTATTTTGGAAAATATTGTTATTATTTGTTTAGGCTTGGTTCGATTTGACATCTTTTAGTTTAGATGGTGTGAATAAAGTTTAGAATTTATTTTTTAAAGTGTTTTAAATTAGTTTCGACTTTTTTTCTCTGTCGTAGCGCCATCCATGAGATGTTTTTGAAGTATTTTGGAAAATATTGTTATTATTTGTTTAGGCTTGGTTCGATTTGAGATCTTTTAGTTTAGATGGTGTGAAATAAGTTTAGAATTTATTTTTTAAAGTGTTTTAAATTAGTTTCATTTTTTTTCTCTTTAGTAGCGCCATCTATGAGATGTTTTTGAAGTATTTTGGAAAATGTTTTTATTATTTGCTTAGGCGGGGTTAGATTTGAGATCTTTTAGTTTAGGAAGCGTAGGCGTCTAATGAGTGTTTCTAGGATAAAGGTTTAGACATGAGTAGTGGGGAAAGACTGATTCAGTCGTGCGTTAGTATTTTTAACGGTGGATTATTTAGTATCTTTATAATTTTTTTTTAGTTTTAATGAGTGGGATAAATTAATTGTACAGATTTTTTCTCTGTCTTTGAGAATTAGAATTTTTTTTTTTCGTTTAAGATTGAAAGCGCCATCTATGAGATGTTTTTGAAGTATTTTGGAAAATGTTTTCATTATTTGCTTAGGCGAGGTTCGATTTGAGATCTTCTAGTTTAGGCATCTAGTGAGGGTTTCATGGATGTAGTTTTAGACATGGGTAGTGGGGAAAGACTGATTCATATTGCGAGTCTCCCTATAACAGATATATTCATTAGAAGAGTTTGATAATATACATATTTTTTAATCGTTCGGGATTTAATAATATAAAAATTTTGAAGTATTTTAAACTTCGTATATATATTTTTTTCTGATATAATAGACGATCTTATTTAATCTTTAGAAAACTTTTTTTAATAATCGCAGTTTCATATGAAGTAAACATTTGTATACAGGATTTAATTAACGAATGAATAGAATTATAAGTCTTTAGCTAGATATTTTAAGAGACAGTTGCCGGAAAAAAATAGTCTTACAATTTGGCAATTTGAATCTTTCGTCTTTTCGCCGTATGAATTATTTTGTCTTGATTTGGCGATTTTAATTTTATGCTTTCTCACCAAGTGGAATATTTTGTCGCCAGATTATGATCAACGTGGGTGGTCGTGAGGAGGCTGGGGTATAAATAGCGGGCGAGAAGTGTGATTCGTGTCATTTGTTGATTTGCTTTTTAGTGAACGGACATGTCTTAAACCGCTCCTGATCCCTATCTTTACCTAAGTGGATCAGTTATTTGTGAAGATTGTGTTTGGGTTTTAAAAGTTTTTATGTTGATATATTATGGATAGCGTTATGTCTAGTGATGGAGTTATGCCTTTGAGAAATTCTGCGCCTGTGAAGAAGATGTACCAGTGTCTGACTTGTGCGAAGACATTCTCAACTCCTTTTAATTTGAGGCAGCATGTAAAGTCTCATTTAAATGAGAAGTTGTATATCTGTGACGTGTGTCAGAAAGCCTTTGGACGGAAATCAAGCTTGATTAGACACATCAAGATGCATAATAGTATTGAACTCTATGAGGATTCTCAAGTTTTAACAGAGAATGTCACCTGAAGAAGATGTTTCTCTAAAGACTGTGATCTCTACGAATTCTGAGAAGAGCAATGCTTGTCCTACCTGTAGCAAGGGTTTTTATCCTGTTTTAATTTAAAACGGCATATGAAGGTTCATGGTAATGAGTAATTGCATACCTGTTATATGTGTCTGAAGTCTTTTGATCAGAAATCGAATTTAAAAAGACACCTGGAAACCCATAATGCTACTGGATAGTCTACATTAAAGTGTGATGAATGTGATCAAGTTTTTACACGGAAGGATAATTTAAAGTATCATTTAAAGTCACATCAGAAGTCCACATTCCCTTGCCGTGATTGTGATAAGGTGTTTGGACGAAAATTCGAATTGAGACAGCGTGTACGCACCCAACACTCTCGCACACCTCTTGTGAGTGTTAAACGAAAAATGACTTTGTCTAATGTAAAGTCTAGAAAACCGAAGCATTCTGATGTACTTAATGTATTTAAAACAGTAATTCTGTATCCCGACGAACAAGAAGAAAGTGATTTAGAGGTATTTCATACACACTTACAATCTGAGATACATGAACGCCTAGTAAGTAAATTTCAAGAAAAGGGTGCCATTAAATGGTATATGGTAGAAAAAATATCACTTGAACGTATGACAAATAATGAGGAGATGCAAGAAATTGAATCTTTTTTTCGATGCTCATGCTTCACCGAGCTCACCGAAGATACTATCTCACAACATATTGAAGAAGGATTTTCAAAGATAACTAAGTCCTTTGAAGAATTTGTACAACGAGGTTCTGGGTGGAAACTTAGAAAAATCCATCGTTTGGAGCTCAAGATTGTTAATATCATCCCCTTGCTACGAGTTCCTACATTCCTCTGCCTAAAAAACTGGATGATAAAAAAGCCGTGCTCAATATAAAAAATGAAGACAACAAGTGTTTGGTGTGGTGCCTTTTGACTTTTAAACTGAGCTTAGATTATACAAAAAAGCCTGAACGTGTATCACATTATCACCTTATGAACATGATACTAAATTAGGCAGTGTAGAATGTCCTGTACCCCTTCAGAAGATACCTGTTATTGAACAACACTACAATTTACGGGTTAATGTGTTTGGGTATGAAGAGGATGAAGTTTGTCCTCTGTATATATCTGAAAAGAAGGATCATGATGTGATTAATTTGTTACTAGTCGACAATGGAGAAAAGCAACATTATTGTTTGATAAGAAGTTTTTCAACACTTTTGAGTGATCTTACCAAGCATAGAGCCGCTGGCTATTATTGTTATCGATGTTTACATCGATTTTCAAGACAAGACCTGTTGGATAAGCATAGCGAATATTGTTCTCGCCATGCAGCACAAGCTATAAAGATGCCTAGTGAAAATGATAATATATTAAAGTTTTCAGGTATTAATCTACAACATCCTGTGGCCTATACGATTTATGCGGATTTCGAGAGTCTACTTATACCCATTTCATTAGCCTCACCCTCTTCTAAAACATCCTATACTGAGAAAACAACCTATCACATACCGTGTGGGTACGCTTATGTGGTTGTCGGATCCGATGGAACATGTGTGAAGAAAGCACAGGTATATCGTGGTAGAAACTGTGTTGAGCATTTTTTAAACCAAATGATGCAAGAGAAGGAAATATTGGGACAAAAGTTATTAGATGTGAAACCTATGAAGCTTCTCCCCAGGAAGAAAAGGCATTTCGAGAAGCAGAGTTTTGTCATATTTGTAAAAAAGCTTTATATCAGAAACGTACACGTGACTATGATCACCTGTCAGCTGTATATAGAGGAGCTGCACACCCATATTGCAACCTCAATTTCAGACAATCAAAGACAATTCCTGTTATTTTCCATAACTTAAAAAACTATGATGCACACCACCTTATGACGAAGTTAGGAAAATTTAAAGATATTGAAATTGATGTTATTGCTACTTCTATGGAAAACTATATCACATTTAAAATCAAAAAGCCTACATCTTCTACTCAGATGGTGTTTATAGATTCTTTCCAATTTTTGCCTACGTCATTGGAAAAACTTGTTAAAAATCTTCGAGATGATCAATTCACCATACTTAGAGAAAATTTCCCACAAAATAATAATTTATCTTTACTGACACGTAAAGGGGTTTACCCCTATGATTATTTTACGTATTTTGAAAAATTTGAGGAGAAGCAGCTCCCCCTACCTTCAGCATTTTTTAATAGCCTGACCAATGAAGATATTCAAGATGAGGATTATCAGCATGCCCAGAATGTGTGGAACTCCTTCAGTCTTAAAACTTTGGGGGATTATCACAATCTGTATGTGAAGACAGATGTTCTACTACTTGCTGACGTGTTTCAAAACTTTAGGAAATTATGTCAGCAGTATTATGAAATTGATCCTGCTCACCTGTTCACTTCACCTTCGCTCGCATGGCAGGCGAGTTTGAAGATGTCTGAAACACCTTTAGAGTTACTTACTGATATAAACATGTTGCTCATGGTTGAAAATGGAATACGTGGAGGCGTCAGTATGATAAGCCGAAGATATGCTGAGGCAAACATACCCGGTACGCCTGATTATAGAGAAAATGAGGCACCCAGCTACATCATGTACTGGAATGCTAATAACTTATATGGGTGGGCTATGATCCAATTTTTACCCTATGGCGGATTTGAATGGTGTGAAACTACTCATATCACAGAAGATTGGATTTTGTCTCTACCTGATAGTTCTGAAATTGGGTATCTCTTTGAGGTGGACCTCGATTATCCAAAACATTTACATCCTTTGCACAATGAATACCCTGTCGCCCCTGAGAGAGTAACTGTGGAGGAACAAATGCTATTTCCCTATGCACGAAACTTGGTGAATAATAATAGAAAATTCATAGGAACTCCTAAACTTATACCCAATAATAAAAGGAATTATATAACCCAAAAAAAGGAACAATAATAAAAGGAATTATATAACCCATTATCGCAACTTAAAATATTATTTGCAGCTTGGATTAAAAATTACTGCTGTACATAAAGCCATAAAATTTAAACAAGCACCTTGGCTTGAGAAATATATTAATTTTAATACTCAAAAAAGGAAAGAAGCAACATCTTCTTTTGAAAAGGATTTTTTTAAATTATTAAATAATTCTTTTTTTGGTAAAACCATGGAAAATCTTCGAAAAAGGCGAAATATTGTATTGTGTAATGATGAAAAAAGAGCTAAAAAACTAGTGGCAGGACCCTCATTTAAATCCTTTAAAACCTATGATGAAGGCTTGGCTGCTGTACAACGGCTTAATACTAGTATCTTAATGAATCGACCTATTTATGTCGGATTCACAATTTTAGAGCTATCTAAATTATTAATGTTTCAATTTCATTATGGGTATATAAAAAGCATATACAAAAATCGAGCGACACTTCTTTTTACTGACACAGACTCCTTAGCTTATCATATAAAAACAAACAGTATTTTTGATGACATGAAGCAACATCGTGATTTGTTTGACTTCTCCGACTATTCAAAATCCCATAATTTATTCTCTGATGATAACAAAAAGGTGATTGGTAAGTTTAAGGACGAGATAATGGCGAATTAGCCCTTGAATTTGTTGGCCTCAAGACTAAAATGTATTCATTAAAATGCATGAAAGAAGTAAAGAAGCGAGCAAAAGGTGTGTCAACACAGATTGTTCGTCAGAAAATAAAGCATGAAGACTATTTGGAGTGTCTACAACAGCAAAAAACAAGTATGGTGAAGCAGACGAGGATCGCCCAAGATAACCATCGTCTATACACACTAACTCAGAATAAGATTAGTCTAAGTCCTTTTGACGATAAGCGCTACTTGTTAGATGATGGGATATCCAGCTTAGCGTATGGACATTGTGACATTAATGACGATTGTAATAAAGAAGAAAATGCTGATTTGTATTGTTAATGCAAAATCGAGATGTAAATACTCTACTGTAAATAAAACTTTCTGTATTTTTTGTTTTAATAAAAAATGTTAATTTTAAATATGTGTACTTATTAAAAACTTCTACACAAACATTTCTCGTAGAATGCTATGTATGTGAACTTTATTGAAACCTATTCTACCCATACGTATAATCATCCACATATACAAACATACGTATTTTTATCACCATATAAAGTTTTTAAACTTTTTTTTTACTATTTTTTAATTTTCTAAAGTTTTTTTTTAATACTTTGTAATTTTCTAAAGTTCTTTATTTTTAATACTTTGTAATTTTCAAAAGTTTTTTTTTTTTTTTTTTTTAATACTTTGTAATTTTCAAAAGTTTTTTTTTCTTTTTTTTTTAATTATGCATTTTTTTTTAAATGTTTTTAATATTTTTTTCCAGTTTATGAATGATATGGATATATATTTTACCCACACACACACACAGATATAATAGCTTTGCCATCATAGTACCAGACATACACGAATATATAGAGAAAGTTAAATAAATCTGCTTTGCCAGGATAGTCACAGACACACACACATAATAGCTTTACCATCATAGTACCAGACCACGGCCAAACTCCATCTTTCTCCCTTCGCTCATACGGCCTTCACAATCCCCCTTAGTTTCGGAATCGTAAAGGGCTATTTTGGCCGGTAGATGGCGCGATATACTTACCATAAATAGTGCTTAGTAAAGGTTACTTCTGTACATAAAAATACAAAAATCTTTGCAATATATTCATTATAAAAGGTATATATAACATATATATCTTTTGTTTCGACGCTTTCTTTACTACAAACAGGAAAAACTAAAAGATTTTGAGGTAAAATAAATAAATACAATGCTTTAAGCAATTAAAAATAGTTTAAATAACACGCTACTACAAAATGCAAAACAAACATTATAAGTAAATTTCTATATTTATATACATTTAGATTCTTGATTACTTGAAACATTAATAATTCTGAGCGTAAAATACACAGTAATAAATTAAAAAAAATATTTACTAGTTTCACAATAATAAGAAGATTAAGCAAGTTCGCCAATGAACTCATATCGAATTTTGTTTTTCTTCTCAAAACATGGATTATTTTTGCACGATTCTGAATTATTTAAAATATGTATAATATGTACATTCAAAATAATTTTCAATAAATTTAACCATTATAGGTATATCTGAAATACATAAGCATATAGAAATATAATAGAATTACATATAAATTTAAATATTATATTCTAATTCTGGAAAGTCATTGTATAAAAGTATGTATATGATAAAAATAAAAAGATACTTACAGGTTTCATAATATCAAGGGAATAAGAAAACCTATTTCGCCAATATCCAGCAATCAACTCATATCGATTTTTTTTCCCTCTTAAAACATGGATTATTTAACAAAATAATAATAATTGTTACAGGTTTCATTATTTTAGAAAATGAACAAGTTTTTTTTTTTTTTTTTTTTTTTTTTTTTTTTTTTTTGCTGTAGCATTATGCGTTCCATTTATGAGAGAATAGTTTTTGTGGAAATTTTACAATATTGGTTACAGAAATTACAGAATATTCTTTTAGAATTTTAAAATATTAATTCATAAATCTATGGTTCATAATCTAGGTAATTCATAAATCTAGGTTTTTCTGGCTTCTCTTTGAAAAACAGATTTTCTTTTTCTGCTAGATGTGGGTTGCATGTAAGATGGATAATTTTCAAATATGCTTGGCTCAGCATTTGGTAACAATCGTTTCTGTTTCGGAGTTTTTAAATAATCCTCTTCCCGAAAATGCTTACTGCAGATAACTGACGAATTTGATTTGTCATTAACACAGAAATTTTCCCTGGATATAAGATTTAACCATTTATTCCTTAAGTCCAATCTTGAAGGAAATTCATGAAAAGAAATTCCAGGTATTTTTTTATCTGAATGCGAAACACAATATGGATCACAGCAATAAACCATTTTCTACTAAAAAACTAAGAACTCGCTATTTCACTTACGTTGTATCTAAGAAAACACAAGAGCGAACAGCGATAATAAGAAAATTCTCCATTTGTCATGGTAAGTAATAGCGCCCTCTACGTTCGTCCGGGGAGAATATCTGATTCCTCTTGAACAAAGGGGAAATGACTTTTTGTTACGGCCGTATAAGGGGAGAAGGGATCGAGTTTGGCCGTGACCAGACATACACGAATATATAGAGAAAGATAAATAAATCTGCTTTGCCAGGATAGTCACAGACATACACGAATATATAGAGAGAGATAAATAAATCTGCTTTGGCAGGATAGTACCAGACATACACGAATATATAGAGAGAGATAAATAAATCCGCTTTGCTAGGATAGTACCAGACATACACGAATGTATATAGAGAGATTAATAAATCCGCTTTGTCAGGATAATATCAAACAAACACACACATATATATATATATATATAGAGAGAGAGAGAGATAAATAAATCTGCTTTGCCAGGATAATACCAAACAGAGCATTGAAAAAAACTAGTGGTATAAAGAGATAAGAACCTTGTAAAGATACTATGACGTAGGAGTTCGCTGCACATCGGATGTGCAGCTGCACACCTCTTCCTCTTCCTGTGGCCGTTGAACCCCCACTTTCCATCTACTACCAACTGCACAGGACACAGGGGTGTTTTATCAAATTCTCTGATCCACAGACCAGCAGGAGAAAGGCATAATTTTTTAAGCAATGAACGAAAACCGTTTAAACGTTGATAAGTTTAACCGCTGGTGTAAGATCCGTATATACGATGTACCATATATGCTGTTTCGTATAATACGTATAACCGCCTTGGTCGTATCATACGTATACAAAATCTGCAACCCGTATGATACGTGTTATACGTATACTCGTATAAACGTTTAATAGGGAGCAATAGAATTAACACAAGAATGAGAGGAGTTACTTCAGAAAACTTTTTATTAACAGCAAGTGATAAATGTACATGCTCAAAGAAATTGCTCAAAAGATCTTCCCCCAGCTGTAATGCATGCTTCACACCTGCGGGATAGGTACAGACGCACATTTGCGAAGACACCAGGCATTTCCCGAATATCCTCGGCAACAACGGTAATCCTGGCGACTAGATCCATATCGGTTTTATTGGGGCACTCGTATATTCGGCTTTTCATATGGCCACAGGAAAAAGTCCACACACGAGAGATCCGGTGATCTTCATGGCCGAGTTATGGGACCACCTCGACCAATCCATCGCCCTGTGATCGTTGCATCTAAAGTGTTCCGCACATCCAAGACAAAGTGTACAGGCGCACCGTCATGTTGAAACCACATTCTCGACCTATTGTGGGTTGGAATCAGACGCAGAAGCTCCGGCAACATCTCTCGTAGGACTGTGTCATACCATTTACAATACCACCTAGCGGCTCGTGTGGCCATACTTTCTATGACAAAATATGCTCGTATAGCTGCCTTCTATCATCCCGTAAGTTTTGACCAATTTTTCAGATATGTATAGTGACTAAAATAATAAATTTAACTAAACAAACTGTCTCAGAACAAAACTAACATAAATTAGAATGAAGACGCGAGGAAGTTTCATTTTCACTACAATATATGAGGGGGTGACAGTGGAGTGGAAAATTAGAATGACAGTGGAATAAGTAAAAAATTTGAGAAATCTAATTAATCATATTTTTACTGAAATTATATTAATTTATGTTCAGTGCGACAGTCAAATAAGTCATAGTTCATTTATGGAGTCACTAGAGAGCAAAACAAGTTGGACCACTTAAAGCAAGGGCGATAAGACAAATTTCACAAAACCCTTCATTTCTCATATTACTAAATATTGACTTTCTCCACTGTCATTCTAACCCCCTCATATGTCAAAATTCTTCATAATAGTATACAATGAACGACTTTAAAGATTATGAAAAGAAAAGTCGCCATCATATGCAGAAGCACAGTTCAGAGCTAATAGCTGTCTGATGATAAGAAATTTTATGCAAATGTATAAAACATTTTACATGATGAAAGTTAGTTTACGCTCTTTAAATTAAAAAAAAATTTGAAAACATATTACTCTACCGACTAACAAAATAAACCGCCTAATATAAATAGTAATTCTAAGAATAAATTATTAAGCAAAATAAATTGTCTCTGACAATGGAAATTCCGAATTTTATTTCAAACATGGCTGTTTGTCTATTAATAAAATAAAAATCATCAGAAGCATTGCTTCAAAACAAAAATTTCGCTAATCTACTTCAGTGTTGCCTACTCCGAATTTATTTGGAACATTGAGCGAAAAGGTCTACAAAATTTACAGGAAAGAAAAAATATTTAGCAACATGAAAGAAGAAAAAGAAAATATTAATATATTTATATAGATACAAAAATGTCTAAAGAGCTTTTGCATCAATGGCAACTAAATGGTGGGATGAGTCAGTTAATTTACCATACGCGGCATATGATATTCCCCTTTTTGGGAAATATACACCAAAAGGTAATCATTATCAATACAAGGTATAAGAAAATATGAAGTTGGATGAAATTCCGTGCATTAGTTTTGAGATAAAGCGACTGCAAAATATATGTTTTACAAACAGACAGATAGTAGTCATTATTTACAAAATTCAAATATTTTTTAGGACATCTGAAAACGTTCAAATCCATCAAAAAATGGAAGTTAAAAACATTCACGATTCCAATATTTTATTCTTATATATATAGAAGGAAGTTAAAAAGAATAAAAAAGGAAAAATTCAGTAAAATCCCAAGGCTTCATTGAATTAGTGAATAACTGCTTTAATCAAATTCCCATCATCCTAACAAAACATTTACAATATGTTACTTGGATCACTGCTATATATATATATATATATATATATATTGTAATGACGGCTTACACGTAAACAATACCATAGATAAATAAAATACAAAATAAAAATGAAAAACACAGATAATCATGTAGAGCCTAGAAAAAAACCCGCACCACTCCATGCTGTTGCATCATGAAATTATCTCAGAGATGCGGGAGGTACCGTTCGATTGGAAATTGTGCATACTTACCCAATATAAATGCATATGTTGAAATAATGGTCGTCTACATATTAAATATGGAGCTAAGTTTCAATTTTTAATTGGTAACATTCAATTTAGATATCTTATTTGAGTTTCGTGGATGAAAACAGTCGGAAAAAAGGTACAGTTTATATACTCTTTTTAACTCTTCATACCGTTACAAAAGACAATTTGTAATGTCTTTCCCATAAATTTCGAAGAGTAAAATTTAAATTATACAATGAAATGTATCTGGAATAAACAGTCACGTTCCCGAATAATTAAACAATTGTTTTATAAATAATAATAATAATAAAAACTGCATAAAAGAATATTCCATAACATGTATGACATTACTTTGCAAGAACTCTGTTTCCGGGGATGCTTGAATAACAGAAGAGGGTCCCTTTAGACCGGAGGAAAATAAAACTTCTCTATATCTCGAATAATAATTATTAGAATGAGGTGTAAACTTATACCCCCATGTTTCCAGCGATTGTGGTTCTTTTTTATATAAAAATTAATGTAGGTCATAATTTATGTACATGTGAACATATCATTATTAATTTTAATTAAAAATATCTTTTTGAATTGAAACAAGTTGGAAATTGTACGTCAAACGTGACAAATGAGGTGCGTTCGTACTATGGCTATTTATATAAATATTTAGATCTTGATGATTTTTAACTCTGTGAAATGAATTATATCGTCTACAGATTAATTTCTCTCATAAAATAAGTGTCTCGGTCACTTGACGATTAAACCTCGGAAGCTCCTATAACAAGAAAGCACCGATTTTAAAAAAAAAACGCATTTCTTAATAAATGTTTTTATTAATATTTTCTAAAGTTTTGATTCGATTTTTATAAAATTTGAAATGTCTCGACAAAATTCTGCAAAGATAATACATCTTAAATTTCAAACCATCCGGTTGGGTAGTTTTTGCGTTGTTATATGCGGACAGACGGACAGACAGACAGACGGACCAGACGACGACAATAGGTGCTACGTATTTATATAATTACGAACGCACCTAAAAATGCCTAGATTAAATTAGGCTCTAGTCATTGTATTTCCCAAAAACTTTATCACATGATTTTTGGGAATATGTAAATTAAAATTTGTCACATGTATTTAAAATTATGATTATCAAATTTTATCAATTGTATCAAACTCTTCTAACTCTATGAATATATAACAATATATATATATAGGGTATAACTTCCCGAACTATCTTCGTGCAAGGAACTGAAATATGGTGTCCAACGTGGTAAGACTATTTTTAACTTAAAAGTTGGTACAATTTTTAATATATAAACTTCCCCTATTTCAAAAATGGCATTCATATTTGGATAATAGTCAACAAACCCAGTCGAATGACAACTCTCGCATCTCTCTGGTATAATTTGATGATGAAATATTATGGGGTGGTGCGTACCTTTATCCAGGTTAGTATATTTGTTGATATTGAATTTTCTTTATTATACATTATAAAGCAGATATATGTTCTCTAGTATTGTTAAGCACGAGAGTAAAAGTAGAAGTCGCTGCATGAGTATTTGATTTTAATTTGATTGTATATATACAGGGTTGTTATAATGAAAGTTCGCCTATTCAGAAGGCTCTAGAGCCGGTTCTATGGCTCCAAACGAAACAAAATTTCACTAGTACGTAGTTGAAGAGATGCGCTCTGCGAAAATCGAAAAAAAAATTAGTTGAAATGTTTGTCAATAGATAGCGCTGCGCCAGTATTTAAGCCGATATTTGCAGATTCCTTTATTTTGTAACAAACAAAATACAAGAAATTTTATTTCACAGTTGGTAAAAGTAAACTTTTCAGATTCATTATATCAATTTCGGTCAACCCATATGAAACACACAAAATCACAAAATTTCACCCAACGCTTGAAAAAGATCACATTTTATTCAAATTTTCAACGAACGACGTCAAAGTGACGTCGCAACTTCGAAAACTTGAAATACCCTTCTAACCATCTGACGATTTAAAACTTGCTGATAAAGTATGTGATTTCTTTGACACTGGAACAGTTGATTGTTTCTGAAAAGCATTTGAATCTACGCTTTGTGGAGAATGATAACTTTAAAAGAAAAGGCACTTCTTGTAAAGTTATTTTATCAAAATAACAGCAACGCAGCTGCAGCTCTTCGAGAATTCCGGAAACTAAAAGATGTTAGACGTGAACCAATGTCGGATCGTGCACTGTAAAAAAATTTTCCTGAAAATAACGGAAATTGTACTGGCAATCGAGACGCCAGTACTATTTCCGTATTTTAACGGAAAAAAAATTTCCGTAAATTCCAGGAAATTTTCCGCAATTTCTGAAATATCCGTTTTTAAATTTCTGTTTTATAACAGATAGTTTCCGTATTTTTTAGAAATTTTTATGTCGTTAAAATAAATTTTATAGGACCAAAAAAAAAAAAAAAAAGTTATCCCTCAAGGAATATCTTATAAGGGACAGATACGTTTATTTTTCCGTTCATTTCTGAGCGAGTTTTTAATAAACAACCACCATTTCCCACGATAAGTATCGAACCCACGACCTTCCGATTACTAAACCAGCGCGCCAAACCACTACGCTATGGTTGCACAGGACACATATTCAAATGTTGTAACTTATTTGAGAAGTTTTTAATGATGCAAAAAAAAAAAAAAAAAAAAAAAAAAGTTCTTATAGTTAGATGGATATTTTCAGAGTTCTATTGTTTTTTATATTTTCTTTTCAAAATTGTTCTATATTCTGCTTTATTATCTGATGCTTTATAACATATAAATTTAATTTTTTTATGTATTATATGCGTAAAATATTGTATTAACAGTAATGATTGTTTCTTTTTGCAATAGTACATATACTTTAATAATTTGTGTGTTGATTTATTTATCAACTTCAGTAAAATCAATAATTATCTTAAGCAGACGTATTTATTACATTCTATTAAAGTAAATTTTCTTTATCTCTTAGTTTAAAAACTTATGTGAATAAACAAATTTATAATAAATTAAATTATTATATTTAAGCTTTGCTGTGAGCTTTTGTGTATGGTTCTGTTAAAATGAATAATTTTTAAAATATCAAAACGAAAAAATAGATTTTTAGAGAAAATTGTGAAATTAATAACTTTAGGATAGGTAAGTTTAAATTTGGACTTAATAATTTAGTTTAATTTATAAAAATTATAAACTAACAAAATAAATTATAAACTTTTATAAAAAATGAAGTTTATAATTTTATAAAGTAAACAAAAAGTTATCATTTTTTATAAATTTAAAGAGAAAATTATGAACTTTGTAAAATTATAATTTATAAAATAATAAATTTTAGTATAATTCACAAATTTATAAGACAAATCAGTTTAGTTTAATACCCACATACTGAAAATTTGCAAAGATATTATATTATGAAATCTGAAAAATATTAAAATAAAAAAATAGATTTTTAGAGAAAATTTTGAAATTAATGACCTTGGGATAGGTAAGTTTAAATTTGGACTTATTAATTTAGTCTAAATTAATTTAGTTTAATTTATAAAATCATAAACTAACGAAATAAATTATAAACTTTATAAAATCATAAACTTTATTTTTATGAAAGAAAAGATAAAATGATTAATAACTTTTATAAATTTAAAGAAAAAAATGTAAACTTTGTAAAAAATTATAATTTATAAAAAATTAAATTTTAGTCTAATTCCCAAATTTATAAGACAAATCAGTTTGGTTCAATACAATATACATATCGATAATTTGCAAAGATAATATTTTATGAAACCTTTAATAACCTAATATTGCCTCACGTTAATAAAATTAAAATAATATTTTAAAACGTCAGTGAAAAAATTCACAATTTAAAGTACCATAAAGAAAAAAAAAAGGTAGATTTAAAAAAATATTTTTCTGTAATTTATGGAAATAAAATAAATTTCTAAAGATTTCACTAAAAAATAAAAATATCACTATTATTTTCACATAAAATTACCGCCCAGACACAACCCTGGTTAGAATGAGTTCCAGGATTGGCCCGAGTCTAATGACAAAAAATAGGCCCACGGGTAGGGCTGGTTCCGATTTGGATCCTAGAAGAACTCTAGTAAATAAAACAATCTTAATTCGCATTTCAAACAAGGCGATTTCTGTACGCAAACCTCTGAACGTCATTTACGGAAATGGCACTAGAAATACGGACATTGTACAGTTTTGTAAGAAATACGGAAAAATCCATTAAATTTACGGAAAACTTTCTGCATATTTACGGATTTGAAATCTACTTTACGGAACTAATGCCATTTACGGAAATTGTACTGTTGTTTTGGAAAAATGAAACTTCTTTGTAAAATTTAACGGAAAATCTCTTGTATTTTCACGGATTTTTTTTAGAGTGTGGGGTTCACAAAATGGTTAAAAAGTTCGACGAAACAGGAAAACTCGACATTCTTCCTGGTAGAGGAAGAAAAAAGGTAGACATATCTAGCATTGAAGATATTGCAACTGCTGCCGTGGATTTAGCAAGCCAGTCATCATTTGGTAATGCAAGTGTGCCAGCTATTGCGAATGAAGTCGATATGCCGATTTCCACTGTGAGAAAAGTGATGCGTCAAATTTTGCGCTACTATCCATACAAGATTCAGAGGGTGCAACAACTAATACACGGTGATACCGAAAGTCGGCTATCATTTTCACTATAGTTTCTTGCACGAATGAATGTGGACAATTCTTGGCTCAGGAATATTCTATGGAGTGATGAAGCGCATTTTTTTTTAAACGGACAAGTGAATACACACAACTGTCGAATTTGGACGAAAGAGAATCCTAATGTTGTCCGTTCCATTGCATGCAGCTAAAGTGACGGTGTGGTGCGGTTTTACAGCTACGTTTATGATAGGGCCATATTTTTTTGAGGAACTAACATCCACAGGACCCATTACATGTTCCGTAAATGGGAGAAGGTATCTCAATATGTTGTCAAATTTTCTGATTCCCGAGCTGCAACAGCGAGGCTGCCTTCAAAATATCGTGTTTATTCAAGACAGTGCACCACCGCACATTACTAGAGCAGTTTGGACTTTCTTAACAAGCCATTTTACAGAAGACCGCATCGTAAGTCGTTATTTTCAAACAGTCTGGCCACCACGATCGCCTGATCTAATACCATGCGATTTTTGGTTGTGGGGATTTTTGAAAGATTTTGTATCTAAAGACAGATGTCAGACAATCTCTGATCTGAAAGACAGTATTAGACTTCACATTCGCTCAATCTCACAGGACAGTTTACGCAATGCTGTAGAAAGCACAATTCTGAGAATGGAATGCGTTATTGAAAATGGTGGAGGATTCATTGAGCATGCGTAATGTTATTCTTCGTTATTTCCTCGCTGGCGAGCGACATGTTTTATTTTTGTTGATGCAGATTACATCAAATGAAATTATATTCATTTTTCTGTATTGTTTGGAGTCATAGGTCAGGCTCTAGAGCTGTCTGATTAGGTGAACTTTAATTATAACAATTCGCAGTTCGTCGAAGTTTGTTGAAACTTTTAAATTTGTGTGCTTCATCTGGAATGACTGAAATTGATATAATGAATCTGCAAACATCGCCTTAAATATTGGCGCAGCGCCACCTACTGACGAAAAATGTAACTAATTTTTTTTTCAATTTCCGCAGAGCGCATCTCTTCAATTACGTACTAGTGAAATTTTGTTTCGTTTGGAGCCATGGAAACGACTCTAGAGCCTTCTGAATAGGCGAACTTTAATTATAACAACCCTGTATTTCCTTTTAAGTATTGCATACTTCCAATATTCACTCCATCCAATAGAACAAGCAACGCACTTTTACATAAAGTTTATTTGCAAAAAACTTAATTTGTAGTTTATACATAAGTTTAAAAAAATAATTTTCAGGAGTATATTGTGTTATCTGTAAACAATTGGCTTCAAAATAAATATTTATTTACTACAATATTTAAAGTAGATTCCCATTGTCATAATATATATACGGTTATCAGAACTTTATATTTAAAATCCATGTTTGGTTTAGACACGTTCATCAGCTAGAGTACTTCATGGATCAGGTTTTAGCGGAGCCGAAAACCAAAAAGCTATTTGCAGTTCTCCCGATATATTTCAACCCAAACTCGAAATGTAAGAAAATCCAAATTCAGTCCTAAATTGAAACAATTGCATTCGACCCAACATGGATCGGACCCGCATCATCCTAACCAAATAAATTCAATCCAATCCGAGCTAA
Organism: Maratus michaelseni; assembly: GCA_963931845.1. Classification (NCBI taxonomy): domain Eukaryota; kingdom Metazoa; phylum Arthropoda; class Arachnida; order Araneae; family Salticidae; genus Maratus; species Maratus michaelseni. Next base: position 185,310,363 of record OZ007596.1, read on the forward strand.
CCCGAACCGAAGGTCTGGTTAAAAGCAACCTATTGCAATACTCTCTATTCTATTTACTAACAAGTAATGCTAAAAATTAAGATCTTACTTTTCCGTCTATTTCTTTTCCAGGAATGCAGGCCAGCCCTTCCGCGCAAGGGCAATACGCAAGGTACTTTTCTCCATGTATATCAAGTTCCTCGAGATTACATTTTTTTCCTACATAAGAAAAAATACAAACATTTATTCAATGTAACATAAAAATAGCCTTGACAATGTATATAAACATACTCGTGTATTACTCAACTATTTGACCTACCCGACGTTGTTCATGCCTGTGATAATGACCAATGACCTTTATAGTGGACGCAATTCTAAAACCACATATGCTCGGAATCTGAGCTAAAAAGTAGCAAGCTACAGAATTAATTACAGTAGTTGAACCTTTTTCTAGCATAACGGGCTACAAATGTGAGTAAAGCTATACAAAAACATTGTATTTTGTAATAACCACTGGCGCTACTTTTAAATCTTCACTAGGAAAAAAATGAGACTTTCTATAAATAACGTGATCGTAATATGTTTCTTTTGTGTAAAATGTGTTCAGAACAACAATTTGCAGAAATCAGCGACAAATCTCAGCTGCATTGTTTAACAACGCATAGATTTTTCCGTTGACATCTGCTGGTATGCTTTTGTAGTGTAGATTTGTAGCGTAGTGTCTAGCTACTATTTTATTAAAGTAGCCTATTGTCGAGTGAGTTTTGAGAACTGGCGTTGGATCGTGGTGTCCTGAATTCTAAAATTTGTTCGTGAATGAGCTACCTTCTATGCCATTTTTTAAAGTTTAGAAAAGGATGTATGAATCTCAGAAAATCTGATTTTCACGGTTATTATGTGCAATGGTATGATAATTAATTATCTGTGGTTGTTTTACTGATATATAAACAGCAGTAGGAATGAGATTCGATGGACGTAGAACATAGTCTGAATTTTCACTTCATCCTGCGTTTGAACGTAGAAGTTTTCCACGTGCTGTGAAGCAAGCGGAATTTCCATTTAACTGTTTTGGTAACGGTATCAGCGGTTGCGTGTTCGCTAGCTAATGAAGGTGTTAAGATTTAATATTTTGAATAAAATATTTTTGGAATCCACGAAATTCACTTTTCGTGTTTAAAGTGACATTTTATAGTGAACTAAAGTGACTTGCTTCAGTTCTTGCAGAGCCGCCAAAAAAGCCAGTTTGTTTTGTGCAAATTGTCTGAATCTAGTTAGCATTTTTGGAAAGCCTCTCTCAGTCTTTTAGCGTTTCAAGCACATTTTTGATTACCATTAGTTTAAATCTGCCCACTCCACTGCCAATTACCCTTATTACTGATTTTGAAATAAACTATTTTTCTTGTTATTTTTTGTTATGGCTAATTTAAAGTGAACTTCTCGGAAGGGTGTGTCACAAATGGCGGTCGAACAATTTATGAATTTAAGACGTTTGATATTGAGCCCCTGGATCACAGGGATCACAAAGATATCACAAATGGCGCCCAAAATGATTACAAAACGAGGCCGTTAGATGCAGTGCTCAAAGATAATTTTACTAGTGAAAAAGATATCAGTGACTCTATCTTACACCTCGAGGAATATGTGTAACGGAATTCCTGATAGAAAAAAAGTATTTATTGTTAAAAATGCTCTTTAAAAAGTGACGCTTTTTTATGTCTTAAAACCATATATAGACCTGTTGTTAATGATGAGTCTAAAAGTCATGAGCAAACATTTGCAAAGTTAAAAAGCCATTTACAGCTGTCCTTGATAAAGATCTTTGATGCAGAGAATTTTATTATAATCAGCAGAATGTATTTCATAAAGCATTTAAATTTTTCTTGCCTAAATTAGAACATAAAAACAATTAGGGCTTGACTTTACTTATAAGAAGATCATTGCCATTCTCTTGACTTTACTTCGTGTGTCGATACAAGACTCTACCGGTATACGAGCACCTAACAGTACTACTGAACAGTATGAGTTATAATTGAAATATGAAAATAAACATGACATTGATCATGGTGGAGTATCTCACGACAGAGATGGAATCACGGTAATGAGTTTAATTCTTTTCCTTCTTTTGAATTTTGGAATAGCGGTAATAGTTTTCTATAGGGAATAGTGAGTTTAGAAGTGAAAAACGAAATGGTTATAGGAATGATACAAGGAAGTTTCTGAATGGTCGTATGACTGATGAAAATTTTAGAAGTAATAGCGAAATAATAATATGGTTGAAGATAGAAAAAGACAGCCATTTTTCAATTCATCAGGCAAAGGTAGAGGTGAAAGTTAAGGTAGAGATTGCCCTTCTATTTTCTGGCACCTGAGTTTAGTTCAAGGTGCTGAATGTATATACAATCTGACAACAATTTTGATCAGTTAAATTGCAAAGTGGCTGACCGAAGGTATACAGTCACAGAATAAACAGCAGAAGTCTTCTGTAGATTTAAATGCTGTCATTGTAAATCGAGTGGAACGTCTTGAGTTGCAAATAGTGATGGATGGAATTGTGGTGAAGAGTTTATTTGATACGGAGGTGGGGCATTATTTCATTTCTTACAAAATATAATAACTATTTTAGGCATAACAAAATAAAATATTCAAATCTTATGGTTCAGTCTGCTCAACGTTCAAAATGTATGAATAAAGGGGTTCATGAATTTATATGTTAACATTCGTTCTGTTAATACCTTATGACAATTTCAGATGATTGACAGATTAAGTGCATATTGTATAGTTGGCGAGAATTATATGAAGGATAGACATATAAAGCTGGACTTTTTTATAATGTTTTGGTGATTAAATGAGATGCGTACACCTGTAATGCTGAGTTATATTATTTTCTGTTGATTTATACAGAGAGCTCACTTAGTTATGATAAGAAAAGGAAGTTTAAGGAGTTTTGGAGAAGTTTAGTGAGATTTGTTTCTGATAAAAGAGATGTTCTCACTCATGTCGCTTCGCCTGAGATTCATACGGGTTATGCCTTGCCTCTGGTTAGAAAACCAAATAGATATGACCCGGTTGAGCAGAGCATAAAATATTATCATATAATAAAATGTTAGAAGGCGATATTATAGTACCTATCGATTCCCCTTTACATCACCAGTGATGTTGGGTAGAAAGAATAATGGAAAAAGTTTTGACCATCCTGAAGCATAGATATTTGCTATCGATTATCACAATTTGAATTTTTTAGCCGGTATCCCCAATTGCCAATGCCTGTGAGAGATGAAATTTCAACTGGTATAATGAGTACTAAGTTTATGGCAACCCTAGAATTAAACTCGGTGTTTTGTTTCAAATTGAAATGAAGCCTGAGGATATAGCTAAGACAGCATTAATTAGTTAAGAATGGCTGTTTCGTCTTTAAGCGGATGTGTTTTGGGTTTGTTTGGGGCAGTATCCACGTTTCAAAATTCTATAAATCAAATCCTGCAACCTTGATTAGTGAAGGAACTTCTGGTCTATTTGGACGATATTGTCGTCATGGCAACTCCATTTAAGGAGTATTTAAAGTTGCTGAAGGATGTCTTTACCGCATTGCGTAATGCTGGTTTAATAGTGACATTTTAAAAGTTAAAATTTTTTAAGAATAGAATTAAAGTGCTTAGGTGTTAAAATTACGCCGGATGGAATCGAAACTGAATTTGACAACACATACGCTATTACGTCATGACCCTCTCCCTCCCCTTAAAGATTGTAAGTAAGTTGCAACGTTCGTAGGGATGGTTGTAGGAGTTTCTAAATTTAATCCCCAATTTTCTGAATTGTGTGAACCTTTGTATGCTTTGAGAAAAAAAAAGAGTGAAGTTTGTTTGGAAAGCGGCAGTTCCGAATTCTTTTGAAATTTTAAAGTAAACTTTAACTTCTCCCTGCGTCTTGGGAAATCTAAATTGTTTAATACAATTGTATATATATTTTGATGCTAGTTCTGTTGGGGTAGGTGCAGTGTTAGCGCTGGCGGTAAACATCATCTAGGATTTCATATTAAGCTAAGCGGAATTATTTGATTACGGAAAAAAGTCTTGCAGTTCTTTCGGCATTAAATAACTTTTGCTGTTATTGTAATGAGATACAGGTAAAGGTAATCACAGATCATTCAACTTTGACCAAGTTAACGAATAATAAGGGTTTGTCGCCGAGAAAAGTACGTTTGAGTTTGACTTTTGCACTTTATTTTTTAACTTTTAAGCTATTTAAAAAACTGTGGATGATAAATTAAATTAAAAATTATTTGAAAAAATAATGTTGATGTTGATGCATCTGTATTTATCTAGTATTTATGCATCAGTATTTATTTTTAATGGAAAAATTGTTTGAAGTATAAAGTTGTTTAATTGTATTTGAAAACTGTATTATATGTAGGTTTAGATGGGGGATGAATGGAACATTTTCACAAAAATATTTATTTTAAATATTTTATATAAGTTATTATCAATATTATATATCACATGTCAAACATTAAGTGCTTGACTACCTCTTATGCACAATATTTATTCAAGATTATTAATATACAGAAATATAAATAAAATTTAAAAAGTTCTTCTATGTCCCGATCATCCCCACTGCAGGTATGAATGGGACACAAACATTCAATGTTAAGGACTAAAAGATGACAAAAATGCCTCCTTGGCAAAAGCTAAGAGATTATAAATTGTAATATGATCTCCAGGATTATTTGTTAGCCAATCATCTTGGACTCATCTCAGCTTTGCTTTAAAGGCCCATAAACGGAAGCATTCAATGGCTGAAGACAATGGTTACAATGAGGATGAAATTTTAAAAGAAAAATTATCAAAAATTATTAATTTATCATCCTATATAATATTATTTAGTTAATAAATATATTTTTCAGCATCCTCTAGGGATGGATTAGACAGTTCCATTCATCCCATTTGAAATGTTTCAATCATCCCCATGATGCATATATTCAATTGTCAGCCATTTTGTCTAAAAAAATGACTTTGTCACAATGGTTAATATGCATTCATTTTAATTACCAATATTGAGCCTTGAAATAAAAAACTACAACATATCTTAATTGTTTATATTGCATAAGATATTTAAGTAAGTTCAAATGTAAAAATAAATTACTTTTAAGCAGAGTTTTCAGAAAATGCAAATTTGAAGAGAACTGAAAACAGCCATGTGCTCTTGCTTTTGGTTCAGAAGCAGACTATGGTAGTGAAATCTAGGAGCATAGGAAGCAACTAAAAAGAAATGTTTATTGCCTGAAATATTGAGAACGTCCCATCCATCCCTTGTCCCATTCAACCCCCATCTCCCATATATTGAAAAGGTATTTCTAAATGTATGTTTAAATCATATTCCAATATATTCATTTGTAAGTGAGCAAGCACTTCAGAAGTTTTCTATATTCGTTTTGAGGTGTTCGACATGCTAGTGATGTAGGCACGTGTAGGTGGGAAAAAATATTTTTGACAAATAAAACTTTTTTAATGAACTATTTTTCTTAGAAAACATAAAATAAGCATTTTTAGACTTAGATGCACGCTAAAAGAATTGTTTTCACGGTTCATGAATATGTTACGAAATAAAAGAATATATAAAATAAATGATTTTTTCTATTAAAATTTAGTCTTACAGTGTCAGAAATTCTACAGAATTTTTTCTTGCATAATTATCTTGCTTAACATCATTTGTTGTAATTGTCAAACTAATCATTCTAGTTGCTTTTTCTAGTTACATTGAAGTTAAAACTAATTTTAAAATTAAAAAAGGTGAAAAAAACCTTATGACTTACATCTGCTATCACGACAGTTTGCAAGAAAAAATTAGATATATTATACGTCCCTTCTACACAACATAGTAGTCTCCATAAAAAATACACACGAATAGCAGACACGTACATTCAGCGAACACTTTTTCAATATACAACACCTATTTATTTGTATGTTTTTATCTCCGAATAGCAGACAAATTGTATCGTCCTGAGTTGTCTGGTATTAAGACATTTTACTGTAATCCTTTTAATTTGTATATAAATGATATCAAGTAACCACTTCTTGATACATATTTATTTATATGTATTTATATTTAAATAAATAAGTATAAGGATCTATACTTAAGGTACAGGCAGACGAAGAGAGTAATTAATTCCAGCTGTATTTTTTTAAAGAAAATATATATGTCGTTTTTTCCAAGAAATCTGGAAGATTATAATAAAATATTTCTAATAATTACTATCTGATTATCTTTTTAAGAACCAAGAAAGTTTTGGATTAATCAATATGTAACCAAAACAAAAGTTATTAGAATTTATCTCTTTGCCAATGATCATAAAGGATAATCTGCGTAACAAGTGAAATAAAGAAAACACAGTGAACACGTTCGAGGCTTTTTCACTGAAATCCTTGAGATTATTTTATTATAAATTAAAAAGAATTCTTAATCAAACAACATGTTTTAACGAAATGTGAGCGAACTGTGACAAAAGCTTTTTTAAATCGTATGATTCTTCATTCATCGTTGTACGCTTTTCTATGTGCATAAAAAAAGAAATTTGATATCGGAAAGAATATAGTATATGATATATATATTTACCTTCCTTTGCTAAAGGTTTGCAGTCGCCTTTCCCGAATCCAAATATTGTTCTTCCAATGCAGCATTCATTTGCATCGCAATCATCATTAGTATCGCATCTCTTTTTCGCAGTTACTATCTACAGAAACATGGAAAAAGTAATATTATTTACGACAAAATGGAATATGGAATAATTTTCAACATTACAAGCTTGTACAGATGGGTGCAAAATTAATGACATGCCGCCATTTCAGAACAATGTTGACAGTTTTCGATCTGAGACTCTTGTCTCTCGTGATCTTATATAATATATAAAAATAAAAATTTGTCTGTCTGCTTGGCTATATTTCTATACAAATTCATAGTTTAGAAGTGAGAATCATGAAATGTTAAGTACAGGTGTATTAAAACACGGCCGAGGAAACTAAAGTAGTCCGAAATCGAAATAAAATATACTTTTCGTCAGGTTACTCGCTTTTACCTGCGTCCGACGCGACCCGCGGTCGGGCCGGGTCGGGTTGGCACTCTATTTTTTCATTTCGGTTCAGATTCGGGTCGGGTTGATAAGGTTGGATCGGGACTGCAATATTCTAAACTGAATCTAAAGTTTTATTAAATTCCGTGCATTAGTTCTTGAGATAGAACACCCACAAAATTTTTGTCACATCCAGACAAATACACAGACAGACAGACAGACATTTTCTAAAAACAGTCAAATCGTGTTGAACTTCGGATGAACCGTAGAAAAAATACGAACAAGAACGAAAAATCATGCGTCAAGCATAGATTATGTAACACTTTCCAACGCTTCCAAAATAATTTGCAAATCACTACCGTTTATTAAGCTGAAAGATAACATCTAAGTAAACAATTTGGAAAACGCATAACATATTTAAAAACGTAATTTCAGAAATTTCCAACATATACAATTTTCGGAAAAATATCCGAATACTTTTATTCAGCCCTGTACAGGGCTCGGAAGTAGCGCGCTACAAGTAGCGAAACTACTGTAGCCGCTACTTTTTCCAGTAGTTTGTAGTGTAGCGTGCTACTTTAAAAAAAGTGTAGTGTAGCGAGTAGCGCGATACAAAATATCAGTAGTTTGTAGCGAGCATCGACGCTACTTTTGACGCTACTTTAGAAAGGAAGGAAAAAAGTGCCAATCTTCAAATCACGTGATCATACATAACTCGTTTCTTTTGTGCGAAATATGTTATCTGCAACAATTTGCGAATGTCAGTGGAAAATCTCAGTTCCAGTGCCATATATTTCTCCATAGACGACGCGACGGGCACGGTCAAAAATTAACTGTCATTTTCACAGTTTGGGTGTCAGAAACTTCGTGTATTGTTATGTAAACACATACAAATCTTCTCGGTATAATGTATTTTTATACAACTACGATTGTTTTTACCAAAATATAGTCGTCTGGCTATGTTAAGTCTTTATCTGACTAATTTCTTCTCCCTTTTGCCTCCCACCCCCAGCAAGCAAAGAAATGTAAAATCTTTATTTTGTTTAAAAAGAAGAAAAAGAAAAAGAACGGATTTATCTAAACATAAATCATCTGAATTTTCCCTAACCTCTCAAATTTACGCTTCCCCCTAGTAGCATACAAAGGAGTTTAAAATATTTTAAAATCTTTATTTTTATACAAAAATAAAATCTTTCATTCCATTTGTTGCTCTCTAATGACAATAAATAAAAACAAGTAATATAATTTTGTTTTAAAAGTCAATTCCTACTTTTTAATCATAAATATATAAAATAAACCCGTGCAGCATTAATGTCCCACGTTATCTTTATTGAACATTATTTTATAATCATAGTTGTGGTATTTTATTTTTTGTTGGCATCACTCATTTGAGAAAAATCTTTCATTTCATTTATGAAAAAAGTCTGAGAAATTTTTTTCTCCCATATAAAAATTAAAATTAATTAATTAAATTTAATCAATGAATTAATATTTGAAAAAAACTGTATTAACATCAATTGTCATCCAGTACAAGTTTAAAAAAATTTATTTGAACTTGAATGGATGAATAGAAAGTATTTTATTAACGATTGAAAATTCCAACAAGATATATATAGAGAGAGTGTGAGCTAATAGTAGGAATTTAATTTTGTCCTTGTCCCTAAAATTTACGCTTCCCTTTTTGCCCCTCCTCTAGCATACAGTTTCAAACATTTAAAACTCTTTATTTTAAAAAAAATGGCCACATTCGTTTCTACCTAATAATAATATATAAGTAACCATCTAAATTGTCCCCTAACCTCCCATAATTTACTCTTCTCCCCCCCCCCTCCAGCATACAAATAAATCTAAAATCTTTATGTTATTTATATTTTTATATAAAAAAAAAAATCTTCTGCCCTAAATAGTGCTCTGTAGTAACGATAAATAACCAGTATTATAAATTATCCCCCTTACCCTAAAATCTCCCCCACCTCTCCATATACAAAATTTAAAACTCTTCTTTTTTTTTAAGTTCCGTATTCTTTGCTGTCGGGTAACATTAAATAAATAATCTATCATCTAAAATATTCCCTTTCGAACAAAATTTCTGGTCGCTTCCTGCCAGTTAAAAATTGTTAGAACTGTAATTAAAAAAAATATATATATATTCGAAAAAGCACAGAAAACGAACAAGTACACCATTTAACTATTAAAAGTGCACTAGGAACGAATGATTTCTGCCTTCAAACAAGCTAGCAGCTGAAACGTAAAGTGACAGCATGCCTGTGTTCTATCATTTGTTGGATTTGCAGATAAAACCGCAAAGTACGCACTCATCAAAAAAATTAATTTTCTTGCTGGGAACCCTTTGTCTTCTTACTCATTATTAGATCTTGGGTTTTAATGTGGGGATGCTTCTTTTGAGATTAATGTAATAGAATGATAGACAAAAATAGTATAGAACTGCCCTGGTCGGCATATAAGGAATATTTTGACGTTATAGAACAACAGAAAGTGGTAATTATTCTGTAACATGTAAACTTTGTCCAATTAATAAGAAGTTATCGGTATGAAAATCATCTACTTACAACTTGAAGTTGAGTATAGAGGTGAGTTAGCATTTTCTTTATTAATAATAATTACTGGATCGCATTTTGCGCCGAATATCTAACTCGTTATTCACTAAAATTCATAAATCATTAAAAAGAGTATTTTCGAATTAAGATCCCTGATTCAGAAAATATTCTTATCGAACTGTATATTATCGCAAAAAATTATTTTATTAATACGTCTTTTGATCGTTGTGAAATATTTGTCCAATGTATGCATACAAATTAATTTACTGCATATTTCCTTTTGAAGATTCAAATGGATAAAACAAAGGTGGTTGGAAATAAAAATATATTATTTAAAAAAATGCCTAAGAATGTTTAATTTTATTTTTTTGGCTATTTATTTTTACTTTAGCTGCACAGGTTTTTTATCGCTAAAATAATTGATTTATAATGTTTCAGATTTGTTTTGATATTGGTTAGCTTGGTGTTTTAATGAAATATCTCTATCTTTGTCTCCAGAATGAATCTAAAGCCCAGTAAGTTGAAATTCGGGTTTTCAAAAGAAACAAACAAAAAGAGATAGAAAGGAAAAGAAAAGCTAGGATTTAACTTATGCAAGTCTATATGATCTTGTTCAATTTTGAAATTGCTTTCAGGAACTATATTTAAATTGTAAAGAAATAGGACTATTTAGCTATATTTTTAAAAAATAATGTATATTCAAATTTACCAAGGGATATCCGCTCTTAAGGTTGTTCTCAAATCCAAACTGGCTATTTTATGACATATTATTTAATTCATTTTTGTTCGGAAACGCATGAAAATGCAGGTGTTCTTATACAGAAACTTTGTAACCGAAAGACGTTTTCCACTATTCTTTATTTTATTTTATTTTATTTTATTTTTTGGTAAAGACAGAAGATTTTTCAGAAAACATTCTCAAAGTCGGCGTTTCCAACCGAATTTCCGACGCCGCAGCAGGGGAAAGGGAAAAAACGTGACACGAATCACTTTTAACCCGATAAGTAATTTATTTATCAAAAAAAGAAAAATTCATTTCGATTCCAAATCGCTTCAATAGTCAGACCTGCCAATTTTACACCTTTGTGTTTAAAAATGAGTCAGATAATGTATTAGAAAGTCTCGCGTTGTTGATCAAGGAATTTGGGAACCACCTTAAGCGCTACTGTGTTATATCACTCTCATAAATTTGTAAGATTATTACAATTTTTGTTTTCAAATTTCCTCTTTTTAACACTTTCCAATATAATTAAAAAGTGTCTATGAATTCGTTTTTTCTGTCTGTCCGTGCTGTAACTCTCGTAAATAAACTCAGATTGACATGAAAGTTTTATATGTTATTGAAGTTTACCATAAAATGTTTAGTATTGAAAATGAAATGTGTAGCATTTATATCTCGCTTACAGGGACATTCAAAAGAATTCTGTTACATTATGGTCTATTGGGGAAAAATTGTTTGCGGTGTATTTAATGAGCGATGATAACTAAAGTAGCGAAAAGTAGCGAAGTAGTGACTACTTTTGTAAAGTAGTTTGTAGTCGCTACTTTTTAAAACAAGTAGTTGTAGTTGTAGTTAACTACATTTTTCATAAAGTAGTTGTAGTTGTAGTTCGCTACAAACAAAAAATAGTTTTTCCGACCCCTGGCCCTGTATATGATCTATAGATTTGTATATATACTACATAGGATGCTGAATTTTAGTTTAGATAGGAAACGAGTAGCACAGTTTAAAATTCTCATTCTGGAGTTTCTGTCAATAAACGGAATTGTGTTCGCGAACTTTTGTGCTGCCCTGTATATGATATACAGAATTTAAGCACACAAAGTAATAGACAAAAAGTGAGTTAAATTTAAAATCGCGTTTAGCAACTCAAAACGCACTTCTAGGAATTATTGTTAACAGGCAATAGATAATTCTTTTGTGTGTCCCTGTAAATGAACGATGATTGCTATACACACAACATTTTGTAGTAAGCCTCCTGTAATGCACCTTAGTGATATATATAAATTTCGACGAAAAAACGATTTTTCTCCATAGACGTAATGTAACGGATTTATTTTGACTGTCCCTGTAAAGTAACTATAAGTGCTATGCACAGCATATTCCATATTAAGCTTCTTGCAATGCACCTTAGAGATATATATCAATTACAATGTGTTTGCAATTGTGTAACACCATTAAAATAAACCGTAAATGATTTTTCCCCATATACCGTAATGTAACGGAATTCTTTTGACTGACCCTGTAAAAAAATTATAAGTGCTACACACTTCAGTAGAAATAGGGAACATGCTATAGATAACTATAATAACATATACAAATTTCAGGGCAATCCGAGCATATTTACGGAAGTTAGAGCATGGAAAGACAAACCGAAGTCATAAACACTTTTCAACTAGGTTGGAAAGTGTTAAAAATGGATGACATATTCTTAATCTTCGTACTTTTATATTTCAAATGCTGCAAACCGTTTGAAAAAAATATTAACAATAAACCTTTCAAACAAATTAATTACGATACCTTGAAATTATCTATTTATTTCCCGTAGAACATTGCATTCATCGAACTGAACAAAATATGGAAAACCCGATTACACCAAATTAAAGACAGTATTTTATTCTTTTGAACGACGCCTTAGGTTTCAAAAATACTAATATTAACCCTTTGAAGAAAAATAATTTCCAGACGCCATTTCGCGATTGTTACAATATTTAAAAACCTGCATCAGCGCTTTTTATCAAGCTACGAAAACACTAAAATTACCATACTATATTTACGTTCATTCCCATTTCGAAATTTGTAATCCGTTTCGAAAAATATGAAAAATTCGTTTCCAAAACTCAAATTTGCAATTTTTTTTTTTTTTGAGATTTTAAAAATTTTGAATCGGTTTCATAAATGGGTACACAAACAAACTAAAATCACCTAACCACATCTAAGTTCATTTTCGTTTACAACGAACCATTCTGTTTGAAACATATTAATATTAAGTCTTTCAAAATGTTCGTTTTTGTAAGTAATTTTTGCGATATCTGCAATATTTATAAATCCGATCCTACGTTTCTAATCAAGCTACGAAAAAATTTAAAATACCAAACCATTTTTAAGTTTATTCACATTTCGAAATCTGCAAACCCTTTTGAAACTATAAATATTAACCCATTGAAAAAATTCGTTTCCGAAAATCACGTATGCATTTTCTGTGCCATGTTTAAAATGGGCATCAGCTTCGAAATTTAAACTACGCACAAACAAAAGATACCACACCATTTCTACGTTCCTTTTCATTTAACACGCCGCATTCTGTTTAAAAAATATCAATATTAACAATTTCAAAAACGTTCGTTTACGGAAATCACTGTTCCGAATTTCACATGTATATCATTCAATACTTTTATACTTTATTTTATTGAAAGTTACCTAAAAGTATAAAGCTACCTATTACAGCCGTTCGGAGGAGAGCAGTTCCGGAAAATTTTGGTATATTTTCACCGATTATGACCCCAGACCCCAAAACCACCCTCCGTTCAAATGTTGATTTATATATATATATATATATATATATATATATATATATATATCTGATCTGTGTCATACGATAACGCTCGTAGTTATAAATTAATTTGGATGAAACTAATTGTGTGTGTTAAGCTCACCAATGCTTCGTCCGAGTTCGTTGGACAGCTTGGTCCGCCATCTTGTTTCAAGATGGCGGCCACTTAAAATTTTAAAACTAAAATAAATATACAAAAAAGTTAAAAATTCAAATTAAAGTAAGTGTTAAGCCTTGATACATGGTTTCCAGAACATTTTTTGTTTTATCTCTATCTTAAAAAATGGCTGAGATAGAGCAGTTTGAAATTCTAGGGTGGCTGACATTTTGAAACAAGACAGAACATTACAAATAAACCAACGATTATTTATGAGTTTTAGTGAATGCGATTTCTCGCAAATTATTTTCTTTCATTGTTGTAATCATTTTCCCAATCATACGCATACAACTATATATTCATATCCGTTAATGCCAAATTCTCGCCAAATTTGGCGACATTTGGCAAAATATCGCCAAATTTGGCGACCAAAATAAGACTTCATAAATGAAGTTAACTTGGCTATAGCTCAATAATTTGGCAAATTTCTTATTCAAATTCAGTATTAAAGTATCTTTTGTGAATGGTTTCTTTGTAGTTTAGCTTGCTGTTTTCAAGTAACATTAGCTAAAATTTTAAAACGAAGATATAGGAAAGCTACATTTTCGTTCCGGTACAGGCCGGAAGGACTTTTTAAAATCAAAATAGGAAAACATAACTTTCACACGCATGACGAGCGTACATTCATTTTTTGAAATAAGTCTTCTGTTTCAGAAAATATTAATACTAACTCTTTGAAAAGAATTTATTTCCCAAAGCCACTTTTGCCGAATTTCGTTTTCTCTGAGCATTTGCTCATAGGATTTACATTACTCACATTTTGTTTAAAGATTCACAGTAAATTTTATACAATTCAGTTTGAAATTTTAATACAATATACTGACTTTTTAGATAATGATCCAATAGAAATTTTGTGATTTAGGCGGTAATAATCTGTTTGAAAAAAATCCCTGAGGGTGAACATTGCGTATGCTTATTTACATTTACAACGTAATCTTATTTTTGCACTATTCCTCTAAAATTTAAGTACCTTAAATTAACATTTTAGCTGTTGATCCAGTAAAAGTTTGGTTTATATATAATAACATTTAGGAGTCAAATTATCAGTTTGAAAATAAAATAAAATTCCCTTAGGATTTCGATGTGTGAAAACAAAAGGTTAGAACAAAAACACTGTTTTCTTTAACACTAAATATCAATATTTAAGCACTGATGATCCAATTTGTAATATTATATTTATAACTCATACAAATTTCAAAGCGTTTGGAAAATAAGAGCCATTTTTAAAAATCTTTAATGACCCGATGGAAAAGTAAATGTGAGTAGAAAACACTTTTTATCTCCCGAAGGCAGTCGGACCCTCATTATTAGGTTCATTTAAATATATAAATTCATTCAACACTGGTTTTAGGTACATTTAAGGCCCAGGCTACGCCGGCCGGTCTATCGTTAAAAATATATAATCAAACATACCGGAGCGTGCACACTACGCTCGGCGCACGTTGCCGAAGGCAGTGGGATCTCCAACTTCTTTGGTTTCTTTGGATTGATTTATATTTGTAAAGAATAAATAATATAAAGTCGAGGGTTTAAACTGCTGAAAGCAGTGAGACCTCCAGCATTAGGATCAATACAGATTTTTATTTTAATATATAAAATTGTTCAATATTGATTTTAGGCATACAAAAAGTTATTAACAGGGACTGGGCAACGCCAACGCCGGGTGGATCGGCTAGTATATAATAAAGCAGAATAGCTCAACAGTTTAATTTTTACAGCTGATTTGGCAATAAATCTCATTTTCTTAAGCCCGAATTGAACCAAACGTTTTAAAGAAGTGAGAAGGCGATAACATGTAAGTATTTGGTCCATCTTGTAATTTTAATAAAATCAAAATTTGATTATTGCCTTACACTTTTCTGAAAGAAAGTCAGATTGGAGCATAAGAATCAAAATTTTATATAAAATTTTATTTATTAAGTATTTGCAGCGATTACGCACGTTTTATATATTTGTTTCTTTAGAAGCATGACATGGAATCTTCTTCGAAATGTAGTAAATTTTAAGACTTACCCAGTCGTCGGAAAAGAGGGCACCGAATTACTCTCTAAAATATATGTTAACCATATAATCGTTTATTGGTTTTACTGTTTGCGCATGATATGACATAAACGTTTATTCCTACAATTCATATTCTTTAATTATGCTTGCTTTGTGTTTTTAAAAAGTTCCCTTGCAATTTTAAATGACATTTTTTTAGAGGTGGCAACTGTCACATTTTTATGAAAAGAAAGGAAACAAGTAATATAAATTTTTTTAAAGTCAATTCCTACTTTTTAATCATAAATATATAAAATAAACCCTTGCAGCATTAATGTCCCATGTTATCGTTATTGAACATTATTTTATAATCATCATTGCGGTATTTTATTTCTGTGCCATCACTCATTTGAGAAAAATCTTTCATTTCATTTATGAAAACAATAGCAGGAATTTTTTTCTCCCATTTAAAAATTAAAATTAATTAATTAAATTTTATTAATGAATTAATATTTGAAAAAACTGTATTAACATCAATTGTCATTCAGTACAAATTTAAAAAAAATTATTTGAACTTGAATGGATGAATAGAAAATATTTTATTAACGATTGAAAATTCCAACTAGATATATATATAGAGAGAGAGTGAGCTAATAGTAGGAATTTAAAAACAAGTGGGTAAGTGTAATTGAAGATCGCTCAAAGGGTTTCGTTTAATATTCATTTCAAAACACTTTATCCTTTCTTTAATAAATTGAAATAAATTTCATTTAGCAACATTAAAAAAAAAAAAAAAAAAAAAAAAAAACAAAAAAAAAAACAATGGCACTCCGGGAGTGCCGACAGAAGTGAAAACTTGAACAATTACGTGTGTATTTTTTGAATCGTCAGGAAAAGTTTTATTGTGCAGGAAGTACTTTTAAATGAAGTGGTTTGTTTATTCATTATTATAAACTATTACTACAAAAATATATTACAATTTTCATTTAATGCGCTATTGTACATGAAAAATAATGCATATTATTTTACATACAAAAATTGCAATCTATTGCTTAAAACGTAAATTTACAAATACATGAAATATGAAATTTAATTAATTGGTATTCTTTGCAATGAATATCAATGAAACTTATGAATTTTCATCCACAATTTAAACAACTCTCAATACATTCATGATTTCTTCCATGAAATTTTAGTTTCACATCTTTTGTAATAACATTTATCTGCAAAATAGGGTTCCCGCTTCCTATCACTCCAAAAATGATGACTTCTTTGCTGCCTGTCTTGTTTACGGTATTCTTGAACATTATGCTTTTTTCTATCTTCATACTGCGCATATTGTTTGCGGTATCTATAATTTCTATCAACAAACTTTTCTTTTCTGAAAAATGATTTCACTTCATTTCCGTATCGGTAACCACGTTTCTTAAAACTTTCGTGAAATATTTCATTATTTTCATTTTTTTTTTAATATTACTTCCGTCTATTTCTTTTATCGCGCTCGTTAAATTATAATATTTTCCGGGTTTTGTTATTTCATTTTCATCTTTTGATTTGGTCTCGCGAGTTGAGTCACTTTTATCTGTTTTCACCGCGCGTGCTAAATTTATCTTGAAATTATTTTCTGAATTATTTTTATTCATAATACCAATCATTTCGTTTTCTGCACGTGAACCATTTCCTTTTGATACTTTCGCTTCATTGTATGAATTGGCAACATAATTTAATTTTTTATCGGAATTATTTACAATTTTAAGGCAACCTACTTGAAAACTATTGCGCTCGCCAACAATTTTAATTCCCTCTTCATCTATCGCCAACTTTAGTTTGCTGATCACGTCTTGCCCTATTACAATATCGTATGCGAGAGATTTTGAAACATAAAATTTCGTTGATATAAGAAAACCATCAACACGTATTTCATACACAAAATATCCAATTAGATTTACAGTTTCTCCGCCAATGTCAGTTAATAAGATATCAACAAATAATAAGACAAATTTGACGACCCAATATTGACATAACATTTGTAACTGAATAAAGAAATATAGCTGTCTGTATCAAACAATAGATTTGCTTCTTTCCCTTTGATATTAATTATTTTACCCATTCCATTAGGTTTAGACTTATTTTTGATTCGAATTGTAGCAATGTTAGCTTTTTCCTGTACATCGGAATGATAATTGTGATTATAATTTCGATAGTTTTCGGTAGAGTCTTGACTGAACTCATTAGTGTGACCGTTATTGCTATTATTACTCTGAGACGCTGTGGCCTTGAGAGTTATATCTAAAACACCTAATTTGGTATTGGGTATGAAAGAAAGATTGTGAATTTTCATTTTTACTTACTTCGGGTTTTTTATCTTCAAAGTAGTGTAATTCTATTCATGGTTTTAACATTACGTCTCGCCGCATCATAATCGTCTAGTTTACTTACTAATACGTCTACATTTTTAATTTTTGGAAGATCATCAATAAAATTATCTTTCATTTCTACAGGTAACCTTTTATTAATTTGATCTACTGCTATTAATTCTTTTAAGGATTCAAAATCAGATACTTTAAGACCGCGAATCCATTCTTCCAAATAATTTCTTAATTCAAATGCTAAATCACGCCAAGTGGCTGAAGATTCTTTTTTATGTGACATTAATTTCTGCTTAAATTCTTCTGACGTCATTTTGAAGCGTTTGAGAAGTAAATCTTTTACGTAATCGTAATTGTTCGACAATGTTTCTGGCTCTCTAGCTATAATATTGGCGATTTTTAACGGAATTAAACTTAACAAATGTGTGACCCAATTTTCTTTTATTATATTCATTCGAGAAATTTGTCTTTCAAATAATGCTAAATAGAGACTAATATCACTTTTGCTGTCAAAGTGAGATATTAATTTAAGCAAATCGGGTTGCTTATCTTAACCAGCTATTGCAGAATCGTCGCAAAATATACAGAGGTGTCGGTAACAGTAACGGTATCAGTGTCGCGAATTCAATGGTTTTTTCCCATCTCAAAAAATGCCCAACGCGCCTAAAAAAGTTTTCACTTAAAAAAAAAAAAAGTCAAGTTTTTTATAAAGTAAAAATTTACCGGTCTATTTTTTCGTTTTTTCGAATATCTAAACCAGCCGGATAGCGGGCGAAGCACGCTATTATATTCTGTCATAATAATATCCGTCATACGGACTAAATGCAATATTTAAAAAAATTAATTTTAAAATTAATTTCAAAATTTTCAAATTCTAGACCTTCAAAATGTTAAAATAGGCGAATATTTCCATAATCGGATTTTTATCACGATTCAATATGTTTCTCAAACTCATATATTTCTCTATTACTCATATTGATACTCGCTTTGTATTATTCTCAAATATTTGAAAAATTCGTTAAACTTCCAATATGACGCCAGATTTTCTTTTTAATTCTCTAATGACGTGATATTAATCTGCTTTGTGTACATACTCATACTCATACTCCTTGTATTATTGAGAAATCTGAGACATTTTCCGTTTTATTACCACTATGACGTCAATCAATTTTATTTCACATTTATCTTTTTTTCCATTGGTGAAACTTTTTAATTCATTTGCATTTTTTAAGTGGAAATCGTCTGATAGAAAATTAATTATTGTAGAAAGAATTTCATTGTGGATTTTAAATTTTTGGCATCTGCTATAACGAAAAATGTTTAAATTGAATAGGAAAAGGCTTTAGATTTTTTTATCTCTATTAATTAAAATGATACGAATTTTTCAAATTTTAATATTTTGAGATCTTTACAGCTGTTATTCATATATATGCACAAAGTTTCAACTCTATAAGTTATATAGTTTTTGAGAATGGCTCTATGACGGACAGACAACGGAGCAGGAGTATTAGGGTTTCGTGAGATGAACGAAACCCTAAAAAGAGAGACATAATGAGATACCGTTTGCTATCCGAACTGGTGAACTGTCTGCTATTGTTTTATTTCTATAAATGCATGATTTAATGATTTTTAGTTTACATTATCTTTAAATGAATTAAATGTAAATAATATTCACGCGACGTACTTCCATATTTACTATAATTATTATCAAAAAGTTATAAGATTTAAATATTATTGATCAGTATGAAATACTATTATCGGAATTCCTTTAAAATATAGCTAAATGGACTTTGGTAGAACATGAATTTCTGAGCCTGAAATCTGAACATATGCATTGCGCTATAATGTCAGGCTCATAATTTTTGTCTGAAATCTTCTCGACTAATTAACTTTTATTGTCCGTATGTAATCATTCTATTATAAAAGCATTCTACAAAAATTGTATCAAAAATACGTACTTTGTAAAATGTAATATTCGTATTTTTCAGATAATTTATATAGTAAATACGATTTTTTACTTAAAATAAGAAATTTTAAATGAATAATAAAATTAAATGAAAAATAAAATTACATTATTTTTTTTCCGAAAAAATTAATGAAGATCTCATTCAATGTAAATCCAACACATCAGGTTACTACCCTAACTAGTAAATATTAAAATAAAATATATCATATTACTGTATAATATAAATGTTATCCTGCGTGTAATAAGCTAATTCTTGAATGATAATATGCGTCTATTTATGACTTAGAATTATTAACAATCAGATGTATATATAATTTCCTTAAAAACAAATTTCCAAAGATTTGGTTTCTTTAAAGATTATTTTAATGTTTTGTACAATTTCTCGAATAATTAAAAAAAAGTAAGATTTCAATATTTTTCTAGATTTATTGTTATCCGATTAAAATAGTGTAAGCGAAAAAATACATTTTAAAAATTATAATTTGAAAAGTGTTTTACAAATATCTTACCACTAATAGAGTAAATATCACTGCTAAGATTGAAGTCTTCATGGCTATTGATGTTACTGTTCAAATAACTTCAATTGTATATCAGTTGGAAATTTCAAGCATTTTTATACATCTTCATTCATTAATATTTGTGAGCAAAGCATCTGCAAAGATAAAGAATAAGTAATAATTCCATTTGGTGCAGTAAGCTTTGTTGAAAACTCCTGATATAAAAACTGATAAAGGGAAAAACACGCATTCACTAAAACAAGTGTTAAAAAATCTGTTTTCATGACAAAAGTCAATGCATTTTTCTAAAAATCAGTGTATTACAAAATTAAATTAGTATAAGACGGACATATAGTCCATGTTAAAACACTGCAATTTTAAAAACATATATTATTATTGTCTTACGTGAAATATTTCAGTAAGATATTCTCTCACGATGAAATTGGCGATTAAAAATCATGTCACCAAAAAAAATATGTACAGTGTTTCGAAATCGTGCGCATAAACATTTTGTAATGAACTTAAATTTGATATGATCGATATTAATATATTTAAATAGAAAACCATAATTAAAAAAAATTGTTTACGGGATGTTCTTTACTTCTGACATAGATATCGAGACAAGAATCGCCATAATCGTTTCTCTTATCTGAATACAGTAACACTCAGTCCATCCAATCTCCAGTTAAGTGGATCACCAAATATCTGGATCATCATTATCGAAATAAAATATATATTTTCTAGTATATAATAAGTTTTATTGAAATACGAACTGTACGTATTTATTCATAAAATATATTTTCCTTCAAATATCAATTTAAACAGACTATTAAATTATAGCTTAACTTGATATTAAAATGCCTATATTTGTTAAAAAATGTCTTTTCGATACAAATGAATTTTTCTTTCATTTCAAAATTTCGCTGTTCTTATACTAAGCAGTTTCGGAGATTCCATGTGTACATCACAATTTTAAATACTTTAACCGGGCTTTTCATTAAAAAATATATAATAATGAATAATAGGTGGGGACAGGGATTGACGAATGCAGTCGCCAAGTTATTTAATTTGGCAACGATTTTTCTTTCTTTCGTTTCTCTCTACAAAAATTGACCTAAGAAATAAACACAAACGGCATTTTTGTCACCCCCCCCCGCCTAATGCTAATAAGAGTAGTTGTTTATATCCCCTCCATGTCGTCATATTTTATATTATTCATCATGGATATGAATAATATAAAATATGAAAATAAAACATGTGTAAACTATTTATAAAACGCACTGCAATTCGAATGAAATCGTTGCTTGATGACGTCATAATCTTTAAATGCTCTATTAGTGAATTGCATAAGAAACATCCTTATAACTCCAAAATTGATAGTCATATTAACTAGCAGTTTACTGCGTGGGATTAAGTGTCTCATTTCCAATTAAAACATATCTTGGAATTGCAATTTTAATGACATACAGACTCACGAAAAGTCGAAGAGTGTGGAAATAGGATTACAAATATCTCGGAAACTAATTATCCGATCTACTTCATTCTTTATGCAAACTTTATGTTTTTTTTTGTTGTTGTTGCCGTTTATATTCCCTCCTTAAAATAAACAATTTCGAAAATTTGTATAAACCTTTTATCAGAACGAATATTTCGAGAGTCCGAAAAAAATAGTTCCGGATAATCGAGGTTACTGAAATTCAATAAGCTTCTTACCATTATTACATACTAAGTACATACCAAATTTAAAGTCTCTATCTCAATTTGTTCCGGAGATAGAACTTTTATAGGCACACAGACACAGACACACACACAGACAGACGGACGGCAATTTTTTCTTTTTCTAAAAATACGTTTTTCGGAATCACTAGTGTATGAAACGTGTAAATCCGTCAAAAAAAATTCCATATTTAAACCGATTGCAAGACTTACCCTATACTACTTATGATGGGTAAGTAAAAGTTAAATATAACTTAGAAATTATATTCAGACAAATAATATTTTTAACTTTTAGTTTTAATTTGGCAAAAATAAGTTCATCAACTGCAATTTTTTAAAATAATAAAATCAACATAATTTGACAAACTTCAATAGGAAAATAGGGGGAAAATGTATTCCTGCTTCACTGTTTTATCGATGACCCCTCATCAGATATAGTTTTGCAGCACTCAACTATCCAGACACTTGAAGCATTCAGCAATCAGCATTTTCCGAACTTGTCTTCTAATTCACATTTTACAGTCACATTTACATGTTTCTTTTTCTTTCTGCTTTTCTTTCAGAGATGTGTAATTTTGATAAGTTCCATTAGAAAACTTAAATAATATGTTTCAAAATTATGTACTATTTTAAAGTATGTAAGTAGTAATTCTAAACTGAGCGTGTTATTATTTTTTCTCAATTAATTAATTTTTTTTTTGAAAATCGATGACGGCGGATGGGAAAGGGGGGGGGGAGTATTTTTTATTGGCCACTAGAATTTTTTGCTGGCTACCAGATTTGATCAAATTTGTAAAGCCCTGGGTGGTAGTAGATGGAAAATGGACAAGAATATCTAATGATTTTATTTTTAGTAATGCGACCGTTTATCTTTTTCGACACATGTAAACTATTCTAATTGTGTATTGTATTTTTGTTTAATTGTTTGTATTTGAAAGGATTTTAATTTCAATATATATTAAGCATATATTTTTATTAAATCAAAGCAATTTTAGAGATATTTTTATTTCTCAACATAATTTTTTATGATTTCTTCAATTATCCGGAATGTGTCTTGAACATATTAGTGAAATAATTGGAGTTTTACGTTATCTTCAAACAACATTTAATATAGGGTGTTTCAGAAAAATGCTTGCAAAATTTGGTTGGAGACAAAAATGTTAAAAACTGACCATACATAGATACTTACTAACCTAAATTTCTGGTACAAAAATTTAAGATTTATATGGAATAAGTATTTAAACTGGTAACCGTCAGCATTCATTGGTAAGTACGAACCACTACTGATTCAGCAACTTTCACTAAAGTTTCCAATGGTAATTCTGCTCGGACAATCTTAATTTTGTCCGACTGTATATCCAGTGTATCCGATTTGACGAGGTATGCTCTGTACTTTACTGTTCCTCAAAGATAAAAATCCAAGGTTGCAAGATTAGGAGGGCGAGGGATCAGGCCTCTGTGTCCTATGCGGTGTCCTTTTAAATTTTTAATGAGGTATCTTGTTACAACATTATGGTAGTGCAAACCTCAAGATTGTTATCTTTTGGGCAGACTTAGAACAAAGTTTAGGTTAGTAAACAACCTTTTACGAACAGTTTTAAAAAATATTTTCTCGTCAACCAATGTGTGTATTCACTTTTCTGAAACAACTTGAAATTTGACGCTCGAATCTTTACTCAGTATTAGGGCTGGAAACTTTTCTCAAGCATATTTTAAATCATATTTAAATCAACTTTTAAGGCTACAGTATGTGAATTTTCATATTCTGGTAGTAAGTTTTTTAATGATATTTTAAGAAATGAATCCTAGAATTATATTCGTACATGTTATCATGGATGTTACTCCCGAGCATTTCACTTCGCTCGAGTCAAACTCATTCTTAAGTTTCAATGTGTTAAGATGTTCGACAACCCATCCAGCATCTGTGCCATGCACAATAAATGACCGTATTCGTATCTCTAGGTTTTATTTGTTGGTATAATAAAGCAATTTAAACTATTTTCTGTATTGAGTTGATAATGACATTTTGTGTCTGAATAGACCCAACCCTTTTATGCAGCGTTTTCAGTTATCAATTCTTATGTGAATGTGGTCCAGATCACTGTGCTGCTTTACACTTTGTTTGTACGAAGAGGTTTTAGTGACCCTGTATTTAAAGATAATCATTCCAAAAAATATTTTTATGTTACTGATTATTATACTTCGCTACACTATAAATAATTAAATTCATCCCTCTATAATCAAATAAACTAAGTATTTACACAGTGGGACCCAATAAATTCAGTAAAGTCTTTTCTAAATTACTTTCCAACAAATGCATCTACATTTACAAAATTCACATCCAAATAAAATTTAAAATATTCAACTTATGTACAGCAGAACGTCAACACCCTTCATCCCCAAACGATTGTCATAACTCCAATTCTGAGATTAAAACAGTTTGCAACAGTTCCTTACTATGATCTTGTTACTATGAGGGGCAGTCTTGAGGGTTTTCTTGAGGGGCAGTATACAAATATATTTTTAGACTAACATTGCAAATCTCAATACACAAACACGTATTTCTTTATTTCAATAGTTTTGTCATGTCTTATTCCCCCTGAATACATAATTCCATTATTATCTCTTTAAAAATGCGCAAAATATGAGTTAAAATGTGTTCGGAGGCTCTATCAATATTCAGAATCACATTTTAAAAACTGCTTGATATTTCTTCTAAAATTGTTGATAATAACGATGTAAGGATATTATTTTAACGAGAGGTAACAATACCCATCAGTAAATTCATAAAAATTTCTTTTATTTGCTACATGCATACTTTGGGTGCATAAAATACCAGAAAAGGGAATTGTAATTTTAAAAGTATGGCCTCTTAGGTTACCGATTTCACTATTGAAAACTTGACAACTAAGATAGAAATGAAGGAAATTTTGGAATTAGGAGGAGTTTCATACCATTAGAATTCTAATGGTGACAAAAACAATATGTGTTTCTATTTATATATTTTTAATAATTGCATTATTGAATAATAATTAATGTTACAAAAACACATTTATAAATAATACTCTTTTATTGCTTTATTTCAGTGTTTTAAACATTGTTGCAGCATTTAGGTAAACACACAGACGGCAAACACACAGAATGACCGAAATCATAAAGATTTTTCAACTATATTGGAAAATGTTAAAAAGTTGGCAGACTTCTTTTTCATTTCTTTTTTAATGGGGATAAATAAAAAAATACAAAAAAAAAAAAAAAAAAAAAAAAAAAAACCTACAAACATGTTTTAAATATCCCATAATAAAACAACAGCCTACTATTTTATTCGTTGTTAGATTTGCAAATAATTTTCATAATTTTAATCATATTTCGATGTAAATTTAACATGTCATTGGTTCAAATCAATCATGGTGAAACCTGTAATAAATAAAATTTTAAATTACTATTGAAAAAAATTTAGAGACTTTCAGTTCAAAATGAAATGTAATAGAAATTCTTATGTAATCGATTCCTATATAGTTATTGTTAGGAAAAAAATAACACATCCTTAGGTCAAAGATAAGATATTTGTGATACATGTGTTTTTTTTTTTTTTTTTAAAGAAAGAACACCTGTAATGATTTTTTAACGTATATCTAGATACATGAGGTAAGAAAACATTACGATTCTCTGTATTTCACATATAAAACATTTGAAAAACTGTTTCAAATATAAAACATGTTTATGTGATTCATTTTCAATTTAAAACAAGATTAAAAATTAGGGATTCTTCCCTTTGCGCCTTTCGTATGCCAACCCTCCGATCTTAAACATACTCAGGCGTTGCAAACTTATTCCTAATTTATCATCTGGCGGAAACGTACCGTAATCTACTCCAATTAAAAATAAAAATTCTTGACTTTAGATCATTTTTCCAAAATTTAAATAATTATGTATACACGAACATGCCGGCAGATAACGATTCGCGTTTCTGTGATTTGAGGGGGAAATGGCATATAGAAAAATTCCGTTTTTGAAACGGAAGCCTGACTTTAGCACAATTGCAATCTGTCCCTTCCAAAATTCCGTTATTTTTGTCGCTTATTACATCCCTCCAGGATAGTTAACTATAACAGTAACATACAAAGCCAAAAACAAGGAATTTGGAATCGAAGAGCTTTATTCTGCAAATTTTAGGAGGAGTTTCATGCCTTGTATTTTTATATTATTTGGCAGAGTACTTTCCAGATAATCTTCAAGAATTCGCATATATGGATGATGGATTAGGCCAAAGGTATTGCCTGAAAGTCCTGAATGTGTAATGAATGTGACGTAAATCGAACGTGATGCCACGCTTATGTATTTTTGCGTTAAATCCCATTGTTTAACGACAGTTATTTTTTATAGGAAATGGCCGACGGGAAAATAGACCTATAAGTTTCCTTTAAAAATGCCTTTAACAAACACTGAATCATCCTTAAATAAGAGGCATGTTGTTATATCTTCTCTTAATTCAATAACTTTGTCATCGGTACTTACTTCAAACCCTAGTGATAACCTACAGCTAATTTTCATATTGCCTCTTTCTTACCTTCTGAAAATAATGCCATGCAATTTATAATTTTATTCCCTAACACTAATTATTTCATTTATTTTCTTATTTAATCAGTAAAAATAATTACATATTGATGAAAAACTCTTTCAGTTATCAAGAAATTTCAAATTATTTCATTCATTGTTATTTATCGAAACAAAACAAACAATTATTATCTCTAGCTGTTTGCCTTAACAACTAAACAGTAAGTCAAACAAACGAAAGTGAATTTTAAATGCAATAAATACTTTTAAATTAAATTAGTTAAATTGTAGCGTTTACTTGTAACTACAGACATTTACAAAAAATACTTCAAGTCAAAATAAGTATTTCTCACACTGATTCTAATAAAATTATCCGAAATTTAAATATCTGAATGCGCTTCTATAAATGTACAAGTAAAAAAAAAAAAAAATTCTATGTATAGATAAGCACATGTAAATTTGCAATAAAAATAATATCAAAATGCTGCAATGATAACGCATATCTCCATCTTCCGCATTGTTCTGACTTGACAGAGTAATAGGCGATAAATGACAAATCATATGTAATTAACAAATTATCGCAATACCATAAACTATAAGGTAAAGCTAGGAGAGTCTGCGCACAATTCAAAAGAATAACAATAAAAAATCTAAATATTAATTTTTTGCTAAAATATCCATGAATCATTTTTACTTCATTTGTTTTTTATGCATTTCCATTGCTATTTTGTTGTTTCGTTGCAATTTAATAGAACAGTTGTAATAAAACCAAAAAAAATGTGCAATCTGCCCTAACAGGGTTGGGGTGATTGCGCACATGGGTAGGAGAGATTGTTACTAATAATAACTACAATTAAATTATTAACAATAATAATTACACTTAAATGACATCGTTGTAAGGTTTTTGTGAACAAATATTATTGTATTAGGAGTGAATATTTCAACTTATTGATTAAATAATCAGAAAAAGAAAATAATTTTAAAAACGATTAAAAAATTTTAACTAAAGGGATAAAAAATAAAGAATCAGAAAAAGCAAGTCCAGATAAGATTACAAAATAACATTAAGTTCCTTGATAACACGTTTAACTTAAAATTAGTCCATTTTCATTTTTCATTTTTTTATGCAAATTTACCAATAAGCTGCGTAATCTCTCCTAGCTTTGAAACTAATGGGAACAATGCGCCATCTCTCCTAAGTAGCAGATGCGCAAACTCTCCAATTTCGGAAGGAGAGATTGCGCGGCCTTTTATTTAAACATGGCCGCTACTAAAACGAACCGTTGATGTTCACATTGTCAGACAAGATTAGTAGCTTATGAGAAATCGTTTAAGTTTAAAACATTTCGTACTACTGACATTGTATAAAAATTCTGATGAATAGCTATGAAAATTCAAACACTTACTTTGGGAAAACAAAACAAAATAGCAATATTTAGCTTAAACGCTCAAAACAATCAATGTGTACTTTCAAGTAGACACTCCACTACTGCTGTTGTACAACTACCTGGAGTCGATGCGCGCTCACTCTACTCCTTCCCCCCGAACCTCTATGTGCGCAATCTCTCCTGGCTTTACCTTATGTCATGTTACCATCATTCAAATAAAGTACTTTATACTTTAATTTAGTTTCCTTTATTAAAGGTTTACCAATTGTCTCAACAATTTATTTTATACTAAATGTCTATTGGAAGCTTGGATGACGTTTCCACCTGCAATCTCTCCAGATATCATGGCATACTATTATATGATGTTCAAGGTATTTAAAATTTCCATTGTATATCCTTGTTAATTCTTATATTCTACTTTTTTGTAGTAGGGTATGACACTTTGTAAGTGGCAGGTACTCAGATTTTTAATTAATGGCATTTTAATTTATGTAAATAATGTATTTATTTTATACTAATGTTTGATTATTTTAAAGTTGAGCAATGTGATACTACGCAAAAATTAATAAATTTCATTAACCATCCATGATAACAAGTATTTTAATCAAAGTTAACTTAAATGTTAATTGTTTGGATCGTGTGATCCTTAGTAAATGCTACATGGTAGCATGTTTCAGTTTAATGTTTGCTTAAGTTACCTCAATGTTACCTCTCATGTTACCTCAAATGTTTTAAAAAGTTAATACTTCAATGGATAATTGAATTATAAACATTTTATTGGCATTTCCCGTTAGAACATAAACTGAGACCATTGAATAACAAGTATGAAAAAAAATTCCTTCTGGCCTGTACTTGGAGGAAAATGTAGCTTTCATAATCCATGTTTTTAAAAATTCAACTCATTTTACTCAAACACCCGAAGCTTAAATGCTTGGAACCCGATTATAGAAGATTCAATCCCCAATTGTTTTAGTTATTACTGAAATTGAATGCGAATTTCAGCATGAGGGTTACAGCAAAAATCAGATTGTTTCAAAATGCCAGACACCCAAGAATTTCAAACTGCCCTATCTCAGCCACTTTTTAAGATAAAGCCAAAACAAGAAATGTTCCATAATCCTTGTATCATGATCTAACACTTAACCGAAACAACTTTTTCAATTTATAATTTTTTATATAGCTTTTTGTTTTGTTTTATAAATATGAAAAATTTAACTGGCCGCCATTTTGAAACAAGATGGCGCATGAAGCTGGCCAACCAACTCGTTCGAGACCTTGGTGTGTTCTGTACACATGATAAGTCACATTCATATCGGTTCATAAATACGAGAGTTACAGCATAACAAATATCAGATTGTTTCAAAATCTCAGCCACCGTAGAATTTCAAACTGCCCTATCTCAGCCATTTTTAAGATATAGCCAAAACAAAAAATGTTCAAGAATCCTTCTATAACGTTCTAACACTTAGCATAAAAAACTTTTTCAATTTATAAGTTTTTATACATCTTTTTGAATTTTTTAAAATTAATTTTTTTTTAACTGGTTGCCATTTTCAAACAATATGAAGCTGAACAACGAACTCGGTCGAGACCTTGGTATGTTCTATACACATACATACTCAGTCACATCCGAATCGATTCATAAATAAGAGAGTTACAGCATGAAATACGTCAGATATATATATATATATGTAATAATAAAAAATTTTCGCTATTTTTCCTTAGTTAAATTATTCCAAATTCTTACAATTCTAATTTTTTCCTGTTTTATTCTAATTTACTACTCTATAATCATTAAATCCTTATTCTTAAATTAGCTCTATCGTTAACTCTGTTAAATTCCCTTTTATTGTATTCTAAATTGTACAAATTTACTTAAATATAAAGCTTTTAGTTATTCATAATTTCTATCATGATCCCCGATCATTTCTGGGTTTTAGAATGTTTTTTGAGAGCAATTTTCATTTTTATTCCGAATTTTATTTTCCCGCTCTAAGTCACTTTACTACAAAATTCATCCACTACCTCTCTGTCCGAACTCTTTACTAATTATCTTTCATTGGTCGTGACGTAGCATGACGCGTCTTCTTTAATTCCTCATTAGTTCAGTGCGCGTTCTACGTCATAATTTGTGTTATTGGGCTAGGTAACAAAAAGCAGCTACCTGCGGAGCTCCCTCAGAAATAAGTCGAATTTTCACTTTTCAAGAACTCCCTGGCTGCTCGTTTGACAATAATTAAGATGTTCTATTACTTACCCTCTATACCTTGATGACGTAGCGATGCACGTCTATTATTGTTTGGTGGAAACTGCCCAAGAGAAATACCTAATAAAGGATTGAAATTGAAAGCCTTGTTCATTTGATTCAGGGAGAAACGCCTCTGGTTTTTTCATTCTACTGCCGCTACGGTCGCGTCGAGACTGCAACTGAAATTTTACGACTGCTTCTAATTTTTTACATCATCAATAACAACCACCGTTCTTAATTTCATTGTGCGACCATGTGTGCTCCTACTTCTAGTATCAACTTTACTCCAAATACAACATATGACGGTAAATATTCGTAATATGATATATATATATATATATATATATATACGGAGGGTGGTTTGGGGATCTGGGGGTCATGATCGATGAAAATATAACAAAATTTTTATGAACTGCTTTCTTCCGAACCGATGCAATAGTAATACAAAAAAAAACTAAATAATTTAGTACTTTAAACAGTTATAGCAGAAATAACTTTTTAAGCTATCAAATAACCTTTTTAAAATACATTTGAGAAATTAATTCTGTTGTATTTTGCTTGGCAAAATTATTTATAAATATAAATTTTCTATATTCATAATTACACAGTATACAAATGCTTAATTTGTAGGTGTGTGTTTTCGGCATCGTTATGAATAAATTGCTTTTAAATAAGTTTTAAGATTTCATATTTAAAAATTTTTTAAAGGTCCCACATTTAATACATTCCACATTTGTTAACAATTGTTGCATTCTCTAAAAATGAACACAAAACAAAACATATTACGTCACAAATTCTTACCACTTATGAGCTGTTCTAATTCACTATGCAATGTAATGTTACAGAATTTTGTAATATGCTAATTGAGTTTCACATAATGCATAATGTATTTTTTCCCTATAAAGCTGCTATATGTTACTGCAGATAGAACTTCTGTTATTCAACTAATTATAAACATCCCTAACACATTAATAACAATCCAAATTATAAAATTCAGAAAAACACAATAAAATAATATATAATCACAGATCCAAAGAAAAACATTTCATAGCATATGCAAGAACTAACTTTAACAGATATTTCAAAAATACATTTTCTGTTAACAAAAAGTATTTGCACTTGAAGAGATAACAAGGTATGGAAAAACGACATTATTAAAGAGATTTTTTCGTGCTCAACAAATCTTGCACCTTTTTATCCACTACAAAGATATCTTGCCTGAAGCGCTAATGCCAATATATTCCGCTTAAAGAAATATACGAGTATTTTGTTAAAATAAGATATAACTGATCGACTCATTTTGTACTTCCATTAGTGTTTACAAAAGTATATAAGAAATATAAATTTTGACTCTTCAGAAGTCATTTATTCACTAAAGAGTGGAAATAGAAATTTCAAATGTTTTCGCTTCCGCGTAATAACTTTGTTCTGCGAAGAATAACTGTAGAAACTTAAAATTAATTTGGTAAATTTATTTAAAGTATATCAAGCAAGTTGAATAAAGAGGATAAACTATGCAGACATTATTATTTGTGAGCAAAAGAGAAAATGAATTTTGAATTAATATGAGACGAATATGCGTGTTTACTTTAAATAAAACAAAAAGAGATATCATGCATTTCGCATAGATTGTGAAACGTTTTCCAACATTCCCAGAACATTATTACAAAATTTTTATGTTTTAATGCGGTGAAAAAAATTGAGAAATTAACAAGTTGATTACTCTCGGTAGAACACCTGTTATTCAACTAATATTAAACAATCCTAACACATTAATAACAATTTAAATGACAAAATTCACGAAAACACAATAAGAACAACAGAATTGCAGTCTCTAAGTTCAGTTTCTGAATGTGCAAGGCATATGATAACCACAAATCTAACTCTTTAAAAACTGCAGGATATCGCGGAAGTTCTAGCAAGGGCTTGGGATTTCAGTAACAAGTGTATTGCTAAGCAATTGTATTTAATCCATTACTTTTGGGTGGAAATCTCTTGTAATTACATCCTGAACCATTCTTGATAATTCAGCTACCATGAGTCATAGCGTAATATTTTCTTAAGTGGGTTACTTTCTTATCTATTTACAAGCTATGGAAAAAAAAGTATATACAGAACACAGCTAAAACACAACAGTGAATCATTTATTTAATGAGAATATTGATATTACACAGGTTTAATTAATTTTGTTTACATTACAAAAATTTTAACATTTATTTTGTTATCAAAATGTTTGAATAACCATTCTTAAACAATAAAATGTTTTTATGCAAAACATTTGCAGAATATTTTCATGTTATTTTTTGTAAAAAATATTTTCTGGTGGTTGAGATATTTGAGAGACAAATTAAATTGTTACAAAAGCAAAAATAAACTCATTGAAATGTTCAGCAGTATTTATCCTCTTTCACAATATAAGCAAACTGTTAAATGGAATCAAATCCCATTAAATGCCTGTATATAAATTTCTGGAAAAATATAATAAAATATTTCGTTACTTATGTTTAATTCATAAATTCAACTCGATCAGGATAATGTATATGCATTATTGGTTAAATTTTGCATCGTAAATTTGGTCAGCAAGATCATTTTAAATAAAAAATTTCATTTTTTTTAAAGATTTTATGTTTTTAACAAAAACTTCACCAGTAATGAATTAAGTTAAATATATTGTGTTATTCTCTAAAATGACAGTTTAAGCACATTTTACTCTTCACAGGATAATTAAATATTACTTGTCATTGTCATAATAGTAAAAAATATTAAATTTGTAAATAAAACAATTCGAGAAGAAGAAACGTGGCATTAAAACATGAAGATCTAGTAATGAGTACGTAGAGAAGCGTTTCCTTCAAGAAAATTAATTACATTGATTTGGATTATGCTACTTGGATTTAATAGCAAGTGTCAACAGAAATAGCCATGACATCATACCAGTTGAATTGCTGATATTCACAAATTGTTGCGCAGCACACATTTTGTAAAAAAGAAGCAAGTTACAATCATGTGAATATAATAATTGCTAATTTATTATTTTTATTATCCGCAATTTCAAGTATTTGAAAGTAGTGACTAGCGACAACTTTTTGAAAAGTAGTTTGTTGTCACTACCTTTTAAAATAAGTATAGTTGTAGCTGCAGTTAGCTACATGATTGATAAAGTAGCTATAGTTGCAGTTCGCTGCAAAAAAAATAGTTTTAGCAACCATCGGCTACGGCCAACACAAAACGTTTTTCTACACAATTACTATATACAATATATTATATTATACTTCTATACAATATACTATATTCAGTTAAATAGCGCAGTTGCACATCAACACTTATGAATAGGAAGTATAATGCATTTCTTTGATTTTCACATGTAATTGCACAGATTATTTAATTAAAAACTACATAAGAGCGCTTTATGCAGGATATTCAAATATAAAATTGGATCAAAAATATTTTTAAAACAAACACTCAAATATGAAATATGATGCAGTTCTACAAAATAGAAACGGAAATGCATGTATAATGTTAATCGCAAAATGCATAGGGCTAACATTCCGTAATCAGCTCCACATTCAAGGTTGGCATAAAAAAATGAGCTATTCTCGTATTAATATGATTGCAAAAGCAGGAGAAATACAATAATGATAAAATTAATGGTGCCAATTATACGGCAAAACACGGTAGCCATACTCCTTGTGAATTCGATTTTTAAACTTTCTCCAAACGCAAGATACCAGTTCTCCCTGCTGAGTCAGTAAATTCAAAATTATATAAGCATTAGTCTTACATAATACGCTTCTTGCATATTAAATTTGATAAAATTCAATCCCATAGATGCCGAGGTAGAGCTACACTATATTGCCAAAGGTGGCCGGTCACTTCCGATTTTAGACGTTTTGTTAACTATCTACAAAAATAAATGAGGAATTAACAAGAAACTGAAGGTGTGTAAACAGTATAGTATAAGTTATATATTTCCGCGAAGATTTTTTGCCGAAACCCCATAGGGGACTGTCAAAAAACTGAAAAAAACTAATATCTTTTGGATAACCCTGTAAAAACTAATGTAGCAAAAGCTTTCAAATTCGAGATTATTAATAAGTGGCTTATTGTAATGTACTGTGTTCATTTTTATGAGGATAGCATGTATACACGTAGAGAAATTAAGGTTTTTATAAAAACAGTTCCAAATTTCGCCAAGTTTTTTACTTATAATTTGCAAAGTTCTTAATATTAAAAAAAGTTCTTTTCAGAAAATATGACAAACAACATTGTACATAATACTCTGCAATCAGAATTAAAAAATAATAAAAATTGGATGAAATATGAGCAGGTTTACTAAAAAATGTTTCACTGCGCATGCGCGAACGCAATCAAAATATAATATGCATAATGTATTAGCTAAGTATATACAGCAACGTTTGTGAAAGTTTCAAAATCATAGCTTGAAAATTCTGAAAATTATCGTCGATAGAATAAGCTCGAAAACTGTTGTTCCCAAAAGGAATCAAAAAGATGAGGGGTTGTATCCAAATATAGTAGTACGTGCAATATTGTGTACGCTATCTTGGCACTAATCAACAGATTTTATATACAACCCCTCATCTTTTTGCTTCTTTTTGGGAACAACGGATTTCGAGCTTATTCTATCGACGATAATTTTCAGAATTTTCAAGCTATGATTTTGAGACTTTCACAAAAGTTGCTCTGTATACTTAGCTAATACATTATGCATATTATATTTTGATTGCGTTCGCGCATGCGCAGTGAAACATTTTTTAGTAAACCTGCTCATTTTTCATCCAGTTTTTATTATTTTTTAATTCTGCTGACAGAGTGTTATGTACAATGTTGTTTTTCATATTTTCTGAAAATAAACTTATTTTATATTAAGAACTCTGCAAATTATAAGCAAAACACTAGGCGAAATTTGGGACTGTTTTTATAAAAACCTTAATTTCTCTACGAGTGTACATGCTATCCTCATAAAAATGAACACAGTATATTACAATAAGCCACTTATTATTAATCTCAAGTTTGAACGCCTTTGCTACATTAGTTTTTACAGGGTTATCCAAAAGATATTCGTTCTTTTTCAATTTGTTGACAGTCCCCTATGGAGTTTCGGGAAAAAAATCTTCGCGGAAATATATAA
The DNA here is from genome assembly GCA_963931845.1 of Maratus michaelseni. NCBI lineage: Eukaryota > Metazoa > Arthropoda > Arachnida > Araneae > Salticidae > Maratus > Maratus michaelseni. The sequence continues at coordinate 185,345,544 of OZ007596.1, forward strand.
CCTATACTATACTGTTTACAGATCTGCAGTTTCAGGTTAATTCCTCATGTATTTTTCTACATAGTTAACAAAACGTCTAAAATCGCAAGTGACCGGTCACCTTTGGCAATATAGTGTATCATGTAAATACTAAAAATCACAGATAAAGCACCATCTGTCGGCCAATACCTAATAAGCACAATTTTATATCATGGTCTTATCATGTAATTTAATAAAATTACATACCATAGATGCGAAGATACAACGTTCACGGAATTCGAGAAAAACACAGCATATTACAGCCATCTTTTGGACCATATACACTCAAAACTAATCAGCACTAGCTTATGTTACGTTTTATCAGAATATGAAGATTGATGAAATTGCTATTCGTCAGTTCTTTTGTCAAATTACAGACAGACAATTTTGAAATATAGTCAAATCGTTTTCATGACATTCAAAATATGTACACCCATCAAAATAAAGATGTCGAAATTTTTCGCGAATCTAATACTTTATATATATATATATATATATATATATATATAAGAATGTAATAAAGTTCAAAATCAAATATTTGTAAACAAAATGATAAAATTATAACTAATGTAATTTTATCTATTATACTAACTATTACTTTACATAATAATAAAAGATTTATTCATCATAACATATAATGCTTGAATCCACAATATAACGGAAATTTATGCAAGACTGTTTGCTTTATTTAAAATTGTATAGAGCTTTAAGAAGGAAGATAAAACAGGAAATATACAAATCTACAGTAGATTTACTTTCAATGGAACGATGTTTTCGAAATCTAACCACTATAGTATGATGCAAATCGGGGATACAAACATAAGAATTCAGATTTTCAAATAAATGTTTATCGAATCACTAAATTCTCTTTAAAGTTTTATTTAAATGTTATGAAACGAAAATTTCGGTTGCAATAATCTTATGTTCTCTATTTATAGCTAAAGGATTATTTAAGTAATTATAAATCGTTATCAAAGCAAATTGAACTGGGAAATAGAATTCGTATTTTCTGAATGATGAATTAATGTATGCTTAATTATAAATTAAATTAAAATTGTAAAATTTACGTTAAATTTATCAAGCAATTGCATTGTTATATTCGTTGCATATTTCCATAGGTACATACATTTAAGGTGTAAAGTGTGCATTAAAATTTCCAATTCGTTGATAATTTTTTTTTCAACTCATTAATCAAAAGCACACAATTGTACAGGGGGAACCAAAAGTGTTGCCCTGATTATAAATATTTATTGTGCTCAAACTATTATAATTAGACATATGTTTTTTGGATATATTGTAAGTACTGTTATAATGTTTTTAATAAGACCACGTACCTCAGTAAATTTCAACATGTTTTTTCATAAAATGCAAAGTTTTCAAACGAATTAAAAAAAAATTACAGAAAACGTCTCAACGCACTAGATTATGATTTCTTTTATATTATGTTATACTTGTTGTGTTTATTGTGTTTTATATTTTTTTATATTCGTTATATCTATAATATAGGTTTATTGCAATTTTCCTGTGGTAGATGATGTCGTTTTACATCATTAAGAGAGATGATAGGTTATATCGAACTTTAGCCAATGTCGACCTAACTTTGTATGTCCTATTTTTCTTGGATGTTTCCGGTACACGGCATCGAAGCATTCCCAATTTAATGCTTTCCGGCCTGTACATTTACAATTATTTGTCTTAAAAATTAGGTTTCTTATAGTCTGCCAGCAGTAATAACAATATATGTCTGTATATTTGCATTTATCTCTTCAATTAGAATTCCGTGTTTGGTAATGAAACAAAAGAAAGCTCTAGAAATCGTTTCTAAAACTTTCGTTTTAAATTATTCTTAAAATTTAAAAATATGTGATTATTTTTCAAATCATTAATTTATGATACAAAATAACGAAATCTGATTCCATCTGAAATTTGATTATGTCTGTTTAAGCCTATTTTAATACTCTATTTTCCAAACATCTTCAAAAAAATTCTGTGGTATTTTATCTAATTAGAGAACGAAAAAGAACTATATTCACTAGATTGCAATAAAGGATATATGTGTTATTTCCCCCCAAAAATTAAAAAATAAATAAATAAAAAACGTGTACGAAAAACCTAAAAAGGAAATTCTACAAAAATGCTTAATAAATCGAAATCTTATTTATTCTACAAAGTGTTTGTCGTTAATTTTAAATTTTTTGTACGCATTTTGAGGGCAAACAGGAGCTTGTTTGGAAACATGTTCTTTTGCATACATACCACGGATTTTCGAGCATTTACTCTGTCTAACTTTAAAATTTTCCTCTCCCACTTCTAAGTCATTTTTAACACTTTCCAACAGAGTTGAAAAGAGTATATGAATTCGGTTTGTCTGTTTGCCTATCCATCTATCTGACTGTCTTTGCTCTAACTCGCGCAATTATATTAGTGTGGATTTTTAATTGATATATATTACTGAGATTTCGTACGGAATGTTTGGTATTGAGAATTAAATGTGTATCACTTATAGATCCTTTACAGGTACAGTCAAAATAATTCCTTTACATTACGGTCGATAGGGTTGGGTTGGGTTGGGTTGATTATTGACGGCCAATTATCGACACTAGGGATATAGGCCCAGGGGGAGTGCCCTTCGTGGGGGTCTTTCTAAGGGAACCTAATCCGTATTTACGCATGGAGAAAATCCACGGCTCGAAAGAAAACCACGAAAACTCCGAGCGATTAGGCCGACGGGCGCGATTGGGATCGAACCCAGCACCTCCCGTCTACCAGCTTCGAGAGCACAACCTCTCAGCCACTGGTGGGGCTACGGTCGATAGGGAAAAATCATTTATCGTGCATTTGCATGATGTTACACTAATGCAAACATATTGAAATTAATATATATCACTTAGGTGCTGTACAAGAGGCTTACTATATAACATGGTGGGCATAGCATTTATCGTTCGTTTACAGTGACACACAAAACAATTCTTTTGCAGTACTGTCTATGAACAATAATTGCTGAAGTTGCATTTTCAATTGTGGTACTCGTTTTTAAATACACCTAATTTTTTTCATAGTACGTGGGGCGTAGATTTGCTGTAGATCAGATACAGGGCAGCATAAAAAATACCGAATACGTTTCGGTAAATTGACGTATATTTCTGAATATAAATTTTTAACTGTGCTATGCGTTTCCTAACTGAACTAAATTTTAGCATACTATGTATTATGTAGTATATATACAAATCTATCAATCATATACAGAGCTACACAAAATAATTCGGATATGTTTACGACTATTAATACTAATTTCTAAATCTTCTGTTTTTAAATTTGTTATGCTTTTTTCCAAATTGTTTACCTAGACATCAATTTTTACCTTATTAATCGGTAAAGTACTGTTAAAGTATTCCGTTAAAGTATGTTGGAAAGTGTTTCATGATCCATGCTTGACGCATGATTTTTCTTTCATGTTTTATTTTATGATGACTCGATAACGTCGATTAAAAGGTTAAGGTTTCTGGTAAAAAATCATTCAAGTCATCGTTAGTATAATGAAAACACTAAACTTTTACATATGAACTCACTAATACAGCTAATTTTAAATTCAGTTAATATTTTAATATAATAATTTCATCACATCCCAAAAATGTTATGAAAAGAAAAAATTATATATTTGCTTTTATTACAATTCTTTTGCTAATTTTTCTGTTATTAAACGTATCTGAATACATATAAATATTCAAAGCATTTTTTGAGCATATGGACACTTACATAGATTACATTTAAATTGGTAAACAATAATACGAGCAACTGCAGATACTTTAATACAATTTGCATTGCAAATGAGACATGCTAAATATTTTCAACCTGTTATAAGCAAACACAAAATCCATAAGTTACAGAGGCTGAATTAATATTTTTCTTCTTTTAACTATTTGAGTATCTAATGAATATATGTAAAATAATCTTGCTTCTTTTAGAATAACTATATGAATTTATATTGATAACAATATGAAAATTGATATAATTAAATGCTTCTAAGTTCGATGGTGACTTTTATTAAATTAAATTTCTATATAAATTGATCTGAATTAAATTTTAAAATTTGATAGAATTTAAACTAATCTCTTTAAAGCAAGTAAAGCTCTTTTAAAGGTACATTTTCGAAATTTTAAAGATTCCTCTAATGCAGAATGTTGCTGTTATGTTAATAAAGCAACTTAAACAAGATAATTTTAAAGTTTTCGTAACTATAACATTTTTATTTTTTGTACATCTATAGAGCTTTATTTAAAATGCATTTTTGTAGACAATAAATCGGCTCTTCCTACGTTCGTTTTATAAAACATTATCTTACAGAAAGAAATAACAGGAGAGAAAAATGTGAGCCCATACTCTAGTTATGATAGCTTTTTTTCCATTTATTTAGGACAGAATGCAAGAGAAATATCTTAAACCATACAATGCCATCCTTTCAGATTCAATCTTTGAAATTTAAATGCAAAATTAAAAAAAATTAAAATGATTATTAAAAATATAGTCGTTCTCAGAATTACCCTGGAAATGAAAAAAATGAAAAATCAAATGAAAATTCGAAAAAAGGAACAAGCGTGATGTTTAAAAACACTAACTTTTGTGTTGACAAATGCGAAAATAGTAAAATTATATGAAATTAAAATAAAATATTTAAAGAGTAAAGATCTTTAAAAAGTAAATCAACTATTTCCATTTGCGTAGTTTTTACAAAGATATAGGAAATCTTATTATTAACATCATCAACATCATAATTATTACATAAGTATTATTATTACATCTTTAGTAAAATTTAGAAAAAAAGGGGTAAAAAGTAATATATACAAACAATGGGTTAAATAAAAAAAAATGAAAAAAAGTGTAACTTCTTCTCGTAACAACTATTTTAAATTTGTATTTTGCATATTTTTCTCTTTCTGTCGTATTATTCAAATTGCTTCATTTTATCATGAAAAATTCAAATTATCCTTAATATCAATAAAATTTAGAAGAAAAGCTGTAAAATTAAACTATGAAGAAAACAGGAAAGACGACATGAAGTCACAAGTGATGACAAGGAATGACCGCCGCGCCGCTTGTACCCAACTTTCGCTTTTGAGTATAAGTGCAATCCCGAGGCGAAGACACAAGCCCACTGTTTACTTTGACATACATACAATGAATTGAATTCTTTGTTTTTAAGTCATTTACATAGTTACATATGACTTGTTGAATTATTTACATTTTTAATGTTTATTTCTTATCATATTCTTTTATGAACACTTTACAGTTTTTAAAGTCATTTACATTGTTACATATGACTTTGTTCAAAGCTGTTGCTTTTGTCTCCACTGAGATACCCTGGACTGTGTTATAAACTCATATAGACAGTGGTACATTTTGAACATTTTTATAAGACATTTTTCTTTATAAAAAGTTTCTTAGTTCTTAAATATGTACATACATTTAGAGCATTTTCAAGAACTTCATTGATTTTTACACTACTTCATAACACTGTTGGGATATTTCAATTAATACAGTTTTGACAATAATTTCACTAATGTCTGTAATACTCTGTACATTTTTATTGATTATTTAATAGCAATAAGTACAAATATTACAATATCTTAACTATGGCGTACAAGACTTTCATTAACAATTATCTGTTCTTCAGATCAGGACTGCCCACAGGTACCCAGAACAATGACGATCCGCGCCACTAGTAGGGTAGAGGATTAATGAAAAAATGTTCATTTGTTTCTATGAAACCTATTATACGGCGCAGAAGAACCGGTCGGTCCAGCAGGCAGTTCAGCCAATCTTTTAGTGTGATATTTTGTGATTTTTTAATGTGGAAATGTGAGGTTAATCTGCAGTCTAAAATATAATGTAATGATATTGATTCAGCACCACAGATACAATGTAGTGAGTCGCGTTTATTTATTGTACATAGATTTTGCTCGAAGGGTCCATAGCTTATTAAGAATAAATGTGAGTATCTGTTGTGAATCTGTATGCTTTGTGAGACTTCTGGGAGAAAGTCTGTTGTGTATCGACCCACCAGTTCTGTGGACCAACGTGTTTGCCAATTGTGTTGCATTTCTACTTTGAGCTCTCTTTTTAATTTATCGGTATGTGGTATCGGTAAAAATGTTAAGGGTAGTGTAGTGTCTTCTGTAGTCAATCTCGGCAAAACTGGGCCGCCAGTTCATTGCCTAAAACGCCGGAATCGCCCTTGACCCAGTTAAAATAAAAGAGTTTAAGTCAGGATTGCAATTTTACTATTTTCTTTTTATGAAATAATTGTCTATATCAAATTTTGAAAGGGCCAACAGACCGGATAGACTGTCAGTTAATATTAAAATTTTTGAGTCAACCACCTGGATAGCCCAGCTGATCGTCATCATAATAGCGTATAATTCGGTATGGAAAACAGAGTTGCCCTGGTCAAGCCTTGCTTGCTATGAATGAGCATGAGTATTTTTGTCAAAGACACAGAAATCCGAGGCTGTACCTGCATCCGTTTTCAACCCATCTGTGTAAATATGTATGTCCTCCTTATAGTCTCTAGTTCAACAATTTTCAATTTGATTATGTAAGGGAGATAATCGATATTTGGAGCATTTAGTAGAATAAGTGGGGGCAATGTGATGAGTCGAGGAAATTTCAATTTTTGTGACCCAGGAAAACTCTGCTTCCGTTTCAAGATGGAGGTCTAACGGCGGAAGGTCGGTCAGAACAATCAGTGCATCAGTAGAGGTATTCTTGTATGCGTGTGTGATCAGCAAGAACACCTTCCTCTGGGCTCCCAATATATGATGAACACCGTGCGACTGCGTCATACGCGGAAAACAAACTGAGCTAGCATATGCTAATTTTCGCTGCAATGTCGAGGAATATCAGACCTTGAAGAACTGGACAGGTCGACTACTAGAAATTCAAGATAATTTATAAAGATTTTGGGCAATTTTGGTTATTTGGCGCTTGTTTGCTAAATGGGGTAAGAATGATAAGTTTTGATCAATTAGAACTCTTAGGTATTTTATTAATTTATCTCCTTTTATGTTTCGTCCTTTGAGTTTACAGTTTTGCCCCTTCTAACTTTTTTAGGGTTTCCAAATGTGATGGCATTCGATTTTTTGTATGAGGTAGACATGTGATTTTGAATTGTCAATTCTGAACAATGTCCAGCTTTAATTGACCATGATGTTCTAACATGGCTCACGTCTGGCCTCAGATGATTAACAGAACATCGTCCGCGTATGCCACTATCGAACCATGCTCGATTGTACAAGTTTTAAGAGGGGTTTCCCAGTAAGGACATCCATAGAAAAGTACCCAAGAAAGAGCCTTGCTTCCAGCTTTTTACAAAATAGTACAGTAAATCTGGAACAAGCCAGTCCACCTGATCCTGTCTACCCGAGAGGAAGGAAGCTATAAAGTTTATTAATTGTTGGGGCAATCCAAGTTGTTGTAGTGCTCTCAACACTAGATCCCACGGGAGATTATCGAATGCACCCACACAATCGAGTGATATGAGTGATGTGTATTGTTTGTTTTCTTATTAATGTTGATGCATGAGAGTGTTTGTTCTACCGCTGTTTCACTTGATTTTGTCTGTGTAAATCCGTGTTGTTTATTTGATAGCATATTATTTTTGTAAGTTGGTAATAAACGCGTCTTAATATTAATTTTTCATAAATTTTGCCAAAAATTGGCAATAGCGTGACTGGTCTATATAAAGGTATGTTCTTCTTGTGGTTTTCTTTTTTTCAAAAGTAAACGAGCTTCTCGGACTCTGGAAAATAGTGTAAGGTAAGTGCCTTATTATATACATTAAGGTGTAAAATCGGTAGTACTCAATAGATCGGCCGGATTATTCTGTGATCTATACCACCTGGACTCGGTGCTTTATTCTGGTTGAAGGTAAATATTGCATTTCGGAATTCTGTGATAGTAAACAGCTGTTGATTGTCTATTGGAGTGTAATTATTTCCCCAATGCCGGTTAGTGGGTCTGTCCGGGGAGGCACCAAATATACTTTATGTCCAATTAAACAAAGATGAGGACCCGGATACTGGGAACGTCGAATTCGGAAGAAAGCTCACCAGACTATCCTAGTAGTCCTGAAGTGCCAATTTCTTTGATGAACCGTATGCGTCTGTCTGTTGTTTACAGAAATTGTCCCACGAAGTAGCCTTTGCATTTTGTATCTGTTTTTGATATAGAGACCTTTCTTTTTTCTACAGTTGTTATTTTGGCGGATCAAAATTTGAATTTTATACTTGCTTGTAGAGTGCATTCACTCTGTTCCTTTGAGCTGTAAGGCTCGGCGATCACCAAGTGAATTTCATTTTTTGGAAATATGGTTTTAGTTTAAATGAGGCCTTCGCTGAAGTTTGAATTATTGTGGTAATTTTTTCATATTGGATACCTAGTTCTTGGTTGTTTTTCGTTTCATTAAAGTTACTGTTGTTTTTAATGCACGAATTTTTAACTCTATTCGACAATTTTTGAAGTGATATATTATTCGTTTTAAAACGACGCTTTGATATTGGGGGAATTATTATTGTGAAATCTATTATGAGTGGCCTATGGTCGCCAAAGAGCTGCTCCGGCACTACTTCCCAACTACTTATTTTATCGTATAATGATTATGTGCAAATTGACAGATCAGGCCGACCTCCTTTTTCTTCTGGACTCGAAAGTTGGCAGACAGTGAGGAGAGATCAATATAATTAGGCTTTCTGTCAATAGTGTATGGACTAGGAGTCTGCCTCTGGGGTCGTCTCTAGTGTAATCCCAGAGTGGGTCATGAATATTGAAATCTCCCGGGACGAGTTGAAGGTCACTAAGATGGTTCGCCGTTCTGCAGTCTTGGAGATACTTCTCCAAATATGCCCTGCGAGGACAGTACAAGCTTTCCAGTCTAAGTATCTAATTTTTTAATTTATATTTATAAATATTGAATGGTTGAATTTTCCTGATATACAATGTTTAACGTTTTTGTCAAGTATTAGTATATGAAAATTTCGGGAGCTTAAATTATAACATGGAATAGATAACGGGATACACTCTGGAAGGCCCTCAAACACACACGCATCATCACACGCATCAAGACACGCCAGAGAAAACTCCTCGTCTATGATAAGATTAATAAATGCTGCAGTTTTACTTTCGTTTCGTTGAAGGTTATATATTGAATAATCTTAAATGTTACCTCTGAAAGTTCGTTGTTCAATAAGTTTCTTTTGAGCTGATCTGTATGTACTGTAGCGTCCTTCATAACATGCGGTGTCCGTCTGGAGCTTGTTCTCCTTTGGGCCTCTCCTACGGTTCTCATTTACGCAGCTAATACACCGTCTGGTTGTTTCCTTACAGTCCTCCGTCTGATGATCTCCTGAAGAGCGAGCGCATGAAAGCGGCTTGTCGCAGTTCCTTTATAGCTGAAATTTATAGCATCTTGCTACTGAAAAGTATGGTCTCACTGTACAACAATTAAAGCCTATACATAGTTTTAATGATTGTGACACTCTGGCATCTTTATCATGTACTTGAATCACTAAATTGGATGTTCCCTCGTCCTGTCTACCCTGTAAAACAAAAAATAATTGTGTATCGTACTTCTTTCTGAAGTTTCTTGTTCCATTTAGGGCCTAGGTTTCGTTCCATATAGTCTTGGACTGCTTGTTGTTGATGTTCTTCAGACTTTGTATTCTGCTCTTTTCTTATTCGTGGTGCTTCCAGATCTCCAAATATTATAATTCTTTGTTTTCTTGGTGGCTTTTTGCTAATTTAAGCTGGAGTCGCTATATTTTCGTTTATCGTGAGGTTGTTTTCTATTTGCCTTAAGTCTTTCTCGTTTTCATATGATTAACAGCTTTCCTTCTCGTGTCGAAACGCGCTGTATTTGTGGGAGATTTTTAGAATTTACAACCTTGTTCAGAATTTGTTTCAGGTCTCGTATGGAGGTTCCTTCTTTAATGGGGCTCAGTATCGAAGTTGTTTATCTGGTTTCGATGCCTGCTGCAGCATAAGTGGCTGCAGTTTGTGGTGCTTGTCTTTTTTTTTTGTTTCTATGCTGCGGTATTTGGTTTACTGGATGAGGCTATGAATTTGTTAACGTCTTCCTGAATGCTTCTAGTTTTTTTTTTGTTGTTCTTGGACCGTTGACTTCAAATAGACTCCATGCTGTCCCATTTTAGTGTCAATCCATTCCTTCAATTTTCTATATATGTTCATTTTGAACAATTCACCTTCTAGTTCTCTTTATGCATTCAAGCACTTTTCTCTTCACTTTAGATTGTCTTACATATGAAGTCACAAATTGGATAACGCATATTATATATTTTAACACTTCCAACATCGTTGAAAAGTTTTAAGATTTCGGTTTATCTGGCAGTCTGTCATGCCGTGTTCTAACTCGCGAAAACCTACTCGAATTGCCATGCAATTAATATGTGTTATTGAGGTTTACTGTGGCATGGTCGTCATTGAACATGAAGTCTGTAGCGATTTATTATAAATTTTATAGATCGTATAAAGGAATATGCACAAGTATTCCGTTATATCCTGGTCTATAGGTAAAAATCGTTTGCAATGTATTTTAATGATGTTACTCTATTTAAAACATATCTAAATTGCTATATTACACTGAGGTGCATTGCAAGATGCGTATTGTAGAATGTAGTATGCATAGGGACACACAAAATAATTCAGTTACGATACTGTCTATCTGCTACAATTGCTGGAAGTGTGCTTTCTATTCTAGTATGCGTGTTTAAATTTAAATAATTATTCGTTTATTACTTGTTATGTATAAATTTTATAGATCATATACAGGGATGCACAAAAGAATTCAAGTGTATTTCTATTTATGGACGAAAATTGCTCAAAGGAATTTTTAACTGTGCTATTCTTTTACTTATATTTTACCATACTATTTAGTATATATATAAATCTTCAAATTATATACATAGCTGCACAAAATAATTCGGATGCTTTTTCGACTGTAGATTGTAGTTGCTTAAATTGGGTTTTCAAATATTTAAGGTCTCGTATGGAGGTCCAGGTTTACAAATCTTTCAACTTATTTAACTGTGAAGCATTGCTATAGTGTTTTGAATGTGTTGGAAAATGTTTAATAATCTGTGCTTCATACACGATTTTTCGTTTTCTTTATCTAAATTAATAGACTCTTAATTATTTTCATTTTTTACAAATTTTCTTAAATCAGAATATTGTTTTTTTTTTCTATCAATAGATTTCATAAGTTAATTTTTTTTCTGCATAAACAAGATTTTAGTCTAACATTTAAGGAAAATTTATTTTAAAATTAGTTTGTCATATTTACTGAAATACTCTATAATACATTAGACGAAAATGTAAAAGGGAAAAAGTATTTGGTTAATTTTTTTTCATTTCTTTCTGGTTTATGCATGTTATTTTTTTAAGTGTGGTATGATGACTGTAACATCATGGGTTTTTTTTTTTTTAGAAAACACTCCTATACACTATATGCTTCGTTGAAGATTTCAATGCAAAAGTTCAGAATGTATTCAGCTTAAAAAGGATTTTGGTCTAAAGTTTATGGAAAGGTAGAAGTGATAGTTATTTATTTGATCTATGTTAGGTAATAATAATAGGAGTAAATTGTTTAGTTAAAACATTTTAATTTCTTTCATACCTATACATATTGTTTTTTAAATATAGTACGATGCTGTAACATCACCGTCATCTAGAATAATCGTCATTTTCAATTCAATTATTTGTTGTAAAATTGTTTGTTGAGGATTTTATTTGAAAATTTCATAATATGTTCAGATAAAAGATGATTTTGGTGTAAAGCTTATGCAAAAATGTTAGAATTTGATAGTTGTGGGTTTGTTGTGTATTACATAGGAATAAAAGGACAAAAGTGTTTAGTTAAAACTTTATTTCAGACTTTTTTAAAGATAGGAATACTTTTATAAAAAAAGACTTAATTTTACATTAGTGTAATGTCAAATCTAAAGAAAAAATGACATTTATTTATAATCTCATTGATAAGTTTGTAAAACATTTCAAACCACAAAACTGGATTAAGAACACAAATGTATTCATTATTAACAATTTTAAAATAATGGAGCTATATTACATAAAAACATATATTTTTTGGAAACGCTGAACGACGTCGAGGATATTATATATATAGAAATAATAAATTAAGCAAAATTTTTCAATCAAAAAACAGTTTAATGTTTTATATTTTTGCATTATTTTTATAAATTCGTAATTATTTATGCTAATTCCTTTTCCTTTATGTTTGTAACGCTGAAAATAGGTACAAATTTAATGCGATTACTTAAGCTATTTTCGTGGCAGAGCATTTAATAAATTATTATAATTTTGCAAGTGTTGCATCTTCTATGTCAAATAGTGTAGTAAGTGTCTCTTTCACTGACAGTAAGTATTTTTTTTCAATATTTTACTATAAAAACAAAATAAGCAAAACCTTTTTAAAAAACCAGATTTGCGCCATTACGAAATATTGATAAATATTAACGATAAAAGTCTGTAGAAACCTTAATTAAAACATTCTTATACGTAAGAAATAGTTTCTCTAAGAAGAACTTCTTTGCTCGTCATTCTCTTTTTGACCTTTGAGCCTATATATTTAAATTTCAATAATTAATGCAAATAATGTGGTCCACAGCTCAAGCAATTACTGCACACGCGATAATTTTACAATTAAAGCTAATTGAAACGGTATAGATTTCTGTAGAACCATGTTCAATGGCCCATAAATAATTGAAAATTGTCTTTATCTCTTCCCTCCATTAAATGTGCATTATATTTTGACAAACGTTATGACTAGCTGTATAAAAAGTTTCATTTATAGCATTGCTTGTGTGTTTGTTTGGAAAGTTTCCAAATGTAGAAATAATTGTTTTCCCTGTATGTGTCGTCAAAAAGTACGAGTTATCAACTTCATTTGTTATCAGTCATTTTCTTACTGTGTGAAAATATAAATATGTATATTTTTTACACAAATGATGCTTGGATAAAACAATAAATATGTTTCCAGAATGATGATTAATCAGAACACCCACTGTTTATTAGATGCCATCAATGATATATATTAATTAGTTTTTGGTACCCGTCAAAACTGATAGCTTAATCTACTGTGTGTTTTTTTAAATCTTCTTTGCTACTATTTACTCATCAGTAAGTCTCAAGACACAATCCTTGCAAAACTCATATTGATTCGCAATTTTAGTAACAGACTAACTTTAGTAACTAACATGATTTCTATATGCCTAACTTTGGTATTAATAAATACAATACGAAAGAATGGAAATAGACATTGTCTATATCTTTTGATAGGTATAGTTCTACTTTCCATTTTGTAAATAATAATAATAATATCATTAATAATATGAATATGAGTATGAATATGTATATGAATATGAATAATAATAATATGAATATCAATATTAATAATAATTGTAATAATACCCGTAAGGCATGGTGACATCACGGCGACGTCACTGTGAAGTCACACTGTGACTTTGTGACAGTCGTCGTGACGTCACGGGACGTCGATGTGAAGTCACTGTGACGTAAATGCGAGGTCGTTATGGCCGTTTTCAAGGCTTTCTGTGACCTCACAATGTGACTACTTTGTGAAGTCACCGCGCGACTTCAATGTGAAAAATGTGACGAATCTCCTTCGGATAGGGTGACCAGATTTTACCCGAATCCTATACGGATTGTTCGGATCAAAATTTTTTTATGGTTCAAGTTTGTGACGTTTGTGACGACACTGCACCGGGTCGGGTGACCAGATTTTACCCGAATACAATCCAGAAACTTCGGATCGATCTTTTTGGATTTGTTTGGCTACAGAATAGATTTGGATTAGTTGTCGTGTGACCTGATTTTCGTGAACCCGATCTGACCCGAGTCGGGTATAATGTTTTTACTGTAAGTCTTGTTCAGAATAGAATCTTGCATACGACCAAGTAACAATATTTTATCAGAAATTGTGTTACGATACAATTTCTGATGTCGGCTCGGATCTAGAGTCATGCACGAATCCGGTTATATACTTCTTGAACATGATTGAATGTCTACTTGAACATGAATGATGGTTGACTGAAACTATATTTACATTCAACCCGTAATCTTACCCTAACCCAACAACAACAACAACAAAAATTCTGTAGGCCCACAACCCGACCGAACCTGATAAATGATTTCGCATAGATTCGGATAACAAGATTTCACCAAATACGGATAAGATCGACGATAAGGATTGGATCGGCAATCATTTTTTTTTATGCAACTCGTATTCAAATTAAAACTTTGCATCTGATTGGGAAACCGGCTAATGTAGCCGTTAAACAAGAAAATTATAAATGTAAAAAACGCATACTAATATAAAAATAATAGATGAATCCATTAAAAATTATAATAAAATTAAATATTTTAATAATATGAAATTCTATTGTGCAAATAACCACTTTTAAAAATAACTTCGACTTCCATTTGTTTTATGTAACCACCAAAAATGTTGACAATAATTAAAACTATGCTATTTTTCTTTTAAGTATTGAAGTTTTTAAATGTGTATACTTTGCCATATTTCCCCTCGTTCAGTATCACGAAACTTTCTGACAAATTTATGAAAAATTTTTTAAACGCTTGGCACTTGCATGTTTGATTATTAAAGCGATGGAAAATGGAAAATGCCATTCTATTACATATATTCTGAATAAGAACACCTGCCAATTTCATGTGTTTCCGAATAAAAATGAATTCAGAAATTAGTTATTTTGGATTTGATTACAAATTTAATGAAAATAAAAGTATAGATTTTTAAATAAGCATTAGGAAAAATTTATATTAGGAATCCATTTAAATAATAGATCTACCTATTGTGTGATATTATTAAATAATAAACATTGTATCAAGCAATAAAACATTTTTCGAAGCAAATGAAATTTAAAACTTCGGATCATAAACGCAAAAAAAAAAATATTTTTTTTTCTTTACTAATTATTTTATTTATAGCTTTTGATAGAATACTAAATGCAGAGCTTAAATATCAATTTTTACTATAGAAAAAATTTGATAACATAACTGGAAAAATTACCTTAACTGAATAGCTGTTTTATTGTTTCATCTATATTCATTATTTTTTTGCACCTAATATTGACATATCTTGACAACTAAATTTGTAATGAGTTAAATTGTCGCAATTATTTCAAATATACCAGAAAATTATTTCTCAAAACCTCCACTAGCTAAGAAATTTTCAAATTGTAAATCAAATATTAATAGTTTTAAAAATTGCAATGTTTTTAATTACAATGAAAAACTATGAAAATTGAACTGAGAAACGCAAAATATAAATACATTCCTCGTTATAAATAACACTTTACATTTAGAATATATATTGTTAGTAAATACTTTAAGCTTTTTTCGAAACTCTCTATTTAAAACGATTTAAAACATTAAAGATAAAATTTTATACAAGTGATTAAAAAAAATAGATTTAAACATCTTAACATTTAAATAATGCACTATTATTGTAACATTACTAAATATGCACTATGAACAAAACTGCGAAGACATTAAAAGTTACCTGCTAATCTATAAGTAAAACCACCAGTTCTAGGGATTAAGTTTTAATGGTCGTTGACTGCTTCCTTTTCATTGAAAAGGAGACTCAAATCCACTGCTTTAATTTTCAAAGTGTCCAGCTTAGGTGTGTTCATAGATCTGAGATATCAAATATCGGACGCAGACTTTAATAACGCACCCAGCTAGACATAAGGATAGGTTAAAATGGATGATTCACTTTAAAACGTTAATTTACTTTCACGGTATAAATTCCACAATATACTTCCACAAACTAAAAGAACACCACACACTCTAATCCGCCGATGAAATTAATCGTCTGCCCTCAACATCTGCGATCATGATCTGCGCAGTAATGTTTACCACAAAGTAACATCTAGCAGGTGTTTCCAGAAAAAGAATAGAAAGAAAACAGTTAAATAAAGACATTTCAAATGCTTTATAGTTTATATGGCTGACAAATAACTTCTAATAAAACTATAATATTCTGTTTTTATATGAGAGAGTTTAGCATTCTTGGAAATAAGCTGTGAAAATTTAAATTTTTATATATTTTTTAATCAGTTGCATTTGTTTTAGGCGTCCAAAGTAAACATAAATTTTAAATAAAAATGGATTTAATAGTCTTTATAAAATAATTACGACATAAATATAAATACTATTCTGCAATCAGATTTCCTAAATACGATTTTTTCATTTTTTACACTCTATTGAAAAGAGCAATATATTTAACAGAGGTGATATCTTATTAAGCACTGACCAGTTTTGGAATAAATTGCTATAGGAATGACATATACTTTATGACATATTTTTAATTCGTTTTTGTTCGGAAACGCATGAAATTGGCTTTTGTTTTTATTCAGAAACTCTGTAATTGAAAGACGTTTTCCATTTTTTAGTAAAATCAGAAGATCTTTCAGAAAAGAATGTCAAAGTCAGCGTTTTGAACCAAATAGCCGACGTAACAGGGAAAGAAAAGAGAAAAACCAGTCGTCACGTGACACGAATTGCTTATAACTCGATAAGTAATATATTTATCAAAAAATGGAAAACTCATTTCGATTCCAAATTGCTTCCATAGTCAGTCCTGCCAATTTTATGCCTTTGCGTTTAAAAATGAGTCAGAAATTATGTCAGAAAGCTTCGCGTTGTGGAACAGGTCAGTTGAGAACCACCTTAAATATTCAGTACAAGAAAAATCTTGAACGCGTTCAACGGTCACCCCGAGCACCCCCGATGTCGAACTCGCAAAAATGGTGTCCTCACTTTTTAAACAGAAAGCTGATGATTGGGTTGAGATGATGATTGGTTGATGATTGCCCCTCAAAATAATAATAGATTGGAGATTTTTAAAATATTTTTAGTATCACAAAATTAGCAAATGAGTTCTATGCGGTGGTAGGAAAAAAAATTAAATGTTTGTATTTAAAATGCTAACAAATCTCTAAATCGCTAACAGTTTTATTAGAATGATAGATCTATTTCTGAATTACTTTCCGCCAAAACTTTCCTACGTTACTAAATTTCTATTTAAGGATTTTTACCTGTGTATTATATAGTATATTTTGTTAAATTTCATGAAAATGGCAATGAAAATTGTAAAAAAATATCTGCCTCATATATGTAGACAAATATTTATTTATTATTTTATTTTGGAAATACAATATATTTAAATAATGTGTGACAATATTTTTATTAATGATTTAGGTACATGACATAATTCAATTCTATATTTTATGAGTTTTTTTCCAAATTCTCTCTCCGATCACACCGTGAAGTCACAGAGTGTTGGCATTTTGGTTATAGGTTTTACGTGACTTATGTGACTTGCAGTGACGTCATTGCAACGTCACAAAAATTTTTAAAGCTGTCAAAAAGTAATTTTCTTCATGCCATAAGATGTTCTAAAGTTTATTTTAAGTTTTCTTTAGATCTTCAAGACGTTCACATTTTGATCACAGTGTGACGTTACAAAGTGGTGTCATTTTGGTCACAGATGTGACGTGACGTACGTGACTCACAGTGACGTCACAATGACGTCACTGTGACTGTGCATGCTATGCGGGTAGTAATAAACGCCAAAGCACATATTCTTCACAAAATCTCGTAGCACACAACATGCTTCTAAGGATTAGTATATAACCATCCGGATATGTTGCGCATGTACTAAGAGTATCAACGTAAAGCAACTTTTGAATACATCACTGCGCATGCTCAGAAGGCAATTGTTAATTTTGAATCATTATGGCCACAAAATTGTATCACACAAATTAAATATAACATATCCATAGACTAAAATTTCTCATTTAAAACGAAAATCAAATAAATTTATACAGTAGATTTTTTTTATAACTGCTTTTGAAAATTATCTGCCTTTTGTTTCAAATATATCGATTTCAAATACAATAACATAAGAAAACCGAAAGATGATGTGATAGAAGAACAAAGAAACACCTTGTGTTTTCTGTATATTATGTTAAACTTTCCATCATTCTATACAATAAACTAAATAACATATTTTATTTTATCTTTGCGTCAATAAATAATAATTAAATATTAATAATAAAGCCCAGGAAAAGTGGAATTTTAAAATGCTCTTACATACATGATTTGCGAAAAAAAAATTCTTTAAAAAAGCTTTTTTTAATTATCATTTCCTATTAATCTTTGAGAATATCATATTCAAATTTCAATGATTAACACAAGTAATCTGCATTAATACTTAAACAATTACTTCATAAGTTTAAAATTTGAATATAAATACAACTGAAAGTAGAAGATATAAAAGTCGGTATAAACACGGTACATGGTCATTAAATGATAAATTGTCTTCATCTCTTCGCTCCATTAAATGTGCATTATACGCTGAAAAAACATTATGACCTGCTGTATGAGAAGTTTCATTTATATCATTGATTGTGTATTTGTTTGGACAGTTTCCAATTTAAGCAAAAGTAAAATAAACGTTTTCCCAGTTTATGTATTCGAATAAATATCCAAGACTTCATTTTCTGTTGTTATCAGTCGTTTTCTTAATGGCAGAAAAGATGCATATGTTCGTTTTTTACACAAATGTTGCTTGGAAAAAACGATAAATATGTTCCTCAAATGATGATTACATAGAACCCCCACTGTTTATTAGATATCATCAATGATATTTATTAATGATTTCAGATATATAATCATAACTCTTTCAAAAGATTTTAAGAGAAAAAAATAAAGTACATTCTTGTATTTTACTTATTACAATATAAAACTTTTCATCATCATACAAAAATATAATATGATAAATAAATTGTACTTTTTTCCCCTTAAATTTATTTTCTAATTATGCATTCATATGTCTTCAATATATCATAACATCATTGTCTTAAATAAGTGATTTATAAAAATCATTCCTTAATGTATAATGATAATGATTGGGTAAGAAGTACCACTTAAATATTAAGGTAAAGCCAGGAGAGATGACGCGGTCGGAAAGATTGCGCTCATAGAGGTTCGCGGGGAAGGAGTAGAGTGAGAGCGCAGCAACTCTAGAAAGATGTACAACAGCAGTAGTGGAGTGTCTACATGAAAGTGCACGTTGATTATTTTGCGCGTCTAAGATAAAGCATTGCTATTTTGTTTTGGTTTCCCAAAGTAAGTGCGTGAATTTTCATAGCTATTAATCAGAATTTCTATACAATGTCAGTAGTACAAAATATTTTAAACTTAAACGATTTCTCATAAGCTACTAATCTAGACTAACAATGTGAACATCAACAGTTCGTTCTAGTAGCGGCCAGATTTAAATAAAAGACCGCGCAATCTCTCCTACCGAATTTGGAGAGTTTGCGCATCTGCTACTTAGGAGAGATGGCACATTGTTCCCATTAGTTTCTATGCTAGGAGAGATTACGCAGCTTATTGGTAAATTTGCATAAAAAATGAAAAATGAAAATGGACTCATTTTAAGTTAAACGTGTTATCAAGTAACTTAACGTTATTTTGTAATTTTATCTGAACTTGCTTTTTCTGATTCTTTAATTTTTTCCCTTTAATTAAAATTGTTTAATCGTTTTAAAAATTATTTCCGTTTTCTGATTCTTTAATCATTAGGTTGAAATATTCACTCCGAATACAATAATATTTGTTCACAAAAACCTTACAACAATGTCATTTAAGTGTAATTATTATTGTTAACAATTTAATTGTAGTGATTATTAGTAATAATCTCTCCTACCCATGTGCGCAATCACACCAAGCCTATAAGGACAGATTGCGCAAAATAACTTTCGCAAAATAACTATAATATATATTTCTATATTTTCACTTTTAGATGGTGATAGAACAGTCTACACTTTAGATATATTTTCCATTCTCATTTAATATACCAGATAAAAAAGAAGCACGATTATTTTGCAACAAAAACTTTTATATGTAATTGATTTTAATTAATGTATAATTTATCAGATTTATTTATTGAAAACGAAAACGTTTATAACACAAAATTTGAAAATGGAAAAACGCCTATTTTAGAAATTCCTTTAATAATTTTTCAAAATGAACAAGCAGATAATATTTAACATCTTGTTCTCTCTCTCTTGAATAAATATCTTCGTTCTACGAGATTTTATTCAATTTGTGCAATACTTGCAGATGTTTCGTAATTTGAAAGTAATATAGCAGTGATATTACTTACTGGATTTTTAGGGAAATAATCATACGTTGAACCAGACATTTACATTCATAAATGGAATGATATATACTGCATAGAATCAAGGCGCATACTTAAGTAATTTAATTAAATGAATTTATTTGTTCCATATATTCATAATATATACTGCATAGAATCAAGGCGCATACTTAAATAATTTAATTAAATGAATTTATTTGTTCCATATATGTCTTTCGTCTTTTTACAAACAATAGAATTTGCAAGTATGATATTAGAATATGCTGTAAAACATGCCGTAGAAGGCAGTCATCATTCCAAAGTACATTCGAACTGCAGGCAGACATAAAAAAAAAGTTCAAAACATCCAGAATCATGAACCGAACTACTTTGATTTGAATTTATTCAAGTATCTAGCAGTGATCAATATTGATAACTGCTTTGGGGTTTGTGTTCCTACGAAACCTTCGAAACTCGAAAGACGCAATTAAGTCACCCAAATTTCACTAAGAAATCACTTGAATATTTTTTAAAGGATATGTGTAAAATATGCAAAAGCAAATAGTTGCTTTAACAAAAACTTTCGATGAAAGCTCCTTATTAAAATCTTATCTGATAGTACTTCAAAAGAGGAAAAGAGTCATGTGTAATTCAATAAGAAATATTTAAAACTTGCATATAAGTAGCCAGTGAAGTGATTTCAAGGAATTCAGTCAAGAATTTTGAAGTAATTACTATGAAATATAATATATTTTCTTATAATAATATATTTTGTTATCATCCGTGAAAACCAATGGAAATTTTCATTTAGTTTTCACCAACATATTTGTTCGAGAATACATTTTCATTTGTCACAACAATTAAACTCAGTACAGGTCTCCGCTTGAAAAAAGAAAATTTCTTCTTCTTCAAGTAACACCATTGGAATCAAATATCTGTTAACTTATTTCGAAAAAGTGCGAAGACATCTCACAATAAAAATGTGTGATACTTAAATGAGCTTCAATTATTTTGTAATAATTAAACTGGCTTTAATAATTTTGTTACAATTAAGCTACCTTTAAAGGTTTGTGTTATGAGTTAATAACCATTTGCATTCCCTTTAAGTAAATAAGTATTTATAATTTGGCTTCATTAAATAAGTGCATTTTATATTAATAAAATAGAAGATCCCTTATTATTATTGTCCGAATGTATGTATATTTAAAAAAATTGTTTTAGTGGTCCGCACGATTATAAGTTATGAATAAAGTAGTTCGTGAAGTTTAAAAGTTCACGACCGCTGTTTTAAAGTATAACAAGAGTAAGCAGCACAATAACATCTTTGCAGGAAATATTATCGTGTTTAATTTAAAAATCCTTAAATGTTAGATTTTCTGAATCTTCAGTTTACCTTATATGATTAGAAATGTAGATAACCTATTAAATGCAATTCGCGAATTATAAGATATTGCATTATATAATATGTAAACTGATATCAAAATAAAAAGATTTGCACAACAGACGTTAGTATCTGCAGATTGATTAGTCCATGTAACTCGAATAATAATTCATATACGGTTTATAAATAGTCATTATTTTCTCTTTTGTTTAGTACTTTGTAAAATTCCAAAAACAATGCACTTGATATTTTTTATTAAACCGCATTTGAATGATTAATTATTAAGTAATAAGTGATTACTAAAATGCATATATCGAAAAATGTGCATTTTTGTTACAATTAAAATACACATAATCTAAAACTACTCAATATAAGTTGTCATTCGCTTGTGATCATTGGTTGTCCAATTATAAGGAAATGTGTAAACTTGGCAATTTAAAGGATAACTACTCCTTTGGATTAAAGTTGCTAATCCCTTTCCTACAGTTCTCAGAATGCTTAATTCTAGAAAGAGTTTATGGATTTTCTGACGACCATTATTACTCACGTTATAAATTATTTATCAGACCAATATTTTATTAGTTTTTTTAACCCAAATAAATTAAACTTTAAAATGCATTTTTCAATATTGACACAGTTTGAAATAATTTTTTTAACTCATGGTACATTTCAAGACTCAGAAATGAAAATTAAGGAAAGAAAAGTCCTAAAAGTAAGGAAAGAGTAGAAGAACCAGATAAATGCACATCGGACCGAAAACCGAAAAATACGTGTAAAATATATTTAACAAAGCTATTCAGGGATACCTAAATTAACCGCTCTTCCCAACTGGGGTCTAACTTTGAAATCTGAATGAGAATCTTCATTTTCTATTGCAGATTCGTATTCTACGGGACAAAATGCGTAATTTTGTATTTAATAATTAGTAATTGATCAGTAATTAATTTTCATACGATTAAAAACAACTGAAACGTTTTGCAATTCTAACAATACTACTAAAAATAACATTTTTGAAATTAGCTATTGGTCAACGGTGAGAAGGGTACTTTGCATAAATAAAAATCTCTAATTAAGCTTTATACGATATTTTTATGTTTCGATTTATTACGCTTGCTTTTAATATGTTTAACTTGTATAAATGTATAAATGAGATTTTCATTGCATAAATGAAAATCTTTAATTAAGCTTCATACATATTTTTATGTTTGGATTTATTAAATGCACTTTATTTCTTCAAACACAGCAATTTCAACTTTATATAATACGGCAGTGATATTTTTAGTATTTAAAATAAAACGCATTCGCAGAAAAAATCTAGGAAAATGTATCAGGCAAATCATGATGACAAATATTTTATATTTTCACTTTTATCAAAATAAAAGCAGTCTTAATCTACTTTAAATAACTGATTATTTTACTTACGTCATAAATAATATAAAAAGTAAAAATGTGACACTGCATAATTTTCTATTTCAGTAACTTTCTTTCTCCGTATAAATAATTTTGTGGACTTTAACATTAAATATGAATATCATTTGCATTCATATAGCCTATTACGAAGAAAAATTTATAGCAACATCATTTGTTATCTTTCTCGCGATATTTATTTTAAATTCCTCTTTTAATATTCACTTTGAGAACTGTAATAAAAATGAAAATGCAGTTTATGTGTGATTATATATTTTGTATGTGTTACTTAATGTTGTTCAATTTGAAAAAAAAAAATTTTTTTTAGTCCTTTCCCTTTTTGAAACTAAGCCTTAGTGGTATTTTGAGTTATCGTTGAAAATGTTTAATGATTGATTTTACAATAATTAATTAGTAAAAAATAGTTTTTGTATACTAAATCAAAATAGACTATACATATATAGATATATACAAATGTATCGTAATATACGAAAAGATAATATAACCGCGAAAGAAAATATACAATAACCTCTTACGAGTTACCCACGATTCCGAAAAGCGTTCTTTAGCTGTAGAAACGTCAGAATCATATATTTTTGAGATTTAAAAAAGAATTTATAAAAACAAAGTTTCTTTTGCTGCCACTGAATTTCGAAACAGTGTCCGGGTAGTTTTTACAGTGAATTAATCAGTTTTCTGAAACCGGAATATAGAAAGTCAGTTTTTAGAAAGTCAGCTGCGTGGTTGATTTTATAAATGAAACAGTAACAAAATAATATTTATTTTAATGTTAATGTTAATGATGTTGATTTATCATGTTAGTCTGAAAACATATTTGTTTAACATGAAAATACTTGAGAATTAATAACGTCAGAAAAACCTATATTCTAAATAGACAAAAACAGGACCAAATGCACCCGAGGTTCAGTTTTTCATTTTCTGATAAACAACCAAGATATTAATTAAAAAACCTAATAAACTAGCTTCACTTTTCGACAGTTTACTAACGTTAAGATGACACACGCACGTGTCTGAAAAATCCTCGTTTTTACAAGTAGACGAAAGGATAAAGGTTCCATTATTTCTGCATTTTGGAACTGCCATCTACGTTTACTGGATGGCAATACAAAAATACAAAAAAATATTCATTCACTGCGCCTTTTTGGTTGTAACGATATATTTTATTTTGAAAATTTATTATATTTACTATTTCAAAAAAAATATTTTCTGGGTATCTGTGTCCTGCTATTGTTAATATTTTTTTCGAATTTTGAAAATGACATGCCTATTTCCTTGATGGAAATACAATAAATAAATAAATTAATTAATTAATACCTACTTCTTCGGGTTGCTTCTCAATCCCAATCAAGCTTTTGTTCAAATAATATTAATATCTACTACTCGAAAAAATATATTTTCTGAAGCTCGATTTCATAAAATAAAAAATCCCTCATCGAACGCTTCCGAAGATATAATTTCATTTCTTAAAAGAAAGCGTTTTATTCAGCTGCTAGGTTTTTCTTCTTTATTTTTTGCCATGCTAAAACGTCATAATTTAATAATTCCAGCTTCTTCGATGATTTTTTTTTACCTATTTTGTTTATTTAAACAGAGGAAAAGAATAAAATGTCTACATTGTTTTTTTTTATTATTTAGGTTTTTCCTCAGGCTCTTTGGTCAGAATTGAACGTGTAAAATATCTAAATGTCAGAAATTAAGTCTGCAATTACTGTAATGGGGCCTTTACATAGTTTGAAAATATTTTTATTTAAAAATATAAAATCCTACAAATCCGAGTTTCGCTTGAAAAAGCAGACCAGAGCGTGCATCTACGTTGCCGGCGGCAATAGGGAACTCAACTCTAGGTTTATTTTTATAGATTTAAGTTACAAAATGTAAAATCATACAAATTCGAGGGTATACGCTGCCATATGCAGTTGGCTCCCAACACTAGATTTGTTTGGAAATTTCTATATAAAAAAATAAAATCATACATATTCAAATTCGTTTGCAAAAGCAGACCAGACATTGCGTGGTACGCCCGGGTTTCTTGGCCGAAGACAGTGGGGCCCTCAACTCAAAGTTCGTTTGGATAGATTTTGGTTTAATTAAACAAGTTAGATCTCTCAACACTAATTCCCTACTGGTGAAAAGTATCTGTAATCTGTAGTGTATCTGTATTCATGCTGGATTTTAGGTATATTTAAGGTTATTTAAAGGTGTGGTGTAAGGTTATTGTCATGGGACCGTGTAACGGAAGACGGATCAGCTAGTAAAGTAAATTTTAAACTAAACTAAAACTATCGTAAATTTTGAACGATTTCGTTAAACAAATATGCAGTATCACTATTATTTTTCAAAAGAAAGTCAGCCCGGTAAGACTCGGAATTAATGAAGTTAAAGTTTAGACCTGGTCCAAAGATAACGAAAAAAAATGCGCCACAACCCACGCAGACTTCAATTTCTGGTGTGTCCACTTCATATATCTGTGATTTGAAAATGATACAAGATGGACATTTATAATGTGCACAAAATTTTATACGTTTTCACTAAGTTATGGTTTCATAAGACGTGCTTTTATCTTTTCCATTTCACGAATATAAACTTGTGTTATGTTTAAGAGTCAGTGGATTTTATGTGACATTACATTGATAAATATTTTTGGGGGAATACGTACTAAATACGTACATACAAATGTAAATTGAAATCGTGTTCACACATAACAAAATAATATCTATATTATAAAGCACAAAAATGTCTGTGATTATTGCTAAGTGCAAAAGTAGCATTAACATAGCTGCCAGCTTTTACGCTTTTTTGCTACCACTAAAAATTAATAAAAATTTTTGCCTTATTGAATCACGTGATTTCGGAGATTTAATAAGGTAAAATTTACTATAAATTTTTAGTGGTTGGAGAAAGCGTCAAAGTTGGCAGCTATGCATTAAATATCGCGTTCTGTGCTATCGTTTTATTGCATATACCTTCCCTTTTAACTATAAAAAAATGTGAATATTTACCATGTCGACTACATCATAAATGTATTGTCAAGCGCTATTTGTTTGGTAACTGTAATTTAATATACCGACTTCTGCTGAGTTTTTAAATATTTTTCATGCACGTACATTTTTAATCTATTAACACGTGACATAGACTTAACATTTGTTTACTATGAAAATGTAAAGTAACATACATATAATGTAACACAAAAATTTCTTTAATAAAACTTGAAAAACTAAGGAAAAACTGGCAGGGTAACCTACTAACACATTATTTTCGCTCTCATGTCATAAATCTTCAATATTAATTTTTCAATCAGATATGAAGGTATAATTTACAAAATATGTTCTTTAATATGCCTTATTATATAAAACGTCAATGAACTTTTTGTTTGAATTAGTTCAGGGTTCAGGTATTTTTTTTTACATTTTAACAACTATATAAGTATATTTAAGGAAAAAAATTTCATTTTTTTTTACTCAATTCAATGGACATCATTGTGAGGAAGATAAGACTGACCGTAATATCAACATAGAATTGTAATGAAATATTTTCCACCATCTGGGAAAATACTTGCGTGACGTTAGATAAATACATATCAATGCAAACACGTACATATTTTTTTCAGAAAATTTTGCATATAAAATGTACGTTTCTGGAAGAATGAAACATCTAAGTGTTCCATAATTATTAAATATTGCAGCTGAGAGGAAGAAATCCTTTAATTTAATTGTTAACTTATAGATTTTAATTTCCTAATGAAGAAATAAGTTATGCATTAGTAGTGTTCTAAAATATTTTTCCAAACTTAAGAAGCTCTTAAAATGTCGAAATGTACTTAACTTTCTTTAAGATCATGCTGAGTGTGTAAGTCCTGTAAAAAACACATTATGTATTGAAAACCTCTAAGGTATATGCTTCTAGAATATACGGAACAAATGTTCTGCTGAGTATGGGCACGCTGTCGCAGAAATTTACTATGTGTGCGTAAAAGAACACCACCTGTCTTATACAGACACTCTGATTTTTCAAGTATCAATTGCACCAGCAAATATAAGTTTTTGTCGAAGAGGACATTTCAATTATTCTAACATTTAAGTTATAGTTAAAAATAAAAGCGTGGAAATTAAAGAATATTAATTTTCCAGCATTTTCTCTGATTTACTAGTGAATTTTGTTCTAGTTCTTTGTAACATTAATAGCAAACAAGTTAGTGGGAGAATATTAGTAACAATTTCAGTATATTACCAGTTTGATGTACTTTTTTGTAATTTTATACGCAGGTAATTCGGAGCATGTCTGTGGCATTTTCATTACTGTCTAACTTTTTTTCTTATTATTTTGTTGCTTTTCCAAGCATAATTTTTCTTTATTTTCAACTTTACTTTGCCAAGTGATGCATTAATTACCTTTGTCTACTTTTTGTAACATAAAATAAAGGAAATTTATTGGGAGTATATATACGGATTTTTTATTAATGTACGGATTTTCTTTCTGCTAACGTCACCACAGTTTCCAAGCACAGATTTTATCTTATTTTTAGAGTTCCATAATTAAAAAGTAGAAACGGAACCATTATAAGATCACTCCTATGTCCTTCCGTCCGTCTGTCACAGACCTTTTTCTCGTAAACTATGGGACGTGGAAAGTTAAAACTTGGGAAAGTTATGAAGCCTTTTTACCCACATATTTTCCGATTATTAGCCATTCACAAATACGTTTAGGAGAAATTTAGGGGCTAATTAAGTTTCTTGAAAAAACAAAGTTTTCCTTTTGTATATCGTGTGAAAGATCTCGTAATACCGAACTCAAAAATATAATTGTTTTAATTTTAGGTATTATATTTTCAGAGATATCGTGAAAAATCCACTGCAAAAATATGTCCGCCTACTCCATTTAATTTACTGAAACTAACATTATGGAAAAAAATAGGGGTAGTAGGAATGTATTTAAACTTTGCAGGAAAATAACGATTTTCCCAAGTAACATAGTTTTTAAAAAAAACGCATTTTTCCGTTGCACACAAACTTTACTTTTCAGGCGGTCAGAGTGAGAGTTGACGGGCGCTAGACATGATTTTTGAAAACAAATCTTGGTAATTAGCTGAGATATTAATTAAGTTACTTGAAAAAAAAATTATATATCGTGTACGGTATTGTTCAAAGTTCTGTTAACATCGAATTTAAAAATATATTTGTTTTAATGTTAGGTATTACATTTTCATAGATATCGTTAAAAGTATACTAGAAAAATATGTCCCTCCCCTCCTATTCCCGAATCCTGTGAAACTAAAATTATAAAAAAATCAAGGATAGTAAGAGTTAATTAATTAATAAATTTAATGTATGGAACTCTTTGACTGCGAGTTCACCTATTTTTTAACTTGAATTTGACTGTCGTTACTGATATCTATCTCAAGCAACTTCAATTAGATTCGTGAATAGCGGTAACATATTTTTTGGCAGAGAAGTATTATAGTCTGTTCATGTGGAATATCTTATTATTTTTCACAGTGGGGATTGCAAACGAAATCCGTTTTAGACAGAAATACCTCTTATCAGGGCAATGATTTATTCTAATAGTAATGTATTATCTTCACAGGGAACGCGAACCGGAAAGTCGTTTTAGACAACTACGTAATACATTTTTGAATAGCTGAACAACAAATATGAATGAATAAGTATAAAAGTAAAAATAGTTTTCTGAAAAAGACACTTTTATATGTATTCATAGTTTATCTTGGAAATCACGCATAATTTCATAACTGCATTTCATTTTTAATCCAAAAATTCCTTTTATAATAAATTAACTTGGCGTGGGCACCGAACTCGATTATGGAAAATTCACAGTTCAGTTTTATTTTCTTAGGCTTGGTAGAAAGCACCAGCTAATGTATTTATTTATTTTTTAATTTAACTTTGCTATGTTTATTTCATAAGTTATGGCAGCATAACTAAAAACTTGAAACATTATTTAAACAATCTTTTTAGGATTTCTAAATTGATTCCTGAACGTATAATCATAATTTAATTAATAGGCAACTATTAATTTACTAAAGCGTATTTTTAAGAATATATATTACACTCTTCATTTTTTATTGAGATTTTCTACTGTTTAGGGTTTTAAATATTCAGTTGTTGCAGTTTCACAAACTGTTGGCTTATTTTAGCAAGGGTGGTTTGGTGCATAATTAAATCCATTGTCGCAACTCGTATATTATGAGGGTGTTCAAATGAAAGTAATTCAACGTGTGTATCCATGAGATGCGTAGGGACAGAAATGAGACAGGTACATAGATAGAAACAGAAATATTTAATGAGGGAAATGCATGCAAAGTTTGTTTTAAAAAAAATCACCCATGGCGTATAGGCAAGCGTCCTATTGCTTAGGAAGGTTACGAATTCCGTCCGCGAAGAACGATGTCGGTTGATCATGGAACCAGTTCAGGACTGCAGCCTTTACGTCCTTGTCGGAGTGAAATCATTGACCCTTTAGGCTTTTCTTCAGCGGTCCAAAGATGTGATATTCGCAAGGCAACAGATGTGGGCTGTAAGGTGTTTGTTCCAGGAC
The DNA here is from genome assembly GCA_963931845.1 of Maratus michaelseni. Classification (NCBI taxonomy): domain Eukaryota; kingdom Metazoa; phylum Arthropoda; class Arachnida; order Araneae; family Salticidae; genus Maratus; species Maratus michaelseni. The sequence continues at coordinate 185,375,195 of OZ007596.1, forward strand.
TTCCCACTTTTTGCGGGCCAGTGCCTCGGCACACACCTTGGTGACACAGCCAGCATTCTGCGATGAATATCCACCGGCTTACACCCTTCCAGTGTTAAAAACGTAATTAGAACTCGCTGATCCGTTTTGGGCGCAGTTGCATCCACACGAGCCATTTTTAACACGGAATGCCACGTCCTTGCAAATGAAATAAAGACAATTCTGCTTGTGTATGAGAGCACGCGTGGTACATACCTCTTCACTATCACGTTTGTGTCACGAAAATACATTGAAAACTGTTTGCATGCGACGCACAGTGTAAGATTTTGCGAATCTAGCGGGTCAAAATTCAATATTATGAAAATTACTGATATTAATTAAATAAAATTGCACTTGCTATAGATAAAATGGTTCTATATTATGGAAAAATGTACATTTACTCGTTACATAGTACATTTTACGTCATCATTATTACATTATCATAATCATAATAGAAAGAGTTTTCGTCATTTTCATTTATTGACTTTTACGCAGTGTTATTTTATTCAGTGCAGGTTTTAAAAATATACAATATCTAACTTTTACAACAAGAAGAGTTTTTTTTTAGTTAATAGTAATTAAGTTACTAGGTACTGACATCGCTGTCAGTGTCATCATTAATGTTTCCCGCACTGCGTTTTTTTTTACATCCAATCTATAACCAATATGTCAAAGGCATTCCATAAATCTTATATGTGCATGTAGTGTCGACAAGCCCCAAGAAAATGTGTGAGCATTACTCGTATATGTTCAAACACATTTCAAATTATTCATAACCTTGGAAGTTGCGTTAAAGACATAGCATTTTGGGGTTGCTTTATTTAAAGATAGCATATTGCACACTTTGCCATCTAAAATTGTTTCTTCAAATCTGTGCTCTATTTCATTATGTTTGATCATCTAATTCCACTATTGTTGGCACAAGAGCAGTAATTTGATTTCTAACATTTTCAAATTATTCCGTTATTGACTGATCAGTTTCCTGGTGAACTTAAATTTTATGGGTCTACAGTAAGAAGTGGATTAAGGGTGTGCATTTCGCCATAATATAACATTTTGATTTTCTTCATTAGAACCATATAGTTTTAAAGGAACCGCAGATAGGATTAGAATATTTGCATTTCAAAGTTGTTTTCATTTGATTTTTGCTTGTATCTACTTTGTCCATCGCTTCCATCGACCCCCCCCCCCATCCCCATATAAAAATCATTGTTATACTTTTTAACACAGACTCTTTTTCTTTAGTAAGAATATTTAATATCTGTTTTTGTATAATACAAAGTCTTTTTATCGTTAAATCTACAATAGATTGTAATTTAACTTCTGCGAACGATTAAGAAAATAGGCAGTTTTCTTGGGATGGATAGCACATTTTTTTGCATTTTTACCTGCTCATAGGATGGATAAATGTTCAAAATTTTATGTAACGAAGAGTTTCTCATAATCCCGCATTTTTTTGGCAGCTTAATTTCATAGTGGTTATTAAAACCAACGCTTCTTCAAGACAATATTAAATATCTGGTATCCGGCTTTTTGAACGATTTTTTAAAATGTAGTTGCTTGTTTAGGGCTTACAGATATTTGCTTTAACATACCCGCGGCATCCTTTCGTCCAAATTGTCTTAATTTTAAACACGTGGCATGTGTGAGTTCATTCAGTGAGTGTTCTGAGAAGAATGGATAAACTTTTTTTTTTCGATTTCGGCCCACTTGAACAAAATTTTCTTTAGACGTCCAACTTTTTTCGCATAGTCATTACCGTAATTTCCGGCGTATAAGCCGCAGCTCAAAGAGTCGTTTTTCGACCCAGAAATTTTATTCAATAATTGTAGTTAAATATTTACAGCTATCTTTTAAGTTACATTTTATAAAATAATATTTCTGGGTCGAAAAACGACTCTTTGAGCTGCGGCTTATACACCGGAAATTACGGTATTACTTCTGTCTGGTATATAGAGATTACTTATTGTTATATTCGAATCTAGCCATCTCTTATTTTTCTTTAAAAAGCGTTCTTTATGCGATGGCAATTTCTCCATCTTCGATTAATGTCAATCATAAACAAATGGATCAGCCGCTTAATCTGGTCTAACATAACATATGAGCAATGTTGAAGTTTATATTTGTGTAATACATTGTCTATCAAGATATTTTTAGAATTCACTGTCAATGATTTATGTCCAAGTAACATAATTTTATAAATATCTCATAGAATTCTCTTTTCGAAATTAACACTTCAATACCTGTAAAAAATTACTTACATTCAAAAGTTGCAAATAGTTGCAGCTGGAATTGATTTATTTTATATGTATATGCATATATAATTACAAAAAAAATTACCTTACAATGTACCAGAGTGTACAAAAATTTTGGCAGCTTTTTTATTTTATCATATGCTATTAAATTTTCAAATAATTTGCACATTAACTTAGAAGTTTATTTTTAAGAAGTAACACTTTTAAATAACTAGGGTAATTGTAAAATACAAAGTTATATACACTGTTGTAACGATTCCATACAATCATAAAACAATATTTACAAAATAAGTATATTTTTAGCCATAAATATCATTTGCAATTACATCTACAACAATCCCCGCTCTAAAAAGGTTTACAGAAAACTTGGTTTTGAGCCGACATTTGATGGTGTTGTTGTGGAGTTAAACTGCTTTCATTTTATCTCTTTCCTCTTCAATGTGTTAGATGTAATTTAAAATGTCTAAAACTGAAATTATTTAAAATCGATTTTCTAAATTTTTTCCCGCTAGATTTGCAAAATCTTACACTGTGCGGCGCTTCGAATCACTTTCATTTGAACACGCCTTAAATATTTGTATCCATAAAGAATATTTGGCTCTTTATCACCTGTGTTCGTCTAACGGTGAAATATCTTAAAATTAATTAATTATTTTATAATTAAGTTCTAAAAATATCAAACTGTTGTATTGTAGTCAGAAAGACATACACCTCTGTACATAATTTTTTATAATTCTAGCATAACAAGAAGTGAGGGAAAAAAATATTGCAAACTTCATCTCTGTATACAAAAACCAAATGAAGTTAAGTAAAAGAGTGTTAGAAGGGAAATTTTAATTCTTCGAAATATTTATGTATTTTTTCGATAAAATGGCAAGAGAGATTTCTGCTTTTTATTAATCTGTAAATTTTGCATCTGGCCCATCAAACAGTTTTTGTGCAATCATTATTTTAAAACTCGAATTGATAGCGTCGTGACTATGTATTGTGATATTAAAAGGCGGTGATTGGGTGTTTTCATGTTATCCTTTATTTCATCGATAAAACCGTATCGATATTTACAATTTTGAGCTAGATTGCATTTGATATATTTTCCTTGTATTTAAATAAATAGTCATTTACACAGTGACAGTAACTAATGAAGGCTATATCAAAGTGAATAAATAGCGTGATATATAATAGCATGGTAATATAAACCTTTAATTAGCAACGACAGATTGCATGTTTATCCAGTTAGTCGTAAGTTTTTCATGCTTATGGTACTTTATAAATTTCAGCTTTTCTCGTACAATGATTTATTTCCCTTTTTAACTCCTTCAGAACAATGGGTGCATATATACATCTTCAAAACGTACATAAGTGAGTTTGTTTTTGATAATAGTAATAATATAACGTAATATTTGTCTTATTGTAAGGGCATTTCCTTGAACATAGAAGTAAAAATAACTGGTTAGAAAAAAGTGGTGTCAACCGAATAAAATTCATATACGGAATGCTGGTCCCCAAGGGGTTATAATATATCTGACTTTTAATGATATTGATAATTTTTCTCAATTAACTTTTTCAGTATGCTTTAAAAACGTAGTAGGGTAGACCGGGACACATTTACGCGGATTTTTTTCAATGAATTTTCTAATTTTTATGTTTTAACTTAGGAAATTTTAGACATTGTGGTTTTATAAAGTAGTTAATAAAGTCAAATTTTGTGTATTCAGTTGTTGACCTATTTGTGTTTTTAACCGTAAAAAAAAAATATTTTAGGTCCAAGTCATTTGCGTAAATTTGCCACGGGAACGGGGCACGTTTACGCATACTCTAAGTGATACCAAAGAGTAAGGGAAATAAATATTTAATCAAATTGAGATGTTTTATTTATAATTTAAAACGCTGTTTAAAAACAAAAAAATTAAAGAGAATTAATTAAAGAACATTTTATAGGCTAAAATGAAAACATAGTGTTTATTGCTAGTTAAAAACATAAACTATTTAGTCATCTTCATCATCACTGTTACAGTTTTTACAAACAAAAAATAAAGTATATCCTTTTGCACACTTGTCATGGGACCAATTATTGCATCTATGACATTGAACCTGTCTTGTCCTTTTTTGGATTGGTATTCACAGTAAGAACGTGCGTAAAGGTGCCCCGTCGCCATGTTTGGAATTTTTTTTAACGTGCAACGAAAATTAATAACATTTCTGTTCATACAAATACAGTTCTCAAAAAAAGGATAAAATTTTGCTAATATTCATATATTTGTTTATCCTTAACTAAATATTATTAGTTCATAATAAGTTTCAATAAGTTCAAAACCACATTTACTCACCTTGAAAGAAAACAAGTTATCCTTTCCGCATGCTAGACCGAAGCTCGACAGACGCTCAAAAACTTGTGAGAATACCCGCTAGGGAGCAGCATCAATCTGTATGCGGCTCCAGTTATAACTCGTTTCGGAAAAAGTGCACTGCGTAAAAGTGCCCCATGCGTAAACGTGTCCCGGTCTTCCCTATCATTCAAAATATCGCCATCTTTAGTTTTAATGTTTTGATAGTTTTATTGTCTGCATGTGTCTAAGTACAAATATTTTTTTTTGTACTGTGTCCATTACTAAAATATTCCTGACCATAATAAATTTTAGGATGTTTTGCCTTATTTCACATTTGACTTATAGTTTCTATTCGATTCATAATGGGAAATAGACTGAAAAATATTAAAAAAGTGTTGATAGAATAATGTAATACAAATACAGTTGAAAAATAATAATTATAAATTTTAGTATATTGACTACTTTTAAGAAAAAATCTTTAAAAAATACAGGCAGATTTAACTTAGTTTACTAAAAATGAGAAAAATGAGGGCAATAGATCTACAGCCAAAACAAATAAGTTTAATAAAGTCTTTTTCTTTTTTATGTGCACTTTTTTATGTAACTTAACTTAGTTCATGTATGTAAAGATGGAATTTTGTATTTTCATTTTTCACTCAATTCCTGATATGCCACAATTAAAAAAATAAATAAATATGTACACTGTGTTTTTACGATAACAATACAATATTTTACTATTTTAAGAACCTAGTTATAACTTAATAAAAATAATTTTAGTTTTTTTTCAGTTAGCCGGGCCCTAGTAATAAAACGCCAAGTATTCTTGGACTATTTTTTGGGAAAATTCCTTTAAAAAAATTACGGGCGGATTCAACATAGTTTAGTAAAATGTGAAAAACGACGGCAGTAGGTCTAAAGCCAAAAAAAATTACTTTAATAAAAAATATTTTGTTTTTTATGTGCACTTTTTTAATAAACTTAGTTCATGTATGTAAAGATGTAATTTTGTATTCTCATTTTTCACTCACTTCCTGATATGCCACAATTAAATATATATATATATATATATATATATATATATATATAATATTTATAATATATATATATAATAATATTTTAAGAACCTAGTTATAAATTACTAAATTAATGTCAGTTTTTTTTTTTTCAGTTAGCCGGGATCTAGTAATAAATTGCCAAATATTCTTTATGGTTACAAATTTGTACGCGTTATAGTACCAATGTAGATAATTATGTGCCAAACCTTGCTGAAACGTGCCAGTTGGCTGTGAAACTGCAACAATGGAATATTTTTAATTCTAAAAAGTAGAAAAAAATATATAAATAAAAATAATAAAGAGTGTAATATATGTTTCTTAAATTTGCTTTCATTTATTCGTTTATTTATTTATTTTGGAGAAGGAAAAATCTGACAATCCTACATGAAATCAAATCTTTAAAAGTGCAACAGTAATTATCATTTTGCGACTTTGTTCTTCAGTATTTAAATTATTGAATATGGGTTATCATTTTTCTTCTTTTCCAAAACTTTTATCAAGTTTCGTAATACAAATGTGAATTTTGCAAACTACGTTCGTGATAACGTAAATCGTTATCTCATATGTCAGTTGAGGGCTGAAGCAAAAATCTTTCCTTAGCTGTTGATCTCATTGATAATTTTAGAAAAGGTAAGTAATGTTAAATTTCTCTAAATCTTCATAACGTTTTTGACTTTTATGAATGTTATAAAACAAACAAATAGTAAAAAGTTATCATATTAAAAATCCTGTTATTCGAACTCAAGTTATTATTTTCCAAATTAAAATAGCAAAAGTTTTCAAATTGCCAATGGGTCTATTTATTTTAACACAGTATTACGAGTAAAGGATACATTTTCGTTTCAGATATTAAATGTTAAACAATTTGATGGAAAAGTTCAGGAATTATAAAGAAGCAAAAAGTTCGAGAATTATAAAGAAGCAACAGCTTAACGGTTAATGTTAAAATAATATTTAATATTTTCACTCATTTTCCCTCTAAATTTTATATATTCACGCTAACCTTTAAAGTCTGTTGTTATTAAGTTTACCAAAAATAATTATTTGGTTTTATAGATGCAAAAGTTTTGTCGGTTAATGTTAAATTAATGTTAAATATTTTAATTAATTTTCCGCCTAACTTTTATATATTCACACTTTTCTGTCATGTCTGTTGTTATTAAATTTACCAGGAACAATCATTTCATTTTAACGCATTTTAATAATTTTTATATATGAAATACGAATAGTTAAGATCCGGGCTTGACAAATCGGTCGCCAGGTCGTTTTTTTTTTATCTTTTAACTTCTTTTATTAATTTGGCATAAATAAGTTCATCAAATGAATATTTTAAATTAATAAAATCAGAATTATTTTACTGACTTCGACAGAAAAATAGGCAAAAAATTATTTCCCTGCTTCACTAGTTCATCAATGCCCCCTCTTCAAATATGGACTTTGCTGCACTCCACTACCCGGACATTTCGACAACCAGCCGAACATGCCGGTGAATGCAGCTTTAACAGTAGTTAATTTTTTTAGATACTAAGGCGCTCTGCACCTCACGAGCTACGCTCACCAACCCCCTTTTCTGACACCAAAAACTCTAAAAACAAACTAAATTGATCAAATCTAAAACGATTACGGAAGATTGAATTATAATTAAACGACCAGTGACGATATGTGCTGTAATCGGGTTTCCATTCAATTTTCTTTGACTGAGGAATTTTAAGACAGAATCAACTGCTGTCGAAACAGCTAACAAATGTTTTCGTGATAGATTAAGTTAGATCAATTAAACATTTGAAAATCAACCTGTGTAAAATGGTTAAATACACAATAGCGCTGCATCATGGAATTTTATAAAGATGCTATAACAAAATTGGGGACCTCTCCATTATCCCGTCGACCACTTTTCATAAAAAAGAAAAATGACGCCAAAATATAAGAATTAACGCCAAAAGTGCATGACCGTGGCGTTACATTCAATTGGCATAAGTCCCGTCGACCACTTTTCATAAAAAAGAAAAATGTCGCCAAAATATAAGAATTAACGCCAAAAGTGCATGACCGTGGCGTTACATTCAATTGAAATCAGATGCGATACACGTGTTTGTTATGTCATTGAGTGAATTTTAATCCGACGTTTATTTGTATTTTTAATTATGACTCACCAATTTATTAGTTATTTCGTTAATTTAAACGAACAATAATAAGTACGATATTTACGATATTAAACGGCAACGTCATGATATTAAAAGAGAAAAAGAGATGAAAAATGTCGCTAAGAATAGTTACGCACAACAGATACGTTTCAGCTGACGTCATAAACACTTATCCACCAGCCAAGGGGCCGAGGGGGGGGGGGGGTTGTTAAGAAAAATTTTGTAACTAAATAAATATTTATGATTACTTTTTTTTTTCTCTTTTCATTAATGTATTAAAAACTTTATTGTTTAAAATAACTGATAGTTGACACTTTAGTGAGTGGGGCTTTTTCTAATTTATTGTTTTTTTTTTCCAATGGCAACATTTTTCCATTTGTTGTTTGGAAGTTAGATTTTGGTGATTAGTTTGCCGATAGTTTTTTTTTTTTTTTTTGTGTGTGTGTGTAATGGAAAGTGGCCAACGGGAAAATGAATAAGTACTGAAAATAGTTTTCAGTAAGATGTTTTAAATGTATCGTTTCCAATACGACGTAATTTTCACCAAACTTTTCTTCCTATTATTCAAGGTAAAAGTACACTTTTTAATTGAAGGGGAAAATTATTGTTTACGCTGTTTAAAAATTTGCAACAATACGTAAAAGATTTTGTCGAAACAAATGAATCTATCCTTTAAATTTTTTTGAATTGGAATTTTAAATATGGCTTTTAAATATGGTCCCATTTAGTGCTCTGAACGCGTAATGACTTAACTATTATTTTCAGGTTTTATTTCTATTTACGTGTAAATACATTTTTTTAATTGATAAGGTATATTATTATGTGAGCTATTTTACAATTTGGCTACTATTTAAATAATGAACTCTTTGAAGTATCAAATAAATCTTCGTGAAAATAATGAAAAATTGAATAAGAAATCGAAAATACCCTAAAAAATTAGTCAAATTAAAAAAAGTAATTGCACTCTACGCACCGCAAGCTTATCAATTATATTCCTTCACATTATGGTCAAATTCGGATGCATAGTTTTTTTTCTATTATATTTTATTAACAGAAACATTTTTATCGACTTCAACGTTAAATATAGCTTAAAATAATTTTGAAATTTTAAAACGGTCTGCTTCAGTGTGTTTATCGAACATTTCTCTATAAAATTGCCAATTTTCATATTTTTTATGGAATAGTTTTCTTAATATGAACTGAGAAATACCTCGAGGCACAAAAAATTCATTAACAATGGCGGCGGCTCCGGCGGCAGCAGCAGTTATTTTTTTTTTTCAAATAGAAAGACATATAATTTTGATAGGTTTCATTAGAAAATACAGCTCATATTATCTTTTTAAATTATGTGCTATTCTAACCTATGTAACTATTAAATTTAAACTAGACTTGTTTTTTTCTCAATAAATTAATAAAAAAAACTTTATTGCTTTTTGAAAATCCATGACGGGATGTAGGGGAGGGGGTGTTTTTACTGGTCACTAGAATTGTTTTCTGGCTACCAGATTTTATCAAATTTGTAAAGCTCTGGTTAAGATAATATTTCAAAAAATATATATATGAATTGCAATCTAGAAAATTTTTTAAACGAATTGATTAAAATTTCATCTCATATCTCCAAGCACTTTTTGGGTTGCACTTAAAAAAAAAACATTTGCACTATATTATTTTTAAAAAACTATATTTTTATATTTTCTTTTAAAAAGTATTCTTAACATTTTTGTTCGGTTCGAACCTTACAAAAATGAATTTCACTTTTCAGACTTCACGCAAAATGAGCCCAATTTCTATTATCAAATACAAGTGTTTAATGGCACTAAAAATGAAACGCGCGTTTTCTGTAACAGAAAATGTGAAAATTGCATAAAATTCAAAGTTTTTTAACTCAGGAAGTTTTGGTTGCAACAAAAATGAATTTTTAAACTTCTGCTTCTTAGAGTATTGGGAAAGTTGTCTTAAATGTAACTTATACGACACGGCGATTGTGTAGAAAGTTAAATTTTTTAAATGTTTTAAAATCAATTATTTTGAAGTTAATGGATTTTCATATGATGAAAAACAATATTTGAAACACTTTTTGCAATCGTAATTATGCTTCTAAAGCAACTGGTTTAAGAATTAGATATTAGTCGACGATAAGATACCTTGTATATTTATGCCATAAATGAAGCGTGGAAGTTTAAGAGAAGTCACTCCAAATTACATTTAGTTGAAAAGCGATTACGAAACAAAGTATTTTATCACATATGTTATGAATCTTATATGAGATTCAAGTTAACATGGATGCTGGAGCAAAGCTTTAATGCAATCTCAGGGAATTTTTGCCAATAATTAAACTGCTAAATTTTCTGTTAACATTCATGGGCATAATTATAACCCTAGATAAACTCATTTAACAATCGTTATAATTTTTTTTAAGTTGTGACCAGGGCACTTTTTAGATTTTAGGTCGTTGTAAGTTGATTGGCCGTTTAATTTGCTACTATTGCGGTCATTTTTGTGTTTGCACGCTGTCAATTCTAAAACCGCTAAAAATATACTAGGCTTCTTTCAAATTGATGTTATTTGTATTTATTTTAATGTCCGAATAATGATGCCTCTCTTAAAATATAACCATTCGATTAATTGTACTGTAATTTTAATTTATATGACTTTTGCTGTCCAACAAACTCCAGAAAATTATTTTTCAGGGGAAAAAAAATGAAAAATTGAAGTTTGTGTGCTGTAATAGATAACTCCAACTATTCGACATTTACAAAATGTTAGTTTAATAGACTAATGTTAAAAGAGGTATTTTTAATGTTGCCAGATCATTTCAAGTACCAAATGATCTTGAAAGTTGGCTAAATTTGAATGGAATAAAACATTTTAAAAAAGATGTACATGAGAAAACAACAGTTATTTATAAATTAACTAGCACAGGTGTTGCATATGTAGATGTAATTATGCTTATACAATTTTTAAACTATATTATTTTCATAAACATTTCACTTTCGAGTGTACTTTCAAGTAATTTCTATGCTTCTGTTAAAATATTTTTTACTTTCTTCTATAACAAGAAAAAATTGAATTCTTGAAAATTTTCGATTTCTGATTTTCAATTGATTTGTAGGTTTTAGATGGTCTTCAACACTATTTGACTATTTTTAGGAAATGTCTATGTATGTCTGTGTCTGTATGTGACACAAATTTTGTGTGCATTTTAACTAAATAACTACTGCGAGGAATTTTATAAAACATCAGATTTATTTAGACACTGGATAACCATAAATTGGTGCTGATTAGGTTTGCGTGTAAATCGGCCAACAGATGGCACTGCTATGCCAATTTCCCAATTTCCAAAATTAGCTATATCTCAAGAAACATTGCACGGAATTTTAGACCTTCACATAAATAGACACTGCGAAGTTTTGGGTATATATCACTCAACAGGTGACATTTCTATGCTGTGTTTTTCACGATTTCTGCGATGGCTATATCATGAAAACTAACACACGGAATTTCATCAAAACTTGGACATAAATAGTTGCTGATTCAATTTTAACTTTGACCAATCAACAGGGGTGCTTGTATCCTCTGCTTAGGGAAATATTCCAAATCTTGTCCACAATCAATTGATCCATTTTAGCGAGTGTGATTTTATCTATTGGTATTCACTGATCACTGCAATTATATGCTACATTCAAAGAAAGGCATTATTTTTTATAATTGTTGCTGTGTGACCATGTTATTGAAATTAATGTATTACAATGATGTAGAAGAAAGTTTTACAATGGCCACAACATGCTAGGTTTTTCCTTTTTTTTTCATTCTAATGTTATGGGGGCACCTGCGTCTTAGATTTTGCCATGTGTCCCCCTCCCACAAACACTCCTCAGTTACGTCACTGATTAATAAAATGGAAAGAAAAGCAATGCCCCAAATGCATAATAGCTATTATCGATTAAACCGCAAATGCCACTTGAATGCATCAATTTTTCATCCATGTATCTATTTCGTTATCTAAACCTGAACAGGAGAAATGTTATTTTTTAAAGGGAGTTCATGATGATAAGATAAAATATCATTTGTTTTTGTAAATGTTATCAAATTGAAAGCTAAAAGTAACACTTTCACTTTCAGTCATTAGGCTCATGAGTATTTTTCATAACAGGTAAGTACTTTTTATACTTTTCAGAATTTGTGCATACTTTTCGAATTTTATGAATTATAAATAATGTCCGACTAAATCCCATTTTTAGGCAAAAACCAAAGCAAAACAGAATTTTGGTCACTTTCCGAGATTGGGCCGAAAACGAAAGGAAAAACTAAACTCTAATAAATGAAACTTTCGCAGTATTAATATGTACAGTTGTAAGAGAAATAAGTATATGCACTATGATCTCTGCTTAACATCTAATATAATTAATGCTATACTTAATTTTTGCTTACAAGGTCGTCCACATATAGAGATTATTACAAACTTATAAATTTCCTTTAAAATAAAAAATAAACTTTAGAAAATGCCATATGCAATATATATGCTAACACATAATACTGTTATCATTTTTTCTTCGGTAAACGTTATCTCCGGATATTAAACGAGAAGTCATTCGGTCAAACAGTGTAAAGAAATTAGTGGATTTGAAATTATGAACTTAGGGAATATATTATATTCATTTGTACTCATTGAGAAACAGATTGCAATATTTGTATTTATTGGTATTGCAGTATTGTATTAGTATAGCTCAAAAACAACTTAGCGCAATGAGCTGTAATTTTTTATTAGCACATTTGAAGCATTTATATATATTTTTTAATCAATTTCAGTAAAAAAATATGATTTGCAACGTGTGCATTTTGTAACAGAAATCGATTTGTAGGAAATATGATTATTTTCTATATTCTTTTTTCCCCTACGATCTTTAAATATGTGTAATTCTTAAACTGCTTGAACGAAGGGCTTTCAGTTTGATATTTGAAGGTAAAATGTACCGAAGAATCCAAATATGATATGAAAGTTACGAATTAGTATTAAAAATGTTAAAATTGGTTACAAGTTCTATATGTAGGCTATTCCCTAAGTAAAATTTAAGTGTAGCTTAATTAGTAGACGTTATTACTAATCATTTGGTACCAACCACAATTTTTATACGATGATTTTCGACAGAATTAGTAAAGAGGTATACTTTTATTTCCACGACTCTCTATAGCTACAAAAATATTATTAATCAGAAATTAAAAACGCACAAAAAAGAGACAATTTTACTTATGCGTATACGTAGATGCGCATACATTTTTTTTCGGTAAAAGCAATAGTTTTAAATAAATTCAACCGTTATTTTAAAAACTTTTATAACTAAAGGTACTCATTTATTCACTCTTAACATTATAGTTATTCATACAGTAAAAAAAAAGAAAGAAAAAAAATCAAAATACTCAATGTTTATCTTTTAACCTGACCTTAAAAAAATGTAAGTTAATTGAGCGTCATAAGCCAACGCTGCTAATATGGCCATTTGGCGGTTTCAGAGTTAGTTTTTTAACGTATCCGAAAATGGCTCTATTATCTTGAAAATGAAGTTAACAGGAAGCTTTACGGAAACATCTGAGCTGTATTTGTTAAATAACTTTTCCTGTGGAAGGTTTATCTGTATTTGCTTAAGTTCCTGTGTAGTTTTTGTTCGCGTGAGTATACCTATTTTTTTGTAGTTACTAAATTGAAAACAAAATACAATATACTATTGAATCTGTTAGGTTTTTATTGCTTCCATGATATGAGACGATTTTTTAAAATTCATTTATGGTTTGTTCAAAAATCACAAGCCTTTTCGGTAACTCGACTGCAGAGAAAAATGATCATTTCCAGCGAAACAAGACAAAGCCATTTTTAAATTCTCAGAATGCGAATATTAAACAGCCATGGTGCTTTAATTTCATTTTTATTGTGAATTCAGACGGTCGTTTCAAACTTATTGATAGTTTAAATTAATGTCAGCATTTTGGAATGTTTAATTTCATTTTTTGAAATTATTTGTTTACATCCAATTCCTTTCGAACAGAAGTTCTGCTCATAAAACTAATAAAGTCGTTGCAATTGTTGCATAACCCCTTTGCAACAATCGTCTAGTAGACGTTACAAAAATGTGATCAGAAATCTTATTATTTCTACAAATAAATTTTAATTGAAAATTTGATTTCTTTAATCAGAGTATTTCTGCGGTTAAATTAAGAAAAATTCTTCTTTAACAAAACCAGTGGAGAAGATTAAAAATTCTATAAAGGGCGCTCATGGCAAATAGGTTAAATGAAGTAAACTTAGTAGAAATGAATTTATTGAGAAAAATAGGAAAGTAGCCCAATTTCCTTCATTGGCCATATTATATATATTTTTTTTCTGAAATAGTGTTTTGCAAAATTTTTAATTTCTAACTAAAAATAACAAGTGCAAACAAAAATTGTTTTTATAACCTAACAAGAAAAGATAGTTCAAATAACTGCATGTTTTTCATTTTTTGTAACTTTACCATAACCATCATCATTCTAAGTTGAAATACGAGTCGCCATGCTACTTTAAGTGATTTTACTTAAAATCGTATGCCTAAAGAAAATAATAGCATATTCAGTCTTTAAAAGTTACAAATAAATAAATAAATAAATAAAATAACTATTTTTAATGTACAGTTACTACTATAAGAGGAACCATCACAAGATTCCATGGTTACAAAACATACTTCACGTGTACAGCACATGGAAAAAACCTTTTTATTGAAATTCTAAGGGATTTTTATTTTCAAAATGGACACTAGAAACACCCAAAAAGGAATTTTATATGAAAAATATCAGTTATGTATTAATTTTTTTTTTTTTTTTTTTTTAAACGGTACTTTAGAATTAGCTGCATGTCAGGTTATGTATAGCCAAAGGAATCGTGAAAAATTACATTAATTAAAACTTGCTTTTTGATTCTGATTATTTCAGTGTTAGTTATATATCTGTTAAACTTTTGTTTTAATTATTTTTTGGATAACATTTTAATTTTGTTATGGAATACTAGCCACAAACAAATGCTGAATTATATAGATTGTTTTAAGTGAAAACGAGTTAATCTTACTTAACCGGATTGCACATGAAAAAGATATACATATATATTTTTTTAATATCATGGTTTAAAGTTATTCTAAAAACCCTAAGAAATTAAGACATTAATAAAATAAGATACAGTTTTGAAGCAAACTACATTTTAAATTACGATTTTTTTTTCATTCAACTGTGTAAAAATTCAATTTGTACAGTGTTTGGAAGTTAAAATGTTCGCAAAAAATCCAAATTTAGAACTCGATTCGTTGCCATTGTCAATATAATGTCAACGTTGTCTCGGTCATGTTTTTACTTTATGTTATTGACTTTAATAGAAATGTAAAAACATAGGTATATATTTAAATGCATTTTTATACTAACGATAATTACTTTGTTATATGTGTTTCAATTAATTTTAATCGAAAAATGTGGCAATGAGAGGTTGTTATGGCATTAAAATTTGCATTAATATAGAACACTCTATTAAAATGTTTTCTCTATTGTAAAAAGCAGTATTCAACATACAAAATATAACTCACTGAGCTTACTATCAAATATCAGTAAAGTCGCATTCTGTTAAGATTGTTTCTCAATTACAAAATATTGAAGTACACCTAATAATCATTATAATACGTGATTGATTATATACTTGATTCAAGAATTTAATAAACAGAAAAAGGTTTTTTTCTTTTGTGAAATAAATATTATGAGTACTTTTAGCTTTATTACGACACAAAATATTTTATAAATTTATATAAATATTCTTTAAAATGAAAATTTTTCTTTTTCCTTAGAGAAACAAACGAAAGTGTCAATAAGATAATGAGCTAAAAAATAATAATAACAATAAATTATTACGGATTTTTTGACATCCAGATTCCTTGCAACTTCTGTTAATATATAGATGTATATATTTTTTTCCTTTCTGATAGTGTTAATAACATTTTAGTCATACATGTCTCATTTTACATTTTAAAAAATGAACAGTTATTGTTATTAAATGCTGATAATCATCAATACTGTTTGAATAGTCAAAAAATGATAGCATGAATAAAAAACACCGAAGGCATTTTGTGCCGCGTACAGACTCTTCTATAGATCATTATTTCAGTCATACATGTCTCATTTTATATTTTACAAAATGAACAGTTATTGTTATTAAATGCTCATAATCATCAATACTGTTTGAATAGTCAAACAATGATAGCATGCATGAAAAAAACCGAAAGAATTATGTGCTGTGTATATTTTTTTCTATACGCATGCCCTTATGAGAACAGACTGCAGTTTTAGTGTGCATCGAATGTTCCATTGATTTTTTTACCGAAACCGAATGTTCGCCGAAATTCGACAAAAACGAAAATTAAAACGAACTTTCGATCGGACTCTAATTAAAACAATTCGATAAAATTTTGACTAAATTCTTTATTGAAGAATAGCAGGCTTCGCCCGCTACGTTGTGGTTTCTCCAAACAAACCTTAGATCAAACGAAATATACTGGTGAATTTGATCTTGTGTTTTAAAGCAATATGAACCTTTACCTTAAATGTTGTTTCGCATTGTTTCAAAATGATACTAACGACATTGCGCTGTTATATTTTCTAATGTATTACACAAAATTTTATCTGTTAAAGGCCAACTCGTTTATTTAATCATTTATAGTGGATTTGCTAAAGAATGATGTAACGATATGAAGTATATTAAAATTGTCACTGAAACAATAACAATGCAAGTTCTATCTAAATCCATTCGGCAGAAACTTTTAAAAAGACTAGTGTTTCATAAATGGGTACAACGGATTACATAACTTCCCCCTTAAGTATATAACTAAGAAGCCTAGAACGATATGTTATATACAAAAACCTTCCCTCAAAAATTATCTAATTAACATTGCGAGTCCCATCAAAATTCGTTCAGCAGAACTAAAGTTATAAGCGCCCGGAACGAAATTTCCGTTACATTATTACCCTCCGTAGCAATAACATGTAATCTCAAACATACAGGGTGTCAAAAAAACTTTGACCTCGTCTTTTTTTTCTTAAATTTTGATCATAAACATATATTATAAATTACAAAGTTACTTAAAAAAAAGATACAGAATTTTATGAAATCGATTATAATTTTCTGAGAATTAAATTTGTATAAATACAACATTTAAATTTGTTTACGCTTCCCCCGTACAAAAAATGTATCATTGAATGTAATGTGCCGCATACACTAATAAGATCCTGTACAAAATTTCAGCATTTTATCATAAAAAGTCGTGCATATATGAAAATACATAAATGCTGACTTAAACCACTTTTAGGTGCCTGGATATGCGTTCGCAAAGGGGAAAAGTAATGTCTGAGGATCGCGTTTGAGATATTGTACACAAATTACGAAAGAAAACAGTGATTACAATAAATAAATTATATAATGCTATTTATTCGTATAAAAGCATCTAAACTGTGTAGAAATAATTACTCTACGCAAAGATTACACCGCTCATAGTCAGATATTTACATATGCAAACATTTCTAACCTGTTTGAAAATTCATTGACATTGCCATTTCCATGTTTATTCCATAATTCATCGTGTAAAATTTTACGGTATTTTTCAAGAAGCATAGTTTTGTAAGTTTGTAAATAAAAATAAAGATAAGAGCCATATTTCATTTGCTTACGATGCATTTCTACGTCGCGTTATCCGCACTCTAGCTGTAAACATTTACATTTTAATTTATGATTAACCACACACCAACTTTGCTTGAACACATCTCTGCGACTTTTAAAAATAAAATGCTGAAATTTGGTACATGTACCTTTTAGTTTATGGGGCACACTTTACTCACTGCACACTTCTTTGTACAAGGGCCGTATAAAAGTTTAAATTTTGTATTTCTTCAAATTTAATATTTCACAGTTTGAACATATTTCGTATGTTCCATGATTTTACTGTTTGTTCAAAATTTTAAATACGTCTATGCGACAATCTTGACACATGCTACGACAAATCTGAGCATCTGTTTTCAGATGTTCGTTTATTAAGCTTTTTAAATTAGTTCTAAAATCTATTAATATGTTATGTTTTAATTAAAATTCATTTTTGTGTCAGTTTTTTATTTTTAATGTAAATAACTTTGTTCATTTACAAAATTAATGCAAAATTATTTTAATGAACTTCTTTAATTGTAATAAAATAAAAACATGAAGAACGTATTTTTAAAAAGATTATTAATTAAAATATATATCGAATTAACAAATACATAGAATTTAATTAATGAACAAATGTACTTCAAGTGAAAACGCTCAATGCCATTTTAATTAAAGGCGCAGAATACTGCATTGGAAACAGTAGAAACCAGTTTTTTCCGTAAAGGAAGAGACTAATTTAGGAATACGAATGTACTTCAGACCATTTCAATTTCATATTTGAGAACTGTTTAAGGAATAAAAATTTTTTCGTTAAATATCTGCAGGTGCGCTGGTTAAAAAATTTAAAAAAATCAATGTTATGTTAAAAATGATGAAAGAAATCCATCCAACGAAATGACATTATTTTCTGTTTTCAGATATTCTACTTCAACGCGATCTCTTCAACCAGTTTTTCATTTGACTGAAGTAATCTTTTATTCCTATCCCCATCATGACCGAAACAGGAGAACTGCGTATACAAATCAAATAGAGCATGGTGTCGACGTTGAATGGACAATCTATAACTTCTTTTCTCTTTCTGATAAAGATGGCGTAGGCTACTTTAGTCGATTATTTTCTTTCGATGGTTACTCCTGGTTCTTGGGAATGTACCCAAATGGCGCTAGAGGCACCGATTCTCTTGGACATATTGATATATATCTAGAACTTAACAGAAATTTCTCAGATAATCCCATTAGAGTAGACTTTTCTATTGCCATTAAAACAGCGAACAGTCAGAAAGGTCACGAAAGGCATTTTACAAAAGACTTTAATGGGCAGAAGAGACATGAATTTCTTCGGTTCATGACGAGATCGGATCTTTCAATGAGAGTATCTGAACTCATATCTTCTGGTTCCCTCACTGTTGTTTGTACAATGAAGAGGATACGAAAAATTATGTGCACATCTGGCAGACGTACAAGTAAATCTTGCATGCCTTTTAAGTTGATTTATAAAGAAATCAAACCCAGGAATCTTAGTTAACCCGCATGATTTCTTTATCATCACTGGCTGAGAAAAAAATAATAATAAATATAATTACATATGTTTAGTGGAGTTCCATTATCTGTGTTTTATTATGATGAGTTGCGAAAAATAGCAAAATTCTGTTAACAGTCTGTAACCTATCTGTTAGCTTCGTAACTGATGTCATCCAGAGTTGAACCACCGCCCCCTGAATACTAAGCCTGCGCGCTAGGAGAGGAATGATGGATATCGTAGGTGGATTTTTTACAGCGATTATACGGTCCCTTGAATTTGAACACCAGTATTTTGTAAAAATTTTCTCCGCCTTCTTTTTCTGAGATTAAACAAGTCAAAGAAAACTTTAAAATCATACTGGTATCCTAATTCAGAGGACCGTACAATTGCTGAAAAAAATCCGCCTACGATAGCCATCATTTCCCTCCCAGCGCGCAGGCCTAGTATTCAGGGGGCTGTGGTTGGACGTTGGCCAATTAAGCCAGATATCTTGTGTTCAACTCCTGGCCTGGACCACTTTCATTTAGTCGGAAAATTTCTACCCGTAAGTTTTATATGCTGGATGAGCTCAAATGTTTCAACCTATTCAAAGCATCTATTAGAATATAGATAAATTTATCAGAATATTATATAAGAATTTATCAGATGTTTATCAGAATACTTTTTTTTCAAAATAAATCCAGCCTTAAATAAAATATATTTTTCTCTTTATTAGATAATAAAACTTTCTAATAAACTTTACAATCATACAACAAGCCGTATTTAAAATTTCAGATTGAAAATTATAGTTTCATAAATGTAACACCGCTACAAACATGAAGTTTCGAAATAAAATAATAATGCGTTTTTTGTTTAAGATAAAGTATTCAATATAAGTACTACTATTTCAAGTCAAAATTGCTATTATTATTTTAAATTTTGATATTCTTACTCTAAAATTTCTGATACAATGAATTACATAAAACAAGCTAAAATTTTTAAATATTACCAATCTGATATATATATTTTTAATATACAGTGACTGAAAATAATGAGGTGATATGTTAATATATTAAATGATTTTTATTTAAAATAACTTTAAAATTATTATTTTAGAATTGATTCCATGATTAGTTTCATCTAATATACATCAAGGAACAAGTGTAACAAATTCAAAATTATATCTTGTTTACTTAAAAAAATTGGTCTTTTTTTAACATTCTTATAGTAAAATAATAAAAATAATATAAATAATAAAAATAATATAAATAATAATAAATAAACATTTCCTGTAAATTCTATTACAAATGATTGTGGAACAAAGTCCATTCCAATCAATTGGAAATAATTTCTACTGTTAAATTTTTTACACAAACTAAACTTTCGGGTTAGTTTCCATATTAAATTGCTTAAAAATTTGTTACTTTATTCTATCTTTAACGTTTTGATCAGGCACGAAGTTTCAAATGATTCAGATCAAATAATTAGGATTTTTTTTTCTAATTTCGGCCAACTAATTAAAAAATTCATATTTCGTAAACGTGCGAACTTATTTTCATGAACACACTACTTACAAAGTGAGACATAAATGCTTAGTTTTGTAAATTTAATAAGATTTCAATATGTAATAAGAATTATTGAAGTAATATAAATATATATATATATATATATATATATATATATAATATTTTTAATCTATAAATATTTAAATTGTATTGATACACACATATTTCATATATGTATATACAAAATTGGTTTGCGCATTCTAGATGTATTTAACTACATTTAAAATCCATTATTATTATTCAAGGAGAGATGCGCTTGAAAAAGTCACACATTTCATAAAGCATTTGTATTTTAATAAGTGTGTCATTCCATGTCAACTGACCTAGACGCTCCCACTCGACCCCTTTCAAATTTTATATAATTGATACAAGACATGCATATAGGTATAAGATGGACATTTGCATACTGTCAGTGTCAGAAATAGTATAGTTGGGGCGCTAGGGGTCCTTTTGTAAAACTTACTATTTCATGGTCGCAGAAAAAACGAGGAAATCACCAAGTTTCTCATCTTATTGCTCATGATACAAGAAACCTTACTTATTGAAAATAGATGATCTAGTACAACTTTTTATGCTAAAAAACGTAATTAGAGTATTACAAATCACAAATCAACACCTTTGTCTTACTTGGCCTCAAAGTAGGCCATACGGCCTGTCGCGATGAATTTTACCCGTACTTTAACATGCTGTAACTACTAAAAACATTATTTTAAAATATTTAAAAACAGGACAATTGCACCATAATTTCTATAATTCAAATACAACATTTGCTATTTTCGACTTGTTTGTAACATCCTGATGACGTTCGAAGAAGCGAAATGAAACGTTGATGTTTAAATGTGGTTGTAAATTCACGATTTTAATGTATGTACCATTTAGCAAATGTTGTATTTGAATTATTATTTTAAAAGTTTGTCACTTTAACAATTAATTACCTATGAAGAGGTTTTAGAGTTGCTAGAGTTGTTTCTTTCCTGCTTAAATATTCATTAATTTATTCAGCTGTGAAATCTTCTAAAAAATTAAAATCATCAATTCCACCCAATTTTCAGAAACGTTTATCTCAAAAGGAACACTCCTGATATGATTACAGTTAGTACCACTAAAAAGAGCAGCTCTTAGTCTATAAGAAAAATATTATTTCATTTTGGGCCTCTTACATTTCGGGGAAAAATAATAATATTCAAAAGACCTATTTTACGCGACATTTGTTCTTCGAAGATCTTCTCTTTCAACAAATTTAACACAAATCTTTTTATTTATAATGATAAATGTATAATTAATTATCTACTGTTGTGGTCCATGATTGCTTCTGCTCTACCAGTCTGAATGATTGGTAACCGCGTCACCAAGGGGTCACGCCGATAGCCATGAAAGACTAGCTACTGGTTGAGTTTCTTTACTGCATGCTCACAAGCCTGAATGTGAGTATCTAAGAAGTTCTCAAGTTTATTATAGAAACTTCTTCTATGATCCTAAGCTTCAATTGGGTTGCTTCAGAGTTTCCATGTTGTAAAGAACATCTACTAATTGGTTCGGTTTATCAACACCAATTTGTTATTTGTTGAGAATACAAGAGTTTTAGGTAAACTGTATTGCTCATTCGTTGTTGTTGCTGTTGGAACTGGAACCGTAGCTATTATATGCTCTTCTGGAATCCAACAAAGGTCTTGTCTAGCGGGCCAATAAAACATTTTGGCAGCTCCATGAGAGTGCATAAAATTTATTAAGACATCACGCTCTTCAATTGATATTTCACGTACATATCCAGTCCACCAATTTCTGTCACACATACAGGCAATATACTGTCTACGCTGTATATTAGGGTGGAACGAAAATAATGGTTAATATTTTTTTTTTCAGTTAGAAATTTTCTATAGTCGGCAAAAGTTGCCTTTTGGGATTAGAATGAAGAATATAAAATTTTGTTGCTGTGCTAAATTATTTTCAGGTGCCGCAAAGAGCTTCAAAAATGACTTTTCTATGAAAAAACGATAAAAATTGCCTTTTTTTTTAAAAAGTTCTTTTCTTGATTATTAACATAATATACATATATTTTGTAAACAGAATATTCAAAATATGATACTTTTGCAGAAAACATGCACATTCTATATATTATGAATTTTTAGATGCCATTACAGAAAGAATTATTTTGTAGAATTTAGCGATTTTCACCATATTAAGTTTTATAAATTTTACAGTAACATATTCTTATAGTACTACATTCAAACGGAAGAAATGCAATCTTTAATTATCGTATCTTAGTAAAACAAATCATACTTATTTAGAAAAACCTTAAAAGAGTGAAACCTCCGATTAACGGACACCTATGTGTCCAAAAAAATGGTCTGAAAAAATGAGGTAACTGCAAGAGATTGGTTGTTAGTTATAACGAGAGGTTAATGTTGGCTGAGAAATTTTAATTTGGCCGTAAGAGAGGGGTGACCGCATATATTGGTGTCCGTTAAAAGAGGTTTGAAATGTTTTTAAAGGCAAAACGTTATTTTTAAGAAACATTAATTTTTCTCTAATGTCCATAGTAATCACACTTGGTCCATAATAATCACACTGCACATTGCATTGTTTTTTTTTTTTTTTCAAATCTTGGCATGATCTTTTGAAAATTTATTTTGTTTTTTATCAATGCATCTCTTGCAGAATGTGCTGCAAACTGACAAGAATGACTCGGTAACTACTTTAAAAATCCTTTGAACTGCTTGTGTGTGACATAGGGAAAAATTGAAGTTGACTCTCATGATCAAGTTCTTCTGCTTGCTTTATTTACTGCTTTAGTTTGTTGTCAGCAATATACATCGTCATAGAAGGTTATGTTACTTTAACATCATGCCATTGAATCATATCAATATAATCCGTGACATCAAAGTTTATGCATACAGGAATTAAAAATTTCTTAGGCCAACTTCACTTCCAGTCCTTGCTTTTGCAATTCGGCGTAATGCAAACTCCTTAATGGCTTCTATCACATGATAGCATTCAATGGAGTACATTCTCATGTGCAGCAAAGTATGCATTGCTTTGGCTGATTGGATCAATTACATTTTTATGAGTTACATTTTTATGAGGCAGTACCATCATATCCAATTGCAGCAATGTTTAAGTATTGGTTGTTGCCATTTAAAAATGTCATTATGTTGTCTTTTATACCTTTTCCAGTGCCAGAAATTGATTTTACGTGTCTTGAAAATTTTGATCCAAGTTCTGGACCAAGTGATATACGTTCTTCGAAAACAGTTATTTTGTAATACTTAGTTCCTTTCTTCTCTTGCACAATAGTCTTGTCTTTTCTTACATAAAAAAAAAACAATTACTTTCTGTAACTAGTTTTACAGTTTCTTCTACATATCTTTTTCGGTTCTTTATTTGTTCTCATATAATTTTCATTCTGTCAATACATTTCTGTCATACTTCTTTCTTCATCACTAATCAGACCAATATCCTGCAGAGCGGCGCTTGGAACTGTTACAGCAATTTTGTCTGATACTCAAGTTCGATCGCAAGTAGAAGCCACAAATCGCAGTTTCATGCGCATTTGACTATGATTTTGATTACTTCAGATTTCAGAGACACTGGACGTAGAGGCAATAAAAAAATTGGGATAGTATAGTGTTCTCTTCTGAACTTTGTTCTGTTTCTACCTCATTGTATACTATTTATGTTTCATTATTTTTGTAATTAAATGTATTACGAAGTAAGTTTACTATGTTTTCTGATAAAAAAGATTTAAAACTGATTAACACTGATTTAAAAGTTAACTTATGAAAACTATAGCCTATTGAAAAAAAAATTAAACATAATTGCGAAATTTGTCAAAATTTTAATAAAAACCTAAAGTTTGCCCTTCTTGCGGCACCTCTAAACATAATCCAATTACGCTGATATTTAATTTCCGTCTTTCTTTTTATCAAAAGCAACTTTTGAAAACTATAGCATATTGAAATTATTATTATTATTATTATTTACATTATTGCGAAAATTGTCAAAATTTTAATAAAAACCTAAACTTTACCCTTCTTGCGGCACCTGAAAACATAATCCAATTACGCTAATATTTAATTTCCGTCTTTATTTTGATCAAAGGCAACTTTTGAAAACTATAGCATTTTGAAATTTAAAAAAAAGTTTTTTCGTTCCACCCTACTGTATATCGGAAACGAATGTATAGTGAAATGCAGTCTTAGCACTCTTATCAACATGTGTTCTAAAGAATGGTACATCATTTGTTATTCTACTGACACGAACTTTTTTTTAATTTTCGGGTACAAAATGATGATGATGTTCTCTTGTGCCAGAAACTGTACATCCGCTTTTTAACGCGCTTCTTGGTCATCTTGTACTACTTCAATTTATTTTTTTTAAACGAAAATGAATTTAATTTGCTTTATGTTCTTTTTTTTTTTCACGGAATTTATTTAGGTCTGTCGGAGTTAAATTTTGGTCTTTAATTGGACTTTGAAAGCTTGCTCTTGCAGGCAACCGCTTTACAGTTCTTCCTATTCCGTCACGGGGTGATTTTCCATGGCTTGTGCCAAACAAATTCCACTCTGCAGAGATTCCAAAGTCATTCTGTTGATAACAAAGATTCAAAATATTTTTTAAATTCTTGCAGCATATCCGTCACTATGTATGCATAATGTATATGCAAAGAAAAAAACTCCATTCATAAAAATAAACTAATTTTCATACAGATAAACATATTTTCACAGTTCAAAAGTCTTATGTAAGGAATTTTAGGATGGACTTTGTTTAACAGTCAAATTCTTTGAAAAATAGAAATCTCGGAAAAACAGTGTAAAATAGGGTTTTTTTAATATCATTATTTTTCCACTATATATAAGAGGCCCAAAATGAGATAAAGTTTTCCTTATATATTAAAATAGGCTCTTTTTAGTGGTACTAACCGTAATCAAATCAAAAGTGTCCCTTTTGAGATATACTCTTCTGAAAATCGGGTAGAATTGGTGATTTTAATTTTTTATTAGATTTCGCAGCTGAATACATTAATGAATATTTAAGCAGGAAATAAACAACTTCAGCAGCTCTATAACATCTTCATAGGTAATATATTGCTAAAGTAACTAATATTTAAATTAATTTATTATGTAGATACAGCTTGTTAAAGAAAGGGTAAATTCACCGCGACAGGTCATATGTTCTACTTTGAACCCAAGTAATGACGAAGATAATGATTTGCTTTTTTTAATACTCCAATTATGTTTTTAGCACAAAATTTGTACAGGATCACCTATTTTTAATAAGTAAGATTTATTGTATCTTAAGAAATAAGAGGGCAAAAGTTGTGATTTCATCATTTTTTCTTCGACCATGAAATAGCCAATTTTACTAAAGCATCCGCAGGAGCTAGTCTTTCATGGCTATCGGGTGTGAGCTCTTGGTGACGCGGTTACCAATCATTCAGAATGGTAGTGCAAAAGCAACCATTTACCACAACAAGAGATAATTAACTATACATTTATCTTTGTAAATAAAAAGATTTGTGTTAAATCTGTTGAAAGCGAAGTTCTTCAAAGAAGAAATATCGTGTAAAATAGGTCTTTTGAATTTTATTATTTATCCCGAAAATGTAAGAGGCCGAAAATGAAATAAAGTTTTTCTTATAGATTAAGATCTGCTCTTTTCAGTGGTACTAACTGAAATCATATCAGTAGTGTCCCTTTTGAGATATACGCTTCTGAAAATTGGGTGGAATTGATGATTTTAAATTTTTAGAAGATTTCATAGCTGAATAAATTAATGAATATTTAAGCAGGAAAGAAATAACTCAAGCAGCTCTATGACATCTTCATAGGTAATTAATTGTTAAAGTGACAAACTTTTTAAATATTTTTTTTGGTAGTTACAGCATGTTAAAGTACGGGTAAAATTCATCGCGACAGGCCGTGTGGCCTACTTTGAGGCCAAGTAATGACAAAGGTATTGATTTGTGATTTGTAATACTCTAATTACTTTTTTTAGCACAAAAGTTGTACAAAATCACCTATTTTCAATAAGTAAGGTTTCTTGTATCATGAGCAATAAGATGGCAATCTTGGTGATTTCCTCGTTTTTTCTGCCGCCATGAAATAGTGAGTTTTACAAAAGGACCCCTAGCGCCCCAACTATACTATTTCTGACACTGACAGTTTGTAGATGGCCATCTTATACCTATATGTATGTTCTGTATCAATTGTATAAAAATTGAAGGGGGTCGAGCAGGAACTATGCCAAAATTTAGGCCACTTGACATGGAATGACCCAAATATTTGGTATTTTAAGTCTGCTGATCTCTGACACGTTAAGCTGTAAACTTCAGCAGTTAAACCAATTTAATATGAAATTTCAAATCCACAAGATTACTATTTTTTTGAATTATATGTAAATGACTATAACATTTTTTTCTTGACCATAACATTTTTTTCTTACCTTAGGAAAAAGATTAAGTAGTGGATTTAAATTAATTTTATCTTCATCTTTTTTGTCCACAATCAGATCCATACCGCCTCTTTTTTTTAATCTATCAAATTAAACTTTTAAATGAACTATATTTCTTAACAAGATTAGTAATACAATCCTTTAACTTTTTTATCTAATTAAAAGCTTTAGCAGTTTAATTAATTCGTTTTAAATAATTAAAACTAGGTGATCCAAACCGGATTATTTGATAATAGAATATAGGGGGAACCTATTTTTTTTAGAAGTCTAATATATTTTTAAATTTAATATACAATTTTAGATTGCAGACTAACAAAACCAAAAAGCATTTTTATATGAAAAATATCAATTATGTATTCAAATAAAGTGTTGAAGTTCATTAAAAAAGATATTTCCATATTAGCATGCCAGGAGTTAATAGCCGAAGAATTCGTCAAATATTTCGCTACTTAAACAATATTTATTAAATGTAATCTATATTACATGTAATCTCCGTTATTATGTTTTCACATTTGTTTCAACCATATAACTTTAAAATTAAAAGGTTATATTTTAATTTTTAAATTGATTTTTTATGCTGATATATATATATATATACATATATATATATATATATATATATATATATATATATATATATATATATATATATACAGCGTGTCCACGTATAACCTGACCGACCTTTATTTTCACAACCGTTGGTCCTAGATGCATACTTCCAATTACAAAAATGGTTTAAATAAGGTAAAGAATTACTTTTAAAGCGATTTGGGTCAAGAAAAACATTTATTTAAAAATTACGAAATTTAAATTTTTATACGGTCCCCCGGTCCTATAAGTGATATTTAGTAAAAATTTACTGTGACACTAACAAGTACGACAAAGAAAGTCCTATTCATCTAACATTAAAATTGACCGAGTTATGAAACTTTGAAATGCATGACTTATACCACTTTTTTGCATCTAAAAAGAGAAGATTTCGGCCATGCATTCAGGGGTCGTATATAAAGTACTTAAACTTATTTCAAGGTATCTGCGCTTTGAAAGAAATCGTACAACTAGTACGATTGAGATAATTTTTATTAAGTAAGTTTTAGATTAGTTAAAATAATTGTATTTTAACATATGTTTTATTTTGAAAGGATTTGAGGCTATGATTTCTTTTAACAAAAATTATGTTATTTTCATAAGGTTTTATTTAACTTGCAACGATTGTCTTTCCAGTTTAAAATTTGTACTCGAAGTTTAACTCACTTTTAAATGTCCGATCGAAGTTAAATTTTACATACTGACTTAAATCCGATGACAATGTAATATTATTATGATTTTCGACGCTTACTATCTTATACATACTTATTTTAGAGGATAACACAAAAAAAATTGGGATAGATTATCGTCAACAAGTTTAAGAAAGAGTTTTCGATTAGATAACATAAACCTGCGATGGTTGTGTTTTTTAACTTTTATAATTACGTTTTATGTATTTTTAACACTGAATAAAAAAATTACCTTTACTTTTAACCATCATGTCAGGATTTTTCGCAAATCGTAAATTTCAAGGTTAAAATTAGCGAAAAATCTGATACTATAAAATAGACGTAAGACTTTTTTATTCAGTTTAATTTTATTTAATTCAATAATTAATTCAATGTTTTGGCTTATACTGGTTTTCTTACAGCTAAACAGCTCAGGAGTCCGTTTTGAATTTCCCCTATCCTTATTATGTCAAAGCAGTGCGCAGTACTGCGGGATTTTCAGGTTCCTATGCAAATTTCACTCACTGCATACCGATTGGTAGACAAAAAATGACGAAAGCCTTTCATTGCTGACTAAAAGTGACTTACACCAGATGTATTTAGTTGATTCGTCAATGCTTGTAGTTAAAATGTACACCACGGAACAGTACGTAGAAATGGTATTACTTTATGGCCAGTATAATCGGAATGGACGAGAGGCTGCAAGGCAATGCGCAATTAAATTTCCAAATGATAACCATCCGTCTAAAAACATGATTTTAAATGTTGTAAAGCGCTTACGAGAAACGGGTAGCGTTAAAAAATATCCTCGATCTGGAAGCTCAAGTATGCATGTCTCTGACGAGGAGATTTTGGGATATGCTCTTGCGTATCCACAGTGTAGTGTTAGAGATATTAGTGAAGCTTCTGGCTGCTCAAAATCCCATGCATGGAACGTTTTAAATATACACGGAGCACATCCTTATCGACCGCGATTGGTACAAGCGTTTTTGTCAGCAGATGAAGATAGACGGTTCGATTTTAGCAATTTCATTATGAACAAGCTACAAACAGACTCGTCATTTCTGAATGACATTCTTTGAACAGATGAGTGCAAGTTTTCAAACGCTGGTGTTGTGAATAGGCAGAACACACACTTCTGGTCTGTGCAAAATCCGTATGTCATACGACCCAACAAGCATCAAATGCGATGGTCTGTTAACGTTTGGTGTGGCATCTGGAATGGAGCATTAGTGGGGACCTTCTTTTTTTATGGCACTTTAACAGGTACAAAGTATGTAAATCTGTTACGTGGACCATTATCTGACTTCTTAGATCATCATGTTTCATTAGCAGACCTCACCAAGATGTGGTTTTAACATGATGGGGCACTAGCCCACAAAACAGCCTCCTCCCGAACACTTCTACGTAGCATGTTTCAAGATAACATCATAGGTTATGGAAGCTTGGTAGAATGGCCTCCTCGATCGCCGGATCTAAATCCCCTCGATTTCTTTCTTTGGGGTTATTTAAAAAGCAAGATTTACGAAGTAGAATCAGTAAGTCGAGTAGATTTGCAGAATCGCATTCTATCCGCCGTCAGATGTGTCACGCCTGTAATGCTAAAAAATGTTCAAGACGAATTTCTGTCACGTGTCCGTCTATGTATTGTAGTCCAGGGAAGACACTTTGAACACATGTAGTGAGAAAGTTTGAAAGACGATATTTATTCACATTGTTTATTTCTATTTCGTTTTTATTTGAGTTACTTACTATGTTATTATTTCAAATTACTTTATTAAATTTATATGAGTTTGTGCAGTGTGATTTTATGTATTATACAAAATATACATTTTTATTTTCAATACCAGTGATTAGACAAATATTATACTGTTTTTTGACTTGAACAACAACATTTTTGTCATGATCATATCTAACTCTAAAACCTCCTTGTCTTTCTGATAGGGGATATATTCGCATATCCATTTGTATACGGTCCCCATACTATGCATGATAACTTTGAACTCAAATTTCTCAGTGAATATTGGTCGTACAGATACGGAACTTTTTCTGTTTACAATACTTTTGAATAAATAACACGATCCTAAATATAAGTATAGGGACCTGGGGGCTGTATAAAAATTTAGATTCTGTAATTCTTCACTAAATTGTTTTTTCGCTTCAAACTTTTTTTATCTTAACTCTGCACCTAATTTTGACCACTTTTGTAATTGGAAGTATGCATCTAGGACCAACGGTTGCGAAAATAAAGGTAGGTCAGGTTATACGTGGACACGCTGTATATATATATATATATATATATATATATATATTACGTATTAAAATACGTACTAATACTAATACTAATAATTAATACGTATTAAAACGGGACAAAAATAATCTTGAAAAGTGCATGTAAAGTTAGTTTCACCTTTTTCTTCTTATAAATTTTGGCAGGCTCTTATATTTTTATGTTAAAATATATGCGGATCAGAATATGATTTCTCATTGTAAGTGTAACTACCTGTAAAACTTTTCATATAACCTAATAAAATGTTATAAAAAATTTCTTACATAGATTTTAAAACTGAAGTTTTCTCCTAATTAAGCTGCAATTGGTTTCTATTATTTTTTTCCATATGCTCGTATATATTTCAGCAAAACTTTCATCAATTATCATTAAGTGAACTTATAGATAGTTTTGCCAGGTGTCCTGATTGACTCGGGAAATTCCGAATTTCAAGGGCTCCAAGACCCATCAAACGGAACGCCAAATGCCTAGATTTTTCATGCTGTACAAATTGTTTTAATTTTTATTTAATACCAGCCTATTTGTTACATCGCATAGAGAAAAACATAATGCAGAAAAACGCATGAAAACAGAACTTGTCTGTAATGATAAATTTTTATAGTCATTCTGAAAAGCAGAAATTTACCGTACAAATTAAGCAGATTAGATAATAACCTGTCTAGAACCGAATATTTTTACTATCCCTAGCAAATTTGTTTCACGGTTTTTTTTCTGTACTTCGTTCTGTGTTAACGGAACCCATTTATAACGTAATCCTGTCTTAAACGTACAATATCCATGGTCTGTACAGAGGGAGTGCCATAAAATCCCATTTTTCATCGCTCAATTACAAATCTCCAAAACGGAATTTTTGTTTTCAGTCTCTAAAGATTCCGATTTCACAGATTTTACTGTCTAAGATTAGTCTGTTTATTTAAGATGGTGAATCTACTGAGACGTAATCTCAAGTGACCAAAAAAAATGTCAGTTTTAAGCGGGTTTCCGTCATGGAATGTAGATTTGCATGGCATTCCTTTCGCAAGACCGTTATTTTTTTTTTTGCATTTAAGACAGAATTCTGATGTATGAAGGTTAAATTTTTATAGCATTTGCTGTATTCTATGTCTCAATTTAGAAGCCGCTGTCCCGCTTTTTCTGTCTACCTGTCCCATTTTTGTGTCAGTGTACTTGGACACAACTTGTAGAACAAAATTTCCTGTATCATCTGTATCATCTGTAAATTCTGTATCATCCAATCCAAAGTAATACATTGTTTTATTGCATATTGTTTTCATAAATTATTGTTTAATTTTTCATAACCTTTAGCATAACCAACAAGAACGAAAATCATGCGTCAAGTATAGATTTTGTAACACTTTCCAACACCATAATTTTGCAAATCTTTACCGTAAGGTGCAAGATGATATCTAACTAAAAAATTTTGAAAACGTATAACATATATAAAAATCCAATTTCAGGAATTACCAACAATATTCGGAAAAAAAAAATCAGAGCTATTTTATGCAGCCCTGCATATTATTTATATATTTGTATATATACTAAATATAATGCTAAATTTTAGTTAAGTAAGGAAACGCGTAGCACAGTTTAAAATTTCCCTTCTGCAATTTCCGACAATAAACGGAAATGCACTCGAGAACTTTTGTGTTGCCATGTATACAATCTATACAATTTATACACACCAAGTAATAAACAAAAAATGAGTTAAATTTAAAAACGCGCTTAGCAACAGAAAAATCATTCCCAGTAATTATGATTAATAAGCAGTACTTTAACAGAATTGTTTTGTGTGTCCCTGTAAATGAACGATTAAAGCTATACACACAATATTCTAAAGTAAGCCTCTTGTAATCCCCATTAGTTATATATATCAATTTCAATATGTTTGAAACTTGTAACATCATTAAAATAAACCGCAAATAATTTTTCCCCATAGACCGCAATGTAACGAAATTATTTTGAGTGTCCTTGTAAAAAAATTATAAGTGCTACACATTTCATTTTCAATACCGATCATGTCACAGTAAGCCTCAATAACATATATCAATTGCATGACGATCCGAGCCCGTTTACGCGAGTTAGAGTCCGGATAGACAGACAGACCGAATTCAGAAACACTTTTCAACTATTGTTGGAAAGTGTTAAAAAAGGAACTTTCATCATTTGATTCTGCAGCACTACACTCAGTTTGAATATTTTCCGTTTGATCTTGTTTAATATCTCTTATATATGCTTTATTAGATACTTATTATATTCACTAGAAAAAAAAAATTAAACACCGTATTTCAATTCGGAAATAATCCTTGAAATCTAGTTACTTTAAATAATTTTTATTTCTGAAAATAATCGTAAGCGATTCCCTGAAAAATATTTTAACTACTTTAAAAGTGAAAAAAATATGTATCAAATTAGAGTGACTTTTATAAGACGGTATCCCTTCCTCTCATTTAAATTGTTAAATATCAGTTGACAGTGTAATATATACACTGATACCGGTATATATATATATTTAACATTTTCTAACATCCTTGAAAGTGCTTGAATTCTGTTTATTATATGAAGTTTTTCTTTTTCGGAGTCAGAATTATAGTAGAAATGCTGAGATCGTTATTTATTCTGTATAGTTTCTTGAGATGAATTATTGCATATTTCCCTCTGAAAGTAGTTCTTTTTAATAGTAACACTTTTTACTCAACTGCACAAAAAAATTGTTAGTCATGAAAACTTTTTATCTGCTTTGCATTGTTGTTAAATATTGATTTCTGAATATGCCAAGTATACAATATGCATGAAAGGTTTTTTTATGTTAAAACTAATTTACGAATTTTCTTAACGGTGGAATTTAAAATTAATCTCAGTCTTTAATAATATAGACAATATTTTAATCATATGTTAATTACAAGTATTTTTAAGGATTTTATTAATATAAGTTTTTATGATGTTGAAATATTAATCTTCATCTGTATATGTTGGAATGAATTAGGTTTATATACACACAAATGTTTAAAAATGATTTTGATTGTTTTCGTTTATATTTATTATTTTTTATTATGTAGGAGAAAGTAGGGTAAAATTGGATACCTTATTAGTTGTTTCTCGAAGAAGAAATGTCCGACAGTATTTAATAAAACTGCGTGTTAAACAATCTGCGTTTAACCTTGCACAATAATATCATTACTAATATGATATTTTATTCCTTTTTTTTAAACACGCTTTTCTACAAAAGGTGAACTCATTCGGTTTTAACTCACGGATGGAGGTATGATTGCATGAATATGTTAATCTCAAAATTTCGACTTTCTTCTGAAAATGTACAAACAAATTTGTCATACACATATTACTAAATATCTTAACTATAATAATTTAAAAGT
Source organism: Maratus michaelseni (assembly GCA_963931845.1). Taxonomy (NCBI): domain Eukaryota; kingdom Metazoa; phylum Arthropoda; class Arachnida; order Araneae; family Salticidae; genus Maratus; species Maratus michaelseni. The sequence goes on from OZ007596.1 coordinate 185,409,123, forward strand.
AAGCCTAGTAATAGTTTATTAAAATACAAAATTATAATTATTTCTATTAATTATAACAAAAAATTGAGAAATGACAGAAAAGTAATACTCACCACTTTACGAGCTTTATATAAACCATAATCCCCATTGTCCTTGAAATTTCGCTTGTTTTTCCTACAAACGCCGTATTCCGGTACTTCAAGAATTATTTGTCTATCATTTTTACACCATTTACGATATCCGTCTGCTGGGAAGATTCAGGAATAAATTAATACTTGTTACGATTTCCCTAATAGGTAACCCCAAACACCTACTGGCTGTGTCAGCATTTTTCTAACTTTCGGTGGATAGCTTAGGCTGCCAATTAATTAAAATATTATCGTAATTTCTAAATGTAATAAATAGTGTAAACAAAAACATTTACTCTAAAATTAATAGCATCTGTACTAAGACGCTTTGTGTGAATTCGAAAAAAATCCAGTCTACGAATTGTTGGTTGTCTAATTAGTGAAATCACTAATAAAATCAGAGCAACCTCATAAAACTTCTCTCAAAATAACCTATAAAGAGAAAATCAAATGATGGATTAATTAATTAAACACAGAATTAAATTTAATAACATAAAAGTTTATTTACACTATTAACAGAAATTTAAAAAAAGAAATAAACACTATATATTACTCAACTAACACGTAGCTCAACTCATATTGAAATGCTTTCTGATATGGAAGAATCCCTAGTTGTGATTGTTTGCAGACAACTGCATTTTTACCTTGATGGAAATAATAATCATAAACAACAACATTAGTTACATTACCCATAAATTTATAATTTTCATAATATAAAGTATTAATTATTTAATTAAATGCATTCCAAGTCCCACATTCTGTACAATGGTCTAATGTTATTTATATTCATTAACACATGAACTAATATAAATATGAATAATACCTTGTAATCTTTTCCTGGAACGGAATGTAACTGTAAGCATCTCAGTAATTCTTGGGAACTTCAGAACGTCACAGGCACTAAATTAAAAATAATTATTTAGCGTGGACTCGAAGGTCAAACTTTATACTCTCATTGAGAGTTAAAAATCTTTTTAATTTGAATAGAGCACTATATTATCTTCCATACAGAAGAAAGCATCGCTGTGTCATAAAAGAAAATGCATTCCTATGTTTATTCTAACACGAACTTAGAGCATAGTGCGTTCAGAGAGTCACGATCGAGGTCGATACCGCCCAGTGAGTGACTAGTAAGTCAGTAAATCAGTGAAAGAGTGTCTTCAAAAACTTAAGACACTATATTATATTCTAGGTGTATTAGAAAATACCACCTGTAGGAACAGTCCCCTTAACCTAGAGAACCCTAATCACTTCTCCCATTTTATCAAGTTTGACAATCTGAGCCGATCTGCTAACCCCTGAGTTTCCCTTGGTAATAGGTGTGGCTTCTGTAACGAGCTTTCCCTTCCCTCTAGTTTGCGACCACCTATAACATATCCCCTTCATAAATCTACCTGCCATAAATCTTTCATTTTATAATTTTATAAGATATTATTTTTATAAGATTATCTGTAGACTCGTTAGAGCCCTGGCTGGAATAATTATTTTTACTCCAATTTATTTAACATTGTGTCACTATGAAGAATACAAAAGAACTTAGTATTCATCAAGTTGTATAAAAATTAAATATCATATTCAGTTAACAGAATAAATTAATATTATTTTATTTTATTTTATTTTATTGTTTGTGAAAAGTGCCATTCTTGTGATATTGATGGCTGAACATCGTTTTACACTGAGTTTGCGCAACAGCAAAATGGATGTTCAGGAATCTGGGTTATTACCACAGCACTGGTATTACGCCGAGAGGACGAGAATCAAAACGCAGACTTTAAAAATGCACCTGGAACATTTTTTATTAAAGTGACATAAAGGCTTTAATCAATATGCTACACACGATAATATAAACATTCTTGTTAATCCCAAATACCTTCATATTTAAATATATAAATAATTAGTATACATTAAAACTCAAAAAAAAATACAATAAACTTACCATCATATAAACTATGCAAATGTCAGTTTGCAGTTTACGCAATGGTCGCTTCTTCTTGCGTAGAACTGAGTATGTTGGCCAATATGCTCTATAGGGCTGTTCATATCGAGTCAACTCCGACAATACGATTTGAATCTACTTTCTCCTACATATATTTTTATGTTCTGAATTAATAATGCACTTTAAAGTTAATATCATGACAACGTTAGGTAACACGGCAACAGCAGATTGTTGTTACTGCAATGTCATTTTCGACGCTGAAAACATATCATCGCACCAGAAGAAGTGTATGGACAGACCCATAAAGTGCCCGGATTGTTTCGAAGTCGTTCTGCTGCGGAAGTGGTTAGATGATCACGAATGTCAAAATGAAAAAACACAAGGTAACCCGTGAAGTTTATATTTTTGAATGAAATATTCAGGTTCATTTTTATCCTATAATTTTATTCTTAGAACTTTGTAATATATATAAAATTGAATATGTAAATTCAAAAGTTATATAAGCTACATAAGTTTTTTTTTTTTTTTTTTTTTTTTTTTTTTTTCAAAAGATACATCGTCAAATATTTTTACAATTACATCTGTATATGCGTTACAATAACAACAGTGTTATGTATGCGCCGAACTATGCTCACTAAATTAAGCCAAGTGTCTGTAAAAGTACAGCAATGACATAATTTAAAGACTAAAAAATAAAACATAAATAAAAATAAAGACTGAAATATATATATATATTTTAAATAAGCTTTTATCAATTAATAGTTGAATATAATAAAATTATTATATATTGAGAAAACAATTTAGATATTCTGAATAGGTAGTTTTAAATTATGCATTTTTTAAAATTTATATATATATATATATATATATATATATATATATATATATAAGGGCAATCGTTCATGCTTTCTACTAAGTATATATCAAAGCAATGCATTTTCGATATTTGCGGTCCACGTCAATAAAAGTATTTTCAACTGGAATTTAATGGAAAATATGGATTGCATTCACGCCGTTAGTCGTAATTTTTATGATAATTAATGTATGTTGATTAAAGAAAGTTTTTAAAAAGGAATATTTATAAAATGAACTATTTTCGCTTTTATATTTATTCAACATAATTTTGTCAACTTTTGTTCATGGTGGTTAATTATTATACAGGGTGATTTTTTTAAAGTTGTGAAAGTAAAACACTATAAAAAAAGAACCACTGATCCAAATGTCCTGAAATTTCACCAGTATGCTCCCAAAGCAATGGGAATTTTTTGGTATGGTTTAAAAAAACTTAAAATCGCACCGACAGATAGCGCTGTAAGGTAGCAGAAACAAAGAATATCGTATGTGGGAGGAAAACAATGGGCGGTACTTTGAAAAACCATCTTCCGTAGGCCCTCTGTCGTCATTGGACCTTTTCTTAAATTTTTAAGTGTCCTAAATCTCTTAAGAGCAGTTGCTGCGTTGTCATTATTCTTATAACACAGTTTCACTAACAACGCACGGTCCGTCAATGGCGCAGTCATTGCGAGGATTTCCGTAGAATAATGAACACGAGCTGTGCGTACTTCACGTTCTTATCGCCAATGTGCGTGCGCCTAGCGTAAGTTCGTCTCCCGACTTTACTGCATGTACAGCGCCATCTGTCGGTCCGATTTTAAGTTTTTTAACCACGCCTAAAAAAATCCCATTGCTTTAGGAGCATAGTGGTGAAATTTTAGGTCATTTGGATCAGTGGTTTTTTTTGTTATGGAGTTTTACTTTCACAACTTAAAAAAAAATCACCCTGTATATATTGGGCTATTAATAAAGGTTTGTAAAACTCATCCTTCTAAGTAATGATTGCGCAATCTGTAGATGTTTACGATTCGTATAGCAAAAAATGGACTAAATATATAGAAAGATCACGCGTGCACTCGCATTCATACGAGAATATTGCGGCGATTGGTTAAAAGCATTGATCGTACATAACAAAATGTTCCTATTGCAATAAATTGTATCTTGCTTACATGTGTTATTTTATTTGCATCTTCTTCATAATGCCACATTTCTGGACTCAAAAAGTGATGTATTTAAGCCATTGAATGGACATCGAAAAGTACATTTCAGGGATTGTAATAAACATTTTTGAACGCATAAAACATCATTTCATACTAAATCGCTGGCTATATACACATTTGTAATTGACTTCTTTTTTAAAAATGTCGTCACTAGGGTGCTGCTATATTCACTGTTATATAAAGAAGAACAGTTGTTTTACCTATAGGTAACCACTTCTAAATTTTTTTAGACATTCATTCAAAATTTATTTGAGTGCATTCAGATTTTTGTTTACACCCTGTACATACTCAAAACCGAAAAAAAATCACTTCTGAAATAACTCTGGGTAAATTTTTATTTTATATAAAAATAAGATGGCAAAATTTATTCATATACACTCCAGACTCTTTATATTTGTTTCTTTATTAGGTGAAGGCTGCACCTCAGAATCCTGCATTAATCTTTATGAGAAGAGGGTTCTTCATGATCTCAAAGAATTATTGCTCAAGAAACAGGACTGCGATGTGGTCGTCAAAGTAAAATGGCGGAAATTCCTGGCACACAGAAATATACTTAAAGCTCGTTCCCCAGTCTTTTAATCCATTTTTCAACATGATGAAGTGGAAAATACTACCTGCACTGTTGAAATCGATGATTGCGATCCTTTCTCTTTTTCAGACTTTCTATGCTTCCTCTATTGTGGAGAGGTAGGAATGATTTCAAAGGAAAATGTTTTTAGCCTTTTCAATGCGGCCGACAAATATGAAGTTCTGGATCTCAGAGCGAAGTGCATGGAGTTCATGATAAATAATCTATCCGTTGACACTTTTTGTGATACTATTAGTTTAGCTCTTCGGCATTCAGAAACTGATCTGCTCAATTTAACCACCGATTATTTTGCAAAGAATGCTCCAAAAATTGTTACGACACCCGAATGGCAATCTTTTTTAGCTGAAAATCCAACAGTGAGTAATGAGTTACTGGTCAAACTGTTGGTAAACAATCAGAGTTCGAACAATCCAAACAAATCACTAACATCCTCAAAAAAGCCAGGTAATGTCACATGTAGGATATTCTAATTTCTAAAAGATGTACTTTCCTGCAGACATCCTGTGAACTTTCTAAGGAGATTTAACTATCCCACTTGTAGATATCCCGTGGAAGTCAGTAATAAGCCATTTTAACGATCTTTCAAGACATCCATATGACAATCATAACTTTTGAGTTTATGTAATACATTAAGAACAAATTTAGTATGGTTTCTGAAACTTTTAGGAAAATTTTGAGAACATTCAGTTCGTCCTTGAAGATATTGCAAAACGAAATTAATGATTCTACTTCGAATCAGGATCTTAATCCTACTAAGAAATTTCTCATTAATTTACACATCAAATAAAAAGGTTCAGATAAGTAAAACTAACAAATTATTTATTATAACCATGCAAAAGCCTGGTTCAGAAAATAGCTGGTTATACCGCCAGCCACTCGGTTCAAGGTTACATCTCAAATCAGAATTAAAACTGAAAATAACAAACGCAAGGGTTACAATAATTATTATTGGCGACGCCTAATCTCGCCAATCAAAACAACAGAAAGGGGTATTTTACACACTGCCCCCGGATGAACAATTACTATTGTTCATCATTCAAGTTAAATTTCTAAAAAATTTTAAAATACATTGATAAGATAAAAATAGAACATACTTACAATAAGGAATAATACTCACAGGAGTTAATACTGAAACTAAAATAAACAAAATAATGGGATTAGAAAACGTTAATAATAAGAAAATACAAATGTTCATGATAATGTTCATAAAAAATCTTTACTCCATAACATCTAGTTCCAGTTTGTAAATCAATTGGATTGGTCTTCTTATCACACCGGAAACAGTCCGAATGGCACATGATCTAATTTTTGAATCTCTTCCTAAAAACAGTTCTGTTATTCGTCCACATTTCCACATGTGCTTTGGAGTTTTATCCTCATTAATCAACACAACATCTCCAATTTCGAATTCAGTTGGAGTTTTGACTGGAACTGTAAAATTAGCAGAACGCAGATCTAGTAAATATTCCTGCCTCCAACGTTTCCAAAAATGGTTTAAAACTTGATCTCGATATCTCAAAATTTTTGTCAGTGTTATTTTATTCGATTTAGTTTCTGAAACACAATGAAGATCTGGTAGAGAATTTATTCGCTTGCCAATCAAAAAATGAGAAGGTGTAAGTGGAAGCGGTTCACTGTTTTCTTCATAGACATACGTCAATGGACGACCATTAATCACAGCCTCAATTTCGGTCAAAGTGGTTTGAATTTCTTCAAATGAGAGACAAGATCTACCGAGAACTTTCTTCAACGGAGTTTTTACTGAACGAACCATTCGTTCCCAAAATCTCTTTTTCAAAAAATCAATTTCGCGATTAAATACAGATAACTGAGTTTGTTTTATCCAATAAATTTCTGCCTTTTCAATTTCTGGAGCTGTCAGCTCACCTGAAATTTTAATTTTACTTTTGTTGATATTATTTAAAAATATTAAAATCCATGCTGTGATGTTAAGTAATTTTGAAATATTACTAAAATTTTCTAATTTTAACAATGCTTCTGGAGGTACAACACCTACTGTACAAGATATGTGGTCAGAACTCAACTTCGACGATTTTCTTTCATTCAAAGTGCTTTGATTTAATATGTTTACGTTAAATGGTACCTTTTCAGGTTTTGGCCAACTGTCCTTTGGTAATGATAACCATTCAGGACCATAATACCATAATTTATTTTGAGTGAGGTTATGTAAATTCTCGCCTCTAGTAAGAAGATCACTCGGGTTATCCTTACCCGGGATATATTTCCACAATTTCGGATCAGTCAAAGACTGTATTTCTACAACCCTGTTAGCCACAAAGCGCTTCCAATTACTGGCTGATCCTTTTATCCAGTATAACGTAATAGTGGAGTCTGACCAGATATGCATTTCCAAATTTTGAAAATTAAATACATTTTTTAAATATTTAGACATCCTAGCAGCTATTAATGCCCCCATTAATTCAAGACGAGGGATTGTCAAACACTTAATCGGGGAAACTCTAGATTTTGCCGAAATAAGACTGGTCATAATTTCATTATTACTTGTGATATATCGAAAATAAGCTACAGCCCCATAAGCCTTAGGGCTGGCATCGGAAAAATATGAATTTCAATTGGGTCCGAAAATTCTAAGCCCTGCGGAAAATATTTGCGGGGAACCTCAAATTTATCTAAATGTTCGATTTCTAAACACCAATTTTCCCATTCAATTATTAAATCATCAGGGAATTTTTCATCCCATTCCAATCGCCTTTTCCATGTTTCCTGTAGCAAACTTTTCATACGAATAGAAAATGGAGCAATGAATCCAATCGGATCAAAGATTTTTAACATGGCTTTAAGAACAACGCGTTTCGTTGGATTGAATTTCCATTCATCAGGAAAGGATTGTACATCAAAACGTAAAATATCCCAATTGGTATCCCATAATAATCCCAAAATCTTTAAAGAATTATTCGAATTTTCTTCTGAGTCACATAATTTATTTTCCTCCCATATTTTTCTAAGTTTAACAGAATTAGTATTGAATTTTTGCAAATTCATACCAGCTTCCCTAAAAATATCCGAAGCGGTTGATGATAGATAAAAAGCGTCTTCATCAGATTTTGACCCCGTTATTAAATCATCTACGTATAAAGATGAATTCAAGATCTTAACAACTTCAGGATGATCAATATATTTCCGAATATGATATCTAATCGTTGCAGCCAAAATAAAGGGACTGCAAGTTACCCCAAAAGCTGCTCGAGTAAATCTCAAAAAAGTTAAGTTATAATTTTCGTCACCAAACCACAAAAATTTTAAATAATCCTATCCTCTTCTGATATCCCAATTTGCAAAAAGGCCTTTTCTAAATCAGCGCAAAATGCAATATTATTTTTTCTAAAATTCATTATACCATCAAGTATGTTAGGATTAAGATTAGGACCTGGATATAAACAGTCATTTAAAGAATTTAAATGCTTTTCTTTAGAAGAAGCATCGAAAACCATCCTCACTTTGGTAGTTAATTTATCCTCTCTTAAAACTGGTCTATGAGGCATAAAATACCCATTCTCAATTATTCTATCAGGGCAGTCTTCTACAATTCCGGTAGTTTTTTGTTCCAATACAATAGCCTTATATTTTTTACATAAGTCTTTATCCTTTTCGAGTTTACGATTTAATTCGTTAAAACGATTCCTTGCTATTATAAAATTATTATCTACTCTAGTTTTCTCATCCTTCCACAATAAACCCGTTTCGTACCTATTATTTACAAATTTTAAATTATTCTCAAATTTATTCACAATTTCCCTATCCATATCTGAAATATTTTCATTTGGTTGCGTAATACCCAAAGATTCAATTTCCCATAAAAATTTCAAATCCTCTCTCTCTAGATTTACAACGGACAGATTTAAAACAGATGCGTATTTCAAATTCTTTTTTTCATCCTCATAGAACCCACATAATGAATGTCCGAATAAACTTTCACATAAAAATAGAGATTTAGTTATTTTTTGCACTTTTCCCTCGTGACAGATTTGATAAAAATAATCCGCTCCAATTAATATATTTATTTGAGAATCGCATGGCGCGGCAAAATTCGACAACTGGTAAGGAGCCAATTTGTCTTTTATCTGTTTGTTGAGAAGTGGGGGATGAATCGTTGCGTTAGAAATTACGTCTGTTACTAAAGCTTCAATAAAAATGAAACGCGATTTGTCTTCAACATGAGATAATTTTAATTGCACAACATCATAAGTTTTTATTTGTGGCTTAATAGCTGCAAAGGAAAAAATCTGAAGTTTTTCTCTACGAATAATTCGTGGATTTAATTTTGAAACTAATTCCTGGGTCACAAAAGATTTTTGACTACCTAAATCATATAAACATAAGGAAAGTTCAGAATTTATTCCAGATTCCACTTTTACGCAAGCTGTTTGTAAAATAACCTCTTTAAAAGAATTTTCATTTGAATTTACTTTACAATGAGAAATCGAAGTGATTACAGAGTCTGCTGATTTGATTTCTTTCGGGACAGTTTGATTAGAATTCCTATTTAAACAAACCGAAAAATGGTGAAAATTGCTATTGCAATATTTACAGTGTTCAGAATTAAATTTACACTTGGCCGACACATGAAATTTTCGAAAACAAACAAAGCAACGTCCGTGGATGCGCAGTTTTTGATGAATAGAACAATCTTTACATGATTTAGAATCGTGATCATTTTCACAAAATATAAAAACGTTTTTTACATTAGTAGCCAATGCAGAGGCTGAAGGAATGTCGCGTTTATAATTATTCAACTGTTTATAATTGTTATTATACTTTGTATTTTTAGCACGAAAACTATTTTCAAAGTTCTGCAGTGTCATCGTAGCTTCTCGAGATTGCACTTCGTTTTTAATGAAGAAAAGAAGCTCTTCGATCTCCATTTTATCAGTATTGGCTCTTTTACGATTAAAATCTAGTGCTATTTCAGAAGGTATTAATTTCATTAAAATCGGACAGAGAAGGTGACCTTAACTTCCTGACGTAACACCAAGAGAATTTAAATTTCTTATTTGAATTTCGCAATTATCATACATTCTCGTAATTCTTTAACATTCGAAGCATTCTTTACCTGTTTTAAATTTAACAATTTACTCATATGAGCATTGATAACTAGGTCGCTACGACCATAGTGATCTTTTAACAAATCAACAGCAGCTTTGAAATTTTCCTCGGAAAGTGAAAAACCTGCAACAGCATTATAGGCACTGCCTCCAAGCAGGGATTTTAAATATACGAATTTATCAATTGGGGTTAAATTAGAAATATTCTCAATAGCATTAGAAAATTGCCCCCAAAATTCGAGCCAAGAACTGCTATCACCATAAAATTTGTTTATTGTTAGCTTCGGCAAGTTCATAGATTTCTCTATATTTCCGTTTTGAGAAACGGAATCATTTTTCATAAAATTTTGAAAAGCGTTATTTTGGTTTTGGGAGTTGCGTTCACGTAAGAACTCCGTTATTTTGTAACGCGATTCGATAATTTTTTCACTATAGCTTTCTGAGCTTTCGATTTCTTTTTCGAAATCTGCATCAGCGATTTCGTCTTGTATGTCAGAATTTAATTTTTTTAATGTTTCGTATTTTTCACTTAACTGATCTTTACAGATATTTAACATATCAAACTTGTTTTCTAATGACATAGAGTCATCTTCAAGAATTGTACATATTTTAGTACACAACTTTGTTGTTTGTGTTCGTAAACCAGAACGCTTCTTTTTTAAAGTATCTATAGTAGACATATCAATTTTATTTTACAGTTCAACAAGAATATAAATTAGACTGAGCTTACCTCAAGTTTTCAGAGAACCATTTATCAAGAACAAATCATAAATCCAGTGCAGACATCAGGTCACGGGACGCCAGAAATAAAGATAATGCAAAACGAAATTAATGATTCTACTTCGAATCAGGATCTTAATCATACTAAGAAATTTCTCATTATTTTACACATCAAATAAAAAGGTTCAGATAAGTAAAACTAACAAATTATTTATTATAACCATGCAAAAGCCTGGTTCAGAAAATAGCTGGTTATACCGCCAGCCACTCGGTTCAAGGTTACATCTCAAATCAGAATTAAAACTGAAAAACAACAAACGCAAGGGTTACAATAATTATTATTGGCGACGCCTAATCTCGCCAATCAAAACAACAGAAAGGGGGATTTTACGGTCCTTATGCAATAATAAGTTTTTATTTAGACATGTTTATTTTATTAATGATAAAAATAGAACAATTTTTGAAATTCGCTGGATAGTTTTACAAGTTTTTGTGATATGTATCAGGTAATAATTATATGCTTACGGCACGTAAATAAATTGATTACCGAACCTTCCAGGATAACTTCTGGGACTTTTAAAATGTTCCGATGCAAATATTGAATTGTTATTTTGAATCATATAATATTTCCCCATTTTAATGTAACTGCAATCTATCTATAAGTAAGCATGCTAATCTCATGTTGATACTGTCCAATCTCTCAAATCCGCTTGCCTTAGGATTTAAAGTTTTTCAAAGTTTTTCTTTTTTAGAAAACTTTTATAATTTATTTAAAAAAAACTATTTCTAAGAAGTATAAAACTTATCTCTATATTTTTCAGAGAAACAAATAATAGTATATGTAAATATAAAAAGCGTAACAGAGATATCAAGGAGTCGTAATTTTTTTATTGTAGATTTCAGAGAGTTATAGCTTTTTAACCGGTTTGGAACGAGTTTCCAGGACATAACTTTTATTTTTGACGACCACTTTTTCCGAATAATAATGTTTGCCTCATTTAATTTCAGAAATTCTGATTATGTCAAGCAAAGATTGCTATTAGGAAATAGGATGTGATGCTCGTCCCGAAGGATTTTTTGAGTATCCTAAAAGAAATTTGCTCTACTGTTCTTCAGTACTGCTCTACTGTTTCAGAGTTCTTCTCAGAAAACATGTAAATAAAGATTAATAAAAAAGGATAGAGAAAATAAAAATAAGATTTAAATGAAAGATCAGAGAGCGAAACTTTATTTTACTAGTATAGATCCTACAACACACATATGAATTTTTTAACTTAAAATTACCGATATATACAAGTGCGTGTGCATGTATATGCTTATTCCAGAAGAAATAATACTATAAACTACGGGTTTCGTTGACGTTAGTCAACCTACGGAAACATGAGTATAAGAAATATAAGTGATGATTTTCAATGAAGGAGAATAGCTCAGCAAAAATATTATGTACAGCTAAAGCACCATAAAACACATATTTAAATACAGATTTTGTCCATAACAAGGAACATCCAAATAATGATCATTGAAAATTCTCACGACTTTTCAGTTCGATTGGATGTTAGTAATTTAATTCTGTAAATATTAAAGGTGAATATTCAGAATATACCAATATTTAATTTATAGGTTAAAAAAATAAGCTTCAATTTACGCACTATGTTTATCCATTTATGCACTATCATTTCATTTGTTATATATTTAAACGTATTCATTTACTAAATTATTAATCTTTAATTGGGCATTGCAAATGCTGTTATATGCATCCGAGGCATTTTTGTGTTTAAATTCTCATATTTATATGGTAGTACCTGTCCTGAAACCAAAATTTAGTGTTCATATCTTCCATTCCAGATGTTGTTAAATTAATATTCAATACCATTTTTCTCTTTCTTTAATGTATTCTATATTGGTACCTTCAATTGAAAAAGGAGTGAATATTGACAAAATAAAACTACTAATGCTAATAATTTTTGTTGGAATTTAAAGCCTTATTTCATAATTCAGGTTAAAAGTCTAAGATTGATTTAGAAATAAAATTGTAGTGTTCAACTCTTTGCTCATATAATTTATAAAATGACTGCTACAAATTCAGAACATTTACATATATATTATGCAAGATGATTTTTTTGTTGTGAGTACTCAATAATATTAATAATGTAAGTACCAACCTTAACATTTTATAGATAAAAACCATAACATTTTATGGGATTAAAAAGCTTTTTTTTCATTATAAGAAACATCTTTATGGTTTAATCTTTACTTTTTATATTAATATAAGTGTATGAAGTGGCATAATTACAATGAAACAAACTGTGTATTGATTTACATGAAATGACCTAAAATTTTGTTACTTTAGTTAATATTCTTAGGCTACCTTTACATTTGTTTAAAGTTTCTGAATCTCTTACATTTTTGATATATTTATATTTTATTATTGTAAGAATACAAGTACTTTTCTATAGCATGTAATTTTAATAAGATACTAGTTTTTTACGTATTAAAAAATCGTTCATCGTAATGTGAGTTCTATTCTGGCTTTGTGCCGTAAAGCATGGGAAAAAAATCCTGGTAAATATCTTGGGAAAATATTTCGTTACTTAAAATTATTATTTTAAATTAAGTATATTTAACTTCTTAAACAGAAATATTCATAAGTTTGGGGTTTAAATATTTCTTTAAAATTTTGTACACGTGTCTAATATTTTTTTACGAAAACAGCCTTTAAAACGTTTACTAAATTTCGACATTTAAAAGGTACCTGATATTTTAAAATATTTCCCCTAGCGTGCCTTGAAAGACATTTATGCCGTACCAATTTTAACATGGACGTGTGAGTTTTTTTCATGTGTAATATAAGTGTTCTTCATTAGGCTCCTTTTGCGTTCAAATTAAAAAAAAAATCAACCTGACTAGTTGTTTTAGCTTAAAAAGCAACAAACTTAAAAATGACACATGTAGTGCGAATGTATTAGGGGAAATATTTTTATCGAGAAATATGTCTATACTATATCACTTAAAATGAAATACGCTAAAAAATTATGTACCGTCTGATGTAGCCCATTCTCGAATTTTTAAGCCATCTTAATTATCTTCAGTGTTAAAATTAGTGTTTAAGCTCTAATAAAAGATTTTTCATCGTTTTTTAATCATTTAAAAAAATAAGGAATGTCCTTTTTAGCCGGATTATGTGTTATTCCATGGAAAATTGAAAACGTGAAATTATAATATTGTCAAAGAAAAAATTCTGTAAAAGTGTGATATTCAAAGTGTGCAAACTTATTTTCATCCAACGGCCAAAAGTCTTCGCACCGAAATTTTTCCTATACCTAACATTTCTGTCTTTAATTTGAATAAACTTTATGTATCGATATTAAGCAAATTTCTAACAACCGAAAAAAACAGTCTTGGAATTAGCGATGAAAATTCTACCAACACGTAAATTTCAAATTACAATTATAATTAATAAACTGGACACTACTTTTTTTTTTAACTTGTTGTGTACTTTTTGGGTATGATCGTATGTGAAACTGAATAAATATCTTCGTTTAAGTCGATTTTAAAATGAGAGATACATTCTATCTAAAACAAGCCAACTTTCGCACTCAATTTTTTTAAGCTTTAAATCGCATTAAAATTTAGTTTACTCTCTTTGTATAAAAGCGTTTATAATATTAAATTAAATTTGTGTATACTATAAGAATCAAAATGACATTCTTATTAATACTTATTGAAGAAACCAATTAAATATTTCCAAGTTGAGCGAAAAAATAATTTATTTTTTGAAAATAATTAAATGCATTGTAATACATTTGAGTTCAGTTTTTCGTATTTTGTTTACAAACAAATATTTGATTAATGGTGAATACCGTGAGTATCGCAACAAATATAATGTTATATATTCGGTAAAATATATTTATTTTAATACGTTATTGATCTTGCTAAGAAATCGTCTACCGACTAAAGCTTCCTTTAAGTAGACTTCACTTAATAAAATATTTACTAAATCATGAAAAATTATAAATAAATATTTGCTAGGTTTTGAAATCATTCCCATAGTATATGCAAATAATATTATTAATAATATTCTTCATGCATATTCTTCACAGCTGAGGAAAATGTGTAGTTAAAATCCAATATTTACTAAAATAAATAACAAATTTCGAAAGTGTAAAATGCACTAAAAAATAGATAACGTTAAAGAAAAATTACGAAAGCATTGGGATTTAAAGCTTTGATTACATGTTTAGTCTAAAACATTCACCACTTTTAATTTGCCAAAATAAACAAAACGTGTGTTTTCTAAATCTAGGTTTAGCACAAAATTGTAAATTTAGATATCATTAGTAACACTTGTGGCTTTGAAGTTCGTTTTAAAAACGGAGTGTATAATAGCCAACTGTCTGATGAATTATAAATGATGGAGGAAAGAAAGTTTTAATTAATTTTAATAGTTTAGTTTTCTGCTTTTACGTAAATGGGTATTTAGCTCAAAATTTTACAAAATACACCATTTTTTTTTTTAAATATTAGAATAAAATATGCATATGTTCAGTATGCCAAATTTCACTGAAATGTATTCATAATATAAAGCAAACAAACTTCTTAATAAAACCATAAATTTAAGAAATGCTCTAGGCCTTGCAAAATAACTTTGTCTTTCTTCATCAGTGCTACCACTTGGAAGGAGGGAGCAAGACTGAAAGAAAATGGGAAGGAAACAAGATAAGTTAAAGGATACAGCCAATAGAAATGCATGAAGCATCAGTCAATCGTAAGATAGCATTACCCAAACAAAAGAACAGAGAACATTGGAAGAATTATGAAGCAAATTGAATAAATGTCAGAGACTGAACAAATAAAGGACATCACATGCAAAAAAAAAAGATATGTATATAATAATAAATATATAAAAATAAATAAATACATAAATTAAAATATAATCAAAATCGATGCAATAATAATAATAAGAATAATAAATAAAACAGCGATTAAAATAAAATAATATATAAAAAAATACTTAAAAAATGAATGTTTGAACTGAACAAGTTTTTTCAAGCTGCAGAGAACATAGTGGAATCAGATTTTTTATTAACAATAACGTCATGATTAAGATAAATAGCTAAATTATGAAGAAAATTCAATTCAGAGGTGCTATTGTCATAAAAAAATTTTTAGCGTTTAGAAAATTAAAATTATGACCGAAATCTCAAGAATCCCAAGAATTTCTTAAATTTAGGGTATTATTAAGAAGTTTGTTTGCTTTAATATATAACACCAGTGTGTTAATTATTTTAATATTTATAATGAATTTTGGTGTTTAACGTTCAGTAAATTTTGTGTTATTTAAACACAAACCTCTCATCAAAACTGATTTTATTTTTTTATTTTCTTAAAAAAAAAAAAAAAAAAAAAAAAAAAAAAAAAGTAACAGTTTTTTATTTATTTTTTGAGGCGTTTGTATTATTTTCTAAATAATATAGCCGTTTGAATTCTTTCACCAACGATAATGGTCATCAAAAAATGACCAATGGTAACATTTTCGGCCAAAATAACAGAACTTTCCGTCATAATTCTATAACCAATCTACGTAGAACGATATGTTATATACGGAAACCTTCTCTGAAACATTATCTATCTAACAGTGGAAGTTACAGCAACATCCATTCAGCAGAACTCAAGTTATAAGCAGTCGGAAAGAAATTTTCGTTTGTATTTTATATATATAGTAGATACAATCTAATATTATAATATTAAAAGAAATCATTGTTAATAATTATTAAACTTTTATAATGCTCATTCTGAAGGAATAACCAAACTAGAAAGAAATAATAAGAGACTGCCATAATATATTCGTTGTCAACTTAATGCAATTCAAAATACTTGAATATCAAAATTCTCCATTTGATAATGAATAGCACTTCTGACAAGAATTATAAGACTTTTAAAAGCAAATTTCGTCGAAATTAAAATTTTGTCACTGAATTTAGACAAGTAGAATTTGTTTTGATAATTTCCTTTCAATCAGAATGTGAATACATCGCTTTCATACCGTTCTTATTCAGAAATTCATCTATTTCCAATTCAACTGACTTTTAGAGCTTGACAAAATGAATGTTATTCAGCAATTCGCTTTTGAAAATTTTAACTAATTTCATTTGACTGTGATATAATTGTATAAATGCATTAATGACACTGCATATATTTCTGTCAGATAATGTAGTAAAATTTTAATGTTCGCATTATAAATATTTTGATCTTACATTTTGCTGGAAATGCGTTTGTTTTTACCTTTTTCTAGATACTTATATCCTACCAACAGTAATTCAATTCCCTTTCAAAATTGTTTTTGGAGGATTGTTTTCTAATCAGCATCTGTCATGTTCAGTTTTTAATTTATTTTTTTCTATATTCATAACAAGAAAGTATTGAAATTTTGAACATTTTCGATTTCCGGTTTTAGATGGATTTAAACATTTTTGGATGTCCTTAATAGGATTTGTCGGTATGTATGTGACACAGATTTTGTGGCTAACTAAAGAAATAAACAGACATTGACGTAGTACATTGGTACTGATTTCATTCGTATGTATATCGCCATACAGGTGGCGCTTCTACGCTGTGTTTATCATAGTATCCGTGATAGCTGTATTTCGGGGTCTATTGGATGCAGGTGCACAAGAATTTCTATTCAGATACTGCATATACTTTAGCTGATTACATATATGCCGCTTAAAAGTTGGCGCTACTGTTCTGTATTTATCACGATTTTCGTCATAGCTATATCTCAATAAAAACTGCACGGAATTTCAGCAAACTACCTATTCAATTAGACCTTGATATAACTCATGACATAGATTATTTTCTTTTGGGGTATATCGCGCAACAGGTGGCGCTGATGATCTGTAGTTTGCTACCAAATTACGCTGTTAGTTATATCTCAAGCACTAATGCACAAAATTTCTCTAAATTGCACATTCGGTTAGACTTAAACATAAATGTATGTTCGTTCGTTTTTGGTGTATATGGCTAAACAGATGGCGCTGCACTGTATCTTTCACGATTTTAAGTGATAGATATATCTCATCATCTATTGGATGGAATTGTACCAAAGTTAGAATGAAATTTTCTTTTTCAGAAAAAACTCTGAATTTAGGGTTTTGTTCATCTCACAAAACCCTATTACTCCCGCTTCGTTGTTTGTCCGTCACAGAGCCGATTCCCAGAAACTGTATAACTTACAGTCATCAAATTTTGTTTATTTATAGATGAATACTTACTCTAAAGCTCAAAATCATTAAATTTGATAAAAGCGTATTATTTTAATATATAGTGATAAAAATCTAACAGCCTTTTCTTATTAAATTTAAACATTTTCTGTTATAGCAGTTGCCAACAATTAAAATAATTAAAATTCCACAATAAAATTATTTCTACAGTAATTAATTTTCTATTTAAAGATTTCCACGAGAAAAATGAAACTGAAATGAAAAGTTTCACCAATTGAAAAAAATATTAATATGACGTCATATTGGTAATAAAATGGAAATTTTCAAACATTTCTCAATAATACAAGGAGTATGAGTATGTGCAAAATATAGAAAGCAACTTAATGTGACGTGATTAGAGAATTAAAAAAAATTAATCTGACAACTAACATTTTAAAAGTAATTGTTCATAAAAAAGTAATCAGCGTGAAAAAAATATTATTTATGGAACTATAACTCAAACTATATAAAACAAATTTAAAATTAGGGCCACAAATATTCGATTAATTGTAATTGCGAAACTTTTGGTCAAAAGGACTTAACATTTTGTATACAGGCTTATATTTCAATGCAGATATTTTACGAAAATTGAGTGTTACCATTGAAAATTTAAAAGTATGTTCAAATTTTAATATATTAGACCTCTCCCAAAGCCTAATTCATGACTATCAATTACTAATAGACATTATTCCTTATCAATTAATATATTTTTTTTTCTCTGCCATAAACGGTCTTCAAAATAACACAGTGTGGTGGGTTCATTTATCTTTTCGTGACTGTACGTTGAAAGCAATTATGATTATATTTCTATAAAAATATTTATATCTCTTTCCAGAGATTAAAAATTGGATATTATTTATACCTTCTACATTCCATTCTGTTTTAATTGCTACTGTTTATGAATTATTTCAATTATTATTAATAGTTGATAAATATAGTCTATATGCTCGGAAATAAATATTAAATATATGCGATTAAAATACAGATTTAAATGTTTAAGTAATAAAAGTAGAACACAAAAATACGAGGAAAAGTCATTAAGTAAGTCACAAAAGACAATTAAATAATAACTTACAATGATATTCACTTCAGAACTATTTTTATTTCTGAACATATTCTCCACCAATATTTATGCACTTATATCACCGTTTTATCAGTGCCAAAATACCAGCTGCATAACATTCTTTGGGTTTCTGTCTCAGCCACATTAGGACTTCATGTTGAACCTTTTCATCATCTGTGAACATCATCTTGCTTCCAAGATGGTTTTTTAGTGGACTAAACAGATAAAAATCGGTTGGGGCTAAGTCGAAGCTGTATGGTGGATGTTGAAGAAGTTGCCAACCAAACTTTTGAATTGTCTCCTGTGTTCAACTTGAAATCATAATGTGGCTGAGACATCAACCCAAAGAATGTTATGCAGCTGGTGTTGGGGCACTGATAAAACGGTGATATAAGTGCATAAATATTGGTGGAGAATATGTTGAGAAATAAAAATAGTTTTGAAGTGAATATCATTGTAAGTTATTATTTAATTATCTTTTGAGACTTACTTAATGACTTTCCCTCGCGCATACAAAAAAACTTTTAATATAAGGATCGACATATTTCGAATGCACAAACGGCGCCATTATCAAGATCTAGATGATAAACAAACTATTCTCGCAAAAATATTTGAGAATAAACTTGAAAAACATAAGTCACGAGATCATATAATGTGTAATAAAAGCAGGGGCTTAAAAATAATCAACTGCAAACGTGAAAATTAATATTTTCTTATTGCTTTTTAAAAATTGAACAAAACCTCGTTCCAGATTTTAGGTAACTCAAAAAGGTTGAATCATTGCTGCTTTTATTACACATATGATCTCGTGACTTATGTTTTTCAAGTTTATTTTCAAATATTTTTGCGAGAATAGTTTTTTTTATCATGTAGATCTTAAAATTGGTGCCGTGTGTGAGTTCTAAACACTCCAATCCTTACATTAAAAGGTTTTGTATAAGCCTTTTTGTGTTCTACTTTTATCCTTAAGCTTTTAAATATATATTTTAATGATAATTGGTGATTATATTATTTGATTACATATCCGATTAGTTAATTTTTTTATTTAAAATTCATTAAATATTTTGAAGGGGAATTTTGTTTATTTTTTTCCACAATCATTTAATAATTACTTTTTTTATTTTTTATTTTAATAAAATTTCATAATTATTCTACAAATATTAATTATACCTAATATTTAATTAAAAAAATAACTTTTTTTAAAAATGCTTCTGCTAAATCTACGACCACATTAAATTATTTTATTTCTATCGTAATACTCATTTTTTTTAACTTAACTGGTAAATTCTGCATTTAATTAAGAAATTGTGATTCATGAAATAAAATATCATTGAGAAATTGCAATTTGTTCTCTTCAGTAATTAAATGACATGTTTGAAACTAAATAAATGAAACACATAAGTGAATTTATGAATTCATTGAATAAAAAAAATAACAACTTTTTTGAAATAGCAATTATTATAATTAAAACTGTCTAACATTTTCTGCGGGCTTAATATTGATTAAGTTATAGATAATTACTAAGCATTTTAATCATACAGATTTTTGAGATTTTTTTCAGGGATTTTTTTCTAATTAATGAAATAAAAATACTGCGTTTTTAAATACATTTTTTATATCCTCGGTACTTAGATTATGATAAAGCTTCAGCATCTAAGAATAGTAGATCTATTTAATTTTAAAGTAAAGTCATTTAATTTTTATGCGTTAATTATCATGTGATAATTTATATTTTAGCGTTGTATGTATAAAATATATTTAAGTATATTTTACTATCTTTCAACTACGGGCATGCTTTTTGTCGATTTCAATTCAGAATTTACTAACATTAACGTAAACCTGTTTTGTGATAAACCTATTTAACCACAAAAAAAAAATGCAGAATGAGGTTAAAAGAAAAAATTACTGTGCATAACCTTCTGACAACAAATACAAAGTAATTGCCTGTAGGAATCAAGCAACATATTTGTTTAAATTATGGATCATGATAACATTATACTTCTAGCGTCTTTATAAAAGAAAATCTGTAGATTCAGAGATTGAGAGGGGCTAAAATTTCCACCACGTACTAGTCCATATATATGAGTGATACATCCAGTCCATATATACTTCTAATTACACAGTGAGATATTAAAGAAAATATCTTGTTAGAAGGAAATATCTTATTGCTTCGTTTGCATAAAATTTTAGTTCAATTTCAATTTTATACAACTAAATCGTAAAATATTAATGCAAGTCATCTGCACCGCTACTGAAACAATTACATTGCATGTGATAATTTTACAATTAAAGAAAACTGAAAAGAAATTATATAAAAGTCCGGAAAAACACGTTCAAAGGTCATTAAATGAAGAATTGTGTAGTTCAATTTAAATTTTAAACAAGTACATCGTAAAATATTAATGCAAGCCATCTGCACCGCTACTGAAACAATTACATTGCATGTGATAATTTTACAATTAAAGAAAACTGAAAAGAAATTATATAAAAGTCCGGAAAAACACGTTCAAAGGTCATTAAATGAAGAATTGTGTAGTTCAATTTAAATTTTAAACAAGTACATCGTAAAATATTAATGCAAGTCATCTGCACCGCTACTGAAACAATTACATTGTATGTGATAAAGTCCGAAAAACACGTTCAAAGGTCATTAAATGAAGAATTTTGTCTTCACTCCATTAGATGTGTATTATACTTTGAAAAAAACTTTGTGACTCGCTGAAGCGAAAGTTTCATTTATATCATTTCTTGTGCATTTGTTTGGATAGTTTCCAAATCAAGAAGTAAATGATTTACTTCATTATTTCTGCAAACAAATATAAGTTATAACTTCCGCTTTTATCAATCATTTCTTGATGTAAGGAAATATTAATATGTATATATATATATATATATATATACAGAAATAGTTTTTGGATTAAACGATAAATATGTTTCAGGGAGGTGATTATTTCTAACCCTTCTGTTTATTAACCATTTATGTACCAAATTATGACTTAATGAAAATTTCGCTTTCCAAAGCCTTTTTTCTGAATATTCGAAAAAAGGCTAATAGATTTCTCCTATCATTAAATAAATTTTACAACATTTTCCTTTATTAAAATATCATTAACTAAACCAGTTATTGCAGGGATATTGTAGAGTATTTACAACTCTACCCAAATCATTTCCTCAGGATATGGTTTTTAGCATTTTATAGAATTAGAAAGTGTACAAAAGTAATGGCCTTACATATAAACATATACATTTTTCAGAACTGAAACTTTCAATTGAATATCTTTCAACATAAAAAAAGCTGAGATGAAAAAAATTGAGCAGTTACAATTGGAATAAGAAAATATTCGTTTAAAAAAAATGCTTTGTACACCGCGAATTAAGCTTCTGGATCATGATAAAGGAAAGTGTCTAGAACTCATGCTAACTTGTATTACTGACAATAGATGTGTTAAATGATTTTTTGGGTGAATCCAATACCCCTGCTTGGCGTCCGTTTGTTTTGGCGAGTTAATGCGCGCCCGATAGCGCGCAATGTCAGGCAAACCTCCTATTTCGTCCTGTTTCTTCCTCCGTTCGAAATTTCTCCGGTAGCCACTGAGCTCCGCAGTGCGGGTAGCTTACTTGTTTGACCATGTTCTGTTCGATCTTTTGATTCTGCCTACCTGATTGAACCAAAAGAGGAAATTTTTTGAACCGTAACTTTTTGTGGCCCTATTTGACTGCATTTTGTAACTGTGTCACGCATTTTTTTGTTAGCTTACGAGTGAGTAATTTTTGTGGTTCTTTTTCTACTTATATTTGTTAGGTCCGACTTCAAAACCGCTATGGCTGACGTTGATTATCGTAAAAATTTAAATGAATGTATGAAAGAAGCAGGTGAATATACAAGTGCTTTTTTTACTTTTTTACCTGTTATGGGTAAAAAAGCCGTTGTTGACTGGTTGATGAAAGAGGGTATTATTGCATCCAGGTATGAATGTCCTAAATGTGGAAAATATATGAAACTGACCAAGAATGCAAGAATAAGTGATGGTTTTTAATGGCGTTGTCGAGTGCAAGCGAATGTAGTTAAGCATGATGTGTGTAGAAGTTTGAGAGGTGGTACATGGTTTGAAAATTCTAATTTATCTTTTATGAAAATTTTAACAATAACACGTAAATGGTTTGGAAGGAGTATGCAAAAGTTTATAAGTGATGATGAAAATGTATCTAGTAATACTTTGACTGACTGGTATAGTTACTGTAGGGAAGTGTGTCAGTATGTATTAGCGACTGATTTTAAACCGATAGGTGGTAAAGGTGTGACTGTAGAGATTGATGAATGTAAATTTGTGAAAATGAAGTATAGAAAAGGGAAGTATGTGAAAGGATTGTGGGTGTTTGGAGGGATTGAAAGAGAGACGAATAAGTGTTTTTTAAGGTTGTTCCTAGTCGTACGAGTGTTTGCGTGTGGTAATTAAAGAGTGTATTCTCCAGGGATCAGAAATTCACTCACACTGTTGGAAGTCCTATGCCACACTCAAAGATGAAAATTTTGAGCATGTGCGGGTTAACCACAGTTTGAAGTATGTCAATTCTGAAACGGGTGCCCACACTAACACAATAGAGGCGATGTTGTCGGAAATCAAGCATGCTTTGCGGAATACTCCGCACATAGCAGGTGAGTTTGATTCTTACCTGGGCGAGTATATGTGGTGAAAGCACCATGACGCTCACTCGATGAGCGCCGATGTTTTCAAAACATTTCTCCGTGACATCGTCAAAGTGTACACGCCGCTTCAAAAAGATTCGGCTGAAAGACAAATCGCCGCCGAACCATCTGATGCTCCCGGACCATCCCGTGAAATAGCCGCCGAACCATGTGATGCTGGACCATCCGGCGTTATAAACGCTCCGCGGTACTTACGTATTATCCGTGCCAGTTTTAAGCCAAGTGCGCCAGGCATGGAGCCAATATTACTAATTATAGTAACCCTTATATTTTTTTCTTGCTACATGGTACATGCCTCTGGAAAAAATCTACTTTTTTAGTAGGGGTCATTTCTTTTAAAATATACAGTGGAACATTTTTTATTTTGCTTAACAGACGTCAACATAAAAAGTGTTTTAGTGTATATTTTAAAAGTTAATTTTAATGGACGTATTTCGACTCTGCACTTTATTTCAAATATAATATTTGAAGGGGTCATTTCTATACGTAGTAAAATTAACAAAATTAACTTTCTAGAATATGCTACGTTATTTACCATTTCTTATATTATTTATTATTCTTTCTTATTTACTATGTTATTTACCATTTATTAATTTTACTAAAATAATATTATTTACTATTTTTAACAATGTTATAAATTTAATAAACATATATTGCATTTTAATTATTTTATATTAATTACCATTTTTAACAATGTTGCTTGATAATGTTAAATTACTGTGTTTGAAAACATGATTGGCAACGATAAACAATATTGGTACTTGGCAATCATTTTTGGCGATCAATCCCCTGGCACGGATAATACGTAAGTACCCGCTCCGCCTAGCAAGCGTCCAAAAATGGTTTAATCGCTAAAAACATCTATTTCATAGCCCCCAAAACTTCCATCAACAGTCCTAATTTTTGTTTTAGGTAAGTGCATTTTTTTGATATTTTTCATAAAATATGTTCTTAAAATCGTTATTTTGATTTTTTTTTTGTTATTTTAAGTTTAAAATTATGTATTTTTGCTTTATTTTGACTAACGCCATTTAAACTTGCGCGCCTTTGCGTGTCGTCTCCTGGTGGTTGCTGGAGGGAGACAACACGCAAAAACGCGCCAAGCAGTGGTGAACTCTTCGATCGCACCGAAATTAGTATTAGCTGTGTAAAAATGCTTCCTTCTCTTTCCTTCTACATTTTTTTTTATTTTGATTCTCCTAATATTTGTTGAATACTTTTCAACTGTAATTATATTAAGTCGCCGTACATTGCCTATTATTCATGCCGCTAACAAGGAGTGGCCAAGCTTGGTTGACAGATTTTTGAATATTTTTATATATGTTGTAGGGTAGAAGACCCTTAGTCTCAGGATCAACGGATTTCATACAACGCTCCTTAGTTCTCGAGAAATAGGGGTCTAAAGTTATAGCACAACTTAAATACTTACTTTGTAACGGATTCAATGTTTAAGTCGGTTGCGGCGCCCTCTAATTATAATAAATCAAAACATCTTCAAATAAAATTAAATTAAATGCGAAAGCAAAATAATTCAAAGCGCAAGCATACGTATTAAAAATTTAAAAATCTTTAATATGTAAAAAAATATGTGGTAATTTAATTCTTATGCTAATTTTTAATATGCTTCTTACTTTAAAAACAGAGTAGTATTATTATCCCATTGACTTCCCTTCTTAAGGCAATATATAAATGACGTTTCTATAAAATCACGAATTGACACAATTGTTCAATATCATTGCGTCGATAAAGTATATATGAAAAACATTTTAAAAGTGATAAAACAAAATTAACCGTTTAATGATGTTTTATACAACGATTTAGTTACAAATAAATAAATAAATAAGTTAACATTATAATTAATGGATATTACTATAATTTTTAATTGCGATTATTAAATTAAAAGAACGAGTATATTTTTAAAACAAAAAAATGAGAAAAACAAATGCAGCGCGTTTCAATCTAGAACCCGAGCACGCAAATCGACGAGCAGATGCCATACCCACTGAGCTACGAACTAGGTAGCAATTTCGTTAGGAAGAATGTATTTAAGTTGTGTTATAATATTAGACCCCCTATTTCTCGAGAACTAAGGAGCGTTGTATAAAAATCGTTGAACTTTAGACTAAGGGGCTTCCTACCCTACAACATATATAAAAATAATCAAAATCTGTGATTACCAAGCTTGACACTGTAATTATAGATATTACGAGAATTTTAAAGAAATTCTAAAAAATCTCAAATACTCTATAAGTTTCGTGTTAAAACTTTTAACGCACACTTCATTATGGTCTTTTAAATATCAAATTCTCCTACAGCACTGTAAAAGACAATTCCGTGAAAAAAAGAAAAAAAAATACTGTCAGCAAAGTTGCCGTGTGTTCTCCGTTTTCTCACAAAACTTCCATTTTAGTATGATCCTGATTTCAAGATGGAAATTTGGCACTATTCAAGACGGGAAATTTCTGTTTTTACAAACAAATGTGAGCAGTAGCGCAATATTAAAAAAAATCTAAATAATAAATATACATACTAATACATATTTACACGAAGCAAGTCATTGTATTGAAAATTATCAGACCCGTTTTTCCTCGCCATGCCTTCCTCCGAAATTGAATGTCCGTATTCGCCATTACCGGATCAATTCTCTGTCACCTACGCCAAATACTCACATGCAACATTTAGGTTATAGGCCAAAATATCACTTACGAATATTTAGCTGGAATGTTTCCGTTTCTCTCAATTAAGAAGAAACATTGTCGTTTGTCTTGTTTATTTTTTCCGTGAATTTTTCCCCCTGAAATACACCATTTTGGATAATATGCAGAATGTCCATAATGTCCAAATTATTACTAATTACTGAAGTACTTGATATAGATGGCTGTTGTTTTCTGTATATAAAATTCTTCAGTATATGAAATTTGAGCATTGGCATTCACAACATATGCGCCTATAGTTACATTCAGTATCTAAAATCAGTACTTTAAAATTTTTCATACATGAACTGGCATATCAGGCGTTACACATTCGATATTTTCTGTGATCGGTGCCTTTTTCACACTCAAAAAAAAAAATCGTCCAAAAACGTAAAAAGTAACGATAGCAAGTTGCCGTACACCCTTTTTATTGGTAGAGATTTTTCTGTTATTTGACAAAACGTCTGCCTTTTGACTGAATTTCGGAAACATTGAGTGAATTTTTCGTGTTTTGAGGAAAAAAATCCATTCGTAAAAATCTCGTTTGTAATACTAAAAATTACTATTCAGCAGAGGTGCCGGAATATCCCCGAGATTCGAGGAAAATACAGCTTTAGATTGGTGGATTTCAGGCAATTTTTACGCTAGACTGAAGCATATACTGTAGTTGTTTGGAAAAGGGCAAATGAAACAGAAAATTTTCGTGTTTAAACGATATATAATCAACGGACAAATTCATTCAATTCACGGGTTTTATTGGGAGTGCAAAGTAATTTAAACCTTGGATGCAGACACATAGTCTTTAACGTATACCCACGCAAAAAATCCAGGGACGTGTTATGCAGTGAACGAGCCTGGAAGAGGCACTTGATTGTTTCATCTCGTATAGTTCACGTTTAAACTTTATATACTCCTGATCAAGGCGGTTAGAGCGAGTTTTGTGCAAGAATAAGTCCCCTTCCCCTTTTCTCTTCTTTATTATTATATTTTTTTATCTGCCAAATCAATAATGTTAAATACAAACGATGAACCGGAAAACATAGAAAACTGAAGCCAGCCACAAAAGAGCACTGCAGCGATGCCGACAAGGTTCTTGTCAGGTGGATCACAGTCATGCGGCGGTCAGGATAATACCGCCCCGAAGCCAGGAACTAGCCCGTTAAGCGAAGCACTCAGTCCGGCAGGTAGAGGTCTGGTTAGCGGAATATAAAAAACCGTACATACTCCAAAATACAATCTTTAGGCACTGCAGAAGATTTAGCAAATAACAGCGACCATCTATATCACATATTTCATTAGTTATAAAGTTTTGTGATGGTAACGGGTCTTTAGGGTACCCTGTATAGCACACCGATAATATTTTTTTTGCTTAAAGTAAAACACGTTTGCATCAAAAAAACATAACAAAATCAAACAATCACAGTAAAATGTATTTTATGTTTTCACTTTAATTAAAATAAAAGCGCAGTCTTAATCTACTTCAAAAGACAAATTATTTTACTTGAGTCATAAATAATGTAAAAGTAAAAGAATGTGACATAGCATATTTTGCTGTTTCGGTAAGTATAATTTTTCTTCTTAATAATAAATAATTTTCTGGACTATCACATTAAGTCTGATTTTATTTGCATATAACTTATTCGGGAAGAAAATATATAGTAAAATATCATTTGTTATCGCTCTCGTAGTCTTTACTTTAAATACTCGAATCTTCTTTTATTTTTTATTTTAAGAAGAGTGATGAAAGTTAAAATTTAATTCTACTTATGTGAGTATATATATTTTTATGACGTAATTAATACTGTTTATGCTAATATTAGACTAGATTTTTCATATTTCTATTTATGTGTCAGTGATAATCTCATATATCATTGGAATAAATATTTATTGATTTACTTAGAATAATTCACTAGTAAAGATTGTGCACGGATACTGCTTAAAAATGTATAAAAATATTTTTAAAGATAAAACGGTTATATTTTTACTTTTTGATGGTTTAATTTGGCGTTTTGTCTATTTGACATCAACGTTTCCAGGCTTTAATCATTAGCGTAAAATATTAAATGTTAATTAATTGGAAGGAATTAATACATGTTTGGTAACTTTACTATAAATATATATATATATATATATATATAACTGCAAATGAATGCAAATGCGTATGAATACATATTACTTCAAAGTATTAAAAGTTTCGTAATTAGTGAGGATTATGTTCCGCATCATCCATCTGTAATTATATGAATCATGATCACAATCACCTATAAGTCACTAATCACCACTGAACATAATCAAATAACCCATAATCAAACATCATAATCTAGTAGAGAAGAATTAATAGACGTTTGTTAACCATTCACTACACAGGTGTATATTTGATGGAATGGTAAAATCTGATAATTTTGATTTAGTGGCGGTTCAAAAATTTATAAAAAATTAAGAAATAGTGGTATCGGAGTACGCTCTTCAGAAAAATACTTGTAAAACTTCGTTTGTTGTGGCAAAAGACTTACTTTTTCACAGATAGGTGTTGCAATTAAGTTCTACGTTATTATAAGTCATAAAAAATAGTGAGATTATAGAACAGTTGATTATTTAATAGGATTTGTCGGTATGTATGTGACACGAATTTTGTGGCTAACTGTAGTAATAAACAGACATTGACGTAGTACATTGGTACTGATTTCATTCGTATGTATATCGCCATACAGGTGGCGCTTCTATGCTGTGTTTATCATAGTATCCGTGATAGCTGTATTTCGGGGTCTATTGGATGCAGGTGCACAAGAATTTCTATTCAGATACGCCTTGCATATACTTTAGCTGATTACATATATGCCGCTTAAAAGTTGGCGCTACTGTTCTGTATTTATCACGATTTTCGTCATAGCTATATCTCAATAAAAACTGCACGGAATTTCAGCAAACTTCCTATTCAATTAGACCTGGATATAACTCATGACATAGATTATTTTCTTTTGGTGTATATCGCGCAACAGGTGGCGCTGATGATCTGTAGTTTGCTTCCAAATTACGCTGTTAGTTATATCTCAAGCACTAATGCACAAAATTTCTCTAAATTGCACATTCGGTTAGACTTAAACATAAATGTATATTCGTTCGTTTTTGGTGTATATGGCTAAACAGATGGCGCTGCACTGTATCTTTCACGATTTTAAGTGATAGATATATCTCATCATCTATTGGATGGAATTGTACCAAAGTTAGAATGAAATTTTCTTTTTCAAAAAAAACTCTGAATTTAGGGTTTTGTTCATCTCACAAAACCCTATTACTCCCGCTTCGTTGTTTGTCCGTCACAGAGCCGATTCTCAGAAACTATATAACTTACAGTCATCAAATTTTGTTTATTTATAGTTGAATACTTACTATGAAGCTCAAACTCATTAAATTTGATAAAAGCGTATTATTTTAATACATAGTGATAAAAAACCAAAAATCTAACAGTATTTTCTTATTAAATTTAAACATTTTCTGTTATAGCAGTTGCCAACAATTAAAATAATTAAAATTCCACAATACAATTATTTCTACAGTAATTAATTTTCTATTTAAAGATTTCCACGTGAAAAATGAAACTGAAATGAAAAGATTCACCAATTGAAAAAAAGATTAATATGACGTCATATTGGTAATAAAATGGAAATTTTCAAACATTTCTCAATAATACAAGGAGTATGAGTATGTGCAAAATATAGTAAGCAACTTAATGTGACGTGATTAGAGAATTAAAACAAATTAATCTGACAACTAACATTTTAAAAGTCTCTGTACAACATGTTCACTGTTAAAAATTTGCAGCAAACTGTCCTGTAATTTGAAAGTTTTTATAGAAAATGGTTACATGACCATAATTTAACACTATTCTGACCATATTATTGCCCATATTATGGTCAAAATAGTGTTAAATTACGGTCATGTTACCATTATCTATACAAACGGTCAAATGACTGGACAGTTTGCTGCAAAATTTTAACAGTGTTTAATATTAAATTGATTTTTTTTAATATCGCATTTAGTCCACATGACAGATATTATTATGACAGAGTATAATAGCGGGCTTGGCTCGCTATTAGACCTGTTCAGATTTTCGAGAAAATGAGAAAATAGACCGGTAAATTTTTACTTTATAAAAAAAAGCTTGTTTTTTTTTTTTTTTTTTTTTTTTTTTTTTTTTTTTTTTTGAAAATGAAATTTATTTGGATTTATTAAAGAAAGGACAAAGTGTTTTGAAAGGAGTAATAAACGAAAACCTTTGTGAGAGCTTCGATCACACTTACCTACTTGTTCAAATTTGTTTTTGATCACTCGGCAGTGTGCGCTGCTATCCCATTCTTTGAGAAAATTTCCTTATCGGGTCCATAAGTTTATTTTGTGGATTGCCCTATAATTACTTTCATTGTTGTAATCGTTGTTGTAACATCGTAGAGTTATAACCAAGTTGTTGCACAGAATGGCTTTTTTGACGCAAAACGGCTATGGACATACAAATCATTTAACAAGTAAGTAATGAACCGATAATAAAAAGCAAAGTGTTAGATCAATGTTGATTGCATTGATTATATGTCCAAAAATATAAAATTAATTAAAAAAGAAAAAAAAAGACACAAGGTCGAACAAAATCCTTGACTTCAGGTGGCCGAGAGAGCATGCGACTTCGTCGCCGCGAAAACTACGTTCAAAGAACCAAACTATTACGTATTTGAAACTTATGCTGAACTTTAAACCCCAATTTCTCAAAAGTCAAGCCCATTTCAAAAAAAGCCTTTCACCAGAAAGTTGTCTCTACAACATACATTAAATTCCTCCAAATTCGTGTGCATTATGTTTGGTGGTTTATCGTGTTAGTTAAAAAATAACATTTTTATTCAAAAATTATTTATTACAAGGTTGTGTGAGAATGTGAATGGGCTATTTACTATTTTGAAACATTTTTTTAAAACAAAAATAAACATTATCATACTTTTGTCCTGATCCATAACTCATAATATTTACTCAAAAATTCCCATTAAAAGTTCACATATAAATCATTTAAACAAGTAGGTAATGAACCGCTAGTAATAAGCAAACTGTTAGATGAATGTTATTTGCATTATTTACATATAGAGACAAATATTTCTTTAAATATTTCCCCAGCATATTGCCAAGATTCGAATGCAAAAATTTGAATATAGTTTAATTTAAAATATTGAAACTTTACCTAATTTAAATAGGAATGAATAAAACATACTTATATTTTTTATAAACATTCAAAGGTATCTATATCCTTAAATAGATACCTTTAATAACAATTACATAAACTGAATGAGATAAAGCAATGAATTGAACAAAGTTTCAATATTTGTGAAACTTTCAAACTTTAACTTCTTAGGGAATTTTCTGATTTAATATGTTTAGCATTTTTATTTACTTATTTTATTAAATATTCGTATTTAAAATTAATGAGAAAATGTCACTTTTTCAATTTTAAAATTTTAAATATTAGACTGTTTATACTTTTTTAACTATGGATATCCCCTTAGATCTGTCGTTCTAAAATATATAATTATGTTGCTTTTATGAATAATCTTAATCTTTTAAGACGGTTTCCCTTGAATAAATCATAGAATAATAAATATTTTATAAACATTGTCACTAAAGATGGCTGGGGGACGAACTGAGACTATTGAATTACAAGTATGAAAACCAACAAAAATCGTATAAACTAGGAAAAAAAAACAGTAAACTTCTTTAATACATGATAAAATATTTTTTTATAGATAACTGGCACTGTTTTATATTTTACCCCATTACTTTGAGTATTTGGTTTTCTATAGTTATAATTATAGAACATTAAAATCTTGAATTTATAGATGCGTATTTCCAGCAAGAAGAACAATATATTGTATAACCTTAAATTTAACATGTGTTGCATTCTCCAAAAACGTACGCAACACACAAAATAAGTCATGCATATTTTGCAATAAATAATGATCATGATTACTTTATTGCTACATTCCACATTTGTTGACAATTGTTGGAATCGGAGAACGTGAACTTGAAGCACGAAATATGACAGAAAATCTTTCCAATATTGAGTTGTTCCATATGTTTTCTTGCTACATTTCGCAGTTGTTTGCTGCTATTGAATTCTCCATAAATGAAAACAAAACAAAAAATACGCCACAAAATATTTGCAGAAATGAGCTGTTCAAATTCCTTATAGAATTTAAATGCAGAATATTTTGCAATATACTGATTATATTTCACATAAAACAAAAAGGAAATTTCTTTTTTAATACAAAATCTCATGAAAAACAGAAAAAACAATTTTATTTCAACGTATCTTCAAAACGTACATTAAAACTTACATTAACATAAATTTAAATTATACATTTCTGCTAAAAAAAAGCGTTTACACCGAAAGAGATAACGAAGTAGAAAGACGACATTATTAAGGAAACTTTCACGTGCTTAACAAATCTTACACCTTCTTTTCCATTAGTAAGATATCTTGCCTGAAGCTCATTGTCAATACATTCAGTTAAAGTAAATATATTTTGTTAAGAGAAGATGTTACTGATTGATGTACCGTGTAATTCGATTATGTTTACAAAAGTATATGAGAAATATAAACTTCGAGTCTGCGAGGCAATTTATTTACCGAAGATGGGAAATGGGAATGTCAAATACTTTCGTAATATACGCATAGTAACTTTTTTTGCTGAAGATTGTCTGAATACACTCAAGAAGGATCATATAAATCTATTTCAAATATATTAAGCAAGTTTGAATAAAGTGGGAAAATGAAATAAACAGTATTATTTATTTAAATCAGAGAAAATACATGTTGGATCATTGTGGAGCAAATATCTATGTTAGCTTAAAAATAAAACAAAAAAAGAAAGCATGAATGACGCATAGATTATGAAACACTTTCCAACATTTTCAGAATATTATTATAAAATCTTTATATTTAAGTAGTGTCAAAGTAGTTGGGTAAAAAAATCACATTGTTCCCACTCAACGAGTAAATGTTATTCCGGAAATATTAAACAATAGTAACACGTTAACAACAATTCAAATAACAAAATTGAAGTAAAGAGAAAAATAAAATTTAAATAAATAAGAAGAACACAATAACAACACAATGAATCACAGAGTCTCAATATCCATTCTCTAAATGTGCAAGATGTGTTAGCTACACATGTAGCTAGCTCTATGAAGACCGCAAAAGTTGAAAGCAATAGATTGGGATGTCCATATCACTAAGCAAGCATATTTACACTCTTTTTAGATTGAAAACATTTTCTGGAAAGACAATTTGGGGGTGATCTTTCATTGTGTGGGACGGTATTGAAGTCAAAGCAACAACTAGAGTCTTACATCCCGATTTTACTCGAAACTGACCTGACTCGTGATTTGGGTTGGGTTTATTTATTTCGGTGATGCTAACGTATTTCGGTGGAGGTCAGGTTCGTGTCTGGTGTACTTTAAACATAAAATTCGGGTCGTTTCGGGGTTGAGTTTTGATTCTTCCTGGTCGGATTCGGGTTGAGCCGACATTTCAAAAGGCAGTCTTGAAAATTTTTTAATGAAAAAAACTATATATTTCAATATAAATAGTGAATATGCCGTCATTTTTATGCAAGAAAATAAAATTGATGTTAGAAGAGATATAATGATAATCTACTTTTCCATTGTTGTATTAAAATATGGATTAATTTTCTTCGCTTCGGCTTCGGCTTCGGATCGGGTTTCGGGTTGACTTAAATCTGAATTTTTGGGGTTTTGTCGTATAAAAACCCGACCCGTGCAGGACTCTAACAACAACCCAACCTCACTGCCTTCATGCAAGACGCTAGTCTTGCGGAAGGCAGTATCAGCGGAGGCTTATTTTGATATGGTGGCTGAAGCTTTTCTAACAGAAGCATCTCTTATAATCTCTGAATACCATTTGTTTATTTCAAAGACTTTATGTATATTGCAAAGTACAGCATTAATTCTTGTTAGACAGCATCGCATTCTACAAATGTTTTTACACACATTTTGCTTTTATGCAGATGAAGATACACTGTTTTTTTATGTATTTATTTATTTATTTATTTTTTACTATTTCAAGTTTAGAATTGAATGTATTTTCGCACAAACATATTAGGTCATTTTAACATCACTTAGTCTATGGTAATATACATGGTTTACATAAATGCATATCCCAACTTTAAAGGGCTATTAAATGAAAACAAAAAAAAATCAACATTGTTGTTCATCGGAAATAAAAAATAACAGTTGAAAGTTAAAGTGAACACATATACACATATATATGTGTTCAATGTGAATCACTCTAGAAACACGCACGATATCGAGGCGGCACGATAACGAATCCCACACTTATTTCAGCATTTCCGGTGTCCAAAGTTCGTCCACAATACCTTCATTTGTTATTTTTTATTTCCGATGAACAACAAAGTTGTACTTTTTTTTTTTTTTAAATAGCCCTGTAAAGTTGGGATATTCATTTATGTACACTTTGCATTTCAGAAGAAAAAGCGAAATGACATACTGGAAAAAATGCATTTCCCTATTAACTTCTTTAAAAGCACATAACTAAAAACAATATTTTGTTTACACGTAATTAAAATATTTTGAATATTAATAATCAAAGTAACGGATTAAAAGAAAATAACCACCTTTAATTTAATTAAAACTACCATGTTACTTCTAATGCATCAGATATGCAGTATATATTTTTATTTATTTATTTATTTATTTGCAATTTAAACCAGTACTTAATTTTTCTTGAAATATTTTTCTCTTAAATATTAAATATTCAATTTTTTTCTTAAATATTAGCTTATAGGAAAAATAACTAAAATGGATAAAAAAAAATTAAGGATTTTGTTAAAGTTTCCGCTTTATAAAAATTTTAATAATTAATATGCAGCACAATAACTACATTTGAAATATGAAAACATAAATATTTTTATACAATTCAAAGAAGTAATTCAGTTAATGAAAATTATATCGAATCTATTTCAAGAGTAGAATTCTATCATTTTAATTAGGAAATTTAAAATTTCTTTCACGATATTTAAATGAATAATAAATATGTATTTATTACGTTGGAAATTAATGAAGAAAATTTGCGTTCGTTATTTACTTTATACATTTCAAACGAAATTCTCCGATGAGAAATTTTAACCGATAAAATATTGTGAAAATAGAAATTAATTAATACGAATTCCTACATAGTCTCTTGAAGAATTAAAATAGTTTCAGTAATGAGATCTCTGCAATTAGGTTGAGGCAATGGGTAGCAAGTTTATTACATATCTGATTATTCTCCACTTATATATTCTGATTCGTTATCTAATAATAGTATCCATTGAATATTTTATGAATAGCATCTTGATTGCTACAATTGTAGATGAAATTATTAGAAACTAAATAGTCTAATAGATTTTAATTGTGTAAACTGATGAAGTTTATCAAATTAAATTTTTGTTGGCGTAATTTCAATATAATTAGTAATAGCCGGATATAATTGATATAAGAAAGATCGAATTGTAATTCTAAAGATTTCATAGTATTTGTTTAGGTGTATAAAATTTATTATTATTATTATTATTATTATTATTATTATTATTATTATTATTATTATTATTGCTTAAATAAATTATACCATGGAGATGTATTATTTTATATGTTTTTTAATAACGGAAAATGCTTTAAAATGATTTCGTCACTTTTATAACTTTGAACTATAATGGAAAACGATTCTCAAATGCAATGATTTCTTTTAAAATTCACGATATTATATCTGTTAAGTAAAACTCGTAATTAATATATATAAGTCAAACCTCGTTATACCGCCATTATCCGTTCGAGAAATTTTTGGCGCTATAACGAGTTTGGCGGTATATCGAATTAGAATACAATAAAAATTAATTTTCTTACTATTACACTAATATTATTATTATTATAAAAATAAATATCATAATGCCTTTTTATTATTAAATTATCCAATAGTATATAGTATATTATAATAGTATAAATTAATATAATATAATTAATATACATAATATAATTAATACTACATGATTCAAAATTATCCAATTATTGTATGAAATTAACATGCACTTACCTCTTTATATAGTCAATTTTAGATAAAGTAAATAATTATGCACATAATAGACACACACATACATTAAATCTCACACTGAATTTATTTTACTTTAATTATCTTTTACAGGAAAATATTTTTAAATGCTAGTTTGAGTTTTCTTTTCAATATTGATTTTTTCAATACCTTTTTCTACAACTAAAAGATTGTTCATCATTTTTTTATCAGTTGCATGTTTTTCTAAGAAAATTCTTATTTTCCCAATGCAATTTTTAACTTCAGCAGATGTAATATGCGCCGTTTCAGCTTCTTCAGATTCGCTGTCAGATGAATTTGAATTTTCATTTTGATTGGCAACAATTTCTTCGATTGTCAAATCTTCAAATGTTGAAACACTTTTGTCTATATTAATGTACTCAATTGCCGATAGAGAATGCTCAATATCTGTTAATTTGTGTATTTCGTCTTGTAGTTCCTGAAGTGCTGTACTGTTTTGTTTTTTAGTAGATCCTTCAGGTTTAATCAATTCAGCGTGTTTCCAGCAGTTAACAATAGTTTCTGATGAAATTTCATCCCATGCTTTTTTTATCATGCGAATAGCATCATATAAAAGATTGGAGAAAAATCATCTTTACTGATTTTTTCAATGATATGGCGGACGTGATACTTTCGATAATGAGCTTTGAATGAGTTTGTTATACCCGCATCCAAAGGTTGCAAAAATCCAGTACAGTCAGGAGGTAAAAATTCAAGGCGGATATTGCTCATTGGATATGCTTTGTGACAAGGGCATTATCCAAAATCAATAAAGTATGGCATTTGCTTCTTTTCATTTCTATGTTGAAATTCGCTAACCATTTTTGAAATAATGCTGAAATCATCCACGCTTTGTTATTATTCTCATAATCTACATAAAGAGTAGGATTAAAATTTTTAAAACATCGTGGCTTAGCTGATTTTCCAATCACTGTCATAGTTCTTTTATCAGATCCATCACTATTCGTACAGAACACAAGAAACACACGGTCTTTTTTTTTTTTTTTTTTTTTTGCATCCTATAGCAGGCCCACTCGAAATTGTGGTAAAAAAGGCCACTTTCATCCATATTGTAAACGTCCTCTGGTTTATATTCTAAAATCAGCGCACTCAGTTTTTTACGACCATTTAACACAATATCTTCATCAACACCTGCAGTTTCACCACTTCGTATGTACTGAGAGAATCCTCGTCGCGTTTTAAATCTGTTTAACCAGCCACTACTGTATTCGAAATCTTTCTTTATATTCATAGATTTCCCGCTTTTCCGAAATTGATAAAACTGCTCTTTTCGCCATAATGAGTTAAAAAAGAGAGACAGGATGTTATTTTACAGATTTAGCTGGTGAATTCTTCGATGTTTCAATCAACGTCCGACCAAAATTTTGAATGAGAGATTTTGTATTGCACGCCGTTTTCTTTCTAGAAATCGACATAAAGTACAGGGAGAGGTTCTTTTTTACATTGTTCTCACCTGAAAGAGGAGAGACCCTTTCGCCAATGGCTTTCCACGCTTTGTTTTCTCCCTGCTCTAGAGGCGCATCGGATCACGTGACTCGCCAGTCTGAATCAGAACTATCACTTGCTCGGCACCTCAGCGCGCGTTATTTTTCTTCTCCGAATGACAGGTAGAATGGGTAGCAGGTGCATTTTGGCAAGTGTTGAGAACAATATGAATTCTTTGCTATTCAATAAAGTTTGAATTGAGCTTGAAAACATCTAGACACATGAAAAGGAGGTGCCCTTTGAAATTCTAACAAAAAATTTTAAAAAGAAAGATATGCAAAGAAAATACAGTAATTTCTAGAAATTTTTTTCGGCGGTATATCGAGTTGGCGCTTTAACGGATACATTACATTGAAATTCCTATTTGGCATATTTGTTCATAGACGCAATTGGCGGTTAATCGGAATTGGCGCTATTTCGAGATGGCACTAAATCGGGGTTTGACTGTATATATATATATATATATATATATATATATATATATATATATATATATATATATATACAGGGTGATTCATAAAAGATGGGCAGAACTTTAAGGGGTTATAGTACACTTAAAGACAAATAATATTAAATAGGAGACTAAGGGTCCCAGACGTATTCCCAAGGAGATAGGGGGCATTAAAGTTTAGGGTCCGAAATTTCAAATGATTATAAAACATGGAAAAATTGGTCGATTCGTTTGCGGTTTTTGCAAAAAAATTTCTTTATGCCAGTATTTTCTTGAAATAAAATTTTAAAGTTCAATTTCAAAAAATGCCGATAGGGGGCGCTTTAGACTTTGGAGTAACAAACAACTATTTTTTAACGTTATTTTTTGTATTTCTTTAAATGATTTCGAAAGCTTAGACTTAAACTTAAATTTTGATCTAAAAATCTGAGTCCTAACGAGTAGTTAAGTAGCGTAAACTGAAATTTGAAATTTGAAACCCTTCTCCCCCCAGAACAAAAATCAGTTATTCCCGATCTTTGTGTCGTAGATTAGGCTCTAACTACTGCCGCGTTTTGCTAAAATTATTCTTTATGTCAGTATTTTCTCGAAAATAAATTTTAAAGAAAATTTTCAAAAAATTCCGATAGAGGGCGCTTTAGACTTTGGAGTAACGAACAACTATTTTATACCGTTATTTTTTGTGTCTCATTAAATGCTTTCTAAAGCTTAGACTTAAACTTAAATTTTCAGCTCAAAATCTGAATCGCTGAGCGTGGTTCAGTAGCGAGGGGAGGGGGTTCAAATTTCAACTTCTGAACATAGTTCAGTTTGCACTACTTAACCATGCCCAACGATTCTGTGCTGTGATACGAGGCAAAAATACAACTTTCGTCAAGGACTGCATAGTCGGAATTCACTCATAAAGGCACTGGCACAGTTGGAAACGTCGCTCATGCAAACGTTAAAGCTCCATTCCTGACGCTAGTCACCGGGTGAAGAAGGAAACAGAAAGTATGCAAATGTCAAATGGGGAAGAAGAAGAACACGTATGCAAAATTTCGACACGATTCAGGCATAAAAACCACTGAACGGTGAGTCAAGTGTAAGTCGCTGTAGTAATGAATCGGAAGATGGTGCCCTTCACGAATAAGGAAAAGGCTGAGATGCATTTAATTTACGGAGCGGCAGATGGAAATGGTGCAGAGGCACAACGAATGTACGGAGAGCGATTTCCTAACAGGCGGTTGCCTAACCGCAAAACTTTCGAGCGCTTGCACAGACAGTTGTGTGAGACGGGATCATTTCTCGCTTCCCGGTCGAATGCAGGTCGTGCAAAAAAGGACGAATCAGTAGTTGTTGCAGAAGCCATTCTGGATGTAGTAGCGGCGCAGCCAAGTACAAGTACACGAACAGTGGCTAGCCAGGTGGATACCTCACAGTCCACGACTTGGAGGGTACTGAAGGATGAACATTTGCTCCCGTTTCATGTGCAACGAGTCCAGAAACTGTCTCCAGGGGATTATCCAAATCGTATTGAATTCGCCCGCTGGTTTCTGCAGCAGAACGCGCTAAATCCACATTTTGGACGAACTGTGCTTTTCACCGATGAATGTACCTTCACACGTGAAGGTACATTTAACACACACAATGCACATGTATGGGCGGATGTTAATCCACATGCTACGTATCCACATGCTCATCAGAGACGCTTTTCCATCAATGTTTGGGCAGGAATCCTCGGAGACCACCTAATCGGACCGTACCTTCTTCCTGAACGCCTCAACGGTAAAACATACCTCACATTTCTGCAACATGTGCTGCCAGACCTGTTAAACGTTGTTCCTCCACGCATCCGGCGGGTCATGTGGTTCCAGCACGATGGAGCGCCAGCCCATTACGTACGAGACGTCCGCAGCTATCTGGACATCACATTTCCGAACAGATGGATTGGTCGAGGTGGTCCTGTTGCTTGGCCTGCTCGCTCGCCAGATCTTTCACCCCTCGATTTCTTTTTTGGGGACGATTGAAGGCTCTTATGTATGAGACACCCATTGAATCTCCCGAGGAACTGGTCGCCAGACTTTCCGCCGCTGTAGGGGAAGCGCTCGAAAAGCCTGATGTTTTCGCGAATGTTCGCCGTTCCATTCGTCGCCGTTGTTCTGCGTGCATAACCTCTGGTGGTCACAATTTTGAACATTTATTGTGATTACATGTTAATAAATATGCTTTGGTAACATAATCCAAATTTGTGTCTTTTTACCTCGTATCACAGCACACAATGTGTGGACATGGTAAACTGAACTGTGCTCAGGAGTAGAAATTTCAAACCCCTCTCCCCAGAAACTTAACCACGTCTAACGATTCAGATTTTGGGCTGAAAATTTAAGTCTAAGCTTTAGAAAGCATTTAATGAGACACAAAAAATAACGGTATAAAATAGTTGTTCGTTACTCCAAAGTCTAAAGCGCCCTCTATCGGAATTTTTTGAAAATTTTCTTTAAAATTTATTTTCAAGAAAATACTGACATAAAGAATAATTTTAGCAAAACGTGGCAGTAGTTAGAGCCTAATCTACGACACAAAGATCGGGAATAACTGATTTTTGTTCTGGGGGGAGAAGGGTTTCAAATTTCAAATTTCAGTTTACGCTACTTAACTACTCGTTAGGACTCAGATTTTTAGATCAAAATTTAAGTTTAAGTCTAAGCTTTCGAAATCATTTAAAGAAATACAAAAAATAACGTTAAAAAATAGTTGTTTGTTACTCCAAAGTCTAAAGCGCCCCCTATCGGCATTTTTTGAAATTGAACTTTAAAATTTTATTTCAAGAAAATACTGGCATAAAGAAAGTTTTTTGCAAAAACCGCAAACGAATCGACCAATTTTTCCATGTTTTATAATCATTTGAAATTTCGGACCCTAAACTTTAATGCCCCCTATCTCCTTGGGAATACGTCTGGGACCCTTAGTCTCCTATTTAATATTATTTGTCTTGAAGTGTACTATAACCCCTTAAAGTTCTGCCCATCTTTTATGAATCACCCTGTATATATATATATATATATATATATATATATATTTGTATATATATTTTATATATATATTTATATATATATATATATATGTAGGATTTCAGTTGAAACACTTCACGTAAATGATCATCAAATGAACTGACACTGAACTGACACTCTATTATTATCCATGACTTTGATGTGCGAGTTGTAAATAGTTTGAATCGCGAGATTTGGCTAAGAGCCATTGTTCTAATTTTTATTATGAAGCGAGATATAAAAGGAATATGGCCGGAGAAAGGTATTATTAGGCTTCGCCGGATTGCTGTACGCTAAATTGTTGTTATATATAGTTTCTGCTAAAAGTGTATTAGTTGAAATTAAAGTTAGTATTCTGTTGTTCACCGATTATTTGTCATATTGGTTTAGTAAAGTGACTGTTTATATATCATTTACTTACATTTTTGGGGGCTCGGATGCCGAGATTATTAAAAAGTAAAAGCCACTAGTAGTGAATTGGAAACCAAACGTAAAGTGTTGTAAAACGCCAGTATAAAAAGTTCGGTTACGAATTAGGAAGCTGAAACCGTAATCGTATCACTTCAAGCACAATTTTTGAAAGATGGGAACTCTAAATAAAGCTAAGAGAATTGATCTAATAAACCTTTGCGAAGAATGCGGAATTGAAACACCAGAAAAACCGACAATACCCGTCCTAATAAAGATGATCAAGAGTTGGGAAAGTTACGAAGAGGAATTTATAAAAGATCGATTGAAAGTAGTGATAGCAACTAGAAAAGAGAAAACAGAAGCAGAAGAGAAAGAGAAAAAGTTACAAGCAGAACTGGAAGAAAAGAAGGAAGAGAAGAAATTACAAGGAGAACTGGAAGAAAAGAAGGAAGAGAAGAAATTACAAGCAGAACTGGAAGAGAAGAAATTACAAGCAGAAGAGAAGAAATTGAAAATGGAAATGGAAGAGAGAAAATGGAAAATAGATTCGGAGCAAAATTTTGAAATTAAGAAATTACAGATACAAGAAAATTCAAGAGAACATATTAATGAAGACCCAAAGACAAATCCAGGTAAGCAATTTGAATTGCTTAGATTATTAACTAAATATGATAGCTCGAATGATATCAGTTTATACTTAGCTATGTACGAAAGGCAAATGGCGCAAACAGGCATTGATAAAAAAGAATAGGTAAATTATTTAATTAATCTAATGCCGTTAGATGTGATCAATATAATAACAAGGGAAAACGAACCTGACATTCACGATTATGATTATATAAAAAATATTCTACTAAAACGCTACAAGCTATCACCAGAGGAGTTTAGGCTGAAATTTTTCTCATCTAAAAAGGAGCCATCAGCCAATTGGCGAGATTTCGCTTATGAGATAAAGGTGTATTTTCAACAATGGATTGAAGGCCTTCACGTAAATAACTTTGAAGATTTGGCGGAATAAATTGTTGTTAATCAAATCAGACATAATTTACCTACGGAAACAAAGACACATTTCATAGAGGAATTATTGGTAATAAAGAAAATTGATGAATTCGTTAATAAATTAGATGATTACGAAACAGCACGAAGGGTTTACAATAAACAGTCAGTTAAGGATACAAGTAGCGATTTTGATGACGGAAGATCGCGAGTGGCTGATTACGCCAATTTGAAAAGACGCCAAATTGACAATAGACACAGTATGAATTATGGAAGCAAAGAGTAGCATATAATCTGTTTTGCGTGTGGCAACCCTGGTCACGTAAGTGCGAAATGTGCCATGGCGAATAATACAGAACAAGAATATTCAAATTTTTACCCGCAACGTAATCAAAATTGGCGAGAAACAAAATACGAAAATGAGACCCAAAACACGCAAAGAAAAATAGTTAATATGGGCATGTTAAATGGTAAAAAAGGAAGAATCTTAGATATTAGCGGAGTAAAAGCAAACGTAATAATCGATACAGCAAGCGATATTTCAATCGCCAGTTCAAGATATCATACTGCAATAAATGCGCCAAAACTAACTAGCGACAATATATACACATCAGGCATAGGTGGAGGAAAAATTAAGCCAACAGGTTTTTTCTGGCATAAAGTCTACGTGGACGATACAGAAATCCAGGATAAATTTTATGTGGTATAAGAGACGGACTGAGATTTAATAATAGGTAGAAAAGCAGTAGAAGGCATACCGTTAAAAGTAACGAAAGATGGTGTTAGAATAGGAAGCGGCAACAAAGTTCAAGTAGGATACATTAAAATTAACGAAGTACCGACAAAAATTAATGAAGCAAGTATAAACAACGATAATCGAGGTTATGAAGATATGGTTAAAATCGACTGCGTAAATGACGGGGTGAATTTGACACAGATTACGAATTTAGTGAACAGAAAGAAAATAAGGAGATTAATAAAACCGTATAAGCCGAATAGGACAAAAGATACAGGATCATCCGATGAATGGAATGCATCTCCAGAAGAAAATTATGAAAGTAGTAGTACTGCACATGGTAGAAAAGACTATGTGAAAGATCGCATAAGGATTTTTGATCATAAGGGAAAGAACAGAAATTTTAATAAACCATTTGATAACAGAAGCAATAATAGAGATGGCCAGAGATACTTTAAACAGTCATTTAACCATGGAAATTACAATAAATATGGATATGGGAAACAGAGTTCCGAGAATTATTACAAAATAATTCTGAGATTCCTGGAAACTTTGTAACTGAAAATTCTTTGATACCTCCAGACATAACAGTAAATGCTTCACCTAATTCAGAAACAAGTTATAATCCAAAATTTTTCCCTAGATACATCAACAGAGGCTACTATCATGGTCGAAATAATTATAATTATGGTGGCCGACGATCGCGCATAGCTAGTTATAATGAACAAAGATATTCACAACCATCACATAAGAATAATTCTCAGCATGGATTTAAAGGAGCTTATAGTGAACGAGATGCTTATTCAAATTCTTATCATTCTAGAAGCAATAGTTATGTAGTTTCTAAATATAGAGAGAAATATCCGGAAAGGAATCACAGAGATATTAGATATGCTGATCCTAAAGACAGAGAGCAATACTCAGAAAGAAAGAAAAATCTCAAAAAAATAACTGTTAGGCATGAAAAAAACATAACAAATGAAGATGCTGATGTCGAGACGCCATCACGTCAGGAT
This sequence comes from Maratus michaelseni, assembly GCA_963931845.1. NCBI lineage: Eukaryota > Metazoa > Arthropoda > Arachnida > Araneae > Salticidae > Maratus > Maratus michaelseni. Next base: position 185,453,643 of record OZ007596.1, read on the forward strand.
GACCGATTTGTAGGATTTCAGTTGAAACACTTCACGTAAATGATCATCAAATGAACTGACACTGAACTGGCACTCTATTATTATCCATGACTTTGATGCGCGAGTTGTAAATAGTTTGAATCGCGAGATTTGGCTAAGAGCCAGTGTTCTAATTTTTATTATGAAGCGAGATATAAAAGGAATATGGCCGGAGAAAGGTATTATTAGGCCTCGCCGGATTGCTGTAAGCTAAATTGTTGTTATATATAATTTCTGCTAAAAGTGTATTAGTTGAAATTAAAGTTAGTATTCTGTTGTTCATCGATTATTTGTCATATTGGTTTAGTAAAGTGACTGTTTATGTATCATTTACTTACATTTATATATATATATTATTATATATATATATATTATATTATATATATATATATTTATATATATATATTTATATAAATATATTATATATATATATATATATATATATATATATATATATATATATATATATATATATATATATATATAATTTGATTCCAAAACATGAAGGTAAAATACGTGTAAGCCGATTATAGTTCCCAGTTTTCCTTAATACAAAATTCGAATGAGCATTTAGCCTAATTAATCAGCTATAGACAAGTTGGCTTCATTTATAGCCACTTGCTTTTGGTCGGAAATTTGGTGATAATTCGCCAATTCTCGCCCATCATGGTGATATTTTGACTCTGGCGAACACTCTGACGTATGTACGTAAACGACGTCATTTTATGATATGAGTGTGTCGTTTTAGGTGTATGAGAATTGCAACAATGTTTACAACAATGAAAGTAAATTTGCAAAAGACCTCGTTTGCTAAGATTCATAAATTAAACTGGATTATGGAGGAATTTCTTATTTTCAATCCACTGTCTTGTTTCAGAATGAAAAACATATTACGATTCCAAGCGGCTATATCTTAGCCAATTTTTAAGATACATGCGAAACGAAACATGTTCTGGAATTTTGTCTCAAAACACTCAAACATTTAAGGGAAAAATTGTTGGGATTTCTAAATTTGTCCATATAATATTTTTAGCTTGAAATCTTTAAGTAGCCACCATTTTTTACAATGGTCCATTAAGATAACTAACAATCTCCTTTGTGATCTTTTTAAGTTCAATTCACATCTAAATCGATTTTTAAACACGAGGCATTACAAAAATTACATATTTATACACTGCTCAAAACAATTAAAGGATATTTGAAGTTTTATATAAAATAAAGATATAAACGAAATTCTTTTTGCCGAAAATAGAAGAAGAGAATCACAAATGCAAATTTTTCTGGTTTTCAAACTGTGGAGTATGCAAATTTTGAGTTCGACGTCAAAAACGTCGCTTCAGCGGCAGCGAATGACATTTGACTTTCAACTGGATAAAAGAGAATGAAGACAAGGATGATCGGCATTCAGTGATTGCTTTGTTTCGATGAGTACGATGTCTCAGCGAAGTCATTTGACAGATTCAGAAGCTTGGAGAATTGTTGATAGGTTAGAAGGGGGCCAAACTCAAGCCGAAGTAGCGCAAGCCATTGGAGTGTCACAAAGTGTCATTTCCAGGATCTGGAACCGTTTTTTGGAGAGTGGATGTACAGGCCGAAGACCAGGGCAAGGTCGTAGACGGGCAACAACGCCCAATGAAGATCTGTATTTAGCGTTAACAGCTCGGAGACACCGAAACATGAACGCTACTCTTCTCCAACAACACCTTCGTTCAGCTACAGGCACCACGATTTCAACTCAGACTGTCCGGAACCGGCTCCATGCTGTAGGTCTGTATGCTCGCCGACCGATGGTATGTGTTAGATTAACATCAAGGCATCGTCGCGACCGCAGGCGGTGGGCAACCGAGCATGTCAACTGGAGGAGAAATGAATGGAGCAATATTCTGTTTTCTGACGAGTCCCGTTTTTCTGTGCATCCGGATAATAGGCGTATTTTCATCTGGAGGGACCGTGGCAGTAGGAATAATCCTGCGTTCGTGCACGAAAGTGTCAGATTTGGCGGTGGAGGAGTGTTGGTGTATGGTGGCATCTCCATTGGCGGGCGCACTGACCTCTACATCATTCGAGATGGAGCTCTGACTGGTCGCCGATATAGGGATGAGATCCTCAGACCTATTGTAGTCCCTTACGCTGCAGCAATCGGAGATAACTTCATTTTAAGGGACGATAACTGCAGGCCACATCGTGCAAACCTGGTGGAGGATTTCATTTTCGAGGAAGGAATCGTTCGAATGGAATGGCCAGCGTGTTCTTCAGACATGAATCCAATCGAGCACGTTTGGGACGCTCTAGGAAGACGAGTTTCTGGCCACCAAGAACCCCCACAAACTCTCCAAGAACTGGAAAGAGCTCTTCTGGAAGAGTGGGGCAGAATACCCCAACTCGTCATTAATAGCCTCATTGAGTCCATGCCTCAGAGGTGTTCAACGTTGCTGGCGGCCCGTGGAAACCATACCCCCTACTGAAAATGATTTTCTTTGAAGAAAACACCTTTTCTTATTCTTTTTTTCTCATATGCACAAATTGTGTTTTTTTCCTTTTGTACACAAATGCGCAATAAAATGCATTTTTTTCTGCCAAACATGTGTAATTTATTCTCATATAACCTACTATGTCTGTCGACCATGTATCAATCAGCTAAAAAGTTTCCCAGATACAAAATCCACCTAAAACTGCAATATCCTTTAATTGTTTTGAGCAGTGTATATCAATCAGCATTTGAACGTTTGAAGGTTTCGTGGTCTGATGGTCATGATCGCTGAAAATGTGCGGAACATATCCGGAATTGCTTTTCGCTGTATGGCTATGATACGTAGCTTTTTATTTGTGTAACGAAAAGCTATCTACTTAGAGAATATTTCAGAATTTTTTTACGCTCTTTTGTAAGTACTATCTAACCGCTGCGCATAGGCTGGTATTTAACAGAGAAACTAAAAATTATTTAGGAATCGCATTCTACAATTATTATCTGGAAGCGAAACACGAGTGCCTGGGTTTTTAGAAGAGTATTATAGAAACTGGACAAGCACCCGGGAAACTGGTAGTAAGACATGAGACCGTGCAAGTCAAGGACCCAAACCAGCAATGAATAGTTTATTGAAAATTTGTAGATATTTATAGTCAATTATTACAATAAAATGGACTTTTCAGTTAAACAATAGTTACAATTATATAAGTTATAATTTTTATAAGTAATACTACAATTGCATATTTTTTTTTTTAATTACATGATGATACATGGAATACAAAGTACAAAAATAAGTGAAGACAAGGAATACAAGGAGACAGTAATTTAGATTTATTTACGTAAAATATACTTTATATATATGTATCATATATTCTAATACGAGCAAATCTTGTGTGTGGTTTTATATATATATATATATATATATATATATATATATATATATATATATATATGCAAATTTTATCTTAAAAACGGCTCTAACAATTTTGACGAAATTTCGTATCCTACCGTTTTGGGGCACCAGAAAATTTTTGGGCTAGGTCACATGTTCGACAAAATTCGATAAGTGGGTCATTTTGGGTCATTTTGGTCATGGTCTAGCTAATTGTATCTAAAAAACGGTTCAAACGATTTTGACGAAATTTTGTATCCGACCATTTTCGGGCACGAGAAGACTATTGGGCTGGGTTACATGTTCGAGAACTTTCGATTAGTGGGTCATTTTTGGGTTAATGCGGGTCAAATTAATTTTATCTAAAAAACGGCTCTAACGATTTTGATTAAATTTTGTGTCCTACGACTTTCGAACACGATAAAATCATTGGGCTAGGTCACATGTCCGAGAAAATTCGATTAGTGGGTCATTTCTGGGTCATTGTGGGTCAAGATCTAAAAAGCGGCTCAATTTACACTAAATTTTGCATCCAATGATTTTCGGGCACGAGAAGACTGTTGGGCTAGGTCACATGTTCGAGAAAATTCAATTAGTGGGCCATTTTGGGTCTTAGTCAAGCTAATTGTATCTAAAAAACGGTTCAACAATTTTGACGAAATTTTGAATCCGACTATTTTCGGGCACGAGAAGACTATTAGGCTGGGTCACATGTTCGAGAACTTTCGATTAGTGGGTCATTTTTGGGTCAAAGCGGGTCAAATTAATTTTATCTAAAAAACGGCTCTAACGATTTTGATTAAATTTTGTATCCTACGAGTTTCGGGCACGCGAAAATCATTGGGCTAGGTCACATGTTTGAGAAAATTCGATTAGTGGGTCATTTCTGGGTCATTGTGGGTCAAGATCTAAAAAGCGGCTCAATTTACACTAAATTTTGCATCCAATGGTTTTCGAGCACGAGAAGACTGTTGGGCTAGGTCACATGTTCGAGAAAAATCAATTAGTGGGTCATTTTGGTCATGGGTCATTATGGGTCAAGCTATTTTATCTTAAAAACGGTTCAGAGGATTTGAAATAAATTTAGCAACCTACAGGTTTAGGCAACAAGAAGATTATTAGGCTAGGTCACATGTTCGAGAAATTTCTATTAGTGGGTCATTTTGGTCATGGGTCATTATGGGTCAAGCTATTTTATCTTAAGAACGGCTCAGACTATTTACACTAAATTTTGCATCCTATGGTTTTCGGGCACGAGAAGACTTTTGGGCTAAGTCACATGTTCGAGAAAATTCAATTAGTATGTCATTTTGGTCATGGGTCATGATATTTGAACTCAAATTTAATTTTGACCGAGCATAGCTCGGTCTTCCCTGCTCGTAGTTATTAACAATTATATATAAATTCAATTTCAAAGGTTCTTTCCAATTTGAAATCTGGTATTTATATCGAGTACACGAGCGTCAAGTTTATCTTATACATTATTAAGTAGTAAGACCGTAAGAAAAAAATTTTAGAGTAACTAAAACATCACTCAAAGGAAATAGCTGAAATTTTCTCTGCAGATAGAAAGCATACAGAAGTCGAATTTAATACAATTTTTTATAGGTTATAATTTATATTTTTTCAGAATATTTATTAAGTTAATCGAATTACTAAATTTTTAAATAAACTGAATCACAAAATTGTGATAATTACCAAATTAAGATAATTATGTTTGGGTTTTTAAGTAATTGTTCATAAAGAAAGAAATTAGCGTGAAAAAATTATTATTTTTGGAACTATAATTAAAATTATATAAAACAAATTTAAAATTAGGGCCGCAAATCTTCGATTAATTGTAATTGCGAAACTTTTGGTGAAAATGACTTAACATTTTGTATATAGGCTTATATTTCAATGATTTCAATGCAGATATTTTACGAAAATTGAGTGTTACCATTGAAAATTTAAAAGCACGTTCAAATTTTAATATATTAGACCTCTCCCAAAGCCTAATTAATGACTATCAATTACTAATAGACATTATTCCTTATCAATTAATATATTTTTTTCTCTGCCATAAACGGTCTTCAAAACAGGGGGGTGCGTTCATTTATCTTTTCGTGACTGTACGTTGAAAGCAATTCTGATTATATTTCTATCTCTTTCCAGAGATTAAAAATTGGATATTATTTATAACTTCTATATTCCAATCTATTTTAATTGATACTTTTTATGAATTCTTTCAATTACTATTGATAAATATAGTCTATATGCTCGGAAATAAATATTGAATATATGCGATTAAAATACAGATTTAAATGCTTAAGTAATAAAAGTACATCACAAAAATACGAGGGATAATAAAGATACGATCATTAAGTAAGTCTCAAAAGATAATTAAATAATAACTTACAATGATATTCACTTCAAAACTATTTTTATTTCTGAACATATTCTCCACCAATATTTATGCACTTATATCACCGTTTTATCAGTGCCCCAACACCAGCTGCATACCATTCTTTGGGTTGCTGTCTCAGCCCCATTAGGACTTCAAGTTGAAACTTTTCATCATCTGTGAACATCATCTTGCTTCCAAGATGGATTTTTAGTGGACTAGACAGATACAAATCACTTGGGGGTAAGTCGAAGCTGTATGGTGGATGTTGCAGAAGTTGCCAACTAAACTTTTGAATTGTCTCCTGTGTTCAACTTGAAGTCCTAATGTGGCTGAGACATCAACCCAAAGAATTTTATGCAGCTGGTGTTGGGGCACTGATAAAACGATGATGTAAGTGCTTAAATATGGGTGGAGTATACGTTGAGAAGTAAAAATTGTTTTGAAGTGAATATCATTGCAAGTTATTATTTAATTATCTTTTGAGACTTACTTAATGTCTTTCTCTTGCACATACAAAAAACCTTTTAATATAAGGATCGACATATTTCGAACGCACAAACGGCGCCATTGTCAAGATCTACATGATAAACAAACTATTCTCGCAAAAATATTTGAGAATAAACTTCAAAAACATAAGTCACGAGATCATATAATGTGTAATAAAAGCAGGTGCTTAAAAATAATCAACTGTAAACGTGAAAATTAATATTTTCTTATTGCCTTTTAAAAATTGAACAAGACCTCGTGCCAGATTTTAGGTAACTCAAAAAAGGCTGAATCATTGCTGCTTTTATTACACATATGATCTCGTTGTTTATAAGTTTTTCAATTTTATTTTCAAATATTTTTACGAGAATAGTTTTTTTTATCATGTAGATCTTAAAATTGGTGCCGTGTGTGAGTTCTAAACATGTCAATCCTTAAGTTAAAAGGTTTTGTATAAGCCTTTTTGTGTTCTACTTTTATCACTTAAGCTTTTAAATATATATTTTAATGATAATTGGTGATTATATTATATGATTACATATCCGATGAGTTAATTTTTTTATTGAAAATTCATTAAATATTTTGAAGGGGATTTTTTTTAATTTTTTTCCACAATCATTTAATAATTACTTTTTTTATTTTTTATTTTAATAAAATTTCATAATTATTCTACAAAAATTAATTATCCCTGATATTTATTTACAAAAATAACTTTTTTTTAAAAATGCTTCTGCTAAATCTACAACCACATTAAATTATTTTATTTCTATCGTAATGCTCATTTTTTTAACTTAACTTGTAAATTCTGCATTTAATTAAAAAAATGTGATTAATGAAATAAAATATCATTGAGAAATTGCAATTTGTTCTCTTCAGTAATTAAATGACATGTTTAAAACTAAGTAAATGAAACACATGAGTGAATTTATGAATTCATTGAATTAAAAAAAATAACAACTTTTTTGAAATAGCAATTATTATAATTAAAACTGTCTGACATTTTCTGCGGGCCTAATATTGATTAAGTTATAGATAATTACTAAGCATTTTAATTATACAGATTTTTGAGATTTTTTTTCAGGGATTTTTTTTTTAATTAATGAAATAAAAATACTGCGTACTTAAATACATTTTTCATATCCTCGGTACTTAGATTATAATAAACCTTCAGCATCTAAGAATAGTAGTTCTATTTAATTTTAAAGTAAAGTCATTTAATTTTAATGCGTTAATCATCATGTGATCCTTTATATTTTAGCGTTGTATGTATAAAATATATTTAAGTTTATTTTACTATCTTTCAACTACGAACATGTTTTTGTACATTTCAATTCAGAATTTACTAACATTAACGTAAACTGTTTTGTAATAAACCTAATGAACCACAAGAAAAATAAAATACGCAGAATGAGGTTAAGAGAAAAAATTACGGTGCATAACCTTCTGACAACAAATACAAAGTAATTATCTGTAGGAATCAAGCAACATATTTGTTTAAATTATGGATCATGATAATATTATACTTCTAGCGACTTTATAAAGGAAAATCTGTAGATTGAGAGGGACTAAAATTTTCATCATGTACTAGTCCATATGTATGAGTGATACATCCAGTCCATATATACTTCTAATTACACATTGAGATATTAAAGGAAATATTTTGTTGCTTCGTTTGCATAAAATTTTAGTTCAGTTTCAATTTTAAACAACTACATCGTAAAACTAGTCGTTAGGGGCCACCGTAATACTTACCCATCGTGGATATGCATAATATAAAATATGAAAATAAAACATGTGTAAACTATTTATAAAATGCATTGCAATACGAATAAAATCCTGGATTGATAACGTCATAAACTTTAATTGCTCAATTATTGAATTGCGTAAAAGAAACATCCTTATAACTCAAAAAATGATAATCATATTAACTAACGATTTAATGCGTCGGATTAAGCATCTCATTTCCAATTAAAACATATCTTTGAATTGAAATTTAAATGAAATGCTGGGTCATGAAAAATGGAAGAGTGTAGAAAATAGGATTATAAATATCTCGGCAACTCATTACCCGATCGACTTAATTCTTTATACAAAATTTATGATTTTATTGTCTTTTATATACATTCCTTAAGAAAAACAATTTCGAAAAAAAAATTATATACTTTTTATCAGAACGAATATTTCGAGTGTCCGAAAAAAATAGTTCCTTATAATCGAGATTACAGAAATTCAATAAGCTTCTTCTCATTATTACATACTAAGTACATACCACATTTCAAGTCTCTATCTCAATTTGTTCGGGAGATAGAGCGTTTACAGACACACACACAGACGGACGGCAATTTTTTCTTCTAAAAATATGTTTTTCGGAATCTCAAGTATCTGAAACGTGTAAATCCGTCAATTTTTTTTCGATTTTTAAAACGATTACAAGACTTTCCCTATACTACGTATGATGCGTAAGTAATGTTAATGCAAGTCATCTGCACCGCTACTGAAACAATTACATTGTATGTGATAATTTTACAATTAAAGATAACTGAAAAGAAGTTATATAAATGTCCGGAAAACACGTTCAAAGGTCATTAAATGAAGAATTGTGTCTTTACTCCATTAGATGTGTATTATACTTTGAAAAAACTTTATGACTCGCTGAAGCGAAAGTTTCATTTATATCATTTCTTGTGCATTTGTTTGGATAGTTTCCAAATCAAGAAGTAAATGATTTACTTCATTATTTCTGCAAACAAATATAAATTATAACTTCCGCTTTTATCAATCATTTCTTGATGTAAGGAAATATTAATATGATATATATATATATACAGAAATAGTTTTTGGATTAAACGATAAACATGTTTCAGGGAGGTGATTATTTCTAATCCTTCTGTTTATTAACCATTTATGTACCAAATTATGACTTAATGAAAATTTCGCTTTCTAAAGTATTTTTTCTGAATATTCGAAAAAAATGTTAATAGATTTCTCCAATCATTAAATAAATTTAGAACATTTTCATTTATTAAAATATAATTAACTAAATCAGTATTTACAGGGATTTTGTATACTATTTACAACTCTACCCAAATCATTTCCTAGGGATATGGTTTTTAGTGTTTTATAGAATGAGGAAATGTACAAAAGTAATGGCCTTATATATAAACATAGACATTGTTCAGAATTGAAACTTTCAATTGAATATCTTTCAACATAAAAAAAAAAGCTGAGATGAAAAAAGTTGAGCAGTTACAATTGGAAAAAGAAAATATTCATAAAAAAAAAGCTTAGTACAGCGCGAATTATCCTTTTGGACCATGATAAAGGAAAGCGTCTAGAACTCATGCTAACTTACATTACTGACAATAGGTGTATTAAATGAAAATTTTAACAAGTTTCTTTTAATTGTACTTTAAAGTACAGATGGTGCGTAAAGGGTTAAATATTAACAAAAAAATTTATAAATTGTTACAGATACCTGAGTATAACTCTTTCAAAAGATATTACAATAAAATAATAAAAAACAATTTATTACTTTACTTATAGTAAACTAACCATCATCTTTCACAAATGATTTATGATAAACCTCTATTATACTTTTCACCCTTATATTTTTTTGCCCTAACTGTAACTTTCAATGTCATCAATGAATCCCCTATATGACAGTGACGAATAAATTTTTTTAAAAATAACTGCCTTTAATGTATCATTAATTTTATATATTCAACGAATTATAAGATTTGTTTTTGAACTATTCATGTAGACTAACTAGTAAAAATGTTCATTGGAAATAAGCATTAAAGAACATAGTTACGTATATTAACATTTAATGATATACTTTCGTATATTAACACAGAATATCTGAGCGAAGATTTTAAAACCACTATTATTACAAATACTCTATATTGCCAAAGGTGATTGGTCACTTGCGATTTTAGACGTTTTGTTAACTATCTAGAAAAATACATGAGGAATTAAATTGAAACTGCAGGTGTGTAAACAGTATAGTATAGCTTATATACTTCCGTGAATATTTTTTTCCCTAAACCCCATAGGGGACTGTCAACAAATTGAAAAAGAACGAATATCTTTTGGATTACCCTTTAAAAACTAATGTAGCAAAATTTTTCAAACTCGGGATTATTAATAAGTGTTTTATTGTAATATTCTGTCTTAAACTTTATGAGAATAGCATGAATATTCGAAGAGAAATTAAGGTTTTATTAAAAACAGACTCAAATTTCGCCAAGTTTTTTACTTATAATTTGCAGAGTTCTTAATATAAAAAAAAGTTATTTTGAGAAAATATGTCAAACAACATTGTACATAATGCTCTGTAATCGGAATTAAAAAATAATAAAAATTGTAGGAAAAATGAGCAGGTTTACTAAAAAATGTTTTAGTGCGCATGCGCGAACGTAATCAAAATATAATATGCATAATGTGTTAGCTAAGTATATAGAGCAACTTTTGTGAAAGTCAGAAAATCATAGCTTGAAAATTCTGAAAATTATCGTTGATAGAAGAAGCTCGAAATCCGTTGTTCCCAAAAGGAAACAAAAAGATGAGGGGCTGTATCGTGCAATATTGTGTACGCTATCTTGGCACTAATCAACAGATATTTGATACAACCCCTCATATTACTAGTCACGGGCAACACGGCTCTGTGTATTTCAGCGGCAATTCGGAAATTTCTCGAGAATTTTTGATAAGCTGTGACTATGCTACGACAGAATTTTGTTTTTTAAAAAATAAAATTGTCAGATTATAAGTTATTATCTGCTACTTGCAAGTTTCTGTTTATTATCAAAATTGAACTTTTTGAAAGCAATGAGTGAAAGCTTATAGCTGATTCCTTTAAGAAAATGATTACGCTTAATCACATATTTTTAAAAAATCTACTACAGACACGATATTTCAGTATATAAAGTTTCAATGTGTATACTGATAATCTAAATTCAAAAAGTCAAAGTTTGACTAAAAGTGGACCGTACAAAGAGTCTTGTAAGTCCAATCACTTTTCAAAAAATTATAAAAAATTAAGAAATAGTGATATCGTATGCGGCCATCATAAAAAGACTTGAAAAAACATCGTTTGTTGTGGCAAAAGACATGTTTACTTTTTCAGAGATAGGTGTTGCTGTTAAGGTTCACTTTATTATACACTGTAAAAAAAATCAGCGAAACAAGAGATTTTCCGTAAAATTTTACGGAGAAGTTTCATTTTTCCAAAACAACAGTACAATTTCCGTAAATGATATTAGTTCCGTAAAAGAGATTTCAAATCCGTAAATATGCAGAAGGTTTTCCGTAAATTTAATGGATTTTTTTAAAAAACAGTACAATGTCCGTATTTCTTCCAAAACAAGTGCCATTTCCGTAAATAACGGTCAGAGGTTTGCATACAGATATCGCCTTGTTTGAAATACGAATTAAGATTTTTGTATTTACTAGGGTCCAGGGTCTTCTAAGATCCAGGCCTGGATCGGTCCTACTCGTGGGCCTATTTTCTGTCATTAGACTTGGGCCTATCCTGGAGTTCATTCTAACCGGGCCCATGTCTGGACGGTAATTTGTTGTGAAAATAATAATATTTTTTATTTTTTAAAAAAATCTTTAGGAATTAATTTTATTTATATGAATTACAGAAAAAAAATTTATCTACTTTTTTTTCTTTATAGTACTTCAATGAATTTTTTCACTGATATTTAAAAATTTTATTTTAATTTTATTAACGTGAGGCAATATTAAGTTATTAAAGGTTTCATAAAATAATATATTTGCAAATTATTGGTACTGAACAAAACTGATTTGTCTTATAAATTTGTGAATTAAACTAAAATTTATTATTTTATAAATTATAATTTTAGAAAGTTTATATTTTTATCTTTAAATTTATATTAATAATTAATAATTTTTTCTTTACTTTTATAAAAATGAAGTTTATAATTTTATAAAGTTTATAATATATTTAGTTAGTTTATAATTTTATAAAGTTTATAATATATTTAGTTAGTTTATAATTTTATAAAGTTTATAATATATTTAGTTAGTTTATAATTTTATAAAGTTTATAATATATTTAGTTAGTTTATAATTTTATAAATTAAGCAAAATTAATTTAGACTAAATTAATAAATCCAAATTTAAACATACCTATCCCACGGTCATTAATTTTAAAATTTTCTCTAACAATCAACTTTTTTTTGTTTTAATATTCTTAAGGTTTCATAAAATAATATTTTTGCAAATTATCGGTGTGTAGGTGTTAAACTAAGCTGATTTGTCGTATAAATTTATGAATTAAACTAAAATTTATTATTTTATAAATTATAATTTTTTGAAGTTCATATTTTTTTCTTTAAATTTATAAAAAATAATTAATAACTTTTTGTTTACTTTTATAAAAATGAAGTTTATAATTTTATAAAGTTTATAATTTATTTCGTTAGTTTATAATTTTATAAGTTAAACTAAACTAATTTAAACTAAATTATTAAGTCCAAATTTAAACTTACCTATCCTAAGGTCTAAAAATCTCTAAAAAATCTCTCTAAAAATCTATTTTTTTCTTTTGATTTTTTAAAAATTATTCAGTTTAACAGAATCGTACACAAAAGCTCTCAGAAAAGATCAAATATAATAATTTAATTTATTATAAAATCGTTTTTTCACATAAGTTTTTAAAATAAGAGATAAAGGAAAATTACTTTAATAGCATGTAATAAATACGTCTACTTAAGATAATTAATGTTTTTACTGGAATTGATAAATAGATTAACAGACAAATAATTTTAAAAAGTATATGTACTTTTGCAAAAAGAAGCAATTATTAGTCTTAATACAATGTTTTGCGGATATAATACGTAAAAAGTTAAAATTTATCTCTGATAAAGCCTCAAATAATAAAGCAAGATATTAAAAATTATAAAAAGAAAATATTGAAAAAATCCATCTAACTATGAAACCTTTAAGTTTTTGCATCATTAAAAGCATCTAAAATAAGTAGCAACATTTGAGAAAACGCTGTGTCCGGTCTTAGCCTAGTGGTCAGGCCCGCCAGTTTACTGCACGGAAGATTCCGCGTTCCATCCTCTTCATGGCAAGAGTGGGTTATTTACTGATAACTCGCACAGAAATGAAAGAAAATAAAAAGTGTATATCCCTTATAAGAAGTTCCTTGGGAAATTTTTTTTTGGTCCTATAAAATTTATTTTAACGATATAAAATTATCTAAAAAATACGGAAGATATCTGTTATAAAACGGAAATTTAAAAACGGATATTTCAGAAATCACGGAAAATTTCCTGGAATGTACGGATTTTTTCCTTTAAAATACAGTAATAGTACTTGCGTCGAGATTGCCAGTACAATTTCCGTTTTTTTTTTCCAGGAATTTTTTTTTTTACAGTGTAAGGCATAAAAAATAGTGAGATTATGCAATAATTGATTATTTGCTCTTTTTATTCTCACGGTAGGTTGATCTGCAACACGGCCTAAAATTAAACCTTTCGTAAAATATCCAATTGCGGTAACTGCTTTTTATGGCATCGAACAGTCTTCTCTTGTTTTCTGATGCAAAAAACAGCTAGAAACACACTCCTTTCGCGACGATCCATGGAGCAATTACTGTCGAGTCATCTGACGTTTCCTTACGTTTAATTTTGCTAACTTATCATATAACTTGACAATCTTGCGTTTGAAATCATTTGCATAAAGCGTTCAACTACGCGCATTTCTTGTAATCTACATAATTATGCAGCTAAATATTCCTTGTGTTGAACTTACTCTGTAACTTGTAAGTACAATCAAATCGCTACAGAAATAGCTACTGTGTCTTTGAAAATGATTCAAAAAATCTAGGGAAAAGACAATTTGCTTCATATTTTTCAAGCAATTAAGGGTGTTCATGTTTGAGTATACTGAAAAATTTCATGTAAATTACTTCATAAAAATGCTTTTGAAATGCTGAATAAAACCAGTAACAATTTCTTATATAACTTATTACAGTTTTTATAACAATTCTGTATCAAGAGATTAGTTTTAAAAGTGCAGAAATGAAAACAACTTCGATAATGTTCTAAAGCACAATTGCCTAAAAACGGGAAACGATGTCTTCGAAGGCATCGACAGAACAAAAAGTTTCTGGCGGATATGAATTAAACGACTTCAATATATATATATATATATATATATAATTTTTATTTTTATTTTAATTTTTATATTCATTTGAATATCGTTCTATTGCAGCCATCAATTAGATTTCATCTAATTACAGCCCAAATTTTGGCATATCTTATATTTTCATAATTATTAAATACATTATTTTAATGCTGCCTATGCGCATATTTTGATGTATTTCTTGTATTTCATTACCATCATTTTAAGTTGCTGCATTCTTAACTTTTTGTATTTTTGCTATTGAAATAACATGTTGATTTGGCCGTTTGCATTGATTATGTTTGGGTCAGAAGAGTTTGGTCATTTTGCATATTGAACTATCTGGTTTGTATATTCTGTAAGGGCTTCTATTGTTAAAATTTTAAATATGTACTAAGGTATTTTATACTAGTTATGGTGGGACATTTTTTCTTCTATGTAAATATTGTACATAAATTATAATTTTTGTAATCCAGGTTTTGTATTTTTATTATTATTATTATAATTTTTATTTTATTTTTTAAATTTACGATTATTGGTAATTAACATAGAATTTTATTTTTTGAATTTTTAATTATTGGTATTAATTATCCTAGAAGAAAAATGATAAATTTGTAATGAATATTCGTACTATTTAACCTAGAAATCAACTAATAAATTTGTAGCATTATGTATTACATAATCATATTTTTATACAATTTTATATTACGTATATTTATTTATGATATAAAAATCTCAATATGGTCAGTAATAATAAAAAAGATTTAGCGACTGGCAATTTAGGCGATAATAATTATATTAGGTCTAATGCTCGGTACTTGGAAATTGACAGGGATTTCTTTGGATCGTCAAACAGTTACCTGTCTTATTGTCCCAAAGTGAAACTCAAATTCAAAAAATGTTCGTCACCACGTTGCTTAACATGCCCACATGCAGATCCATTACAAATTGTAAATAGTTCTAACGCTAAAATTAATGTATTTTTCTGTAAAGCTTACAACATTATTTATTCGATAAACTGCAATATTTGTAAGATGGAATATATTGGCCAATCATGTAATCCATTGCACTACAGAATCAATCAACATAGACAGGATATTATTAAAAATAATTCTATAAATGTTGAGCACATGCACTTTAGACAACATGACTTTAAAGATATTACAATAAAAATCTTAAGTATGCACAAAAATTTCACTGATAGACTACTTTATGAATCAATTTTTATCAAATCTCGTAACTCATTATATCCTTATGGTCTTAATTCTAAATTATTTAATCGTACAAACCTTGTTTATACTAATACTACTAAACAAGAACATTACAGTAGCACTTATGCTATATTAAATCATACAGCAAATACAAAAACTACACGTACAAAAAGGGGTAAAAATTGTAATAGTTCACAGTATATCTCCAGTAATGATATTGAACGGCAGTTATCTAATTTGGAATATGAATTCAATAATTCTTACAATTGGCTTGACATTAGGAAAAATATTTTTTCGATCAAAAAGAAAAATCTTAACAAGTATTATAAAGTTTTTTTATCATTAAATCTATCGCCACATTTTAGTGATGTTTATTTTGATCTT
Source organism: Maratus michaelseni (assembly GCA_963931845.1). Taxonomy (NCBI): domain Eukaryota; kingdom Metazoa; phylum Arthropoda; class Arachnida; order Araneae; family Salticidae; genus Maratus; species Maratus michaelseni. The sequence continues at coordinate 185,469,644 of OZ007596.1, forward strand.
TTATTATTTAGAATTAATCAACTTAATGTAAAAATTTCAAAAAACACTTACAAAAAAACTAACAACACTCTACTTATAATTACTTTTTCCAATATTGTACTTAATAAAATAAATATACACAATGTAATTAATAACATTGAGAACAAATTCCCCATAAAAAATTTTACAATACATAAATCGTACAAATACAACGTTACATTAGGACGTAGGATTTTCAATTACAATAAATTTGCAAAATTTCTAACATCAAATGATAAACCTCCTTGCTTATGTAATAATCCTAATTATAGCAATTATGTAGATAAGGTACATGGTCACATTATTACAGGGGATATTAATATTGTAGAGAATGATTACTTGCGTAATCTTATGACTAATGGGACTAAATTTCGATTACCTTCATGTTATACAATTTTTTCTATTTTAAAACAATTTAATCTGGATCTTGACCTTTTTATTTATAAAATATCAATAGATTATAATAAACCTCTTGAATTTTTTAATGAATGGAAATTAAATGTTTTAAGTAATTTAAATGCTGAACTTCATAGGAATTTGGACATATATAATTTTAATTTTAAACAACTAAATAGTGAAATAACGAATTTACAAAACAAATTTATTATTACATATGTTGATAAATCACCAAACAATTATGCTTTCATCTGCAAATATTATTATTCGCAGTTAATAACTAAAGCTATAAATACAAATTTAAACTTTAAAATAACTAATCTAGATAAAATCATTAATAATCGACATATATTTCAATTTTATAAATTACTAAAAATTAAAAACTATAACTTTAATTATCCATACATAGTTGTTATACCTAAATTCCACAAAACTCCTTTAAAATTTAGAACTGTAACAATCGGTTGTAATACTTATAACAATAATGCAAGCAAATTTTTATTAAGTATTCTCACTAAATTGTTTGAACTTACAAAACAAAAAGATAATTTGTATAGCATAAAAAATAGTTTTCAACTTGTCAATAATATTAAAAATTTAAATAACATAAAATACATGAAGACGTTTGATTTTAATGACTTATTTAATAACATTGATATTAACGATATGTTCAAGATAGTAAATTTATTATATAAGGAATACAAGGATTCTATTAAATTAAAAAATAAAATTTCGTTAAATTACTTTAAAACATTAACTAAATTTATTCTCCATTATAATTATATTGTTTTTAATGATACTATATATATACAAAGCTGTGGACTCCCTCAAGGTGGCATTGTTTCTTCAATTCTTGCAGAATTGTATTTATATTATTATGAACGTAACTCTAATATTGCTAATTGTAAAATATACCGTTATATAGATGACATTATTGTCTTCTATTTTAATAGTAATTCAAATTATTTATTACCTATAAAATATCATAAAAATTTAACTTATAGTTTCAATGTTATGGCAAATAATGAAATTAATTTTCTTGATCTTAAGATAATTCTTAAAGATAATAAACTTTTGTTTGACATTTATGACAAGCGAAATGATTTTACTTTTAAGGTTAACTTATTTACTAACTATTTGTCATGTATACATAAATCAGTATTTGTAAATATTTTACTAAATTTTGCACATAGAATTAATAATCTTTGTTCAAATAACTTTAAAAATCAAAATTTAAAACATATCCTTCAAATTGCACAAGTTTATGGATATCCTTACTATTTAGTTAAATCAATTTTACACATATAAATATAGATTTAATTTGGGTTAAATGTCTGTATTTTTTTTTTTTTTTTTTTTTTTTTTTTGTTAAAATCTCCTTGATAAAAATGATAATCAACTTTTGATTGTTGATATATTTGGCTTAACTATGAATCCTATTGTGTGCGTTGCTGCATAGGATTATCCTAGTTTAATGTCATTCATATTTTAAAATTTAACGTTAATTTTCAACTTTTGACTGTTGATATATTTCGCTAAATTATAACTCATATTAAGAGCATGTGCTGCATAGGATCATCTTAGTTAAAAGTCATTCATAAATTAAAATTTACATGCGGGCAAATTCTATAATTGTTGTTATGATTATATGGAGTTAATATTATTGGGGTTGTAACTAAAGTTAAAATTATCAAGGATGTTACAATGGGTTAATCAATACAATATAATATTAATATGTTAAACATATTTAATTTTAGTAAATATTAAATATTTATTAAATATAGTACACTAATAAACATATCTCTTAGTTTTATATTATTTATTTTATTTTATTATTAGATCATTTAATTTAATTAATATTTATGTTTTTTATATATTTTTTTTTCATGGTAGATATTAGTTAAATAGCTGGATTTAAATTATAATAAGTGCATTACCATATTGAATAATCTATGTTATTTCTAAGTATAATACTAATTTATAAAATGAAAGCATCATATGGATTCTACATTAATGTTTGGGTTAAATTAAGATATATTTTAAATAGGTTAGTTAAAATATAAATTATATTATACTAGTAACTCTTATTCTCTATATATATCATTAATATTAACTAGTAAAATTAATATATTTACACTACATTACAGCTGCATATAAGTAATTATACATACAATATTAAAGTTTTAGTAGAATATCTGTACACCAGATGTCAGCAGCAATGTATTTGATAGTATGCTAAAATAGTCTAATATTTTTACAATAGATAGCAGTAGTATAGCTTATTTAAAATATTAAAACTTGGAAATTTAGTATGGAGGTAATAATATCTATGAAATACTTTTAAATTATCAAGTAATATTATATATTTTAATTTATTAAATTAAAATTAAAATAAAATAATTAATGGTTTTTATTTATATGTATATCATAATTTTTTTTCTACATTTTTTTAAATGTTGTAATCTATTTAGTTAAATAAAAATAACTGTAACTGTAGGTTACAATTTATGATCTGAAGGATTCTCTATTAACTGTGAATTTAACCTGTTCTTTTGGATACAACTTTGTACATGTGCTCACAATATACTAAATATCTTGGGATATTATCAATATAAGTAATATATATATTTTTTAATTTTTTTAATTCTTTTTCACACTCCTTTTCAAATTGTATGTATAATTTATAATATTCCATTGTAAAGGTCTTGTTATTCAATATTGTTTCAGCGATTGTTCGGGCAAGATATGGAACTATATTTAGCAAAAGCTGGTGTCATATACAGAAAACAATCGTTCTTTGCTTATAAATGTGATTTTCTTGCCCTTGAAAAAGTAAATTACTTTATAAGCTTTTATTTGTGTATATACTCGTGTGGTTTATATTTCATTCCTTATTTTCTATTTATTTAATTTTTTTTTTTTTTTCTTCTTCTTAATTTGAATTAATAATGTTACTTTTATTAGGACTACAATTTTAATTTGTAAATTGACAGGGCTCTTTGGTATCGGGATTTCAGTGTATGTGGTCAGTTTCTTATGTTTCAATGGTTAAATTTTACTTAAAGTTTTATATATTGAACTTCCATAATGACATGCTGCATTTGCGCAATCATTTGTGGATAGTTATATTTTTATTTTTATTTTTATTTTTATTTTAATTTTTATATTCATTTGAATATCGTTCTATTGCAGCCATCAATTAGATTTCATCTAATTACAGCCCAAATTTTGGCATATCTTATATTTTCATAATTATTAAATACATTATTTTAATGCTGCCTATGCGCATATTTTGATGTATTTCTTGTATTTCATTACCATCATTTTAAGTTGCTGCATTCTTAACTTTTTGTATTTTTGCTATTGAAATAACATGTTGATTTGGCCGTTTGCATTGATTATGTTTGGGTCAGAAGAGTTTGGTCATTTTGCATATTGAACTATCTGGTTTGTATATTCTGTAAGGGCTTCTATTGTTAAAATTTTAAATATGTACTAAGGTATTTTATACTAGTTATGGTGGGACATTTTTTCTTCTATGTAAATATTGTACATAAATTATAATTTTTGTAATCCAGGTTTTGTATTTTTATTATTATTATTATAATTTTTATTTTATTTTTTAAATTTACGATTATTGGTAATTAACATAGAATTTTATTTTTTGAATTTTTAATTATTGGTATTAATTATCCTAGAAGAAAAATGATAAATTTGTAATGAATATTCGTACTATTTAACCTAGAAATCAACTAATAAATTTGTAGCATTATGTATTACATAATCATATTTTTATACAATTTTATATTACGTATATTTATTTATGATATAAAAATCTCAATATGGTCAGTAATAATAAAAAAGATTTAGCGACTGGCAATTTAGGCGATAATAATTATATTAGGTCTAATGCTCGGTACTTGGAAATTGACAGGGATTTCTTTGGATCGTCAAACAGTTACCTGTCTTATTGTCCCAAAGTGAAACTCAAATTCAAAAAATGTTCGTCACCACGTTGCTTAACATGCCCACATGCAGATCCATTACAAATTGTAAATAGTTCTAACGCTAAAATTAATGTATTTTTCTGTAAAGCTTACAACATTATTTATTCGATAAACTGCAATATTTGTAAGATGGAATATATTGGTCAATCATGTAATCCATTGCACTACAGAATCAATCAACATAGACAGGATATTATTAAAAATAATTCTATAAATGTTGAGCACATGCACTTTAGACAACATGACTTTAAAGATATTTCAATAAAAATCTTAAGTATGCACAAAAATTTCACTGATAGACTACTTTATGAATCAATTTTTATCAAATCTCGTAACTCATTATATCCTTATGGTCTTAATTCTAAATTATTTAATCGTACAAACCTTGTTTATACTAATACTACTAAACATGAACATTACAGTAGCACTTATGCTATATTAAATCATACAGCAAATACAAAAACTACACGTACAAAAAGGGGTAAAAATTGTAATAGTTCACAGTATATCTCTAGTAATGATATTGAACGGCAGTTATCTAATTTGGAATATGAATTCAATAATTCTTACAATTGGCTTGACATTAGGAAAAATATTTTTTCGATCAAAAAGAAAAATCTTAACAAGTATTATAAAGTTTTTTTATCATTAAATCTATCGCCACATTTTAGTGATGTTTATTTTGATCTTTTATTATTTAGAATTAATCAACTTAATGTAAAAATTTCAAAAAACACTTACAAAAAAACTAACAACACTCTACTTATAATTACTTTTTCCAATATTGTACTTAATAAAATAAATATACACAATGTAATTAATAACATTGAGAACAAATTCCCCATAAAAAATTTTACAATACATAAATCGTACAAATACAACGTTACATTAGGACGTAGGATTTTCAATTACAATAAATTTGCAAAATTTCTAACATCAAATGATAAACCTCCTTGCTTATGTAATAATCCTAATTATAGCAATTATGTAAATAAGGTACATGGTCACATTATTACAGGGGATATTAATATTGTAGAGAATGATTACTTGCGTAATCTTATGACTAATGGGACTAAATTTCGATTACCTTCATGTTATACAATTTTTTCTATTTTAAAACAATTTAATCTGGATCTTGACATTTTTATTTATAAAATATCAATAGATTATAATAAACCTCTTGAATTTTTTAATGAATGGAAATTAAATGTTTTAAGTAATTTAAATGCTGAACTTCATAGGAATTTGGACATATATAATTTTAATTTTAAACAACTAAATAGTGAAATAACGAATTTACAAAACAAATTTATTATTACATATGTTGATAAATCACCAAACAATTATGCTTTCATCTGCAAATATTATTATTCGCAGTTAATAACTAAAGCTATAAATACAAATTTAAACTTTAAAATAACTAATCTAGATAAAATCATTAATAATCGACATATATTTCAATTTTATAAATTACTAAAAATTAAAAACTATAACTTTAATTATCCATACATAGTTGTTATACCTAAATTCCACAAAACTCCTTTAAAATTTAGAACTGTAACAATCGGTTGTAATACTTATAACAATAATGCAAGCAAATTTTTATTAAGTATTCTCACTAAATTGTTTGAACTTACAAAACAAAAAGATAATTTGTATAGCATAAAAAATAGTTTTCAACTTGTCAATAATATTAAAAATTTAAATAACATAAAATACATGAAGACGTTTGATTTTAATGACTTATTTAATAACATTGATATTAACGATATGTTCAAGATAGTAAATTTATTATATAAGGAATACAAGGATTCTATTAAATTAAAAAATAAAATTTCGTTAAATTACTTTAAAACATTAACTAAATTTATTCTCCATTATAATTATATTGTTTTTAATGATACTATATATATACAAAGCTGTGGACTCCCTCAAGGTGGCATTGTTTCTTCAATTCTTGCAGAATTGTATTTATATTATTATGAACGTAACTCTAATATTGCTAATTGTAAAATATACCGTTATATAGATGACATTATTGTCTTCTATTTTAATAGTAATTCAAATTATTTATTACCTATAAAATATCATAAAAATTTAACTTATAGTTTCAATGTTATGGCAAATAATGAAATTAATTTTCTTGATCTTAAGATAATTCTTAAAGATAATAAACTTTTGTTTGACATTTATGACAAGCGAAATGATTTTACTTTTAAGGTTAACTTATTTACTAACTATTTGTCATGTATACATAAATCAGTATTTGTAAATATTTTACTAAATTTTGCACATAGAATTAATAATCTTTGTTCAAATAACTTTAAAAATCAAAATTTAAAACATATCCTTCAAATTGCACAAGTTTATGGATATCCTTACTATTTAGTTAAATCAATTTTACACATATAAATATAGATTTAATTTGGGTTAAATGTCTGTATTTTTTTTTTTTTTTTTTTTTTTTTTTTTTTTGTTAAAATCTCCTTGATAAAAATGATAATCAACTTTTGATTGTTGATATATTTGGCTTAACTATGAATCCTATTGTGTGCGTTGCTGCATAGGATTATCCTAGTTTAATGTCATTCATATTTTAAAATTTAACGTTAATTTTCAACTTTTGACTGTTGATATATTTCGCTAAATTATAACTCATATTAAGAGCATGTGCTGCATAGGATCATCTTAGTTAAAAGTCATTCATAAATTAAAATTTACATGCGGGCAAATTCTATAATTGTTGTTATGATTATATGGAGTTAATATTATTGGGGTTGTAACTAAAGTTAAAATTATCAAGGATGTTACAATGGGTTAATCAATACAATATAATATTAATATGTTAAACATATTTAATTTTAGTAAATATTAAATATTTATTAAATATAGTACACTAATAAACATATCTCTTAGTTTTATATTATTTATTTTATTTTATTATTAGATCATTTAATTTAATTAATATTTATGTTTTTTATATATTTTTTTTTCATGGTAGATATTATTTAAATAGCTGGATTTAAATTATAATAAGTGCATTACCATATTGAATAATCTATGTTATTTCTAAGTATAATACTAATTTATAAAATGAAAGCATCATATGGATTCTACATTAATGTTTGGGTTAAATTAAGATATATTTTAAATAGGTTAGTTAAAATATAAATTATATTATACTAGTAACTCTTATTCTCTATATATATCATTAATATTAACTAGTAAAATTAATATATTTACACTACATTACAGCTGCATATAAGTAATTATACATACAATATTAAAGTTTTAGTAGAATATCTGTACACCAGATGTCAGCAGCAATGTATTTGATAGTATGCTAAAATAGTCTAATATTTTTACAATAGATAGCAGTAGTATAGCTTATTTAAAATATTAAAACTTGGAAATTTAGTATGGAGGTAATAATATCTATGAAATACTTTTAAATTATCAAGTAATATTATATATTTTAATTTATTAAATTAAAATTAAAATAAAATAATTAATGGTTTTTATTTATATGTATATCATAAATTTTTTTTCTACATTTTTTTAAATGTTGTAATCTATTTAGTTAAATAAAAATAACTGTAACTGTAGGTTACAATTTATGATCTGAAGGATTCTCTATTAACTGTGAATTTAACCTGTTCTTTTGGATACAACTTTGTACATGTGCTCACAATATACTAAATATCTTGGGATATTATCAATATAAGTAATATATATATTTTTTAATTTTTTTAATTCTTTTTCACACTCCTTTTCAAATTGTATGTATAATTTATAATATTCCATTGTAAAGGTCTTGTTATTCAATATTGTTTCAGCGATTGTTCGGGCAAGATATGGCACTATATTTAGCAAAAGCTGGTGTCATATACAGAAAACAATCGTTCTTTGCTTATAAATGTGATTTTCTTGCCCTTGAAAAAGTAAATTACTTTATAAGCTTTTATTTGTGTATATACTCGTGTGGTTTATATTTCATTCCTTATTTTCTATTTATTTAATTTTTTTTTTTCTTCTTCTTAATTTGAATTAATAATGTTACTTTTATTAGGACTACAATTTTAATTTGTAAATTGACAGGGCTCTTTGGTATCGGGATTTCAGTGTATGTGGTCAGTTTCTTATGTTTCAATGGTTAAATTTTACTTAAAGTTTTATATATATATATATATATATATATATATATATATATATATATATATATATATATATATATATATATATATATATATATATATTGAAACAGCAAATATTAATATTTCCGCGAAGAATTATTTTCACGAATTTCTATAGGGGACTATCAACAAATTGAAAAATAACGAATATCTTTTGGATAACCCTGTAAAAACCAATGTAGCAAAGGCGCTCAAACTCGAGATTATTAATAAGTAACTTATTGTAATATACTGTGTTCATTTTTATGAGGATAGCATGTATACTCGTAGAGAAATTTAGGTTTTTATAAAAACAGTCCCAAATTTCGCCTATTTTTTTGCTTATAATTTGCAGAATTCTTAATATAAAAAAAAAGTTCTTTTGAGAAAATATAACAAACAACATTGTACATAATACTCTGCAATCAGAATTAAAAAATTATAAAAATTGGATGAAAAATGAGCAGGTTTACTAAAAAATGTTTCACTGCGCATGCGCGAATGCAATCAAAATATAATATGCATAATGTATTAGCTAAGTATATAGAGCAACTTTTGTAAAAGTCTCAAAATAATAGCTTGAAAATTCTAAAAATTATCGTCGATAGAATAAGCTCGAAATCTGTTGTTCCCAAAAAGAAGCAAAAAGATGAGGGGTTGTATAAAATATCTGTTGATTAGTGCCAAGATAGCTTACACAATATTGCACGTATTTGGATACAACCCCTCGGAAACTAAAGATTCCGCTAAAATCTGGAAAGTGCGTAAGTGGTTATTATTGTTTTCATATTTGTACCCGGGAAGCATATGTAGCATTTTAAAGTTTTGTCGAAAGACAATAAAACTCAAAAAGGAATCGAAAACACAAAAAACAACATGAAACTGAATATATATTTTTTTTAATGCAAATATTAATTAAAAAACACAGTGATAGAAAAGAAAAGGTGCACCAATTTTTTTTTTTTTTGGTATCTCTATCTGAAAAGCGGATTCGGCAGTTTCAAAGTGCAGAAAAATGGAGTACTTGTAAACTCGAGAGAATCGAACTTCATAAAAAATGTTTTTTGAAATAGTAAATAGAAATATTTTTTTAACGAAAAATACTTTTTGGACCAAGAAACTACTGCAAAAATTTGGGCGTTCTTCTTCTTATTGTATCTCTATGGGGAACCCGGCGATCGCGGGAAAGATCAAAATGCTCAAATAATCGAATGTTTTGTTTCCGTCTGCGTGAAGATCTGAGAAAAGCCTACAGAGACACAGGACCAATCGGCGAAACGAAGAAAGATCGCCATTACGCGATTTTTTTCGTAGTTTTTAATTAATATCGCCGAAAATTTACGAAAAATCCAACAGCTGTCTTCGAGATGCATTTCTTCAGTCATTAATATGTCTCCAACATTAACTTTGTTTGTAAAGACTTTCGTTTAAAAATATAAAATCATTCAACACTGATTTTAGGTGTAATTAAATCTATTATCACGTGCCCAATAAACGTCCTTCACGGTTCTGTCATTGAGCAATACGTTTTCCGAGTACATATCAGGCGTGCTCTGTAAGATTTATGTCCGCAGAATAAGCAAGGCCTGCCATATGTTTAATATCGTCTCCTGTTAGTGTGAGGGACACTACAGCTGTCTTATTTGGGCACATATAGTTTTCCATGAACAGAAATTCCGGACTAACTGCACCACCAGAAAGATGGATATAACACTGAAGATAGCCTGTGCAATACCACTATGATGTTATTTTACCTTTCACAAATATGTAAAGCAGAATTCCAGCATTATGCCTGATACCTGCTCACACAATCACTCTTCGGTCATGATTATCAGTTTCCTGGACAGTATGGTGGTGGGAATGAATTTCCCTAACATTTCATACTAGTTACTGCCTAGATTCGCAGTTTATGGTATAGCCGGATTCATTAGAAAACATGATTTGGGACCACTGTTTCGGACCCCAAAGAATATGTTCTTTACACCGTAGTAAATTTTCCCTATGATGAGTTGCTCACAACGGAATGCATGTAACACGCTTCTTTGCATTTAATCCAACATTATTTAATCCAACATTATTTAATCCAACATTATTTAATCCAACATTATTTAATCACCGAAGAATGGTTCTCGCAGATAACAAACTTCCAGTTGCGTTAGCAATGTTTGAGGGTATCTGACCAGGAGTATCACTTATGTTTCTCTTGACTACTAGGCAGACATATTGATGCTCTTGAAGTGTGTTGTTTCTCCACTGCCTCCAAAATGCCTTCTCGTAGGACTTCCACATGCAGATGTCTTTTTATACCACGAGATTACACTCTTAGGCACGTTTATTGATTTAATAACTTGAGTGACTGTTTGCCCTACCTTGAGACACCCATTTGCTCAACAATTATCGTATCAATCAAATGATGTCTTACAGGCATTTAATAGTCAGTACCTGTCGCCCAAAATGGAAATTTACTGCTCAGAAACAGACAGTGTGACTTCCCCCTCAAATGTTACTACTTGCAATTAAAAATTTTTAAACATATTTGAAATCAGAATTTGAGCAATTACTACCAATAGTCGAACAAAATATCTGAATTCTTTTGTGCAGCCCTTTGTATGACCCATAGATTTGTATGTATACTATAAAAAGTATGCTAAAATCTACTTCAGCTAGGAAATATATAGCAGAATTGAATATACCCTTTCAGAAATTTCCGTCAATAAACGGAAATATGTGTAAGATCTGTTGAGCAGCCCTGTACATCATCTGCAGAATTTATATATACCAATTACTATTCAAAACAAATTTTACATTTACAAACGCGTAGCACATATGAAAACGAGCTACCATCTATTACTGTACATACACAGTACTGTAACCAAATTCTTTTGTGTGTCTCTGTAAATGAACGAAAAATGCTATACACACCATATACTATAGTAAGCACCTTATAGTGCATATTAGTGATACGTTTCAATTTGAATATCTTTAAAATAGTGTAACATCTTTAAAATACGCCGTAAACGATTTTTCCCCATATATCGTAGTGTAACGGAATTCTTTTGAGTGTCCGTGTAAATGAACCTTAAATACTACTCACTTCATTTTCAATACAAAACATGCCATATTTTATATTATCTTATTGGGGTTTACCCCAATAAGATAAGTAAATTTCATGGCAATCCTGAAAGTATACTGGAGTTAGAGTACGTACAGACGGCAGACAGGCAGACAAGCCAAATTCATAAACACTATGTTGGAATAGGATTAAAAATAATTTAATGTTATAAAGCTTGTTATTTAGTCTAAGCAATAGAGAAACTTTATGCTCTAATTTCATTTATACTTATCACAATTAAGACTCAATATACTAATGTGAAAATAAAACTAAGTATTCTTTTGTAGCTTTGTTGAAACGTGTTTGATCCAGATAATATAAATTATACAAATTTTATTGTCCATAAATACATGATTCCATATTCTAAGTAATTTCTCAAAATCACATGTTTATAATAAGTGAATCATGAGATAACCGTATGATAAGGTCTTTCATAAATCTCTTCATAACTTTTAATATTTTACACTTGAAATGATATTTTTAATATATTTGAAGCGAAAAGCTGTTTTCAAATCATTCGCTATAAAAATAAAGTTTTTAAACTTTTGGTTATATCAGAATAGGAAAGCACTAATGGAAATTGACTGAGATGAGAAACATATATCAAGTTCAATTACTCAACTTCTCTTAAACAATTTCTCTTACTCAAATTCTTTTAAACAATTTCTCTTACTCAATTTCTTTTAAACAATTTCTCTTTAAGCGTTGTCTAGTAATTGCATTTTTAAGGACGTAGAATATGATTAAATCGCTGTTGCTCTATTGTTCCTAAAATCCCAAGTACCCTTTATTTTATATATATTTTGTTAAATGAACAACCCTCAAGGCAATTTTGAGATTGTATATGTATACTAATAAAAGAAAGTTTCACTCTGTGTATCTCTGTGTGTGTCTGTCTGTCTGTCTGCGATGGCCAGAGAAATCTAGTGCACCTAAAAGTCAGAAAATTTATATTTACATAGTCCAAAACCTGATCTGATGCACTTGAGACTCAGAATTTTAATATTTTGATAATTATCCAACATATTAATTAGAATCTCATTAAACATCGCATCGCAAATGTCATCTTTTTTATTAAAATGGCTAAAGAAAAGAACACCTGTTATCGATTTGCTAACAGAAAAGAACGAATTTGAAATTCATTAACTAATTAGCAAATTTTAAGAAAACTGATTAAGATATCGCTTTGAAATTTTCTGAGCTTATGTAGAACAATTTTCTGAACTCGACAATGCAATTTTTGTAAAATGCGGCCGGAAATTTTTATTAATTTTTGCCAAAAACTACCAAAAATCTGACGGCGCCAGACAAAAACATCCGAGAAAGTTTCAGACAGGGATCTGTTTTCATTAAAAACTGAACTACAAAGAGATCTGTTTCTCAGGCCAATCCCTCCATTTAGTTTGCGAAAATGAAAGGAAATAACTGCCAATTTTTACTAATGAACAAAAATTAAGATAACTAATCAAGATATAGATTTGAAATTGAGGATGGGAATGGGTGCCATCTGGCGGCTATTTTAGCAAAGCGTATTCGTTATGTTCTAATTATCAGAAAAATATAATTCATTTTTTAATGATCGAATTAATGTAGGAGAAGGTGGTTTTCTTGAACAAATTATTCGTTATATTTACGGGTATGGGGAGGGAGGGTGTTAATGCCTTGCTCTAATTTACACAAAACAAATTCCATTTAAGAAATTTAACATTTTATCTTTTTCCGTAGCGTTTTATCAATATTATATATAGATAATGCCGGTAATTTGAAATAACAATTTTCGTAAAAATTAAATTTATGTTCCTAATAAAAGTACACAACCCGTATTTACTTGATGCATACCAACAATTAAAGTAAATAATTTGTTGTTTAGCACTTGCAATCTTATCTCAAGTTCTATGGGCCCAATCACAACGGGGTCTGAATGATTCGACTTGGTTTTCAATCGCGTTATATATTTTAGTTCCACCTTCCACCGCCAGGGGACACATCATTTTCTCTAGTTCTATGGGTCCGATTTCGACGGGAATTTGTTCATTCAACTCCCTTGATACAATGTGTACCCATGTCGGATGTTCATATAGAACAAATTACGCCCCCTGGCGGTGTAAAGTGGAACTAACGGTTTTTGCAGGGCATGAGCAGCACGCCTGCTATACGGTGCCAGAGGCAGTGGAGACACGTGTCGGAGTTTCGTTTGGAAGGTGGTTTGTTTGGAACAGCGTGCGTCCCTTAGTGGCGGAAAGTAGAACAAAAAGATTTTGATGCGTGTGCGCTGCACGCCTACTACACGATGCCGTAGGCAGCGGGAACACGCGTCTTATGTTCGTTTATATCAGAATACACCCCTATCAGCTGAAAGTGGAAATAAAGGATTTTTCTCGCGTGCGCAGCACTTTTAAATAAATAATTTCATACTAAATGGGGTTAAAGATATAAAATTATACAAACTTTAGGTTTGTTTAACCTTATCACGGGCCAGGGCAATGCCGGGCGTGTCAGCTAGTTAAAAATAAATTACGGTTAGAAGCAACACTTTTCAATTTAGGATAAAATAAATACGACAAATACATTCAAAATTATAAACTATACGCAATAAAATAATATAGATAATATTAGTTTTGCAATAATGTTGCTTAGCTGAGAATGATTATAGGCATACTACGTGGATTTTAGAAATCAATTTTCAGCACTACTAATATTTTAATATATATTAATTAAAAATACATTAAAAATACACCGTACCTCGTGACTGTAGGGTCAGTTTGTGACACATGGTCTAGTTTTCATATTTCGAATTTCCTGCTCTGTCCGCGATGGCAGAAACCAAACAACTGCGACACCCTCTAGTACGATGTCAATTGCCTGAAGCTCCAACAGCTCCATTGCTCTCTCTAGCTGGTGTACATCTGTTCCAGCATTGTTTTATCGAAATATGGATAATTTGTGTGCTGAAGCCTAAAGCGTATAGAACTACCTAATATAGGTAAATATTCTCTGTTGTTATTGTGGTAGTTAAGACTGTTGAGTAATACAACTTTTGTCAAGTGATATTTCTTTGCGCATAATCAAAATATATACATTTGATGGGACTACTTTGTGACACACTGAAATGCAGCAGGTATTTAAAAAGCCAGAGGAAGTGAAGTGGCGATGGCTTCTAGAGGTAGAACAGAGACGATGCAATCATTCAGCATGTCTTCCTCTTCAAAGTCTTCACATAAAAAGTCTTCCTTTTAATTTACGTCAGACGAAGACACAAAAAACAGCAGTGAGGTGATTTCTTTTCAAAAGTTTGACGACAATGTTGAATAGTTCTGTGACCTTAAATCAAATGTATCTGATGCAGGCACTGCTTCGACGAGGATACTTTGAATTAGATGGCAGTATCAATAGTGCTTTCAAAACGAGCGACTTTATGGTAGTCAACAAGGAGAGCATGCTTTATCCTGGTTAGCGGCCGATGTTGAAGATGAGGTATAAAAGTAAAGAAAATGAGAAGTTGAATGAGTAGTTGAATTTGGACTGGAGATAGAAATTTTGTATGTAAAGAGAGAGGTTTTATTTATCATTTTTCGAGGGCTGTTCGCGATCATATTCCTAGATTAAGTTGCCAAACATTTAAAAAAAATTATTTTAATAAACATTTTAAAATAATAAACATTTTCGTGCTAACTTTGTGACAGTAATTTTTTCTCTTATTTCAAGACAAAAACACACTTGTCACAAAGTAACTGCACTCAATGAATAACTTTGTGGCATCTTTAAACATAAACTTCTCAGATGACACGAAATATTTAGATTGTCGCAATGCATCATTGTGTATGAAGAGAATATATCAATGTTTTACAATAGTCAGTTTTAACTTACGCGTAAAGCAGATTGGCTAGGGTGAGAAAAACCTTAAAATGTGTCGCAAAGTAACTTACGGTGTACCGTTTCCATGCAGCTTATCATGTTTTGAGATTAAACATTATAATATATACATTAGTAAAACAAAATCTAAAAAACATTTCATAGTTTTTGTCATACGACTGCTTTTTATATGCATAATTATATTTAATTCAATAAACTAAATAATGTACATGTGTAGTGTATGCGTATAAAAAAATTAAAAATGCATAAATAAACACATTAATTTATTCTTATATATATTTGAGTGTGCAGAATCTTTATTGTGAAATCAGTAACTATAATAAAGGTAAAAAAAAATATTTTGGTGGATGCAGCGTTATAATAATTTCAATTATGTATTTTTTTTCTTCATAAAAGACATTGCTTCATATTCATAAATCATCTTAATTCTCTCAAACAACAAGACTAATAAATTCTCTAAGACAACTTAGACTTCATAAACGATTGAAAACTGCAGGCATTCAAGTTTTCAGTTGTTTGAACTATTTGAACCATATTCAGCTATAGTATATATAATTAATTGGTGGCAGCAAATGGGATATGTGATCTAGAATAAATTAGATTACGGATCTATGTGTTAAACTTATTAAACAGATGAATAGCCAGTGGAAAACGGACAAGCAGAGTTGTGGAGTATTGAAGTCTAATTGGAGTCGTGGTTTTTTCTCGGAGTTCTAGCAAGCAGAGAACTGGTAAAATAACTTTATCGACAAAAGCTGTGTAGTGTATGAGCAGTCAACTATAGATTTGGTGATACATGTTTGTGCTTCAAAATATATCCAGTGGAATGAAGATATGCGGCGTACCATCTGAGTTGTCTACATACGGATCTAAGGTGAAATTAGTGCCTCATCAGTGAAATTAGTGTCTTCAAATCTTCAAACATCTGTGTGTGTCATCTTTAAAAGTGCTTGGAAGCCTGGTATCAGTGTGGAGGAAATATCTGCATCTGGAGGTAAGCTTTTTTATGAAATCTTCTATAAAGGTCTGTTTTAAATTAAATTTTGTGTATAAATTTTAATTTTGGGGAACAAAAGTCTATGAGAAATTTAAGAATTCTAGGGAAGCTATTAATTTGGTACTTAAATTTTTAGTTAGAATTTTTATGTTTGTTGATTTTCTGGTATCTGTTAGGTATATTATTGGGTTAAGAAAATTATATATTTATGTACATGTTAAAATTTACTTGGAGTATAGTAAATTGTTATTGATTAATTGAAATTATTAATCAGAGTATTTTAATCATAATTTTGTATAAAACTTTTGGAAATAAAAGTTTTGTTTATATACATTTCATTTATTACAGTAATAAAGTTATAGCTTAATTTTATGGGTATACTGTGGATGATTACGATTAATGTTTCAAAATAAATTGATGTTATACTGTACTGTTGGGTATAAAATTTATTTTGGGGGATATACTCAGTTTGAAAGACATCACTGTTGCATGATAATTTGCTATAGTAAAAGTGTGTCGTTTTTAAATTCATTATTATAAGTATAGTGAAAAATATTCTATTTCTGTATTTATTGTATTATTGTAAATTGAATAAATCTGATATTTTGAAATTTATTATATTTTGGGGGAAAATATGGCAGAATATTTAGTAAAATATAATAAAAGCGTCTTTCTATTATTAGCAGAGGAATTTGAGAACAGTGTGTCAAAAACGTGTAAAATCAAGCTATAATTCAGGCTATTGTTAGTGCTGAGGATTATAAAGAAAGTTACGCAAAACTTCGCTTGCAATATATTCTTGAACAGGAGGCAGAGCGGAAAGAGCAGGAAAAACAAATTGAAAAAGATCGTAAAGAAAGAGAGTGGCAAATTGAATTAGATAGGATTGCCCAAGTGGAAAAAGATAAACTTAGGAAATTTGAATTAGATAAACTTGAAAAACAACTTGAGGCAGATAAACTTGAAAAGAAGCAACAACTTGAGGCAGATAAATTTGAAAAACAACAACAACTTGAATTACAAAAACTTGAAAAACAACAGCAATTTGAATTAGAAAAATTGCGTATTCAAAATTCTGCGGATATTGTTAGCATTTCATCGAATGAATCAAATGTAGATTTTCATAGAACTCCTAAGGTAAATTTAAAGGATTTAGTTCCGCGCTTTGATTCTAAATTAATTGATATAACTCTTTTCTTTATGATTTTTGAAAGGCAAACCGAGGAAGCTAAAATTTCTCAGGAAGATCTTGTTAGTCAATTAATTCCTTTATTACCTTCTGATATTGACGAAATTATAGTAAAACAACCAGCAGACAAATGTGATGATTTTCAACATATAAAGAAAGTTTTGTTAGATAGGTTTAGGCTAAGTACAGGCGCCTTAAAACAAAAATTTGAAACTCATCAAAGAGAATCTGGTGAATTATGGGTGGATCTGATTTATGAGTTAAGGGGTTAACTTGATAATTGGTTAGAGTCGTTAGAAGTGAGGGATTTTGAATCCTTAAAAGAACTAATGCTCACGGAACAATTGAAAAAACGTGTCCCCTTTGAGATAAAAAAAAATTATGGATGATTGGGAGGAAATAAAGATTGCTTCTAAACTCACGGAGAAATCAGATAAGTTTTAGAGTATAAGAAAGGAATTTAAGAGGTCGGATAGAAAACCTTGGGAAAATAAGTCTTTTCAGGATAATCAAAACGGATAACTTTAAATCTAAACTTAGAAATGAAATGAAACCAAAATCGGAATTTGAGAATACAAAAGAGAGTGGTAAAACTGATCAATATAAGAAGGACAATGCTTTCGAAGAGCAGAGACAAGTCCAATGTTATAATTGTTTGGCAGTGGGTCACATCCGTCCAAATTGTCCTGAATTATTAAAAAGTAAATCCAATTATGAGGATAAAAGCATAGCTTGGATTATCACTAATGATGGGAAAAGTGTAAATAATAAGGAAGGTGTGGAAACCGAATTACCTAAGGTTGATTTATGCGTGAATGGTAAGAAAGTAAAAGCGATTAAGGACACAGGTACACAAATTGCGGTTTTTGATGCTAATGACATTCCTTGGAGAGCGAAAAAAGTGGGAAATGTCTTTCTTATACCGGCCCTCGGAAATAGACAAAAAGCGGATTTGGTGTCAGTGCCGATTGCTTTGACAGAAGATGAAAAAGAGTACGTTGAAAAGAATGTGGTGGTTGCAGTTGTGAGAAAACTGAATTCTCCACCACTTATAACACCAGCGGTTTATGAATTGTTAAAGTTGGGGAATATGGATAAGCAAAATTCAGTGTGTAAACAAGTGGAAAATCGGAGAGAATTAAATAGACAGGGAAACCTCAGATTATCTAGCGATCATGGGCAAAATTTTGTTAGAAAAATAGTTGAAAATGAAATCTGTGAAAGGGATAATAAGTCTGTTAGTGAGATAGAGGTAAATTCACCGGGAGACATGACTGATAAGAATTTGGAAAAAGGATCTGAATTGATCGACATAAAAGATAATGCGTCTCAAATGGATAGGGTTAAAAGGTCAGGTAAAGGAGGTCAATTTCGGGAAAAGAATTCTGAGCATGCTGTAAATATACCCAGGAATTTTGTTGGTAGTATGGGATTTATACATGTTAGAAATAGAATTAGAAAGAAATTGAGTTCACCTATGACTGTGGCCAGAAAAATTAACTCTAGGATGAAGGAAAATAATAGAGTAAATTGGGGGGCTAAATGCCAAGAAAATGGATATGGAAAATCAAAGTTAAAGAGAATGGAGCATTCTGCTTTTAAAACGGATCACAAAGAAAGATATATTAAAATCAAACAAGATTTTGAAAGGAAAAATCATGATTATAAAGTTGTAAGACGAAAATTATTGTCGAAAAGATTTTCTGATAAAAGGAAATTAGATATAGATTTTCGGGAGAATTCTCTAAATTAAGTTTGATTCCAAATTTGGGGGTACTCATTAGTGTAATATCTGTGTTGTGTTTATTTATCATTTAATGCTTAATATTTTCGTAATAGTAAAACTTCATTAATTTTATAATTGCATAATTTAGTATGCGCTCCTTTTTGTTTGTAGAAGTGTCCAGAATTAAGCTTTTAAGCAAGTGTTTTTTAGGAAAATTGTGTTTGGCATTGTGTTATATATCGAATTATTCTTTCTTTTTATTTATTTTTTTTTTTTTTTGTTAGAATCATGTAAAGTGTAATCTGTATTTGGTATTATATGTATGTGAAATATTTCAAAATTGTTTCTTAGGGCATCAATAGTATAAATTATTCCAGGAATTATACTTAGGTATTGTAGGTAAGAGATTATAGTAAATCCTATTGACAGTGTGTCTATCAAATACTGAGTATGGATGTGTTTGTATTGTATGGGGATTTCATGTGTTATTCTAAATTCCTTTACACTTTGATGACCTCATTAGAAGTTGATTGAAGGAGCTTATTGTATTGATGTATATGCCAAATTTCCTGCAGAAATTTTTCCTTAGGGGGGAGGAGTTGTGACATGTTGAAAATTTCCATTGCTCACATACTCAGAAGATCAAGCTAATCCTTTATGAATGGAAAAGGGATCTTGTGAATTGTCACTATTCAAGTATGATAGTACTATAGAGAAGGATGACAGGTTGACGTGGTCAGCTAATCTCTTAATTGTACAAACGGGATAATCTCATAAGAATGAAAGTAATGTTATGGACTGACCTCTTTCTGAGAACAATAATCTAAATGGGGTGATGAATTTCATTGTCACTTTGAGAGAAGCCAAGCTGGAATGTATTTGTTGTATTGAAGGAAATTCTCTCTGAATAAGTAGATAAGATTTGTAAAAGCAATTCTTTTGGATACAAAGGAATTAAGCCCTATGAAGTAGAAATTCCAACTTGGTAAGTAAGGGACTGTCCATCAGAAAGGAGAGGGCGTTGCTTTCTCGATATAGACAAAGACGAGTTCCAGAATGGTTCACTAAGGGATTTGGAGGGAGACAAGAAGTACATCTAGAGGAGGAGACGAACGAGCAGTTGGATGTGGAACGAGTTGGAAAAAGGTTCTCTTTGAGCGGAGGTCAGAATGCTTATTTCTGAAATTATACTTTTACAACGTGGATATGTTCATTATATTTTTTTACTTTTATTTTTTAATGTTAATTTACAATAAAGTTTTTTTCGTTTCAAACGATAATGGATTTTATTAATTATATATACATCGTCTCACGTTACCACACCTTCATCGTAAATTCTTCTAATGAACTTCAATATTGGTTAAATAGTCTTTTTTATAAAGGAAAACAATTAATGAAACGCCACTATTTCAGAAATATTGGATTTAAATTGAAAATATTGACAGTGTAATATCGAAATATTTCTTTCCGCAATTGTTTTGGTGATATACACAAAATACAAACGCGTCAATTTTGTGGCGTATTTCATTAGTCAATGCAAATAATACATGGTTCAATATTTATTTGCTACTAGGGTAACAATGGTAACATGATATTTAACATAGCTATGCATCTTTCATTTTAATTATACAATAGTACCTCTTATTTTAATGTATTATAAGCAAATATCGAAAGAATTTTCATTGAATGTTTAAATTTTAATAATCCTTCGGATGCTAAAAGTAACAAATAATAAATATTACTATCTATAATATTTTATTATACAATATAAAATACTATTCCTTAACAACTTGTCAGAAGCGGCATCTACACAGTAAAAACAATTGTTCAATGTTGAACCACAGGATGAAACAAAGAAAGCAAAGAAATCAAAAGATGGCTCACTTGACTTTTTCAAAATATAATGATATTTATACAATGAATAGTTTCCATCAACTGCCGAACTTGTTATCCTGTTATTCAGTTTACATATGAAGTTGAAGTTGAAAATAAATTGTCCTTTCTTGATGTGTTAGTCACACGTCAGCCTAATACATTTGATACCTGTGTATACCGGAAACCTTTTGCAGTCTCACTCTCCCCTCATTTTAATTCGTGTCACCCCTTCTCAGAAAGCCTCGGCTTTTCATTTCGTTATTAATAGAGCAATTTCCATTTGTTCTGATAATGTTTCCCTTGGTACAGAATTGAATTATATTAGATCTGTTGCTATTAATCGTGGTTTTAGTTTGACTTATATCAACCGTTTAATTTTTCGTTGTCTAAATAAAAATAGTAATCTTGTTTCTTCTGATGTCCCAGAATCTTTTTCTAACCTCATTATTTTACCATTTCACAATAGCATTAGCTATAAAATAGCTAATATTTTAAGGCAATATGATTTTAAGGTTGTTTTTAAGCCAGTTAATAAACTAAATTTTTCACAGTTAAAGGATAAAATTTCACATCAAAACTTTTGGGGCATTTACAATATCCAATGTCAATGTGCTTCGTCCTATATAGGACAGACTAAACGACAACTCCGTTTCAGACTCAATGAACACAGAAATTACATTAAGAAAAAAGAATTACAAAAGTCCTCTATTGCTTGTCACTGTTGGAGTGAGGGACATAATTTTAACTTTGACTCAGCCACTATTATTAAGAAATGTAACACTCCATTAGATTTAGACTTCTTTGAGGCAGTTTATATTCATAAATTTGGTAACTCCCTGGTTAATGATTTTTCAAGTGTACCGTACATCTCACCTTTCTGGGTTGAGTTACTTTGTCATAGTGAATCCTCTACAACCAACCAACCGACTTAATCAGCTTGGAGGAGTTTCTCGGTGTGTTGTTGTTTTTCATTTGGGTTTTTAGATTCATTTTCATGTCTTTGGGGGGATAGAATAGGGTTTAAGTTTATTTACACTGAGGAAGTGAGTCCAGGATACTCATGAAACGTGCGTCTGTTTATTATACGATGTTATTGTGTGTCAAACGTTGGTATTTTTAGTATAACTATAGCCAGTTTATTGTGTAACACTTTACCAGTTCTCTGTTCAAAGTTTTGACAGGTCATCGTTCAATGTATTACCAGTCCTCAGTTAAACATTTCGACAGATCATGGTTGAACATGTTAAAAGCTGATGGTTCAACCAGAACACCAAATGTTAGAACATTTCAATATCTTATATTGGCAACATTTATGGCACCACGGTTTGGTGAAATGTCAAAACAATTATTTGTAGTGTAATACTTACTAGAAACAACACAGATTAGAATCATTAAACGCATATGTTATTTATTTATTTTTTAATTAATTAATTCATTTAATTTAATTTAATTTAATTTAATTTAATTTAATTTAATTTAATTTAATTTAATTTAATTTAATTTAATTTAATTTAATTTAATTTAATTTAATTTAATTTAATTTAATTTAATTTAATTTAATTTTTATTTTATTTATTTTATTTTTGGGGGGAGGGGTAGTGGGGGTATTGAAAAATAAATTGGATAACATAACTTTTGAGACCCATTTTGTTGAGAGAGATATTTTTTATTACTTGCATTGATTAATCTTCTAGAAGATCATTGAATTATTCCTTCTTATTTAAAAATGCCTTTCTAAGGATTTAGACCTCAGATATTTCTGTTCACAAAAAAATTAATTATTTTTAAGGAAACTCACAGATAATTAAAAGGTATTTATAACAAAAATATCCACGAAGTTTGTTTTATTTATTTGAAAAATATTAATTATAGAAGAGATGAACATATAACCTTCATTAAATATTTCAGTAAAAAGTTTAGTTCTCTCTCAAAAAATATATGTATTTGTTGATTCTAATGCTGAATAGTTTGCTTGGTTTCTTAATGAGGAATTTGTAAACATTGTCCTTCCACATTATTAAACTTTTGTAGAAGTTGATATTCTATTTGCAGACGAAAGTTTTAATTACTTCGAGAGCTACCTTTCAATTTTCGTATGGATTTTTCTTTGGCTGTTATCTCGAAAATAAAATGTATATATTGAATGTAATCCTACTATTTATTTAAAACTCTTTATTTACAGAGAATATAAACATGCAGTTTTTTATATGGACTATTTCTAGTTTTATTTTTATAAAAATATGTGGTTTGTTTATTTTATTTTGTATCGATTGTCTTGAGATCTTATTAAGTAACGTGTTTAAGTTGTATGGCGTATTATTAAAGTCACAAGAAATATTCATATGTCACAAGGAGAAATGCTTTAATTGAGATCTATATTTTCATTCTCGTGAATAAATTTTCTTGTAGTTGATAATATGAAATTATAAAACTGTAAAATGAAACTTCTCATGAATATAAAATATACATATTATTTTTAATTCATTTTCAATAAAGAGAGAAATTAGAAATTACAATAATATAAATCTGTTACTTTTAACACTGAGCGTACCAAGGACAGAAATTAAACAGAAAATGAAGAAAAATAAATAAATAAATATAAAAATAAATGTTTTCAGAATGAATATATATTTCAACCTCTGGTAGTGTTAAGCATATTTTGAATAAATTTAAAATAACCTTATAGTTATGTTGCAATTCATTTTTGTGTGTATGTTTATGTTAATGACTTTAAAAGTCATTTTAGTGATGAAATTTATAACTAGAATTTTAAATAATTAATTATTACTTTGAATTATGAGGTGAAATTTTAATAATTTGGAAATTAATTCCAGAAATGGTCTATAGATAAGCGGCGGTTGATAACACAAAACATGAAAAAAAAAAAAAAAACAGTAGATGGAATATTCTATTAGTATAAAATTTATAAATTATACTTAAAGCCTATTGAACTATGATGGGAAACAAATTTTTTTATTATAGAAGATTCTTCATAATTGAATCTACTACAGCTAGAAAAGATAAAAAGATAGAAAAACAATTAAATGCAAAATTAGCTTATTCCTTACTATTTTTAAGATAAGAATATATTTCAAACTCTACAAAATGAGAAATGAATTTCAAGTATTTTTCAAAATATCTGTTATGTAACTTTTTTAAAGGAAAGTGGGGTAAAATCGAGGCAAATATTTTGTTAGTTGCCCCTTACAGCCAGAATTTCCAACAAAATTTTATGAAACGGGGTTTATTTTAACCTGTGCTTAACCTTTATTATTCCTGTACTTTTACTCTGTACTTATCATTATACAATAATACCATTGCAAATATATGATTTTTTTCATTAAAGTTTTATTAATAACAGCTTTTCTATAAAAGATTAAACCATCCGGTCTTACCCCCATGGGTGGGGCGTTAATCTTATAGAAAATGAATGAGTTTAACTTTTTTTATCAAATGACACAAACTATTTTATTTTTCAACTTTAACTATTGATTTATAAGTATAGTAATGATTTAATATTTAAAGACGAATAAGAAAATTATCTTAAGTTAGGATTTGAGAAGATGCAGCAAAGAGGTTCACCTCTTTGACAATTTTATAAAAATAATAGTCATTTTTGTCCGTATAATTTTGACTACGTTTTCTTCAAATATTCTTTATTGGCTTATCGATATTTTTTTACGATATCTGTTTTTATCCTACATAGAATATCTGGTCTTGTCCTAAGAGAACGTGAACCGTGAAGAAGACCGTAATAATGCCTTTTAAATGCTAGCATCAGTTAAATTGGGAGAATAAATCTTTAATAAATATGCTACGTAAAAAATACGAAAAGTTTCTGAAACTTCAAATGTATTCATATTAAAAAATTTTGAAAATTAGAATTTTTTTAAATTGATAAAATAGTTTTCAAGACAGAAACGAAACAAATTCCAATATGGAGATAACGTAATGGCCTCTTCTTCCTGTTGCGTAGAGCTATGTATTTAAGCATTCATTACCTGCTAGAAGACTGCTTAAGTTGAGTCACAACTGAGTAATCCGGTTTCTCCCAAATATATGGTTTTACC
The DNA here is from genome assembly GCA_963931845.1 of Maratus michaelseni. Lineage (NCBI taxonomy): Eukaryota > Metazoa > Arthropoda > Arachnida > Araneae > Salticidae > Maratus > Maratus michaelseni. Next base: position 185,495,079 of record OZ007596.1, read on the forward strand.
CTACTTTCCTCTATTTTTTTCTGTTTTGACTTACACATTTACTTTTGTGGATATTTTTTTTATCAATTGAAATTCAAACACTTCTTAATCTTTTTTTTTTATCTCAGGTACAGCTATTACTACAACTAAAATGGTAGAGAAGTATAAACTGTGAAACTTTCACTTGCAAATATACTTTACAATGCCAAAAGTACACAACCGATTTAATACTTTCTCAATTAATAATTATATTTTTTTCGGAAATGACAAAATTGTAACTAAACATTTCTGTTCTGTTGTGTCCCAGAGGAGATGTCCGAAACAAAAAGATAAATTACAAAGAAACTTCTTTTAGGAAGAAAAAAGTTTCTCGTTAACTATAAATTTGTTAGTTTACCTTCGTTGTTTGCAGCAGACAAGTTGTGATGTAGCGAACATTAATTGCCGCCGTGGGGAATAAAAGATCATTAGTAACAATACAATGTTGCAAATAAATGAGAATGTAACATTTTTGTATGCATTATAAAAGCAACATTTCATGTTCAAGCAGCAAACACTAATTGCCCCCGTTATCAATAAAAAATCAGTTTCAACGAAACTATGTGGTATATAAGTAAGAGTATAAATTCTAAGTATTCATTTAAGGGAGTAATAAGTGTTAAACCTTAAAAAATCGTTTTTTTTTTTTTTTTTTTTTTTTTTTTTTTTTTTTTAAACAAAATCATGTAATTCTGAAGCAAAACAAACCGCATGGAAATATTCAAAGAAGAACTGTTTCATTTTGAAATGGTTATGTCTAATGCATCCAATTATTTTTTAAACGTTTCATCCACTTTTCTGAAAACTTTGCTTATGCTACTTGCCCACGCTGCAAAATAAATATATTTTGCAAACAGATAATTTCTTTTGCACACATATCTATAAAATGATCATTCTTGCAATATCCATCCACTGTTTGCCAATTAAACGATGCAAGTATCATTTGTTGTGGTAAAAAAAAAAAAAAATGCTTTTTAATGCGCGATTTCAAACAATTTTTCAATAACATTTAACTAAGTAGTGAAAACTACCATAAATAACTTCCTTTTAGGAAACTAGAATTGTTTTTATTCAGTTAAACATACAATGTGTCTCATTCCAGTCTGAAAGACAGTAATTCAGACACAGTGACACCAAATGTAATGTGAACTACATTTCTAAATATGACGCATTTCGTACAACACTCACACTTGTAAAAATGACAAAACACAAGACAATTGCATATAGTCAAAATTTTTGAATGACACTCACACTTGTAATGACACTCACACTTGTAAATGGAAATTGGAAATTTTTGAATGACACTCACACTTAATGACACTCACACTTGTAAATGAAAATTGGAAATTGGAAATTTTTGAATGACACTCACACTTAATGACACTCACACTTGTAATGACACTCACACTTGTAAATGGAAATTGGAAATTGGAAATTTTTGAATGACACTCACACTTAATGACACTCACACTTGTAATGACACTCACACTTGTAAATGACACTCACACTTGTAAAATGATCATTCTTGCAATAGCCATCCACTGTTTGCCAATTAAACGATGCAAGTATCATTTGTTGTGGTAAAAAAATACTTTTTAATGCGCGATTTCAAACAATTTTTCAATAACATTTAACTAAGTAGTGAAAACTACCATAAATAACTTCCTTTTAGGAAACTAGAATTGTTTTTATTCAGTTAAACATACAATTTGTCTCATTCCAGTCTGAAAGACAGTAATTCAGACACAGTGACACCAAATGTAATTTGAACTACATTTCTAAATATGACGCATTTCGTACAACACTCACACTTGTAAAAATGACAAAACACAAGACAATTGCATATAGTCAAAATTTTTGAATGACACTCACACTTAATGACACTCACACTTGTAATGACACTCACACTTGTAAATGGAAATTGGAAATTGGAAATTTTTGAATGACACTCACACTTAATGACACTCACACTTTTAAAGACACACACACTTGTAAATGACACTCACAGTTGTAAAATGATCATTCTTGCAATAGCCATCCACTGTTTGCCAATTAAACGATGCAAGTATCATTTGTTGTGGTAAAAAAATAATTTTTAATGCGCGATTTCAAACAATTTTTCAATAACATTTAACTAAGTAGTGAAAACTACCTTAAATAACTTCCTTTTAGGAAACTAGAATTGTTTTTATTCAGTTAAACATACAATTTGTCTCATTCCAGTCTGAAAGACAGTAATTCAGACACAGTGACACCAAATGTAATTTGAACTACATTTCTAAATATGACGCATTTCGTACAACACTCACACTTGTAAAAATGACAAAACACAAGACAATTGCATATAGTCAAAATTTTATGGAAATACACATTCGGTGTGACACTTTTATTTGTATTCAATCAAAAGTTTTACACATTGGATATCTGGAAGCAATATAGTGCCTCCGCTTAGTCGAGAAAGCTCAGCCATAAGCATCCTTTTTAAAAAGCAACTCAAGGTACTTTTGACTCCCCCCCCCCCCCACATATCTTTGAGTTTTGCAAAACCTGAAACTAAGTTTATCTAGAGCAGAGGTTCCCAAAGTGTGCTCTGCGGAGCCCTTGGGGCTCCGCCTATACTTTTCTGGGGCTCCGCGGCGTTCCAAGAGCATAAACAAAACAGGAAAGAAATTTGCAAATTGCAAGGGAAAATTTTTCGAAGGTATGTAGTCAAAAATAACTACATCTATCACTGGGCTGAAAAATACTGTAATATAATTTTTGAAATCAGATAAAAATTTGTATTATATATGTATCTATTTTCTGTATAATATTTTTGGTTTGAACTACTTTATTTTATGTTTCTGCATTTAATGAGTTTTAAAAATTCGATTCAAAATAAGCTACAAGAAATAGTATTCTGAATCGAATGCACAATGTTTATCGAAAGAGCAAAGGGGCTGTTTATGTTATTTGTATTATTTTTTAATTATTTAAATTTTCTCTACTGTTTTTCATAGTAAAACAATGTTTGTCGTTTAAACATCTTTTTTAGAACATCTTGTATCATTTAAAGCCCCTCATTAGATTCATTTTACATTTGTGTATATATGCTTCTGTTTTTTATAACTTTAATTTCTTTAATCTGTTTATGTTATTGTATATTTAAAGTTTCTATACTGTTTTGCATAGTAAAACAATGTTTGTCGATTAAAATGCCTCTTTTTTGTAACATCTTGTAGCATTTAATAAACCCCACATTAGATTAATTTAATATTTGTATACGGTGTGTATATATTTTTTTCTTTTTGTAATTGTAATTCCTTTAATCTGTTTATTTTATTTTATTAATTATTAGCTATTTAAATTTTCTATGCTGTTTTACATAATTGTACGTAATTTTTAAAGCAGTGTATGTTGCTAAAAACAATTTTTTTTTACAACTTGTATCCCTCTAACCACTCTTTAAAATTTTGTTTTAATTGGTCTTGACATTGGCTAAGATTCTCATGTTATAATGCCACATTTTCTTATCAGAAATACGGCTGTAGCAATTTAAAAATATATATTAATTCTTTACATTTTTCATCATACTAAGAATTTAAACTTTTGTTCAGCTCCACCCCTTGCTTAGACTTTTCGTCAATGATTACCCTCCCGGAAATGAATTTAACCCCACTCATATATCCCGCTTTGTTAGTAAAGTTTTTCTGCTAGTTGCAGTTCTTTTAACATGTGTAGTTTTTAACCGTATATCTATTTAGAGAATAAAACAATGGTGAAAGAAAGTTTCTTTCAAAACTATAATTAATAGCCAAATACTTCAAAAAAAACATCCAAAAAAGTGAAAGATGCTGCACGTAATAATACAGTTTATAGATTTTGCCCCGCCCACTTAAACACAAAAACGAAGTTCTGCTTCTAAATGTAATTAAAAAATGGTTCAAAAGAAGAAGCTCACAGTTGATTCGTTTTCGTTGCATGTTTAGAAGTACTAGAAACGTAAAGAAGAACGAAAAAAAATCGTGGGCAGGACTAGCGAAAACGCGGTATATAATTACTCATGGGCGACTGGGCCTACGCATTTTCTTTCTTTTCGCGAGTAACCTATTAGGATTATACAGGATTATATAGTCTTTCTTTGTAAATGAAAACTTTACAACTTACCTTTTTTTGTATGTGTGGGGTTTTCGCCATAAATAATAATAGTTTCACGTAATCCCCAATACAATGCATGGTCCATAGAGGGTTACCATTTTGATCTTTAATTCCGAATTCATACCGGAAATCCCGAAGGAATATATTTTTATTTTAAAAATTGATGTCATTAACACTTAACAGTATTGCTGCAACGTCTCTTGGGTAAGAAGAGTTTGTTTTCTTCGTTACTAAAAGTTTTCAGAAACCACAAATTTTTAACTATAGTTTTTGCTGTAGTTGGCGGGACATATCTTGATTATACAAGGCAGGTATTTTAATACAAAAAAGTGGTTTTTAGTCCTTACTTTTAATTTATTGTGTCCAATAATAGTAATAATAAATAAAACTGTTAAGGGGTTAAATAATATAAAATTTCATTTTCAAAATTTATACTATGAATTCAGATTTTCTGTATCATGAAAAGGGGCAAATTGAGAACCTTGGCCTCATGTTGGAAACTACTGGTTCGTACTCTTATCTAGCAGATCTTTATCTGCTCCATAGGCATAAAAACATTAACTGTAAACCATAGAGTACCGTAGGGTTAAGGGGCTGCGCCTCAGAAATTCTTCCCAAAAAGGGCTCCGCGAGCCCAAAAGTTTGGGAACCACTGATCTAGAGTATATTGCCAGCGGGATCAAATGTTCAAATTTCGTTCTTCTATCTAATCTAGTTCAAATGATAAATGAACTCAAAGTTTCGGTTTTTTACAACGACTCACTCATCGATGATCCAAAATCTGAACTGAAGTACACGTTATAAAGAATGTAACATCTAATTTAACAACCTACCAGTTTGGGACTTAAAAATTGTCACGCGATTGCCGCACACTGTAGAAGTGAAACTTCAAAACGTCAATCTATATTCTAAAGCAAAAACTTGTTAGTAACGCTCAGATCTTAACGAAGAGGGAAACAATGTGGTTAAAATATATGATAATTGCAGCAATGGGGCTAAGATTAAAAAGATTTTAAGATTAAAATTAAACAATCGCATCATTGATGTATGATAAAAATGCATCTTTCAACCCCTTTCAACTTTCAACCACAAGCTCCAGGGACAAGCTGGAAACTGACCAACAAACTCGACCTTCAATTTTACTTGGGTAACTATTTTCGAGTTCGATAGCCCTGAGTATCATGAAACATTATCACGAAGTTCATGCAGTTGGCGGACAATGAACATGTTTATGTTTAGTTAACTTTTAAAAACTATGAATTAATCTTGAATTACATCGTGCATAGAATATATCCAAATTTTTAGTACGCAATTGCAAAATTTGAAAGTTTAAAGCGTTACCATGAAATTACCCTTTATAAAACATTTTTAGCGCCTTCACGTGAATATCTCTGGATAATCACACTTCGAATATTCTTAAAGAGATAGTTCAATATAAAATTTATTCAATATTCTAGCTATTCAAATCGAGACGTTTGTTTACGATTTTACGAATACACTTATATTGTAATATCAAGTACTTTATTTTTTAAAGCATAGTAAATACATAGAAGTAAAGATGATTTTAGGTATTGAAAATCGGAATTAAATATGGGGGTTTGGATTTCCCTTTTCTTTAGACATAAAAGAAAATTATTTCTATGATGTCTTGGGGTAATATAATAGTTTTGAAAAGATTTCGTCATGTACTGTTTTACTCATTATTAGTACAAGTATTTAGATTAATAGTACGCATCAATACAAACAACGAATCTTTCCTATTTTAATGCCGAAAAGCGGATAATTAAAGTATCATAATTCTGTAACTTTTGTCATAAAAGAATTGGCTTTACATGGATTTTTATTTTACATTAGAGCATGAAGAATGTTTTCTAAATGTCGGTCATTCATAACAACCGGAGACCATACATAAATTTAAATTCAATAACTTTTACAAAAGTAACTCAATATACGTAAGTTACTTTTCTTGCCTAGTTTTAAACATGACTAAAATCAACATCTGAAACATTTTTTGCAATTTGAAGTATACATCAATGGAAACAATCGGTTATTCATTTTTTTCTTCATCAATCATTTAAATTGATTATAAGTAAACACAAGAAATCTTATACTACAAAAAATATTAATAGTTTTCATTTTTCGGTTATTCTTATAATCTAAAAAATTATAAGCATGATGGGCACTAATCTAAAGTATGTTTTAGAAAATTTCCTATAATATATATTTTTTTATGAATCAATACAGAAAAACAGAAAAATAGCATTAGATAAACTGAATGCGAAATGTAACAGAAAGAAAAGTAAATTTCATTTCTGAAGCCTTCGGGAAATTGGATTTGCGGGAACGGAAATTAAATCACCAGAGGTTTGGTTGCCAATCTGTTTCGAGAAATCGTTGTCTCTTCTAACAGCAGTCAGCTAAGAATGTATAAAGATGTGAAATTCAGTTACTATACATTTCATTAAAGATACAAAAGACGTAAAATACATCTATTTTATGAATTTTAAAATTTACCATTTAAAAATAAAACATATTCGAGAAATTTTAAAACAACTATTATACACGGTTTCACAACAAGCATCTAAGACCAGTGTTTACATTTAAACACAAACAATGCCACGCATATAATGCATAGGTGCCAACATTGAAGCTTTTTTCGTACCACTAAAATTTTATAGTAAATTTTGCCTTGTTTAATCCCTGAAATATGCAATTAAATAAAGCAAAGATTTCTATTAAATTTTAGTGGTAACAAAAAAGCGTAAAAGTCAGCAGCTATGATATATGTGTAAATCTTTTTTCGGTTATTTTTTCAGAATGATTTCTTTTTAGGGTTTCTTTACTCTCACGAAACCCTATTCGTCCCGATATTAGGGTTTCTCACATTTCACATTTTCACGTCCCGCTACGTTGTCTTTCCGCCACAGAGTCGGTTCTCAGAAACTATATAACTTACAGACATAAAATTTTGTGTACTTATAGCTGAATACCTGCTATGAAGGTCAAAATCCTAAAATTTGAAAAAATCGTATTATTTTAATATAACTTACAGACATAAAATTTTGTGTACTTATAGCTGAATACCTGCTATGAAGGTCAAAATCCTAAAATTTGAAAAAATCGTATTATTTTAATATAGAGATATAAAAAAACCAAAAATCTAACAGCCTTTTCCTATTAAATTTAAACATTTTTCGTTATAGCAGTTACCAAAAATTAAAAATCTACAATAAAATTCTTTCTACAAAACTTAATTTTTATTGAAAGGTTTCCACGTGAAAAATGAAAATGAAATAAAAAGTTTCACCAATTGAAAAATAAGATTAATATGACGTCATATTGGTAATAAAACGGAATTTTTTAAACATTTCTCAATAATACAAGGAGTATGAGTATGTGTAAATACAAAAAGCAACTTAATATGACGTCATTAGAAAATTAAAAATAAAATTAATCTGACGTCATATTGGAATTTTAACGGACTTTTTCAAATGTTTGATAAAAATACAAAGAGAGTATCAATATGAGTAATAGAGAAAGCAAGTAGATATGACGTCAGCAAGTTATTTTAACGTTATATGAGTTTGAAGAACGTATCGAATGATGCTGAAACCCCTATTATGGAAATATTTGCATATTTTAACATTTTGAAGGTCTCTATGCAACATGTTTAAATTTGAAATTGATTATTTTTAATACCGCATTTAGTCCACATGAAAGATATTATTATGACAGAGTATAATAGCGGGCTTCGCCCGCTATCGGACCGGTTCAGATTTTTGAAAAAACGAGATAAATAGACCGGTAAATTTTTACTTTATAAAAAAAACATGACTTTTTTTTTTTTTTTTTTTAAAGATGAAATTTATTTGGATTTATTAAAAAAAGGATAAAATGTTTTGAAAGGAATATTAAACGAAACCCTTTGTATGACCTTTCATCACATGTACTCACTTGTTTCATATTTTATTACATTTTTTTATAAAATCTGTTAAAGCTTAGAAATTTGAGATTTTTCATGTGAATTTGTTCCTCTTAACGTTGTGAGTATAACAGGATATATATATATATTTTTTTTTTCTTCGATTTTCTTTATGTTTCAATTCTTTAAGTCACTTATTTTTAGAGAAATTAAAAGTTTTTGTTATTATCAAATAATACGCTTTTTATCTGCATGTAAAATTTAAAGAAGTTATCTGCAATTTTTTATTTAGAAATTGTACCAGACTTATGATCGTAAACAGTTAACTAAAGGTTAAACGCACACATACATCAAAATCATGTAAGTAGCAAATGTTTTTGTGTTAGATATAAGCTAAAACATATGTGTTTTTGCCATCCAACGCCCATAAGTAAACACATACAGGGTAATTATAAAAAACTATCCCGATACATGAGCTTCTAATTATCATTAATTCACAGAAACTGAACGAAATTTTGTTTTAAAGTATTTTGAGGTATTCGCTCAAAAATCTTATAAAAAACAAAAGCTAAACTCAAACAGTTACGGTTACAGTGACAAATTTTTTAAAATTTGAAATAGCAACACCTACTGGTTTTTTATTGGAATGTGATCTTCAGAGTGAAAAACCATAAAATGGTTGAACGGTACCTGTAGCACGAAAATCTCCTGCGCTAGACAGACTAAGAAGAAAAGTGAAAACAACCAATAAGACCAGAGAAGCAACAGAAAATTAAAAAAATATATATTGTGTTTCTCAAATTTTCCACTTTACACACGAGGACAATTTGCATGCGGCAGATGGTGGATAGCACTGAACAATAAAGCGTTTATCATTGCTACAAAGTGCATTTAGGATACACTTTGTAATAATGTGATGATCTAAAACTTAGCTAATTGTGGTTCTATCATTGTCACTTTAACCCAGTTTATAACATCGACATAGTATTCGGCTTCAAAATTGATCTGAGGTAATTTGAAAGTACGGAAATAATTTCTTGTCTTTCGAGTTTTTATTAATCTGCGTTGTGCCAACAATTTTACGTTGTCCCTATCGTCACCCAACATGGCAATCAAAATAGTTTCCGGATGAAAAAAGGAACCATTTCGTTGATTTACTGGATCTGGTATTGGGTTTAATTTCTTTGGTAAATAATGTAATGATATAATTATTTGATGTTAATGTTTAGCTCTGTAACTACATGAAGGCTTTAAATTGAAACCATCAGATGCATAAACTTTTAGTTTAAAACTTTTCAGAATCAAAAAATTTTCAGACGATTAAGTTGAGGAAACATACAGCCTAAAAATTATATTTCCCACTGTAAGGAAATCCTATACGATTACATGGGATTTCTTCCTCAATTTATCAATTATTACTGTAACGTTTTGTGTTTTCACGATATTTCACTGGTCTTTTTATATGAGTTGCCCTATAGTGTTGACTATCAAATCATGACAAAAACATCTTTGCCATAGTTCACGCATGCGCAGTTAAAATTTATTTCTTTCAAATACCAATATCTCATCAAATATTCAATATATTAATATTTTAATTGCAGTATAGTATTTCTATAATTTTTTGTCAAGATTTTGGAAAGCGGTGTTAAATTCGGTTGAAAACTCTGCATGCTATAAAAAAATCTTTTGAATTTTTCACAGAAACGTTAACATTTTCACAAATATACGTGCTATGCTTGCACAAATGCACAGAAATATTGAGCAGTTTCTACATAGTCATTTGCTACAGTGACAGATCTTTTTTAGCATTTTCTGTTACTTGGGTGATAGAAAATATTATTTTATTATTAAAATTATTATTGACCCCCCCTAATAGTCCTCGCGATAATATCTTCAGTGAAAAACATGAAGTCAAACATGTTCTTTACATCTTCAAAGTTCAAGGACATTTCGGACATTTCCTCACGAGTTTCAGTGGATATTCGACGAAACGTCTGAAATTGGTCACTGACCCTTAATTTCTGGACATCAGTGTATATTTAACATTTATTCACTTTCTTTTATACTTTTCTATATTTTACTGTGCAATATTTAGCTATCTATTTTTCCATTCGAACTCAAAAACTGAAAATAAACTTCTTTGAAACTTCTAATTTCGAATATACGTCTGTGAACGAACACAGTATGCTTTCTATTTAAAATTTTCATTTTAACCTTAATTTTTTAAATAAAAACTTTAATAGAATGCATAATAATTTTTCAATTGTCGTTTTAAAAATGCATTTTAATAATTTTTGTCTTTTTATTTAAAGTATTTTTATTACATTATGGATTTTTTTCTCCAATGCTGCATGGGGTATAAATAATTTCCTTCTTCAGTCTAAACGGAGTTGTAGTCTTGTGATATATAATTTATCTTGTATCTTCTACATTTTATACTTTGAATGATACAAAATAGATAGATAACATTTCAATAACGGTCATTTTTATTTAAAAACGAAGATAAATGGAACACGCGTAGACAAATATATATGTTAAACAATTAGTTATTTATGTTAATATTTATGTATAAACAACTATTTTAAGACTATACAATTCATTAAACATACTCAATAAAATATTAAAGTTTATACTATCAGTGCTACTTAAGCTTAACTATCTTCCAGACATCCATCTGGATTAATATAATCAGCATCTAAGTTTGTTGTGTATCATCATGATATATCGATTTATTTCATCATGCGTATTACACCGAAGTAGAAGTCCAAACTAATAAAGAAATTATTTCAACTGATAATCGTCCGATTGCTTAAAATCATTACAGCGGTAACCGTGAGCAGAATTCAACAGAAAATTTAACTGACTTAGCCAAATATTAGTTCATTTAAAATTTTAATTTGATTTTTGTGTATTTGTTATTTTTCTCCTGTTATTTTCTAGAGACCAAATTCAATATATCTTTATATTTAACAAAACTGCAATGCTTTTGAAATATATTTATGCAACAAACAAAATTTTCAAAAAAATGCATAATTTTATATTTATCCAACACATCCCAGACTCTATGCTTTAAAAGCATACGTACATTAGAACATTATAATTTGAAAATATAAGTTTCACTTGAGCCTCAATTTGATTTTACATTTCATTTCTATATACAAATTTCTTTACATTTTACAATTCCATACCAGGTGAATCTTTCGAGAAATCCTATCTCAATTTTGCTTGAATAATAAACTATACTAAGTTTGACGTTTGCAAAATATTTGAAGAACCAATTTTATATTTCGGTTATTTCCCGGGATTTCAATATCTCTGAAGTCGTGCGCTGCTTCTTTTATATTTAAGTAATAGAATACAAACTCGTAAAAACCGAATTTCCTTCAAAAGATAATTTTGAAAACCTTTGGTTTGGTCAACAATTTGAATGAAAATATCTTTTGGAAATCCTCTGGGAGAAAGCAATAATGCATTCGTAAAAGGTGAAATATGGAACTTTATTAATTTCTTCAACTATAATTGTGATCAAAATGTCACACAATTTTGCGTCTATATAAAATAAGTTACTCGTGATTTGGTTGATCATTTATTATTTATCTGGGGATATGTGCGAATGTACAAAAACAAATTTCATTATATACCGGATGTCTGAAAGTCCGTTCACATTTCACAAATCCATAAAAAAATTGGTGTTTGGCTTGCACCATTTGTCAAAACGCTAGATTTTGTTATGGTAAAGCGGGAAAAAAATAAAGAGGAATATAAGTATATATAAGGTCAAGTTTCAAATCTCCCTATTCTAAAAAACACTGCCGCTGCAACTGTAACGTATGAAAACACGAAAACTGTTTGTTCCATAGAGAAAGGTCTGATAAATAAGCTGAAGCAGACCGCTTTTAAATCGAATGATTACTTTTAGCGCTGTGTAAAAAGTTGAGTTCGGTCAAGATAGTTCTGTTACATAAGGTTTATAGGATTAAAACTATGCATAACAATTTAAACATATTTTCCAGGCATACGCATCACTAGTTTGTGGAATGCAGAGTTTAATTGTTTGTAAAATTTGTCAATTTTTTTTTCAAATTTTGTATTCAAACTTTCAATAAGTGAATAGAGATTTATTCATATATTGAATTAACCATTTTTATTTTCTACTTTTGCCATATTTTAATAAACTTTTTAACCAAAAATAAAACCGACTTCAAAAACTACTAAAAAGCGAAAAATAAATTTTTTAACCAAAAATAGAACCGACTTCAAAAACTACTATAAAGTAAAAAATAATTTTTTTTAGATAATAGTTAATAAGAAATTAAATTAAGAGCATTGTATTTACCATGCATATTATTCTATTTATGCACATTAGTTTGATTTTTTGGAGTCGGTGCCAGCCAAGCCAAGTTAAAACCATGTTACCATTCTTAAAAATTTCATCTGATGTTATAAATGTGTATTTTCAAATGAGATTAGCAACTATATGTCGACAAACATTGCTTTGGAAATTAGTTAATCATTTAAATCATTGTATTTTCTACCATTTGATGAGTTATATGTATTTTTTTTATTGTCTCGTATTTATGTGGATATAATTTATACGCCTGTTACGATTTACATTGGATATTTTGTTTTGAATTTTGTACTTGGCTTGGCTGGCACCGACTCCAAAAAATCAAATTAATGTACATAAATATAATAATATGCATGGTAAATAAAATGCTCTTAATTTAATTTCTTATTAACTATTATCTAAAAAAAATATTTTTTACTTTGTAGCAGTTTTTGAAGTCAGTTCTATTTTTGGTTAAAAAATTTATTTTTCGCTTTTTAGTAGTTTTTGAAGTCGGTTTTATTTTTGGTTAAAAAGTTTATTTTTCGCTTTTTAGTAGTTTTTGAAGTCGGTTCTTTTTTTTGCTTAAAAAGTTTATTTATTTATTACTTTAGTGATATCCATATTTACATTAAACCATATTGTTGCTAATATCTTTTTTATTTCTCGCTAACTTTGGCAGTAGACTCGAGTATCGAAGATTAGAAAATTTATCATTATTATCATCTAATGTCTTTAAAGCCTTTAATGATATCTATATTTACAACAGTAGACTCGAGTACGGAAGATTATAAAATTTATCATTATTCTCATCTAATGTCTATAAAGCCTTTATTAATATCTATATTTACATTAAACCATATTGTTTCTAATATCTTTTTTATTTCATACTAACCTTGGCAGTAGACTCGATTACGGAAGATTAGAAAAATTATCTATATTCTCATCTAATGTTTTTAAAGCCTTTAATGATATCTGTATTAACATTAAACCATATTGTTGATAATATATTTTTTATTTCACGCTAACTTTGGCAGTAGACTCGATTACGGAAGATTAGAAAATGTATCATTATTCTCATCTAATGTCTTTAAAGCCTTTAATGTTATCTATATTTATATTAAACCATATTATTGCTAATATATTTTTTATTTCCCGCTAACCTTGGCAGTAGACTCGATTACGGAAGATTAGAAATTTTATCATTATCCTCACCTAATCGTCTTGGATGATGTGTCATAATTGGGCTGCATACTACAGCTTTGATAACTGCGTAACTCACTGATTTCGGTGCTAATGATTAATGTGTACCGATTTTTACGATCCGTACAAGGTAAATACACTGCGCCAACAATATCGCCTATAATACTATTCTGAGTAACCCCTTTCTTTCTTTCTTTCTTCTTTTCATTCTACAGTTAATATTATGTAGTAGAAATATTAAAAGACAATTGCTGAAGCATGTATATACAACTGTATTGTATAATATAATATAGAAAATTGGATATTTTAAAGGCAGTTTCCAACTAGTGTGCCACAGCTGATAAATCGCCAAATATTTTCTGTAACTCGTACATTTGTATGGGAGTTGAAACAACAACGTATTTAATTATGCGTCAATAAACGCTCGTCGAAATATGCGAAACCGCTGTGAAACTGCAACAATGGAACTTTTAAAAGATTCAAAAGTAGATTTCTTGTGGCATAATTTATAGTTTTTATCCGTACGTTGTATTATATTTATCCAATTCACAATTTTATGTAATTTTACTTTTCAAATTTGGCAACTCTCAAAAGTTTTAGTTTTTGTTTGGATCTTAAAAAGTTTGTTCTATGAAAATAAATCCGATAAGTTAAAGCTGATTTAAATCTGTCAGTCTTTTTATTATTTGCAACCTAAAGTCGTCTGCCCAACAACTGGTGACTCGGACGTAATAACTTATGATAATATCCGATTTGCTTAAAATTTTGTATATACGTTCATTGTGATAAGGCGCTCATTGATTAAGTATAAAGAGGGGGGGCAGTGGCTAATCCCCCCTTTAATTTATTCATGCAGAATTATAATCCGATAAGTTAAAGCTGATTTAAATATGTCAGTCTTTTTATTTGCAAATTCACGTAATAGAATATTTTAGGATATTAAATGAAAGTCGTCTGCCCAACAACTTAACTATTTTTAAATTGCTTATTTTTTTTCGTTTTTGTCGAATTTCTGAAAAAGTACTGAACCAATTTTCAGAAAATTTAAATGGGACCAATTCGCGAGTATTCTCTGTCGAATAAAAAAAAAAACCACTTAAATAGGACGCATAGTTCCGGAGTAATCGGTGAACATACTTAAAAAAAAAAAAAAAAAAAAGAAAGAAAAGAAAAGAAAAAAATACATGCACGTCGAATTGATAACCTCCTCCTTTTTGAGTCGGTTAAAAATAAGGCTTTAAAAACACGATTAATATTATTTACAAACACCGGTTTTTCAATTGAAATATATACATATACAGGTGGATATTGAACAGCAGTGAAAACTTTACAACAATTAAATTATTACATGGAAAAAGCATTTGATGTTGAAAATTACATAATCTTTAAAACGATAGCATAGCCCCTGAAAAGAAACTTTTCTTCTAGACATTATAATAGTATGTACATTTTCCTGCATTGGAGTATTTTTCTTTTATTGTTAAATTTTTCATATTTATTTAATGAAATTTCTTGATACAATTCACATGTAAACAAAATAATTGTTTAATGTTTTAAACATATAAAGATGCAAATTACATATTACACGATTATGAATAATATAAAATATAAAATCACAGACTTTACTTTAGACAAAGTCACAGTTCTGAAGTTAATGACTTTTAAATAATCAAAATGTTTCTTCATTACATTTTATTACTTTAAGTTAATTTAATATTAATTAATTTATATTTCATTTCACATATTTTCGTATATTTTCATGAAATCAAAATCTCATATCTAATTATTGCTTGATATATAATAGCCTAATTCATGTGACTGTCATAAACAAATACGGGCTGGCCGCTTCACTTTTCATATAACAGACGGCTAATTTTGATCAAAATTTTAACTTTTCGAATAAAACGGCATAAAAGTTACATTTTTAGAGAGATCGTTCAAACAAATAATGTTTGAAACATAAGTTACATACAAATATATATGAACATATTCTAAGATATTCAGATTCATTCATCAAAGTAAACAAACTCAAGAGATTCATTCATCGTGAGCGATAAAAATTATAAAAAATAAAGGTAATCATTCCTAAAGAAAGTTCTCCAGAGCAGGTATTTTTGCAGCACTGTCTGGTATAAAAAAATAATTTGCATAATATTATACTATATTATATATATATATATATATATATATATATATATATAAATGCTTCTTCACTTGACTTTAATTTTTCTATTATTTTATGTTAACTATAGAGTTACAATATAGAAATTTAAAGAGGGTTACTGTAATTAGTATCTACAAAAAAAAAAATCCTTAAAAAAGACCCACCAAACTTTAAAAAAAATAGAGAAAAAAAACATGATTAAATTTGTGGATAAAATATTGTGTGATATCAAATTTGCAAGCTTATATTATGATACTTAGTTAACATTTTTCATTAAATAAGTTACAATATGTATGTCGAGTGCCTACGTTCATATTGACAGAAAATCTTTTCTCAAGTATTAAATACATTATATCGAGTTTCTGAAAAATCAATATTTTAAAAAATTTAAAGATAGGCTTGGCGGCCATAATTTCATATTTTAGACAAATCTCTACGCAGCCAAATTCGTAGTTAAAATCCGTAGTTCGAAATTCTAACTTAAGCAAACATTTTAAACTTTTCCTTTACGGACGTGTACGCTGTAAAAAATGACCAATGTTTCTTATTTTATGCAAATATACTATAACCACGAACGAAAATATAATAGAATATTCTGTGTTATCCGAAAATCCGAATGGCGTGTTCCATTATCTTTTGAATCCCCAGAAACTAATACATTTCCAAAATTAAAAAAATTATTTATAAAAACAAAGTATTTTTCGCTGCCCGTATTTTCCAGAAACATTTCCGAAGGGTTTTTATAGTGTATTAATTAGTGTCCTCAGCCTGGAATACCTGTTTTTCGATTGTCATCAATTTTCAAGTAAACGTTTTCAGCCGCATAAGTCAATTTATACATGAAAGAGTAAAGAAATAATCTCAATTTTAATGTTATTGTTAACGCTATTAATTTTGCATGTTTGTCTGTTAAACATATTTTTTGAGCATGAAAATGTTTACTTGAGAATGGATAACATTCGAAAAACAGGTTTTCCAGGCTGAGAACACGAATTAATACACTATAAAAACCCTTCGGAAACGTTTCTGAAAAATACGGGCACCGAACAATACTTTGTTTTTATAAATAATTCTTAAAATTTTGGAAATGTATTGGTTTCTGGGGATTCAAAGGCAATGGAACACGCTATTCATAATTTCGGATAACTCAGAAGATTATATTACATTTTCGTTCATGGTTATAGTATATTTTCATAAAATAAGAAACATTGGTCTTTTTTTACAGTGTATGCTTATAAATTTGAGTCTTGAGATAATTGTAACTTGTCTTAAGGTTTCATGTTATGATTTATTTTTTAAAATAATTAATCATTTAAAAGCAGTAAAAATGAATTTATTTTCTCAACATAGCAGCCATTTTCAATTTATGTGTCGGTAGTTAATATCTGAAGTTTGACATTTATGTTCGACATTTTATGTTTTTCCTTTAAGGGCATGTGTGCTTAGAATTTCGTGTCTTAAGAAAGGGTCACGTATTTAAAGGATTCATGTTATGATTCCCTTCTTAAAGTTTCAGAAACACATTTTGATGTATTTAGTACAGGAGAAAAGTATTTCAATGAACATATACGTAGCCTTATGTAGGCTGGTAATTTGCATAATGGAAAATGTTAAATTAGTACCATAATATAGTCTTGGAAATTTGATATCACACCATTTTTCAGTCACAACTTTTCTAATGCTTTTTTTCCAAGTTTGGCTTTTATTTTTAACTTCTAAAAAGTTTTTTCTCTTTTTTAAGGACGTACGAATAATTTTTTTGTGCTATACAAACAAAAGGACAGATCTCTGAAAAAACAATTTCCGTTGGTATCGATTTCGCGAACATTAAATGAGCCTAAATTCATTTTTAACGCTAAAATCGAAATGGAAACCTAGGTATTTATACAATTTATAATAAATAATATGTTAAATAAAATAAATACCTTCAAAAACCTCCACAGTTTATGCAGCATCCAGGAAGCCATGTAAGTAACTCGAAATGTCGACATAAATCATCAATCCTAAAGACTCCTACATCTGTTTCAGGAAAGGAAAGCCCTCAGCTCATTGGCTGAATAGAAACATTAGACATAAAGGGAGAAATGTGTTGGCGCCGAATTCTGCGGTGAATTGTTTACTTAAGAGTGGACATCACGGAAGATTTTTTTGGCGCATGCGGCACGATTTTATGTGAATTGGACAAAAAGCCTTTTCGTTTTACATATATAGATTTTTGTAAAATAATAGGTAATCCCTTTCAATATTTCTAGGCCACTTTCCTACATTTTAAACATGAGTCATTTACAATTATTCACAAGTTTTGTATACGAATTAAAGGTTTATAATGATCAGATTGGCCCAACTATAATTTCATGAAATATTACAGATTGAATTTTATACCTTTGATTGTTTGAGTCACACATAACACTTTAGGTTTTTCTTTAGTATAATAATAAGTGAGTATCTTTATTATTTCAAGAAAATTTGTCAATTTTTCTTCGAGACGTCATTTTATAAGTATATAGTAAACATTTATATAACGTGTTTTAATTATATTAATATTTTTTTACGATGCATTTTAAATATGGCCTATAAAGCATTTTTAGATCAATTTTAATACTATTTCAAGTTTAAGGATAGTCTCGTATACTCGTTATTTCAATATGTGTTCATTATGAAAAATGTGTTTGTTTAAAAGTAATTTAATCCCGCACCGTATCATAGAAATCGAAAATTTTAGAATGAGTTTGCTCTTGTACTCTTCTAAATTTCTAATTTTTGGCTGCATGCATTTATGTCTCACAAATAACAACAATGCCAAATTTAAATTTCCTAACCCTAACAATCCCGTTAAAATCATAATGAGAACTTTTAAGAAAATTTTCTGCTCATTTCATTTTTTTAATGTTCGATTATTTTTAGAAACAGATCTTAGCGGGCATTTACATATTTAAAGTAACCGCCATACCAAAATTTAGGCCTTTATCCCAAACTGTTTTACAGGAACTGCTATTTTAGAACGTTTTTAAACGCCTGCATCCGCAGAAATTTAAATTTTTTAAAAACTGTTCTATACGAATATGTACGTCTTATAAGTAACATTAACATTTCCAAATAAATAATAATTTAGAACTTTCTTTTAGCTAGTTTTCAAACTTTTAAATTTCTCTTTTTTTAGAAACCGTTCTTAGCGAGTATTTAAGTCTTAAAATAACCACCATGCCAAATTTTAGGTTTCTATCCCAAACGGTATCACAGATTATATAAATTTTAGAAATTTTTTGTTCCTGCAGTGTTTTAAATCTCGAATTTATTAGGAAATGATCACTGCTATCATTTTCGTCTAAAAAGTAACAATCATGTCAAGTTGCAAGTTCATTCACTAACAATTCCATTTAAATCGTAATTTAGAACGTTTTTAAAAAGCTTCCCACACATTTCAGTCCGTAATATTTCAATTTTTTCAAAACAATTTTTAGCAAGTATCTACATCGTATAAGTAATCAGCATGCCATAGATTTCTGTTCCAAACCGTATCACAGAAATTGAAAATTTTAGAATCTGTTTTCTCATGCACTCTTTTTAATTTCTGATTTTTTAGAAAATGTTCTCTGTAAGCATTTACTCCTTAAAAATAGCAACCATGTCAAATTTCAAGTTTCTAGCCCTAACAATCCCATTAAAATAATAATGTAGAACGTTTTCCGCTCGTTTAACCTTTTTTTTATTTCCATATTTTAAAAAAAAACAGTTCTTAGCGAGCATTTACATATTTAAAGTAACCGGTATGTCAAAATTCAGGCATCTATTACGAACGGTATTTCAGAAATTGCAATTTCAGAACTTTTTTTACGCCTGCATCCATTTAAATTTCGAATATTTTCGAAACTTTTCTGTACGAGCATTTACGCTTCTCAAGTAACAAACATTTCAAATTTTATGTTTCTAGCAGTAACAATTCCAAATAAACCATTATTTAGAAAGTTCATAAAACGCGTTTCTCTCATTTCGAACTTTTAAATTTCTACATTTTTAGAAACCGTTCTCAGCGTGTATTTAAATATTAAACGTAACCACCATGCCAAATTTCAGGTTTCAATCCCAACAGTATAAGGAAAAAATTGAATTTTAAAAGATTTTTTTTGCTTTTACACTCTTTTAAATTTCGAATTTATTAGAAAATGTGCACTGCAAGCAATTATGTCTTAAAAGTGACATCCATGTAAAATTTCAAGTTCATGCCCTAACAATTAGATTTAAATCGTAATTTAGAACGGTTTTAGAAACTTTTCCGCTCTTTTCACCTATTTAAATTAAAAATGTTTTCGAAACGGTTCTTAGGGAACATTTGCATCTTGAAAGTAATCACCATATCAATTTTTGTATTTATATCTCCAAAAGTACCATATAGTAATCGCAGTTGTAGAACGCTTTTTACTCCTGATGCCCCCTTGTAAATTTCGAAATATTTTAAACTTTTTTGTACCATAACATTTACGTCTTAAAAATTGAAACCTTGTCAAATTTCAACTTCCTAGTGCTAAAACATCTAAATAAATCATAATTTAGAACGTTTTTGGAACGTTTTCCGCTCGCTGCATCACTTTAAATTTTGATTATATTTTCTAATTCGATTCTCTGCCCGCAAAGAAAGTTCCTATCGTTTACCATGGTTATTTTTTATCTAAAAATCACATTCAAATCAAATTCTTTTCAAAAGTTTTGTTTACATTAGGAATGAAATTATTTTAAACGACGATAACTCTTAATGTATAAATTTCTATTCTCTCAACAATTATAAAAAAAAAAGATCTTTCTATAAATGTAGCTTTCTTTCATGCAGTTTATACGAAAAAATAATCGTGGGAAAAAAATGGCTGGCTGGCAGATGAGACTCGACGTGATCATCATGGTAACACATTTGTGCATTATAATATAGATGATACACAGTTGCTGGCGAGTTTTATTTCTGTTTAGGAATAATTCCAGTGTTAATTAACACTTTTCTGATAATTAAGGATAGAAATTTTATTTTTTTGAAACTGAGTAATGTAAAAGCACGTAGATTAAGTAATTACTGTCTAAAAATGCAGTCTTTATTTTTTCTGTTATTAGTCAATTCTCCATGTTGTTTGAAAATATAAGTTTGACGGAGAAAAAACTTTATCATTTTAAGTATCGTGACAATTTTTTTTAGATCAGCATGTAAAATAAAATCGCTGAATTTGAATCAGATTGCCCGGCAACTGTCAAAATCGAGCGATACTGATAGAAAATATGGTTGAAAGGGAATGTGATTCTCATAAGTTGTTCCAAAAAGTCTTTGTTTCACCAAACCAAACTCACTAAAATACGTCAATTAGTATAAGTTTCATTATGACACATTACGCAAAACAATTAGATGATAATAATGTTAGTTTTCTAATCTTCAGTAATAGAGTCTACAGCCAAGGTCCACCAGAAACAAAAATAATATTAACAACGATATGGCTGTTAATGTTAATTTGGATATCAGGATTTAAGGAATTAAAAAAAACATTTGCTGCACTGAATCATATTAAAAAAAATACGCCGATTGGCAATGGACCCAATTACGGAAGATTACTTAATAGATTTAAAATTTTCCGCATAAGCGATCATATTGCTACTTTTAAACAAACTGACAAGAAGCCTAAGTGCTTAAGCCCTTTATGTCAAGAAAGATGACATTTATAAAAATAAAAAAATATACGAAATGCTGCCGCGATCGCAAAGAGTTCTTGATCTGTCTATCAGAATCTTCCGATTTTGCGAAAGATGAGGCATATAAATTCATTTATGAATAAAAGTAATATGTTTCAATGCTTAGCGTGCACTTAAGAGAGACCAAACTGGTCACAAAAGGAAGCTAATTGCGTAATATTTATGCAAAGAATAATTACTCTATATCCTATCAAGCTAATCACATTTCGAGTAGGCATTATTCATAAATCGAAACTACTGAAAATAATTATTTTATTTTATTCATTAAACATTTTTAAATTATTTCAGTGGTATACCATTGTTTCAATTCTAATTTACAGCATACTTATCATTCAATAGTAAAGTAGTATTAATACTTGAATATTAATTTTATTATTATTTAAATTGTAAATAACTTACTTCAAGAGAAGATAGTGAAGAAAGTTGAGCTGTATACCACTTCGCCTAATAGAATTATGATAAAATGTAATTACCTTACAGGCGATAATTATTCTTAGACGATTTAGACAGCAGATAGAGCTTCAAAATTCATTGTTGGAGAACTTGCTTTGCGAATGATTACCTCCATAAATATTGTTTTAGGTCATTGAAAAAGGAATAACTTCTGTTTATTTACATGTAATGATATACTGGACTGAAAGTCTACTTTCAACTGAAGTTATCTCAGATTAAATGTATACATATCTGA
Source organism: Maratus michaelseni (assembly GCA_963931845.1). Lineage (NCBI taxonomy): Eukaryota > Metazoa > Arthropoda > Arachnida > Araneae > Salticidae > Maratus > Maratus michaelseni. The sequence continues at coordinate 185,517,262 of OZ007596.1, forward strand.
ATGTAATTCATCTCTTAAATGTTAAATGTTTTGAAAGATTTTTCTTAAAATGTTTACTTATGCTGTACTAAATGTTACTTAAAAACTTTTATGCAGTTTTATTCGAAAAGAAAAGTTTAATTAAAAATGGCCACCTAGCATATGAAAATCGAAGTGGTCAGCTCTATTATTTTATAGACTATTAAAAATGAACTAATAAAATTATTAATAATTTTTATTAGTATCGATTACCTTTATTTTAAGATCAACTGCATATGTATTATCATCTTCTTTTATTTTTTTTTTTTGTAATATCTCACAAGTTTATATTATCCTATTTGATTAACAATCCCCATTCAGAATGTTTATTGTCAATTTTTAATTAAGCTTACAACGTTCTTTAATGATCTTGTTGCAGCAAAAGAACATTTTACAATTCCCTATTTTTTTAAAAGAGGAAAAATTTGGATTTTAACTTTTTTTTAAATAATGGCAGAGTTATTTGATTATTGTAATTTCATTTCTTATTATTTTAAACACTTGTATAATTTACATCGAATGCTAATTTCCAACAGATAAAAATTTAAAAGGCGTTTTAAAAATTCTGAGATACTGGCATAAACGACATTGACGCCATTATACATGTGTTAAACATGAACACACCAAACATGCATAATATATAAAAGAACACAATAGAGTCTTCCTCAATATACCATTTATACTATTTAATAAACATGAACACACCAAACAGGCATAATATATAAAAGAACACAATAGAGTTTTCATCAATATACCATTTATTTGTTTGATTTTTCAACTGTTTTGAGTTTAATAAGTGTGAACAAATTTAAATAACAGATTTTCATTTTTTTTCTTCTTTAAATGCCTGTTGAACAATTTTAAAGTCTGTAGAAGATGATAAAATTTCATTGCATTTTCTGTAATTGCAAAAAAAAATTAAATATGACATGTTACTACATATTTAATATCGTTTCTTATACACTTTCAAACACACATATAGGGTGCATCTTCTATCATTGACCAATAGCTAATTACTAAAATGTTGGATTTAGATGTATAGTTCCACTTGCAGAAAAGATTCAAATGTAAAAATATTATTCTTCAAAAAAAACGAAATTGAGTCCCATAAGTTAAATTTACAAACTATTTTTCTATGCTGCAAAAAGCACAAGAGTAAAAAATCCATTTTTGTCCTACCAGGGCATAACAAATTACAATTCTCTGAATTTCATGAACTTTTAGCATTTTCTAACACTAAAAGTGCGTTTTTCCGTCAAGCGTCAGAAATAGCCGAAAATTCATAAAAATCTTTGTATCATAACTGGGTGCATTTTGGTCGTACAAGATTCTGCGTTTGATTGTTTTAAACGTTGCAGCATGGACAAAGGTTTCTAAATATAACTTTTAGGACGCAGGGATACTATATAATGCTAACTTTCGTAACTTTAAAAAAATGGTGATTTTGACAAAAATAGATTTTCATACGACGAAGAACAACTTTTGAAACATTTTTGCAATTGGAACTATACTTCTAACACTAACGGTTTAAGAATTATGTATTACTCAGTGATATTAATAGACACCCTTCAAACACTGTTAAAAATATATACTCAAAAATGATAGTTTAAACCTACTGATTTTCTATCAAGTGCAAATATATCATGAATGAGTGAATTACATTCTGAAATATAAGTCATTATACACACTTCAAAATAAAGTTGTCGATATATATACTCGATAATAAATATAAAATCATAAGTTTAAAAGCATGTAACGACTACTTTAACGTGCATAACACGGCTTTTGAAATCTCGCACGGTCACGAAATTTGTATCCAACGTGTTCGTAAACAGTCTATACAAATTAAGGGGAGTGATTTTACTGATCAAGACAAATAATTTTTATATAGTAACGAGGGTAACAAACCACTTATTAAATCCATCCCGAACCACGATTTATGTTCATAATTTTACCAATATGAATAATAGCAACATTTTCAGTTGACTAACTTTGTTTTCTGCAAATTATAAAGACATCATTGGATGCGCTTAGCGTGAAAAGTAATTCAATTACTGTGCAATCAACTACATTCTGACTTATGAAATGTCCTTTTCAGTGTAGTATGAGCGCGATTGGGAGCATTTTCCAGCGTTCCGCATAATGTCATCACGTATTACACAAAACAAAATTATTGTTTAGAAAATACCGTTACATATGTTGTCAACGAAAATCCGGGTTCTCTTGTAGTGAAGCACGCTGTATTTTTGATGAAATACAGGTGAATGTCGATCTATTTTTCTTTTCTAATATATCCATCCTGGAATTCTCGAGTTACAGAACATAGGTGAAAACCCTAGCAACATTTTTACATTTAATATACATTTTTCGACTGTCCATAAACTACACCAAAAATCTCATTAATATGAAAATTATCAATAATGTATTAAAATAAAGTTTTAAAATTTATTAAGTTGGCGATAATATATCACGCCTATTAGATATATATTTATTAACGCCTATTAGAGATATTGTGTAAAGAATTTAAATATTTTACAAAGGAGACAAATTAAAATTCAGATGTATGAGGCGTGTTCAAATGAAACCCGTTCGACAGTTCTAGTAAGCGGAAATTGAATAAAGGAACACAAAACTGAATGAAATAGAAATAATTGTATACATTTAAACTTACAGCATACGCATTTGTTTGGAAAAGGTCACCCATGGCGTTGAGGCACGCATCCCATTGTTTGAGAAGACGTCGAATACTGTCAGCGAAAAAAGATTTCGATTGTTGATTGAACGTTTAACTCACTTGCCAAGTCACGAATGCTTCGTCGACGGTTCATTTTGACCGCAGTGTCAATATTCCCAATCAGTGTCTCAGCGACAACTTTGTGCACTTGATCAGGACGCGTAGAATTCGTTTTTTCCTCGCGGCGGTTGCGGAACATTCGTCACCAATCCGCAACAGTTGTCTTTGATAAGCACTTTTCTCTATACACAGCAATCATTCTCCAATTAATCTTAACAGGCTTGAACACCCTCTGGCGATAAAACTGTATTATTGCAATTTGGTATTGTTTGGACGGGTTCGTAATTATTCCAGCCATTTTAACGTATGGCTACCTTAAAACGACGAAAGCAGAATAATCATTTTGCACCACAATGCCTAATGCATACATTTGATATTACTTGCTTTTGCGCATTTCTCACCTTAAGCACCAACTCGTCAATTGGCAGGCTTTGAACGGGTTTTATATGAAGACACCTAATATTACTACAGATTTTAAATATGTTTCAATGATGTTTTACTTTCTTAAATTCAACCTTATTGTTATTAACATACAACGCTCTATGTTTCGTTTTAGAATATTACGAGTAGGGAAGACCGAGCTATGCTCTGTCAAAATTAAATTTAAGTTCAAATATCATGACCCATGACCAAAATGACCCACTAATTGAATTTTCTCGAACATGTGACTTAGCCCAACAGTCTTCTCGTACCCGAAAACCATAGGATGCAAAATTTAGTGTAAATAGTCTGAGCCGTTTTTAAGATAAAATAGCTTGACCCATAATGACCCATGTCCAAAATGACCCACTAATTGAATTTTCTCGAACATGTGACCTACCCCAACAGTCTTCTCGTGCTCGAAAACCATTGGATGCAAAATTTAGTGTAAATTGAGCCGCTTTTTAGATCTTGACCCACAATGACCCATGACCAAAATGACCCACTAATTGAATTTTCTCGAACATGTGACCTAGCCCAACAGTCTTCTCGTGCTCGAAAACCATTGGATGCAAAATTTAGTGTAAATTGTGCCGCTTTTTAGATCTTGACCCACAATGACCCAGAAATGACCCACTAATCGAATTTTCTCGAACATGTGACCTAGCCCAATGATTTTCGCGTGCCCGAAACTCGTAGGATACAAAATTTCGTTAAAATCGTTTGAACCGTTTTTTAGATACAATTAGCTTGACCATGACCCAAAATGACCCAAAATGACCCACTAATTGAATTTTCTCGAACATGTGACCTAGCCCAACAGTCTTCTCGTGCCCGAAAACCATTGGATACAAAATTTAGTGTAAATTGAGCGCTTTTTAGATCTTGACCCACAGTGACCCAGAAATGACCCACTAATCGAATTTTCTCGGACATGTGACCTAGCCCAATGATTTTATCGTGCTCGAAACTCGTAGGACACAAAATTTAATCAAAATCGTTAGAGCCGTTTTTTAGATAAAATTAATTTGACCCGCGTTGACCCACAAATGACCCACTAATCCAAAGTTCTCGAACATGTGACCCAGCCCAATAGTCTTCTCGTGCCCGAAAATGGTCGGATACAAAATTTCGTCAAAATCGTGTGAACCGTTTTTTAGATACAATTAGCTTGACCATGACCCAAAATGACCCTAAATGACCCACTAATCGAAATTTCTCGAACATGTGACCTAGCCCAATGGTTTTCTGGTGCCCCAAAACGGTAGGATACAAAATTTCGTCAAAATCGTTAGAGCCGTTTTTAAGATAAAATTTGCATATATATTTATATATATATATATATATAACCACACACAAGATTTGTTCGTATTAGAATATATGATATACATAATTTTTATAGGGCTTCACAAAAGTATTCGCATATATTACCACCTAGGACCGATGATCGTTAAAAGTAAGTCTTAATGATATGTGCGTTCCAATACAAATATATATACTGGTGTCCAGAAATTAATGGGCAGTGACCAATTTCAGACCTTTCGTCTAATATCTTACTGAAACTCGTGAGGAAATGCCCGGAATGCCCTTGAACTTTGGGGATGTAAAACCATGTTTGACTTCATATTTTTCAGTGAAGATTTTGTCGCTAGGACAATTAGGGGGGTGTGGCAATAATAATTTTAATAATAAAATAATATTTTCTATCACGCAAGTTACAAAAAATGCTAAAAATTATCTGTCACTGTAGCAAATGACTATATAGGTCCTGTTCAACATTTGCGGGCAGGCATACATGCGTGTGTAAGCATAGCACGTATATTTGTGAAGATGTTAACGTTTCTGTGCAAAATTCAAAAGTTTTTTTTTATAGCATGCAGAATTTTCAGCAAACTTTAACACCGCTTTCCAGAAACTTCACAAAAAATCGCAGAAATAGTATACTGTGATTAAAATATTAATATATTGAATATTTGATGAGATATAGGTATTTTTATGAAATAAATTTTAACTGCGCTACAGCAAAGATTTTTTGTCATGAATTGATATTCAATACTATAGAGCAACTCATATTAAAAGACCAGTGAAATATCGTAAAAGCTCAAAAAGTTACAGAAATAATTGAAAAATTGAGGAGAACATCCCATAGGATTATATGGGATTTCCTCCTCAATTTAAAAATTATTATTAAAATTATTATTGCCTCCCCTAATTGACCTCGCGACAAAATCTTCATTGAAAAACATGAATTCAAACATGTTCTTTACATTCTCAAAGTTCAAGGGCATTCCGGGCATTTCCTCACGAGTTTCAGTAAGATATTCAACGAAACGTTTGAAATTGGTCACTGCCCCTTAATTTCTGGACACCGGTGTATTTTCGCTTTAATAGTTACAGGTATTTTAAATAAGCATTAAAATACATTTTTCAGTCTTTCTGAAATCTTTCGACGATGTTTTAAAAACAAATTTGTTATATGTAAATATCACCAAAAAATGGACTGTTTAGCGACGTTGATGTTCCTTGTATGTTCCTTGGCATTCTTAAAATCAATTTTAATTTCATTTCATTCTATACACATAGGAAACTATACATTTGAAAATATTCGTCTTCAGATTTTGATGGATCTAGACGTTGTGGGATGTTTGAAGAGATTTGATTCTTTTGACCAATATCTGTCCGACTATGCGTCTGGCCCCACCAGTGGCTGAGAGGTTCTGCTCTGAAAGCTGGTAGACGGGAGGTGCTGGGTTCAAACCCCTGTCGCGCTCGTCGACCTAACCGTTCGGAGTTTTCCGTGGTTTTCTTCGAACCTTGCGTAAATACGGGTTAGGATCCCTTAGAAAGACCCCCACGGAGGGCACTCCCCCCAGGGCATATATCCCTCGTGTTGATAATTGGCCGTCATAAATCAACCCAACCCGACTATGCGTCTGAATGACTGACTATGTATGTGTTACAATTTTTTTTTAACCGCACCAATTTAAAAACTAATGCACGAAATTTCATAAAACTCCCTATTCAATTTGACCTTGACATAAATTGGTGCTGATTAAGTTTAGACGTAATACATCAACAATTAGTAACGCTATGTTGTGTTTTCCAGAACTTTCCGACAGCTACATCTCGACATCTATGAAATAGAACTGTACCAATTTTAATGTGTGAGATGCATATTTTGAAAAACTATGCTGATTCTATTTCGGCTTTATTCACTAAACATGGGGCACTGCTTTTCTATGCTTGGGACATGTTTCATAATCAGGTCACATACAGTCGATATATTTTAGAGAGTACAGTTTTGTTTTCAAAAAACGTCCTTGTTTTAATCATTATTGTAACTCGAAGCTAATTTTTTTATGCCAAACGTCACTGTGGAAAATTAGCCTTAGGATTTTTCTATGAACATTATATATCAACTTTAGTTTCCATTAGGTTGCATCAAATTTTACGTATAATGCTATTAATTAAAATAAATATATTGATTCTATTCTGGATTTAAACATCCTACACTGTAAAAAATGACCAATGCTTCTTATTTTATGAAAATAAACTATAACCACGAACGAAAATATAATATAATCTTCTGATTTATCCGAAATTCCGAATAGCGTGTTCCATTGTCTTTTGAATCCCCAGAAACCAATACATTTCCAAAATTTAAAGAATTATTTATAAAAAACAAAGTATTTTTCGCTGCCCGTATTTTTCAGAAACGTTTCCGAAGGGTTTTTATAGTGTATTAATTAGTGTCCTCAGCCTGGAATACCTGTTTTTCGAATGTCATCAATTCTCAAGTAAACATTTTCATTCTCAAAAAATATGTTTAACAGACAAACATACAAAATTAACAGCATTAACAATAACATTAAAATTAAGATTATTTCGTTACTCTTTCATGTATAAATTAACTTATGCGGCTTGAGAATGGATGACTTTCGAAAAACAGGTATTCCAGGCTGAGGACACTAATTAATACACTATAAAAACCCTTCGGAAACGTTTCTGAAAAGTACAGGCAACGAAAAATACTTTGTTTTTATAAATATTTTTTTAAATTTTGGAAATGTATTGGTTTCTGGGGATTCAAAAGACAATGGAACGCGCTATTCGGAATTTCGATAACTCGATTATATTATATTTTCGTTGGGGGTTATAGTACATTTTCATAAAATAAGAAACATTGGTCACTTTTTACAGTGTACTGAGAGCAATTTCATCCAGTGCTTTTATTTATTCACTGAACTCTGTAACTCGATATTACATGCAAAAAATATCACTACTCTTCCTATTCATAATGATTGAATGGAGCTGCATTATTTACAGTCCTTGGCCAAATTATTAGACGCAGTTGTTTTTATTATAATTTATTAAATATCTGGAAAGATAAATGAGGAATTATCCTGAAACTTCAGGAGTGTAAACAACATGATAGACGTCATATATTTTCACGAAGATTTTTTCCCGAAACCGCATAATGGGTCGTCAACAAATTGAAGAAAAACGAATATCTTTTGGATAACCCTGTAAAAACTAATATTGCAAAAAGCATTCAAACTGTAAATTATGATTAAGTGGCTTATTGTAATAATTTGGGTTCATTTTTATGAAGATAGCATGTATACTCGAAGAGAAATTCACGTATTTATAAAAACAGTCCCAAATTTTACTAAGTTTTTTGCTTATAATTTGCTGAGTTTTTAATATAAAAACAAGTTATTTTCAAAAAATATGACAAATAAAATTATACACAATACCCTGCAATCAGAATTAAAAAATAATAAAAATTGTATGAAAAATGAGCAGGTTTACTAAATATTGTTTCACTGCGCATGCGCGAATTCAATCAAAATATACTATATACTGTGCATAATATATTAGCTAAATGTATAGACCAACTTTTATGAAAGTCTCAAAAACATAGCTTGAAAATTCTGATAGTAATCGTCGATAGAATAAGCTTCAAATTCGATGTTTCCAAAAGGAAGCAAAAAGATGAGGGGTTGTATCAAATATAGAATGAGAGACACTTCATTCTTATTATGTCAACTTTCATAAGCTAGTATATTTGGATACAACCCCTCATCTTTTTGCTTCCTTTTGGGAACAGCGAAATTCAAGCTTATTCTATCGACGATTACTATCAGAATTTTCAAGCTATGTTTTTGAGACTTTCATAAAAGTTGGTCTATACATTTAGCTAATATATTATGCACAGTATATTTTGATTGAATTCGCGCATGCGCAGTGAAACAATAGTTAGTAAACCTGCTCATTTTTCATACAATTATTATTATTTTTTTATTCTGATTGCAGGGTATTGTGTACAATTTTGTTGTTCATATTTTCTGAAACTAACTTGTTTTTATAGTAAAAACTCTGCAAATTATAAGCAAAAAACTTGGTAAAATTTGGGACTGTTTTTATAAAAATGGGAATTTATCTTCGAGTATACATGCTATCTTCATAAAAATGAACCCAAATTATTACAATAAGCCACTTAATCATAATCTACAGTTTGAATGCTTTTTGCAATATTAGTTTTTACAGGGTTATCCAAAAGATATTCGTTTTTCTTCAATTTGTTGACAGCCCCTTATGGGGTTTCGGGAAAAAAACTTCGCTGAAATATATGACGTTTTTCATGTTGTTTACACTCTTGAAGTTTCAGGATAATTCCTCATGTATCTTTCCAGATATTTAGTAAATTATAATAAAAACAACTGCGTCTAATAATTTGGCCAGGGACTGTAATTTAATACAGCTGAAAATCATAGAATAATGTTTTGTATTAGCTACAACGTGCACATTTATTTAAAAACTTGTTTTTAAAATCTTATTACAGTTGTTTTCAATTAGACATTTAATTGCTTTTCCTTTATAATGTTCAAGCCAAATAAAATACGTTCTTCCAAATTTGGAGTATCTTTTATATTTCTACAACATTATTTGCAATAAAATGTGATCTTTTTAAAAAATATTGACGCTTGATATAATGCGACAGCAAGAGTTTAGTATACATTTTGTCATATTAGATATTTCCATTAAGATTTTGTAATATAATATTTAATACGCAATTTTATGTTAAATTCCAAATACGATTATTATCAAAAGCAATGTACTATTAAATTATTTTAAAGTTATTTCTATTTAATTAATAGACTATATAATATTCTAAATCACTATAGATTTTTATATAGAGAACAATATAGATCTCTATTTTCTATATAGATCTCTATTTCTCTATTTTCTATATAGATATATATAGATTTTTGTCTTATTAAATATGACCTATAAATAAAATTAAATTTATTCATGCTTTTTACTTAGTAAAGAAAATTTACTACACCCATTTTCAGCCAAGCATAGAAATTTTATAAAATGTGGTATTATTTGCATAGAAATTTGTTTAAATTACATTCATTAAGACATCTAAAAAGTTTCGTGCATGAAAAATAATATTTTATTTAATTTGACGTTACCATTATTGATTTATTATTATTAACTTATTATTAAATTTAAATAAAAAATTTTAAGTTTTCTTATGGCATTTGTTTTATTTTTATTTTATTTACTGAACTTGCAACTTTACTCCATTATCAAAACATATAATTAATCTCAAGTGGAATAATTATACATTTTCAGAAAGTCGAATTTGTCAATAACCGTTTCAAGTAACAAAACAGCTTATGTTGAAAATTTCTCAACAGAAAGTGATTACTTCCATTGAATTACTAATATTTTATAGATGTCTCCAGAACCCTTAAGAATAGCAGAAAAATAAAATTAGCGAAAAATATACGTCACAGTGTTAATAAAAAAATATTTATTGAAATGGTGAGTTTACGCACCTTTGGCCGAAAATGGGTTAATTCTTACATTAGATGATTCAACTTTTAAGAAATGTAAAATTGTTCAAAATGTATAAATGGTACTTACATGCATATCCATATGCCCCCATACAACCGCCATTTCCGCCTACATCTGTAAAACCATAAAAGAAATGCCATTAACAAGTCTCATTATTTAACTTAAAATGTTAGTGAATAGTAATGTGTAGTAAATATGTGTTTTTTCAAGCATTTTATAAGCGTTTTCTTACTTCTATATACATAAGAAGAAAATATAGTCGTGAAAAAAAATAGTTAACCACCTAAATTAAGTGTGTTTTACGTGACTGCTTTTCTACGCAAAAGATCAAGTCGTGAAGAAATTATGAAGGTTTAAATTTCAAACACCTGATGTGAAAATCATTTTTAATCGTTGCAGAACAGATTCCAATGCAGACAACACTTTTAAGCATAACGCAGAATGAGAAGTAATCCCGATTCCCATATTTGAGGCTTGTAGAAATCTATTTTTGCTGCAAAATTCATAAATTACATTTCATTTTTTTTCTCGCAATTTTATATTTTTTTTCTCTGTCTCTGGCCATCTGTCTGCGCTTTAGCTTTCGTAAATGTACTTTGAGTTGATATATATATATATATTTAAAGATTTCTATAGCATGTCCTTATTGAAAATGAAGTGTGTACATTTATAATTCGTTTACGAAGTACTCAAAAGAATTTGGATACATTATGGTTTATAAGCGATAATTGTTTAAAGCTACTTTTAATGTTGTAACACTACTATAAATATAATAAAATTGATCTGCAATACTGATATACATAATAGTGGGTTTTATACAATGACTGGTGTTGAATATATTCTTTATTTACAGGAATACACAAAAGTTTCGATTGAATGCCTGCTTGTAAGCAGAATATTTTTGAAATACGTTTTAAAGATGATATCCGTTGTCTAATACCATGCAATTTACATATATTATAGAGGTTTCCAACAATAAATTTCCAACAGAAAATGGAACTTGTAATAGTTAATTTTTCTTTTACAGGAACAGACGAAAAATTCAAAATTTATTATCGTCTATGAGCGATGATTCAGAGAGTTATTTTTCTATTTGTGATATGCGTTTGCGATATTAACTTACTTTGTATATGGTGTAGATGTCGTCGGCTAATTGGCTGATTGCAAAGAGTGAGGCTAATTGGAGAATCGTCTTCCTGTTTCTAATCAGCCTGAAATTTTTGGAGTTATTGCCTATGCATTTGTTATGTTAATTAGAATTTGACAAGCTGTTTTTTTTAAACATTCAGGCTTAGGTGAATTCAAGGCATTAAATGATTATGCATTATTTACATATAAAAAATAGGAACATGAGCTTAAAATGTTTATAAAAATGTTTCAGAAAACTGTCTTATTGGCAAATTACCTTAAAGTATCTAAGAGTTTAAGGTTATTGAATATTTCATTTTTATTTTCAGTGTATATTTTTCGCTAACATCCCGTGCAGAAGTATCAATGAAATCTGCAGATGAAGCAGATCTGCAATGTTTTTCAAGTCTTACGCAGAGCAAGTGAATCGTTGAATTAAAATTATTAAAAAAATGTATATGAAAATTTTTGTATTACTGAAATTTGCAGATGGGGTAGATTTTTAATGTTTTCCCAGCATTACGCAGAAAAGATGGATTCATAATGACAATAATTATAAAAAATATGTAAGATAAGTTCTGTATTATTTAAATCTGCATATGATGTGGATTTTTAATGATTTCTGAACATCATGTAAAGAAGATGGATTGCCGATGAAAATAATTATAAAACATCCATAAAAAATGCTGAACCAATCAAATGTACAGGTGAGACAGATTTTTAATGATTTTTCCCAACATTATATAGAAAATATGGGTTGCTAATGAAAATAGTTCCTAAAATATATAAGAAAATTTATGTATTAGATATCTTCAGATGAAACATAATTTTAATGTTTTACCTGCTGTACGTAGTGAAAATGCGTTGATGAAGGAAAATAATTATAAAAAATTTATATTAAAATTGCTGATGCTGCTTCAATAAAATGCAGATGAGGCAAATTATTAGTGTATTTTAAGCATTATCTAGAAATGATTATAAAATATTTGTAAGTTATACTTAGACACTCAGTCGTTCTGCTGCCTGCATTTTTTTTATTCATCTATGACAAGGGAAGGCCAATATTACTAATAAAATAATAATAATGTGTTCATTAACCTAACTTATTAACCAGGTGCATAAATCAAATCTGTCAATAAAGCAGTTTTCTTTATATTTTCTTGTAATCATTTTTAATCAGCAACCTATCATCCCTACATAATGCTGGTAAAATAATAATAACGTGCCTAATCTGCATATTTTATTATATAATTTTTTTATAATTAATATCAATATATAACCCATCATCTCTACGTAACGCTCTATAACCATTAAAAATCTGCCTCATCTTCAAATTTCATTATTATAAACATTTTCTTATATAATTTTTATAATTATTTTCAATATTAACCCATCTTCTCTGAGTAATGCCAGTTAAATATTAAAAATTTGATTCATCCGCAACTTTCATTAATGCAGAAATTTATATATATATATATATATATATATATATATATATATATATATATGTTTATAATAATTTTCATTTAGCGATCCATAATTTCTACGGAATGCCGATAAAACATTAAAAATTGTCTCATCTGAAGATTTCATTGACATATCCCTTTCTTATATATTTTTATATTTTTTTCATTCACCATTTGATCTTCTCTACATAATGCTACGAAAATCTTAAAAATCTGCCTCATCATCAGATTTCATAGACATAGCACTTTATATATATATATATATATATATATATATATATATATATATATATATATATATATTATAATTAGTTTAAGTCAGCATCCTATTTTCTCTGTGTAATTCTATGAAAACATTAAATATCTTCCTCAGCTGCAGATTTTATTGATTTTTCTGCAAGTGTTGTAAGCGAAAAATATGACCTTAAAAAAAATAAGTATTCACTAACCTCAGACAATCAGTCACGTAAATGAAATCTGCCAATAAAACAGTTTTCATATACCTATTTTATAGGCATTTTAAAATCCTGCTCCTATATTTTATACTACAATTATGTATGATCATTCACTACATTGGATTTATTGAGACGAGTTTGGATCAAACCAGCCTGTTTGGTGAAACAGGTGGTCATTTTCTAAGTATCTTAAAACTACATATGGTCACTGCAATAAGACTAAACATAATCAGACCTATTGAGTAACAAGTTGCAATATTCCAATTATAAAGCTGTATAGGCTGTTTGCAATAAGCCTGAAAAATATCAGGCTAGGATTGGAAAAAGTGGAGATTATCTCCAATTAGCAAACTAAGCTCTTTGCAAACAGCCTAGACTCTTTGCAATGAAATTTTCAATAAAAATTTTAAAACAAAATCTCAAAAAATTCGACGAATTTAATAAATGATTTGACAATGTACACCAATCATTTAATCCAGTATGTTCTTACAGAAGATAGTTAAATTGCTATGCTAGTTTTTGATCCTATAAAACTTTTTTAACTGAACTATTTTGATCGATTTAAACAATAAATAACGCTTAAAATAATTTTGAGATTTAAAAACTGTCTGCTTCAGCGTATTTATCATACAGTTCTCTATAAAACTACCAGTTTTCTAATTTTTATATGGAATAGTTTCTGAATATTAGACGAGAAAGAGCCTCAAACACAATGAAATTAATTACGGCAGTGACAGATGAACCGTTAAACTATTATTAGAATACAGAGATACATTATAAATATGTTCACATGTTTTGTCGTGATTTGTACAGTCTAATTCGCATTTTTATGTTATAATTGTTTTTAGCAAACTTTAATTATTTTTTTTTTGCGATTTTTCTTTTTTATCTTTTATTTACTGAAAAATGCACTTTTAAAAATAAAACTGATAAACCCAAATTAATAATTTTGAACGTGTCTAGCTATCCAAAAATGTTTTCATTGTATTTATTCATTTTTTACTTTAAAAATTATGTTTTTCTTTTTCAACTTTTATACAGTACAGTATAGTAAAATATTTTCCCGCATTTTTTACTTTAAAATTAAAAAAAGAAGATACTTGAAGATTGAAATTTATACTCACGTTGGTTATCATCATCTTGAGCGATTGCTAAAGAGAGATAAAATGAATGATATTAAAGAAACACATATATAAAACATACTTTATTTTATAAGATCCAAAATAGACAATATATTTTAATGAAATTTGAATCAATATTAACGATAGATGTATACAATCACTGAAGCATATTTACATGTGTAGAGTACCAAAATTGTATTAGTACATATGTTTTGGGGATCCAATACGCAGCAATCAAACATTTCTTTCAATCAAACATAGGAGACTAGGAACCCAAGCTATTTATTCAGTGAAACACACAGGGTGTTTTCTCAAATATTTTTCATAACTTTAACGGTAATGATGTTTTTATTTCTACATTTCCAGTAGAATAATTTTATTTTACGGGAAATGGGATGAAATCACGGGATGTCCACGGCAACTTGGTCAGTGACATTATATGTTTAATCAAATACATATTGGATTATTGGGTGTCAATCTCAAATGATGTTTGAAACCGAATGGGGGAAAGTGTTTCTCATGATATCATCACATTTCACAGAAAACAACGTAGGACATTTGAAAATATTGCTACCATATCTTCATTACTGGTAAAGTTAGGAACGAAAATGCGTTTTCAGTTTTGAGTGAGATAACCTGTATTTTTTACTGGATAAGTGAATTTTGAACCTGGTTTCATGTACAAAAATTACTCTTCTAGAAAATAATTATTATTCCTTTTGTCCTGTAATTTCAGATCTGGGGGAATAAAGTTTTTTAAAATTACATCATTTCAGAGACATTATAAAATATAACTTTTATAAATTTATCAGTTAATTTTATCACTTTTATAAATTTAAATATTAATTTAATTTTAAAGATGAGGCGATATTCATCTTCGTAAGCATTCCACTTTTATGGTTCGTAACAATATTTTTAAATACCATATTTGAAATTAAAAAAAAAAAAAATCTTGTAAGATCCTATACAAAAAATAGTTTGCCTTGAAGAATAGTGCCACTTTTTGGGAGAGAAGAGCTGTTAGAATAATTTAAAAAAAAGTATATCATATCAGATAAATTATAAAAAATATACTTCAGTTTTAAAAATACGTGCTTTCTTCAAAAGATGGGACGATATTTGTCTGCGAAAACATTCCACTTTTATGGCCGGTATATCATATTTCAAATTAAAAATGTTTTTTCTTTTAAATTTCTATAAAAAAAAAACAGCATTGCAGATCTAAAAACCCAAATTATTTCTCTTTTTCAAAACGATGTAATAACTTCATTGCAACCATTTGAATTTATTAGGGAAATTTTATTACAAATTAAAAATATGTGTATCGTCTTTACAATATATATATGTAATAAAAATAAGTATATATTTAATATTTTGGAAGCTGCGAGATATGTAATAACAGAGTGTGATTTTTAAGAAATATTGACTTCTTTACAAGCCGAAATTTATCGCATTATTTTTAGGAAATATATATAAAATACATGCATGCTGTCAGATTTTAATACATAAGATGATAATAAAAGAAAAGCTAGATAATTTACTTAAACTTACCAATGCTTACAAAGGTAAGCACAGCGATTAAAACGCTAGAAGCGAAGTAGCTGAGATAGTTCAACATCTTATTGTTGATTTTATACTTAAAAGAAAAACAACCAAGAATTATTCTTCTTACTCCAAATGAATTTCTATAAGGTATGCGAATCAAGAAGCCCTTTATATAAGTCAGATCAAGGTCAATAGAAAGGATTTAGCAATAGAAATAAAATACCAGCGAAAGAACGTAACTTAACCATTACACATTTTGTCTAAAGTACGCTGTTTCAATAGTATCAAATTAATTCATAAAACTAGATGTACAAATAAGATTTCAATAATTTTATACGACAGTACAATAAAAATACTTCGTCATCATTCTGATTTACAAAGCAGCGTGCATATGCAGCGTACATGTGTGCATAAGTGATTCAGTAAAAAAAGTCAATATGTAGGCCATAGCACAGTCATCATATGTTCTACTCTTAAAAAATGAAAGACACGTTATGAAAAAAAAAAGATAGCCATTTTCTCCGAAGAAAATTAATTTGAGCCCTACTTCGTTAAGACATGTTTACAAATAAAAATACAATGTTTGGTATATAAACCTTAAATGTTGTATAGGATGTCCAAAAAAGATTAGAATACGTTTTAATATATTGCCTGATGGAGGTAGACAATGAAAAAGTGTTTTAATAGATTCAGACAAAAGATTGTGTTACGGGGGAGTTCTTTCGACATGGCTTGATTTTTCGGGCATTTTCATAACTTTTTTATTTTTGTTTAAATAATACACATAGAAAGAAAAATAATTCTCGACATTAAATATATTCTACTTTCAAGCGTCCTTTTGTGTGCGAATATTTTCATATAAAAATTTTAGTACATTAATAAATCTAACCTCCTCCAAACAGCGCCATGCACTTCGTCGAACGTTGCATCTGTTAGCTGATTGTAATCTTAGTAATCATCCGACGTATAAAATTCTAACAGATTCTTAAAACATGTTAAATCAGTTGGTGACTAAACTTAAATTTGATGACGCAAATCAAAATTTCACAAAATGAAAGAGGTTTGAAGTATGAGATCCATTTTTGACACTAAATTTTCATTTTCACAACTGTGTAAAATTTCAAGACAAAAAAAAATCAGTTTCTTGAATTTTTGTCCTCCAATTAAAAAATTCCAGTTTATTTTACAAAAAATAAAGCATCGCTAGCTTGCACTGTTTAAGCGAAAGGCCCTACACTGTTTCAAACAAGAAAGAAAAATCATATGTCATGCATAGATTATGAAACACTTTGCAAGCGATTTAGCCCCATAAACAATAATATAACTGAAGTATTTTGTGTGTCCCTCTAAACGAACTATAAATTCAACACACTCCATTTTCAATAGGGAATGTCCTATGATAAACTTCAGTGAAATATACGAAGATCTTGGTATTTCAAATATATTTCACTCAAATTTGAGCACGGTCAGACACACTGCCAGACAGACAGACAAACTAAGGACTAGACAAACCGTAGTCATAAATATTTTTCAACTATGTTTGAAAGTGTAAAAGCACGTTTCAAAGAAAACGCATTTAATGTTTATGAAATGAAAATATTCTTTCTTTATCTAAACTAGAACGAAAAATCATGCGTCCAGCATACATTATTAAACATTTTCCAACACATTCAGAACACTTTAAAAACATTTTCCCCTTCATAAGATGAAAGATGATGCTTAAGCAAACAATTTGGATACCCCATGACACATTTCAAAGCCCAATGTTAGAAATTACTGTTAATAGTCGGAAAAGCATCATAATTATTTTATGCAATCCTGTATAAGATATATAGATTTGCATACATATAACATAGTATAATTTATATCAGTTAGGAAATGCATAGCACAGTTGAATAATCCCCTACAGCGAATTCCGCCTATAAACTGAAATGTACTCAAGATCTTTTGTGCAGCCCTTTATAGGATCTTTGGAATTTATATACACGCAGTAATATGCAGAAATAAGCTGAAGACATTTTGTTTTGCCTTGTATACTATCGTTAGAATTTATATACTCGTTGTAATATGCAAAAATATTGTTAAATTCAAAAACAATTCAGCGTAACATAACTGAAAACGTACTTCCAGCAATCATTATTGATAGATAGTACTGTAACGGAATTATTTTGTATATTCCTGTAAAGCAACGATGAATTCTAGGAACACCTTATTTTACGAAGCATTTTGTAGTGCACCTCGGTGAAATATATCAATTTCAATGTGTTTGAAATACTGTAACGTTGTTAAAGTACATTGCAAACGATTTTTCCTCATAGACGTAATGTAACAGTATTCCTTTGAGTGTCCCTGTAAATGTACAATGAATGCTATGCGCACTATATTCTATACTAAACATCATGTAGTGACCCTCAGTGATATATATATATCACATTCAATATGTTTGAAATTGTCTAGCCTAATTAAAATACACCACAAACGATTTTTCCCCATAGACCGTAATGTAACGGAATTCTTTTGAGTATCCCTGTTAATGAACTTTAAATACTACACACTTCATTTTCAATACCAAACAAGCCATAGTTAACGTCAATATTATATATATATATATATTGTAATTTACGCGAGTTACAGCGCGGGCAAACTTCATATGGCATACATAGGACAGACACACAAACCGAATTAATACCGAAAATTAACTCTACATACTATCAGAATCACATTTTACTCCCAATCTTCAAACATGAAATAACATCTCTTTACCCCAATTCTTACCAATCTGTTCAACTGCATTAAGGTAAAGCAAGCAACTACACATAGAAATCCACTGTTAATTTCACGGAAAGAAGATAAATAAAAATAAAACTATCCTGTTTATTCAGTTGTTGGAAAACATATTATAGAGTAAAACTTGCCAATAGAAACACATATTTCAGATATTGATAAAGGCAAGATACTGGCAGACGGCAGACGGCAGATGGCGGACAGACAAACCGAATTCATAAATACTTTTCAACTATGTTGGAAAGTGTTAAAAACTATACTTACATATAATCAGCTATGCCAGGTCATTACAACAGAACTTACTCTGATACAAAAAATTTCATTACCTACATTCCCTGGAGCAGATTGCCCTGTAAAACTTTTTTTTTATTTCGGCGGAGAATTGCAGCCGTGATAATAGTCCGTTCACCTTGTTATCACAAATTAAACATTGAGCGATAAAAAAAGTTATGAGAACAGATTTTAACCCCTTTAAGGATTTGAAAATGCAACAAAAATGCCTTTTTTAAAAGGCTTTTAGAAGAATTTTATCTCAATGAAATAAGTGTTTCTTATTTTTCTTAAATTTTTCCTTTCAATTATTTATACTTCTCCTAGACAAATTCGGTCAATGATTTTTTTTCTTCGGCCGTAACAATAATATTGCAACAAAATCTAAATTTCTTCAAAACTGGAATCTTGAAAAAATTCTTGATCTAAAATGAATGATTTCATGCCTTGTAAATTGAATACTGTGATTGAGGACTATAAATACCCAATTCGAATTAAACATTTGTGAGATACTGGTAGAAAGAGACATGAACGATAACACGTAAGCAGTTAACCTTAAA
Source organism: Maratus michaelseni (assembly GCA_963931845.1). Classification (NCBI taxonomy): domain Eukaryota; kingdom Metazoa; phylum Arthropoda; class Arachnida; order Araneae; family Salticidae; genus Maratus; species Maratus michaelseni. The sequence goes on from OZ007596.1 coordinate 185,536,693, forward strand.
TATAAGATAATCCATGCTTCGAAAAACTCTAAAACAATTACAGGCACATTGCTATAATAGATCTGTTATGTATTGAAGTAGAAAAAAACGTTCTGAGAAAATTTCGTGTATTGTTTTTCATTTAATAAGTTTCCAGGATTTAAAACTACATTTATCTCTTTAGATAATCACTGTCTGTGTATTGCTTTATTCAGATGTATTTTCGACACAGTTATTTTGCTTGTGTTAACATATTATTGATCTGAAAAATTCATCATCAATTTGTATATGACTCAGATAATATACTAGCTGTTACCCGTGACTTCGTTCACGCAACATTAAAAGAAGAATAAATACATTAATTAAGCAAAATATTTCACTCCCGATAGTTGAAAACGTTAATAATTAACTAACTATTTATTGCATTTCATAGGAGACAATATGGCATTTTCTGTTATAGGGACCTTAACATAACTCAGTCTTAAAAAAGTGAAATTTTGTGCCAAATAATCGCGAAAATGAAATTGCAACCAATGCGAAAAGGAGGGCCAAATAAAATCGTGGAAATAGACGAATTGCGTAAAAACAAATGTCAATTTTAACCTAATAAACATAAGATTAATTTTACGTTTAACGCCTTTGTGAAACGTTTTAACAGCCATCCTTAAAAAAAAAAACATTAATTGGAAATAGTATATGCTTTTTCTTTAAATTCAATTCTGCCTCCTTGGTTTAATGTATAGCTGAAACAAATCTTGTTTTCTAAAGGACAGTATGTTGACAGACAATTTTTGTTCTCCAGAATAAATTGATTCATGAAGTTTGAATATGTGAAAATATTTTTTTTCCAGATAATTTACTGAAATCAAGATTTTGTTTTCACCATTTATTCAAAGTGAAAATAAATTCTGTTTTTCAGTTTGAATGAGAAAATGGTGTAAAAAATATACTAATCTGTTTTATTTCTCTTTCTTTATACACAAATATGAAGTAATTTAGTTTCCGTTTTTATAGAAACTTAATTAAAATTTACAAAAAGAAAAAACATCTTGGCATCTAATTTAATTTTTTTAATTCTGAGAGTTTGTGTGACATTCCCGGATCAATGATAACCGGTATTAAGTAAATCGCGTTACGTTCGATAGTCTAGAAGAAGTTTCGAAATACAAACACACGGTCAGATTTTAATATAATAGATTCGTGTTCATTTTCTTTTTCTTAAAATTATGATGTGATTTTTAGCAAAAAACTCTCATCTGTATATAACGGATACTCAGGCTTAATAATCAGCATAGATAAAAAACAAAAATAATAAATAAATTTTTCGTTATAAATATGGCGTGAAACTCATCTACTTTCTATATTCACTGATCCTTGTATTATTAATATTATATTATGTATTATAATTGATTCACACACATTTTAAAACAAATTGGAAAATTCCCGTTTTATTTCAAATATGACGTCACTTTTTCCCTAGAGAAATCCTTTTTTAATGACATAATTCTTGTTAATTTTCTTTTCCGGGCATTTAATTTCAATACTGACATAGGGGAAATTATGTTATTTTAACGAAATAATATTAAATCATTAGGTTTTATCAACAAAAATGGAACTATTAATATTCGTCATTTTTTTAGGTAATCGAGTTATTTCTTTTAGTTTTAAGAATGAAAATAACAATTTATCGTTATCCATGACATCATTTTCGACATGGATAATTTTGCGGAGAATATTATTGACATTTGCTAACCATTTTCTTTTCAAACTTCTTTTTACTTTTTTAAAATTTAAATAAAAAATACGGTATAGTTATATTAGCCGTGCGCAGACGGTAAAACACCAGGTATTGTTACCATACAAAAGACAAAAAAATTAAATAAATAAAGAAATAGGTAATAGGTAAAAAATTAACTTAATTTAAAAACGTACCACAACTTAAAACGCGCTTCCAGCTATTATTTTTCTAACCGAATTATTTAGTGTGTCCCTGTAAATGGAGTTGTGGTCTTGCGATATATAATTTATCTTGTATCTTCTACACTTTACACTTTGAGTGATACAAAATAGGTAAATAGCATTTAAATAAAGATTATTTTTATTTTAAAGAGAAAAAAAAGAACTCCCATAGATAAATATTTATGTTAAACAATTAGTTTTTTATGTTAATATTTATGTATAAACAACTGTTTAAAGACTATACAATTCATTATACATACTCAATATAATATTAAAGTTTATACTATTTGTACTAGTTATGCTTAAATATCTTTCAGAAATCCAGCTGGGTATTTAATAAATATATAGGCTCAATTTTCTCTGTGTATCAATATGTTATAGTGATGAGTTTCATCATGCGTATTATGCAGCAATAGGACTCCAAAAAAAACATTAAAAAACATTATTTCAAGTGAGAATTATCCATTTACTGAAATTCATTACTTGCGTAATAATGAACAGTATTCAACAGACATTTTAGATAACTTGGCCAAATATTAGTTAATCTAACATTTTAATTTCATTTTTTATCACTGGTTATTAGTTTTTTTTCTACTGTTATTTTATAGAGATTAAATTCAATATATCTTTATATTTATCCAAACTGCAATGATTCTGAAATATATTTATGCAACAAACAAAATGATAAAAAACATGCGTATTGTCATACCAAATATTTATCCAACGTATCCCAGACTCTGTTTTAAAAACAAACGCACATTAGAACACATTACCATTTGAAAATATAAGTTTTACAACTTAAGCCTCAGTTTTGATTTTACATTTCATTTCTATATTCAAATTTGTTTACGTTTTCCAATTTCATACCTGGTAAAATTTTCACGAAAATCCGTTTGATTTTTGCTTGAATAATAAACTATACTAATTTTGACGTTTGCAAAATATTTGAAGAACCAATTTTATATTTCGGTTATTCCCTAGGATTTCAATATCTCGGAATTCGTGGTCTGCTTCTGTTATATTTAAGTAATAGAATGCAAACTCATAAAAACCAATTTGCTTCACAAGATAATTTTGTACCCCTTTGGTTTACTGAACATTTTGAATGTAAATATCTTTTGGAATTCCGTAGTGAGAAAGAAATAAAGCAGTCGGGAAAGGTGAAATATAGAATGCTATTATTATTTTTTTTAAACTAGAGTTGTGGTGTCAAAATTTCACATAATTCTGTATCTATATTAAATAACTTACTATTGACTTGGTTGTTAATTTATTAGTTATCTGGGAATTATCTAGTGCTAAAACAAAACTCAGTATATACCGGATGTCTGAAACTCCGGTAAATAATGAGTCTGACATTTCAAAAATTCATAAAATGTTAATAGCGTTTCATAGCGAAGTTTGGTTTGCACTATAAGACGTGCTATAACGTCCGGATTTTTTATGGGGAAAAAATAGTCTAGAGAGCCATATAAGTAAGTTCATGTCCAAAATGACAACCTAGTCATTTTTTAAATTAAGTTCCTCTTATAAACGTTGCAACCTCCTAGTTTAAAACTTTATTTACAGGCAACATTAATAATTTATAAGTTTTAATATTGGGTTTAATTAGGCTTTTAGCTTTTCCTAAAAACCAGGTTTGTAATATTTTGATTTAAAGCAAAGCAACATCAAAACAGATTTAATAATTTATAACTTTGTTAAAAACTCTAAATATAGTTTTATTTAGAGAAAGAAATACAACAATGATGCCTAGATATATGTTCACTACAACTATGATATCTACAACGATGACTACAAATACGATGCATAAAACTTCTAAATAGTAAATCATTCCCTGTAAGAGGTTTCAGTCTCATAATAAAATTGACAAAATAAAAGTAATGATATAAATTCCAGTTTTGTTGACTTATATATGTGTTTATTGATTGCTTCTTTTACGATTTTTTTGCGTCAGCAATTAATAATATTTAAATATATGCATATATTTTACATGTTATACACAATTTTGTAGCATGTTCTGAAAATAAAATGCATATAATAGTCTAATTTTTTTTTAAATATTAATAATACTAATCTTTGAAAATAGTCGGATGTATCAAAATGTATATTTTAAAATTGAGCAATAAAAAATATTAATTTTATCTGCGTAATTTATATATTTTATGTTAAACTGAACTAAAATCAAATACAAAGATGTAAACTTGCCACAAATTTGTAACTTTCAAAATATAAGGACAATAATTTTTAATATTTTTTTATAACAGAATGCTTACAAGTTAGGCGAGTCTAATTCAATTTCCTTAATTTCAACTTGATTTATAGCATAATATACAGGGAGCATATGAAATTTATATTCTTTATCTTTATCAGATTTAATATTATGATGTATAAATTTAAATATACACAGTTTTAAGGAATTAGAATTAAATATTAATTTCAATGAATTTTCGTCATGAAAATTTTTATTTAATAATTGACAAGCGCATCAATTGCGTTATCTGTACAATAAATTCTGTTTGATTCGGAGCAGTAGAACATATACGATAGACGTCTAAAGTGAGAAACGTGTTTTCGCAACTCTGTTTATATAACATATTTATGATAAATTTACTTTTGGTACAATTTTATTACGGTTGTGGATAAAAAAAAGGAAGACTATTTAAATAAATTATTTTATAAATATTATTTACGCAAATTATAGGAATATTATTTTTTAGATAGCATTTTTTATCATATACAGACTTTTTCCTACAGATTGTGATTTTTTAAATTATTGTATGATAAAAAATATTAGAAGATGTATGGAGCCAATTTCCCAAATATTCTTTGATGTCTTCTTCTGATGATAATATTTCTCATCCTAACACTTCAATAAGGAATAAAAACGAGTGCTAGTTCAAAAATAGTAAGTTGGACTATAAAGAACTTCTTCCTGTCTTGTACGATGAAATATTTGTTCAACAGCTGCGTGAACTCTAGCATTACCCCGGAAAAGAAAGACATTCAAATTTGAATGGAGTTTTTTAGGACCGATGTGCTACTATAATCTTATCACCAAAACTTAACATTAATATATTGCATTTTATATACGCCGTTCACGATGAAATTTGATATGCGCAATCATGTGTAAATCCCAAAATTTAGTAATGAGAATTTTGTCAGTTATTGCTTCAGTAGAGCAATTTCACTTTAGTTGGGCCATTCTATAGTAGATCGCGTGTTTCATTTTCTACACGGATATGTTTATAATTTTTATGTAACTTGTGCCATTTACATACGTGTGATGTCGGTATGGTGCCATTTCCAAATTGTACATTCATTATGTGCCAAATTTCAATAGGTTTGACATTTTCATTTGCTGAAAGTTTAAAAATTGTACTTTATGAACCGTATCTTTGTCTTTATTTATAATGCTATCGACTAAAAGAATGAATGTATGAAGAATAAAACGATGGCAAAGGAGTTTTTAGACAGTTAACAAGTTATCATTATTGCCATGAAAACAAGTATAAAGTATTTCTATTGATATTAAACATTTTACTTTATATTTGATCCCCTTTGTAGTACTGTTGCATAAAGCTAAAAAAAAGCTAGCTTTCTAAAGAATTAAAACGCCAAAAATTGTTTTCTTTTTATGCTTTAAGGCGTATTTGCCTCTTTAAATTTTCTCTGCAAACATGTATTTTTTCAGATTGGGAAAGAAAGAGAAATTTAGTTAATTTCAATTCATAATTTTTCAAATTATTATACAAAAAACAAGAGGGGAAAATTCTGCTATAAGGCCGAATATAGATTGCCACACACGGCTTTTATTTAAAAAATAAATAAACTAGCTGTAACTCAGAATAAAAACTCAATGACAAGACAACAAACAATTTTAAAATATCTAAATAACAAATAAAAATTCCCCTGTTAAAGTGTTGAGTTGTTCAATAACCATTTGATTTAGAAAAATATTTTTCTACCACTGAGCAATTTTTTTAATGAAATTTAATTCATGTTGCTATGGCAGCAGACGATAAAACGATATCTTTGGAATAAGGGAATAAATAGAAGAAACAATTTTGTTGATGTTTGTGATAAAATGTTTTTCTTTATTTTTTAAAAATGTATATACATAATTCATTTTTATATTTTAGCAGAATAATAAGTTTACTATAATTCGTTACCCATGCTATGGCCAGTATACACGATACACGTCGAGCCACAATTCCTTTATCATTATCTTTTTACGCGTAAAAGTTTCGCTACGGTACTCCATTGTGAAGTTTTGTAATTTTTGAAATCTAATATTTGAAAAACGACATAATCATTAGATTTGAAATTTATATAAAAAAAATACAATTTTTTACCATTCTAACGCAGTTTGTAAAACAATTTTGTGACAAATACTTTTCTAGTTATTAATTTTTTAAGTAACTTCAAATGTTTCATTTTACGAGATCAATCTGTGGCAACGATGGATTGCTGTGACTTTTCATAAACATGAAAAATGATAGAGATTGGAAGAATAAGCCACCATGTGTGTGGCTAATAAAAAAACAAAAACGCTGTTAATGGTGAAAGTTTATTACTATTTTTCAAATTTAATTTTCTTTTTAGAAATATTTTTCTTCTAGTCAAGTAAATAACATACAGTTAATGCTTAATTCTTGTGATTACCTTTCCCGATGACTTATAACTACTGTGTTGGAAAAAAGTACATGGACATGGGGTAAATCGCCAAACATGGAAAACATTTGCCTATGCCTTTTTTTTAAATAAAACAAATATTTTTATTGTATAATGTGCGTTTTGGATGATCATTGGTGTAAGTCACATGTTCGAGAAAATTCGATTAGTCGTCCATTTTGTTTAACTACGGGTGAAGCTAATTTTTTTTAATCTAAAAAACGGCTCTAACGCTTTTGAAAAAATTTTGTATCTTACCATTTTGGGATACCAAGCTGAGTGACATGTTCGAGAAAATTCGATTAGTGGGTCATTTTGGGTCATGGTCAATCAAATTTCATCTAAAAACGGCTCAAACGATTTTTACTAAATTCTGTATCCTGCCATTTTGGATTACGAGAAGACCATTAAGGCTAAGTCATATGTTCGAGAAAACTCTATTACTGGGTCAATTTTGGGTTTCTATGGATGAAGCTAATTTTATCTAAAAAAGTGCTCTAACGATTTTGATTAAATTTTGTATCCTACGGTTTTGGATTACGAGAATACCACTGTGCTAAGTCAAATGTTCGAGAAAATTCGATTAGTGGGTAAGTTGTAGGTCACAATGGGTCAAGCTAAATTTATCTAAAAACGGCTCTAACAATTTTGACTAAATTCTGTATCCTACCGTTTTGGGTTACGAGAAGACGATTGGGATTGGTCTCATGTTCGAGAAAATTCGATTAGTTGGCCTTCTTGAGGCCACTGTGAGTCAAGGTAATTTTAACTGAGCGTAGATCAGTCTTCCTCGCTGGTATAATATCTAAAATTTCTAAATTGCTCTGTTATAAGTACGAGAGTAACACATTCACTAAAAGAGGTTTCAGTCTGATAATAAAATTTACGTAATAATAGTATCGATTTAAATTCCAGTTTTGATTACCTGTATATACGTCAATTTATTTCTTCTTTTAGGCCAAATATTTATAGTGGATTTTATAATAGATATTTATAATAGGTACAATTTAGGTAAGTTTAATTCAATTTTTAAATTTTCAACACGGGTTTACACAAATGGGAAGCATGTGAAAGAAAAATTCTTTAACTTTAACAGATTATATATTATTCGGAACTGTAGAACGTACCCAAAATACTTCAATGGGTACCATACTTTTCGCAAGACTATATATTTAACAAAACGAGACCGCGATGCTCTGAATTATATTGCATACTGTAATCGAATTTATTCATTCGAAGAATTATATATGTAGGGTACTTTAGAAATGCTAAATTGTTGAAAATTTCAAAGCGATTTTTTTTTCAAAATGTAATTTTGTAACAATTCTCTATTGTACACTGTTAAAAATAATCTGAAATTCACGGGTATTTTCTTCCTGAATTTCACAGAAAAAGTCCCTTTTCACGACAAAAGGGCATTTTCCGTTAAAAACAGAAAATTTCCTCATATTTCCTGAAAACAACGGAACAGACGGAGAAGAAAGTGGCCAACGGAGATATTCCGTTATCTTCTGCATATTGATTGCAGCACAGAAAAACTAAAAATTCAATAAATTAAAATTTCGAGTTTATTTAAAAGAACAAAATAGTTCTTTCGAATTTAAAAAAGCAACAATTAATTTTCCCATACTTAGAAAATTACTAGCAATTTATTTTTTAAAGTTATAAAAAATATTCACACTTAAAATATATTCTAAACAAATAGCTTAATAATTATATATAATAGTTAAATTAAGTGAAAAAAAAATCGTATTTACTCAAAAAAGCAAAACAAAAATAATGCTTTCGAATTAAAAAAAATAACAAATAATTTTCTCATTCCTTTAAAATTATTCGCAATTTGTTCTTTAAAGTTATAAAAAACACTCTCACTGACAATATATTCTAAGCGAACACATTTAAAAAATATGTAATAGTTGAAAAATCGTATTTACTCAAAAAAGCAACAAACAAAAATAATGCTTTCGAATTAAAAAAAATAACAAATAATTTTCTCATTCCTTTGAAATTATTCGCAATTTGTTCTTTAAAGTTATAAAAAACACTCTCACTGACAATATATTCTAAGGGAACACATTTAAAAAAATATATGTCATAGTTGAAAAAATCGGTTTTCACAAAAAAAGCAAACATACTTTATCAAATTTAATTCAAAATATAATATTCATATTTTGCATTTAACAATCAAATTAAGAATATATATAAGTCATGTTTTAATCCGCTATTAATACTAAAGTTTTCAGTCATAATCTTATAACAAAATATCCTCCCAATTAATTTCAAAATTACCAGGTTTCTAAACCCCAGATTGTTTAAGTTCCAGGCCGCGATTTGAAGAAATCCCGTATTATCATTTCAAGCTCTTATTCTAGCAACGGTCCGCTGGTCTTGCGGTAAAACACTTGGCTCAAAGCGCTATCGTCTCTGGTTCGAATCCCAAGGTCAGCCGGAAATTATACTTGAATTAAATCAAATATATAATACTCCCGTTGTAGTCAACAGATGGCAGCACAAACAGAGAGGGATTTTTTTTTTTTAAACCGAGATCATTCATAACAGAAAAATACCGTTTCTTGAAACGCAGATTTTCGTTCTGTTATCTTTCAAAATGGAAAATCTACTAACGGAACGGAAAAAGCCCGGCAACTTCGCTGACAGTAGTTTTCCCGTGAATTAACGGATTTATTTTTAACAGTGTAAGTAGCAGGTGTTGGCAAATACGGTCACCACTGGCGACGATTTTTTTTTTTAATTTGACGATCAATTTCTGTAGTCTGGCAGTTTTTGTTTAAAAAAAAAATTACTTAAGAAAGAAGCAAAAAACGGCATTTTTATGTCATCCCCACCCCCAATATTTAAAAATAAACTTAGAAACTATATTTAAACAATAAATATTTTTAACTTTAATATTTGAAATTGTTTTCCAAAAACTTGTTTTCTGGATTCACTATTTCATCCATGCTCTTCTTGACATATATAGATTTTGTAGCATTCAACTATCCGGACATTTGAAGCAGTCGAGAATCAGTATTTTCCGATCATTACGATTAATTCATCCTTTACAGTATTTCGTTTTTTTTTAAGAAAATAATTTTGATAAGTTGCATTAGAAACTTAGTTAATATTATCTTTCTAAATTATATACTATTCTAAACTTCGTAACTAATAATTCTAAAGTATGCTTGTTATTATTTTTTAGCAATCAATTCATAAAAAAAAACTTTTGTGCTTTTTTAAAATCAATGACAACGCAAAGGGGAAAGGGAATAAATAATTTCTACCGGAGACTAGAATTTTTTGCTGGCTACCAGATTTTATCAAATTTGTATAGCCCTGCTCAGAAGTAAAGATAGCATATAAATTTGGAATACAAACTCTGATGCATCTTCAAATCTTTGTACAAATTGAACCACTGTGTAAAAATATCAAGAAGGCTAGTATATATTCTAGGAGATGGTATTGATCAACTATTTGATATATTCAACGTGCAATTCTATTGTTATTTAGAAGAATGTGCGATAGACACAAATTGTAACACCCTAATGCAATTTATTCACCAATGAGTGAAGAGTATCGTTGTCAGTTTCTGAAATCAAATGCATAAATGACGTCACGTACATGAAAAATCTCTAAAAATCGCATGAAACAAATCTCGAAATATTCGCAAATCGCTGTTCGTATTCAGAATATTTTTTTATTGAGAAGAGGACAAATTTTTCTATATCCAATCAGCTGATGACCTTTTCATCCTCCAATCACATTTGACGTCCAGACGTGCCAACATTCCTCTCAGCTACCAATCACATCTGCCCTTCAACGGTATTTGACCCCTAATGGACGATTTGTGACGTCATTTGAAACTACCCTATATTCGGCTAAAAGTTTGAAAAAAATCACTGCAAAACAGGAAAAAACGTTAAAAAACGCATAAAAATGAAATTTAAAAATTTTAATAAAACAATCCAAATAGGGATAATTTGTAACATGCCCTTCCTTTTTAAAATCACGATTTTTTATCTTTAAAGATATATCAGCTCTCTACAAACTCAAAAGAGAAAAAAAGTGATGTTTTTGTACATAAGTGAGGCCGAAATGGAGGCAACCAACCAATCAATCAAGCATTCTGGGGAAATGATTTTAGTCGCGAAGGACAAAAATTCAAAAATTGATGTTCGAATTCCGAATAAACTTTATTGTAAAGAGGACAAAATTTACTATTTTGAGCTAAAAGATTGGAACTGGATTCCTGTTACTAATGTGCAAAAATTGCAGAAAACGTGAAAAAACACTAAAAATCGTATAAAAAATTAAATTTAAAAAACTCTAATCAAAAATTCCAAAATCGAGCTAAGAGGTGCAAAACTACATACATAGAAGTACCTTCCCACCAAATTTTGTAGATGTGTGTACAGCGGTCTCTGTAGAACACAGTCTACACACACACGCACAGAAGTGTTGAATAAAGCGGTAATGTCAAACTGATTTGCATTACACAGTTGTTTACGGATTGTTTGAATCGAAAATAGTACTGTATTTCATTGTGGGAAAAAAACCTTTTAAATAAAATTTTTGAAACATTGTTTCATACTCTCTCTCCCACTCTTAAATAATAAAGAGACTTATTTTACTGATATTGTTATAGTATTTTTTTCCGTCCAGTTTTGACGAGTTCCATCTAGTATATAATTAAAAATACGTTAAAAATATGTTAGGAAATAAGATTTTAATCATGAAATAGCCCTCCTTTTTTCAAAAAGTTGCCTTTTTAAAACTTTTATGCCATTCCCATTGACAAAATTGGTAAATTAGAAAGTGTTTCTCTTTTCTTGGAAAATATCTATACCAAAAAACTGCATATTCTTACCTTTAAAATTAAGTGAATTATTCTAAAGAAAGAAGTTGATTTATACCCATATTTCATCAGTGCTTATATTCATCAGTGTATAGGGACAATTCACAAATTGATGATGGTTTTCTTTAGATAAAATGTATGTTAGTAATTGTGAAAACAAAATCACAAATACATTTAAGTAAAGCATGGTACAGGCGGAACTGGTGTAAGAAGACTAGTGATGTTTCAAATACTTGGAAAATTATTCACACGTTAGCTGTTACCCGTGACTTCGTTCACGTAACATTAGAAAAATGTATTAATTTAGCAAAACATTTCACTCGATAATTAAAAACATATATAAATAACCAAATTTTTTATCACATTCTATAGGAGACAACACGGTATGTCTTTGCTATAGGGCTCTTGACATAACTCCTGCCAAATAATATATACAATCGCGAAAATGAAACTTCACCCAATGGAAAAAGGAGGGCCAAGTAAAATCGTGGATATCGACGAATCCCTCTTCGTAAAACAAAAAGCAACACTGGGAGAATTCTACTACAACAGTCCATTTTAGGTGGTATTTGGTGTGAAATATGTATATGTATGCATTTCTAAATGGACATTAATATATTGTTTATTTGTATAGACATATGTTATATATTTCCAACTACATTATTATTTTATGTCTTGTTTATGTATATATTAAATAAAGTGCTTCTCGCTAAGTGGAGTAAACAGTGAACAATCTGCTTGTGAATTTTATACATTGATAGGCATTTCATAAAGATATAACAATCTGATGCGATTCTAAAATGTAAATAAAAATTGCTAGAAAGTACTTTAAAATCTGCTCAATTTAACCTCGATATTTTCTCTATCGCATCAAGGACACTATAAACAAATACAAACAGTACTAATCTGATGATCTAAATTTACATATTTATGCTCTCATATGTAGGATTATTTTTAATTATTTCATGCGAATGAAATTTTGTACGCTTACTCTAGGGTTAATTGACGGATAAATGTACTTTCTTGTTATTGTATTTTGTCATTTCTATTTATTATATTTTCCATACATTCCATTGATGGATATTGATTTAATTTATATATTCGTGTCAAAGAATATTGTTTAAATTGATTATTGGAATTAGGATAGAATACGAACAGGGTTAGGATTAGGAATAAAAATTGGACGACGATGATATGGCCGATTCAGGTTTAAAGGATGATCCAGGATGTCTATTTACATCATGCAGTAATTAGACTGGTATCAGCTGATATTTTTTAATATGTTTTACAGTCATTCTTGGCATAAATGATAAGCGAGTAAATGATCATCTAAAATACCCTTAAGTGGTTACCACGCAAAAAATAAAACTTGATACAACAAATGCATTTAATTTCGCGCAAAATTTCGCTTGATAAAAAAAGAAAATTAGCTATGGACTCGATTACAGACCCTAAGCTTCTTATTTTCGGAATTTTTCTACCTATATGTGAAACTTTTTCTACTATATACAACGCTTTTTCACATTTGTAATATTAGGAATTGGTACGATCGGCGTGTTCAAGTTTACAGAATTCGGCTGGAAGAAAAGTTTCATCACTTTTTGATTTTTTCTTTGATTTTGCATTGCGCGAACTTCTCCATAAAATTCATTTTCGTTTTGATAACGTTGTTTTTTAAGGTTTTGGAAATATTGTAATTATACTTAAATATTGCTTTAAAATCTATTTTTCTCATCCTACAAGGCTTTACAAAAATTTATTATGAAATAGAACATTAAAAAAAAGCTATATTTAAAAATGACAAAAGAGTTTTTACTATTTTAAAGCTAAAATAAGTGTAAAATTAAACTTCGGTTGCGAAAGGACGATTTACAAATGTGCTTCGTTTGTGAGGAAATGATAGAGGGAAAATGCTGTTACTTCGACGCAATCATATTAAACCTTTAGCTTTTATGAAAAAAATAACGTTATTTTTATTAAGATTTTCTGATTTTCGATGTGATAATTTATCGGTGCATATTATTGACATTTACTGTCCAAATTCTTTTAAAACGTTTTTGTTTAAAATTTTTAAAATTTAAATTAAAAATATGGTATCTTTATGTTAGTCGTTCGCAGACGATAAACCGCCAAGTATTATCCTTATAACCATCTTTCGTATTGAATTCATTTCATTTAAAATATAAATCTTTCACTCATTTCATTTAAAATACGGAACTTTAACACATACATTTAACACGCATACATTTAAAATACATATTTTACATTCTTTTAACATACATTCATTTCATATGACATAGAAAAAGAAAAAAAAGAAAAGATAGAAATAATAATACTTTGATAACACAAGATAATTTTATTACGACATGAAAGCATATCTGTTTTATTTTCGATATATGACATCATATTCGCTTGCTTTCAATACTTACTCATATTTATGCATCTTGTATTATTATCAAATTACTTGACAATGCACGTTTTATTCCTAATATGACGTCATTTCCTATTCTATTTAATTCTTAAGTAATTCATTTCCTTTTCATTTGTCACGTGGAAATTTTTAATTTCAAAATACATTGTTGAGTAAACATTATCACTCCGGAGTTTGATTTATTATTGGCAACGATAAAGTAAATTGAACCATTTTAAATTTTTATACGAAAAAAATATGTTCATTTATTCTCCATGAAAGTAGTAAAATTTTGAATTTTCAAGAAAAGTATTTTAATAAAATAAACAAAATCTAGCCTATGTACATACCTGGGTTATAATCCATCTATATGCAAAGATACAGGCCGATTAAATCCTTAGTTTTGACGTTTACTTCAGCCAAATAGTCACACACACAAATGCATTTATAATATTATCGACATTTCACAAATCCAGTTTCAATGTGTTTTATATCATTTCTAATGCATAACTGAACTTTTGTAACAATTATTCTGTAAATTTTTACAATTCTTCACTACTAGTATTGTTATAACTACTGTTAACTATCATAGATTATCATTTGTTTCCGATAAACTGATCTGAATATGTATTATAGTCCGCATATAAAATTTCTTGCAATATCTCACATATTTCTATTTCGCTTTCGATTTATTGTCCCCACTTACATTTTTCAGTTTTTACTTAAGTTTAACTCATTAAATGTTTCAGATGTTATTTATTCAGTTTTCAGTAATGATCTTGTTACATTAAAAGGAAAGTTTTTCAAGCTCACTAATTTTGTCTAGATGTGTCATATAAAGTTTTTAAATTGTTTCTGTTTTAAATTAAGTGCAGAATTGTAAAATCCTTTTATTACTTTTGCAATTTACATTATATACTAAGCAACAGCAATTAAAAATTTAAAGCGCTTATCAAATTTTCCGGAAAAACCGGCCATAGGATTTCAATTGTTATTATTATTATACATGTGTTAAATTTGAACCAAAAAAACATGCTTAAACACATTACATACAAAAGAAAACAGTAGAGATTTCATCAATAAACAATTTATTTGTATAATATTACAAACTTTTTCAGTTTAATGATTCTGAATAATTTTAAAATTCTGATTTGCATTATTTTCTTCTTTAAATGCTTATTAAACAATTTAAATTTCCGTAGAGATGATAAAAGAGTGTTTGCTTTTCCTGTAATAAAAAGAAAACAAATGTAATTATAATTATAACAATTACTACATATTTATTACCATTGTTTATACACATTGAAACACGCATATACAGGGTATCCCTTCTTTTCAATGACTAATAGTTTATTCCTAAACCGTTAGTTTTAAATGCATATTTCTAATTGCAAAAATGTTGTAAATGTTGTCATATTAAAATGGATCTCCATCATATAAAATGCAATTACGTCAAAATAGTTAATTTTTTTAATAGTAACGAAATATAAAATTATATAGTCACAGTGTCTTATAAATAATATTTTTAAAAACTTTCATTGCGTTCTAACAAGTAAAAGAGTAAACATCAATTTTTGTCCAACAAAAAATTATCGAGTTGTGATACATTAAATTTCATGAACTTTCAACGTTTTCTAACACTGTAAACTCTTTTACCGTTAATTGTCGGAAAACGACGAAAATTTCAAAAAACCATTGTATTATAACCACTTAATAAAATTGAAACCAGAATTGTTTGGTCGTATAAGAATCTGCGTTTTATTATTTTACTTGTTAGAGCGTGAAAGAATCTTTTTAAAATATAACTTATAGGATCCCATAAGCTGTATAAAAAGTTTAATTATGTAACTTTTTTATTATTATTTTTTTAATGAATTTTTATATGATGAAGAACAACAAACTAAAACTAACGATTTAGGAATTTTATAATGGTCAGCAGTATAAAGATACACCTAATATATACTGAAAATATTTACACGAAAAAGAGATCATGAATCTACTGATTTTCTTTCAAGTTCATATTTATCATGACTAAGTGCATGACATTCTGAAATATAAATATCAATACTCTAGTAAAAAAAAAAAATAATAATAACTTGTCGATATTTGAAGCCTATAATATACATGAAATCATAAGTTAAAATGCAGGTAACGACTATTATAACGTGTATAACAGAGTTCTTCAAATCTCGCACGAACACGAAATTTGTATACTAGATGTTTGTAAATTTTCTATACAAAATAAGATAAGTAATATCCTATACAAAAGTTCCTATTCAAAAATTACACTCATCAAGAGAAATAATTTTTGCATAATAACCACTTACTCTGTCAAAACTACAGGGCATCCAATGAATCAGGATTTTCGTTCATACATTTAACAGTATTAAGATAGCGAAATTTTCAATTTACTTTGTTTTGTGTGAATTGTGAAGTCATAATACGAAGTGCTTGAAGTGCCCTGTAAAACAATCAGCAACATTTTGGATTAAGGATAGGTTTCTTTGTTGTTGTATGACTGCTAAAGGGAACATTTATCAACAAAGAAAAAATATTCTGTTATAAATATCGTTACGTTATTTGTATTACAGTTAACGTTGTCAACGAAAATCCGGGTTCAACTTAGCTTACAGTGAGGATTTTTTTTTTTTTGACAGAAGATAAGTGATTTTTTATGTAGTTTCCTATACAAAAAATATTCATCTTGATCTCACTTATTTTTTAAAAACAGCTTGCGTAATCTCTGTACATTCTTATGGTGATCTGTAAAAATTTTCTTGTTGATAGTGAAGTCATGCATAGTTCTTTCACATGATCGGAAATTTAATTTGATTACATTACGTTCTATGGGTGTTACATATTGTAAGGATTACTAGAATGTTAAATTCGGTAGTTCTGAACGCAAGTGGTAATAAAATTTTAATAGAATTTTACACCAACATAACGATTCCTATTACGGATCCTGTATAAAGCATTTACAGTTATTTCATAGATCAAAGCAAAAGAAAATTTAGATAAATTACTTCTGGGGCCGATTTAAAAAAAAATTGTTTTAATGATGTTATAAATTCTCAAACTCAACGAATTTGTTATTAACATATACCACTCTATGTTACTTATTAATATGTTGTGCATAACACTTATATTTATTTTAAAGAAGTATGAATGTAATCGGTATATTACCATATGGTATCAATGACTGTTAAAAATAAATTTTAATGATTTTATACATTTCCAAACACACATATGTTTTAATTGAAATAGCTACAGTTATTGTTAATATGTACAAAAATCACAATTATGTCAGCTCATATGCATACCAATTATCATACTTGAAATCAATTTTAATTTTATTTCAATCTAAATTTCTAAGAAGAAAATATTTGTTTCCTAAAAATGGCCATCTACCTTTTTCTGGATCTACACATTTTGGGTTGTTTGAAAAGAATTTGATTGTTTTTGGAAGTTTTACACAAATTTTGTAGTTGCACCAATTCGAGAACTAAAGAAATCCTTTTCGGAATTTGATTAAACTGTTGAGTCATTTTGGTCTTGACATAAATTGGTACTGTTAGGTTTTGGTGTATTCGCTCAACAAGTGGAGCGTCTATGTTGTATTTTTCATGAATTGACTATAAACCGACATCTATGGGGCAGTGTGTTCAAGAAATATATTATGAAAAAGTATACAGATTCAATTTTGGCATTGTTCACTAAACATAAGGCACTGCTATTCTATGCTTGGAATATGTTTCATAATCAGTTCTATATCCAATTGATGTATTTCCGCGAACATGGTTTGGCGTATAAAAAGCGCCTTTGTTTTAATCATTAATGTAACTCGCATATACTTGCAACTATATAGTAGCAATAATCGATAATTTTTATAGTTAACCCCCGCTGTTAAAAAAATATCCTTTTTTTATGAAAATTATAGTTGGTTATATTCATACTATTTAATTCTATATAATAATTCTATATAATAAAAGCCTAAGTCTCATGTGACTGTCATCAACAGTTCCGGGGTGCTCGCTTCACTTTTTCATATACTAGGCGGCCATTTTTATTCAAAATTATTTTTTAGAATAAAACTGCATGAAAGTTACATTTTTAGAAATATCGTTCAAAATAAATTAATATTTCAGAGATGACTTATGTTCAATTATGTATATATTCTGCAATAATTTCAGTTAAAATTAGGTTCGCAGTTCAAATTCTCTATCCATGAAAATAAACAATAACAAACCAAAAAAAAATCATTCGCCGTGAACGTTTATAATATTAAACCATGGAGGTAATCGTTCGTAAAGCAAGTTCTCCGTGAATGATTTTTTGGATCGCTGCCTGGTGTCGAAAAATAATTCGCACCAGTGAGACAATCAAAGTTTACTATAATTAAGTGCTCTACAACTCAACTTCCTTCCGTATCTTTTCTTGACGTATGCTGAATGTAAACAAATAAAACTCATGTAATAATATTTAATGAATCAAATTTCGAAATGAAATGTCAGTTATTTTGATATTTATGTATTATACTGGCCAGGAAGAGAGATCACCGAAAGTGATTGTTAATCACCAAGCATATTTATCATTGTTAATGACCAATCGCGTTCAAAACAGTAATTTAATATACATTTATAAAATACATAACACCATTAAACACTTTTATGTTATTTGGGCGCAAATCTCGCCAGTAGCATTTTTTAAATTTCCAATACCAGCTTTTATTTTTCGCGTGTGCAAATTAGAAACGATGCTTTGATTTTGAAATCAAATGTTTTGATGGAACAGCTGTCGCAGACGCACCGTGGTTGGCGCGATTTTTGTTTTGCACCATTTTGGCGAGAAAATCCCATTTTCAAGTAATGGTTGGAGATTGCTAAAACAGCATGTTACTTTTATTTTATTATGAAATAGTTTATTTTATATTAAAAAACACACAATGTTATTATAAAACATACACAAAGATTAAAATATTATAAAACACACAATATTTAATTTACTATAAAACATACGGAATATGCTCTACCGGGTTAACATACGAAGTAAAATCTAGCCGAAACAGCCGGGTTGCCCAGGAATAAAATCGCCATTTTGAAGCCAAAATGATACCCAGGTTTGTCTGCGACAGCTGTATCTAAAAGCACCCATCATTAAAAGTGGTAAATAATATAGAATCAAAGTAAAATAATACAAATAATAATTTAGTATACATTTATTAAACACATAAAATCATATCGACGGCTTTTAGCATAACATCTTATCGATGGCTTTTTCTACATATTTACGATGGTAGTGTTATTGGCGGTATGTTATATCCAGCGGAATGAATATGAGATATATATTCTAATCACATACTATATACCTATGAATATAATATATATATCTTTATCTATATCTACTATAGCAAAACAAGCGTCTTTAATTATCTTTTATAGTTTTAAATACTACATAATATTAACTATAGAGTTACAAAATAGAGAGAAAAAACGGGTTTTCTGTAATTAGAATTATAGCCACCAACGTTGGCTCGGTGTATTTACCTGTTACAAACCTTAATAGTCAGTAGACATTAAGCAGAAATGCCAAAGTAAGAGAATTACGCAATTATGAAAACTCCTAAACTATATCAAGAAAGTAGAGCAGAGAAAAAAATAGATCGGCATCTAGAAGGAAGTTTGTGAATTTTAATCAGATTGTACGTCACGGGTCAAAAGTTCTGACAGCAAATAGAGTTTAAAGGTAATGTGATTAAAACTGAGCTGCGCCACCAGGAAGCTTGAAGGTGCCCGTCAGGAACATCAACCGCCTTACCCAAGTCCTGAGGGACTTTTAGCGTGCACGACCAGGAGAGTTCCTGTATCGCTACGACGGTGGGAGCGCCGCCACCTGCTGACCAGTTCCATTCTCTTCCCAAAGTTCAATGTTTCACCAAACCATACTTAAAAATTACGTGTAATAATATGCAGCCCGATTATGGCACATTATTCAAGACGCTTTAAATGAGAATAATGTTAGATTTTCTAATATTCCGTAATTGCGTCTACAGTAAAAGTGAGCGAGAAACAAAAAAAAAATATTAGCAACAATATGGTTCAGTGAAAATGTGGATATCATTAAAGACTTTCACAAAACAGACTTCATTGCATAAAATTATATTAACTGAAATACGCCAACTGGTAATGGACCCAATTACGGAAAATTACTTAATATGTTTAAGAATCTCTGCATTAGCGAACATATTGCAACTGATAAGCAAACGGACATGAAGCATAAATGCTTAAGTTGGTTAAGAGGTTTTTGTCAAAAAAGATGAAATTGATAACAACCAAAAATATGTGAAATGCTACCATGATCGTAAAAGTTCTTGATTTGTCTATTAGAATCGTATGGTGTGGCGAAGGATTAAGGAAAAAAATTAAATTATGAATAAAAGTAACGTGTTACAATGCTTAACATACATTTAAGGGAGACCAAACTGGTCGTCAGTGGCGGCTAGTTTAATATAACACAATAACATAGAAGAAAATTTTGTATTAGCGACAGTGTAAAGTTTATTTAAAAATTAGTTATTAAAATCATATTTATTGCTGTTTTTAATTAGGATTTAATTGCCTATTCTATACAATTTTTAGCCATATAAAAAAGTGCTTCAAAACTTGTAGTATGGTTTAGATTACTATAACAACATTCGAAATAAAAGTCCCTTAAGATAATTTGGCAGACAGGGGTTGATATACAGGGTGCGTCAGAAAAATGTATACGCACTTTTAATGACTATAATTTCAGTCTTTATTTACATATAATAATTATTTAAATTGCAAAAGAATATACATAAAATGTATATATTTTTTTCCTACCACAGATGTTCAGAATTATTACCGTTCTTTCCAATACACTGCTTATAAAGATGGGATATTGATTAACAAACTTCAGAAAACATTTCATTTGGTATTGTGGCGCTTTCTTGCTCAATTGCGGTTACGGAATGTTGTCTATGAACACCCATTCGTTTCAAACTTATATTTTATCCGACGAATTGTAAGTCGCACAGGTGGATCTGCCTGAAACTCCCTGTGATATTGTTTTTGTACTTCTGCTAAATTTTCATACTTACAATAATAGTATTTAATAGTATTTAAATACAATTAATAGTATTTAAAATTTAATAGTATTTAAAATATTTTTTTTCTTTTTTCAAAATATAATCTTGTCTCACTGATTATTTTCAATTAATTACTCTTTGAAAAGAAAGAAAACTTAGAAATTTTTTCCCGTTAAACAGTGTATGTATAATTTTTTTGACGCACCCTGTATTTTTGTCATGTTAGATATTTCATGAAGAATTTTATTATAATATTTAACAAGTAATATAAAAAGAAAAATTATAGTCAATTCCTACTTAGGTCAAAAAGAATTTTTTTTTCCCAGCGATCTATACGCTTCGCCACTGACGACATTTATTCCTAAATTTATATCCTGCTAAATATCTTATAAAAGAGAATTTTTTTTCGTCCATATAAAACTAAAATTAATTAATTACATTTTTTTTATAATGTAAAAATAAACATTATATGACCAAAAAAAAAAGTGACTTCACAAGAACAACCTTATATATACAACTTAGATATATTTCGGATTTTTCTTTTTTCGCATTTCTGAGTGAGTTTTGTCTAAATAACAAAACCTTGCCACGATGAGAATCGAACCCACAATCTTCCGAACCCGCAATCAACTGGAAGACCCGACCTCTACGCCATGGCCAGATATTCCGCTGTCTTAAGCGTTGCTACTTATTTTAGTCGCTTTTTATCATGCAAAACCTAAAATTAATTAATTTAATGTAATTAATGAATTAATATTTGAAAAAACTGTATTAACATCAAGTGTCAACCACTACAACAGTAAAAAATACAGTAAAAATGTATTTGAACTTGAGTGGATGAATAACATGTATTTTATTAACGATTGAAAATATTAACAAGATATATAAATATATATAGGGAGAGTGTGAACTAATAGTAGGAATTGAAAAAAAAAATTGAAAATAAATTTCGCCATATCCATGCAGCAGTTTTAGGTAGGAACGTGAAATTCAGCCTAACGAATCTACTAAAAAAAATAGTTAAACACGTATTTCAAAGATTTTAGAGCTAGCCATTTTGTCGCAAACATCGGCGATGAACCCCGTAATGGAAGGTTAGACGAATAAGACAATTATTGCTGTTTTTTTACTAGATGTTGTATATAGCCTTTTTACACAGAAAGGTGTGTTTTCTCATATTTTATAAATTGCTTTAGCACTTTTCGTCTTTAAGCGATTGGATTTCATTTTTTATGTAAAATATACTACTTTTCCTCCTCTTCTCAAAATTTTTGGAAGTAAATATTTGCGATTAAAATAGTGATCGCCATATGTATGACCTCGGGAATGCAAAAGGAGTCGTTATAGTTATTGCCGTAAAATCCGCTTATAGACGTGAAACCCACAGAACTGTGTTAAAATGATTGTAATTTTAACGATTTATGCACGAAACATTTCACAGGCCTCTGTTTTAGGGATCGTTGTAACGATATATGGGCAGAGTTTTTTGATGAGCAGAGTTGTTTGTATGTCCAGTTATTTTGATCACCGTAATAACAATTTATGGCAGTGAAACCACAGTGCCCATTTCCAATGATCGCCATATACACTATATTGCCAGAGGTGACCGGTCACTTGCGATTTTAGACGTTTTGTTAACTCTCTAGAAAAATACATGAGGAATTAACCTGAAACTGCAGGTGTGTAAACAATATAGTATAGGTTATATATTTCCGCGCAGATTTTTTCACGAAACCTAATAGGGGACTGTCAACAAATTGAAAAAGAACGAATATCCTTTGGATAACCCTGTAAAAAATAATGTAGCAAAGGCGTTCAAACTCGAAATTATAAATAAGTGGCTTATTGTAATATACTGTGTTCCTTTTTATAAGGATAGCACGTATACTCGTAGAGAAATTAAGGTTTTTATAAAAACAGTCCCAAATTTCGCCTAGTTTTTTGCTTATAATTGGCAGAGTTCTTAATATAAAAAAAAATTCTATTAGAAAATATGACAAACAACATTGTACATAATACTCTACAATCAGAATTAAAAAATAATAAAAATTGGATGAAAAATGAGCAGGTTTACTAAAAAATGTTTCACTGTGCATGCGCGAATGCAATCAAAATATAATATGCATAATGTATTAGCTAAGTATATAGAGCAACTTTTGTGAAAGTCTCAAAATCATAGCTTGAAAATTCTGAAAATTTTCGTCGATAGAATAAGCTCGCAATCCGTTGTTCCCAAAAGGAAGCAAAAAGATGAGGGGTTGTATCCAAACATAGTAGTACGTGCAATATTGTGTACGCTATCTTGGCACTAATCAACAGATATTTGATACAACCCCTCATCTTTTTGCTTCTTTTTGGGAACAACGGATTTCGAGCTTATTCTATCGACGATAATTTTCAGAATTTTCAAGCTATGATTTTGAGACTTTCACAAAAGTTGCTCTATGTACTTAGCTAATACATTAAACATATTATATTTTGATTCCATACGCGCATGCGCAGTGAAATATTTTTTAGTAAACCTGCTCATTTTTCATCCAATTATTATTATTTTTTAATTCTGATTGCAGAGTATTATGTACAATGTTGTTTGTCATATTTTCTGAAAAGAAATTTTTTTCATATTATGAACTCTACAAATTATAAGCAAAAAACTAGGCGAAATTTGGGACTGTTTTTATAAAAACCTTAATTTCTCTACTATTATACATGCTATCCTCATAAAAATGAACACAATATATTACAATAAGCCATTTATTAATAATCTCGTGTTTGAATGCCTTTGCTACATTAGTTTTTACAGGGTTATCCAAAAGATATTCGTTCTTTTTCAATTTGTTGACAGTTCCCTATGGGGTTCCGTGAAAAAATTTTCGCGGAAATATATAACCTACACTATACTGTTTACACCCCTGCAGTTTCAGGTTAATTCCTCATGTATTTTTCTAGATAGTTAATAAAACGTCTAAAATCGCAAGTGACCGGTCACCTTTGGCAATATAGTGTATCTTAGCCTATCCCATTTTGGATTATTTTATCTGAAAGCTCTCTCATTTCTCTAGATAATTATGGGTAGGGTCGAGCCGGTCTTTGTCTGGTGGCTCATGAAAAAAATTATTATTTATGCCGCAAAATCTTTATTTACTTGCTTTTTTATATTCTTATTAGTTATTTTCCCAAAGGCCTGCTAGTAAACAATATATAATGCTAAAGCTTTATAAATTATATCGATTTTCTTTTTATAAAATCTTCATTATAAATAAAATTAGATTCAGTCATGTTTCCTATATAGTTAAAGTAAATTCCCTGTTTAGATTGCATTATTCAAGAAATTCAGGAAAACAGTACTTAAAAAGTGAAAATAATACTTACATTTTTATCCTCCAAAGGCCACTGTATATCCGGGAGGACCGCCATTTTCGGCCGCCTCTGTCAAACGATAAAATAAAAACTATTAAGGTATCAAATTATGTAATTTGCAGTATTAGTAATATATGTAATAAATACATGTTTTTAAGTTTTTTTTTTATTATTATTTAAAGCTTTAACTTTCTTCTACATACATAAAAAGAAAGCAAAGTCGTTAAAAATAAGGTTAACCCCTATAACTCTGCCGCAAATCCTCGTATAAAACTGTGCTTGGCACTAGTCAAGTAGTAATAACATCTACCAATTAATGTTATACTAAAATTTTGTTTAGAGGGTCGTCTTTATACTGAAATCCTATCAAACTCGCCTAAACTTCGTAAACAGAAGTTTCTAAACTTTTAAAAGCCAACCGTAATTTTAGATAAATCTGTATTTTTAAAAAAAAACTTTTGAATTATTAGAGGATAGTTCTACTTATGAAGTTTTCGCGAAAGGCATTACACCAACTATGCAAAAAAAAATTAATACCTTACTTAGAAACTTTGAAAAATGGAAGAAAATTCCTTCTGATTTTGCCAAGAAATTGAAATGCTACACAGGTAATGTTCCCGCCTTTTATGGTTTATCCAAAATACACAAGACAGGTATCTCTTTGATAACAACAATCGACTATACTAGTTCGTCTAGTTAACCCAATTAGTAAAATTGGAGTCTAATTTCACCCAATTATTTTTTATTTTCAATTTTTTAAATTTTTTTTTTCAATTTAGAATCAGAAAAAAGTAATAATTTAAATTTAACAAATAGAATCGTATAGACATTTCGTAGAAAGAAACTTCAGTTAATAAAATTTAATTTCTGCTTCAAATCATGCAAAACTAAAAACGCTCATCAACATTTAAAACATGGCACTTACTAGGAGTGTTAGAAGTTATCGAGACATTTATCAAGTTTATTGAACCCATTAACAGAAGAATCTATTCATAGTGTGAATTCTTCCTATCATATTTAGATGATCCACAAAATTTTCATTTTCCCTCAAATTGGGTTGTGGCTTCTTTAGATGTTATATCTCTGTAGACATAAATGCCAATTTGCTTTGTTTGCAAAATTATGTAGAAAATGTGGCAGAATTACAACGTCGTCGTATCCAATTTAGACATAATAGAAATTAACGAACTTGTACGTTTTTCTTTCACTTCTAACCACTTTATTTTTTTAAATACATTTTATAAACAAATTAACAGCAGAGCTATGATGTCCCCAATCTCAGTAAAAATCGACGAATTCGTGAGGAAATTTCTTGAATTTGAAATGAGTTTACTTTTAGGCTCCAAAATTTGTTTCTGGAAAAGATATATTGACGACAATTTTCTTATTAACAAACAAGAGGATTTAACTAAAATTTTGGAAAAACTTCTATATGTCCAGCAATATAGTTCACAATTGAAAATGAAACTGACTGTTAACTCTCCTGCTAAGTTATTTTGATTGAAAAAAAATAAAAAGTTACAGGTCAAGAAATTTTAACATCAGTATACTGTAAGGCAACATTTTCTGTCGTTTGGACTTAAATTTTAATTCTAAAATCCTATCTCCATACAGAATGCTGTTGTTAGAACCTTAGCTGAAACAGCAAGAAAATATTGTACCAATGATGAAGTCCTTCAATTATAAAAAGAAAATCTTTACAGATTCGAAATGTAATGCTTACTCTCTACGATGGATAAAGGAATTTTGTTTCAGAGCAACGTGTACCATCCTCTATATGACCTACATCCCATACAAGTTATGTCGTCTTAACTCTACGAGTATATTATAAAAACATTTCAGAAAATATATCTAATTTATTCAAATAAATTAGTATTGGTACAGCCTTTAAATTTCAGAATGTTACGAAAAATATGTGAAGCAAATTCAAGACGAAAATCCCCCTCCCCTTGCAGAATATCGGTATAGTTTACAATACCCCTTTAAGAGAGTGTGACTGTTTATATGTACGATTATCCAACATCCGATTATAAGAGCATAAACGTGCTTACAAATATGGCATTTTAAAATCGAAACTTGCTAATTATTCAATAGATACCGACGACATCTCAGATTTCGAAAATATTAAAATAACTAAATCTAACTACAATAAATTAAAAAGTATAATTTTTCTAAAAAAATTGTTTACGAGATTACAGAAATATCCCGTAAATGAAGTTTTCCACCAGAATAAGTGATTCTACTGTGATATATACTCCTTGGTGATTTAATATTTTAAATGCATAAATTATAACGTGGACATGTACAAACAACCTCTTTCTTGATTGATATTTGTACATATGAGGAGCTTGTATAAAGTTTGTAACATCTATTGTAATTCATATTACCAGAAGAACCCGTGCGAAGCTTTCGCACTGAAATCTTTGAGATTATTTACTGGTACATTTTAGCACTAATTTTTAATTAACTGATTTTTTTTTAAATCAAACAACGCGTTTTAACGAAATGTGAATGTATAATGTTAGAAACTTGTTGAAATGATACCTCATTGATCGTTGTATGTTTTGTATGTGCATAGAAAAAGGGATGTTGACAAAAGCAATCATATATATGAGGATGATTGCTTGTGTATAAGAAAATGTGAATAGATTGCCAGAAAATTTGTTGCCAAATTTTCTTCTCTCTCTAAGGTCATTTCTCTAAGTTGCCAAGACCCCTATAATGAAAAAAAAAACGAATTATAAAAAAAAATGGAAGCACAGAACCAGACGTTTATAGTGAATTCATATGAAAGCATTTCCTCAGATTTTGCAAAACTGTTCCAGAAATGTCTTAAATACATAAATCCATATTTGGAACACCACTTTTTTGCAAGACTATGGGAACTTAAACATGGGATGTTCAAACTTTGCGGTTTGACAGCCATTTAAGTGACGTCAGACTTTACTGCCGTATTAACAGCTTAATGAAATACTAAAAAAATAAATACTTACAATTTTTGTAAATCCTAATGGAAGTAGATGGAAGAATTTTTGTAAATCCTAATCAATTGAAAGATAATCCTTAAATTACGTAATCTACTGGTGTTCCAATACAGTACACATATACACAACCATGATTAAACAAAGAAAACAAATAAACAATAGGTGACGCAGGCGTAAAAAATAAATTAAAACCCGATTAAAAGCTCGATATATATTTTAAAAGTACGCGCAAGAAATAAATTAACAATCGTATTTTAATAGCATTAGAGGATGACGTCATCCGATTATGCGGTATTTTATTTTTGTTGCAACACTAATTTGAGGAAAACCTTTCATTTCATTTATGAAATCAATGTTGATTTAATTTTTAAGTAACAGCAATTTTTAATCGAAAAACATCTTTTAAAAAAATGTAAGTGTACTATGTTAGCAGCTTGTCCAAAATCTCTTCATATGATATCCCATTCATTGTTCTGTGTTTTGTATTTTCTTTACAAAAGGAATGTTGACAACAGAAATAATATATACGATTATATGATAATAATGTGCTGTTTTATAGTTTTATTAAATGTCCTTTTACTTTTAAATTAGTTTTTTTTAAATGGTAAAAGATGATTTTTGTAATAGTGTCAGGTATACGAGTTCGAAAGTTTGCGTGACATTTTTATGTATCTAAATTATAAAGCACAAACAGGTGACAGTACATATAGTGTCATGCGTTGTAGCTTTGATTGTATAAAGAATTCCTTATAAATATCGTTTAAATTTAATCTTTACTTCACCGAACAGAAGAAGATGTGACTTTGAAATAAATATTTATTTGAAAAATGTAATTTAATTTACCAAAAATAATTTTTAAGCGGGAAATTTTTTAATCTATGAACGCGTGACTTAAGAATAAATATTTGTTTCCTTAAAAGCCAACATCAGTCATGCGAGAAAACGCGCAAGCTAATGTTAAGTCTATGGGAAGGTTCTTTGCAGATTTCTCGCTCGCATTTTATTATTTTTAAATGATGTTTTTTGCATAGGATAGCTGAGGTCGATCTCTAACAGTGTTAGTTTTTACTTTTTCGATTTTGGTTCCAGTTGTTTTATATAAGGGTACTTTCAAATTCAGAACCAGTACTTTCAAATTCTTTCAGTTCCAACCGGTTCCAAAATTATTAAAAATGTCCACTTATGCAAAAACTGTAACCAAAATAAAAAAAAGTAAAAACTAACAACGTTAGAGATCAACCTCAGCTATCCTATGCGAGAAAAAAATTAAAAAAATTAAAATGAAAGCGAGAAATCTGCCAAGAACCTTCCCATAGACTTAACATTAGCTTGAGCGTTTCTTCGCGTGACTAGCGTAGGCTCTTAGGTAATGTAAAGTAATATTTTAAGGAACAAAAATAAATATAGGTTTCCGATAGTGTATACAAATATGCTATACACAAATTAATTCAGCATAAGAAACTGTAAAATAATTATTTTATCTCAATTTTACGGTAAACAGCCTTGTCGAGAGAAACTGTGTAAACGAAAATATTTCAGAATTGATCAGCTACTTGTACAGTCACCCTACATTTTTATTGTATATCTGCTCTTTACTTTTGAGTTTGTTACAACTTTATGATGTTAATATGGAAACAATGCGACTTAAATGTAATTGAAAGGACAGTAAAAGAATGATTCAAAATCATTCAGTCGTACAAAACCTCCCTCATTAAAATACGTCAGCTGACATACTTGAACATCATTTTACCTTTTCTTTTATGTTCACATAAAAAAAAAAAAAAAAAAAAATATATATATATATATATATATATATATATATATATATATATATATATATATATATATATATATATATATATATATATATATATATATATAAAAGATTGATTTAGGATTTTTTTCGATTTTCGGTTTTAGATGGATTTACTCTATTTTGTATACAATGAAAATACCATTTGACTATTTCTGGAAATTGTATGTCTGTCTGTCAGTTGAGCGCCGGTGAATTGCACAAATTTTGTAGTCTTTCTACATTAATAAGTTATACACGGAATTCCACGAAACTTCATATTTATTTAGAACTTAACATAAATTGTTAATGATTAAATTCTGCTATTTACTGCCCAGCAGTTAATGCTACTATGGCATGTGCGTAAACCGTTGTAGCTATATCTAGTCATCTATTTATAGAGAAGTATTAACTTTAATATAAGATTCTTATTCTTATATGGTATGTTGATTCAATTCATCTTTTATCTTTCAATACTCAGCGATTTTATGCTATGGTTTTTCGGCAAACTTTACAGCTATATCTCAGTCTATGTTGGTTAGAAATGCAACAAATTTTATTTTTCCGGTTATTAATTTTAAAAATATATGCTAATATAATTTTTAATTCGTATACTGCACAGTGACGTTGTTGTGTCGTGGTTTTCTTATTTATAACCAATGCAACGTCATGTTTTATATACTCCATATTCATAATCGTTAGTGTCAACTGAGCTTTTTAAAATTAATAACGAAGAATGATATAAATGACAGTTTTGTGGTAACCACAGCATAAAAGTTTTGAAAAATACTGTTAAAGTTTGCAAGTTTGTGTAACATTTTTATATAGGTTTTTAAAATTGAAAACGAATTTATGAGTCAATTTAGTACTTACTTTAAAAAGGGGCAGCTGCAACAGCTTCTGGACTACGACTTTCTGAAAAAAGAAAACAAAAATTGTAGTAAAGCATTTTTTAATTTATGTAATGTACAATTCACAATGTAATATGTACGAACAAATATTTTTAAATAATTTAGCTCAGTAGTTTTTCTCCTCCATTTCTTTCTGTTTTCCAACTCAAAATAACTAAAAGCTGCAAGATGTTATTTTTAATAAAGTTTTATTTTTCGAATATTTTCTAGACTATATCCCACTTACCTCCTAAAATTATCTCGGCATTTGTAAATCTAAATATTTAGAGTGTTGGATAGTGTATTCTATATTTAAAATTACATTTTTCTTGAAAATATAGAGACGTTCAAAATGTATTTCAATCAAAGTTAATTTCAGTTCTCTTCAAACTTATTAAACATGTTGTGTAATAGTAACTGTTTAACTGAATACATATAAGATAAAAAAAAAGATGGTTGTTATGGAGATACACGTATAATGTTAATAAAAGAAAGATGCTTGTCTGTGTATCTGTGGCGGCTAGGGAAATCTACCGCACGTACATCGGATACTCACGCAGATAAAAAGGAAACGTTCTTTTTTTTTTCTTTTTGAAATTGTTATAGCCGAATCCCCCGTATATTTATAGAAAAAAAAAACTATTTTTGACGGACTTCCCTCTTGCAATGGTATCTGTCGTTTAAAAAATATATTAATGTTTACTCTTTCAAAAACATTTTTATTGAAGCTTGATTACGTGCCAGGTTTCAAGTTTTCAGTTTTTCTGCATTTATGCTTCCGCTTCCTCAGACAGAATTGCAAAACAAAAAACAAAAACAACAACAAGAAAACAAACTCTTACTTATAGTATCTTTCCCTTTCTAACAGTGTCTTTAAAAAAAATATTAATATCTCAAAAGAAACTTTTTTCGACTTTCGATTCGGTGTTGATTTTCGTGTGCCGCTACCGCTTCTTAAAGGCGAAATGCAGAAAATAAAAAATAACCAGTTATTCAGTGTACTTTTTCAGATCACGCGGTATCTTTTGTTTTGAAAAAAATATATAGTTACTATTTCAAAAAAATATTTCTCGTATATCGATTCTTGTTCGTTATCATCTTTTCTGTTTCTTCTCCAAATTTATAAAGTCTTCTCCTTTTTCTAGACACACACAAAAAAAACCCCCCATAAAATACCTATTTACACCCGGTGCTATTCTCGTTATAAAGATATCCTACTTTCAAAAAACGTTAATAGATATTATATATTTTTTTTAAACTGCAAATTGTTTCACGGATTCACCAAATATTTTTTCCCCTCAGTGACCTTGAAGATGCTGTTTCCCGTTTTAAGCGAATTGTCTTTAGAACATTTTTGCAAGGGTTCTATTTTCTACGCATACATGGAGAAATTTCTACATTTTCAACACAGGTTGTCAATAATGGAAAATATCATTTAGCGTTTTAAAAGACTGGGCGACGGGTTTTATATCATTTTGGTTTTTTTCTGGAACTTTTGGTGATAATTCAAAGTTTAATATATCTAAATTTGAGAAATTAAATGGGCAGTCACTGTAACGGGGCCCAGTATTTCGTTAGGAAAAACTTTCGTTTTATTAGTATAAAATCATACAAATTCGAGGTTCGTTTGCAAAAACAAATCACAGCGTGCCCGGTGTACGCTGTTAAAGGCACTGGGGTCCCCAAATCAACGTTCATTTAGATAGACTTTCCTTTAAATATGTAAAGCTATACAAATTCGAGGGTGCACGCCTTCGAAGTCAGTTAGGCACTTTAGGTTCATTTGAAAAGATTTTCGTCTAAAAATATAAAATCATTCAACACTGATTTGATGTATATTTACGGTATCACGGGTCAGCTAGTCAATATTAATAAAAGTAGGATTTTTTTTTCTTGTGTTTCTGAATGTGTGTGTGGAGAATTATTGCAAGTGGAAGTCTACAAATTTGAATAAGGATAGACGATGAAAATTCCGAATGCACCTGAGGTTTAATTTTATTAATATTTTGATAATTAGCTGAGATCATCGAAAGCTAATGAGCGAGTTTCAATTGTTCCCGCGATCGCTTCTGGGCACGTCCAGGAAATTCATGTTTTCGCCGTCAAAAAAAGGCGTAAAAAACATTCCATGTATAACATTTTAATATTGAAATCGTCGAGTAATCTATGAAGTTAATATATTTATATATATATTTATTTACGCAATTTTTCCGGTTGTAACGGAATATTTTGTTTAAAAAATATTAATATACGCACTTTCAAAGATAATTTTTTCTGAATAACAATTTCATATTTGATTCCATGTTTTCCCTTTTTCCTACAGTTTTAAACCTTTCTGTAGTTAGTACTTGTCTGTGTACAGGATGAAAATACAAAAAAAAATGAAGAAGAACAGAAAGACATATTTACTTATCGAAAATTATTTCTGCTTTCAACAATTATTTTCATTTAAATAAATATGAATATTTACTATTTCAAAAAGTTATTTTCTGGAAGTCGCTGCAGTTGCCGAGGCTGTTTTTTATTTTCTCAGTGCCTTTGGAGTTATCCTTTCGCTTTTTAAGAGATTTGCACCAAGGTCTTTAGTTAATTTTCTAATGGAGAGGGTTGATATTATTAGAATTTATTTCTCTCGATTACAATTTTTGGGTACTCGGATATCACTTCGCGTTTTAAAACAGGAGTAGAGAATTGGAAAAATTTTTGTTTAAAACTATACAATCATACAAATTCATACAAGTTTGTTTGTGATAATAGATCGGTGCGTACGTGGTCCGCACAATGCTAAATCCTTTCCGAGAAAAATATCTGAATTTAACATGTTAGGTGTATTTAAAGTTCTTATCAGGGGCCTGGGCAACGCAGAAGGGTCAGCTAATATTTATACAAAGTAACATTTATTGCGTAATATGTATAGAAATTGTAGTATGTTTCGCCGTTTTTTTTTTTTTTTTTTTTTTTTTTTTTTTATGTGTGTGATTTGATTTGTAACATTAAAATGTTGTTAATATATATATATATATATATATAATGTTATTTTATAGTTCCTGTGTTTTCGTAATTGTTTTATATGAGTTTTGTAAATCTGTCTTGTATTTAAAATGTTAAATATTTAAACTTTAATAAAATGTTTAAGATAAAAACAATTTAAGTCAATGAAATTTTATCTCAGTTTTTCTTAAACTTAAATACATGGAATGGAGGTCTCAGTGTTTAAGATAACGTAGGTCTGGTCCTACGGTCGTTTTTGCACACTTAACTCCTGATTATGGCGACTTATTAATCCAGCATTGCACGCTTTCTGTCCACAAATAGTTTATTAAAACACAAACATGGCAATCACTATTAAAAAAACGATAAAAAACATTTGTTGAGTTTATCGTATCATGTAAAAACTTTTGAGCAATGCTAAAAAGTAAAAATTATAAAAATTACGTAGAAGTACACCACCGTTTTAGAAATTCGCACTGTAAACATGCTTCAAAATTGAGATTTTCTAAGAAAATTTAAAAAATATATATATAATTTTAAAAAGTACAACATCACTGGCACAAATTGAAGTTTTGGCTACGATTTACGGAAAATTTGCCATTATATGTCGTAGTGTTTCCTATTTCAACCTCAATATTTTTGGTTTTGTGCCATTGATACCACTGGATAGACATAGACCAATCAGTATTAGTAGTAGTAGCAGTTCTATTTTGAGAATATTCTATTTCGTAAGAACCTTTCTCACAATTTATTTTAGTTTTTTTTTTTAGTTTATATCTTATGTAATAGTTTTTCCTGAGTTGTTGTTGTTAGCACAAAGTGTAATTTTCAAAGTTTGTTGCATACTTTCCTATAAAATAATGTTTTCTGAAAACCGATCTTTTACGATTTTTTTACTTAATATTTAATGAAAAAATGCACATTTAAAGATAAGTTGTGACAAAAAAAATTAAGGATTTTCACTGTGTAGAACTATTAAAAAGTAGTTTTACTGTTTTTTTTTTTACTTACAAAAGAATTGAGTTTTTGTTTTTTAAATAAAAGGTATACACAGTATAGTAATAAATTTTGTTTAACATACTTTTCTTTAAATAAAAAAAGATAAATTATTTGAAGAATGAATTTCAAACTTACTCTGTTCAGCATCTTGGGCGACTGCTGAAAAGAAAAAATATATATATTAAAGAAACTTTACATATACTAGTCATACTTCACAAAATCACAATTCACAAAATGCAATATGATCAATATATTTTTATGTTATTTTAATTAAAATTAATGGTAAATCCGTGCACTTGATTATTCATATTTACATACAGAGAGTACCAAAAAGTTGTTAGTACAAAAGTTTTGGCAATATAATACATGTTAATCTAATAATTACTGCTCAACCAAATAGGTTTCATAATCCATTTATGCAGTCAAAAACGGGGCATTTTGCTCCAAGTCTAACTCAGATTTTGTCACTAACTTTAACAATATTGTGGCTATTTTTGTGAAATTCTAAATGGAAAAAAAATACGGAAATATGATGACATCGCGAAACATTTACTACAATTTAGTCAGTGATAACGCATATTTAGTCAAATACATATCGGATTATTAAGCGTTATACTCAGTGTTGTTTGAAACCGATTGATGTCCCAGAACGAGTCATTATACCATAAAATTTCCCAGAAAGCAAGGTAACATTATTTCAAAATGTTGTTACAATATATTAATTACTGGTAAATTTAGGGACAAAAATCCGTTTTCAGTTTCGAGAAAGCTAACCGATATTTTTGACTCGATAAATTCATTTTAAACCTGGCTTCCTATACAAAAATAATATTTCTTGAAGAGCATTAGCATTCTTTTTGGCCTCCAATTTCCGAGCTGGTAAAATAGAGTTTTTCAAAATTACAACATTTCAGAGAGATTATAAAAAATTATTTCATTTTTAGAAATTAAAATTACATGCTTTCTTTTAAAGATGAGAAGATATTCATCCACGAAAACATTCCACTTTTATGGTTCGTAACAATATCTTTAAATACCATATTTGAAATTAAATATATTTCTTTCTTTTAAGATCCTCTCACGAAATGACAGCAAAGAAAGCATTAAAATTTTAAGTATTACTTTTTTTAAACTATTGAAATAACCCTATTGCTATTATTTTACTTATCATGGAAATTTCTTTAAAAATTTAAATTATGTATATCGGAAATAAGCTCAAATTTAGAAATTTCAAGATCTGCAAAAAAATTTTCCTTTCCTTAAGGAATAATGACTTCGTTTCAAACCTCAATTCAACAGATTTTCGTAGAGGTAGATTTAAAATACATGTAAGTAATCAGATTTCAATATGATTGTAATAAAAGAAGAGCGAGAAATTTTACTTAAACTTACCAACGCTTACTACGGTAAGGATTACAATTAGAACGATGGAAGCCAAATAGTTGAAATACTTCAACATTTTAATTTTACTGTTGTATTTTTGAAAAACAAGAAAAATATTTCTTACTGCACTTGAATTTCTATAAGATATGCGAATCAAGAAGTCCTTTATATAAGTCTGATTAAAACGAAGTAAATAGTCTTCCAAGGACATACCAGCGCGACATCGTGGCTTAAACATTGGCCATTTTGTCCAAAGAACGCTGTTTCAATACTATAAAATTAATTCATAAATCACACGTATACATACATTTCCAATAATGTCACTTGACAGTAACCTAAAAATAGTTCGTCATCAAGAAATCGTCATGATTCAAAATGCAGCGATGTAGACGTGTGTATAAGTGAATCAGTAAAAAAGTCAATATGTAGGCGGTAGCAGAATCATCACCTGTTCGTTTCTTAAATAACTAGTCATCCTTGACCCCCAGTTTAATCTCCCTTATATGTGTGCTAAGCATTGCACAGTGTTAATTTTATTCATAATTTAATTTACGTGCTTAAATCTAATAGACAAATCAAGAACTCTTTAAGATGCATGGTGGCATTTCGTACATTTTTTTGTTGTTATGTGTTTCAACTTTCTTGACAAAAACAGCTTAACACACCTAGGCATTTATGTTTCATGTACGTTTGCTTATCAATTACAATACGTTCTCTAATACAGATATTTTTATACCTTTTAAGTAACCTTCCGTAATTGGACAAATTGCCAATTGGCGTATTTTATCTAATAATATTTGGTACAATGAAGTGTATTTTGTGAAAATCATTTAATGATATTCACATTTACACTGAACCATATTGCTTCTAAAATCTATTTTGTTTCGCGCTAATCTTGACTGTAGACTCGATGACGAAAGCTTACAAAATCTCTCATTATTCTCATCTAATGGGCTTGAATAGGGTTCCATAATCGGGCTGCATACTAACCGACGTGCTTTATAGGGTATGGTCCACCATATGGGACTCTATTCTTTTTTACTTCTCTTAGCTCTCCTTTCCTGATACATTTCTAGAGTTTCCATAACTGAGTAACGCCCTGGCTTCGGCATTTATTCTTAATGTCAGCTGACTTTTAATATCCGTAACAGGTAAATAGGCCGCTTATAATACTAGTTAGAGAAAACTTTTTTCTTTATAATTTTTCTATAGTTAATATTCTTTATTAGAAATTTTAAAGTCAAATGCAGAAGCATTTAAATATAAATTTATGATATGATATAAATGGATATAGATATAGATATGTATATTAGATACTTAGATATTATCCGGGTCAGGTTGATACATCGTCAAAAATGGTTGTCAATCGCCAATTTAGTTTTTCGCTGTCGATTGCCAATCATGTTCAAAATATTATTTTAATGTACATTTAATAAATGCATATCACTGCTAAAAATGATAAATAATATTACAAGCAAACTAAAATAATACAAAAGAAATAATTTACTATACATTTATTAAATATATAACATGAAATTGACGGCTTTTAACAATAAACGCAGTTAACGACGATATTTTTATTTCCAGTGATTTGTTATACCCACCAGAAAGAATATAATATAAATATTATATAATGTAAATATACTGTATCAATGAATATAATATATTACACATATATATATATATATATATATGATATATCATATTACATACCACATATATCATAGTTATACGCAGGGCTTGAAAAATGCGGTCGCCAGGACGGCACCGGCGACCAAATTTTTTAATCTGGAGACCAAGTTATTTAATCTGGCGGATTTGTTTGTAATTTATTTTATTACTTTTTTTGTACAAAAATTTCTTTAAGAAATGAACACGAACATATTTTTTCTCTCCTCCAGCTGTACTCGTGCGCGGGAAGCAGGGATCTTCGTTTTCTATCTTACGTTTAATGGAAGAAATATGTTTAAAAGGCATTTTCCATCTCATGCGCAGAAAACCCGTTCTTTTCGCTCTAGCCGGCTTGCATGTCACGCCGTTGGAATATGGTGGAAGGGGGATTAACAAAAAACATTAAGAAATGGTATAAATCCAGCCTCTGCGGCATCTAAAATTGGATACAATACAAAAAAAGTTCTCAAATTTTTTTGTATGTTTCAAATCAGATTTTTGTGTTCAGAATTAAAAATGATTAATCTACCGCATTTATTTTAAAGATTCCTTTACTGTTTTTTTTTTTTTTCAGAGATATATAATTTTGATAAATTTTATTAGAAAACTTAGATTATATTAGCTTTCTAAATTATGTACTATTCTAAACGATAAAACAAATAATTCTAAATAATGCTTGTTTTTTTCCTCAGTTAATTCATATAAAACTTTTGTGGTTTTTGAAAATCGATGACGGGCGAGGAGAGGGGTTAATATTTTTTACTAGCGAATAGAATTTTTTGGTGGCTACCAGATTTTATCAAATTTGTAAAGCATTGGTTATACGTATATAAATACTTCCGGCGATGCTTTTAATATGGCAACTATATAATATTAACTATGCTATTAAAACGAAAAAAGAAAGAAAAAAGGGTTACTGTAATTCATATTTGTGGCATTATCGTCGGCGCAGTGAATATGATTTGGCCCGTTTAATACGTAAGTGCCGTACATCATAGGTCAATCTGATGTTATGTGTTTAATAAATGTATGCTAAATTATTGTTTTATATTATTACTAGCAAGCTACGCCCTCTACGCTGGTCAATTTCTCTTAACAAACTTTTAATCAAACAAAATATTGACATTTCATAATTCACTCTTATATTTTAACAGAATAATAAGGCTACTATAATTTGAGATTCATGCCAATATACACGTCAGGACACGTCGCTCTTATCATTATCTTTTTACGCATGAAGTTTTCGCTATGGTACTCCATTGTGAAATTTGGTATTTTTTTAAATTCAATATTTGAAAAACGGCATAATCATTATATTTAAAATTTATATCAAGAAAAATACAATTTTTTACCTTTCAAACGCAGTTTGTCTAACAATTTTCTGACAAATACTTTTCGAGCTATTATTTCTTTCAGTAACTTCAAATGTTTCATTTTCCGAGATTAATATGTGGCAACAGTAGCAAAAAACCCAGTCGTCAGCAACGCATAGCTTTTTATGAAAGAGGCGGTTGGAGCAGGGATTGTCACCATCAATTTGCCACCACCACTTTTAAAATCGGTTCTGTAGTTCCAGAGATTCCATAGAAATTGTAATTTAGAATGATTTTAGAACGCTTTTCGCTCATTTCAACCTTTTAAATTTCGATTATTTTTTATTATTCTGAGAGAGCATTTACATCTTATAAGTAACTACAATGCCAAATTTCAAATTTCTAGCTCCTTCAGTAAAAAACAGTCGCAATTTTCGAACATTTTTCGCTCTTGCAACCCATTGGGGTTAGTGGCACCGACATAAAATATAGCCTATGTTGGAGTAGGGATTGTCACCATCAATTTGCCACCATTACTTTTGAAATCGGTTCTGTAGTTCCAGAGATTCCATAGAAATTGTAATTTAGAATGTTTTTAGAACGCATTTAGCTTATTTCACCCTTTTAAATTTCGATTTTTTTTTATTTGTTCTTAGAGAGCATTTACATCTTATAAGTAACTAGAGTGCCAAATTTAAAATTTCCAGCTCCTTCAGTATAAAAAAAATCGCAATTTTAGAACGTTTTTGGCTCCTGTATACGCCTGGGGTTAGTGGCACCGACATAAAAGATAGCCTATGTTGGAGCAGGGGTTGTCACCATCAATGTGCCACCATCACTTTTGAAATCGGTTCTATGGTTCCAGAGATTCCATAGAAATTGTAATTTAGAATGTTTTTAGAACGCTTTTCGCTCATTTCACCCTTTTAAATTTCGATTTTTTTTTTCTTAGCGAGCATTTACATCTTATAAGTAACTACACTGCCAAATTTCAAATTTCTAGCTCCTTCAGTATAAAATAAATTGCAATTTTATAACATATTTTGCTCCAGTACCCCCCTGGAGTTAGTGGCACCGACATAAAATATAGCCTATGTTGGAGCAGGAGTTGTCACCATCAATTTGCCGCCATCACTTTTGAAATCGGTTCTATAGTTCCAGAGAGTCCCATAGAAATTGTAATTTAGAATGTTTTTAGAACGCTTTTCGCTCATTTCACCCTTTTAAATTTCGATTTTTTTTTATTTTGTTCTTAGTGAGCATTTACATGTTATAAGTAACTACAGTGCAAAATTTCAAATTTCTAGCTCCTTCAGTATACAAAAAATCGCAATTTTAGAAAGTTTTTCGCTCCTGCACCCCCCTTGGGTTAGTGGCACCGACATAAAATATAGCCATGTTGGAGCAGGGGTTGTCACCATCAATTTGTACTATCACTTTGGAAATCGGTTCGGTACTTCCAGAGATTATCCCCTACAAACAAACAGACAAACAAACAATCTTTACTCCTTTATAATATTAGTATAGATAGTATGTCTTTTTTAATGATGTTATGTATTTAATAAATGTATATTAAATTACTTTATGAATGCAATTGGCTATTGATAATGGTAAATATGATTGCCGATTAACAATCATTTTCGGTGATCTATCTTCCTGGCACGAATAATACATAAGTACCAAATTAAGTAAAAATTCTATTTGAAATTTGGTTCATTAAATACTGTTACATCAATTGGATTTGTTTACACTTAACTTATGCCAAAAAAGATCGTAAAGGAAGTTGAGTTGTATAGCACTTCACCTCAAAGAATTATGCTAAACTTTGATCGACTTACAGCCCGAATTATATTTTTACACCAGACAGCGCTGCAAAAATTAATC
The DNA here is from genome assembly GCA_963931845.1 of Maratus michaelseni. Classification (NCBI taxonomy): domain Eukaryota; kingdom Metazoa; phylum Arthropoda; class Arachnida; order Araneae; family Salticidae; genus Maratus; species Maratus michaelseni. Next base: position 185,576,939 of record OZ007596.1, read on the forward strand.
TCTCGAGAACTTGCTTTGTGAATGATTACCTTCATGGTTTAATATTTTCATCGCTTACAATGAACAAATCTCTTGTCTTTGTTTACTTTGATGGAATGAGACATCGGGCAGTTAACATGTTATAAGTTATTTCAGAATATATACACATTGAATGTAACTGATCTCCCAAACATTAATGTTTCTGAATGATATTTTTTTTTAATGTAAATTTTATGCATATTTATTCCAAAAAATAATTTTTAGTGAAAATGGCTGCCTGGCATATGAAAAGCGAAGCGGTCAGCCCATATTTGTTTTCCTCGGTCACATCACTTGCGCATTATTATATAGAAGAAAATCCATGGCAAATATAAAATGATGGCAAGAGAATTTTTAGACAGTTGACAACTTATCATGATTGTCAGGAAAACAGGTGTAAAGCATTTCTATAGAAATTCAAATATACCTTTATATTTGATCCACCTTGTACACACAGAAAAAAATTCCTGTAAAATTACGGGCAGAGGCCGGCAGCAGAGATTCTAGTCATACCCCGTTGAAAAAAAAAATCCATGTCTATCATTTTGTGCAGCCCATAATTTTATGGGGCAAAGTAATTCAGCATTATAATGCACAGGATATAATGCAATTTTAAACACAATAACCCTTTACTTACTGTTCCGTAGCACGTAGCAATTTAGATAATCATCACAGAGTCGCTTTTTCGGCGGGTTAAAATTTTCGAAACACGAGTAAAATGAAGGGTTACACCCTAGCGGAGGACAATGTATGAGGTCGTACCGTATTTTTGCTAACATATGGGCTAGAACTGTAATAATATGTGGATTGCCCTTAATTTTTTAAGTATCTAAGGAATAAGGCCGTTTATTTAGTGGATCAGACCATTTTTTATCAAATAAGGCTGTTGCCCGTGAAAATTGAAGGGGAAACGCCTATAAATTTACAGTTTTTTCTGAGAGTGTAGTATTGTTGAATACAGCTAAGAATGAATTAGCTTTCTAAAGATTTAAAACATCAATTTTTTTTTCTGAAGCTTTAAAGGGTATTTGCCTTCTAACATTTTCTACTAACCTGCATATTTTTAGATTGTAAAAGAATGAACAGGAGATAGTTAATTAATTTTATTTCATAATTGTTCCAATTAATATTCGAAACACCAACAACAAAAAACATTACTTTTAAAACAACTACTTTTAAAATTTAATTTTCTTGGAATTTTCTGTACTTGATATTTATTTTCTAGTTAAGTAAATAATATTCACTTTCTTTCAGCCTATGCCGAATAAATAACACGACGTCAGCAATTGGTCTAAAGTTTATGGAAAAGTAGCAGTGACAGTTATTGATTTGATTTCTATTAGGTAATAATAATAGGAGCAAACATCGTGACACATCCAGCTGCTTGTTACCTATCAATATGGGAATATTGGAAAATCATGCAATCAAAAAAAAAGCAGACTATAACTATTCTATATTTTGTATTTTTTACGGTAAAAATGGTTTATGTGATTGAACAGTTGTAACTAGTCAGAAAATAGTCCATAAACATTATGCGAAAATGGTAATATTTGATCAGATAGCTAAGTTTTGAATAATATTATATACTGTAGTCGAATATTTTTACTCGAAGTATTTGAGCAGTCGAAAACCACAAATTCTTTATACCTCGCGAAATAATTTTATTGGAATTAGCTGTAAACTTACACACACCATGTTATTGATGATGCTCGATCTTTTTATGAAAAAGTTTATGTAAGCAGTAGGACATTCGTTTTATATGAAATGTTTAATAATTTTGAAAATTAAAAGCGCGACATTTAAGCAAACAAATGCTAAACTATGTTTGGATCCATTTATTATATCTCATCGAAAGAAAAAAATTCAATAGGATGAATTTTTTAAAAGATTTGACTTAAAGTATATTCGCAAACTTAATGTTATCAACTTGAAATTTTGAACACAACTTACCCTGTAAATATTATTAAAAGATCGTAAACTATATACTTTTCCAGGATGATTTGATAAAAGGAACTCAAATAAAATGTCAAAAGTGAGTAGTAGCGTTACTAGATTTTCAAAATTTAATTCAAATATCAAAATTAAATAAAAACTTAATTCAATTATACTTTAATTGAAAACTTAAACTGTTTTTAATATGTAGATGAACTCTTATTCAATACTGCTTTACTATTCTGAATGAATGCATTATTCAGAGTCTGATGGCATATTTGTTGAGATTTTATTGTGCATTGTCAGCAAATAAATGCAAGTGATCTTTTTTTTTTTTTTTTTTTTTTTTTTTTTTTGATCAAACTGTGCAGTCGCAAAAGAAATTCCATATTTTTATAGGCAAATTTTTGCATGGAAAAGTGAGAGGTACAATTCCCCACGGAATTGTAACTACCCTTCGATTAAGAATGTAATTTAAAAAATAGGTGTCATGTACATAATAAAAACTCCCTGACGACTCGGCCTACAAGCACAGGTAGATATCGAAGACGTATACCGTAGGCCGCCTGTTTGTTCAGAATTGCGGAAGAAATGACCTTTTGACATGATGCCGCTGTTGGGACCGCCAACTTCGAAATTTAACTTGTTTGCAGGCGGAGCAGGTAAGGATTTTTTATTATTATTATTATTATTATTTATTTTTTTTATCAAAAATCTGTCATGCACAAATTTTCGGCTCTTTTCCTAGAAGTAATAATAACTTTAAACGGATTCGATACGTATCATAATTAAGAAGTTATGTGGTTTTTCTGTTTTCACAAAAAAGCCCCCCCATCCCCCCCCTTGGTTCGATTTTGCCCATTAACGAACTCTTTATGCCCCTTGATTTTATGTATCCGTTTGGAAGAGATTTGTGCTGAATTATTGAAGTTATCGTGTCCATAAAAAAGTGACATAGATACAAGGGGTAATCAAATGAAAAGGTACGAAACGACGTAAAAACGTAACAGTTAAATATTTGCCTATGCTGCTATGGGAGAACGAAGCGAGGCATCTAGGGATGCGATTGGAGTGTCCGGCGTTGATCGGAGCATGCGCGGGCGCCCGCATGCGCAGGAGAGAGCAGAGGCTCTTATAAAGAGCGCCAGTGCGTGTGAGGACAGGATGGCATTCAAATTGAAAAATTCCACGCTTAAGCAGCAGCGAAGGGTTATCCGATTTCTGACAGCGGATGGTGTTAAACCAGCCGCTATTCATCGCCGGATAGTGACCGTATACGCCGAAGACTGTGTGTCCGACAAGTCAGTTGGAAAATGGTGTGCCCGTTTTCGTGCAGGTCGTGAGAGTTTGTTGATGACCCAAGACCAGGCCATGCAAACACAGTCATCACGGCCGATCTCATCGACAAGATGGACGATAAAGGAAGAAAACCTGAAAGGGAAGCGCTTCAATTCGGACGATGAGCTCAAGGACGCTGTAAAGGACTGGGTCTTGTCACGGCCACAGGAATGCTGGGAACAAGGAATCCTTGTGCTCGTTAATCAATGGGCTAGTTGTGCTCATGCCTATGGTGTTTACTTTGAATAAAGTCTTCATTTATACCCACAGTGTCGTTTCGTACCTTTTAATTTGATCACCCCTTATAGATAGATAGATAGATAAAGTTTTGAACTGGGGGTGGTTTTTGGGTTCTGGGAGTCATACTCGTCATACATCTGCAAAAATTATTTAAAAATTCCAATTTAGGGGAGAATGTAATAGGTAGTATTTCTTACGAAATCTACCTAAAATTGCACCAGCATTAATCTTTCAAGTAGTAACACACACTTTTGACACGTTTATGAGTTCCTTCAATCAAAAAAGCCCTGATAAAAAATAATCTGTATTATTTTCCTTAAATCTATATTAGAAGGAAAAATAAAAAAACACTTAATTAGTTGCCGATAAAATTAAATAGAATATTTTATATATACTGAAACTTCTACGAAATTTTCCCTAAAAATATTACATTTTCGTATCTGTGGATCCTTAAGTAACGGGAGACGGTCACTTTAGACCATTAAAATAGTCATTCTATCTCAATTTATTATTTGAATGATATGAAAACTTGCAAATCCATGTTTCTGGTGATTGCGATCTGTTTTATGTAAGAATCAATGTAGATAGTAATTAATAAATTTTTAACAAGTGGTTAAGTGTGATCGAAGATCGCACAAAGGGTATCGTTTAATATTCCTTTCAAAACACTTTAACCTTTCTTTAATAAATCCAAACAAGAAGCTAAAATGCGTGGAACCGAATTAAAGAAGATTCATTCCCAGTTCTCGTCAACATTGAATTTGAATGAGAATATCGCCAAATCAGTCCTCTACAGCCAAATAGGCTTCATTTATGGCAACCTGTTTTTGTCGCCAAATCTGGCGATATTTCGCCAACTGTCGCCAAGCTTGGCGAGAATGTGACGTTGGCGAATATAAATATATAGTGTTAAGCACATAAGAATAGGAACAATGGTTACAACAATGAAAGAAAATTTGCCGAAACCATGTTAACTAAAACTCATAAATTAAACCCGTTTATGGATGAATTCTGCTGTCTTGTTTGAAAATGTCAACCACCCTAAAATTTCAAACCGAACACAGAAATCTCCGCCGTTTTTTAAGATAGACGCAAAACAAAAATTGCTCCGGATTATTCGGATCAAGGCCGAACATTTAACGAAAAAAACTTTTAGGATTTCTAATTTTTTTGTACAACTTTTGAATTTGAAATATTTCAATGGCTATCACAGCGCCCCCTACCGGTGGAATATCCACGCATTCAAGTAGAACCTGCTGGCAACAGCCAAAACATATTCAAAAATTTTGTTTTAATTGTCTGCATAACATCATACACTTTTCGATGATACAATAGTGAAAATCGAACAAAAATCGCAATCGCAGCGCCCCCTTTCGTCGAATATCCCCATATTCTAATAGAACCTGCTTGCCATAGCCAAAAACATTGAAAAAAATTCTGTTAAATTTGATGCATAACTTCATACACTTTTCGATGATACAATGAGGACGGACAGACGAACAGACAGACATTTTGTAAAAACATGTTTTTCGGAATCTCTGACCCCTAAAACATGTAAATACGTCGAAAACCGGAAGTCGAAAAAAATTTCGATTACAATACTTTCTTCTATTATAGATAGAAAGTAAAAAAGAAAGTCATTTAAAAAAAAGTCATGTTTTTTATAAAATAAAAATTTACCGGTCTATTTTTCTTGTTTTTTCGAAAATCTGAACCGGTCCGATAGCAGGCAAAGCCCGATATTATACTCTGTCATAATATTATCTGTCATGTGGACTAAATGCGATATAAAAAAAAATCATTTTTAAAATTAAACATGTTGTAAAATTAAATGCAAAAATAAACATGCAAAATTAAACAAATTAAATATGTTGTACACCTTCAAAATGTTAGACGTCAGATTAATTTTCTTTTTAATTCTCTAATGACGTCATATTAAGCTGCTTTCTGTATTTACGCTTACTCATACTCCTTGTATTATAGAGAAATGTTTGAAAATTTCCGTTTTATTACCAATATGACGTCATATTAATCTTTTTTTCAGTTGGTGAAACCTTTTATTCATTTCCATTTTTCACGTGTAAATCTTTCAATAGAAAGTTAATTATTGTAGAAAGAATTTTATTGTGGATTTTTAATTGTTGGCAACGGCTATAACGAAAAATGTTTAAGTTTAATAGGAAAAGGCTGTTAAATTTTTGGTTTTGTTATCTCTATATATTTAAACAATACGATTTTTTCAAATTTTATAATGAGCTTCATAGTAGGTATTCACCTATAAGCACATAAAATTTCATGACTGTAAGTTATATAGTTTCTGAGTAACCGGCTCTGTGACAGACAGACAACGAAGCGGACTAATAGGGTTTCGTAAGATGAACGATACCCTAAAAATGAATTTAGTAATAATTTTTATTAATATGTTTTTAAATAAAAGTATATTTAAACAAAGAAAATTCAATTGCAAGGTTGTTTGAGAAATTTAAATTAAAGTATGTCATGGACATTTACCATTAGCATTCTCAAAATTCGACCTCTTGTGACTCTAATAAGATTAAAGAAAAATATATAAACTACATTTTTCCGTGTGGTTTTAATAACATCCATTTTTGACATTTTTTAAAATTGAAAATTGTGTCAAAAATGGATGTTATCATTTGAAAAATCGAAGTTTGTGCAATTTTCAATATACATTTTTTATTGCATTCATATAATCGTATGGGATGTTCTCCTCAATTTTTCAATTATTGCTGTAACTTTTTGAGTTTTCACGATATTTAACTGGTTTTTTATATGAGTTGCCCTATAGTATTGACTATCAAATCATGACAAAAAATATTTGATGTAGTTCGCGCATGCGCAGTTAAAATTTATTTCATAAAAATACCTATATCTCATCAAATATTCAATATATTAATATTTTAATCACAGTATACCATTTCTACGACTTTTAGTCAAGTTTGTTAAATTTGGCTGAAAACTCTGCATACTATATATATATATATATATATATATATATATATATATTTAATTTTTCACAGAAACGTTAACATCTTCACGAATATACGTGCTATGCTTACACAAATGCACACAAATGTTGAACAGGAACTACGTAGTCATTTTCTACAGTGACAGATCATTTTTAGCATATCCTTTTACTTGAGTGATCGAAAATATTATTTTATTATTAAAATTATTATTGTCCCTCCCCCTAATTGTCCTCGTGACAAAATCTTCACTGAAAAACATGAACTCAAACATGTTCTTTACATCCTCAAAGTTCAAGGGCACTCCGGGCATTGCCTCACAAATTTCAGTAAAATATTCGACGAAACGTCTGAAATTGGTCACTGCCCCTTAATTTCTGGACACCAGTATATATACAAAAAATCGAAATTAAAATTTATATTTTGCTTAAGTATTAGATCTTGATACAAGGATTCCGGAGCAGTTTCTGTTTTTCATCTATCTTAAAAGATGCCTGAGATATAGTAGTATGAAATTCTATAGTGGCTGACATTTTGAAACAAGACGGCAGATTATTAATTAGACGGCAAACATTAATTTATGGGATTTGGAGAACAGGATTTCTCGCAAAACGTTATCGATATCTTTCATTGTTGTAATCATTTTTCCAGTCAAACGCATAAAACTATATGTTCATATCCGTTAGCGTCAAATTCTCGCCAAGCATGGCGACACTTGGCGAAATATCACTAAATTTGGCGACCGATAAAAAGTCTCCATAAATGTAGCCAACTTGGCAATAGCTAAGTTTGGTAAAATTCTTATAAACATAATTTGGTAAAATTCTTATTCAAATTCCGTGTTACGGAATCTTCTGTAATCGAGTTCTTTGCATTTTAGCTTACTGTTTTCGTGTATCATTAGCTAAAATTTTAAAGCGGAGATACGGGTAAGCTACCTTTTCCTCCATGTATAGGCCGAAAGGACTTTTTTTTAGCAGTACAGCTATTTCGGAAGAAAGTAAAAATATGACACCATTTGCAAACGATAAAAAAAATGTATATATATATATCTAATAAAAAAAAAATTCCCTTCTTTTCGGCATTTTCTTAGTCCTTATTCCAAATTATCACCATTCTATTCTATTACTAAATGTTATCTATTTTATTTAGTTTAATATTTCTCTGTCTTTTATTTATATCTTAAATCCCCTGTTTGATTTAATTCCATATCTTAATCAAAATATTTTTTAAATCACTATTCTAAAAATAATTCTAAATTGCAAAAACTTCCTAAAAAGCATTTGAATAAATTCCTTTTATTGAGACAGTGAAATTTATTCTTTCAGAATATTTTTTCTTTACATTCTTTTTATTTTATTATTTTCAGATATCGTTCGATTTGTCCCATCATTCCCTGTTTTCGCGCGCTTATTTTTCCCCCCAAAATTCATCCGATTCTGTAATGAGTTCTTTCATGTAAGTCAGGTTAGCCCGCCCTTAACCTAATTTCTTAGCCATTGATGTTTAAATTTTTCGGCGCTCTCTTCTTGGCCATACCCCTTTTTCCACTCTATTGGTTGGTAATTTTCGCGCGTTCGTGTTCTTACACCATTTTTTTTTTTTTAGTATAAAACATACTGCCAGGACACGGACTGCCAGAATTTTGCTCTATTTTGGTTGTTAAAATAATATGCGGCTCCAGAGACCACATTCTTCTTCAACATTGTCTTTCACCTTGTATATAATATAATTTTCTAAGTGTGTGGTGTTCTCGTCAGTGTCTATCATCTATTCGAGATTGGCATCGTACTCCTGTGATGACAACTAGTGACTCTGCATCATGTAACTGATGATGTTTCCACGAATAAATATATTGATTCTCCTACAATAAGCCTTCTCCTTGAACTACTGTCGATTATTCGGTGGAGTTCCTTCAGTACCTGATTTTCGGAGAATAAATGGCCATTCTTAATGATGTGACGACTGCGTAATTTTCATGGTGGCTACCCCATAATAAGAAAACCGGTAGTCACTAATGACATTCCTTATTACCTGGAATAAATAGTAATATATATACGAATTTAAATTGTGGCTAGATTTGGATAAGAATAAAGGCTAACAAAGGAGATATAGCCTTTTTTCTCATACATATTTTTATTGCTAAAATAATGGTATCTATTTTTAAACCTTGTTGCTTTTATACCATAGATAAAACTGAAAGTTTAATGCCAAAGTAAATGTAATCCTTTATTTTTATGGCGATTTGAAATTATTAAAAAATATAGCTTTTTGTAAGCTTCAAATTCTAATTATAGCATATTCATAACTAAAGATGAGATGTTTGAAATTCAAAATTTAAAAACGATCGGATACAAACTAATTCAGGTGAGATGCATTTTATATCCATCGACCTAGGGTATAGGGAAAACATTTTGTTCCTTTTTCCAGATCTCGCTCAGCGGTTGTGTGTTTTTTTCGGAAGCTTTGGTTATTAAAATAGTTTATTATCTTTAAAGTACCGTATAGACATCTCTTCAAATCAAACTGATCTGAAGAGTCACCCTACATTTTTCAGTAGTAAATGCTAATCTAAAGGGATTCAAAAGACAATGAAACACGCTATTCGGAATTTCAGATAACTCAGAAAATTATATTATATTTTCGTTCGTGGTTATAGTATATTTTCATAAAATAAGAAACATTGGTCATTTTTTACAGTGCAAAACCGGCAGAGTAAGAACAGATGAAGCTGAACAAATCTCTCTACAAAATCTCTCTAAAAAAGCCCGAAAGAAAAAAAAAGATGAAAAATGTAGAAAATGTTGGAACAAAATTACTATGTCTTAGGATTGTTTTAGTTGTGAAAAATATTTAAAATTAAATGTCTGAAAACGATTCTCTGCATTTTTCTTAAAATATAATTTTATCATGTAATGGTACACTTTGTGCAAAATTCGCTGCAAGTACATCTCTTTAACTTTAAAATGTGATACAGTAAATGTTACCGTATCTTGCGAACATACTTTATTATTTTTAAACGTTAGGATTTTTTGTAAATGGATAATATGTATGACAAAAATATGCAGATTCCTAATACTTAAAATTTATCAATTTAAAAAAAAAAGGTTGAAAGTTTTTGAGAATAAGTAATAAATTTAAAATAGGCTCAGTATATAAAATCTAGTATTTTTTTGTCACACAAGATTTCACTGTAATATTTTCATTAGTTTTCTATAAAACTGTACCAAAGTGAATACTTCAAAACGTTCACGAGGAAACAAAACGATTGTTTACATTGTCATTTTAAATTTATCTTCAAGCTCAAATAGTATTTTTTTTCTCTTAAAATATTTATAAATCTCTTACTAATATAGGATAAAAAATAATAATGATGCATATTTGAACGACATATACGTTTTAAAAGAATAGCCTGAATTTCCAATTTCTTAGTTGTAGCAGACATTCCAGTCCCCTTAAGAGATTTAAATTGTATTTCAGTTAAACTTTAAATAAAGAAAAAAATTATGTAGTTTTATAATTAAAACTTTTACTTATAAATGATTATTTGTGCAGTGATTGATACGTTTATGCAGCTGTTGTGGATCTGAATTCTCTTGTATCGTTGCACTTGTTGAGTAATTTGCATTTTGACATGTAATGCATAAGTTGTAGCCAATTTTCGTATTAATGTGTGTGTAGGCTGCATCAAGTATAGAAGAGTTGTATTAAATATAATTTTCCTAATTAGCTACGCTTCTTTTTTTGTTAAGTATTTAAGCGATTTAAGTTTTTAAAAAGTAATTCAAAAGTAAATGCATTTCTTAGATTTCATTTTTGAAGATGGGCAAGGACAACTTACCAATACGTAAATTTAGTAAATATAAAAATTGCACTTGGTTGACTGCAATTAGTCGCTTTCGTTGCTACATCTAAATTTCCTCATGTAGCATTTAGTAGCAATTACTACTGATGTTTTTTAAAATAATTTGTGAGGAAAAAATATTGCTATGCCAGCTAAATGTTTCGAAGAGCATTACGTTTGTGGATAGTGAAGTCTGGAGTACTCTACAAAGTTTTCACTTATCCATAGTGAAGTTATAGAATGTTACAAATTTGTACAGATTTTCCATAGTAAATAAAAGCAGTTTTTAGGATAGCAACGGTAATTTCCAAAATGCGGAGAAAGTTCAAAGTTTGAGGTAGATTGAATGAATTTTAGTTATTTTAATACAATTTTGGTTATAGTTGTTCATTTATAGACGTTTATATTTTCTGAATTCAAAACAGACTATATATTTTTTTTCCTGTATGCATGCAAATTTTGAAAGACCATTTCGTCCAACTCCTGATTGTGTAAAAGCATTTCCTCTAGCGTAGATAAAATAAACCTCCAGCTTGGACCTGATTCCTGGATTCTACTCGAATTTGATGAGATGTCTTACGACATTATTCTTTATATTATTGAATAAGCTTAAATAATTTAAAATGTTTTTAATTTAAAAGAGCAAATTTCTTATATGCATCGGAATATACAGTATATAGAAATTAGCTGTCTTCAAGAGGTGTACTCTTGAATGTATTTAACTGCTGCTGAGAACTAAAGATAGTACCAATAAACTTGCTTAAAAATTTTGTTTGCAGCTTTATCTGATTAATTTTTAATTAAATATAGAGAATGTATAGTTTTATTTTCTTTTATCACTAATTCATCAGGATTACATACCCTAGATCAAAAGAAATTTCTTTTATTGTTAAACTGCGAACTAATGTCTGGAAGATGCTTAAACTACACTAGAATGTTACTAGAAGTCTTTCTAATTTGATTTTGCATGTTATAAAATATATGTCAACAAAATTATGACTCGTTAGACTCGGTCGTTTTCAAACAGTCGGCATTTAACCACCTATTTGTTTATTACGGTCTATTTCATCATAAAAGTTTAAAGGAAGCGAAAGTGGAGTTTTCAACCAGTAATGATGGTTCTGGGAGGACAGGGATTACGAAGAAAATTGTCATTAAATACTAAAACCAATGTCTTACATCACCCAGCGATGGCAATACCGTCGAAAATACCTTCCGTTTTCGTTCACCCAAATTTCTAGGAATACGTCAGCAAGAGTGTGGTGTACAAAAATTCATGCCAAAGGTTTTGATTTTTGCCTAGTGTATGTTTCGTGAAAAAGAGTCCATCAAGCTTCCAAATGAGGTATCGATATTTTATTTATGCTAATCAATGTTAAGTTAATTATCAAAATACAATACTTTGAAAAAATACATATACATTGTAAAATCCTTTTAAAAAATACCTTAAATATTTTCCCCCTAATCTCGTTCCTTTCATTCTCACTCGTGGATAAAAAAAAAACTTATAAATTGTTTTAACATATTTATTAAACACAAATAAACTTTTTACATTTCACAAATATATTTGGTGTGACAATATTTTTTTGGTTTGTCCTATTCATAAAATTTGACTTCATTTATACTATAAGCATAAAAAGTGTCTGAATCAATCCATTTCTCTGTATTATTTTCTTAAATGTCTGAACTATATCTTCAGAAAAAACAGTTGAAAACTAGAGTTCATCTTTGTAAGAATCTTCCTCATCCCTCGTCTCAAAGTTCATCACTTCATCTAAATCTTCCGATATACTGAAAGAAAAATAACTTATTTTACTCAAAATTAAAAAATTCGAAATCTTCCCATTTATGTACTAAAAATAAGGATAAAACAGAACAATGCAGCCCAAAAACAGCAGCAATTTAAAATCGTAAAAAAAAAATAGCGTTGGGTCTAGGATTTCTAAATTTTAGAAACAATCCGCGTAAATACCTCGACAGACCAAAACTCCATGAAATGAAATTTACTTATGTAGTCAGTTCTTTATATACCGCTTGCACTGACGTCAGCTTGTTATTAGCAACGATTGATACGTTTGACATACCGCATGTGTGCTTTTTGAGAATAACTTGCTTTAATTTCTCTTTTTATCTCTATTTAATTTTCCTTTGTCCCTTATCTGTTTGATTTAAATATCCGGAAACAGAACAGGTCCTGATGTGGAACCTGAAACAGAACAAGTCCTTATCAAATACAAGTGGGAAATCTTCATAATCAATTTATATTTGAAAGCTAGATGAGGCTATGCGAGACTTTGCCGAATATGTGGCGTCATGTGTAATTGGTGTATACTACCTTTGTTTTGAATTGTTAAATACAGCAGCATGAAAATTTTACGCTATTCATGCTAAAATGACCGACACAAAACTTATGGGCTTGCTAGACCCATCAGAAGATAAAGAAATATTAAAGAAAAACTTCTTGTCTCATGAAATTTATATAAATAAACAGAATGATCAATGAAGGAAATAAACTTCTCCATTTTATATGTATATATATTTTTTATAGCTATTAGTTTTATTGGTATATTACGAGTTTAATTCTGATGCGGTTTTTTTTCTTACGCCAAACAGGCATTGCAATAAATTAATAGTCAAACTACTGATTTAAACTCGAGCATAACGGTATTATTGGAATAAAATGTATTCATTATTGGACATTTGTTTTTTACTTCTACACATATACAGGGTGATTCAAAACTGGAAGAACAAACTTCTAGGAGGGGTGGAGTACACCTGGACGACTTGAAATCACATATCAATACAGTGTCGGAAATGTAATCCTAACGAGATAGAGGGGTTGTTAGGAGTTGAATCATTGTGAGCAAAAATTAACATTTAAAGACTATAAACTTAAAATACGATTCAAACGATCACTAAAACGAAAAATACCACTTGAAATTTAGAATAATAAAAAATATTTTAAAATATTTTAAAAAATCATATATAATAACAAATAATAGTGCAAATTAGCTCTGATAAAAATGCACAGTTTTTTGTTATGTTCAAATTTGTTCATAATATAAGGAAATTTCCGTGTAGGGCAATAAATTCTAAATTTTTGTTTTCTTAGTTATTTTTTCACTATAGTATAAGCTTATTACTCATTAATATATTTATTTATTTTATATATTACTATGCTAACATTCAAATATGATTTTAATTTTAGCATTCGCACGATTTCTCATTTTATCAGGTTTTTCTTCTTCTTCAAATTGAAAAAGAAAGTTAATAAATTAACATTTTTAGTTTAACATTTTGAATTACATTTACATTGTATGAACTACAATATTACAGGTTACATTATATTTTCTGGATTACAATACAGGGATCGATTCAGATAATATTTGAGGTCTATGTAGGGACCCTTCAATAAAATCTATTTAATAAAGCAAGACCCGTCACAAAAATCTATTTATTGAAATAGGCGCCTTCCCAAAATTCCTCTTAATAAAACAGGACACTTCACAAAATTTCTTTTAATAAAACAGGCTTCCTTATTATATTCATCTTAAAAAAATAGGCCCATTCACAAACATACTCTTCATTAATTATTTATATTTTGTTAGGTTTTCAAATGCGTAATTTGCAAACAAAATGCATTCACCCGAAAGTAAAAATTTAGCAGAAGGACTTAAAGAAGTTATTATTAATACATACTTAATTAGAATACAATTAAATTACATAAATTAAAATTTTTAGATTACATTTACATGGCACGAATAATAATGCTATACATTACAATATTAAAAATACAATTACATTACTTAAATTGCAATATTTAGTATTGTACTTATAATACTTTGAATTAAAATTATACATTATTTCATATTATGCTTTAGTCATGTTATAATATGAAGCTAATTTTAATAACTGTATCCTAGAAAATTTGTTCAAAGGTTAGACATATGTCGTTCCTTAAAAGAATATCAACTTGAAAAGCTGAAAATTTAATCGATATATGGCATTAGTCGCGTCAGTTTTTGAAAATACTTAGCTAAGTACTAAAATATTTTATTAATTCCTCTTATGGCGCATATGAAAACTAGTTGTATTATAATTGTTTATTTTCAAAAAGAAAAGAAAAGAAAGAAACAAGAACGAAAAATCATGCGTCAAGCATAGATTATGTAGCACTTTCCAACGCTTCCAAAATAATTTTACAAATCATACCGTTTAATAAGCTAAAAGATAACTTCTAAGTAAACAATTTGGAAAACGCATAACATATTTAAAAACATAATTTCAGGAATTTCCAACATATACAATATTCGGAAAAATATCCGAATACTTTTATTCAGCCCTGTATAGGATATATAGAATTGTATATATACTACATAGGATGCTAAATTTTAGTTCAGTTAGGAAACGTGTAGCACATTTTAAAATTCTCCGTCTGGAGTTTGTCAATAAACAGAAATGTGTTCGCGAACTTTTGTGCTGCCCTGTATAGGATCTACAGAATTTATACACACCACGTAATAGACAAAAAGCAAGTTAACATTAAAATCGCGTTCAGTAACTTAAAACGCACTTCCAGGAATTATTGTTAACAGACAGTAGATAATTCTTTTGCGTGTCCCTGTAAATGAACGATGACTGCTATACACACAATATTCCGTAGTAAGTCTCTTGTAATGCACCTTAGTGATCTATATAAATTTCAATGCGTTTAAAATAGTGAAACATTATTTAAATAAACCGCAGACGATTTTTCTCCATAGACATAATGTAACGGAATTATTTTTACTGTCCCTGTAAAGTAACTATAAGTGCTATGCACACCCTGTTCCATATTAAGCTTCTTCTAATGCACCTTAGTGATATATATAAATTTCAATGCGTTTAAAATAGTGAAACATTATTTAAATAAACAGCAAATGATTTTTCCCCATAGACCGCAATGTAACGGAATTCTTTTGAGTGTCCCTGTAAAAAAACTATAAGTGCTACACACTTCCGTTGAAATAGGGAACATGCTATAGATAACGATAATAACATATAAAAATTGCAGAGCAATCCGAGCATATTTACGGGAGTTAGAGCACGGACAGACGGCAGACGGCAGACGGCCAGACGGCCAGACGGCAGACGGCCAGACGGCCAGACGGCAGACGGCCAGACAAACCGAAGTCATAAGCACTTTTCAACTAGGTTGGAAAGTGCTAAAAAGGAAAATGACTCTAGTAATGCATAAGATTTTCATGGAATTTAAATTGAATTTTACATTTTCATTTAAAATAGAGATTAAAAGTTTAATTACATAAAGTGCGCTAGAATTTCTATAAATTGCACATCTAATTGTCAAAAACATGGCGCTAAACTTAATGAGTTTATAGATTAATTACGAAGTAAAAATTAACAGATAATTACCACTAAAATTTGTTTTTAGAACAAGTGTCCAATTATCAAATTTATGAAACGATTAATACTATATATATAAACTATATATATAAATATGTGTATATATTTATATATATATAAACTATACATATATATAAATATATGTATATATTTATATATATATATATAAACTATTTATATATAAAAATATGTATATATTTATGTGTGGTTGTGGTGTGCGTGCGTGTATTATTAAAGAGAAATATAACTATGCGAAAATGTGCTCATATTATCCTATTTTATACAAAACATAAAAAAATAATACTATTTGCTGTAATACAAATAATACAATTTAAAGTAGAATTGTTAATTATTATTTATTCGTATAGACGTAATTGGAATTTAATATTTAAAAATACTTTCGTATTCTATATTATATTTTTTATATAATTATAAGATACTTTCTTGATTAAATTTTCGCTTGTCTTTCCTACTTATGAAAAGAAAAGTTACATTCATTATTCCACCACTTTAGGATTATTCTATGTAACTACTGATTTATTTCTTTTCAAAAAGACACCCCTGGAAACAAGATGTATTTTACTAAAGGTCAATAACATCTTTCAAATGAAAGAATGACTTGTAAAGTGAATGCAAAGAATCGTTGTCAGAACTTATTATTCTGTGCCCGACCCATACGTCAATCAACCAGATTACCAGAGGGGAAAGAAGAGTAAGGAAAATACGGGCCTAGCGATTCAGGATCAAAAACCGGTATATAGAAAAACTCGGGCTCAGCGCTTCGCAGTCCAAAAATCCTTTGGGAGAAAACCCGGGCGTATCGATTCAGCGTAAGAATTTGGAATACGGGAAAACATGGGCCTAAAGCCTAAAGGATTAATGCCGCACACGTGAAATATCCGCTCATAGCTACTTCATCTACAGACGTGGTAGAAAGGTATCGTTGTTCATACTGCAAATGGGAAAAGATAAACTGAATATATATTTCCATTTAGATATTTAAGTATGCATAAGATACTAATTGTTAAATAATATACTTATCGTTAATTGCAAAAGGTGTTAAACAAAACAATAAATAAAACAGTTAAAAATGTTTTAAATACATACTGTCTACGGGTTTCGGCTTAACATAAGTCATTTTCAAAGTAAATGACAAGATTCTACTAATACACAACCTATAAGGCAATTATTTGAAACGGCATCATTCACGTATTTTATATTTTCTCTGAGCTTACGCCTGTTATTTTATTTTTACTTGATATTTATTTCCATATTCGTAATCATGGAGTAACTCAACCCACAATTTTGAAATGTTAAATGATGCTGTATCGTTACATGCTGAATTTTCGCGTGTTAAAATGTCAATGTTTTTTGTTATAATGAATAAATTGTATAGATTACGAGGGGAAAATCATTTACTTTCACTGCAATATATTTAGATAGCTTCTAACTTGATACAATGTCGCAAGTGCTGTGTTTTTTTCTATTATACTGTATATCAGCTATATGTTCCTTTTCTTGTAACTAAATTTTCTGATATTCATGCCAATATAATATTTTTTTTATCCATCATTTTAACAAAAGGGATTTATTTCATATATTCCTGAATAAATATCCCTTAATTCATTCATAGGTGAATAGATACCATTGTTTCTATATCATACAATAATACATTGTTTAATTATTGAACAAACATACATTTTGATTGAAGGATTTAATGTTTAACATATGTCTGAATAAAAAGAAGATCATTTAAATATAATAAAGATAATATTGATTAACCACTTAACTGGTGTATGGAATTCACTGACTTTAGAAAGGTGTAATTAAATTGTTAGTATTATATATATATAATAGATTTAAATTTCTGCATCTTAAAATTCTATTTTTTATTGTTGATAATAATCATTATTTATTCTAATCAATTAATTCTAAAATTTCCCTCATTCCAAGCGTAAAAATATTTTTATATTTGTTTCAAATTTTGTAGTTTTAGAAGGTATTTTTTAACATAAGGTTTTTTTTCGAAGGATATGAATACTCATTAAAAACGCTTTCTTGTGGAGATATTCACGCTTTACAAACTTTGGTTCAACACACATAAAATCTCTAGAAACACTTTCTCATAAGTGAAAACGCACCTTTTGTATTTGTCCAAAAGCTATCATAAATCGAAAAATAATTAAGATAATGCTTAGCGCAATACAATATAAGCAGTTAAAACAACGTTTTTAGCACCAGAGCATTTTATTCTATCGCAAACTAGTTTCGGTAGCATTTAACGTACTTTCATCAGTGAAAAGAATGATGGACTTTTGCTCAAATATATGGATGCAACGAAGAGGTTTCTTTACCAATAGAATTACAAAAAATTACAAGGAACAGCCAATAGGATTCCAAATATCGGTCAATAAACCTATCCATTGAATCCGCTACTTAAACTATTGGATGTTCCTAGTAATTACCTGCAATTTTATTGGTCAAGAAACCTACCCGTTGAATACGCTTCTATTTCATATATCTGAGGAAAAATCCATCCTTTACACTGGTGAAGGTACGCTAAATGCTACCAAAACTAGTTTTCGATAGAATAAAATGTTCTGGTGCTAAAAACGTTGTTTTAAATTCTTATAATCTGTCATAAATTAACTTGCATCACTTTCGGAACCACTTTTTGACGATTCTTGTGTTGTCTAAAAAGTGTGACAGCAATCATGAAAATTTATTTTCCCGGTAGCCCTATTTTCCTGTTGTTGATTGAGATTTAAGTGTTTTGAAATATCAATAAACAACTATTTTAGAAGTGACTTCGAAGTAACTGTTTTTTGTCATGTAAATGGAAAAACACTATGGAATTCCAAACATTCCGCTGTTCAACTGTCTTCAAAGTAGATTTATTATTTAATGCACCATTTGATTGTTCCACATTTGCCAGAATGCATTAAATTAAATAACATCGTTTAATATCAATTTATATATATATTATGGATAAAATAACAGTACTCTTAATTTTTAATTCAGACTGGATATAAACTTTCTGGGTCATACAAAGCTCGGATAATTAATTCACAACGCAAAACACAATTTGAATTTTTTCAATGGGTGAAACTTTAAGAGTGTTATTTGTTCCAAAAATTATCAAATCAAATGTTATGGCTTTCACTCAGTGGCGTAGCGGAAGGGGGAAGGTTCGATCATTTTACTACCACTAAAATTAAAGACTACATTTGGCCTTATTTTATCTTTGAACGTTATGAATTAAATAAGGCTAAATGTCGTATATAAAAATACTGGTAGCAAAGTGATCAAGCCCCCCCCCCCTCCCTTTCGCTACGCCACTGCTTTCACTCATCTAAGAAAACACACTCTATCAAATGAGAATACAATTTCTCTTAAGTTTAGTTGTAACAATCAAAGTTATAGTACAATATTTATTTAGAAAATCAAATCTTGAACTATTAATTAGTTTATAAAATATCAGTAAATGTTTCTTACAAATTCAATTTTTTGTCTATTTTTTTCCTTTTCAGGCATTCTATCGATTTTCTTATCATATCTGAAGCTTTTTCAGCGACCATAATTGTAGGGATGTACGTATTTCCAGATGGTATTATCGGCATCACTGAAGCATCAATTACTCGAAGTCCTTTAACACCTTTCACCCTGAAAAGATTAAAATTGTCAGATTGTTTAAAATTTACAGAAAAATTAAGAATACTTTAAAAATATTCTTCAATATAACTGCTAAAATATTTTTAAAAAATCTTTAATTTCTGAAACGTTAGTGTCAACAATTTAAATAAATTTTAAGAATAAAAAAACGCTGCATATTCTCAGCAATTTTATTAAAATACACTACACGCAGTAAGTTAAAAAATAACAACGAAATGAAAAATTTTTTGAAGTAATTTAAAAAATAACAACGCAATGAAGAATTTTATAAAGTTAGTTCTTTTGTAACAGATTGAACAGATAAAAAAAGATCGAATCATAATATAAGTTTAGGATAGAAATGATTTGACTACATATGTTGCTGCCTTAAACATAATGTAAATTCTACATTATTTTTCAAGTATATCGGTAACGGTACAGGATTGACGTTGTTCAATTGGAATTACACCACATTTCATAATTATATTAGCACTCTGTTTTTTTAAGAACAGAAATTCAACAAAAGGCATCAAAGAGTGTGCAATTACATATTGTCCGAAATCAAAGTAAAAAATACAAACATGTAATTTGTAAATATTTACGCATTTTCTACAAATTGACTGTCTCATTATGATTTAATCATTTCCTTTCATAAATTTGTGTACACAAATATTACTTTAAAATAGTTTAATTTAAAATTTCAAGCAAAATAACAATTTAACAATGATTAAAAAGTTTTTTAAACACAATTTTGACAATAGTTTCTTATTCACACATTATAAAATACAATAATACAGAAACAAATGTGGGTATTGTTTTACATTAAAAAAACCTGCTCTAATTAATAAACTTTCTCCATGGCTTGATAATCTGATCAAACTGACTTCAATCTCACTATTTTAACCCCATTATTAACAGTGATTCGCTACACTAAGTACAAATTTCTGGTAGGTGTAGCTTACTAACAGATGAATCGGAATGAGGTAGCAATGTAATGCTCGGAAACTGCAATCAATGCTGCAATGTTAGCGGATTATTTCATTCGGAAATTCCGAACGACACCTTGTGATTTCTTTAATGACAAACGTTACGTGATTAAATAAAATAATTTATTGGAATTTCTGGTGCGAATTCGGAATTTCAGAATTATAAAAATCTGATAATATGGCAACACTAATTGTCCTTTCCTACGCCCCGGTTATAATAAGTCGGTTATATATGTTAAATTTACACCAAAATTATAATAAAAAAGGACATTATTATGTACTAGATTGATATGGAATCTGATTTCATAAGATTTGCTATTTAAGAAAAAATTGAATTTCATTCGAAATTTCGCCAAATTACTTAGTTAGCGCCATCATTCTGTCAATGTTTTGCAGACAAATTTATCGATATTTTTTCAAGTATTGCCAACCTTGGCGACTATTTTGTACGTACGTGCATTTCTGTGTGATTACATACAAATTTAACAGTATGTGAATACATACCGGAATGAAAAATATTTTACGTATTGGAAAAATATTTTACATATGTTTAACCAATATATCTAATATCAACTATACAGTATTATTATTGCTGTTGAAAATCCGAGGAGATGTATGTGTGCAATCACTGAAGAATCCAATGGATTGCATTTTGAAGTGAAAACACAATGAATATGAAAATAAAATCACTCATATATTTACAAACATTACACATGATTTGAAAAGATCCAATAAGGCTTTTTCGTGAGACTGCTAATAGAAATTACTAATATGAAAACAAGTGAACTTTATTTAAAATGACATAATAGAATTTAAAAACTAAAGCTTGTAATGAGCGCTCACGTCATTCTAACAATGAAATCACACAGGAAATGTCGCGTATGTTTCTAGTTATTTTAGTCTTTTAATAATTTAGATTATAATGCAAATTCTGTGTACCGTGTGTTTTTAAATACAGAAATTGCATTTACTTAGCATGAGATTTGATACTTCAGTAATTTTAATTAGCATTATCACAAGGCCAGTATTATAATTGTAAGAAAAATGTGATACAAAAATGAACATGCTCGATTTCAACACAACATGACGCAAATCTAAAGCCATTATGTAGTACTATAATCATGTTAATAATTTTCAAGCATTAGAACAGAATTGCATCACCATTTATCCTTCATACCGTAATTCTGGATCTACTACAGTAGATGGATCTTCTGGATGCCCCATTTTAGCTGTACCAACTGCGTGAAAAGTGCTAGAAAAAAAGCGTCTAGCGAAGCATCTAAAGTAATCCAGTTCAGAACTCTCAAAAACCTCACATCCTGGCATTAGGTTCTCGAGTGGTTTTGCTCCTATACGCTGAAAAGACTGGAAGTTCACAATTTTCTTGCACATTCTTAAGCCTAAAACATAAAACTGATTAAGTAATATAAAGTTAAATTTATTTAAACAAAAAACAGTCGAAAATATACAAACCAGGTATCCTAGTAGAATTACAAGTATCTATCTATTCTAAATACATGATAAGGCCGCTGCTGCTATAATTTAATTTACACTGATCTTTACGCTTTCTCGACTTATCCTGCAAAAATTATTGCATATGAAAACATGAAAACAGGCAGTTTTATAGTATGATTGAAACGTTGAAGCAGAAAGTTTTGAAAGAAATATTTTAGGTAAAATAATTGTATTCAAAGAGTGTGCAATTTTGTCATTCTGTTGGCACATTAGGTACAGTTGCTACCCCCATAAGAGGTAAAAATTAAATTTAATTTTATTGGTATACTACGCTATAATTAAGTGCAATAATTTTTCTAACCCCCAAAACTCG
The DNA here is from genome assembly GCA_963931845.1 of Maratus michaelseni. Classification (NCBI taxonomy): domain Eukaryota; kingdom Metazoa; phylum Arthropoda; class Arachnida; order Araneae; family Salticidae; genus Maratus; species Maratus michaelseni. The sequence continues at coordinate 185,599,166 of OZ007596.1, forward strand.
CACGAACTATTATAGTTACATCAAACAATTTCTATTTAACTTTATAACATGAAAATACATCAGTTACTTTTATCGATGTTATAAATTAAAGGTTAGTTGCTTCCTGGCCAATCACGAGCTGAGCTCGGGTAGAATAAATACGCTTCTGTGACTCATCCTGAATGTAACTGGGACAGCAGAAAATGCAATATGGTGTAGCTTACCATTCATAAATTATATACTATATGTTTTATAATGGTTTGATCACGTTCGTTGACTTTTCTAACTACAAGATATAGTGAACCTCATTTTTATTTCCAGATTTCAATGATGGTGGACGCAAAGGTCAATTTGTTTAATACATTATAAAATTAGTCGTTGGGGGCCACCGTAATACTTACTCATCATGGATATGCATAATATATATAAAAAAAACGTGTAAACTAAAAAATGCATTGCAATTCGAATAAAATCGTGGCTTCATGACGTCATAAACTTTAAATGCTCTATTACTGAATTGCATAAAAGAAACATCCTTATAACTCCAAAAATGAAAATCATATTAACTAACTGTTTATTGTGTCGGATTAAGAGTCTCATTTCCAATTAAAATATATCTTTGAATTGAAATTTGATGAAATACAAGGTCATGAAAAATCTAAGACTGTAGAAAATATGATTACAAATGTATTGACATCCAATTATCCGCTCGACTTCATTCTTTATGCAAAATTTATGTTTTTTTTTGTGTCTTTTATATTCACTCCTTAAAATAAACATTTTCGAAAAATTATATATACCTTTTATCAGAACGAATATTTCGAGAGTCCGAAAAAAGTACTTCCGGATAATCGAGGTTACTGAAATTCAATACGTTTTTTTTCCATTATTACATATTAAGTACATACCAAATTTCAAGTCCCTATCTCAATTTGTTCGGGAGATAGAGCGTTTAAAGACACACAGACACACAAACAGATGGACGGCATTTTTTTTTTCTAAAAATATGCTTTTCGGAATCTCCAGTGTCTGAAACGGGTAAATCCGTCAACAAATCTTTCTATTTTTAAAACAATTACAAGACTTAGCTTATGATTAGCGTATGATGGGTAAGTAAAATAATAGATAGTGTATGTTGATCTTTTAGTATTTGATCCTTTATTATCATTGCTAGTATTCAACTTCATAATTTTCATATGAGTGAATATATTTCACACAATGTTAAACATGGAATTGCTTAGATATTTCTGAATTGACTTTTTGTAATTTTCAACAGAAAGTTATAAGGTCTACCTTCTGCCTTTTTTAGCTTAAATTTACATACCAGTAGTGTTATCATGTTTTAAAAATACATACTTTTAAAAATAAACATTGAGAAAAGATGACACGTTTGGTCCTTAAATTTACTATAAATTAAGCTTGGAAGAAGTTAAACTGAACTAAACACGGTAAATGTACAACAATAAAAGAAGGATCATGGTATGATGTGCGCATGCGCAATTCCGCTTTGTAGATCACGGAGACCTGGAGCAGACCATGTCGGGAGACCTGGAGACCGGGAGACCTTATAGCATGTGTCTCTGTTAAGCGATCATCCTGAAAGGAACCTCACTATACAGTCCCTAAGCATCTTTAGTACCCACTGTATTGAACCGCAGGGCATGAAAGATAGAATGAACTTTTTCCGTGTACGGAGCCGAACCTCGTACCTATAGTGTGGCAGCGCTATGTGCTAACCATTGAGCATAAGAGCGTCTTGGAAGAAATTAATTAACATAAAATATCAATTACCGTCAACAATGTCATCTAGATCTTTAGGGTCTTCTAAGTAATTGGGATCTATTACTGGCGGATCAAAAGGATCAAGTGAACTCAAAGTAATTATTCCTCTGCTTCTTGGCTGCAAATGCTGTGACGAACATACACCAAAGCCTCGATTTCGATCAACAGGTCCGAAAAGTTGTCTGTTTATCTAAAATGATAATCAATTCAAATTATTATTAAACATAGGAGAATTCTTTTCGAAAATACTAGCACATTTCAGAGGTCATTATATGGAAAAATTACACTTTTAAACTTCCTAGTTCACATTTTAACCATTTTTTGATATAAAGTGTTGACAGGATCTGGGTGATCAAGAATAATTGGTAAATTCCATAAGTTACAAAATAAGACATCTTAAATGGGACCAGGTCAGCCTCAACATTCTTATTTGGCGGTTAACTTTAAATATATAGTTAAATAAAATAAGCGTGGTTGAAATTCTATCTGGAATTAGAGTAAATCTTAACATAATCTCTATATGTAATAGTTACGAACTAGACATTGTATATTTTCGCAGATATCCCAGTATATGAATTGTTTTTTGGATAATTAAAGAATTAATAAAATTACATAAACAAAATAAACCCTTAAAACTAACCTGAGTAAATAAACAGTCATATGATGCATAAAAAACTGATAAGTAATTAAAACTTATAAAAAAAAATATTTATTTGTATTATATACAAATACATTTATATAAAAAAAATGAAACAATAGAGATTGTTACGCTACAACGTAGCTGACTGCAAAGGTCATTGATCTCGAACATAAACAAATTCTCACAACCGGATATTATTGCAGGTAACATGCCTGTTTGTCATTTTGCAATATTTCATTAGCAACAACATTAGTTGTTTAAAAACTAATTGTAATAAAATTAATTATTGTATTAAAACTAATAAATTTAATTACATTAAAATTACTTTTAAATGCTAAAGGTGTAAAATTAACAACGTAATATAAATTAAAATAACTTTTATTAGTTGTTTTACATGTTTCGACTCTTTCCGAGTCATTTTCAAAAACAAAATGAGAATATTCTAAAGCTGCACGGGCTTTGAAGTTATTACTTTCATGTACTTTTTAAAAAATTACGCACGTTATCTATTATTTTTTACTTGATTGTTTATTTTCATATCTTTGACCATTCAGTAATTCTAGCCACAGTTTCGGTAAATTAAAAGATGCCGCATCGTTACATATTTTATTTTTGCGCGTGAGTATCTCTATGGTTTCTCTTATTATGGACGGATAGTACAGACTGGAGGGAAATATTATTTTACTTTCATTGAAATTTATTTGGATGGTTTCTTCTTGATATAATCTTGCCAGGGCTGTAGTTTTTCTATTGTATTTAATATCAGCTATATGCTCTTTTTCTGCAATTAAATTTCCTGCTGGTCATGCCTATGTAGTAATTCTTGGATCCGTCTTCTTTAATAAAAGGTATTTCATATACTCCTGAATAATTCGCAATTTGCAAATGATATTCTTTAATTTCTTAGGTGGTTTGGCTATTAAGCAGATATTGAAACGTTTAAGGCTGTGTTTTAATTTTTCAAAAAAGCTTGGATAATATTGCAGAGTATAAAGTTTGTATTTTTGCGAATCATCTTTCTTTTCTGGTTTCTTATTATTGGTGATATCCATGATTAATTTATTAATATGGTGTACTTTAAAACCATTATTATAAGCAATTTTACGAATATTATCTAAATCATTATTCAATTTATTTTCAGTACATATTATAAAGGCTCGTCTTATGAGAAATCTTTAGGCTGAAATTTTGTATGTAAAGGGAGAACATGCGTTATTTTGTATGGTAGCTACCATACTATATGGTATGGTAGCTACCAAACTATAACTCTGGAATGCCCGGATTTTTCTAAATTTTTTTATATCAAAAGCACTGGTGGCCGTTGCCCCGGACCCGAGTTTATGCGTTTACATACACACACACACACACACACACACAGACAGAGAGCCTTTACCGACATTAATAATATAGAGTAGATGGCTTCGTCCGATAGCGGGCCCCTAATTTACATCGGTGCCTCGAATCTTGTAAAACCTCTAATAAGACAAACCTCGAACCTAATGAACCTCCAACCCGGGTCCCGACTGCCTTCGGCACCGTATAAAGGTCGTGCTACGCACGCCCCGGATAATCCCTTAATTTGAACATCGACTAGTATATACGTCCAACCGGGTTCCCGTTGACTTCGACTCTGTATACCGGTCGTGCAACGCACGCACCGGATAATCCCTTAAGTTACAAATCGAATAGCATAAACTTCTAACGGAACGAACCTCCGACTCGGGCCCCCGCTGCCTGCGGCACAGTATAGCAGTCGTGCTGAGCACGCGCAGCATAAATGATTAAGCGGTCACGGACCTTTCCAACGATATATCACATGAGGGGTCTGTGCAAAATTTACAAAATTAGCCCCTTGAGAGTGCAAAGTGGATCGATGGACAAGGGATATGCACAATATGATTAAGCCGTCACAGACCTTTCCAACGATATATAGCATGGTATGTATGTGTAATATTCAGAAAAGTATCCCTTGGGGGGTACTTTTCTGGTCACTTTTATGGTCACTCGAGATGGATAATATGATTCAAGGCTCTTAGAACTTTCCAACGATATATCACATGAGGGCTGTGTGCAGAATTTAGAAAAGTATTCCTTTGGGGGGCAAAGTGGGGAGATGGACACCGGAGATGCATAATATGATTAAGCGGTCACAGACCTTTCCAACGATATATCACATGAGGGGTGTGTGCAAAATTTAGAAAAGTGTCGGCAAAATGGGGGATGGTCACACGAGATGGATAATATGATTCAAGGCTCTTAGAACTTTCCAACGATATATCACATGAGGGCTGTGTGCAAAATTTAGAAAAGTACCCCTTTGGGGGCAAAGTGGGAAGTTGGTCACCGGAGATGCATAATATGATTAAGCGGTCTCAGACATTTACAATGATATAGCACATGAGGGCTGTGTGCAAAATTTAGAAAAGTACTCCCCTTGGGGAGCAAAATTGGGGGATGGACTCCGGAGATGTATAATAAGATTAAGCGGTGACAGACCTTTCAAATGATATATCACATGAGGGATATCGACAAAATTTAGAAAAGTGCCCCCTTGGTTGGGAAAAGTAGGGAGATGGACACCGGAGATGCATAGTATGATTCAGCGGTCACAGACCTTTCCAACGATATATCATATGAGGGATGTGTGCAAAATTTAGAAAAGTACCCACCTTGGGTGGGCAAAGTGGCTGGATGGACACCGGAGATGCATAATAGGATTAAGAAGTCACAGACCTTGCCAACGATATATCACATGAGGGGTGTCAACAAAATTTAGAAAAGTGCACCCACCTGTGTGGGCAAAACGCGCTTCCGCCCCTCCCCATAATTTTTGACGCGGCCTCACTTTTAAAATTTATGTTATATGTTATAAAATATCGTAAAGTTTCAAACAGATCACTTTATTGTATTTCCTAATTTTGTTCGCGCCCCTCCCCCTCTCCGCGCGAAAGTCCAAAACGCGCTCCCCCACCCCCCTCCACATAATTTTTGACGCGACTTAATTCTTAAAATCATAATATCTGGCCCGCACTGTAATATAAAACCAACCGGCTTTTAATTTATTGTTTTAATCTGGGCATAGGTGAAATATTAATAATTATATAATGTCTCAGCTTGTAATTAAGATCTCAACTCGTAATCAAGAATAATTCTTAAATTTTCTGAAAGCGTCGCCCTGTGAAAGTTCCGAATGTCAGCGCCCCTTACATTCTGAGATGAGGGGGGACCTCTGAAAATTCGTAGTCAACAAAGTCACGTGAATTTCCTCCTTCGTCTGGAGGCATAGCTGCAGACATCTGTCGGCGCGACCAGAAAAATCTACTCCCAGTTGTGTCTGAAAAGAAAGAAAAAATTATTTTTTATCGATCGATTTTTAGAGGATTTTTTCGGTTCAAAGGGGCCAATCGTTACGATCTTTTTTTTTTGTTGTTGAAATCAGGATTTTTTTTTACGTATGATTGCCGATTTTGATGTCCGTAGGATAATTCCTTCATTTTTTTTAAAGGGAATCGGGTGATGAATCTTTGACCGTGGTTGAATGGCGCTTTTTCTAGCAACCTTCTCTGCGATTTCGGTGGCCAGCTTTTGTGGGTTTTGATAAAATGCGAAATACTTTTCAACATTGGTTTCTTTTGCAGTAATTAAAACAGTTTTGTTAATTAATAACTCTCTTAATTGCGGGGCGGACTTGTTCGAAAACTATAACTCCGAAAGGCCCAGATTTTTCTGAATATTTTTATATCAAAATCGCTTGTATGCGTAGCCCCGGCCCCGAGTTTATCAGTTTACAGACAGACACACACACACACACACACACACAGATGTTTACCGACATTAATAATATAGATAAGATGGTGCTAAAACTAAGTACCATGAGATAAAAAAGTCCCCCACTGACTATCCCCATTTTAGAAAGTTAGCCACTCTTGGCAATTCGGCCATCTGCCAAAACTCTCATTGGTCGGGTTGTGCCTAGGGTTAGCCCAAGCGGCACTTTCCCACGACGGCCACATCACTTCAGCCCCTCAGCACACACCTGACCTGCCATAACTCTGGCCTAATAAAACTGTATTTTCCTTTCTTAATTGAAGATATATCGTGACGAAGTAACGCCTTTATTGCCATAAAAAATTAATCTATTTTAATTTACACTATGCCTCTTTGGGAGATACAAAACTCCATTTGAAAAAATACTAAATATGAATAAAAATATATACAATTAACATATAACACACATTTCATACACTAGATTACAATTATATTAATTTCGTTTCCGTGCATAGTCCCATTATTCAGATATCGATGTGTAAATATTTTTTTCGTTGCGTTAACACAAACTTTAACAATTTATTTTGGGAGAAGTAACGATGCGAGATTTCATTCCAGCATAAAGTGTAATTAGGAAAATTCAAATATCGTATTTCTTAACATTTAAAATATATCGACATTGTTCAACCTTGAAAATGACTTACACTTTCACCAAAATATTTAGTTATTCAACAGCAATGAGAAAATATTATTTCTATATGCTCTCAGTATGCTGCTTTAGAGAATGAAGATATTCGCCTGTTTGTTTGGTATTTAAAAGGCTATTACAAGCCAAGAAGGATCAAGTTTAAAACATGAATCAGGGTTGTATTTTACAAGTATGTAATATTTCGTTTCTTTGTCATTTGTTTCCAAATGGTAATCTTAGTGATTTTATATTTCAACATTTATTCGTTTATTATTATACTTTCTACCAGTTAATGGTTGAGCGTACAATTTTATTGTTCGACAGGTGCACCTAATATTGGCGAATGTTTATATTCCATGAACACTCATGCTTTATCGTGCTACAGATGTTTTGCATGCTCAGAAAGTTTAAGCAGAAAATGCAGAAAAATAATTGCGGAAAACATGGGTCCTACTTTCAGTGAAATTTGTTTGAATTTTGAATGAATACTTTACCAATATACTTATGTGTACTTAATTAAAATAGCTGTTATTTGCAAATGTGTACTATAAGTTCAGTTAAAAATGATTTTGAAACATATATCATATTTTCAGGCAGAGGATGAATAAAGCTTAATGATGAAACAAAATGTAGCCAATGATGATATTAATTAAAGCTATTTATTTTGTTCTGTTTTTCCATAAACAGTTTTATCGTAGCAACATTTTTTATTATAATAAAAATTCTAGTATCTTGAAATATATGGCGTGTTTAGAGAAAGCCATCAAATCAGAGTTCATATAACGGTCTCTCAGAACTATCACTTAAATGGTCTTCTAAAATTCTTTCTTGTACGTTCATCTCCCTTGGAGAAACTGTAATTTTATAAACTATACTTCAAGTCCCGATTCTTCTTATAATTTAAATAAATCTGTTTTTCGTATCTATTGAAAATAACGTTTATTTCTTAAAACAAATTTTTATTTCCTTATTTATGCAGCAAGGTTCTCAAATATTTAATAACAACAATTTCAATTATTAGGATTTGAAAATATTTCAATCATTGATATTTATTTTAAAAATATTTTTGATAGTTGCTTTAGAAACAAAGCTGTCATTCAAACAAATGAAATTCAGAAAGATTGTGAAAGAAATTGTGTAATGTAATAAATATAGGCTCACCTATAATTATGTATATGCTGTTTCACAGAATGTAGTAAATAAATTAGCATTTTAATTAACAAGAAAATAATGGAACATAAACATAAACGTCGTAATCTCAAACCTTACAGGTTTTTAATCTCCGTTCTCCATGACGTGGTCCTCGAAGCTCATGAATTCCGGGGAGTACCTTACCCCTTATTCACTTTTAAATATTACCCCTTATGGCAAATTTATTGTTTATTCTTGCGATAGTTAGAGAGCTCCTTTATTTCCAAAAATAACTGCCTATCAGCCGTTTCACCTCCACATGATTATTTTTTGTAGGGCCTCGGCCCCCTAGGGGCTACGTTCGCCAACTCTCGTTCAGACACCACAGACAACGAAAACACATTTTTATTAACAGCAAAATAATGAAACATCATTATAAACATCGTAATCTCAAACTTTACAAGTTTTTAATCTCTGTTTGCCATTTGCGTGGTCCTCCAAACACGCAAATTCCGAGGAGTACCCCACCCTTTTTCCTATTTTAAAACATCAGAGACAGGGGGGTATGCTTAAATATCCCTATAATTATCTTGCGCTTTTCCGAGCTTACTTTAAAGTCAAATATATCTCGACCACGCAAAATAGTCTCCCAAACTCGAGATCAAAATGCCTCTCTATAGAAACGGGTTTGGGCGATAAAAGGGTTGATTAGAAAGTTTACGCTATACTTTTTCCTTTCGTTCTTTGCTGTGTTTCAAGAAAAAAATCGATGCCCTTACTTTCTTTATTAATAATATAACGAAAACTATTTCATATTTTTCTAACTTTTTAATCGATTCCTGAACGTTTGCTCCAAACAGGAGTATAAATTTAATATTGGATGGATAAGGTGTCAAATAGACATTGGTTAATAGAAAAAAAACTTTTCATTTTCGGCGAAATGGGTACTATAAAAAAATTCGTGAAAAATTCAAAAATCCATGTACGAATGATGAAGAAATAGTTGGATATACTCAAACTGTTTTGAAATATGCAGTGTAACTGTTTAGCTAATAACATGTTTTTATCTGACATATCTCGTAAAAACAAACTTTTTATGTACCAGTGTTCGGTAACAACATACACAACTTATCATTGATTGTTGATATTTTAAAAATCAATCATAACACTCTTTTCCTGTAATTTGTGACCATTCTGTTGTACTAGGTAGAAGAATAAGAATGTATACAAGTTGATGCAATGTATCTTTAACGAATAAAAAGATAAATTGATATATTGACTAAAATATTTTTTTAGATGATCAGAAACACTTTGCTGTCAAGGGTTCAAAATATCATTTTTCACATTTGGATATTTTTTAGAACTGAATGACCACTGATATCCGTCATATGATATAATAGGTATAATTTAAAAATATATTTAAACTACAATGACATGTCTAATGTTATCATAAATCAAATTGAGGAAGTTATTCCAAAAGTAGCATAATCAAGAATTTAAATGGAACTCCACAATTGAGAACTTCTTCATTGAAATAATATATTTAAAAATAATTTTCAAATATTTACTATGATTTTTCGATGTTACTTAAATATGTTTAGTTAACTGCAATACAGTATGTAAATTCAATTACGAGAATATTACCTCTGGTTCTAATGATGATGTCGCCCATTCGTCAAAAGATTTTATAGAAAGTTCAGCTGTACAAAGGACATAATTTGGAAAATCTTCTGAAGGAGTTGCATTTAAACCATTTAAAAAAGCTAAGCCTTCTAAGCCAACATTTGTAAGAGGACCTGAAACAAGAAATATAACTTACAATATTTAAGTCACTGCCATTTCTCTAATATTCAAAATTGTTAATTCAAACCTCATGAAATAAAACCGGACTCCTATGCTTTTGTAGGTCTAATTTCTTTTACATTCGGTTATCTTTCAGTTTACTTTTTTATGTAAATATTAATACACTTCCTTAGTTAAATTTAGTAATTTTTATGAACCATAAAAGTTGAAAATGTGCAGTTCAATTATTATTAAATATGGAGAAAGCAGAGGAGATTCTGTTTCAAAGGTCTTCCCACCATTTTATTACAGTGAGCAAAAGCATTTTACACTTTTACTGAGTTCCTTGATCATTTTGGAGAACTTTTGGTTGGTTTTCGGATGGGATGAGAATGCGAAAATTTTCATGTTACTGAATAGAATAACTGCAGCTAAAACGAGATTTGTAAAATAGCATACACATAAGAAATGTCACAAATTAGTGGCTGTTCTTAAAGAGAGGTTTGTCAGGCAGGGAACCCCAGATGTGACTTTAGCAAGTTTCAAGAATTTTAATCAATACCCGGGAATGTCTGAAAGAGTATTATGATACAGTTTCTAGTCTCTCCCTCCGCACATTAGTGATATATCGGATAGAATATGATATTGTTGAGAAAAAATAAAAATACCATGTTACATAACATGCTATTGGAAAACTTAACTCGATAAATTAGAAAGAAAGTAATCACTAAAGTAATTTGTATAGAGAAAACAATAATACTATAAGTATAATTAAAATACGCATATAAACAAAAAATCGTCGATTTTTTTTTCCATGGCTGTTTATGTCATTTGGCACAAAATATCACTTTCTGATGCCCGAATTGCGCCAAGCTTTTTAAAAAAGCGTCAAGACCCCTATAATAGAAAATCACCAAATGTTCATTGGGTTTGTTTTCATAACTTTTGGCAACAAATCTATGTATATTAACGAATCTATCCCTTTTTGAAGCTCGAATTACACCAAACCTAAAAGCAAAGGATCCTATACTAGAAAAGTACCCGATTTTCTTATGGACATTATTCAAGTAACATAACATGGTGTAAAATTATCGCAGATAGCAAATTTGATTAAATATCTCACCAATTGATGCCGATCAAATGCAGGCATGCAAGCACAAAATATTTAATTAATTTTGTATGATAAATAATTATTAGAAAATTCGTATATACATGTTAATTAAAATAAATAATTTACATATTTAAAATAACATGAAAATATGCATGATGGTGCACTAAAATAAAGAGAAAATTAAAACCTTTACTGAAAATGTCCATAACATAGTACTTTTCAATACCGTGGTTCTTAATGTTATTCACAAGCAGATGGAATTTTTCTCATCCTTAAACGCAAAGGAAGAATGGAATACAGATCACTGTTATAAAAGTCCGAGCGGTAGCCACAATTTAAACCTAACCATTTTATACAAGCTGGTTTTCAAGTTGTTATTGATTTTACTTATCAATCCTGAAAACAGTCGTCAGTTGTCGCAACAGCTGTGTATGAGGCCATGATAATAAAAAATTCCCCCATTAAAACGTTAAAAGCAGGGCAACCCAATTACGGATTTACCAGTATTTTTAAAACAAAGCATGCTGTCATGTTTTTAGAGGCCTCGAAGTCTGAGCAGGGTTTGGCGAGCTTAGCTCGCAGGGGGTAGGCCCCCTAGTAATTCTATAAATATAATGCAGTTTTAAAACATCGAGTAATGATTAATACTCTCAAGGACTATACTCATATACGCAATTATTAATTTTTTTATATCAAGTTTGAAAATTCATCTATTTTCAAACGCATTTTTTGCATTAAAAAATATAGAGAAAACAACATTACAAATTTGCCCTGTTGCTCGGCGATCAGGGGGTTAAAAGAAGCTTATAATGTAAATTTTTCATCGGAAGATAGCTCATTTTATCATACTTACAAAAGTATTTTATTTTAATAATAGAAAAAACCTGTAAGTGTCATCACTTTCAAAATTTAATTTTTTCAAAAATTTCCCATTTATCATAAAAAACATAAAGCGACCGATAAAAGTTTGAAATATTAAAGCAAAATATATATATATATAATTTAACAAATTACAATAACCATTGGTAAATGTTTTCGGAACATTGGTTTGGCCTGTTCCGAAAGCTTAAAAAAATAAAATTAATAAATTATCGCACTTTCGTGTTATAGCGGCCCCACACTTATGATTACGCCAAGGTAGTATAATACATCATTTACACATGTCATATATATGCATCATATATGACTATAACTTGGCCACATTCTTCCATAAATATTATATATATATATATATATATCATATATTATTATAATGTCATACATGTTTTATAATTTGGCAATAAATCTTGGTCGCGTGGCGATTCAACCTTGGGAGCCACTAAAACACAAAAGTACCAAATTTACAATATATTAATGAAAACAGAAACAAAAATATTTCATCCTTGGGGGCCACTACAATACGAAAGTACCATATTTCTACTTTATTTTCCATATCTGATAATTTGCATCTATCCTTTTTGCAACTTCAACATTTTTGTAACGATTTTATGCATTTCTATTGACTATTCAAAAAAAAAAATTCTTTAAAAGTTACAGAATTTCGTTAAAAACGCTTTAAAACGCTTAAAAATGCTTAAAAAAATAAAGTGACGACGTCAAATAAAATGATGACGTCAACTGAAGTGACGACGTCAAATGAAGCGACGACGTCAAATGAAGGACGACGTCAAGAGGTCCATTCTCGACCGAAAACAACAATCATTTTCCCAATGGTAAAAAAAAATCTGAAAGCAAAGAAAGGCGCGTGGTCCGAACCCTACCGTGCAGACTCAAGTACCATGCTGCGGCCATTTGGTCATGAACCTCAGTTCAAAGCTAAAACAGAACATTATAAGTAGGCAAATTCGTGATATGACAATTTTAGGGTTTATAGAAGTTAGTAGTAAACTGAAGTATTTGACGCTTACGTATATGGCGTCGAATGTGCGAATCCCAATGTTTATTGCTAAAAAGTTCTCATTTTCAACTTACGCGTGCTGTGAGTAACTGCTGCAATTACACAGGCTCTCAAATTATTTCAACTGCTTGTCAACATTTTGGTTTCGATTTTTTTCCCCAGATCATCTTCTTCTATTCTAGTTTATAGATGTTAAAAAAAATATGCTAGTTTCAAAAGTGTGTGTGTTTTCCTTAAAGAAGAAGGAATTTTTTATTATTAATAAACCTCCTTATTTAATTTTTGAATTTTATTTTGTAGCCCTTTAAATTTAAATTGTATGCTTCAATTATGTTTAATTGCATTGAAAACAGATGTGATTCTGTTTGCAAGGGTTTTCCATCATGATATTTCATGAAGCAAATCTGCGAAACCAGTATCAGTTCAGCTGATTGATACAAATGACATAATTTGGAAAATCTTCCGAAGGAGTTGCATTTAAACCATTTAAAAATGCTAAGCCTTCTATGCCAACATTTGTAAGAGGACCTGAAACGAGAAATATAACTTACAATATTTAAGTCACTGTCATTTCTCTGTTATTCAAAATTGTTAATTAAAACCTCATGAAATAAAACCTGACTCCTATGCTTTTGTAGATTTAATTTCTTTTACATTCGGATATCTTTCAGTTTACCTTTTTTATGGAAACATTAATACCCTTCTTTAGTTAAATTTAGTAATTTTTAGGAACCATAAAAGTTGAAAATGTGCAGTTCAATTATTATTAAATATGGAGAAACAAGAGGAGTTTCTGTTTTCAAAGGTCTTCCCACCATTTTATTACAGGGTGGGCAAAAACATCCAAAATATTCAATCCATATATGTTGGCATACCACAGCATTTAAATGTATTTGTGTATTTATATTAAATGTATTTAAGCTTTATAAAGAAAAGAAACGCGAATGGGTCACAGGAGTTGTGCCGCGTTCAGCGAAATAAAGCATTAGTAGATAATTTAAACACTATTCCTCAATTTAATGGGTAGTCAGGCTTTACACTTTTACTGAGTTCTTTGATCATTTTGGAGAGCTTTTGGTTGGTTTTCGGATGTGATGAGAATGAGAAAATTTTTACGTTACTGAATAAAATAACTGGAGCTAAAACGAGAATTGTAAAATAGCATAAACATAAGAAATGTCACAAATTAGTGGCTGTTCTTAAAGAGAGGTTTGTCAGGCAGGGAACCCCAGATGTGACTTTAGCAAGTTTCCAGAATTTTAAACAATACCCGGGAATGTCTGAAAGAGTATTATTATACAGCTTCTAGTCTCTCCCTCCGCACATTAGTGATATATCGGATAGAATATGATATTGTTGAGAAAAATAAAAAGACTATGTTACATATCATGCTATTGGAAAACTTAATTCGATAAATTAGAAAGAAAGTAATCGCTAAAGATTCTAAGACCCCAGAAAAATAAATAACGAGTATAAATAAAAAAATTACTAACAGTAAAAAATTACCAATATATAAAATATTAATTAAAAAAGTATAAATTAAAAAATTTAACGCTGCACATGTGACATGCGCCGATGCATATCACTCTAAATTACGTGAAAAGAGGCAAAATAAGGAAATTGAGATATTTAAAAGTAAATTAGAACTTTTAGTTTAGTAGAGAAGAAAGAGAGTGAGAGAGAAGTGTGGAATAGTCAAAGAGTGCTATCCCAAGATTTTAAATGTTTTTAATGTTTACAGGCTGGCCACTTTTCTTGAAATTGTCTGTAAAATGCCCAGAAACCTTAGCACATAAGAAAACCAGGAATAAAACCAGGTATAAAACCAGGCTAATTTTGGTATAAAATAATAAGGCCAGGAATTATGATCATAGTGGTAGAGATATCAAGGAAATAATTATGAGAATATGAGAGATATTATTAGGTATAAATGGTAGTTAGGTATATATCTTTAATTTGGTCAGATTACAGCCAATACTCGGGGCTATAGCCGAGCGTGGTCTTTTGAACCCTTTTAACATTTTTTTTTCACCTTACACTGATGAAGGGGATCGATGTATCCTTGAAACGCCCGTATGTGTTTTATTGTGTGCTTCAACGTTGTTTTTAGCTTTTTCGTATCGAGAGATAATAACTCAAGCAAGTAGCAAATTAATTCAGACTTTAGCAATAATGGGAGTAACTGGAATTTAAACTGGAAGAAGGCAAGACAGAGATAATCAGATTGATCCAAACACGAAGGCCTATCAATTCTTCCACTGATAATAGTATATTTTATGCCTTTGCCTGTAGTTTATCAAACCGAATTATTTGTATAAATAATCAGGATATCCCTTTACTATGTGATACAGGTTCAGCTATTAACTTAATATCTTGTAAGATCTTTCTTGTAATTTTTTTCTAATTTTAATATTGAGGAGTATAATACCCCATTTTGACTGTTTAAAGAAGAGCGAGTGCTCTTACGGAGAAAGTAAATATAATATTTAAATTTAAAGAAGTTAATTTCAAAAGTTTTGTAGTATTACACAACTTAGCCAATGAATTACGAGTCCTGCTTGTATGCGCTTCTACATTATCATGCTATAATTGATTGCAATAAAATTTTTGTACAATTAAAAATTAATGAAAATGCTGAATGTAAATAACATTTGTTAAATTTTCACCACTGGCCCTCTAATTTGGTTCATATTGTTAAAATACTGTTTGAAAAATTTGAAAATTATCAGGTAAGTAAATACGTCCAGTAGGAATACTGTAAATGATATTAATTAATTAAATAGATGTCTGGATTTGAATAATGTAAATCATACTCACAGGGTTATTAAGAATTCTAATAGTATAATAAAAAATACTGGAAGTGAAATCATAGCTGATTTTGAAAACAAAGGGGAATTTACATGTGAAAGAGAATTTGTTGCCGTAAATGTTAATTTAAATATTCAGAATGTTAGGAACATTTTTAATTCTTTGATAAATGATGCTAATGGGAAGAATAAAAATATAGATAGTAATTTTTAATTAGATAGTAATATTGGTTTATTGTTTAAGAGAGAGATAGCTATTAATAGTGTAAATAGAAGCAGTTTGAGTGAGAGTGAGAGTAGTGATTTTAATTATGATAATCAGATAATTTAAAATGCTCTTTTGAAAGGAATTTTCTGTGCGGTTCCTGATAATAAGTGTGTAGAAGAATATGGGAATCAAAATAGTAGTACTAGTAAGAAAATTATTAATGAAAATAGCACTAATTTAAATACTGAAAAAATATGGAATGGATAGAGCAAGAAATTCAGATGCAGGTTAATAATACAAATAAATTTTGGGTACGGGGGGAAATGGTGAATCTTGCCATAAATGATTAGGGCAGCTCAAAATCATAACAGTAATCATAATAATTGTCATTATACGCAAAATACATAACATTTCAGCAGAAAATATGTAAACTCTCTAACCGTATTTCATTCATTATAGAAATAGATGCAAAGCAGATAAATCTTAGATATTTATGATACTAAGTGCTGTTATTTATTTTTAAAATAGTTTATATCTGTTACGATATATTTTTACAGTATTTTCGGCAATTTCTTTTACGTCGTAAAGTATTCGTTTCATTCTAATCTCAATAATAATTCATAGTGTTACAGCACTGTACAAAAAATACCCATAGAAATTATTGTATGCGCAAACAGATTTTTTTGCACAATTTTTGCTTTTCAGTTGCTTTAAATTAGTTAACGTATTTCATAACATTCCATTGAAATGAAACATTAAATATTAAAAACTTCTCACCACCGTGAACTGATATATCCGTTCACTATGCTGTAGGTTTCACTGCAATGAAAGCATTGTTTAAATTAATATAATTCTATAAATAGAATGCAGTTTTAAAACATCGAGTAATGATTAATACTCTCAAGGACTATACTCATATACGTAATTATTAAGTTTTTTATATGAAGTTTGAAATTTCATCTATTTTTAAACGTATTTTTTGCATTAAAAAAAATTATAGAAAAAAAAACATTACAAATTTGCTCTTTTGCTCGGCGGTCAGGGGGTTAAAAGAAGCTTATAATGTAAAATTTTAATCGGAAAATAGCTCATTTTATCATATTTACATAAGTATTTTAATTTAATAATAGAAAAAAAACCTGTAAGTGTCATCAATATCAAAATGTAATTTTTTCAAAAATTTTCCTTTTATCATAAAAAATATAAAGCGACCGATAAAAGTTTTAAATATTAAAGGAAAATATCTAAATTAATAAAAGAAAGTTTCGCTCTGTGTGTCTGTGTGTCTGTGTGTGTGTGTGTCTGTTGGCGATGGCTAGGAAAATCTGGCCCACCTAGAAGGCTGGAAATTTAGATTTAGGTAGTCCAAACCCTCTCCTGTTGCAAC
This sequence comes from Maratus michaelseni, assembly GCA_963931845.1. NCBI lineage: Eukaryota > Metazoa > Arthropoda > Arachnida > Araneae > Salticidae > Maratus > Maratus michaelseni. Next base: position 185,616,346 of record OZ007596.1, read on the forward strand.
ATTACTTCGGAATTTTAATATTTTAATTACTTTCTGAAATATTAATTAAAACGCACAAAGAACTCTCATTAAAAATACGCTTTTATTCTCTTGGGTTGGTTGGTTCACTGGTTGGTTGCATCGATTCTTCACAGAAGTAATTAAATAAACCAGAGTAGCGATGCATAAATAAGGATTTCTAACTAAATAGTATCAACATGGATTGAAGTTATCAACGTAGAGGGGCAATGCGATTGTCGCGCCACCTGTGCATGACAAATTACACATACGACATACGTCCCACTGATTGAAATATTTTGTAGGCATATTTTTCTTCATGACAATTAGTCGGGTTTAAGTTTTTTTTTCTTTTTTTACATGACATTAAATCTTAATTTAACAGATTGTTTTTTATATTTGCGGGAATGAAGAGTAGCAAGGGTCTAATTACATTTAAGCTTCAAGGTGTATTTTTAGAAAGCAGTTACCAGAATTTCCGAATAATAGTGTCAGCCAAATTTCTAATTAAATTCCTAGCTTAACCAAATGAATCAATCATTAAAGATGTATTGTGATCCTCCTAATTAGTTATTTGCTGAAGACCACTTGAACAACACCCCCCCCCACCCCTCCCGGCCCGTCTTTCAAGGTTTTTTCTCTAACTCTGCTCCGTTTTCATATCTCAGCAACTATCTTTCCGATTTCAACGCAAGTGATTTCAAACATTATAATTAACTTAATAGTCACCTTCTATAACATTAAACTAAATTTATGAGTAGCGGTTACCACTATTTACAAATAACAGTATAAGCTACATTTGTAATTATATTCAAAGCTTAAGGAAACGAACGAATTTTGAAAGATGCTTAGTGGTCCTCCTAATTAGTTATTTGCTAAAGGCCACTTGAACAAACTCCCCCCACCCCTCCCGGCCCGTTCTTCAAGGCTTTTTCTCTAACTTTGCTCCGTTTCCATATCTCAGCAACTATTTTTCCGATTTCAACGCAAGTGGTTCCAAACATTATAATTAACTTAATAGTCACTCTTTATAACATTAAACTAAATTTATGAGTATCGGTTACCACTATTTCCAAATAATAGTTTAAGCCAAATTTGTAATTACGTTCCTAGTTTAAGCAAACGAACGAATTTTGAAAGATGCATAGTTGTCCTTCTAATTAGTCATTTGCCGAAGGACACTTGAACAACCCCCCCCCCCGGCCCGTCCTTCAAGTTTTTTTCTCTAACTCTGCTCCGTTTCCATATCTCAGCAACTATCTTTCCGATTTCAACACAAGTGATTCCGAACATTATAATTAACTTAATTGTCACTCTTTATAACATTAAACTAAAATTATGAGTAGCGGTTACCACTATTTACGAAAAATAGTTTAAGCCAAATTTGCAATTAAGTTCAAAGCTTAAGCAAACGAACGAATTTCGAAAGATGCATAGTGCTCATCTTAATTAGTCATTTGCTGAAGGGTACTTGAACAACCCTCCCCCCCGGCCCCTCATTCAAGGTTTTTCTCTAACTATGTCCCGTTTCTATATATCAGCATCTATCTTTCCGATTTCAACGCAAGTGATTCCAAACATTATATTTAACTTAATAGTCACCATTTATAACATTAAATTAAATTTATGAGTAGCGGTTACCACTATTTACAAATAAGAGTTTAAGCCAACTTTGTAATTAAGTTCCTAGCTTAACAAAACGAACGAATATTTATTGATGCATAGTGGGCCTCCTAATTAGTCATTTTCTGAAGGACACTCGAACATCTCCTCCCTTCGGCACCTCACTCAAGGTTATTTTCTCTAACTGTGCCTTATTGCAATAACTGGGCTAATAATCTTCCAATCTTCTCGAAACCAGATCAATTTTGTAGTGCGCTTACTATACAGTAACGTAGGTAGCGGGGACCTGTCTCAGAGGTTCGTTCGGAAAGAGGTTTGTTTAGAACAGAATGCTCCCCTGGCGGTGGTAGGGGGAAATAAAAGATTTTCTAGAGCGTACGAGCATGCCGGGTATACGGTTCCGAAGCTATCGTAGACCGTGGCCAGAGTTCCGTTTTTTAAGAGATTTAAGTTTATTACAAGGGCTCGGGCAACGCAGGGCGGGTCAGCTAGTATATATATAATTTAACAAATTACAATAACCATTGGTAAATGTTTTCGAAACATTGGTTTGGCCTGTTCCGAAAGCTTAAAAAAATAAAAAAATAAATTATCGTACTTTCGTGTTATAGCGGCCCCCACAATTATGATTATGCCAAGATTGCAGTTATTATTTCGCCAAGATCATCACAAAGCTTATGTATGCATCCTATATAATCATTATATATATTCCAAACACTCCTATATAGGCCATATACGTCATTATACCCATATTATTTACGACTTATATGTCGTATATACATCATTTACACATGTCATATATATATACATCATATATGCATCATATATGACTATAACTTGGCCACATTCGTCAAGAAATATTATATATATATCATATATTATTATAATGTCATACATGTTTTATAATTTGGCAATAAATCTTGGTCGCTTGGCGATTCATCCTTGGGGGCCACTAAAACACAAAAGTATCAAATTTACAATATATTAATGAAAACAGAAACAAAAATATTTCATCCTTGGGGGCCACTACAATACGAAAGTACCATATTTCTACTTTATTTTCCATATCTGATAATTTGCATCTATCCTTTTTGCAACTTCAACATTTTTGTAACGATTTTATGAATTTCTATTGCCTATTCAAAGAAAAAATCTTCTAAAGTTACAGAATTTCGTTAAAAACGCTTAAAAACGCTTAAAAAAAATAAAGTGACGACGTCAAATAAAATTATGACGTCAAATGTAGTGACAACGTCAAGAGGTCCATTCTCGACCGAAAACAACAACCATTTTCCCAATGGTAAAAAATAAATAAATCTGAAAACAAAGAAAGGCGCGTGGTCGAAACCCTACCGTGCAGACTCAAGTACCATGCTGCGGCCATTTGGTCATGAACTTCACTTCAAAGCTGAAACAAAACATTATAAGTAGGCAAATTCGTGATATGAAAGTTTTAGGGTTTATATAATTCAGTAGTAAATGGAGGTATTTGGTGATTACGTATATCGCGCCGAATGTGTGAGTCCGAATGTTTATTGCTGAGAAGTTCTTATTTTCAAATTACGCGTGCTGTGAGTAACTGCTGCAATTACACAGGCTCTCAAATTATTTCAACTGCTTGTCAACATTTTGGTTTCGAATTTTTTTCCCAGATCATCTTCTTCTATTCTAGTTTATAGATGTTTATAAAAATATGCTAGTTTCAAAAGTGTGTGTGTTTTCCTTAAAGGAGAAGGATTTTTTTATTATTAACAATCCTCCTTATTTAATTTTTGAATTTCTTTTTGTAGCCCCTTAAGTTTAAAATGTATGCTTCAATTATGTTTAATTGCATTGAAAATAGAAGTGATTCTGTTTGCAAGGGTTTTCCATCATTTTATTTCATGAAGGAAAATTTGCGAAACCAGTATATCCTTATATGTTTGCATACAAATGCACTCAATATCCACTTTTATCATTTTTGTGTCGAATGCAGTAACGTTTTCTTGGGAAATACTCAATTTGGCTATTAAAACATGTTTTTCTTATGCACATTTGTTCTAAAAAGATATTTTATTGAACCTCTTTTTTCTATGAAATAATTCTTTCCAGTCCCTCTCCATACGGATCAGTTGGTCGTAAACCAGTCTGTCCGAGATCCAATGATAAACAGGTGCGTGTTTTCTCGTACATTGTAGCGGGGAAACTGACGTGCAGTAAGCCCACAACCATGGTGAGTAAAACCAGACAGTTCCTTACCCTTAAGTTTTGCACTTGGGATAGTCAAATGAATATTCAAGAAACTAGCTACGTGATACAGGAAAAAGAGGGAGTGAGTTCAGCCAATTAGAAAAGCTTTTTTGGCAGTGATCTCGTGATCAAGGCAGTTTGAAGTTTTGTACGGGGCTTAAAATATATTTAAAATGTGAAGAGCGCGGAAGTCCAATAAGAAAGCAAAGGTGTACGTAGGGGGGGGGGTGACATTCATCCCTATTCACGTACAGGAAAGAATATTTAAAAGTATTTTTGAAACATTACTCCTGTAGATCGACAACTTAAAAGGGTTTGAGGAAACAGAGCGCACTTCTTAGCTGAGTCCGGTATTTGTTGTTGACCCATGCCGTTGTGGAGGTGTTCCGGTGATACTTGTCTATTCGAGAAGCAAACATGTGATCTTCGAATGATCTACCATGTTGAGGCAATAAGGGACCAGAATGTCGAATCACTAATATGTCATAATCGAATACACCTTTCTTAGGTTATTGACAAGTTTCTACTTCTCCCAAAATAAAGAATCCTGCATCTCATGTAAGAAGGTTAAAATACCCTGAAAAAGTAGCGTTAAAGGCAGAAGTATTAACATTAGACCTAAAATGATGAGAACGTCCATCTAAAATGGAGTTAGTCACATTTTTGGATGAAAGAAAGCCCACTTATATACCGCATCATCTCTGTGGATGAGCCCCACGAGTGCTTGTGAGTGAATTGCCTCCATCGTTATGTTGTATAGACCCAAATAGTGCCGTAACAAGGGTCTATTTGATTGTAATTGTGCGCCTCTGGATGTTATTGAGAAAGTATTGAGAAATTATTTTCCATCAATGCGCAAGAGTAATGTTTATTTTGTTGTTGCTGATTTGTGAAAGTACATGGGTAAACTTGTGCAATCTCGAAAGATAATTATGTGTTTGTTTTAAATCTTAAATGTATACTGAATCTTTTATTCTATGTTGTAACTTCTCAAAACTATTTATAAGTTGGACAATTGCTATTTTAGTGAAGTATGCTATATCGTCATTAAAGTTATTTACATTATATAAAAACTTGGTAAATTTAAAGTAGTTTTAATGAAGTTTTAGGTTCTTGACTTTAGGTCCTCTTTATTCTAAAGCACAGATGCGAAGTTTTATGCTTTTTTCGAACAAATAAATGTATTAATAACATTTTGTATTAAATTCTATGGTAATGAAAAAGTGCAAAAGCTGGCAACTATGGTAAATAAAGTCAAATTTTAGAAACAGGAAATTTTTCTGCACAGATTACTGTAACATATAAATCAATATATGACTTAAATATTATATAATAATTAATAAGATAAAAATAAAGTAAATTACGTTTTTCAGTTTGTTCCTGAAGTATTTGATAGGAGACGTAATTCCAAGAAATGTCTACTTTAAATATTGATATTATTTTCTGAAGAAAAGTTTTGGTACTTTTTAGTTCATCGGAATTGTTTGTAGAGCTTAAAGTAAAGTTGATTTCTTTTAATCTGTAAGAAATAAACTAAGTATCAAAATAGAATTAAATAGTCTCTTCGAATTTATTAATCATCTTTTTCAAACTGAATGCAGTCATCGGACCAGAGCCACTTAGTAAACCCTTTAATGTCCAGAATTTCGTCGATGCAATTGCCGCAAAATTTCAACAAATCCATTAATTGAATATTTGATTTTTATTAAACACGTAAAACAATGTTCTTTCTTCTGGAACCCGCTTTTGTTTAGGTACACCACTGAAATTATTTGAATATTGCATTGTTTTTAACAGGGAACTTGTGTACGAAATTGCAGCAAAATTGGTTCGTTGTATATCTCATTTCAATCAAACATTTAACGAGTATTTATGTCCTTGGTCATTTTACCTAAATGGGTGGTTCTTCTTATAAATTTTTGGGTGTCAGGTAAAAGTTTTTGAAAATATAAATAATTCCAATGTTACATTAAATTTCAGTAAAAATTTCTTCTATATTAGGAAATATTGTCAAAAGTTTTACAGGCTATTCTTATATGAAGGCTTAATGTCTATATTAAATCTGTGATCTATCTTAGATAGATATAGTGTAAGTTATAGTACCGTTAAAGAGAACAATAAATTATAAGAGGTGGAAATGGGACCTCATAGTTGAAAGATTTTCCTCGTCACAACCCCAGCCCCTTGAACGTCCATCACATCACTTGGAAATTGAGCTAGATGTGCTTAAAGAAACCTGGCATTTCCTCTCAATATAAGTCACAGAGCGACAAAAATTAATAAAAATGTGCACTGCCAGACATTGCATAGATAATAATTAACCTTCCTAAGAAAAGAACATACATTCAGCCAGCACAACCTGTTTTGTTTTATGACAATGGTGGACAATACTGCTTCGAACAACCAGTATCTTTACTATTGCAAAGAGGAAGCGTTTGATAAAGCTGTTTACGGTTTCAGAGAAATTTTCAGAGACATGAAGTGAGACAGTGGGCGAATCTTTTTCTCAAAATTCACATTGCCTGAGTCATTATATGGTGTAGAACTGTCTGGAACAACTTGTCTCCAAATTTCGGCTCAAAATGTTGCCATCTTCAGGTTCCACACATCAAGTGAATATTTGTGTAGCTTTTTTTTAAGTTTTGAATGCCTTTTTATCCAAAAATAACAATTAACTTATTTAATAATTAATTAATTTGTAAATTAATATTAATTTATTACGTTTTCATTAATGAATTGCTTTATTAAAATGTTACTGTCAGATGTTAGTGCTAGAAAGGGCATTTCGTACATAAATAGCAATTTATACTCCAAAATCTAATAGATGGAAACACGTATTCTAATCTGATAACTATTTTATCATGACCAAACAGACAAGGGACTTTTATTGTGTGGAATGATTCGTTTTTGAGACTGTTGTCTTTGTTTCAACCACTAATTTGTTTATTTTATTTATTTATTTATTTTGGATAGGACAATACAGGCTTTTAATTTAAACATGACCTCAACAAGAAGGGACAAATTTTGTAGTGTTTTTGGGACTCCACTACAACTGAAAGATACAGTGTTACCCACGTATGCTGATTTAATGAAGCATTTACTACGAATAAAAAATTATATATTGTAAAGCAGGAGAACAAAAAAGATCATTCAGTAAAAAATATCAACGAAATTGTTTCTTGTGACATTGAAAGAGTTTGGAAGAAAGTCTTCTTGCCTGTGGTAATTCATTAAGAAGTTATTCGTCTTATTAGAAATTATAATGAAAAGTTACTTTGATGGAAGAAAGGGTAAAACTATAAAGAAGGGAAGTTCTTTATATACGACTATAGCTGTGGAAGAGCATATTGTTTTGCTGTCAGAACCTGGTTCTGTTTATATAGGACATGTGACTCTGGATTCAGGCTCTAGTGCGGATATTATATAAAACATCATTAAATTCGTTACAGAGAAAGGGATTTCATTTTCGGAACTGGTTGTCTGTCGAGAAGAAAAATAGTACAGTTAGACGGTGTTTCTGTATACTTATTGCATACTAATGAACTACCTTTTCGCCTCCTTTTTCAGAAGATTGACGGAAAGACATATGGACCACGCCAGTTTTCTTGAACAATAGGAGCATCTCTGGGAACGTGAAAAAACCTTGCTGTGACAAGTTTTGTTTTTATTCCAGTTGCTCTGCCTGAAATTGATAAAAAAGTCCAAAAACATCTCTTTGATTTTTTTAGGGCGTTATCATCGGAGGAGTGCCTTCCAGATTTAGCAAATAGAAGTCCCGGAATGATGTCGGATTCAAGATGTCTCCCTATAGCCAACAGAATTCTGCGCCTATATGTGTCGACTGCCGAACCAACAGAACACTTTAAGCTCCTAGTAGAATATGTCATGAAAGTTTACGTGCCATCCTGGTTTGAAATAAATAAAATCCCAGGAGCTACTCATGGAGCACGTCACCTGCACAGAAAAATGATAAAAAAGCTCATTCTTGCCAGAAAGTTTTATGTCGATCGTTCACGAAGTTATTCAGAGGAACACTTATTTTGATCACTCTGAAAACATTCAGTTGGTAATGCTGTTAGATGAACAATCATATATTCGAGAACTGTACCTCAGAAGAATACTGAAGACAAGAAATACAGACTGGAACGAGAAGATACGTCAGTTTGATCGTCCGAATTTAAATTTCGAAGCAGAGGAATATTTTGAGATGATTCACTGGGACAATCCTTTGGAACCACCAGCTACCATGAAACTCAGAGACGAAGACACAGCAAGTATGATCAGAAACGGTTCACAATTTGAAATAGAGAAGCTCCCTAGCCATTCTCAAGCAGCAGAGAGGCAGGTGCGACTGGAAACACAAGCATCATTGGTAACATTCGGAGCAGAAGCCAGGGATGGATATATTCGCAGTGGAATCAAGTCACGAAAGAAACTTCCAAAGTTTGACATCAAAGTTGAATTTTTTAGTCCTCATGTGGAATTAAAAATTGAAGACTGATTACAGTAAAATGTTTGCGTATTTCTTTTTAATAATTAGAACTGTTTTTAAGTCAGAAAATAAAACTGTTGTAAACATTAAAATTAAATGAAAGAAATTGATTTTTTTATATTTTGAGTTGACATTCCTTTTTTGTGACCCCCTGTGTGGAACCGGAAGATGATGAGTGATTGCGTTGGGATTTTTTTGCAGTGTCTATTTTGCCAAACATCACCATTTGTTGAGTCAGGAAATATTAAAAAAAAAAATATTGGCCTTTTTCACTCTACCCTACTGTCTATGAAACTTCGAGAAATCGGGGAAATCTGGCTCACGATGTAGGCGATAAACTTTTTTGAATATATGTTTTGGAAACGTCGTACAGTGGCATGACAAATGATTCACAGTGATGTTAAAAAATAACTTGTATTTGTACTTAATTTCTGTAAGTAAACCCATTGTGTACTCGCATTGGTTTCAAATTTATGCGCCTTCATTGGGTTAAAATAAAATAACCCTTGCGACTCTATTTAAATTATCAGAAATCTATTTTATCAAACAGCGCGGTCGCTCTACCAAGCCAAGCTTTAAAAAAAACGCCACGCAAACAACGCCAAGGACTGGAATAAAAACCGCTACTGCTTACTTACAGAAAGCAAGTTCGCAATGTTAAATCTACAAAACATGCCAGATTAAAATATCAGATATCACATAAACCAAGCGTTTCAGAAAAAAAAACGGAAACTAGAAGAATCTAAGGAAGAATTTCTTCAATTTAAAACCAAACTCATCTTCACAAGTGATTTATAAACAGAGATATAGATTTTTTTTTAAAACATCGAGTTACTTAAAATGATCACTTTTTTCTTCGTCAAACTTTTTTTTTTCAAACAACCTACAGGCCTTAATATTGCCTAGAATAAAAAAAGGATTGCATTTTTGAACAAGTAATTACGTAATCTATGTGCTTTTATAAAATCCAGTGTAAAAAAAAAAAAATATTTTCTACCCTTAATTAGCAAAAAACTGTTAATTAACTTGGCGATTAAAAAATTATGCCAAAACAGATATAAAACCCACCAACGACCATGTACCATCTGTATTATAATAGCACTAGCACAGATCAGTTACAGGTTATAACCACATCAAATTTCATCTGCAAGTCAGCCATTTTCTTCTAAAGATATTTTTAAAAAAAACTTCATAATTATAAGAACACACATTTTATCAGACAATTAAATATGACTGCAAACTGTGGAAGATGACTGTTTCCAACATGAATAAGTATGAGAAATTGCCGCTCAAGTATATCGGTCTGGGTGGTTCGGTCGCAGCGCGTCAGCACGGCATGCACAAGGCCCCAGGTTCGAGTCCTGCCCCAGGTCAACTTTTCACTCATGTTTGTTTAGTATATTTAACTGTCTGATAAAATGCATGTTCTTATAATATTGTAAAATAAAGTAATCAGACGTAGTTTTTATGCTTTTAAAAAATATTTTAAATATATAATTTACGTTTTTAGAAAAATCTTTAAAAATAAATTAGTTTTTGAGGGAAGATGTACCTTCTAAAATGTATACATTAAGACTTATCGGCATTTAAAATTTCTTTCTAAACGTAAACAAAATTTTTGAAATAAATTAAATGTGATTCATTTATTTCTAAAAAAAAAAAAAACACGGTAAAGGACAGGCATTTCGTTCGCAGGAATACCTTTCACGTCATTTTCCTATAAATTAATGAAATCCAGTTGTTAAATTATTTTTGTTTTAGAAGTGAAGTTTCCATTTAAATTTGTTGTAACAGTACAATGTTTAATTGAATAAAATAATGTAAATCTAAGAAATTGCTAAGAAATTCCAAACATACACAGGACAACGCAAAAAAAAAAAAATAAATAAACATAAAATAAATAAATAGATAAATAAATAAAAATCAGATTTCAGAAGTTCTAAAAATTGTTCGTATATCTTAATTACAAGCTAAAGGAGGGTTTATTTCTATATTATTCTATATATAATAGTAATTTCAGCAAATATATTAAATTCCAATGCGATCTGTTTTAAACTTTAAGATAGTTTATAACACATGATAAAATAATTATAAAAAAGAATGGCGCGTCACATTTCGGGGAGGGGATGGGGAGGGGCGTAAACAAAATTAGGAAGTATAATAAGGCTATCTGTTTGAAACTTTACGATATTTTATAACACATAACATAAATTTTAAAAATAAAGCCGCGTCGAAAATTATAGGGAGGGGCGGAGCGCGTTTTGCCTACACAAGGGGGGGGGGACACTTTTCTAAATTTTAAAGATATCCGTCATGTCATATATCGTTACAAAGGGCTGTGACCACTTATTCATGTTATGCATCACAGGTGTCACCCCCACATTTTGCGCCCCCCTCGACACTACTCATGTGATATATTGTTCGAAAGGCCTGTGACCGCTTATTTATATTATGTATCTTCGGGGTCCATCCTCCCACTTTCACCCCCCCCCCCCCAAAGGGGGCACTTTTCTAAATTTTGCCGACACCTCTCATGTGATATATAGTTGGAAAGGTCTGTGAATAACGCTTAATCATATTATGCAGGGGGGGGGGGTATTTTCTAAATTTTTCACGTACCCCTCATGTGATACATCGTTGGAAAGGTCTGTGACCGCTTAATCCTATTATGCATCTCCGGTGTTCATCCCCCCACTTTGCCCTCCAAACGCGATTAACTTTCACCACCAGGGGGCGCTTTCCTATCTCTGTTTCTATGGGTCGGATCACGACGGGGTATGGCTCATTCGACTCGACATCGATAGAGCTTTCCGATTTTAGTTCGTTTTTTCACCACCAGGGGGCACTTTCCTATCTCTGGTTCTATGGGCTGGAAGCACCCATCCGGAGCGCCAAACCGTTAGGTTTATGGCTGTTCATGCTCTGGCGGGAAAATCCCCAAGAACCATCCAGCACAACCCAGCCACAGAAACAGACCCTAAACAACGGGCGATCATTTAAACAATTCAAATATACACAATCTTTTTCTCAAAAAGGCAAAGCATACATTACTTTACATCAAATAATCTTAAAAAAACTAAACCTGAAAAATAATAAGATGACTAACCTGAAAGCAAAACAAGAAATTACGACATTTGAAGTTACAATGCCGATAAAAACTAAAGTAAACTAACTAAAACTATTTAAATAAATTATAATAACAGTGGAAGATGCTGATGAATCACAACTACATAACATCTCTTTTCTAGTCCAATTAGTCCATAAAGCTTAAACAGTCAAATATTTCTTTCAATTAGATAGCATCACTTTTCAAGTCCAATTCGTCCAAGAAACTTAAACAGTCAAATATTTCTTTCATAGTCAAAATTTGTATCTAATAAACGAAAACATGCCATTCAGAATATTGTAGTTCTCTGCCAATTTTTTATTGTTGTTGACATCAAACAGAGTCTTCTGCATATTCTTACGCAAAGTTAAATGTCTAACGAAATGAAAATGATATTTCATGTAAGAACATCTACCAAATATGTAGTGCACGGCTGTTCCTCTAGAGCCCCAACCACATTTGTCAGACTGTCTTTTTCCAATCTTAAACAAAAATTCCGGGAAACTCCCACGACCTGTAAGATAGTAAATAAGTACCTGTTTATTGCAAATAAATTCCAAATCCACTTTGTTCAAAACTTCATATGTTTGACGACCTTTTTCAGATTCTGACCAGTAACACTGCCAATCTTTCAACATCTTTGAACGAAAATGGCGAGACACCATTGACAAAGGATAGTGAACCCGGAACTCTATATCATAGAAATCATCAACAATAACTGATTTTGCCAACATATCCGCACGTACGTTCCCCTCAAATCCCGTGTGGGCCTTAATCCATCCTATATGAAAAATCTTCTGAGGATAATCAAGAAATAGCTTAAATATCATGTATAATAATTCATTAGACGGAAAAAGGTAATCCAACGCCGAGACTGAGGAGAGACTTTCCGTGTATAAAATTGCAGTCTGAAAATCTGAGTTGACAAACCAAAGAACTGCATGATAAATTGCAGTCAACTCTGCCTGAAAAACTGAATTAAATTTATCTAATTTAATTCTGTAATTACGAATGGTTCTATGGGCTGGATCACGACGGGGTATAGGTCATTCGACTCGACATCTATAGCCTTAACGATTTCAGTGCCCGAGGTTCATATAGAACAGATTGCGCTACCTGGTGGTGGAAGATGGCACTTGAGCGTGCGTAGCACGACTGCTATACGGTGCCGAAGGCAGCGGGGACCCGTGTCGGAGACTCGTTTGGTTAGAGGTTTATACTATTCGATGTGCAAAGTAAGCGATTATCCGGTGCCGAAGGCAGCGGAGAACCAGGTCGGAGGTTCTTTCGGTTCGAGGTTTATCTTATTCGAGGTTTTACAAGATTCGAGGCCCGATGTAAATTAGGGGCCCGCTAGTGGGCGAAGCCAGCTAGTGCTAATAATAAAAGAGCGTGATATCCGTTTGATATCAAATGCTGCACTGACACGCTATGTACGTATTCCATTTTTATTCATTTCATGGATAAGTCAGTGATGTTTTTTAACGGAGGATAACAAGTATTATAAGAAGCCACATTTAGTATGTTGTTTTTAAGAGTGTAATTAGTTTAATTGAAAAATCTACTGGTATTTCTAGTTAACCCTTTAAACAATGACTGAAAGTAAAAAGTAATATTAAATTATTTCTCATGTTTAGATTATTTAAACTATGTTTAATCTATTTTTTTAAATAGATGATAAATAGATAATAATCAAAAGAAATGATATCTACAAAAATAACTTTTCTAAAGTAAAAAAAAGCCAAGCGTAAAAAAAAAAAAAAAAAAAAAAAAAAAAAAAAAAAAAGTTGTGGCTAAAAAATGGTGTGATATCAAATCTCCAAGCTATTATATTACTTATTTAACTTTTTTCCATTAAATAAGTTATCATATATATAAGTCGAGTGCCTACGTATATGTTAATAGAAATCGTTTTCTCCTGTACTAAATACATCCTAACGAGTTTCTGAAAATTCAATTATTTTCAAATTATGCATGATGGGCTTAGCGGCCATCTTTCCATATTTCTAAGCATCCAAATTTCCAAAGTAAAAGCGTAATATGTTTGCAATGTAATATGTTTATAACAATTTCGAACTTCAGATTTTAACTACGGACAGATAAATTAGATAAGACTGATACTTTGAGAAATTGATTTTTACGAGTTTGAAATTATTAATTACTCTAAAAAATAAATCATAAGATGAATTTTTAAGATAAGTCATCATTATCTTAAGCCACAATTTTCAGAGCATATAAGTCTATAAATGAAACGCTTAAAACATTTGCTTAAAAAGCAATTTTGACCTTCGGATTTTAACTACCGATTTGAGTGCTTAGAATATTGTGAATAATATGCAAAGATGGCCGCCAAGCCCATCATGCATAATTTGAAAAAAAAAATTGAATTTTCAGAAACTCGTTAGGATGTATTTAGTACAGGAGAAAACGATTTCTATTAACATATACGTAGGCACTCGACTTATATATATGATAACTTATTTAATGGAAAAAAATTAAATAAGTAATATAATAGCTTGGAAATTTGATATCACACCATTTTTTAGCCACAACTTTTTTTTTTTTTTTTTTTTTTTTTTTTTACTTTTGAAAAGTTATTTTTGTAGATATATGTTTCAGAGAACATCTTAAGTACATACCTGATCTATTTTCTATATACTCTTTTATTGCCGAGGAATCTAAAAAGCTTTTCCACCTGCTAAATTGAGGATCTATAGTAAAAAAATAATAAGAAGCACCTTGATCCTGAAGATTTTTACCAACGGGAAGATCTGAAACCACAGGAATCTATGAAAAACAGTAACAAAAATAAAAAAAATAAAATTACAATATCAAAATAAAAATGAAGAGAAAAGCATTAAAAATGAACTACCAATGTAAAGACTATATTTTAGCAACATAGTATCATGGTGTATTTCCAAAGGCGTAAGGCAAAATGCACAATTATTAGCTTTACATTGAAACTGTTTTCAGTGAAAAGCCAATCTTTGTACAATCGAGGTAAAAAATTATACCCACATACCAACTCTGGCACACCTCTTTGTATAGAAATATGAGTGATATTGATAGATTAGTAAAAAAGTCTACTTATTAATGATACAATTTCTTAGGGGTCGTTCTCACATAAGTATGGTACCAAACTTGAATTATTTTCCATTCTAACCCATCATATGACATCATGTTTGGATTGCCCAGTAAAATGTGTCTTAAGGTAACAAACAGCAAGTCAATAAATCAAGTAATTTAGGATTAATGGATATTTACATTTGAAACTCTTAATGTTAAAGTCATTTTTATACGTACGCCTACGTAAGCCTAAACGCGTGTGAGGGAGAATATGTATGCTTAGAGGCTTTATAAGCGTGCGAGGTAAAATCCGCATTTCATTCTCTGGCACATCTCGGTGAATTTCTGGCTGTTTTTTGACAGCAATCGGTTGAATTCAAATTCAAACAGTCAAAATGAGGCATCACCGATGTTTAGATAATGGAAAGAGTGGGCGAATCATGGGGAGATTAGAAGCAGACCAGTCTCAAGTTCAGATTTGTAGAGAGTTTGATGTAACGGCTAGGTCGTGGCCAACTTATGGAAACAGTTTCACAGTATCGGAACCATCGAGAGAAAGCCTGGCGAAGGTCGTCCAACAGCCACGACGGTCAATGAAAATCGTTATTTGTCAATTACAGAGAGGCGTAACAGGCATGCTACAGCTTCTCAGCTCTCTCGTGACCTCTATGTGGCCTGAGGAATCCGAGTTTCAAGTGTTACAATTTCCAGAAGGCTTCATGAGAGTGTCCTGTTGGCAAGACGATCTACTGTTTGCGTCCCTCTCACTTCTGCAAACAGGAGAGACCATTTAGCATGGTGCAAAGATCATACAGATTGGTGCAGGAATCAATGGACAACAGTCCTCTTCATTGATGAGTCTCGGTTCAGCCTAACAGCTGATTCTCTCTGTACTTTCATATGGAGAGAACCAGGAACGCGCTATCTTTCCCCCAATTTCTGAGAAATTGACCATTATGGCAGGAGGGTTTAATGGTGTGGTCAGACATCATGTTGGACGGTCTCACAGACTTCCATGTCTTTGAAAGAGGCACTGTGACTGCTGTGAGGTATAGAGATGAGATCGCGGAGCCCTATGTTTGTCTTTTCAGAGGTGCAGTTATCACTGATTTCATTTTAATGGAAGACAACGCACGGCCACACAGACCTCATCTGGTCGACGATTTTCTGGAAACTGGAGATATTCGCCGGATGGATTTGTCAGCCAGATCTCCAGACCTCAACCCTACAGAGCATGCTTGGAACGCTATGGGAAGGGCAATTGCAACACACAACACCCCTCCGAGCAACATCCAGTGCCTCAAAACAGCGTTGCTGAACGAGTGAGAGCATTTGCTACAGGAACTCATAAGCTTATTTCCAGTATGAAATCGCGGTGTGATTGATGGTCTGCTCATGATTGACTTTCCATCTTATGCTGAAGTTGAAGCCTTGCCAACATATAGGAGTGATAAATGCCAGAGTAAATGTCGTCCTGGTAGTTAAAATGGTAGAGCAATTGTGCTTTGTACTAAGGTTACGGGTCTGGACATTTTTCTCTCTGTTGTTTGTACGCTGAGTAGTAAGAAAAATCCACTTCCTTTGTTATATTAATTAATTTCAAGCAGAATTTCAGCATTGCTGAAAATTTAATTAGACATATACAGTCCCTGGCCAATTTATTAGGCGCAATTGTTTTTATTATAATTTATTAAATATCTGGAAAGATACATGAGGAATTATCCTGAAACTTCAGGAGTGTAAACAACATAATAAACGTCATATATTTCCGCGAAGATTTTTTCCCGAAACCCCATAAGGGCCGTCAACAAATTGAAGAAAAACGAATATCTTTTGGATAACCCTGTAAAAACTAATGTTGCAAAAAGCATTCAAACTGTAGATTAAGATTAAGTGGCTTATTGTAATAATGTGGGTTCATTTTTATGAAGATAGCATGTATAATCAAAGAGAAATTCACGTTTTTATAAAAACAGTCCCAAATTTTACCAAGTTTTTTGCTTATAATTTGCAGAGTTTTTAATATAAAAACAAGTTATTTTCAGAAAATATGACAAACAAAATTATACACAATACCCTGCAATCAGAATTAAAAAATAATAAAAATTATATGAAAAATGAGCAGATTTACTAAATAATGTTTCACTGCGCATGCGCGAATTCAATCAAAATATACTGTGCATAATATATTAGCTTAATGTATAGACCAACTTTTATGAAAGTCTCAAAAACATAGCTTGAAAATTCTGATAGTAGTCGTCGATAGAATAAGCTCGAAATTCGCTGTTCCCAAAAGGAAGCAAAAAGATAAGGGGTTGTATCCAAATATACAATGAGAGACACTTCATTGTTATTGTGCCAACTTTCATAAGCTAGTATATTTGGATACAGCCCCTTATCTTTTTGCTTCCTTTTGGGAACAGCGAATTTCGAGCTGATTCTATCGACGACTACTATCAGAATTTTCAAGCTATGTTTTTGAGACTTTCATAAAAGTTGGTCTATACATTAAGCTAATATATTATGCACAGTATATTTTGATTGAATTCGCGCATGCGCAGTGAAACAATATTTAGTAAATAATTTTTCTACAATTTTTATTATTTTTTAATTCTGATTGCAGGGTATTGTGTATAATTTTGTTTGTCATATTTTCTGAAAATAACTTGTTTTTATATTAAAAACTCTGCAAATTATAAGCAAAAAACTTGGTAAAATTTGGGACTGTTTTTATAAAAACGTGAATTTCTCTTTGATTATACATGCTATCTTCATACAAGATAACCCACATTATTACAATAAGCCACTTAATCATAATCTACAATTTGAATGCTTTTTGCAACATTAGTTTTTACAGGGTTATCCAAAAGATATTCGTTTTTCTTCAATTTGTTGACGGCCCCTTATGGGGTTTCGGGAAAAAATCTTCGCGGAAATATATGACGTTTATTATGTTGTTTACACTCCTGAAGTTTCAGGATAATTCCTCATGTATCTTTCCAGATATTTAATAAATTATAATAAAAACAACTGCGTCTAATAATTTGGCCAGGGACTGTATATTATACAATACTGGGATTTAGTTTGTCTCATGTTTGCCACTAAAGATGTGTGCGTATGATTGACTTTCCATCTGTTTCTGCAAAGTTGCTGCCTTGTCAACATATAGGAGTATAATATGTCAAACTGGATATCGTCATGTTAGATCATTGGTGCGTTATACAAAGGATCCGGTTTCGATTCCCTGCCTGAACATTTTCCCTCTGTTAACTGTATGCTGCATATCTAAGTGAAAATTCACATCCTTTGTTATATTTTAAACTGAATTTTAGTCTATAAGCAAATCTGAAACCAATTGTTTTAAGATTGCAAAAAATAAAAATATATAAAAAAAACAAAGAAAACACGAGAAGCAATTTTGTTGAAAGCGCATTCTCATGCGTCATTACCTGACTTTTTTATTGAATTTAAAAAAAGAGCAAGGGCATTTTTTCCCATCCTGTAATTTTAACAATTTGAATTTGCATCCTTTTATGCAATATCACAGTTCCATTGCAATGTAAATACAATATTATAGAATAGGCATTATGTCCTTTTCACATGTTTCACATGTAAAGCCAATATTTAACGAATGTTAGTATGTCTTTGGTCGTATTGACTATAAATACAATATTGAGACAAAATAAAGCCGATATTGGTTTGCTTTCAGGCTTCAATTCAATTCAGATTTTACTTACATTCCACTTTTGTAACTCTTCTCTTGGTCCAATACCCGACAGCATTAAGAGTTTGGGAGTATTTACTGTTCCAGCAGAGACAATCACTTCTTTCTTAGCTTTGACAGTTCGCAGTTCACCATTATGATAAAATTGGACTCCTTTAACTTTCTTATCTTTGATAGCAACCTGTAAAGACATAATTCAAATTTAATTTTAAAAATGAAAATCCATTAACTAAAATTTATGAGAAGCATTAACATTTGGATTCACTCACATATCTCTAATTAAAGTACAAATATGTCCGTCAGTAGCACGTAAGTAAGTTTTAATATTATAGATGTTACGACATGCAATATCGATTTCGCTTTGAACACATATATCTGCGCTCCTAAATGTCGCATTATTTAAATTTTTATCTCTATCAAATAAGATAAAAAAATGTCTTTTCGGATAAAGTTAGATTTAAAAGTGCAATATAATACGTGTATTATTCGATACATACTTAATTAATTTTGAAGAAATACTGGTTGGCAAAAATCGAATCATATTCTCCCTAATGATTCAACTTTGTTGGAAAGTTTAGATTAAAGCAACATTGCCCGAAAGTTACACTGAGATTTAGTCAATTTTTATTAATTACTTATATTTAATATATGTATAATTCTATGTATAAGTACTTATACTTATTAGTAAAATGTGAGTTTGATATTTTATTGACTGATGTATGAAAAATAATTAAAGGAATTTAATACGAATCTAATTCTTAAAATGTAGTCTTGACTTAATTGAAATTTATTTTATATTTTACACATCTGAAATAGAAAATTCCATCTTGCACTTGGAAATCGGTGTGTAATCGAAATAAATGTGTACGTACATATAACATTTCATGTATTACGTTGATTAAAAATGTAGAAATATGATTATTATTATTCAATATTTTGTATCCGATATGCAGTTGTGTTAAACATGGAAAACTCTTAACGCTCACGCAATTCTTATTTACGCTGGCTCGTAGGTATCTTTTGGTTTGAAAATTCTTTTAGATACTTAATTTAAGATAAGGGCATTTGAAGTAAAGTAGATTTTTTCGAAATATAGATCATTTCTCTGTTTTCTTCTAGTGTTTCTGTAGTCAATTTCTCAACTTTACATTGAATACATTGAACTTACGTATAGTCTAATTTCTACGCAATGCTGCAAAACAAGGATTATTTTCCGACCATCGAGGTGAAGCAACATGGAGCACATCATGTTCCCAGTCAGAGAAACACGCGCTTGAGTGATAACAGTGATAATAAAGGATCAGATAAATAAAAAAATCAACATCCGCTATCTATGAACTTTTATAGTAAATAAAAAAATTGAACATTATGTCCATTGATTTTGAAATCTGGAAATGAAAATGTGGTGTACTGTATCTTGTGGTTTGAAAAGTCAACGAAAGCGATATAAAAATTTATAAAGCATATACGAGGGTGTTCTGATAAGTTATGCTGAAAAACCTGACAAAGAGATGGAACAAAAGTATGACCAAATAACAGTGATGCTTGTAAAGTATGATCCTTTAGATGACATGCTGCCGAGTTTCAGACGCGTGATTTTTTTGGTTATTGCAGGGTGATAAACTAAAGTAAACAAGTTTTGACATTTTCTAAAAATAGAAAAAATTGGAGTTCGAAATGTCATAAAATTCTTTGTTAAAAAAGATTTAACCTCCACGAACATACAAAAAGAGTTACATTCCATCTTAAAGGATTCTTGTTCTTCATATTCGACGATAAAAAGGTGGGCTGCTGAATTTCAACATGGTAGGAAATCAATTCATGATGGTGAACTCTCAGGACACCCTAAAACCGTTACGACCGACGAAATCGTCTCAAAGCTTCACAATGCCGTTTTCAATCATCGCCGACTGAAGTTGCGGGAAATTGCTGACATTGCAATCATCTTGTCCACCACATTTTACATGATGTTTTGGGTACGAAAAAACTTTCTGCTCGATGCGTGCCGCGTTTCTTGAAAGTCGAACAAAAACCCCAAAGAATGAACATTTCTCAAGAGTCTTCTAAAAAGTATTGTGTTGTAAGTTGAAAAATAAAATGAAATATTGTCAAATATCTTGTATTTTCTTTGCCAGTCCGGGAACTTTTCGAACCATCTCGGACTGCGCTGCACTAAAGAATTTGCGCACAAGTGTGTGCTTTAAATGTATTAATCTGCATGGGGACTACATTGAAAAATAATATGAAATTATGTCAAAAATCTTGTGTTTTCATTGTCAGAGCGAGAACTTATCAAACCATCATCGTACTCACTTATGCGAGTTAAAGGCCTCAGACGTGTTTCAGCTGGGCAATTTTTGATTTATTACAAACTTTATATAACAAATATCAATTTAAGCCATCCACATCTACAATGTCAATGAGACAGACATCACTATTGTTCCAAATAAATCGTCTAGAGTTCTGAATTTTCGAGAAAGGAAGCAAGGGGGTCAAGTATCATTGTATGAGAGGGGCACACTTGTGAGCACTGTGATTATGTGCATCTCTCCTAACACAACCCACCGCCTGAAACCTCTAGATTTTCATGCATGACATTTTTAAGCTTTTATTATGAACCAGAAATTAAGTTGGCAACTCAGTCACCTAGGAGGTTAACTTTCAATTTACGAAATTCCAGAGCTACTGAAAACGACATTCTCGAGAGCAAGGGTTTATGAAAAGTACAATAAAAGGGTTTGAAAAAAACAGGCATCTATATATTGAACTGAATTGCGATTCCTGATTATCTATATGTTTCGTTACAATCCCTGGATCATCCTGATGTTCAAACCAATCGAATACATCCTGGTACTTTCTCCACGAGTTCATCAGCTCTTCTCACTTGAATTCAACTTCTGTAAGTCATGAAAGTAAACCATCAAATCCAAGCAAATTTATATATGTTCGGCATCCATATATATTGAAGATATCTCCAAGCTATTACCACCGAATGGCGAAAAAGCTGACCGAAACCGTTCCACTACCATACCATTAAAATCTGCTTTATCCCCATCGCAAGAGCTGAACCGATTCCAAGAAAAGAAGAGAAACGTCAGAATAAAAATGACAGAAAAAGGGGAAAACACAATTTTAATCTCATCAACCTACAAAAAAAACTCACGGAAGAACTTTCCAATAATAAAAGAAAACTACCAGGGAAAGAAACATTTCACTGACGATAAAAATAAAGCCAAAGAGATGAATGGGTTCAATGTGGGATTTGAGAAGAATGGGCGCATGGTGCCAGCAGTGGAAAAACCAGACGATCCCTAATATGACTGCTGCTCTAACTGGAAAGTCTTCCTTTAAAGAATGACTGTTAAAGAGAAAACACTTACCTTTTTTACGTAAATTTCCATTACTTTTATTTATGTTTTTAAATTAAAATGTGTAAAAAATTAGTTATTTTCGTGTTTTAAGATTGTAGATTAAGCTTAAACAACGTTGATGATTTTGTTTGGGACTAAGAAGTTACCAATTTTCAAATTACATCATTTCATATTGAAAAGTTTGCATACCTAATTAAATACCACATTTTTTTCATATTCTACTTTTCCTTGTGCTTTGAATGTTTATTAAAAAGTATATACATATGTAATAAAAGTACATTTATCTAAATTAATATTTTGAATAGTACTACATTTTACCCAACGTTTAGTCAGAATGTAAAATATAGATGTTTTTATAAAAGATTATTAGTTAAGTTATTCATGTTGCTATTTTCCAAATTCAACGTAATTTTCAATAGCTAACATCTTACTAAGAAATTTAAACACCACATACGAACAAACTGTTTTTTATAAAATGGGGTCACCAAAATTAATTCAGGAAAGCATTAAAATCATACGTTGAAAAAGAAACTAACGGTTACCTAAGGAGAAAAAGCCGATATGTCGAGGTCTCTACGTCATTCGTGACGTAATAAGCTACATCCGTGATCGCGGAGGGCGAATACAGGCATTGGATGAGTGATGACGTAAACAGCGCTGGAGAAAACAAATCGCTCCTATGTCGAATAAAAATTTAAATGCTGACTGCAGAAATACGCAATGTGGGAGAATCCTCACAATATTCTACTGACGTTCATCCATGCTACGCTTATTTAAATTTTGTTGATTATTAATGCCCTTTTCTCAATTCCTTTTTGTGGAAGTATAAACTCGTATTTGGGAGGAGAGAAAAGACCTTTGATCATTAAGAACTAAATGACGCATATGAATATCTTTTGCCTTAATCAACATAGCGAAACATTAGTCGTGTTTTCCAACCGCATGATACTTAATAGACCTATAATGACTTAATAGACCTCTAATAACTTAATAGACTTAAAAATGACTTAATAATTCAAAAGTTAAATGTCGGCAATATTAGATAAGATGGGTAATAACCTGTCAAACTGTTTGTTTGACAGACGTAGTAGTTGATAAACAAGATTCATATTATCCATAAAAGCCATGCACGCCCGTATGTGCCATGAAGTTTTAAGTGTTCAAAGGCGCAGACAAAGAATAATCCCTGACGATTTTGTTTTTCATGGGATTGTCACACATATGAGGCAAAGTGAAAGAGTTGAAAATTTAGAAGACCATGCAGGATTCAAACCTAGGTAAGTTAGTCTAGCTCTTTAAAAGAGAATTCAAGAAGAAATATGAATAATGAATTTCTTATAAAATCTAAATCGTTTAATTTTATTCCTACGAAATTAATCTGATGCTCACATCAGGAATTTTCTTTAGTGTAATAAAAATCGAACATACGATTCCAGCGCATGAATTAATTTCAAATATATTGTCAGCATTAAAAATGAGAAACATACCTTGGTAACCGTGGCTTTCAATAAAATATCTAAGTTTCGCCTGTGTTCTGCTGGTACTAAATATCCTTTAACAGAACTACATCTTTGACCATCTCTGATATTCATCTGATAATCATAAAACCCTGGATACAAAACACAAGTAATGTAAATTATTTTGTGTAATCTATAGATAATTATTTCTCAGAAACTTTAATAAGAATGTAATGAAAGAAAAGGAATTAAACATAAAATATGAAAATGAATATAAATAGTAAATATGTATATAATAAACATTTCTATGAGAATCTTGACTGTTGAGGGAATTAATGCTTGAATAAGATCTCATTTTGATGATTAAAAGTTTTATTTTAATATTTTACGAAGACATCTAATATTTAGAAGTCTATAGTTAATATTATTATAGGCGGTTCCTTCTATAAGGCACTTGGCACACGGCCGCACATATACTTCCTTAGACATTTTGCTAAAATTAAACGTAATATTTTATTAAAATATTCATTATCTAAATATAATAAAATACAATGTGATGATTCCGGTGCGAACCCATCCATCTTACCTGTCGGGATTAAGATGGAGGAATGTTAGGATTAATTTCGATTTGAGATTTGTATGAGAAATCTTATCTTCATAAATGTGAATTTATTCTACCTCAAATAACTTCTATACATCATATGTTTCTATAAAATATTCAAAACTAACAACATTTTCATGATTTGGGCAATTGACAAACCGTTTGAAAAATCAACGAGTGGATCGGGCCAGCAATTTCGCTACTCGATTAAGCTTCGTTTCTAAATGTACCTTTGGCGCCATATATCGGCATTCAAGACCCAGAAATTTTATTAAATAATTGAAGTCAAATATTTACAGCGATCTAGTAAATTACGTTTTATAAAATAAAATTTCCGGGTCGAAACATGATTGTTTGATCCGAAGATTATAGGACGTAAATTACGGTATTTAAGTTGTGTTATGATATAAGACACCCTTTTTCTCGGGAACTAAGGAACGTTGTATAAAATCCGTTGAACCTAAGACTAAGGGCTTCTACCCTACAACAGATATAAAAATAAATATTTCTTGATAGACGATCCTTCGATTAGTGCTGGGAAAATTTCGATTAGTGTGCAAATCACGAATGAGTGAAATAAAACAAAAAGCTGACCAGAAATATGGCAAATAGCGCAATAAACTAACAAAGGTCCTTATTATGCAGAGTTGAACAAACAAGCTCTTTTATTTCTTGATTGTCACTTATAAAATTAACCCACACATTAAAGATAATGCAAATTCATGTAATTTAGATAAAATGTATTTAAAATTTTCAAATCAAGCTGTAATATGTACTTTCTAACAATAATACATCATTATATATATATATATATATATATATACAGGGTGTTTAAAAAATGACCGGTATATTTGAAAAATCAATAAAAACTAAACGGGCAGCGATAGAAATACACCGTTTGCTTCACATGCAGAAGATATGTACTGCTTCAGTTGTTCAATTGTTTCTGGATTGTGGCGGTACACCTGATGTTTCAAGTGTCCCCACAGAAAGAAGTCACAGGTTTACAAAGGTTTCTGGTAATTTCGTTCAGAGACTACGCCATATTATTGCTGCGCATGGTGGATATGTGGAAAATATCGTGATTTAGATTTTTCCAGACTGCAGCGCCATCTGTTGTTAAAAATTGTAACTAATTTCGAAAGTTTGTCTGCCTGAAAATGTACTGTTGTCCCAAGCATATTGCAAAAAACGGTGTATTTCTATCGGTGCCCGTTTAGTTTTTATTGATTTTTCAAATATACCGGTCATTTTTTAAACACCCTGTATATATATATATATATATATATATATATATATATATATATATAAGGAAGTGTGCTTTTGATTGTGATGAAGTTATTGATGATTTTGAAAGTAAAGTTCTATCTTATATTTTTCCATTGAATGTATTTCAATTAATGCGTTTGGATTAGTGATGTAATATTGTGGGAGCAATTAACTGCACTTATCGAGGGAAATTTGCAAAATAAAATCTATTTAAAATGTTTTCTCGTATTTTGTATTGCATTTTTCTCCCCCAAAATATTAAAATTTAGGATGTCCGTGTTATATGAGAGTGCTGCATACACTGAAAAATACGCTAATGTAGATTTGGATTTTAAGCAGGTAAAATAATTTAATACTTCAGTTAAATATCTATTAATAATAGTAGTTTTACTTCAAAAATTGTTATATATATATATATAATGTGCTTTTTGTGAAAAATACCAAATTCCATATTATTACTCTATACTGCGATATGTCGGTATTCAATAAAGTATAACAAAAGTCAGTATGGAAGAAAAAAATATACTGTGTGACATTGAAATGGTAATGAAAAGTAACTTTTCAGTCATTT
Source organism: Maratus michaelseni (assembly GCA_963931845.1). Taxonomy (NCBI): domain Eukaryota; kingdom Metazoa; phylum Arthropoda; class Arachnida; order Araneae; family Salticidae; genus Maratus; species Maratus michaelseni. Next base: position 185,641,852 of record OZ007596.1, read on the forward strand.
TTTATCCATTATATGCATTAAATTGCTAAAAATAGTTTTTCATAATTCGTCTTGTTTCATCAAATCTAATACAAGCTTATATAATATTTGCTATATTAGTAAGATTTAATAAACGAGCATGTTTCTAATAACTAGTAAAAAACAATTGTATTTTAATGAGTGTGGCAGTGAAAACATCACTGCATGGCGGCAAAATACCAAACTTTATTTTTTTTTAACTCTGAAAATCAAAAATACCTTCATTAGTAACTTCATCAATAACTTCATGACAATCATCAAGATGTTTTCACAGTGTGATTAATGTTGTTGTCTAGCAGTTTTCGACAATCTAATATGTAAAATAAATGGTAATCAAATTCTCCTGATAATTATCCTCTTTAATAAAAAGCTATGTGTAGCTGACGACTTGGTTTTCGGCTAATTGTTGCCACAGATTAATCACGGAAAATGAAACATTTAAAGTTACTGAAAAAATTAAAAGCTCGAAAAGTATTTGTCTGAAAATTGTTAGACAAACTGCGTTAGAAAAGTAAAAAATTGTATTTTTCTTGATATAAATTTCAAATCTAATGATTGTGGCGTTTTTCAATTATTGAATTTCAAAAATTACCAAATTTTACAATGTAGTATCATAGCGAAATCTTCACGCATAAAAAGATAGTGATAACGGCATTGTGTCCTGACGTATATATATTGACTATAGCACGAGTCACAAATTATAGTAGCTTTATTATTCCGTTAAAATAAAAAAGTGAATTATGATGTCACGAGTGCATGATTTTTATTTAATTCTCGACGAGTAGCATATTTTTGTCTACCTCAGTGAGGCATATCGATTTCATTATATTTGAAGTTTTGTAAATTGTAACTTCATTCAAATCCAGTTTGAATCCAACGGAAATGATTTTTCCCCATAGAAATCATAATGTAAACCCCATAGACACCATAATTTAACACAATTATTCATTTTTTTAATGCTGACCTATTCCATAATAAAGTCTACAGAGAATTGGCCTAATTTGTCCTTAACAGTCCAAATTTTGTCTGACACATTAAAAATGCAATAACGCAATAGCGTTCGTATAGTTTTCAGAAATGCAGAAAGTCATTCCAAGTAAATATCCATAGGGTTTTAAAATACAAGGTCAAATTCAAAGTCAATATTTCACTTGATTAAAGGTGAGTTAAGAGAAATTGACCAGCGTAGCGGGCGTAGCTTGCTAGTGAAAATATGTAAAGCTTGCATTGAAAATATGTATTCTTCTACTTATGTAGAATAATGGTTCTAATATGTAAAATTCATCAATTCATTTTACATATTAAAAGCCATTGAACATTAATAATTAAAAGTTAGACAAAAGTGGATTCTATCGGTACGCCTAACAAATCTAGATCCAACAGAATGGCGTAAATGAGTCTGACTTTACTAGAAGCCGGAAGCCCTGAGAAACGTAACTCAATAGTTAGGATAAAGTCAAAAAAAATTTTAAATGAAAATTATTTTATTTTTCTAATGAATGTATTTCTTTCGCCACGTTTCACGTACAGTACATCTCATCAAGTACCGAATTCTTATTTCACTTATTTCATCTTTCTATTTATTGTAATTAATGAATTACTGAATTTGATAATGCGGGTGTTCCTTTTTGAGACACCGTGTATATTAATAGTACTTTTAATGTACAAATTTACATCTTAATTTTTACATTAGAAAAGTAATAATGATTAATTAATATAAACATGAACATTTGCTGATAATCAATTACTGGCAAAACCGACTTTTTCAAGTAATATTGGTAATGATTTAAATTGTAAAGAACATAAACGAAATATTTTCTAATTCAAATCATAATATAATAATTCGTATTTAGAAACATTTTTAAAAAATCTGTTAATAATTATACATAAGTAAAAATTTTAAATATATTTCGCTAAGTAGTCAAATACTACTCAATTCTTTTATATTCGTATAAATTAGTAATAAATTCATATAAATCAGTATTAGTAAGTATTATTCTATACCAAGTAACATAAGATTATTTTAATGCCAAACATTTCCATATCTAACAATTTTCATTTTCCTTCTTTTTATTTGCGGCATTAAATAATTTTGAACTTACGAAATAATGGTATACTTTTGTTTAGTTTTGCAATACCGCCACTGTCATCTCTATCGAAAGTGGGGTCAGGCCCTGCAAAAGTAATATAATTTTGCGGGGCCCTTCTCGTCCAAACTAGTTAATACCCCCAACACGCTCTTTCTAGAACATAATCATTTTTTGAAAATCCTCGCATGACGTGTCTATGCGTGTGGGCAAGAACAAAGATAAAGTATAAGAAAAGAAAACATTGATTAAGAAATCAAGCAGGGCGGTCGCTCTGCCAAGCCAAGCTTTTAAAATAAAACGCCACACAAACAACGCCAAGAACTAGAATAAAGACCGCTAATGCTTACTTACAGAAAGCAACTTCGCAATGTTAAATCGACAAAACATGCCAGATTAAAATATCAGATATCAAATAAACCAATCGTCGCAGAAGAAAAAAACGAAAACTAGAAGAATCTCTTCAATTTAAGACCAAACTCATCTTCATAAGTGATTTATAAACAGAGATATAGCTTTTTAAAAAACACGTCGAGTTACTTAAAATGATCACTTTTTTCTTCGTCAAACTTTTTTTTTAACACCTACAGGCCTTAATATTAGGCAGAATAAAAAAAGGATTGCATTTTTGAACAAGTAATTACGTAATCTATGTGCTTTTATAAAATTCAGTGTGAAAAATAATTATTTTCTATCCTTAATTAGCAAAAAACTGTTAATTAACTTGGCGATTAAAAAATTATGCCAAAACAGATATAAAACCCGCCAACGACCATGTACTATCTGTATTATAATAGCACAAATCAGTTACAGGTTATAATCACATCAAATTTCATCTGCAAGTCAGCCATTATCTTCTGAAAATATATAACACACATTTTATCAGACAATTAAATATGACTGCAAAATGTGGCAGATGACTGTTTCCAACATGAATAAGTACGAGAAATTGCCGCTCAAGTATATCGGTCTGGGTGGTTCGGTCGCAGCGCGTCAGCACGGCATGCACAAGGTCCCAGGTTCGAGTCCTGCCCCAGGTCAACTTTTCACTCATGTTTGTTTAGTATATTTAACTGTCTGATAAAATGCATGTTCTTATAATATTGTAAAATAAAGTAATCAGACGTAGTTTTTATGCTTTTAAAAAATATTTTAAATATATAATTTACGTTTTTAGAAAAATCTATAAAAATAAATTAGTTTTTGAGGGAAGATGTACCTTCTAAAATGTATACATTAAGACTTATCAGCATTTAAAATTTCTTTCTAAACGTAAACAAAATTTTTGAAATGAATTAAATGTGATTCATTTATTTCTAAAAAAAAAACACGGTAAAGGACAGGCATTTCGTTCGCAGGAATACCTTTCACGTCATTTTCCTATAAATTAATGAAATCCAGTTGTTAAATTATTTTTGTTTTAGAAGTGAAGTTTCCATTTAAATTTATTGTAACAGTACAATGTTTAATTGAATAAAATAATGCAAATCTAAGAAATTGCTAAGAAATTCCAAACATGCACAGGGCAACGAGAAAAATAAATAAATAAACAAAATATAAATAAATAGATAAATAAATAAATAAAAATCAGCTTTCAGAAACGAAATTCTAAAAATTGTTCGTATATCTTAATTACAAGCTAAAGGAGGGTTTACTTCAATATTATTCTATATATAATCGTAATTTCAGCACATATATTAAATTCCAATGCGATCTGATTTAAACTTTAAGATAGTTTATAACACATGATAAAAAAATTATAAAAAAGAATGGCGCGTCACATTTCGGGGAGGGGATGGAGAGGGGCGTGAACAAAATTAGGAAGTATAATAAGGCTATCTGTTTGAAACTTTACGATATTTTATAACACATAACATAAATTAAAAAAATAAAGCCGAGTCAAAAATTATAGGGAGGGACGAAGCGTGTTTTGCCTACACAAGGGGGGGGGACACTTTTCTAAATTTTAACGATATCCGTCATGTCACATATCGTTACAAAGGGCTGTGACCACTTATTCATGTTATGCATCACAGGTGTCACCCCCACATTTTGCTCACCCCCCCCCCCGACACTACTCATGTGATATATCGTTGAAAAGGTCTGTGAACGCTTAATCATATTATGCAGGAAGGGGGTATTTTCTAAATTTTACACATACCCCTCATGTGATACATCGTTGGAAAGGTCTGTGACCGTTTAATCCTATTATGCATCTCCGGCGTTCATCCCCCCACTTTGCCCCCAAACGCGATTAGCTTTCACCACCAGGGGGCGCTTTCCTATCTCTGTTTCTATGGGTCGGATCACGACGGGGTATGGATCATTCGACTCGGCATCGATAGAGCTTTCTGATTTTAGTTCGTTTTTTCAGCACCAGGGGGCACTTTCCTATCACTGGTTCTATGGGCTGGATCACGACGGGGTATAGCTCATTCGACTCGATATCTATAGCCTTAACGATTTCAGTGCCCGAGGATCATATAGAACAGATTGCGCTACCTGGTGGTGGAAGATGGAACGAGCGTGCGCAGCATGACTGCTATACGGTGCCGAAGAAAGTGGGGACCCGTGTCGGATGTTCGTTTGGTTAGAGGTTTATACTATTCGATGTGCAAATTAAGGGATTATCCGTTGCCGAAGACAGCGGGGAACCTGGTCGGAGGTTCGTTCGGTTCGAGGTTTATCTTATTCGAGGTTTTACAAGATTCGAGACCCCGATGTAAATTAGGGGCCCGCTAGCGGGTGAAACCACTAATGCTAATAATAAAAGAGCGTGATATCAGGTTTGATATCAAATGCAGCACTGACACGCTATGTACGTATTCCATTTTTATTCATTTCATGGATAAGTCAGTGATATTTAATAACGGAGGATAACAAGTATTATAACAAGCCACATTTAGTATGTTGTTTTTAAGAGTGTAATTAGTTTAATTGAAAAATCTACTGGTATTTCTAGTTAACCCTTTAAACAATGACTGAAAGTAAAATGTAATTTAAATTATTTCTCATGCTTAGATTATTTAAATTATGTTTAATCTATTTAAAAAAAAGAAATGATATCTACAAAAACAACTTTTCAAAAGTAAGAAAAGCCAAGCGTAAAAAAAAAAAAAAAAGTTGTGGCTAAAAAATGGTGTGATATCAAATTTCCAAGCTATTGTATCACTTACTTAACTTTTTTCCATTAAATAAGTTATCATATATATAAGTCGAGTGCCTACGTATATGTTATTAGAGATCGTTTTCTCCTGTACTAAATACATCCTAACGAGTTTCTGAAAATGCAATTTTTTTCAAATTATGCATGATGGGCTTGGCGGCCATCTTTCCATATTTCTAAGCATCCAAATTTCTAAAGTAAAATCGTAATATGTTTGCACTGTAATATGTTTATAACAATTCGAATTTCAGATTTTAACTACGGACAGATAAATTAGATAAGACTGATATTTTGATAAATTGATTTTTACTAGTTTGAAATTATTAATTACTCTAAAAAATAAATCATAAGATGAATCTTTAAGATAAGTCATCATTATCTTAAGACACAATTTTTAGAGCATACAAGTCTATAAATGAAACGCTTAAAACATTTGCTTAAATAACAATTTTGAACTTCGGATTTTAACTACGGATTTGAGTGCTTAGAATTTTGTGAATAATATGCAAAGATGCCAAGCCCATCATGCATAATTTGAAAAAAATTGCATTTTCAGAAACTCGTTAGGATGTATTTAGTACAGGAGAAAGCGATTTCTCATAACATATACGTAGGCACTCGACTTATACAGGGTGATTCATAAAAGATGGGCAGAACTTTAAGGGGTTATAGTACACTTAAAGACAAATAATATTAAATAGGAGACTAAGGGTCCCAGACGTATTCCCAAGGAGATAGGGGGCATTAAAGTTTAGGGTCCGAAATTTCAAATGATTATAAAACATGGAAAAATTGGTCGATTCGTTTGCGGTTTTTGCAAAAAATTTTCTTTATGCCAGTATTTTCTTGAAATAAAATTTTAAAGTTCAATTTCAAAAAATGCCGATAGGGGGCGCTTTAGACTTTGGAGTAACAAACAACTATTTTTTAACGTTATTTTTTGTATTTCTTTAAATGATTTCGAAAGCTTAGACTTAAACTTAAATTTTGATCTAAAAATCTGAGTCCTAACGAGTAGTTAAGTAGCGTAAACTGAAATTTGAAATTTGAAACCCTTCTCCCCCCAGAACAAAAATCAGTTATTCCCGATCTTTGTGTCGTAGATTAGGCTCTAACTACTGCCGCGTTTTGCTAAAATTATTCTTTATGTCAGTATTTTCTTGAAAATAAATTTTAAAGAAAATTTTCAAAAAATTCCGATAGAGGGCGCTTTAGACTTTGGAGTAACGAACAACTATTTTATACCGTTATTTTTTGTGTCTCATTAAATGCTTTCTAAAGCTTAGACTTAAATTTTCAGCCCAAAATCTGAATCGTTAGACGTGGTTAAGTTTCTGGGGAGAGGGGTTTGAAATTTCTACTCCTGAGCACAGTTCAGTTTACCATGTCCACACATTGTGTGCTGTGATACGAGGTAAAAAGACACAAATTAGGATTATGTTACCAAAGCATATTTATTAACATGTAATCACAATAAATGTTCAAAATTGTGACCACCAGAGGTTATGCACGCAGAACAACGGCGACGAATGGAACGGCGAACATTCGCGAAAACATCAGGCTTTTCGAGCACTTCCCCTACAGCGGCGGAAAGTCTGGCGACCAGTTCCTCGGGGGATTCAATGGGTGTCTCATACATAAGAGCCTTCAATCGTCCCCAAAAAAAGAAATCGAGGGGTGAAAGATCTGGCGAGCGAGCAGGCCAAGCAACAGGACCACCTCGACCAATCCATCTGTTCGGAAATGTGATGTCCAAATAGTTGCGGACGTCTCGTACGTAATGGGCTGGCGCTCCATCGTGCTGGAACCACATGACCCGCCGGATGCGTGGAGGAACAACGTTTAACAGGTCTGGCAGCACATGTTGCAGAAATGTGAGGTATGTTTTACCGTTGAGGCGTTCAGGAAGAAGGTACGGTCCGATTAGGTGGTCTCCGAGGATTCCTGCCCAAACATTGATGGAAAAGCGTCTCTGATGAGCATGTGGATACGTAGCATGTGGATTGACATCCGCCCATACATGTGCATTGTGTGTGTTAAATGTACCTTCACGTGTGAAGGTACATTCATCGGTGAAAAGCACAGTTCGTCCAAAATGTGGATTTAGCGCGTTCTGCTGCAGAAACCAGCGGGCGAATTCAATACGATTTGGATAATCCCCTGGAGACAGTTTCTGGACTCGTTGCACATGAAACGGGAGCAAATGTTCATCCTTCAGTACCCTCCAAGTCGTGGACTGTGAGGTATCCACCTGGCTAGCCACTGTTCGTGTACTTGTACTTGGCTGCGCCGCTACTACATCCAGAATGGCTTCTGCAACAACTACTGATTCGTCCTTTTTTGCACGACCTGCATTCGACCGGGAAGCGAGAAATGATCCCGTCTCACACAACTGTCTGTGCAAGCGCTCGAAAGTTTTGCGGTTAGGCAACCGCCTGTTAGGAAATCGCTCTCCGTACATTCGTTGTGCCTCTGCACCATTTCCATCTGCCGCTCCGTAAATTAAATGCATCTCAGCCTTTTCCTTATTCGTGAAGGGCACCATCTTCCGATTCATTACTACAGCGACTTACACTTGACTCACCGTTCAGTGGTTTTTATGCCTGAATCGTGTCGAAATTTTGCATACGTGTTCTTCTTCTTCCCCATTTGACATTTGCATACTTTCTGTTTCCTTCTTCACCCGGTGACTAGCGTCAGGAATGGAGCTTTAACGTTTGCATGAGCGACGTTTCCAACTGTGCCAGTGCCTTTATGAGTGAATTCCGACTATGCAGTCCTTGACAAAAGTTGTATTTTTGCCTCGTATCACAGCACAGAATCGTTGGGCATGGTTAAGTAGTGCAAACTGAACTATGTTCAGAAGTTGAAATTTGAACCCCCTCCCCTCGCTACTGAACCACGCTCAGCGATTCAGATTTTGAGCTGAAAATTTAAGTTTAAGTCTAAGCTTTAGAAAGCATTTAATGAGACACAAAAAATAACGGTATAAAATAGTTGTTCGTTACTCCAAAGTCTAAAGCGTCCTCTATCGGAATTTTTTGAAAATTTTCTTTAAAATTTATTTTCAAGAAAATACTGACATAAAGAATAATTTTAGCAAAACGCGGCAGTAGTTAGAGCCTAATCTACGACACAAAGATCGGGAATAACTGATTTTTGTTCTGGGGGGAGAAGGGTTTCAAATTTCAAATTTCAGTTTACGCTACTTAACTACTCGTTAGGACTCAGATTTTTAGATCAAAATTTAAGTTTAAGTCTAAGCTTTCGAAATCATTTAAAGAAATACAAAAAATAACGTTAAAAAATAGTTGTTTGTTACTCCAAAGTCTAAAGCGCCCCCTATCGGCATTTTTTGAAATTGAACTTTAAAATTTTATTTCAAGAAAATACTGGCATAAAGAAAATTTTTTGCAAAAACCGCAAACGAATCGACCAATTTTTCCATGTTTTATAATCATTTGAAATTTCGGACCCTAAACTTTAATGCCCCCTATCTCCTTGGGAATACGTCTGGGACCCTTAGTCTCCTATTTAATATTATTTGTCTTTAAGTGTACTATAACCCCTTAAAGTTCTGCCCATCTTTTATGAATCACCCTGTATATATGATAACTTATTTAATGGAAAAAAGTTAAATAAGTGATACAATAGCTTGGAAATTTGATATCACACCATTTTTTAGAAAAAACTTTTTTTTTTTACGCTTGGCTTTTTTTACTTTTGAAAAGTTGTTTTTGTAGATAAAATTTACAGTTAAAAACAGTTGAATCATTCATTTTGAAAAGGGGTCATCTCTAGTTTTTGAAATTTTATAGGAGAAACAAAAAACTGGTTATAAGGCAATTTTTACAGTGGAGTATCTTGGAATTGATCGGGATTTTTCTTTGGAAGAGCAGGGTTATTCGTTAAATGTGGGATGAGTAGTGGTGAGGCATTTCCTGAATGTCTCATTTTATTCAGCCGTCTTTCGGATATATAACAATTTCGAAATAAACGCTGGATGTACAGGTACACATTTGACTAAAAAGCATTAGAAGATTGAGATGTGACCCATTTTCATATGTATTCGACGAACGGATGTTTACTGAATAGGAATCCATGAAAAACATATTTTAAGAAAAAAACGGAGTTGACCCCTTTTTAAAATGACCAAATCAGTTACAACAAAAAAACTTATTGGTAATATATCTATTGAAATATCTAATTACTTCGACTTTAATTGTCTCAATCTACTATTTTATTGATAAAAACGTATCTCTTTACATAAATAAACATATTTCAATACATATACGAATTTTACTGTTAAATAAATAACTTACAACCAAACGAATACTAAATATTTACATATTTTTTTTATTGTATAAAATATTTCTCTTTCATCTGGCTCCGATCCTATTGCCAACCGCAAAAGACGGCTCTATTTGCGACTATGAAGAAACTCATTAACAGTTTAGTTGCGTTATTATTACTCATTTGCTTAGAAATGCAGATTATTAACATTTCATTCATTCAAACAACTCATTAACATTTTAGTTACATTATTGTTACCTGTTTGCTTAGCACCATTTGGATCCACAAACTCATACCCTAGTTCTCTTGCAGCTTCGTTGAAACTCTCTTTTAATTTTAAGTGAGAACGCGGCTTTTCAACAGTTATCGGCCCTCCAAAGTGATGGTAACCTAAAAATTAAATTTATTACATTGAAAAATAATTTAGATTAAATATCAGAATTTTTTATTGATAAAAATATTTTAGCTTTTGAAGGAACTAAAAGAGTCAAACATTTATTCAGACTATATATATTTAAATAAATACAGAGAAAAAGTACCAAGAAGAGTGTTAGTGCACATCTAGAGGAACAAGAATTGCAATGGAATATGGTGTCGCAAATTCCTTATTTAATCAAAAATACAGGTTGTTCACACCCTAAACGAACTCGGGTTTAATAACTTTGAGAAATATAAAGATATTGCAATAACAATTTTTAAATACTTACTTTGTTTTGTGTGAAATGTGATAACATCACGAAAAGTGCTAGAAAAACAGAATGAATCCTAGAAAAACTAAAGCAATCAATTATACCGCATGAACTGGTAACTGCAGTCTAAAATGTGGAGCGTTGAGTCTATGCTGCTGGAGTGTATAATGGAAACATCTAGCACTTTTCCTGTTGTTATCACATTTAGCTCAAGTGAAAAACAAGTCTATTAAAAGTTACATTACAATATACTCATTCAATATACATTAAAAAGTTATTAACGGAAACCAGAGATTGGCTAAAAAAGTACACCCTGTATTTTTGACTGAATAAGTGCTTTGTGGCATCGTGTTGCATTGAACATTTCGTTCCTTTTGATGTCGACTAACAATCCTTTGAGTCTGTCGATATAATATGCTCTATATCGCAGAAATACAATCGTTAAACTGTCGAATATAGTGGAAATATATATATTTTTATTATAAGCAGTGTTTAATATAAGCAGTGAAGTTTCTCCAATTATGGGTAATAAATCACCCATACATTTTTTAATTGTATTAGAGTTAAATTTTTGTCCAATTGGCATGTTATCAAAGTATTCGCCTTCTTTTTGGTAACTTTTTATTCCCAATATAGCACATATGGGCATGTGAGTGAAAGCGAACTGATTCGTGGATTTCAGAATGTCTTCATACACGCAAGTACTGATAAATATCCGCAATCGGGTCAAACTGGCATATTCCAGTGAGTGTATGGTTTGGCAAATTACTCAATTGTTGTAACACAGTTTTAACCAAATTGTTGCCAGCATCATTATGATGTCAGCGTTTGTGCTCTATAATATAGATGATGTCTTTTTACAAATATCTAGCGAAATTTATCGTTTAATAAAAGTTTTTTTCCTATTTGATAAAAAAAAAAGCTTTTCCTTTTTATCGACCTAAAATTTAGATTTTTTGACAACATTCAGACATTTTAGCTACACTGGGAATGAATTTGGCTAAAATTTTAAAACTAATAACTGTTACATTATCACGTTAATTGCAATTTAAGTTTTCATATTTTTTCAAATTTACATACGCTAATGTCAGGACATGTGGAATCAAAAATGAGAGAAAATTACGTGATTTTTTTTTCTCGATTGTCAACAAATGTTTGGTATGATGGATAAAAATGCACATATTCTACTACATATAACATAATTTCACGTCAGTAGCCTTTTGTTTTTTTTTTCAGACTGTGAGCTGGTATTTGAAAATATTTCTACTTGACGACGAAATTTTACAGGTATATAAACTAAATACGTATTAAGCATTTACACCGGTCAAATTACGTAATGTTAATAGAAAAATATTTGTTTCTATTACTGCTGTATATTTTCATAAAATGCAGCGAAAGAGTTTTGTGAAAACTTAAAAATTGAAAAGAAATCCTTCTAATTTTCACATTATAGTAAAAATTTTATGACATAAGGGAAAAGGACTCTGCGATTTATTGCGTGAAAAAAAACTTTTTATGTATTCAGTTCATAGCTTTTTTTTTTTTTTTTTTGTGCTATTCAAAGCAGCTAGAAAAAACTGAAAACAATATAATTATGTATGGTCTGTATTTTATGGCAATAAATGTGTGATTATTGTCTAAAAGAAAATCACTTTAAACCAAAAAATTTTTCTTATTGTCACAGATTCACACATTTCTGTACACTGTAAAAAATGGCCAATATTTCTTATTTTATGAAAATATACTATAACCACAAACGAAAATATAATATAATCGTCTGAGTTATCCGAAATTCCGAAAAGCGTGTCCCATTGTCTTTTGAAACACCAGAAACCAATACATTACCAAAATTTAAAGAATTATTTATAAAAGCAAAGTATTTTTTGCTGCCCGTATTTTTGAGAAGCGTTTCCGAATAGCTTTTATAGTGCATTAATAAGTTTCCTCAGACTGGAATACCTGGTTTTCGAATGTCATCCATTCTCACGTAAACGTTTTCAGCTACATATGTTAATCTATACATGAAAGAGTAAAGAACTAATCTTAATTTTAAAGTCAATGTTAACGCTGTTAATTTTGCATATTTGTCTGTTAAACACATTTGTTGAAAATGAAAATGTTTACTTGAGAATAGATAACATCGGAAAAAACTATATTCTGGTTTTAGAAAACTGATTAATACACTTTAAAAGCTACTCGTAAATGTTTCCGAAAATTAAGGGCAGGAAGAGAAATTTTTTTCTATAAATGATTCTTTAAATCTCGAAATTCCATTGATGTTTGAGGTTTCTAAAGATAAAAAAACACTTTTTCAGAATCCTGGTAACCAAAGATAAGTTTATATTATAAATTTATTCATGATTATATTATATTTTTGTAGATTAAGAAATATTCGTCATTTTTTACAGTGTATTGTTAAAATTAGGAATCAAGGAGAAAAAAAAAAGATGACAGTCCAGTTTGTTTAAAATTTAAGGATACAGTGCTATCTGATAGATTGAATACTATCGTTTAGTAACCATGAATAGCGGAAAAAATTATGGCGATCTTTTGAAAATAGATGGATCATTTGAATATAGGACATCCACGCTTATAAAGCAAAATAATTCAGAATAACTATTTTGTGACTATCATCAGTTTTCCTTGACTATTCATCTATTTAAAAATTAGACATTTCATATACTTTCCATTATTTAACGTGTGAAAGTCCCTATTAGCTTCAAGTTTCAAAAAGTAAGGGAATACATCTCCATAACTCCAGCCTTTAGCTCCTTGCGCGGCCCAGTCATTGTAATTCTTACGATTACCTCTGGCGTAACACATGTTGTTGAGGCTACCTGAACCACCAAGCATTTTCCCTGATAACCACCGTAGTTTCTATAAAAGAAAACAGATAAATAAAAGGAAAAATTAAAACAATAATCCATCTCATAAATAAGATTTCCTCCACTGGCTTTAAAACCATTTCCGGACAAACGTCATGTACACGTGACATATATGATGCATGCTGTCTTTATTGTTAGTACCGTTATTTCCAAATAGTAATCTTCACCTTAATTTATGTAAAAAGAATCTGAGATTAAAAATTGCGATTACTAGTTGTACGATATTAAGTATTGCTCTTAACGCTAGATGGCAGCACCAAAGAAAAGTTAAAATGACAATGCTGCGAATTTCAGGTTATTACGTCAGAAATTAAATAAAGGACATTCTATAAACTTTAAAATATTTCCAGAACTTTAATTATTCTTATGTTTAAAAAATTCTGTCATTATTTTTCTGTAATATTATTAATTTTCTTTCATTCTTTTTTTGTTAGATTTTGTGAAGTCTCCGAGCCATGTTTTTTATGCGGAGCAGTCACGTAGAAATTATTCTGTTTTGATTCTGAACGTAAAATTCTGTTCTGTTTTTTAAGTCTGAATTTTGAGTGATGTAAAAATTCTAATTCTAATTCAAAGTCTCATTATACCTTATTAAATGTGTGTAAAATATTCAATTCTCAATTAATGATTATAAACTGACTCAATTATTCAATTTCAAGAAACACAATTCTTCATAAAGAAATTCTACTGGTTTTTAAAGGAAAATCTTGTGTTACGAGCGCGGAACAAAAATTTCTGTTTTGATCAGTGAAATATTAAAATCATAAAATATCATCTAGGTGATTCTCCATAAATTCAATGATTAGTCATCATTCATCATCCACTATGTGATTCATCATTATATTCTATTCAATCGGTGTAAATTGAAATTCAGCGATGGAATCGGTACCTCGACACAAATCCAAAGGTACGTAGATTCTCTTTATTTATTTATTCAGTAATAAAATCGCAATAAATTCTTAATCTTTAATTCCAAAACTCTACACTAGTATTCCGAAATAGTGGTACACAGAAATTTAAAGGTTGTACACGAGACGTTCCTTCTCGAAAGTGTTAAATATAATGTTATGATATCATCTAAAAATAATACAGTAAAAGTAAAAAATACGCCGTTAAATAACATTTCTTAAAAATACGTTAAAAAAATATTTTTCTAGCTTATAATAAAAATTGAGTTTTTATGCTTCAGTTTTGAAAAACACACGTGCGTAATGTTTCTGCTTACATACTTCGCTATTATCTATCGGCACTATTATATATCTTCCCTATTATATATCTTCTCGAATATATAATTTTGCTGTTACGAATGCGTAGTAATTTATATGTCGTTGCGCTTAAGATAGCAACTGAAATGAGCCAGATATAGTGACACAAACGGTATCTATGCATACGCCAGATTTTTTCTTAATTCTGAATTGTTCAACATTTATTCCGCAAGCAATTCGGGCAAAAGATTTCCGAATTGTTCATGCACGTTTATAGAAAATTTGTCTTAAAATCTGCAACATGAAAATTGTATTAACACGAGATTATATTTATATTTATCAACAAGGATATTTTTAAGCAAGTATTTTGCAATTTTTTTTTAAGTAATACAGTGGTGGACATAATTATAAGACACCTATCTAATTTGACATACAGCGAAAGAAAAGATTCAGAGCTTAAAAATGCTATATCAAATACGACAAAAACATAAATTTATTCTGTTATTACACGTAATTGTTTTACAGAAATGATATTTTTATAGAGTTTGATAAAAAAAATTAAAAATACCATGGACAAAATTATAAGACACCCAAACATTTTAATTAAAACACCTGCTTTTTTTCGACAATAATGTGTAATATGCAAATTTTCTGCACGCTGTTAACCCATCAGCAGTTAACTAAAGCAGACGATAACCGACTTCACGCATTTACAAACATGCCACGAGGTACAGAATTAAAAGAATGTGAAATTCGCAAAATTTGGAGATTAATTGGAACTGGTGCTTCAGTTAATAATATTTCAAAAGTTATTAAATGCTCTAGATGTGTGATTTCAAATGTTTTGAAAAGAGGAAGTAATGGATCGGCGATTAAAAGATCTGGACGTACTCCTTGCTTGTATTTGAGAAACAGACAACATGTGCTTTCGCTCGCTACACAGAATAAGTTGACCACTACAGGCATTACAAATGCTTTGAAACTGAATTTTTCAAGGATAATCATTTGCAGGGTGTTGCATAATGCTTTCTATGTGAAAAATATAAAATTGAAGAAAAAACCACCGCTTCTAAGGCGGCACAAAATGGACCGTTTAAACTTCGCTAACCAAATTATGACCTGGACCTCCAAATGGTACTCTGTGTTATTTTCTGATGAAAAAAGTTTAACCTGGATGGTCCTGACGGGTTTCACTATTATTGGCATGATTTACGGAAGTCTCCTGATGTACAAATGAGCTGCCAAATGGATGGAGGCTCAGTAATGGTTTGGGCTGGTTTTTCGGCTCAAGGGAAAACCGATATCGTTTTTGTGCATTCAAAAATGAATTCCGAAAAGTATAAGAATCGTCTTAAAAATCAACTAGCCATATACGGTGAACTTCTTTGTGCCGAAAACTAAACTTTCCACCACGATAACGCATCGATTCATACATCACACGTAACAAAAAAGTGGCTTTCAGAGCAAAGTATCAATGTTCTTCCGTGGCCTTCTCGCACTCCAGACTTAAATCCCATAGAAAACTTATGGAGGATCTTAGCTCGTGATATTTACTGAAATGGGAGGCAGTTTACATGTGTCGAAGACATAAAGAATGCTATAAAATGTGCTTGGGAAGAAGTGTCTTGCGATATTTTGTTAGAATTGATAGATTCGATTCCGAATCGCATCTTTCATGTTATAAAAAGGAATTGCGACTCCACCAAATATTGAATAACCATGTTAGAGGATTTATTTTAAACCATTAGTGTCTGCTAATTATGTTGGCCACTGCATTTGGAATAAAAGTTGGTGTCTTATAATTTTGTCCATTACGTTTTTAAGTTTTTTCATTAAATTGTATGAAAATATCATTATTATAAAATAATTATATATGATAACAGAGTAAATTTATGTTTTTGTCATATTTGATGTAATGCATTTTTAAGCTTTATATCGTTTCTTTAATTCTATGTGAAATTAGGAACATATGTCTTATAATTATGACTACCACTGTAATTATGTACGACTATAGCTGTTAGCCGTGCCTTCGTTCACAGAATATTTAAAGAAGATTAAACGCATTAATTAATTAAGCAAAAAAAATCCTGCAGATAATTAAAAACCATATACAACTGGACAACTCTTTATCACATTTTATAGTACAAAATACGTCTGATGATCACAATTTGCCTATTTATGTTTTTATATATAAGCGTATTTAAATTTCTTTCACCAGCTTGACATTCCATACGTTTTCTTTAAGATTAAGTGTCGAATAAATTTATTTCCGTGTTATTCTACTTTATAATTTCTATTTATTCTATTTTACATTTATTCCGTTCCTGGATATTGATTTAAATTATGTATTCGTGTCAAAGAATACTGTTTAAAGTGATTATGCTATTAAATAATTTTGAGGATATTTGTTAATTAACAGGTCACTTCAGACATGAACTTTGAGGTTATAAGAATAATCGAAAAATCAACATACATCATTATGTTTCTATTCCAAAATACTTCATTCTTAGAAAAAGGAATATATATGCAAAATGGAAATTAAAACATAGCATAGAAGTTCGAATATAAATAACAGAAAAAAAAACGAAAAATTTATTTTACTCACATGTATTTATTGCATTTTGATTTTACAGTGACGCATTTTTAACAGCTGTACCAACAATGTAAAAATGTTTATCACTTTCCAAAGACAAACAGATTCTAAATGCTTATTTGATAAGCAATTTGTTAAGCAGCATGTTATTTCAGGTGTATATAGCATTTATTTGTTATTTTACAGGGCCGCAAAAAAGAATACGAACATATAAAATGAAAGTATGTTAAATGTGGGATTTGTAGAATGTTGATGGTAATTAAATTATATGTTTTCACAGTCACCTACAGCATGTTTTTCTAGAAAAAGGTGATTTATATAGAAAGTGTATATCTGTAGTTATTTTACAGGGTCGTACAAAAGAATATGAATATATGTTAAATGTTGGATTTTTAGAACGCTGACAGTAATGAAATTTCAGTATGTTGTTATAGTCACCTACAGCATGTTTTTCCTTGGTTTTACGAATTTAGCTAATTTTACTGGAAAACACGAAGCTAAAATGCGTGGAACCCAATTAAAGAAGATTCATTCCCAGTTCTCGTCAACATTGAATTTGAATGAGAATATCGCCAAATTAGTCTTCTACAGCCAAGTTGGCTTCATTTGTGGCAACCTATTTTTGTCGCCAAATTAGGCGATACTTCGTCAATTGCCGTCAAGCTTGGCGAGAATTTTAGGTTGGCGAATATAAATATATAGTGTTAAGCACTTGAGAATAGGAACAATGGTTACAACAATGAAAGAAAATTTGCCGAAACCTTGTTAAACTAAAACTTATAAATTAAACCCGTTTATGGATGAATTCGGCTGTCTTGTTTGAAAATGTCAACCACCCTAAAATTTCAAACCGCTATATCTCCGCCATTTTTTAATATAGAGACAAAACAAAAACTGCTTCGGATTCTCCGGATCAAGGCCGAACATTTAACGGAAAAAACTTTTAGGATTTCTAATTTTTTTATACGTCTTTTTGAATTTGAAATCTTTAAATGGCTATCACAGCGCCCCCTTCCGGCGGAATATCCCCACATTCTAGTAGGACCTGCTGGCTACAGCCAAAAACATGTTAAAATTTTTTGGTTTAATTATCTGCATAACATCATACACTTTTCGATGATACAATAGTGAAAATCGAACAAAAATATCGATCACAGCGCCCCCATTCGTCGAAATGTCCCCAAATTCTGATAGAATCTGCTTACCATAGCCAAAAACATAGAAAAAAATTTGATTCAATTTGAAGTATAACTTCATACACTTTTAGATGGTACAATAGTGAAAATGGAACAAAAATATCGATCACAGCGCCCCCTTTCGTCGAAATATCCCCAAATTCTGATAGAATCTGCTTACCATAGCCAAAAACATAGAAAAAAAATTGGTTCAATTTGAAGTATAACTTCATACACTTTTAGATGTTACAATAGTGAAAATGGAACAAAAATATCGATCACAGCGCCCCCTTTCGTCGAAATATCCCCAAATTCTAATAGAACCTGCTTGCCATAGCCAAAAACATATAAAAAAATTAGGTTCAATTTGAAGCATAACTTCATACACTTTTCGATGATACAATGAAGACACACAGACGGACAGACGGACAGACGGACAGACGGACGGACGGACAGATGGACATACAGACATTTTGTAAAAACGTGTTTTTCGGAATCTCTGACCCCTAAAACGTGTTAATCCGTCGAAAACCGGAAGTCGAAAAAAATTTTGATTACAATACTTTCTTCTATTATAGATAGAAGAAAGTAAAAATGGAGCATGTAAGAATAATCGTATTTCTTAAACTTTGCGGAATAAATAATTTGAAAAACAAAAATATTTGTAACATTTCTTCATGATATTCAGATACAAATATTAACAAGAATAAAATTCATGCGTCAAGCATAGATTATGTAACACTTTCCAACGCTTCCAAAATAATTTTTTAAATCATACCGTTTAATAAGCTAAAAGATAACATCTAAGTAAACAATTTGGAAAACGCATAACATATTTAAAAAAATAATTTCAAGAATTTCCAATATATACAATATTCGGAAAAATATCAGAATACTTTTATTCAGCCCTGTATAGGATTTATAGATTTGTATATACACTACATACGATGCTAAATTTTAGTTCAGTTAGGAAACGCGTAGCACTGTTTAAAATTCTCCTTCTGGAGTTTTTGTCAATAAACGGAAATGTGTTCGCGAACTTTTGTGCTTCCCTGTATATGATCTACAGAATTTATACACACCAAGTAATAGACAAAAAGTCCGTTAAATTTAAAATCGCGTTCAGAATTCTTTTGTGTGTCCCTGTAAATGAACAATGACTGCTATACACACAATATTCTGTAGTAAGCCTCTTTTAATGCACCTTAGTGATATATATAAATTTCAATGTGTTTCAAATTGTAAAACATTATTTAAATAAACCACAGACGATTTTTCTCCATAGACGTAATGTAACGGAATTCTTTGACTGTCCCTGTAAATTAACTATAAGTACTATGCACACCCTATTCCATATTAAGCTTCTTCTAATGCACCTTAGTGATATATATATATTTCAATGCGTTTAATATAGTGAAACATTATTTAAATAAACCGCAAATGATTTTTCCCCATAGACTGCAATGCAACGGAATTCTTTTGAGTGTCCCTGTAAAAAAAACTATTAGTGCTAAACACTTCCGTTGAAATTGGGAACATGCTACAGATGACGACAATAACATATAAAAATTGCAGAGCAATCCGAGCATATTTACGGGAGTTAGAGCACGGCCATATGGCAGACGGCAGATGGCAGACGGCCATACGGCAGACGGCCAGACAAATCGAAGTCATAAACACTTTTCAACTAGGTTGGAAAGTGTTAAAAATTAATTACACTAGTTTACAAAATTAAACTTTTTGTCTGTTGCTGCGAATTCTGTGGTTGATAATGTTCACTTATGACTTGTTTTTGTCAAATCAAACCGGAAAATTTTTTTGAGCAGCTCGAGTTACTTTGTTTTTGATTTTTATAATTTAGGCATACATATTAATCGATAACAGGCGTATTTTACTGTGTTAAGATTAGTTTCTCAAGTTTTTACGTCATGAGTAGTTCAAGTAGACGTTGTTTAAACAATCCAGATCAGTTTTGCTAGATATTCGGAGAATATATGTTTAACAATTGTAGAAAATTTATATAAGATTTGGTGAAAAATACCTATTTTGAGTATTTTGGGATGCTCTTGGATAAAAATGAGAAGTCTTGGGCTCCCAATTTTGCTTGTAAATCGTGTGTGGAATATTTAAGATTATGGAAAAGTGGAAAAAGAAGTGCCTTTAAATTTGGAACACCGACTATTTGGCGAGAACTACGAAATCATCTCGAAGACTGTTATTTTTGTAGCATGAACGTAAACGGTTTAAACACTAAAAATCGAGCTAAATGGCAGTACCCAAGTACTAGTTGTGTTCAACGTCCAGTGCAGCGTTGACCTGACTCTTCAGAGCCTAAAAATATATCTGAACCATTAGAATAAGACATTGAAGGACCAAGCTCATCACAAAATGATGCTGATTTTGAAGGTATGTCAAATGAGCCAAAATGCCCAAAATGAGTTAGATGATCTTGTAAGAGATTTAAATCTTTCTAGATAAGCTTCAGAATTGTTAGCATCAAGACTAAAAGAAAAAAATTTGCTTTCCTCAGACACTAAAATAAGTTTTATCGTGAAAGAGATACAGAATTACGGCGTTATTTTTCAGAAGAAAACGGTTTTACCTTTTATTCAGATATCAAAATCTTGTTGATAAAAATGGGCTTGAAACAATACGAACCAAACGACTGGCGTTTATTCATTGACAGCTCAAAACGTAGCCTAAAATGTATTCTATTACATAATGGAAATAAATACGCTGGGGTACCTATTGCCCACAGTACAAAGTTAAAGGAAGAATATTGTTAACATTTCTCTAGTCTTGAACAAAATAAAATACAAAGACCATAAGTGGCAAATTTGTGTCGATTTAAAAATGGTCAACATCTTCTCGGTCAACAAAGCGGTTACACCAAGTTTCCTTGTTTTATATGTCTTTGGGACAGTAGAGCTAAACAAGAGCATTGGGTAAGAAAAAACTGCCCCTTGAGAGAAAATATGGATCCTGGAAAGCACAATATAGACCACAATTCATTAGTAGCTCGTGACAAAATTATCCTTCCACCATTACATATAAAACTGGGCATCATGAAACAGTTTGTAAAATCACTAGATAAAGACGGGAACTGCTTTTCTTACATTTGCCAAAAATTTCCTCAGTTCATTATGGAAAAGATTAAAGCCGGTATTTTTGATGGCCCCCAAATCAGACAACTTACGAAAGATACTCAATTTATTAATTCTATGACTGAGTTAGAAATAAAGCCTTGGACAGCTTTCGTCTCTGTGATGCAAAATTTTCTCGGAAATAAAAAATCTGAAAATTATATTGAACTTGTAGAAGACCTTCTGCTACAATTAAAAAATATGGGGTGCAATATGAGCATAAAACTCCACTTCCTCCACAGTCACCTGGACAGGTTTCCGGGAAATTTAAGAGATATGAGCGAAGAGCAGGGAGAGCGTATGCATCAGCACTTACGCGTCATGGAAGAGCGCTATCAGGGTTTCTGGGATACGAAAATGATGTCTGACTATTGTTGGTCTCTGATACGTCATTTTCCAAAGTCTACACATCGGAGAAGAGCTTTAAAACGAAGTTTTTTAGAATTCAATGATTAATTATTTTTTTAGTAAAGTTTTTCTTAGTAAATACATGTTTATTTCTGTTTAATACCTACATAGCTGAAACTCAGAAACTAGAGCTGATTAAAATATTCGAATTATATTTTTAAAAATAGCATATCATATGCAGTCAGCAACAGCTAAAATTTTTTCGGCAACAGATGTACTGTAAACTAGTGTTATTAAAGATGAATTTTTATGGGGCAGTGTTAAAAGTGAAATTTTCTTACAATTTTTGTAAGAAGATGAGAAATGTAGTAACTAGAAAATTTTATTTTTAATGCTTCATATAATCAAGATTGTACTTTGCTTTTCACTGCCTTTTTTACTTTCTTCTATCTATAATAGAAGAAAGTATTGTAATCGAAATTTTTTTCGACTTATGGTTTTCGACGGATTTACACGTTTTAGGGGTAG
Source organism: Maratus michaelseni (assembly GCA_963931845.1). Taxonomy (NCBI): domain Eukaryota; kingdom Metazoa; phylum Arthropoda; class Arachnida; order Araneae; family Salticidae; genus Maratus; species Maratus michaelseni. Next base: position 185,663,982 of record OZ007596.1, read on the forward strand.
GAGATTCCGAAAAACACGTTTTTACAAAATGTCTGTCTGTCCGTCTGTCCGTCCGTCCGTCTGTCCGTCTGTGTGTCTTCATTGTATCATCAAAAAGTGTATGAAGTTATGCTTCAAATTGAACCAAATTTTTTTTCTATCTTTTTGGCTATGGCAAGCAGATTCTATCAGAATTTGGGAATATTTCGACGAAAGGGGGCGCTGTGATCGATATTTTTGTTCCATTTTCACTATTGTACCATCGAAAAGTGTATGAAGTTATGCTTCAAATTGAACCTAATTTTTTTTTCTATGTTTTTGGCTATGGCAAGCAGATTCTATCAGAATTTAGGGATATTTCGACGAAAGGGGGCGCTGTGATCGATATTTTTGTTCCATTTTCACTATTGTATCATCGAAAAGTGTATGAAGTTATGCAGATAATTGAACTAATTTTTTTAATATGTTTTTGGCTGCAGCCAGCAAGTCCTACTAGAATGTGGGGATATTCCGCCGGAAGGGGGCGCTGTGATAGCCATTTAAAGATTTCAAATTCAAAAAGATGTATAAAAAAAATTAGAAATCCTAAAAGTTTCTTCCGTTAAATGTTCGGCCTTGATCCGGATAATCCGGAGCAGTTTTTGTTTTGTCTCTATATTAAAAAATGGCGGAGATATAGCGGTTTGAAATTTTAGGGTGGTTGACATTTTCAAACAAGACAGCAGAATTCATCCATAAACGGGTTTAATTTATGAGTTTTAGTTAACAGGGTTTCAGCAAATTTTCTTTCATTGTTGTAACCATTGTTCCTATTCTTAAATGCTTAACACTATATATTTATATTCGCCAACGTCAAATTCTCGCCAAGCTTGGCGGCAATTGAAGAAATATCGCCAAATTTGGCGACAAAAATAGGTTGCCACAAATGAAGCCAACTTGGCTATAGAAGACTAATTTGGCGATATTCTCATTCAAATTCAATGTTGACGAGAACTGGGAATGAATCTTCTTTAATTGGGTTCCACGCATTTTAGCTTCGTGTTTTCCATTAAAATTAGCGAAAATCGTAAAACCAAGGAATAGGGAGGCTATCTGTTCCGGTCGGTACAGGCCAAAAGAACTTTTCGTAGTTTAGTATACATTAGTTGATTGCATCCCGGTAACCCGATGATTCGCAAAGCAGCTGACGTACAACAGAATGACGAAAAATATTGATTTTATTGGCGATGTGAGGACGAAATTAGAAGTATTAACATGATTGAGATAGAAGAAAGTTTTGGGATTGGCACATCCGACTAGTTTGGTCATAAAATGCATATTTTATATTACAAATATAAATTAACCTAATATTAAGTCAAATTGCTTAGATATAATTGTTTTAAACTTTTTAAAATTGTGTTTGACTTGTTTTAAATCAATTTAATCGACAGATTATATTTTACTTATTTCTTACACCGTACTTCTAAAAGCCGGAAACAAATTACTTTCCATAAAGTTAGATCAATAGTGAACAACTTCAAAAGTAGGACGTTTGTTGGATGTACTCGGTTCAATACTCGTATTGATCCGCCAACAAAATCTATTGGATGGTGTTGAATATACCATCACAAATGAATACCACGTATGTTGGTTTGGTGATTTGTGCCATCTAAGTACAGTATCCAAGTGCTCCAAGGACAAATCATATTACTATACATGATAGCATGGTCAGGATAATAGTTACGAATGTTCACTATTTTTAACATATTTACAAAGTCTTTACACTTCTATTGGGAAAAAAATCTTATTACTAATAAAATGGGTTCTTACCTGTTAATAAAATAAAATGTATTAAAAAGTGATAGATAGTGAAATTCTTGTGAGAATTTTCTAAAAGACATATACGACTTTCTAATAAAACAGAAACAGGTACAATGAAGACCAATGCGTATACAGGGCTGACGCTGACGACTATTAAATAATAACTACTGGAAACTAAATTTTGTAGTATATTTCTCTTGCACATGTTATCAAATTTTGTTTTGAGAAAGTGGTGAGAAATAGAATCGCCTCTGTCAGCCCTGCGTATATTATGTAGTACGGCGAAATAATTTTCATGCATGTATCTCTTATATAACTTTTAAATGTAATCATAATTAGATAAATTTAATGCTTTAAACTAAACTGTTATGTACCGATTATCAAAATATATTTCATTTTATATCAATTAAAAAAGTCTGATTAAAATCACTTTTGAAAAGGACAGTAAGTCAGATTTATGTTTAATAGTACAAGCACACAACAAGTATAAACATTCCTAGTAACAATAAAACCAGAGTAAAATGCATTTCACGTCATGTGCTTGGAGAGCTTACGTAACGAAATTAATTTCGCGATCTGTTATACTTATGCTACTATAGAACAACAGTATGTAAGTCGTGAAATTCTACAGTAGTCTTTAAAATTTTATCTGCATGATTGGATTTTGTGTGCCTGTGCATCTTGTGCCCAAGCTTTAATCTAACCCTCATTCTACAAAGTTTAAAGTTTGCTTTTACCTTATTTTTCAGACCAGTGGCCGAATGTTTTTGCGGAATAGTTTGAAATTTCCAATCAACGTCCGTTCCTAACAGATATGTGCCCAGTCCTGGCACTTCAGATATAAGAGGAGGCTTGGGTCCCGCTTCTAAAAGCAAAACAGTCACACAAGGCTCTTCAGAGAGACGGCTAGCCACAACAGATCCAGCTGCTCCACCACCAACTAGAAAATAGAATTCAAACTCTTGTATTAAATTGATTTTATTGCAACATCATCTTTAGCATGAGCTTTTAGCAGTCTGCATCGGGGCGTGTGACCCGACTTCATGGAACTTTTTTTTTCGTGATGTTCGGGTAAACATTTTTTTCAGGTTCTTTTTGAAGTTTTGACCTTGTAAGTTGGGATCGGGTTAGCCCGATTTTTTTAAAATGTACAGATTCGTTTAAATAGAAAAAACTATGTATTTGAATGTAAATGATCATGTATATGTATATATTTATTTATTTACATAAAATGTAAAGTTGATAAATCTATAATTATAGACTATTCTTAATAAATTAATTAAAATCTGGATGTTTTTCTTTTCGGTTTTTACGTAGATTTCGTAAAAAATACTACCTATTACATTCTGCCCTAAGTTGGAATTTTTGAAAAATTTTTGCTGATCTACGCCGATTATGACTTCCAGAACCCAAAACCACCCCCAATTGAAAACTTTATCTCTATATCTATCTATCTATCTATGTCACTTTGTTATGGACACGATCACTGCAATAATTCTGCACAAATCTCTTCCAAACTGAATCATAAAATCAAGGATAATAAAATCTCGGTTAATTTCGTTAATGGACAAAATCAAACCAAGGGGGGGAAATGAGAGGGAGCTTTTTGTAAAAACAGAAAAAAACCCATATTTTTTTTATTTTGATACCTATCGAATCCATTTAAAGTTATTATTACTTCTAGTAAAGGGGCCGAAAATTTATGTATGACAGATTTTTGATATCATTAGAAATGGTCCCAAGGGTTTGGAAAAAGGGGTGTTTTAGAAGAAAAAAATTCATAACTTCGTCAATTCACAAGATATCATATACGCTTAAATTTACTATAAATACTCTTAATATTATCTAAAACTTTTATATTGACAAGTTTTTATAGGACCAACCGTTATAGCAAAAAAGAAATTAAAAACAAAAAAATCCCTGCCGGCTCCGCCTGCAAACAATTTAGGTTTCAAAGTGGGTGTTTCCAACAGCCGCATCATGGCAAAAAAGTTATTTATTCCGCAATTCCAAACAAACAGGCGCCCCACGGTCTGCGTCTTCGAAATCTACCTGTGCCTGTAGGCCGAGCCGTTAGGGATTTTTTTTTATTGAAATACGTCATGTTTGGGTTGGGTTTCGGGTAGACGGAAATTTTTTTGTGGGTCTCTAATAGGATTGCAAGTTATGAAAAAGTTTTTATCAGCTTAGGATGGAGATTAGAAATCAGATAGAAGAGAAATTTCGGATAGGGGTCAAGTATCACCCCACCCGTTATGAAGGATGTAAAAGTATGTTTGACCAGCCATATAAATATGTCACTTGTATCACCTTTATATTAATGAATTATTTATTATATTTACTGAATTATTGAATATTTATTTTCTTGTATCTATGGAAGGAAGTATTGAATTTGTAAAAAGTTTTATTCTTGGTTTTCGACGGATTTATATACTTTAGAAAGTCTTAAACACCATTTGACAGTTTTTAGCAAATGAATGTCTTTCGTCTGTCCGTATGTAACACAATATTTGTGAGCGCTTCAACTCATGAACAACTGCGTAGAATAGACTGAAATTTCATATGAAGTTCCATTCTTGTGTGAACTGGTGCTGGTTAGGTTCGGGACAAAATCCCCCAAGAGTTGATTCCGCAAATCGATATTCAATTTATTTGATACTTCTAGTTACAATTTATGTGCACAGAATTAAAAGAAACATCAAATTTAGAATCCTCATCTTAGGAATAGATTATACAGGTATGCATGCCTTGGCACCATTTCTGCTGACTATTATGTATAAAATGACCTCCTGAATCCGAATATTACCCCGGTTTTTCCCCATCACCCACAGTTTTTGGGATTCACAGTTTCCAGGTTCAGGTTTTTTTTCATACCATTGTTATCATTTAACTTTTGGTTGCGGTCATCTGAGAGGATTCCGAAATTCGATAATTTGTGCGAAATATGCGATGATTTCTCGATGCGATGAAGATGTGATGATTTTTTACCACTTTAAATGTGTATAATCCAACGAAATTTCTTTCTTAGCATCCTGAATACGGGAATACATTTTCATCCAATTTTGGTTACTTACATCTCAGAGGGAGTGCTGAAATTCAATTTGTTGTTCGATAAATGCGATGCTTATATCTCCAGGTGAAATTTAGACAGTTCAACGAATCCTCATCATGGGAATAGATTGTATTTAACTTTGGTTGTAGACTTCTAAGCAGGGGGCCGAAATTTGATTATTTGTCCAAAATATGCGATGCCTATATTCCTAGTTTAAATGCACACAAATAAATTTATTTTTCCTGCATTAAAAGTCTTCATTTTCCCTTATTCCATAAGAGTATTATGCGTTTATATATATTAAACAAGTTATAAAAAAAATGAAAGTCAATTCCTACTTAGGTCAAAAATAATTTTTTTTTCCAGAAATCTACAGGCTACGCCACTGACGGTATTTATTCCTAAATTTATATCCTGCTAAATATCTTATATAAGAGAAATTTATTTTCGAGTACGGCAGAATTTACTTCCGTCCCAAGCGAGACTCGATCTTGAGACCTTTAGTCCAGTCATTTAGAAGAAAATAAAGGAAAGTTTTGGCGTAGTTTTGATATTTGGTTCCTTTATGTTTTTTGGATCGCTGAGCACGAATCTGAGGTTTTCCAACAAATTTTTTTCCGGAAAATACGTTTTTTTACAAAAAACCTATAATAAAACGGACTTTTCTCAGTTTTTAGCTCACAGGCTATCAAAGCCTGAGAGCTTATGTGCCCGCCCGTTCAGTATGTATGTATGTATGTATGTACATACGTACGTACATACATACATACAGAACCGGCGGGCACATAAGCACTCAGGCTACTGTAAAAAAAGGGGAATTACGGCACTGTACGTGGATGTAACAGGAAAGTAACAATTTTACGCAAGCGCTAACCATTAATGATACTAACTATTATATGATTGGCTATATTTTATGCATTTGAGGTAGAGGAAAAGTACTGATCCGGCGCCAGAGGAATGAAGGAGCAGTAAAGCAGGTCCGCCTCAAGGGTGCTCCTCCTCTGGAGAGCTCAAACTCTAAGAGAAGGTAAAATTGGGAGAGGGTAAAGGACAGAAATCTGTAAAAAATGGGAATTGCGGCCCTGTACATCTTTGTAACAAGAAAATTAACCATTTTAAGCAAACGTTGACTAAAAACTATGTGATTGACTACATTTTATAATGGCGTTGCCTGACAATAAATACTACGACTCATTATGAAACATTATTTAGTAGACGACGAGTTGGTTCTTATTAATCCCACAACTTTGTTCCAACGAATTTCGGTTGCAAAGTATTCGGATAAAGACATTTAGGAGTAATTGACATACGATCTAGGCCCTTATTTCTTATCCCTATTCGACAATTGTTTAAGAATAGGAACCATATCTACTCTCTAAAAGGCATTCAAACCCCTAAGAAACAAGTGGTTTAGTTTCAGGATTCAATTCGTCATTGATGGTGGTTTTTTCATTGCATAAATTTGTTTGGCCTAAGAATCAGTCTTTTTCAACAATCTGCGACAAATATGTTGAGTATGTACAGTCAAAATACCAACCGCAGGCAGTAGTTGTCTTTGATGGCTAACCTGATGACTTACAAAGGTAGTACAAAAACTGCTGAGCGTATGAGACGAGCAAAGAAACATGCTTCAACTGACATATTGTTTAATGGTACAATGATACTTACCATTAGCATAGAAAAGTTTCTTGCTAACCCACAAAACAATTTTTGGTTAATATCTATGATGATTGACAATTTATCATCTGCAGATATTACATGCAAGCAAGCAAAAGAAGACAAAGACACCTTAATTGTAAACACGGCTTTGTTCTTGGCTTCTTCAAATAAGATGGTGATTATACTTGGGGAGGATGTAAAACTCTTAGTCATTTTGATAGGTTTCTGAAGGGCTGAAAAAGGTTTCTTTTTTTTTTAAACCCTGGGAAGGACGCTGTATCTCCTGCGACATTTTCTACAACTAATGCTGTGAATTCAACGGTTGTGGAAAAACATCCTCTTCCTACATGCTATGAGCAGGTGCGATACAATGTCAGTACCGTTTATGGAAGGAAAACTGAAGTTCCTAAAACCTCTTGTGAATAATCCCGATGTCGCTGAAGTTGTTAAAGTATTCAAAGATTCGAACGCAACTCTGGAGATGATTACAGCTTCTGGGAAACGTTTCTTTGCCTCACAGTACGGCTTTCGTGAGACGAATGTGCCTTCGCTGAACCACCTAAGGTATATTTCATACAAGAAGCCAACCTTTCAAAACAGTTATAATATTGCTGTTTTACCACCATCTGCAGCTACAGCACGGCAGCAATCTTTAAGCGTATATCACCAGGGGCAGCAATGGCTGGGAGCTTAAAAAATGCTGAAAGGCAGGGATGGAAGAAAACAATTATTGGCCTTAAGCCTGCATTTACTGCCCTACCCCCTGCTTTGTTGAAGCTTGTATCCTGTAAGCACAAAATGAACTGCCAACAAAATTATGTGTGCAAGGAAGCAGATCTTTGTTGCTCCAACATGTGCCTCAACTGCGAAGGGAACTGCAACAACATCTCAGTGGTGAATCAAGAGAAGAAGACGAGTTATATCTTGAAACTGAGCTGGAGATGGATTGCCCACCCATTGAATCCATGGACCCAATGTAAGAGGAACAAGCCATGACACAAGACGAAATATTTACCATTAAGAAAACATTTATTCTATAATGTTGGTAGTAAATAAAACACCCCACTAATTTCATACGTCTATTGTCTATGTTGTTGATGTCGATGAACAGCAGGGGCCTTCAAATTGCGGAAATAAGATTTTTGATTTTTTACTTTATGTACATATAATTTCTAATGTTTGTTACTAATGTATATAATTATTTATAATTAAATAATGATTCATAATGAGTCGTCGTATTTAATATCAGTCAACACCATTGTAAAATGAAGTCAATCACATACTTTTTAGTCAACGTTTTCTTAAAATGTTTGATTTTCATGTTACAAAGAACCATAGATCAGAGAAAAAACTTTCAATACATAAAGTGTATGGAAATTTTATTCTCGTTAATTCATATGTTGTTGACTTTCACGCAAAATGCATAATTTTGGCTTTATTTTGAAAAAACTAAGAAAAGTCCGTTTTTTTACAAGTTTTTTGTAAAAAAAAACGTAATTCCCGGGAAAAATTTTGTTGGAAAACTTCAGATTCGTGTTCAGTGACCCAAAAAACATAAAGGAACCAAATATCAAAATTACACAAAACTTTCTTTTATTTGCCCTTTTTTAGCCCCTAATGCCTGGACTACTTGTGGTTACGAGCTCAGAGCTTAACCGGTAGAAAGACTTGTCAGTGAGTACTTTTAATTGGAAATAATATCTGAAATAAGTCGGATAAGTGTTGATATTTTTCTCCCATATAAAATTAAAATTAATTAATTAAATTTAATTAATGAATTAATAATTGAAAGAACTGTATTAATATCAAGTTATCATCCACTACAAGTTAAAAAAAATATATTTGAACTGGAGTGGATGAATAAAAATTATTTTATTAACGATTGAAAATTTGAACAAATTATATAAATATATATAGGGAGAGTGAGAACTAATAGTAGGAATTGAAAAAAATTGTTTTAATCAATGAAAGTTCTTGTACTGTTTAAATCATTTAATTGATTTTATTTATATATATGAAAGTTTTGTGGTGGCCACAACATGGTTGCTAATTTCGGTTGTCCTTTTCTGGGATACCCTGTATTATGAAACTGACACGTATACTATTTTAATCATTATTTAAGACTTACCAATTACGTAATCATATTCGTCGCGTATCTTTTCAGAAGAATCAGGTGAGTGTTTCTGCCTCATCAAAGAAAGCAACAACAATGGCAACAGGGGTGAATGACTCAGCGGAGTTCTATAAGTCGTTTCTGCCGATAAATCCATTGAACCTAGAAAATTTTTAAAAAATGCGGGGATAATATATAACACATAGCAGTTTTATTGTTTCTTTTGAATAGTTTTTTTTCAAAGCAAATGGTTATTTTCTGAATATAATTAAGTTCACTTCATTTATGCGGCATACATTTCAAGTATATTCAAAGATTATCTACAGAGAGTTTGACCCTCGTATTACAGAAAAAGACTATACAAGAATTACTAGTCGTGTCCATTGGTTATACGTAAATATAAAGGTAATATATGTGTGTATATATATACATATGTATATATATATACATATATATATATATATATATATATACATATGTATATATAAATATATGGTACTTCTCCATTATCCCGTCGACCATTTTTCATAGCAAAAAAAAAAATATCGCCAAACTATAGGATTTAACTCCAAAAATGCAGTCCCATTCATTTGATGTCAGAAGCATTTCACGTGTTTCTTATGCCATCAAGTGATTTTTAATTCGATGTTTACCGGTATTTTTCATTATGTTTTACTGATTTATTAGTTATTTCGTTAATTAAAATGACAATTGCGCCCATAAACGGCGGTGCCATGATATGAAAGAGAAAAAGCACTGAAAAATGTTGCGATGCATTGTTACGTGCAATAGATCAGTTTCAAGTGACGTCGCAAACATTTATTCATTAGCCGAGAGGCAGAATTAAGAAAAATAATGTGAATAAATAATTATCCAAGATTTTTTTCTGTTTTCATTATTAAATTGTAATTCTGTTTTGTTTAAACTTACTGACAGTTGACACTTTGGTGAGTGGGGCTTTTCCGAATTTCTTGTATTTTATTTATTTATTTATTTTGCTATTCCGATGGGAACATTCTTCCATTGTTTTATTTGGTGTTACAATTTGGCGATAGTTTTTTTGCTATAAGACGTGTTCGACAGGATATTGGAGAAGTACCATATATATTATCAAATATTTATTTATTTATTTATTTAAATATATGTATATATATATTTTTAATTATAAAGAACTATTGATTTACAATAAGAATACATATTAACAATACAACATATTCTACGAAAAAAAATATAAAAATACATTGTGTTGATTAGGCACTTATTTTGTGTTATCTTTAGTTACTGTGTTGTGTATAGTCCTGTAGAGAGACGTGATCACCCCCTACTTAATCCGCAACAATTGTGATACATTCTGCCACATCGTCTAAAAAAGTGACTGCAACCAACTGATTAGGAATAACATCTATTTATTAATGTTATATTTAAATTTTACTTAGCGGATCGTGAACAAATATAAATTTCAACAAACTTGGAAAAATTGAGCAAAAACACCTAATTTTGACATCATATTTGGGTTTATCAGAACATGTTACTTTCGGATACCAAACTGGAAGTTATTCGGTCAAATAGTTTAGGAATTATGCAGGTTTAAAGTTTGGAAATCCTAATGTTAAATTCGTTTTAAATCGTTGCAAAACATATTGCAATGCGGGTACATTTTTAAGCAGAACTCAAACACTACTTGCCAGAATTATTGTAATTTTGAATTCACGCATTTGGAGCTTCTAGAAATTGATTTATGTTAACAAGTTCAAATATTTTACAAAATCAATATCGGAAAAATATATATTTTGACTACAATAAATGAATTTTTCATCATAATTGAAAAGAAAAATTCACGGAATAATCTGAGACAAGGAATTATTTTTATCCCTTTCGAAATTTTAAATTCGGCGTCATTTACTTTTAGAATACAATATTTTAATTCTATTAAACATTTATTTCATTTTCACTATTCACGTATAAATATTTTAACTAAATTCACTACTCTGTTGGGAAAATCTTGTTATTGGAGCCTTTTAAGGTGTGATGACTGTAAAGGAAAGCGAGCATTTTTATATTAGATTTTATATTTTCAAATAAATTTATATTAAAATAATGAAATTGTGAAAATTCATGAGAGAAAGAGAAATCGATTACTGTTAAAAAATTCATCGATTACAATCCATATTGTTTCGAAAAATTGATTTCGAAAAAAAATATACAGGTTGCGTCGGAAAAATGTATACATACTTTGAATGATTATAACTCCAGTTTTTATTCACATACAATTCATATTTAAATAGGAAACTTCTCCTCCTGCCACAGATGTTCAAAATTATTACCGTTAGGGTGAATACACTACTTATAACGGTGGACTATTGATTTACAAACTTCAACAAACATTTCATTTGGTATTGTGGCGAATTCTTGCTCAATTGCCGTTTTGGAACATTTTCTATCAACATCCATTCGTTTCAAACTTATATTTCATCTGATGAATTGTAAATTTTTCTGCCTGAAACTGCCTGCGATATTGTTTTTGTACTCCTGCTACATTTTCAAGCTTACAATAGTATTTTAAATTGATTTTTTTTTCAAAAGTTAATCTCGGTCCACTCAGTATCCATATATTTAAAGCTGTTTGCTAAAAATGTCAAATAATTCCATCGAATTTCGACCGTATACGCATGCGTCAAAAAAGGACCGGCCAATGAGGCCGAGGGTCTATTCCTGTCTCCAAACGTATTTGGGATCAAGATCAACTCCTGTTGTTTGATGGCTTTTTCCGCGTTGCGTTAAACTTAGGAAGATATTTATATAAAAAACTGTGCAGTGTTTAGAAGGTATTTATTTTATTTATTGTTGTATTTATTGTAATTTGAATGAATTAGATTGTAATTATTGTAATTTGAATGAACTTAGGTATCCATTTCGGATTTACTGTGTAACATGAATTTAGGTTCATTTAACGTTCGCGAAATCAAATCATTTTGTTTATATAGTACAGAAAATAATTCTTCAATCGTAAATAAAAATATAGTAGAACATGTAATACAAAATTGGACCACTTATATTCCGTTTATGATGGGATATGAATCTTATGGTGTTCCGATTGCTAATGAAAACGATTATGTAAATATAATGTCAAAAGACAGTACGCACGGCAGTAATATTTTTATTATTATTTGTTGGAAAAAAGCGAATCTGAGCGTCTGAATATAAATTATAAAATATTATTTCTGTATTTAGCAACTAAATATTTAATAAATATGCAGGGATGTGACTAGCTTTATGTGAATGTATAATATATATAAGTCTGAACTTTAGCATTATTTTTTAACAGAATTATACTATCTCTATTCGATTTAAAAGTTTTGTCATTATATAAGTGTGCTATTTTATTTGTAAAGAGTATGTATGCATTATATTGTTTGTATGTATACAAATCTTTAGAATCTCTTAATATTTGAATAATGTTTACATTATATTTGTTTGTATGTATACAAACAATATATGTATACAAAGAAGTATGTATACAAACAATGTATCATGTAACAATATTAATATTTACATTGTATTGTTTGTATGTATACAAATCTTGAATGTTTTAATTTATTACATTCATTTTTTACCAGTTTGCATGTCCGTTTATGGGCGATTCATATGAAACTCATAATTTTTCACAAATTGGTGATTTTATTGATTTAGTGCTTTGCCCAAGAAAGTGGAAAAAAAAACTTTTTGACATCGGGTGAAATGAATGAGGTTATTTCGGTTTTTCTTTTGTATATAAAAAATGTTATATGTAAAAAAATCCTGGCCATTAATCACATTGTTTTTTGTATATTTAAAGACGATTACTTATTCTTTGTAATTATTTTTTTGTTGGGGGTTTTTGAGCAAAATAATATTACTTCATAGCTAGAACCAGTTCATCATTAATATTTACTTATTTACTTAATCCTTTGACCGCTGAGCAAATGGACAAATTTGTAATGTTTTTTCTGTTATTTTTTTTAAATGTAAAAAAAACATAAATTTTCAAACTTGGTATAAAAAACTTAGGTACTTCTCTATTATCCCATCGTCCACTTTTCATAACAAAATACTATCGCCAAACTGTATGATTAAATGCCAAAAATGCAGTCCCATTTACTTGATGTCGGAAGCATTATACGTGTTTGTTATGTCATCAAGTGGTTTTTAATTCAACATTTGCGCGTATTAATGACAACGTTCTCCCGTTTATTTGGCGTTACAGTTTGGCGATAGTTTTTTGTGATGAAAAGTGGTCGATGAGATAATAGAGAAGTACCAAAACTTAATTACGTATATGAGTAGATTCCTTGACAGTATTAATCATTACTCAATATTTTAAAACTGCATCATATTTGTAGAATTATATTAATTTAAACAATGCTTCTATTGAAGTGTGAAGAAGCACATACTTCTATGAAGAACCATATATTTACATAATCGTTTTCATTAGCAATCGGAACACCATAAGATTCATCCCCGATAAAAAACGGACTATAAGTGGTCCAATTTTGTATTACGTGTTCTACGATATTTTTACGTACATTTGAATAATTATTTTCTGTACTATATAAACAAAATGATAGAGATCTAAAACCACAATTTCCATCGGGATTGATTTCGCGAATGTTAAATGAGCCTAAATTCATTTTTAAACAGTAAATCCGAAATGGACACCTAAGTATTCATACAAATTATAATAAATAAAATAAATACCTTCTGAACACTCCACAGTGAGTTCTATATAAATATCTTCCTAGGTTTAATGCAACGTGCAAGAAAAAAAAAAACAGGAGATGATCCCAAACACGTTTCTAGAGACAGTAATAGACCCTCATTTTAATGGCCGGTGTTTTTTTTTTTTACGCATGCGTATTGGGTCGAATATTGTTGAAAAATGATTTTGAAGAAAAAATCGGTAAATTCACAAAATGGTTTCGGGAAAAACTTCACCAAATGGTTTCAAAATTCTTTGAGTGACAGCGGGAAAAAAAAATTCATTTTACATTCAATCATCGCAATTGGCGAGTGTGACTACTAAGTTTAGCCAATACTGGATACTACTAGATATAATGATTATGAACCATGATTTTTCAGTTATTGGGCGAGATTCATGTTTTTTCAGCAATTCTTTGACGAAATTCATGTTTTTTCAGCGATCCTTTGAAGAATTTTGCATTTTTCTCACGATCCTTAACGAAATTCGCATTTTCCAGCGATTCTTTGATAAAATACATTTTATTCCGCAATTTTTAGACGAAATTTAGTAAAAAAGCGTGATCTTTTGGTGAAATTTCCTTTTTTGCGATTCTTTGACAAAATTTGCTTATCTTTCACGATCCTTTTGCATAATTCACGTTTTTTCTGTGGTCTTTTAATGAAAGTCATGTTTTCCCATGATCCTTTGATGAAATTAGTGTTTTTTTCTCAATCATTTGACGAAATCTGTGATTTTTTCAAAACGCGAAGATTGGTTAGATGTTTTTAGTCTGCAGGTGCCCTAAAAAGTCTGACGCCCGTTGCTGCATCGCACAAATTCTTCCATGGGGCATCGAACGAAGGAAATTCATCCTAAAGAATCATTGTTTCATTCCTGACATTTCTAGAAAGAAACAACGTTCAATTTATTGGCTGAATTGTAAAGGGCGAAATGGTGTCAGACATTAGTGGAAATAAAGTGCGCAATTTGTTCGTTTATGGAAAAAATTGTGAAATTCGTTAATCGATAAATTGCGAAATTTGTCAATCGATAGAGGAAAAATCACAAAATTCATTAATCGACGGAAAATTCATCAACTGTTTTGAAATTTGTCGAGCGACAGCAGAGAAAAAAATCTTTTTCCATTCAGTCATTGCAATTGGTGAGTGTGACTATTATGTTTGACCAGTGGTGGCAATAAAGTCCATTGCAAAATTTTCAGTATTACTCGCTGTTTGGAAAGTGCTAATTTTGTCCTATACTTCAAAACCCTTTTGATCATCACATCAGTGTGCAGGACAGTTTTTTTAGGTAGACCATTTGATGAATTTCGTGATTTTTCCGTTATCAATTGACCAATTTTGCTGCTATTGATTGTTGAATTTTATAATTTATCAACTATTGATTAGCGAATTTCATGATTTTTTCCATGAACGTTTGACGAATTACACAAAAAAATTAAGAATATCGTTAAATTGTCTTGGGTAAAAAAAATTTACTATTCTCAAATGCCTTCAAGAAAAAAGTTGCAAGTTGAAACGCCTGTGACCTCTTTTTCATGTTATGCATTTCTGGGAGTCCATCCCCCCACTCCCCCCAAGTGGGACACTTTTCTAAATTTTGCACACACCCCTGATGTGATACATCGCTGGAAAAGTCTTTTACCGCTTATTCATGTTATGCATCTCCGGGGTCCATCCCGCCACTCAGGGGGGGGATTTTCTAAATTTTGTTGACACCCCTCATGTCATATATTGTTGGAAAGGTCTGTGACTGCTTAATCATATTATGCATCTCTGATGTCCATCTCCCCACTTTGCCCCCCCCCCCTCAAAGGGTACTTTCTAAATTTTGCGCACAACCCTCATGTTATAGATCATTGGAAAGGTCTGTGACCACTTAATCATATTGTGCATCTCCGATATGTCCATCTCCCCACTTGCCCCCCCCAAGGGGTACTTTCTAAATTTTGCACACAACCCTCATGTTATATATCATTGGAAAGGTCTGTGGCCACTTAATCATATTATGCATCTCCGATGTCCATCTTCCCACTTGCCCCCCCCCGCAAGGGGTACTTTCTAAATTTTGCTCACAACCCTCATGTTATATATCATTGGAAAGGTCTGTGACCACTTAATCATATTATGCATCTCCCATGTCCATCTCCCCACTTTGCCCCCCTCCCCCTAAGGAATACTTTCTGAATTTTGTTGACACCCCTCATGTCGTATATTGTTGGAAAGGTCCGTGACAGCTTAATCATATTATGCATCTCCGATGTTCATCTCCCCACTTTGCCCCCCCCCCCAACGTACTTTCTAAATTTTGCACACAACCCTCATGTTATATATCATTGGAAAGGTCTGTGACCACTTAATCATATTATGCATCTTCGATGTCCATCTTCCCACTTGCCCCCCCCTAAGTGGTACTTTCTAAATTTTGCTCACAACCCTCATGTTATATATCATTGGAAATGTCTGTGACCACTTAATCATATTATGCATCTCCGATGTCCATCTCCCCACTTTGCCCCCCCCAAGGGATACTTTCTGAATTTTGTTGACACCCCTCATGTCGTATATTGTTGGAAAGGTCCGTGACTGCTTAATCATATTATGCATCTCCGATGTTCATCTCCCCACTTTGCCCCACCCCCCATTGTACTTTCTAAATTTTACACAC
This sequence comes from Maratus michaelseni, assembly GCA_963931845.1. Lineage (NCBI taxonomy): Eukaryota > Metazoa > Arthropoda > Arachnida > Araneae > Salticidae > Maratus > Maratus michaelseni. The sequence continues at coordinate 185,679,990 of OZ007596.1, forward strand.
AACCCTCATGTTATATATCATTTGAAAGGTCTGTGACCACTTAATCATATTATGCATCTCCAATGTCAATCTGCCCACTTTGCCCCCCCCCCCCAAGGGATACTTTCTAAATTTTGTTGACATCCCTCATGTCACATATTGTTGGAAAGGTCTGTTACTGCTTAATCATATTATGCATCTCCGATGTCCATCTCCCCACTTTGTCCCCCCCCCACAAGGGGTACTTTTCTAAATTTTGTTGACACCCCTCATGTCATATTGTTGGAAAGGTCTGTGACTGCTTAATCATATGCATCTTCGGGGTCCATCCCGCCACTCCCCCCCCCCTTAAGGGGGGCACTTTTCTAAATTTTGGACACAACCCTCATGTGATATATCGATGGAAAGATCTGTGACCACTTAATCATATTATGCATCTCCAATGCCCATCTCCCCACTTTGCCCCTCCCCCCAAGGGATACTTTCTAAATTTTGTTGACATCCCTCATGTCACATATTGTTGGAAAGGTCTGTTACTGCTTAATCATGTTATGCATCTCCGATGTCCATCTCCCCACTTTGCCCCCCCCCAATAGGGGTACTTTTCTAAATTTTGTTGACACCCCTCATGTCATATTGTTGGACAGGTCTGTGACTGCTTAATCATATGCATCTTCGGGGTCCATCCCGCCACTCCCCCCCCCCCTTAAGGGGGGCTCTTTTCTAAATTTTGCACACAACCTCATGTGATATATCGATGGAAAGGTCTGTGATCGCTTAATCATATTATGCTCCCCACTATGAAATTTGTCAAGTTAAAGCAACTATAAAATGTAATTTTATGGTACTATCAAGTTGTTTGCCGTCAAATTTTGACGGGTTCCATCTAGTTTTCAATTAATCACTTTGAAAAAAATAAAAATTTGAAAGTTATGACCCGTCGAACAGTGTATGTAGCGGAAAGTCTGGTAGCCACGTACGGCGTGTAACCGCGGACATTTCAATTTCTAAGAAAATCAAAGTGTTGAATAAATAAAGAGTTATTGTAAATGAACGCCCTCTAGAGTCGAAACAAGTACAGTTTAATTGCAACGTGGGCGCCGAGTAAGTTAGTCGTGAGTGAGTGTTTCTTTTCGTCAATAAATTTTCGAAAAAACAAGACAGAATGCATCATATGCGTAGAAACATTTGAAGAAGACTCGATTCAGTGCCAGGAATGCAAAGACTGGGCCCATGAAGATTGTGTTTATATAGATGCATTGAATTTTTATTATAATTGTGATGTTTGTAAGGCCAAAAGACGGTTGGGACACCATTGATTAATATGTCCTGGGCTGCCCGCCGTTTCTTGTGACGCCAAAAAAATAAGGCCAAACTATTTTCAGTATATTTCGTTAAATAATTCGATATTATTAGCAATGTTTAATTAAAATCATTAAAGAAGTTCGTAATTTTATTTTAAGTATAAAATAAAGACAGAAATTTCATTCATTTGTTTTTTATTTGCAATTTATCCAAGTGTCCCGGGCTACCCGATCTTCCCCTATACATTTTTCTGAAGCACCCTGTATATTTTGAGTACAGTAAAATGAATCTCTCATCATAATTGAAAAATAAAATTGAGATAGTCTGAGGCAAGCAATTACGCTTTTCACATGTGAAAATTTAAATGCGGCGTCATTTACTTTTCAATTGTAATAATTTAGTTTAAGTAAATTTTTATTTCAGTTTCATTATTCACGTATAAAGGTTTCAGTAGAAAGTTAGTACATTGTTGCGAAAATATTATTCTAAATATTATTAAAATGAAAATGTTACCTAACTATTAATTATTCTAAATATTATTATTATTATCAAGCTTAAGCTGTGAAGAAATACGAATAGTTTAAAAGGAGAAACATCAAACAATTTTATATTTTAAAAAAATGAAATGTATGAAATATTACTAAAAATGAAGGTTGCCTAGATCATATTCTGGAATGTAATCTACGCATTTACAAAATTTAAAAGTAATTAACTCAGTAAGCATTAATTTAATTAAAGAAGAGTTTTTTTCCTTTTTCAATATTCACATGTAAATACATATTTTTAATAAAAATTCAGTATTTGTAACGTTATAAGAAAATTATTTTAAATATGATGTTTTAAATATATGCCGTATGCAATAGCTGAATTATTTTAAAGTTTTCTTTCTTTTTTAAAATGCACGTGCAAATATATTTTTCAATTGAAACGTGTCTGCAAATATTTTTATTTGGGCTTTTTAAAATCTTGCAACAGCACGTAAAAAACGAAAATTTCAAACTATGATATAAATCGCTATTGAGATAATGAAATTTTGAAAAAAATTCAAGAGAAAACTCAAAAAATTAGACAACTTTAAAAAATAACTGGACACAGCACTATTCAAAAATGTTTCTGCAAAAGTTTGTTAAATTGTTTAAATTGCTATGCATAGTTTTTGATCCTATAAAACTTATTTAACTGTACTCTTTTGATAGATATCAACATTAAATTGCGCTTAAATTAATTATTTCATTTAAAAACTAGTCGTTGGGTGCCACCGTAATACTTACCCATCATAGATATGCATAATGTAAAATATTAAAAAATGTGTAAGCTACATATAAAATGCATTGCAATTCGAATACAATCGTGGCTTGATGACGTTATCAACTTTGAAGGCTCGATTACTGAATTGCTTAAAAGAAACATCCTTATAACTCCAAAAACAATAATCCTAATGCAATAAACTAGCAGTTTATTGCATCTGATTAAGCGTCTCATTTCTAATTATAATATAACTTTGAATTCAAATTTGGATGAAAATAAGGGTCATCAAAAATCGAAGAGTGTGGAAAATAGGATTACAAATATCTCGGTAAATAATTATCCGATCGACTTCATGCTTTATTCAAAATTTATGTTTTTTTTATTGTCTTTTATATTCATTCCTTAAAATAAACAATTTCGAAAAAATTTTATATACCTTTTATCAGTTCGCATATTTCGAGAGTCCGAAAAAAATAGTTCCGGATAATCTAAGTTACTGAAATTCAATAGGCTTCTTCCCATTATTACATACTAAGTACATTCCAAATTTCAAGTCTCTATCTCAATTTGTTCGGGAGATGGAGCATTTACAGACACACAGACGGACGGCAAATTTTTTTTTTCTAAAAATATGTTTTTCGGAATCTCCAATGTCTGAAACGTGCAAGTCCGTCAAAAAAAAATCGATTTTCAAAACGATTACAAGACTTAACCTATACTTCGTATGATGGCTAAGTAATAGTCTATACCAGTGTGCTTATCATACATTTCTCTATAAATATACCAGTTTTTATCTTTTTATATGCAATAGCTTTTAACACTTTCCAACCTAGTTGAAAAGTGTTTATGACTTCGGTTTGTCTGGCCGTATGGCCGTCTGGACTCTGCCGTCTGGACTCTGCCGTCTGTCCGTGCTCTAACTCACGTAAAAATGCTCGGATCACTCTGAAATATTTACTGTAGCATGTCGTTTATTATAGCATGTTCCCTATTTCAATTGAAGTGTGTAGCACTTATAGTTTTTTTTACAGGGACAGTCAAAAGTATACCGTTACATTGCAGTCAATGGGAAATAAATGTTTCAAGTGCATTTTGATGATGCTACGTCATTTAAAACATGATGAAATTGATATATAATTATGAAGCGCATAAAAATATTTTTTTGTAGAATATGATGTAATATAAATTAATTATTCATTTACAAGGTCAAACAAAAGAATTCTGTTACACATTTTTCTATGGGGAAAAATCGTTTGGAGTTTAATTTAGTGATATTTCTCTATTTCAAACATAATGAAAATTATATGCATTACAGAGGTGCACTATAAATTGCTCTCTTGTATGCATTGCGTTTATTTACAGGGACACACAAAATATATCGGTTACAGTACATGTGCGATATTTACAGTCTATCTGCAATAAGGGCGTTTTCAATTTTGGTTTGAGTTTTTAAGTTTAACTAAATTTTTCCATAGTACGTGTGTGTTTATAAACTCGGTTGATCATACACAGGGCTACACAAGGGAATTCGTAAGTATCACAGACTACGGGAGTGAGTTGCTTAAGTGTAGTTTTTATTTGTGTTACGCATTTTCTTGCTGAACTATAATATATTTTGTAGACTAATAGAGGTTTGTGGAATATAAATAAATTCATATACAGGGCTACGCAAAGAACAACGTATATTGTCGTTAATGGTTGGTAATTGCTGCGGGTGAGTTTTAAGTTGCCTTTTAGCTTAATAGGTGGTGTGTACAAAAGTCTTAAGATAATATACAGGGCTGTACAAAAGATTTAGAGTGCATTTCCATCGATCGAAGAAAATTGCTAAATGTGAATATTCTAACTGAACTAAATTTTATCATGCTCTATATCCACATCTATTGATCATATACAGGGCTGCACAAAATAATTCGACTACTTTTTTGACACTGGAAGGTAATTTCGAAAACTGTATTTTCAGATGTGGTATATGTTTTCTAAACTGTTTGCTTACATATTTTCTTTTACCTTATTTAACGGTGAAGTTTCGTTACAGTTTTCTGGCTGTGTTGGAAAGTGTTTTCATAATCTATGCTGGACGCAGGATTTTTCGTTCTTCTTTTTATTATGGGGCCGAGAAAGGGTGAAGATATCCCAATAATTTCAATTACGGGTGCGATGGAAGACACATTGGTTACATATGTTTTTAGAATATAGAGAAAATTGTTTAATTATTTCCCTACTCTACAGTAAGCAGCATGAGGACCATAATTTTATAATTCTTGAATTGTTACAGATAGCTTAATTTAAATCAGTAATTCCTAACGTAGGGCACACGCGCACGTAGTGAGACAATTTGATTTCCACAGAAGAATAGTAATCAACCCATATTCTGCCAACATTTTTGTCTATTTCTCGAAAAGGGTTAATATTATTATCTAAACTGTAAAACATAAAAACTCAATTGAAAAAAAAAATATATTAAATTTTGAAAAGTCCTCACACAAATCCTCCCAAAAATGCAACTGCACTTAAAAGAATTACATAATTTTGTAAAATAAATAAATCAATAAAAATAATGACACTATGACCCTTTTTAACACTTTCCAACATAGTTGAAAAGTGTTTATGAATTCGGTTTGTTTGTCTGTCTGTCGTCTGTCTGTCACTGAATCGTTTGAAATTTAATACATACAATCGTTGCAGAATTTTATCGATTCATTTCAAATTTTATGAAAATCGAATAAAAATTTAAAAAGATATTAATAAATGTTTTCTTCATTCTATTAAATCCTATCATACATAATTAATTCAATGATATCACATGATAGATAATGATTCCTGGTTACCATGGTGATTACGTCGTATTTAAGATTGAGTTATGTTATTATTTTATTACTGAATTTAAAAACCGAATTTGTATATTAAAATTGTTTAATTATAGCAATCATATAATCTACCTACAGTTTTTTGGATATATTTTTTCAGAGAAATAGATATTAAATGGAAAAAGAGTCTAAACATGGATTTCAAGTTCTGAAATTTTCAAAGCTAGGCTTAAGTTTCCCTTTGGAATTTTCAGTAAATGTCAACAAAAGATAAAAATTTGCCAACTTAAACTGTACTTATTTTATTACGGAAATTAATCATATCATAATAACAGACGATATAATTCATTTTTTCACTGAAATAATAACGATGATTTTATTTACATTTGTCTTGTATTGAATATTTGCGCATAGTATAATTTTAATGTAACATAATTTTAATTAATTGTTTGTAAAAGTGTATTGAATCGTAATTTCATAAAATCAAATTAATATTATAATATGAAAATGTACACATAAAATAAATTTTGTATTCATGCTTTTTTGCATAAGAGTGCAACAGCTATTGCACGAAAATCTGAATATTTATAAAACTAGTTATAGTACGAACATATCTCATTTGTCACGTTTGACGTAAAATTTACATTTTATTTAAATTGCAATCACTAATTGTAAATCTAAATATGTTTAAGACTTACCTTTTAAATTTCAGTTCAGTGTTGACTTCAATGCTTTTTTTTTAAATAATAAAGCTCTCTGTAATTTATATAAAGAAAAAAACTTTCAATGTTAAAAATGAATCGCATCTTCTATGTATTTTAGTTATATCACTTAGTCATTTGTTTTATGGTTAAAAGAATCTTCTGCGATTGGCCGTGTATAAGTAAAGCTGATGCCTTGAATAAACAGCTTCAGCAATAATTTGGCTTGTGTTTGAACAGGTATATTTTTCACCAACGGGAAACCATAAAAGCAGAGTCAAAGAAAGAAAGAATAATAATAAATTAGCATCAATAAACAGAGGGTTTAAGAAAATATTGGAAGAGATTGGAAGATGCGGTAATACTTAAAAATGTAACTTTTAACAAAACATATAAAGGGTTAATTACTTAGTGCTTTTCTAGCAATTAAGTATTTCTTGTTATCTACATTAGAGTCCTATATAGGTCGGGTGTTTTCGACCAGAACAAGAAATTTCTAGTTGAAGTCAACCCGAAATTAGAAATTAAAGGACATTAATCCATATTTTAACGTAATTATGAAAACAAAATTTGTAATTATATTTCTGTTACACTTTTTATCTTTTACGTAGAAAAGCAAATCTACCCTATATACTATAAAAAAATATTTTATGAAACAATTTAGTGAAACAATTTCATGAAATGACTGATTAAACAGATATATGTTAAATTCAGCGTTTGTAGAACGGACTGTAATGTAAAATTAGTATGTTATTTACAGTCACCTACAACGTGTTTTATCTTGAAAAGGGTATATATAGCGTTTATAGTTATTTTACAGTGCCGCATAAAAAATACGAATACATGTAACGAATTTACGAAACGAATATATGTAAAAAGCGGGTTTTGGGGAACGCTGACGGCAATGTAATTTTAGTATGTTGTTACAGTCAGCTACAGCATGTGTGTTTCTAGAAGAAGGGTGTATATAGATTTATAGTTGTTCTATAGGTCCGCACAAAATTATTCAATTACACTACTGTCAAAAGGACGGAATTACTCAAAATGCATTTTAGTGCCATTAAGTTATTTGAATCGCTACGAAATTTGTATATGTCATTAAGATTTACTGCGGCATATTCTCCATTGAAAATATGGGATGTAGCATTAATAGTTCTTTTACAGGGCAACATAGCCGACATATGCTTACACTTTATTGCCAATTGATGTTGGAAGATCTCTTTTCTATGGCATTAATTTAAGCTATGATACTTCATGTTATATGTGTATAATTGTGTCTTCAAACAACTTTTCGAACACATTTTAAGCCCACTTACCCCGGACGAATTTCGCATAAATCTCAGAAAAAGCTTCCACCATTGTCAAATTTATATATCGATAATTTTTTTATCATTAGTTTTTTTACACTGATAGCACATCTGAGAGGATATTGCATAGTTAAAATTTAAAACTGGATTTTTTTATGTTTTCTTATACAGCAACCATTACTCCAAGTTACAATTAAATAAGCTGTTTCAAACTCAAACTTATTTTACGCCAATAACGGCTTCTAGCGAAGAGTGTACAAGCCAAATTTAAATAAAAGTTTCTTTTATTATTATGTTTCTCTGTATGATAGCCGCATTCAAGATAAAAATATGTAGTACTAGTTCAACATATTTTACTCTGCGTTTATAACGCTCACTGGGAGAAAATAGGGTAACAAAATTTAAATAAAAATTGATTTTTTTATGTTTCATTATATGATTGCTGTACTGAAGTTAAAAGTGGGTGGAACAGTTTAACATAATATTCTTTGGGTTCATAGCGTGTCCTGGTGAAAAATAGGGTAACTAAATTAGAATAAAAAGGATTATGTTTTTGAAATAAACTTTCACAAAAAGCTAGTGCCACGGTAAAATTTGTGTTTTGATAAAAAAATTTGCATTAAAACTTGACTTTTCTTTCGTACTCCGAGGTAAAATTGGAAAATACAGATTATATAAAATGGGTAAAGAAAAATTAAGTAAAACGGATTTTTTTAATGTTTTACTCCATGACAACTATACGGTTGTCAAATAGATTGCAGTTTCAACGCAATTGTCTTTTGCGTTTACAGCGTCCCTTTGCCGGAAATAGGTTATCTAAATGTAAATAAATTTGATATTTCATTAGATGTTTATTATTTTTATAAATTTTCAGAATAAGCTTCTGACACGGTCAAATGTACCTTTTAATAAAATAAAATTCACATGATTTTTTTTTACGTTAGTAACCCCCCCCCCCCCCGTGCTGGAAAATTGCAAATTTATAACTTTAAAATGGATTTTGTTATGTTTTCTCACATAACAACCATACTACAAGTTAAAATTATGGAATAAAGGCTCAACAAATGTTTCTTTTTTATTTAAAACACCACCTGGAAGACAATAGAGCAAAAAAAATTAAATATAAATTATTTTTTTACGATTTTATTTTTAATAATATTTCAGAATAAGCTCCGCTTCGGTCAAGTTTATGTTTTCATAAAAATCCCCCCCCTTTTTTTTTACATTGGTAACGACCCTGTTGTTAAATTTCAGAACTTAAACTTCAAATTGGATTTTTTTTTTTTTTTTGCATTTTCAATATGCGAAACATACTCCAAATTAAAATTAGGTAATACAGTTTCAACAGAATTTTATTTTGCTTTTATAGCATCCCCTGACCGGAAATAGGGTAACTAAATTTAAATACGATTATTATTTTTGTTTATTAATTAATCTTCATTATTATAGGGATTTATTAAAATAAGCTTCTGGCGCTTTAATTTTATGTTTTTATAAAAAAAAATATATATATGATGTTTTATGCTGCCAATGCTCCTGGTGAGAAATTGCATAACCAAAAATTTGAAATGTATTTTTTATGTACGATGGGTTTGCGAAAAGTAAAGGTACTATGTCGCATGCTCACTCAAAGAACTTTTAATTTATAAAGTGTCCATTACAAATTACTTATTTTTCGACATAATTGCCGTCATTTTCCAAGCATTGAGTACAAGATTTTGTATCCCACAGTCACACACGTTTACCGCATGCTGTCGAAACCATATTTCAACTTCGATTTTTTTATCATCATCGTCGTGGAAGCTTTTCCCTGCAAGATGTTTCTTCAGGTAAAGGAATGTTACGTCCATTTCACTGGCCCCGCCCCATACGGATTTTTAAAATTCAACAACACCATTCGTTTGTGCTACGTTTGTGCTGGATTGTGCCGCAAAAATTTTCGTTTGTGCCACTTCCGTTCTCTCGTTATAACGAACTCCATGGGGCGGGGCCAGTGAAACGTAGCCCCGCCCCATCAACGGAATCAAAAAAATTTCATGGCATTCGTTTGTGCTACGTTTGTGCTGGTTTGTGCCGCCAAAAGTTTCGTTTGTGCCGCTTCCGTTCTCTCGTTATAACGAACTTTTATAATTCAAGGTCAAATAAAGAAAACCGCTTACGAAATTAGTAAATTAGTGCATATCAGTGATTAAAATACTTAATCCTATATTGGTATGTTAGTGCTGGTTTGTGCCGCAAAAACTTTCGTTTGTGCTACTTCCGTTCTCTCCATATAACGAATTAATCATTTTTCAACAGAGGACGACCATTTCAGTGGCCCCGCCCCATCAAAGAATTCAAAATTTTATTATTGTATTCGTTTGTGCTACGTTTGTGCTGGTTTGTGCCGCCAAAAGTTTCGTTTGTGCCGCTTCCGTTCTCTCGTTATAACGAATTTTTATAAATCAAGGTCAAATAAAGAAAACCGCTTACGAAATTAGTAAATTAGTACATATCAGTGATTAAAATACTTAATCCTATATTGGAATGTTAGTGCTGGTTTGTGCCGCAAAAACTTTCGTTTGTGCTACTTCCGTTCTCTCCATATAACGAATTAATCATTTTTCAAGAGAGGACGACCATTTCAGTGGCCCCGCCCCATCAAAGAATTCAAAATTTTATTATTGTATTCGTTTGTGCTACGTTTGTGCTGGTTTGTGCCGCCAAAAGTTTCGTTTGTGCCGCTTCCGTTCTCTCGTTATAACGAATTTTTATAATTCAAGGTCAAATAAAGAAAACCGCTTACGAAATTAGTAAATTAGTACATATCAGTGATTAAAATACTTAATCCTATATTGGTATGTTAGTGCTGGTTTGTGCCGCAAAAACTTTCGTTTGTGCTACTTCCGTTCTCTCCATATAACGAATTAATCATTTTTCAACAGAGGACGACCATTTCAGTGGCCCCGCCCCATCAAAGAATTCAAAATTTTATTATTGTATTCGTTTGTGCTACGTTTGTGCTGGTTTGTGCCGCCAAAAGTTTCGTTTGTGCCGCTTCCGTTCTCTCGTTATAACGAATTTTTATAATTCAAGGTCAAATAAAGAAAACCGCTTACGAAATTAGTAAATTAGTACATATCAGTGATTAAAATACTTAATCCTATATTGGTATGTTAGTGCTGGTTTGTGCCGCAAAAACTTTCGTTTGTGCTACTTCCGTTCTCTCCATATAACGAATTAATCATTTTTCAACAGAGGACGACCATTTCAGTGGCCCCGCCCCATCAAAGAATTCAAAATTTTATTATTGTATTCGTTTGTGCTACGTTTGTGCTGGTTTGTGCCGCCAAAAGTTTCGATTCAATTAAATTCAAACATGTTATATTATTATAAAAGTTTTTAAATTTTTTACAAAGTATATATATAAACACACATACATGTATATGTATACATAGACACAATTTATTAAAATTAAGTATTTTAAAACATTTATAAAATAATTTTGATAACTATTCATTTTTGTTAATTTAATTAAGTTACTTTGTAAAAAATTTAAAAACTTTTATAATAATATAACATGCTTGCATTATTTTTATAAATATATGTAGTAACATAGTAATTATATACTATGTTAGCATTATATATTATTAACATACAAGACGAATCAACTTTGATAAATTATGGAATACTTTTATTAAGTTTATAAAACTTTTTCAACTTAATTTTTTTAATTGAAAAATAATTTTACTATCTTGTAAAATTTTAAAAACTTTTAAAATAGTTCAAAAATATTTTTACTACCATGTGTAGAATGTTACTGGCATTTAGTATACATACTATGTTTCTGTTATAAACATATAAGAGAAATTATTAATCTTAAATTGCAAGTTAAACAATATTAATAAACACACATTTTGTTTAAATAAACACACACACAATATTTAATGTAATATATATTTTATTTTTAGGATTTAAACAATACATTTCGAATAAATTCTACATTAATGTTACGTAAAAAGTTTTCGCTGATACATTCAACTCCGTTTAAAAACCTTGAAATAACATAATCAAAATTTACAAGCATTAAAATCATATCCCCTAAGTGATTAAATCTTTCACGTTTATTAAAGGTTAAACATGTATGTAGACTTTGGGATTGGTGTCTAAATATACATCCTACACATTCATAAATTTGATTTAATATTGTCAGTACGTTATCCTCAATAGAAGAGATAATTTTCGTTAGTAAAACACGCTCCATTTCAGAAGGTAAATTAACGAGTGTGCATTTTTGCTTAATAAACTGCGGTAGATGAACTGTATACAAGTGTTTAATAAGTTTGCTATTAAAATCAATAGCTTTTTCTTTTAAATTTTCTAACTGAAAATCGTTTAAAACACAATGTGTATAATTCTTTAAATTTTTTATTTGCATAATAGAATTATTATAATTTAACACTAATACTGTATTGTTAGCAATAAACGAAGAACTTTAATATTTTAAATTAAATCCAAAAATTTTATATTGGAATTCATACCATGTTGAAATATCCATAAAAATTCTATTTGTTGATGAAATTTCTTCATTTGTAAATACATTGTGTCTGATCTCTTCAATATGTACATAATACTGTTTATAATGCCGTTTTAAAGTTAAAAATATAAAATCAGCAAGTTTATTTCGAAACATGACAAAAATGCGAGATTTACCATGTTTCGTTTTGGGAATGTCATTCACACATGCGATGGGAGGGGATATGTTATATAATTGTTCACTAATATGTGTAATGCTAGTTGATGGTTTTTGTAATTGTTCATTTGAAGAAATTAAACCACTTGTAGGCTGTGAGGTAAGGTATGTTTCCAAATTTTTAAAATCTAGGTCCTTAAACACTGTATCCAAAAAGCCTATAGCAGAGGTAGACTCACAGCAGGTGTCGGGGAAAGACGTTTCGTCATCATTACAGTTAGTAAATATTGGGGTTGTAGAATCCTTAACAATATTAGGTTCTGCAGCATACAAGTCCATGTTAGGGTTATAGTGTTTCATAGTTCTCCTGTATATTATATCTTGGTAAAAATTCGTTTTCCATAGGTTTATCTAAACGTTGAAACTTTGTTGAAGAAGAAATTTCTTCACACGACCGTTTTACTACAGTCATTTTAGTACTTTTTTTGACAAATAGCGGAAAAAATTAGAACAAAGCTGGATTTTTGTACAGGTGTACATTAAGGTATGTAGTTTAACATACTAAAAGTCCTCATCGATACGATGTGAGCTTTCGCCGCCAGGGGGCGCGAATGATCTTGAAAATCGGTTTTTCGTGAATATCTGATTAACAATGGCATCTAGAAAAAAAAGTTCAATTAAAAAGATGTAGAAAATTTAATTTCCTACAAAAAGTGTCCATAACATTTTTTTGTCACACCAGCCCTTTCCTGTCAAATATCAGAAGTGGTGAACATAACTGGAAAAAATAGGGAAGCGATTGTACTAAACGCGCCGATGAAGCAGAACAAATACCTATCTACTTTCGAACACTACACCTCCTCTTCTGTCCTTTTCTCTGTAGACTGATTTCGCAAGCTGGTGAAATAGTCATTGCCGTGACATCCCATGCTTATGTCGAAATATACCACGTGCTGTTATCTTTGCCGTGCTTTATTTCAATTGATGAGCATTTCGCTGGTATTAAATCCCCCTAACTTACTGAATGAAGTATTCTTTGTGAGTTTTTAGAAAGTATGTAAATAGTGCTATTTTCCATGCGTATTGTAGAAAGTTTTAAATAGTTTTGAGAGTGTAAAATGACTCTTTCTTGATTGTTGATCGAGAGCGTTAAAATGGAGATTGACGAAGTATGTATGTGTATAGTCTTGTATGTGATGAGAGCTTCATTGTGAATGATTGGAAAAAAGGCACTGAAGTCACTTGTGACCTCAAGTTTGGAAAGAAGTGACAATAATTGGACAGCATTTGAAGAAATGGCAGAAAACAATGGTGGAATTATAGTCCATCCAACGTGTAGGAAAAATTATACAAGAAAGAATTCTGTTATATCGTACGAGAAATCTGTAGCACAAAACAATCAACGTCCACGCAAATTACAGCGTTAAATGAAAAATTGAGAAAGACAGTCGCTTGTTTGAATTCAATGAAACATTTTTACTATGTTCTGATACATTGGATGAAGCTTTTATACGGAAGGAAAAAAAATCTCTAAAGTATTGCGAAAAAGTGATAATAGTTAAAAGCTTAGAAGTGAAAAATAGTCTAATTGTGTCTGCAGTGAAGACAAATGGGGCAAAGAAGTCAGTAAGCGTTTATCTAATGTTATTGACTTGATTGCAGCTTAAGCAAGGTACCACCACAAATTCTTTATAAGGATTTTTTACCAAGTAAGTGGAAACCATTAATTAAGGAAAGGACATGTTTACAAACAATTCCATCAACCAATCTAAATTTTCTCCTTAGCGATCATTTCAGGAATCATCATGGCGACGCAGACCAATCATATCACAGATCTTTTTATCGTAGACTAATCAGACCGCTTGAACACTTGTGAACAATAGTAGTCTTAACGACTGTCAGGTATATCTCGCTTCCCCACAGTGACGTCAGCTGCACTTTTCTCATACAGAAGTGCCGTAGAAAGTTATATTTCCAATATCTTAAGAAACTACTGTGGTAAATGTGTAACCGTTTTCGATGTTTACTCTGACGAAGTTTATAATACAAAAGAGGCCGCATGAACTCATCGGTATTCGAAAATTTTAACTCTCTACATCGATATTAACGAAGACATGAATGTGTCAATTAGTCAAAGGTTTTTATCTAATCATCAAAAAAAGACACACCTCATCTCTTTTCTGAAGGAGAAATTTATGGAGAATGGTTTCGAAGCGAAACAGGCAGAGGGAAATGCTGACACACTTATTGTTAACGCAGCCATTGAAGTAGCAAAGTCTGGTGCGCTGGCTGCATGCTATTGCAGGCGACGATGCTGACTTACTCGTATTGTTGACTGCCTTAGCACACCCAGAGACAGAGATATTTTTAATAAGCCACGAAGAACAAGAATTACAACCACCTTGTATTCGTTCCATAGTCTCAATAATGATGCAGTTCTGAAAGTTCATATAACGTTTCTTCACGCTATTTGAGATTGTGGCTCTACACAGCAATGCTTGGGAAAGGCAAAATGTCGTTATTAAAAATGTCGGAAAGGGAAGGAAACCGTAACATACAAGCTGCCAGCACTTTTAAAAGTGGAAAAACATCCCAAATTGAAATATTCGAGAGAGAGAAAACTATTTTTCTTGCTTTATATGGTGGTAAAACAGAAATTTTTCTGAACAAGTACCATTATATATGTTTCAAGAAAGGAGTTGCTGTTGGTAAAAAAAGGTTTTCATAGTTACCGCTTACCGTGGGCGTGGACGCAGCTAGATTGCACAGTTTATGTGTTTATCATTGAATATAATACTGGTTGGGCAATAAACTTCTTCCTGAGAACTGGGGCTGGCAAAATGCACTTAATTTGTCCCCAATTCCAACTACCTTACCGCCCGCACCAAAAAAAAGTATTTAATCCATTTTTTGTACTTTCTCCAACAAAGCGTGTGAATGCTAAAAAATTGGATTCAAGTGTTCTTATATTGCGGAGTTTCATGTCACAATATAAGTAAAGTTGAATTAGAAGATGAGGAGGATGCTGACAATATCATGTCTATTACAAGGAATGGGGGAATCGCTACATCTGATTTTAGTGATGATATCGAAGGCCAACCAGAAAATAGTGAAGGTAATGCAACAATTGAAGAAAAAATACAGATGATGACAAAACTAAATCGAGTGAAGAAGTTGTAGATGTGCAAACGACTACTCAAGCAGTCAAATGGTTGATATTTGAACAAGCCAGTTGATTAGGCCTAGGGGGGAAACCAGAATTTAAAAAAAATTGCCAAATGCTTTACCTCAAGGGTGGTATGGAAATAAGCATATTATACGTTCACCTCCTTTCTTCAAAAGTAATAATTTTACACCTTTCAATATAATTTCTTTGAAAATAGCAGCAGGTTTTTCGTATTTTTATCGTTTTTCTTACAAGTACGTTCACGTTTCTTGATTTTTGACAGAGAAGTATTGGTATGGCAAAAAAATGTCATACACACTTTTTATAGGAAATTAAATTTTCTACATCTTTGTAATTGAAATTTTTTTTCTAGATGTCATCGTTAATGAGATATTCTCAAAAAAACGATTTTCAGGATCATTCGCGCCCCCTGGCGGAGAAAGCGCACACCGGATCGATGAGGACTTTTAGTATGTTAAACTACATACTCTAACTAGCACCTGTGCAAAAATCCAGCTTTGTTCTATTTTTTTCCGCTATTTTTCCTAAAATGACTGGACTATTTATTCCTATCTAATTCACAAGCCATTTTTAAGTAACAAACAGTAAAAGGTTCAGCCACGACAAAAGTCAACAGTAAACTGATTATATTATATCTAAACAGTTACTAACATAGGTTAAAAAAGAGTGATGGTTACAGTTTAAAACAAGTTTAAAAGTAAACATGACGTTATGGCTTAAAGATTCAAGTTGTTCATTTAACGAAAATGTATATTACTTGTTTTATGTAAAATCCGTACGCTTTATAATATTTAATGATTTATAAAAGCGAGTATGGCAACGCAAGTTATTTATTAAATATATAAATAGTTAATCGCATACGATAAAAAGTATAATCAAGCGTATGTAATTAATAAAAATTAATTACCAATATGTATATTTAGTAAAATAAGTTTGTTTAATTACGCAAATGTCTAATTAGTTAAATCGATTTATTGTATAAAAGTAATATGTGTTAAAGAAAATTAAGGATATAGATTATACAGAAATTATATGTTTAATAGCATATTAATTGAACTATCATATGTGAATCAATAATATATTAAAAAAATTAAAGTATATAATTTAAGTAACTTGTATTAAATTTTTACTTCTTGTAAAATTCATTTTTAATAAATTTATTTTTATACATAGTGTATTAATTTGCAAGTCCATTCACTCACATAATAGTGATATAATATAATCATATTGAAAAATAAAACACAAAAGCTTTTTCACTTATCTATTATTTATTTAATTATTTAAACACATACGTTAGTATATACAAGAATATGTAAGTTCAAATAAATTGGTAAAGTCAATATTTCAAAAAGGAATAGTTTCATTTTTTATAGCATTTTGTAAAGTGTTTATACGTAGTAATAAATTCTGTAAATGGTTTAAAAGTTCAGTACGCTGTTCAGATATATGTTCTTTGGGCGAGAGATGAATTTTTCTATGTTTCACTAAGTCAAATCTATGATTAAATATTTCAGAACAATCGACACATTTATAGTGTCTGATAAACGGTTCAATATTCCTTTGCTTTTGCTGAGGGGTGTTATGAATCATAGTATGATTTATTAAATTTTTTTCCCGTAAAAACTTTTTATCACATTGATTACATTTATGCACAACTCCTTGTTTAGAATGTACTAAGTTATGCTTTTGTAAGTCACTTTTCTGCACAAAAGATTTCGAACACATTTTACAATTAAAAGGTTTCTTTTCCAAGTGAAATTTCATGTGTCTAACTAATACATTTTTTCGCGAAAAAGTCTAACTGCATTTCTCACACTTATACGTGGCAGATGACTTTGGATGAATTAGCATATCATCCCGTAAAGCATTCTTTGTAGTAAACAGATTATCACACTTAGAGGGTTTTTTCCTAAATGTAAGTTCATATGTCTTAATAACATATATTTTTTAGTAAATACTTTTTTACACGTATCACATGTAAAAGGAAACTTTTGATCGAATTGATCTGATGAAGAGGCCATTGGTTCCTTATTCAAAACAGGTTTCATTAAAATAGTAGAGTCGATTTGTTCGTTAAACTCCTAACAAGTCAAGGCTGTCAAGGCTTTTCTTATCTTGGTTGGTTCGTCTATTACTACGTCTTGCATTGTACTCATTTAATCTAAATCAATTAAAATCGCAGATCACTTAAACGGAGAAAGAATTATAACATCTTAACGATGCAGAAACAGTATGTAAATTATTTCAAATAAAACTTTTCATGATTATTTATTTAAATGTAGAGGGCGCGCATGATTAAAATAAATAAAAATAGCGTCACGTGTTATATCTTATACAGAAATAAGCCTGTACGTTAAACATAAGTAATTAAGTAATGTATCTTTTATTATAAAGTGAGTGATTTCAAAAGTTAACTATAAATTTATTTTCCATATTTCATGTAAAAGTATACAAGTAATGGTTTATTATGTATTCATCGTGGCTTAAAATGCAAATTTAATAGGAAAAAACATCCGTTCATTACATGGTATTGCTAATTAAGTTATATATCATGAGAAATAAAAACATAATATTAAATTTAGTGAAAGAATTTTGGTATCTTAAACTATATAAGAAGTATTGTTATGAGCAACAAAACATCGTAATTTTATCTGTAAATAGTTTCCTGTTTTTCTTTGGTAAACAACATGCCTATTTTCGAACATAAGTCGATAATCGTTATAATATTCTCTCAGTTTTGGTTTAAAATCTTAAATAATTTATGAAGTAAAGGGTAGTATTATGCATACAATATGTAAGTTGTGTTATAATAATGGTACACATGTTTAATGAAATAGTATAAAATTGTCTCACATTCTTAATTTTTGTAGAAAAATAAAACAAGTTTCTACATTTTCTGAAGAAAAGTTGTAAAACTTTCCGAAAACTATACTTATTTATTCCTTATACATAAATAAAAACAGACACATGATAAAAAATTAAACAAATATTTATTAAATAATTACGGTAATTTATAAATACATTGTTCAAATGCTTATTGTAAAAGTCAACATTCATAGATTCGAAAAATAAATACGTATAATTACATGTACATTTCTCTAACAGGTTTTTCACAAATTCCTTAATGTTGAAATTTAACAAAGCACTGTCTGCGCACCAGTTAAATTGATTTCTTAAATTATAACTCATACATTCGTGATTTCAACTGATTGTCCGATTGAACATAAATAACAGTCAAACGTGCGATATACTGAACTCTCTAATTCATGATCGAAGCATTCTAAAAAATAGTCCATCGCCTCTTTCTCAGTAAAGTGACAACATTTACATTTTTTTAAGTTTTTTAAACTTTAAACAGGTAAAAGCTTTGTTAAAAAAGTTTGAATAAGACATTCGCTAATTTGAATGCAGTTTTCCTTTAGTTTAAGAAATTGTTCTTTTGTAAGTAGTAAATAATCAGGTTTCAATAGTTTTTGCAGTATGCATGATTCCTTATCCACATAAATTGTTAGTAAGTCGTTGTTACATACGAATGTTTCTTCTTCTGCAGAGTTAAAATTAAATTTAACCATTCTCGTTTCAAATTTATCAAAGGTTGCGCACGATATTGTAATTCCTTCATTTGTAGGGAACATTTTACCACTAATCTCAAATTCATTATATTTTTGAATGTGAACGTTTACCTCACAGTCCTTATTCATTTGCACTTCGACAATCGTATCCTCCCCTAAGTCCCAATGGTATGGCGTAAAAACATCAAAATACTGAAATATTCTACTAAATTCGTTGATTTCTGAAATTTCATAGGTAAGATGTGTTAAGTGAAGTAGTCATTTTCACGTTTAGAAGTATCCAAAAAGCAGGGTAAACAGATAGGTGATCAAGCAAATATACAGCAAGGTTTTAGGTAATTAGAAGAACAATCGTATAAGTTAGGTTACAGAACTTTAAACAGTAAATTCATTATGGTGCACAAGCTGCTTATATTGCTATTCTTATCGTTGTAAAATAGGATGTTATTCTACAAATGTCGTCATATCCTGTTTTATTAACTTATAAATTTTTCAAAAATCTTTAAAAGAAGTAATATTAGCTTTCATTATCTATATTAATTGTACGGAGCCTTCGTAGCGTAACTGGGAGCGCATTGGAAAGCTAGCCAAAAGGTTGACAGTTCGAATCCGAGCATAAACATAATGGGAAGTTAAACTTTCTTTTTTAAAGTATACAATTAAAAATTCTATTACAGTATCCTTAAACCCCATTTGGTAAGTTAAAATTTGCTGTATTATATCATATAATTTACCAATCAACCTTTTACGAGTTTATTTTATATGTTATAAATACATTCCAATGTGTTTGTAAGTTTAAACATTAAAGTTTATCGTAAAGCTTAAATTATTTTTCAAAATTTATAATATCATTAGTACTGTATAGTAATAATCCAATGTGTTCAATCACGTGACACCTTTTCTTATATATCTTAAATCGCGTTTAAGAAACATGATCTCATGGCGTGTTCGTTTAAACCTACTATAAATCAACACATCATGAGATCATTTTGTCAGGTTCGAGGTTCGAACCTCGCTTCATTTAAATGTATGTTAAAAGCTAATGATTTTTTAAAAAGAGACTACGCTATTTCAAAGTGAAAGTTGTAGTCGAAATTTAATATTTTCTTAATTTCTGTGAAGAAAAAAAAATGTTTTAAAACGTATGCACGTCATGTATTTTATTACAATTAGTTCACTTCGTATATGCATGCTTGTGTGTGTACGTAACAAATAGTTCACTGTGTGTCTGTCTGTCTGCCTACCTGCCTGCCTGCTTGTCTGTGTGCCTGCCTATCTGCCTATATGTCGGTTTATAACTATAATTATTTACATGTGTCACTTTAAAATTTTTATTAAGTGCTATGCTATAACTATATATTTCCATTGTAAGCAGTGGTAAGTTACTTTATTTTACACCATGCTATAACTTAAATTTCCATTGTAAGCAGTATGGTGAGATACTTTAGAATATTTTATTTTATACTATGCTATAACAAAATTCTTTTACAAATTCCTTTGCGAAAAGTTTGCTAAGACATTTAATTTAGTGCATGCTATAGCTTAAATTTCAGAAACAGTCATTTTTGAATTCCATAACTATTAAACCTTACGACAGAGGGCGACACCACCTTAAACTTTCTCTCCCCTAAAATTAAAAAAAAAATGGGGGGGGGGGCGGTAGGGGGATAGTGGTCGTACTCTACCATCACCGATACCTCGTACTATAAGACAATTTTAAAAAATTTTAAATTAAAAAAAAAAATTGGGAGGGGGGCGGCATGGGGTAGGGGGGGAGGTAGGGGAAGGGGTGAGGCAATTCTGCTCCACAGCTCCACCTGCTGAGGTAGAACTGTCATTCTCCATCTACTATTGTTGTTTTTTTATATCAATTAATCCATGATATACTTTATTATATGAAATTTGGGAATGTGCTTTTCTGTTTTCCTGTATATAATGTGCATATATGTTATATATATATATATATTATTAAGCTGTAAAATATTTTTAATATCATAAAATTATACACATCCTTGCTAAACTTAGTCTCGTAATAATTAATTTTACTTTGTAAATCCAAGAAGCAAAATACTTTTTGTTGTATAATTGTTGTATAATCCATTATTTATATCAAATGTATTTTTTGTATCAATTTATCCCAGATATATCTTATAACATAAAATTTGCGAATATAAATTTTTGTTTCGATGTATAGATTTTATTCATATATTTCTTAATTTTTTTAAATAGTAATTCTTTTTTACTTCATGGAATTTCATGTATTAACACTGCAAATAAAGGAGTCTTAAAGTAAGATAAAAAAACGAATGAAAAAGCATTTAAGACACGCAAATTTTTTAATATGGAGCTTAGACATAATAGATACTTTAATTTAACCCTTTGCGGCGCAGAGCATTTCCATTGCTTAACTATTGAATTTAATGAATGACAACAGAATTTGAAAACGAACTTTCTTGTAAATGTGAAAAAGCAATATTTCACGCAACTAATAAACCGTATTTTTTTTACCAAAATTCTGGTACCAGTGAGGGTTTTGGGAATTAAAATTAAGTGGTTTCATAGACATACCACCGCGCCTCAAGGGGTTAAGACACTTGTGTGTCTTAATGGACTGGTGGTAAAAATGAACCAAATGAGAAGGGAGGAAGGGCAGGCAGGCGCAGTGATGACGCTAAGAGACATGGACTCCGGCATTACATGACGACGTAATGCATTCACAAATATAATAAATATACAACAGCTCCTTGGATTATAAAAGAAAATATTTTAAAGAATAAAAGTAAGTTTTACCTTTATGTTTTCTTATATCTTTGTTTTAATAACGTCACATATTTTCTATTATATATTTGTAAGATACGAATTTATTTTGTAGGCCACGTGTACATCTCGTTTTCAAGTCACTTGCCTAGAATAAGTATTTCATCTTAAATCATTAAAAAATAGATGATCCTGCTTGGGTTATGTGGTTGTATTGTAGTTTACTTTAACTATTACGTGTATTTTATCACAGAACTTTTTTTATTATTTACTTATGATATGTGTCTAAGTATAAAAGATAAACTTTATCAATGCAATTTTTTTAAAGAAGATTCTGGTTCTGTATTTCGATATTATTATATATTTTTCAAAATTCTATGTTATGCGTTGGTATTAAAATATAGTTTCTAAATAATATACGTTTTGTGCCGGCTAACAGTTTTCTGTTCACTTTTGGCGTTAATTTAAATATTTATTTATTTAATATACTATTATAAACTAAATTTTAAAGTCTTATTGCCACACTAAGTTGAGTTTCGGCTAGTGATTTATTTTTGGAATTTCTTATACGTAACTTTCAAATAATTTATTATGATTAATCCGATTGCATCATTTTATCAATTACTAGCAAGCTACGCCCGCTACGCTGGTCAATTTCTCTTACCGAACCTTTAATCAAACAAAATATTGACATTTCATAATTCACTTTTATATTTTAACAGAATAATAAGGATACTATAATTTGTGACTCGTGCTATAGCCAATATACACGTCAGGACAGGTCGCCCTTATCATAATCTTTTTACGCGTGAAGGTTTCGCTATGGTACTCTATTGTGAAATTTGGTAATTTTAGAAATTCAATAGTTGAAAAATCGCAGAATCATTAGATTTGAAATTTATACTAAGAAATACACAATTTTTTATATTTCAAACGCAGTTTGTCAAACAATTTTCTGACAAATACTTTTCGAGCTATTATTTTTTTCAGTAGCTTCAAATGTTTCATTTTCCGAGATTAATCTGTGGCAAAGAATAGTGAAAAACCCAGTCGTCAGCAACGCATAGCTTTATATTAAAGAGTATGTTGGAGCAGGGATTGTCACCATCACTTTTGAAATCGGTAGTGTAGTTCCAGAGATTCCATAGAAATTGTAATTTAGAATGATTTTAGAACGCTTTTCGCTCATTTCACCCTTTTTAAATTTCGAATTTTTTTTAAATTTATTCTTAGAGAGCATTTACTCCTTATAAGTAACTACAATGCCAAATTTAAAATTTCTAGCTCCTTCAGTATAAAAAAAGTCACAATTTTCGAACATTTTTCACCCTGCACCTAATTGGGGTTAGTGGCACCGACATAAAATATAGCCTATGTTGGAGTAGGGATTGTCACCGTCAATTAGCCGCCATTACCTTTGAAAACGGTTCTGTAGTTTCAGAGATTCCATAGAAATTGTAATTTAGAATGTTTTTAGAACGGTTCTTCCTCATCTCACCCTTTTAAATTTCGAATGTTTTTATAATTTGTTCTTAGAGAGCATTTACATCTTATAAGTAACTACCATACTAAATTTGATGCTTCTATCTCCTTCAGTATACAAAAAATCGAAATTTTAGAACGTTTTTCGCTCCTGAACCCCCCTGGGGGTGGTGGCACCGACATAAAATATAGCATATGTTGGAGCAGGGATTGTCACCATTAATTTGCCACCATCACTTTTAAAATCGCTTCAGTGGTTCCAGAGATTACCCCCTACAAACAAACAAACAAACAAACAAACAATCTTTACTACTTTATATATTAGTATAGATAAGGGGGAATCAGCCCCTTGTTCCCCCCCTTCATACTTAACCAATCAATCCCGAAAACTAATCAGGGATGCGCCTTAACACAGTCAACCTATAAATAAAATTTGAAGGAAATGGGATAATTCTGCCTGAAAAACCCATTTACATAAATTAAGGGGGGTATTAGCCCCCCGTTCCCCCCCTTTATACTTAATCAATCAATCCCGAAAACTAATCAGGGAAGCGTCTTAACCGAATGAACCTATAAACAAATTTTGAAGCAAATAGAATAATTCTGCATGAAAAACCCATTTATATAAATTAATAAGGGGGATTAGCCCCCCCCCCCGTTCCCCCCTTTATACTCAGCCAATCAATCCCGAAAATTATCAGGGAAGCGCCTTAACACAGTGAACCTATAAACAAAATTTGAAGGAAAACGGAATAATTCTGCATGAAAAACCCATTTATATAAATTAAGGGGGGGATTAGCCCCCCGTTACCCCCTTTATACTTAACCAATCAATCCCGAAACATAATCAGGGAAGCGTCTTAACCTAATGAACCTATAAACAAAATTTGAAGGAAAACGAAATAATTCTGCATGAAAAACCCATTTATATAAATTAAGGGGGGGGGGAATTAACCCCTTGTTCCCCCCCTTTATACTTAACCAATCTATCCCGAAAACTAATCAGGGAAGCGCCTTAACTCAGTGAACCTATAAACAAAATTTGAAGGAAAACGGAATAATTCTGCATGAAAAACCCATTTATATAAATTAAGGGGGGGGGAATAGCCCCTTGTTCCCCCCCTTTATACTTAACCAATCAATCCCGAAAACAAATCAGGGAAGCGCCTTAACACAGAGAACCTATAAACAAAATTTGAAGGAAAACGGATATTTCTATGAAGAGTTATCGCATTACGTACGTACATACATAAATACAGAACCGGCTAGCAAGCTCTCAGGGCTTGACAGCCAGTTTGATAGCTGAAAAATCGCAATTTTAGAACGTTTTTTGCTCCTGCAACCCCTGTGGTTAGTGGCACCGACATAAAATATAGCCTATGTTGGAGCAAAGGTTGTCACCATCAATTTGCCACCATCACTTTTGAAATCGGTTCGGTAGTTCCAGAGATTACCCCCTACAAACAAACAAACAAACAATCTTTACTCCTTTATAATATTAGTATAGACTAACACATTCAATTAGCTTGTTTACTAGTATCGCGGTATCAATTAGCAGCGACTTTTGTTCATAATATTTCTCTCTCCTTCTTTAAGGTTGTTATGAGAACAGATTTTTGTTAAATCGTATTATTTATTCTCCTTAATTATAATTAGAGATTTGTAAAAGTTTCTTAATGTCGTGTTTTTTTTTCTCTCTTATGTTCATTTCTTAATAGAATCTGACGATATTCTAGATCTGTAGGATGGGGGGGGGGAGCATAATGATTACATTCAATTAACAAAAGTCTTTAAATAGATGTAGAAAATACAAGTAAAATTGTTGGAAAACAATATATATATATATATATATATATATATAACCATAATTGAAACATTATCCTAACACCAACTTAAACAATGAAATAATGATTATGTAATAATTAGTTGTCAATGAAAGATTCCCCAACACACTCAAAATGGAAACAAAAACATATTAAAAGAATAAGAAATTATATTAAAAATTGAATAAATGGAATTAAATGAATGAAATGAAATGAAATTTGTGGAATTTAGACAGAATTATCAAGTCCCAAATGCCTAAATTCCACAAATAAAATGAAATGAGAGGTTTCATCATCATATTAGCCATACATTGCTAAAGAATATGATTTTGGGACTACCTTCTCATAAACATCGAATCAAACCTGTGAAAAAATAAAAAATAAATACAATATTAAAAAGGAAAGAAGCCATACTTATAATATACAGAGAAAACATGAAATAGAGTCAGAAAGTATAAAATCCATTATGATTAAAAAAGATACCTGTGCACCACAAGAACCACACATGAAACACAATCAAAACTACTGAATGAAGTGCAAAAAATCATTACATGTTGCCAAATTTAGAAATAGAAAATGCTTTACTATGTTGCCAGAAAAGATGTTACAATAATATGAATAATGTATACCAAACAACTAAAATGTTTGTCCGTGATATACATGACCAAAATATGAAATTTGTACCTTATATATGTATGACAGAATTGATTGTATAATAATGATATTAAAACAGTGATATAAGTCAACAAAAAGATAATACTTAGTGCCCAAAGTCTTTAAAATATGTCCCAGGTTAAAATAATAATAAAAAAAAAGATAAACAATACATGGAGAAGGGGGGGGGGGGGATAGGAACATCCATATTGCCAGCATTTTTAACTGTAAAAATACTGTTTTTTTTTTTACAGTGTAAAAATGCTTGTAAATATGTTAGTTTTGGATATTGACCAGAAAAAACATTTTTGAAAGTACTTAAAGAAGATTGTAACTTTTATAAAATAATTTTAATTCCTAGAATGACAGGATATAAATATCCTGGCAGATTGGGTAAATTTCAAAAGAATAATGTGCTGTTACAGATATCATGTATAAGAATCAAAATAGATTCATTTAAAATTGTTATTTAAAAAAAAATTCTATACTTAATTGGTAATGTTCTCATCATTAAAAATTAATATAAAAGGTTAACAGTATTTTAAAAATATACTTGGCAATACTGCACAAGGCTTGCTGCAATACAAAATAAATTATGACAGTACAATGCAGGCTGTTGTAGTAGTCTTCCATAATTGGCAACCACTTATTTTGCTTTGTAGTTTGACTGTAAGTCTATGTTTTAGCCTGCTGTCAATCAGTCAGTGTAAATAAGAGAAAAAAATCATATAAGATGCTTGGAGTGTCTTAAAAATGGCAGCATTTTAGATGTTTCAAGTGTCTAAAAAATGGCGGCTTTTTAAGACATTTGAAGTAAGTGTTTTAAAAATGGCGTCTTTTTTTAGACATTTCAAGTGTTTTAAAAATGGAGACGTTTTAAGACGTTTCCAATGTCTTAACTTCAGATGCAAAAGGTCCCTTAAAAAGTAAGACACTTTTTTTCACTTAAAATGTGACCATCCATTTAAGACACTTTTTTAACTGAATTTCAGACGTTTGCGTTTACAGTGCAGGATTTTCCCTCTCTAAAGCAAGGAAAGAGAATTTCGTTTTAAAGTAGCTTTTCTAATTGAAATCCTAATTTTTTTACTGTCCAATGATTTCACATACTGAGTAATATTTATATAAATGTTTAGCCAATAAATACTTGTATAACTTAAAGTTTGGAAATTTTTATATCTCTTTTGATGTACTGGTGTTGTGTATACATTATGGAAGTTTTATCAAACTGTAAACTATTTTTTACTTCGCGAAGTCTTCAGGATTATATCCTTCAATAAGCCGAGGAAGAGGAATCTCATATTATTAGAACTTATTTTCCTTTTCCATACACAAGTTAAAAACTGAAATATGAATTTTTTTATTGTAAATGCCCACTTTTTTATGAAAAATATTTAAAAAATAATTTAGCTAAAATATAATGCATTGTTTGAAGTTTAATTTCTCTTATTACAGATAGAGCGGCCTACAGTGTAAAGTGAAATGTCTGAAATTCAGACACTTAAGTATCTTAAAAATATGGTTCATTTTTAACACACTTTAAAGTGTCATAAAAATTTGAGACATATAATAGTGTCTCAATTTCAGCCATTTGAAATGTCTGAAACGCGGCCATTTTTGACCTGCCATTTTCACCTGCTGAAATTTCTGCCTGTTGACAACAGGCAGCCATTTCTGACCACTCTTTTTTAAAAAACATTAAAAGCAGCCATGTTTGACCACATTGAATCCTCAATAAATGGAAAAATATTTGACCATAAAGCATGTTTGGGTATATTCCAGAAGCAGAATCTGATTAAAGCACGGGTAAGCGGGACGTGAACCTGCCCCCACCCATGAATTTAAGGGTCACAAATTTGGTATGCAATTTTAATAAAACTGATATTTTAAATCTATTTCGACAGTACAATGTCGAAATAGATTTAAAATATCAGCTTTTACAAATATTCCATACAAAATTTGGGGCCCCTTAATAAATGGGAGAGGGCAGGGTCACAGCCCACTTTGCCCATGCTTTAATCAGATTCTGCTTCTGGAATAAACCCAAACACGCCTTATGGTCAAATATTTTCAAAAAATAAAAGTACGATCTTTTAAAAAAATCAGATTTTATTATTATTATTACTCATGTTTTTTTTTCTTTTTTTTCTCTTTTACACCCACATAAAAAAAATATATTTTGAGGGGGAAAAAATCTAAAAACATTTTTTCTATTAATATCACATTAATTTTTTATATTTAACTATAAATAAAAAATAAAACCCCTTAAAAAAGTATCTTGTCTAAAAATGATTTTTTTTATATACCCACATATCTATATCTGCTTATATGATAAATAAGGTAATAACCATACAGTATGGTTATTATATATATGGTTATGGTTTATTATATGGTTTATTATATGGTTTATATCTGCTTTCTTCCCCTCATATTATTTTCAGTTCTTTTTACGCATAATATTCAACTTGATTTTATAAATATATTTTGCACATGTTGGATTACTTACACAGATTTTTATTCTTCATTTGTAAGGTATATTTTGATGATGGCTCTGTGTCTCGAATTGAAACATGGTATTGAGATAGAATACGGGATATTTATCAAAGTAGTTTTTGTATTTTCAAACAAGTTCTAATAAGGATTATTTAAAAAAATAGTGACTTGCAGGTGAATACTATAGGAGGGACTATTTTCCATTGGAAAAACAACCTTTATTTATAAAATATTCAGAAAGTCATGATAACTTTACTCTAATACTTTCATGATTTCTTTTCATGTTCTATATCTCCATCTGAAGCAAAAAATGGAACATTTCTCATACATAAACTTAAATTTGATTAAACATTTACATATTTGCTCTTTAATATACTCTGTATTAAATTATACTGTTGTCTCTAAAAAGGAAAATTCATATATAAAATTACATCAGTCATACAAAGGAACTGGTAATTGAAAGGAAAGAACTTAATTGTGAAATATCGTAAGAATTAGGATGTTTTATTACATTGCCATATAAGCAATATTTTATTAATTTAGATCAGATGATAATCACACGAGTAGTTTAGCTATTATTAAAAAGTAGATAAACGTTCTTTTTTAACAACCTATTGTAAAAATTACTTCTAGTTTCAAAACCTCTTTTGTCTTTAATATACATCTTACAATATCTAATTGTCGCTTTTGCAATTTTTATGCAAATGGGTGTAAATAAACTTATAAAAAATATATACAGTAATTTTAAATGTAACATATAACTACGTAAGTATATATATGAAATTCAATTTCCATTTTTAATTTCTAAACACTTTTTTACAAAAAATAATAAAAAATCAATATTAAATTTATTTTATTTTGTCAAGTTTTGTATAATATAATATTTCATATAAGAAAATTTTCAGCATAAAAAAAAAGTAAATAAAGAAAGTAACAACGACTTGCTTCTTTTTAATTATCATTTATTTACAATGCAGCTAAAATTTGTTTTCAAACCATGATAGTATTATGTGGAACTTAATTTCAGAAGTTTTTAAGAATTAGGTTTAATAACAATTTTAAATGAAGAATGCAAAGCAGTAATATGATTCAGGCATTAATCAGATTATTAACAAACTATATACATTTTTTTATTTATTAAATGAAGGTTTTAAAAAATACTTAAAAAAATTTCTTAATATTGAAATTTTTCATTTATTGAAAAATATCTGAAATGAGCACACAAAATCATTTGACAGAAAAAAAATATTTATTGGAAAAAAAAAGACTCAAATATGAACAATGAAAATTATTCTAATGAAAATAATTTAAATAATAAATAAATAATGTTTCATATGTTAAAAAAAAGAAACGTTCAGAAAATGTTCTTTGCGAAATGGATAATTATCCTGCTACGTGAGCTCACCTTTAAAAGAACGTATCCAAAAACTGTAGCGGTAAATCCAATTGTACACAAATGAAATTTACAATCTAAATACGCCGTTTTTTAAAAATATGTATTTGATGTACTCAAAATATACATTTTCTTGCATTCTATAAGATTTATATTAGTCTTCCTTAAATATTCTATTAAGTTCCTTAGATTTAATTTATAAAATGCAATAAACACATTCGGTCTTTCTTCTGTTAAACATAAAGCGCAGACATGTAAAACGAAGATATTTGCTTCAATATTAAACACGAATAAACGAGTTACTTAATTTAAATAAACTACTAACACGTTTTTATCTTCACAACATCCAACATACTGTCAGCGGCACAAACAAGCACTAACATACTAATATAGGATTAAGTATTTTAATTACTGATATGTACTAATTTACTATTTTCGTAAACGATTTTCTTAATTTGACCTTGAATTATAAAAATTCGTTATAACAAGAGAACGAAAGTGGCACAAATGAAACTTTTGGCGGCACAAACCAGCACAAACGTAACACAAACGAATACAATAATAAAATTTTGAATTCTTTGATGGGGCGGGGCCACTGAAATGGTCGTCCTCTGTTGAAAAATGATTAATTCGTTATATGGAGAGAACGGAAGTAGCACAAACGAAAGTTTTTGCGGCACAAACCAGCACTAACATACCAATATAGGATTAAGTATTTTAATCACTGATATGTACTAATTTACTAATTTCGTAAGCGGTTTTCTTTATTTGACCTTGAATTATAAAAATTCGTTATAACGAGAGAACGGAAGCGGCACAAACGAAACTTTTGGCGGCACAAACCAGCACAAACGTAGCACAAACGAATACAATAATAAAATTTTGAATTCTTTGATGGGGCGGGGCCACTGAAATGGTCGTCCTCTGTTGAAAAATGATTAATTCGTTATATGGAGAGAACGGAAGTAGCACAAACGAAAGTTTTTGCGGCACAAACCAGCACTAACATACCAATATAGGATTAAGTATTTTAATCACTGATATGTACTAATTTACTAATTTCGTAAGCGGTTTTCTTTATTTGACCTTGAATTATAAAAATTCGTTATAACGAGAGAACGGAAGCGGCACAAACGAAACTTTTGGCGGCACAAACCAGCACAAACGTAGCACAAACGAATACAATAATAAAATTTTGAATTCTTTGATGGGGCGGGGCCACTGAAATTGTCGTCCTCTGTTGAAAAATGATTAATTCGTTATATGGAGAGAACGGATGTAGCACAAACGAAAGTTTTTGCGGCACAAACCAGCACTAACATACCAATATAGGATTAAGTATTTTAATCACTGATATGTACTAATTTACTAATTTCGTAAGCGGTTTTCTTTATTTGACCTTGAATTATAAAAATTCGTTATAACGAGAGAACGGAAGCGGCACAAACGAAACTTTTGGCGGCACAAACCAGCACAAACGTAGCACAAACGAATCCCATGAAAATTTTTTGATTCCGTTGATGGGGCGGGGCTGCGTTTCACTGGCCCCGCCCCATTGCGTTCGTTATAACGAGAGAACGGAAGTGGCACAAACGAAAATTTTTGCGGCACAAACCAGCACAAACGTAGCACAAACGATTGCCGTGAAAATTATTTGATTCCGTTGATGGGGCGGGGCTGTCGTTTCACTGGCCCCGCCCCATGGAGTTCGTTATAACGAGAGAACGGAAGTGGCACAAACGAAAATTTTTGCGGCACAATCCAGCACAAACGTAGCACAAACGAATGGTGTTGTTGAATTTTAAAAATCCGTATGGGGCGGGGCCAGTGAAATGGACGTCAACAACGTATTGTTCATGATATCTTGGCATATGCACCTGTCGAGATAATGTCAGACGGATTGTTCTTGGAGGATATATGGTTCCAATCGCAATCGTCAGAAATTGATTGTATGTCTATGAATCTGTTGGCCACGAAAGTCTAGTTTGTGAGGTTGAGTGGTGATCCAACATAGCACAATAGAGGAATCTGTAAAATCCATAGCCAAATCTTGTAAAATGGTAACTGTAAGATGGGAATTAGTTTTTTAACCCGTCTTGCTAAAAGTGAAGTTTAGGACAACTCAGTGGAAGGGAGCACTCGGGACTTGCTACACAAAAGATTAGAACTAAACTGTCCAGATGTGGAGAGACATCTTATGTAAATTATTGCTTATTATGCCTTTCCAGAAGCGTCAACAAAACCATGAATGTCTAGTTTTGCAATATTATCTATTAAAACATGCTATGAATGCTAAAATGATTTATTTCGGTTAATTTATACAAGAATTCTTCCCATTCTCTAAGAAAATTTGAAGGTAACTGTTCATTCCAGTCAAGTTATAAATGCCACAGATTTTGCATAAACATTTTGGCTTTAGTAATAATAGGGCCAATCAGGCCTAAAGAATCGTAAATTTTATACATTTATGACAAGACCTTTCTTTTAGAATTTTTATTCTTATGATTTAGATTAATTTTGGAAATAAAATGATCTGAATGGGGATCCATAACAATGATCTTCCATAATATTCCTAAAGTTTTTATAGAAAATTATCGTTAATCTTCGTCAAAGATTCTGATATTGCTGTATCTTGCAATATCATAATTCAGGTTGATTAGAAACCTATTTATAAATGTGCATACCTCCTCTTTGTAAAACATGAATGAATTGTGATTGCAATTCTTGTGCATTTTGTAATGAACAAGCACCGGGAAAGCAATCATCTACATACATGTCATTATACATAACTTCTGCTGCTTTGGAGAAATAAATTCCTCCTTCATCAGCAAAAGTTTTTAAAACACGCGTTGCTAGAAAATATGCGCTAACTGTGCCATACGTTACAGTATTTAGTTCAAATAATTTAATCTTAGCATTTTTACTAACTAGACTTCCAAACGATTTTTTTGTAAATTTTTCTGCAATGGTTCAACTAGCATTTTCTTATACATTTTTAATGACTGCACAGAATACGTATTTGTGTTTTCGGAATCTAGTTACAATGGAAAAGAAATCCTGCTGCACTATTCCACCATTTAATAGAATGGAGTTAAGTGAGTATCTGCTGGTTGTATTTGAACTGGCGTTGGATACTACTCACAATGGATTGGATATTTTTTCTAGTTTGTACACAGTATGATGGGGAATAAAATAGGGTACGCCTTTAGTGGTTTCAGTTGAAACGTCTTTCATATGCCCCAAACATTCATACTCTTCCATGAAATCTCCATATAAATTTGCCATCGTTTTATTTTTGTCTAATCTAGCCCATAAATTTTTTAATCTCCTAACTGCAATTTCTTTAGAAAGTCCCAACACTGATTCAGCATTTTCTCCATCGGTAGCTGTACTATAAATCTACCACTATGATCGCGTTTATACGTGCCTTTGAAATGTTCCTCAAAAAATAATTCTTCTTCACCCTTTACAAATTCTTCATTGTAAGGATTCTATTTCAAAACATTTCTTAAGTGCGGTATATAAACTATTTTCAATTAAAAGACAACAATGTAACTGATTGGTTGAATGTGGAAGTGAACGCGTGACTAAGTATCTAAAATGCGTGTTTTGTAAAAAGCAATTTCTGTCTCCCAGACGAATTTGTTCACTTTTTAAAATATCAAAATATAGTTCACTGTCAATTAAAGCATCTACTTAACCAGGTACAAGAAACTTGCTATCTGCTAATTCAATGTAATTAGGGACAGATAAGTTTGAAATGTCTAATTTTGTGACTGGGACATGATTTGAGATTATTGGGAGAACTGTTAATTCTACATTTCATGAAAATGGTCCGTATTGATTGGGAATTTGTGCAGTTAAAGTTTGCTTCACTGATTGGTATAAGTCATTTACTTCTGATACGCTTCCTTTCATTGGTTTTGATTTTAAATTCAATTTACGAAAAGCATGTTGTGTCAACACATTAATAGACGATCCGCTGTCCAATATGCTTCTCAATCTAATATTATTTCCAAACGAATATTTTACCAAATTATAGCGGTATTTAATAAAACATGATCCATTCTATCATCAGCGATAATTTGTTGCCTAAAATTGGTTCAGTCCGACAGGTTAATGACGTTTTTTACAGAAATGGATTGGATATTTTTCTAGTTTGTACACAGCATGATGGGGAATTAAATTGGGTCGCTAGGTAGAGCCTATGTTTTACAGATTACACACTAGGTGGAGCCCATTTACTTCCAGGACGGAACAATATACATATATATATATATATAAAACAATTTATGTACAGTCGTGGGGAAAAAAGCGCACCAGCTAATATAATTTATCACCAAATTATCGCAGAGAGAGATGTGACAGGTACCGTACATCTGGGAATTGTGATGCAATTTTGAAAATAAGGTGTTGGTTACATATTAAAAATTGTACCAACTTTCCTTTTTCATATGTTAACAACAACTTTTGACGGTTTATTCGATTTTCTTGTATCCAAGCAGCTCCGAAAAGTGTTAAATTTATATACCTTTTCTTAAATCTTCACAAAGGAAGAGATCAAACATAGAGGATGCTATAATGTTAAATGCATGTGATAAATTTAATTTATATCTTTCCAAAAAATAATTGCGATTCAATTTTTTTTTCTATTTTAGTGAGATGCAATGAACAGTCTCACACATATTCTAGACCTTTTTTCAAATCAAAAACATATTTTTAATTATGAAAATTATTAATGAATTTCTATTAAAAAATTACGAGTTATGATCTACATTATTTTTCTTTTATAAAATGAATCAGGGTCTTTTAAAACATGGCTATGTGTTTTTACATATCCGTCTATTATTAGTTTTCTTTAGATATGAAGCAATGTTACTTATCAACGGTCTGGGAGCACAATCTCATGTTATCGTTGGCAATTACAAAAGAGAAAATCTTAGAAAGTAACTGAAAAAAAAATGATAAAATTTCCTTTTAACCCATTCACGACGAGAATCTTTTAAATTTTTTAAATTCTTCAACACCAGTTGACACCAGTTTTTCCAAGCTGTAATTTTGACTTATTTAATTTGCCAAAATTTCAGATTAGATAAGGGGAAAATTTCCGTGTTAAATTACTGGTTTCCAAATTTAAACGTTTCGTGCGCCTCAAGTAGCAAGTTTTCTTGCAAACCGGCGTTAATGAGTTAAATAAAGGAGAAATTATTTTATATTTAAAATTTCTGAATATTTTTTCTGGTAAATAAATGAACTTTCCCGGTATTTTTCCTTGTAAGATATTAATTTTATTTTTCGAAATTTATGGAAACGCACTAGTACATTTTCTTTCATAACTCTATGAAGATGTAATATATATATACTTAAACTTATACCTTTTACCGGGCTACTTTGATTAAAAACAATCAAGTAAAATATCAAAAGTGGGTGTTACCTTAAAAAAAATGAAAATTGGAACAATTTTTAATATGTAGACATCTATTAAAAAATACTCATTCATATTCGGAAAGCAGACGCAACTCGATACCAGTCGCACAAGTACCTCTAGGAT
Source organism: Maratus michaelseni (assembly GCA_963931845.1). Taxonomy (NCBI): domain Eukaryota; kingdom Metazoa; phylum Arthropoda; class Arachnida; order Araneae; family Salticidae; genus Maratus; species Maratus michaelseni. The sequence continues at coordinate 185,714,924 of OZ007596.1, forward strand.
CTCTCTGCGATAATTTGGTAATAAAAACACATGCGGTGGTACTCTTTTTTTATTTCTTTAAAAATATTAGCTTTATTATTCCGTATTGTATGATTTATGGACATATAACCTGGAAAATAATATACTTGAATTTTTTTACATAAACATGTATGCTATCTATATTATAAAGGACAAACGTGTCCGTGCGTAACGCTGACGTCATTCTGCGAATGGCAACAGTTGACTATGAAATTTCGGTTTTGCGATTAGTGCTACTGGAATTTTTTTAATTTCTAAACAAAGCACATTTTTAATTTTTACACCGTTATATAGGGACAAAATCTACTTTGAAATGCAATTTGGTTGAAAACTGTATCTTAAAATTCACTAATTTATTATGGCTTTTTAAAATAAAAAAAAATGTTATTTTTCACTTTTTTCGGGCTTAATGGTTGCCATTGGTAATTTTTTTTCGCTTGGCGACCGCATATTATCGTTGATTAAAGAATTGAAATGACTATTATTAGTTAGAAATTAATACATACACCTTGGAAAGTAAAAACTTTTACTGATTTTATATAACATACAAAATAATAATAATCTTTTTGATGAACGATAATTTTATAAATCAAAATAATTTAATTTAAAAATCAAAGGAATGTTTGTTACGCATAAAAATATATTTCAATGTAAAAATTGTGACTCAAAACACTATTTGGCTATTTATCGTTTGCGCCAGGGTTATCACGTTCAAAAATTAATTTATGATGAAGTTTCGTTTGGTGTTTTAAATGAAATTGCTAAGGTTTATTTTATTGAAGCGCCAGGACTGGCAAAACATTTTTACTTAATACAGTTTTTAAAATGATGAGATCTTATAGTATCATTGCGTAGCTGTTGCATCTTCTGGGATCGCAGCTTTGTTATTAGATCAAGGTAGAATAGCACATTCAAAATTCAAAATACCGCTGAATATGAACGAAACATCTACGTGTGCCATTAGTAAGCAATCTGACCTTATTGAATTAATAAGAGAAATAAAGTTAATAGTCTTTGATGAGTAAATTAGTATTTGAATGTGTAGACCGCGCACGCTTAAAGACATAAAAAAACAACGATTCGCTATTTGTTGGAATAGTAGTTGTATTTGCTGGCGACTTTAGACAAATTTTGCCTTGATTCAAACATATAGAATAAAATTCTTTTATAAAATTTTAATGCTAATCTTACGTAATCAGGTCCATGTCAAGGGAGAGTTACACATAAATGATGTTGTCAAGAATAAGGTTTAATGATAATAATAATTTATATTATAACAAATGTCTGATTATTACTGAAGTCATTTTTATGGTAGCAACGAACTGACTAATAAATTTTGCTTTAACTGCTTCTTTTTTAAATTCTAAATATCGCACAATTTCAATTTCTACGCCATCAAATAGAAAAAAAATGCAATTTCTTTGAAAACTGTATTTGAATTTACTGATTTATGATTTTTAGAATAATTTCCAAGCATGAATTAATTTTAAATATATCTCTATCGCGTGCAGTTCGATTGTGAAAGATTAATCCGTTTGCATTTAAAACAATATAAAGAGTTCCGCATTTATTCCCGGCTAATATTACAGAACGAAATTAAAACTTCATCAAAATATAAATATAAATAATACTATAATATAAATAAAATGCAAATTTAACAGACATGTTCTCGAACTACGCGCTGAAGCAGTTGAAATTTTCAGAATAAAAAAATCAACAATAAGCAGCGAAATCTTTGACGATTCCTTTGGCCGTTAACTCCTGGCATGCGGCTAATACAAAAGTACCGCTTTATTCAATTTCGAAATTTTATTTGAATATACTATTGATATTTTTCTTACAAAAAGTCTTTTTTACGTTGTTAAGGAATCAGTTTAAAAAAATATATATTAAACATGAAAAATCTATTAGAATTAGAAAAAAAATGGTTCTGTAACCCGAGAAGCCCGGGTTCGATTCCCTAGTATTATTAAAGGACTTTTAATTTTAAGATTATGTTTATGAAATATCGGCATGTTTTATGGGCATATAATCTGGAATATGATGTACTTTAAATTTTTTACATAAATATTTATGGAATATTATTGAAACACTTAATTTTAGAATAATATTTAAGAAATATCTGCTGACTTCATTGCCTGTAATGTCCGATATCATCGATTTTTTACACGGGTCGGACCAATAAGATGTTCAAAGGGTCAGAAGCATAGGCCTGCAAATTTAAGCACATATCCCATACTTTAATTTATTGTCTTCAATACAGTGGAATGAACTAATTCAATTTCATGCCTGTAAATCGTTATACTTGTATAATTGAAAGAAATATATCGTATATGCGGAGAAAAGGGCAGAATCAACTTTACTTTTCGGTGTTAAGTTTACAAATTAAAACGTACAATATAATTACGCTTTATCACAAATAAAAATGTTATAGAAAAATGCGAAATAAATCGAATTTCTCAATAAATGCTATTTTAATTATGTTAACATTTATGCAAATAATTCATTGGCTACTTGTCAGGGAGTACACAATCGCTTTACTACCAGTATCTTAACAAACTAAAATTATCCTTGTTTAATAGTAGAACATTCCACAATTAGATAAGGTCTTACTTAAATGTACAAAAATTCTGGTAGTAAAAAGATCGCGAACCCCTCTGCAATCCGCCACTGAAACAATTGCTAAATGTTTAAATTATTTTATTAAATTAAAAAAAATCTATAGTCGTGCGCAAGGCCATCCTAGGCGAGAGCCCCTGTGCGGCCGCACCTGTCGCACAACCCTAAGGACGGCTCTGCCCACAATCAAATTGCCTCAACATGTGATCTAATCCAATGTTTTTCTCGTTACCCAAGATGGTCAGATAGAAAATTTATTCAACATCGTTAGAGCTGTTTTTTGGATAAAATTAGCTTGACATGTAGTGACTAAAAATGAACTAGTAATCGAATTTTCTCGAACATGTGACTTAAATCAATGGTATTCCCATAATCCAAAACGGAAGAATACAACATTTATCCAAAATCGTTTGAGTCTTTTTTAGATAAAATTTGCATATATACATACATAGATAGACATATAGGGGAGTGTAGCCATATTTGGACCGCCACCGTTTTAAATGGGTCGCTACAGTTCTGTCGTAATTACAAAAAGAGACGCCATCTCCCGCTGAAACCCTACTTATCAGAAGGACGCCATTTATATTTAGAAAAAACACCCGCTTTCCACGTGCTGCTTTCACATAACTTTTAAAAACCTAAAATTACCTGTTTTGATCTAATTTTTGCTTATAATAATTTTCGGAGACGTTTCCGAGTAGTTGTTATAGTGAATTAATAAGTTTTCTTAAAACGGAATATCGGTTTTTAGAAAGCTATCAATTCTCAATTAAATATTTTCAGATTTCTTATAGAATTTATACATTCAAGGGTAACAAAATAATATTAACTTTAATGTTAATATAAATTCTGTTAATTTACCACGTTTGTGTGTAAAATGTGTTTCTTGAACATGAAAATGTTCACTTGAAGATTGATAGCACCTTTAAAACCTATTATTCCGGAATGAAAAAACTAATAAATATGCTATAAAAATTACTCGGAAACGTTTACGAAAATCAGTGGCAACTTAAGAAATTTTATTTTTATAAATGCTTCTTAAAATCTCGAAAATATATTGGTTTCCGAGGTTTCTGAAGTTAAATAACGCTTTTCGAAATCGTGGGTTACTAGGAAGAGGTTATTGTCTAATTTCGTTCGTGATTATTTTATATTTTCCTAAATTAAGAAACATCTGTCTTTTTTACAGTGTTGGAAGATACTGTATTTCACATGGATAACAAATCCCCATTATGTCCGAATCTTCAGTTTTATTACTGAAAAAATACGTATAGTATATATTAAATTTCAGACCATTCGGTTGGGTAGTTTTTGCACTGTTATATGCGAGCAGACGGACAGACGGATGGACCAGAAGACGACTATAGGTGCTACTTATTTATATAATTACGGATGCACCTAAAAACTACAAGATAATGTTGAATTTCAGTAAATATTGCTTCGATATCAAGAAACATTCCTGAAATTTTTTTTAATTGTATTATGTTTTAAATTTCAAAAAAGAAATATATTTGAAAATTTTATTTATGGAATTTTGATAAGTAGCTTCAATAATGTTACAATTTCTAGACTATACAAATGCCTTTTTTAATTTGCTTTATAATATGGGACAATAATCTGGGTGAATGCGTTCAGAAACAAAAGACATTTACGCAAATAAGGTAAAACTATTTATATTATTTCTAAGTGATATATGTCGTTTGCAACGCACTTTACTCTGTACGCAAAGTCTTAATGCTGCATCGCATGGGGAACACTTGTCACATAGCTCTAAATGTCTGGAACCCAAAAATTTCTCTCATTGCTCGTTTCAGTAGCGGTAAAAGAAAGATATCTGGAAAAAGATTAGTTAGTTCCTGTTTTAATTAAGAATCTCTTGTTAATTGACACATTCACTGAACGATATTGCCATACCATATATCATTTGAGTATTTAAAAAAATCAGCTATTGATAAAGTTAAATGAAACTTTGATTTCAAAAGGAGACTTACAACCAACATTTGCAGGAAGAGGACAATGAACTAAATTATTTTTTAAAACTCGATTTTGAAATTTAAAGATTAACTGTGGATGTAGCATATCGGCAATATGAGGATATAATACTTCAAATAATCCAATAATTCCTTATTATTTGTTTTAGTAAATAAAAATGTTGCAAATTCTGCACTTTTTCCTCTTTTTGGAAGCATATACATTGTTCAAAGAGCACAGAAAAAAAGTATGAAGTTTATTTATTTCATTCAAATGATTTCGTCAGAATATTAATATAAAAATAAAATTTTATAGCAAATCTGAATCCTTGGCTATAAATTGGATTGTTCTAGAACTTACTTTTTTTTCTTCCAGCTAGGTAAGCAACCGTATTGAGATTTTCTTATTATGCACTTACTATGATTCAACATTTTTATTATTTAGTACAGCTCGTACATATTTCGTTTATGCTTTCTATGTGTTCTTACTTTTGTATAAACATCTGGAACTTTTATGACACTTATTCTGAGCTATTCGTCATCCTTGTTGAAGCATTATAGTATAAACTGCGATAGAAATGCGGCCGCATGCCAGAATTCCAATTTGAACAGTTGCATCTGGTCTATAAAAATAGTGTGTAACACCATATGTAAATAATAATAATCTGATGCAACCACGCTGCTCAAAATAGTGAGTACTGGTTGGTTTTATGAGATATTTTGGTTCAGGTTAGTAATTTTACATTCATTTACACATATTTTCTGCATTTTCCTATAAAATTGCTAAATATCATTGAAATTTGTAACCCCCAATATTTATTTTCTTTAACATAGTTCGTATTATTATTATTATTATTATTTTAATAATAAAGTTATCACTTTGCTTTTAACATAGAAACATATACTACAAAACCAAACGTAATTGCAGCTGAAAGTAATTTTAAATTCCACTTTTAAATTACTTAATTAAAATGTTATGAAAAAAAATCGAAACAGACACTAATTTCTAAACACTAATTTCTAAATCTAATTTCTAAAATTTAATAATACAGGTAAAATAGTCCAAAAATTGAGAAATAGACGATAGCTGGTGGTCATACATTAAAATTATGGTAGTATTTCTTTTTTCACTAGAAATGAAGATCCAATGAGTCCCACCCCCACAAAAAAAGTTGTTTTACAATGTTTTATTTTTGGGGGTACGAGGTAAAGTTAGCGATTTTATAGGGGGGTGAAATCCATATTTTAGGTAGATCAAGTGGGGTATCGTTTATTATGTAGTTTTGAAATTCGAATCGAATGACACCATCCAAAAGTCGATACGATTATTTGTTACGATGTTATGGAAGGTTTTATGGATAAAAAGTCGAAAATTGTATTCTTGTACACGTAAATTGGGTTTCACAGCAACAACTGATGGCCATTCACGAAAATTTGGGGGAAATTTCCAGTTTTGCGCTAAAAATAAAGATCCGATTTAAAAAAAAAAGTTGTTTTAAAATTGTTTGGGAGCTAAAGGGGGCATTTTATCTCACGGGTGGAGGAATTCAACTTTTTTTAAACAGTTCGAGTGGGGTATTATATATCATATGTGTTTTTTTTAATTATTCTGAATCGAAGGACGCCATTCTCAAGTCGATAGAATCACTTGTTACAATGTTACGACAGGTTTAATGAATAAAATACTTTATTACACTTATTTTGCCTTCAAAACATGTTTTTTGTATCATATGGAATAACCTTAAACTTATTCAATGTCCTCGATATAGAAATAATCAAAATAAGTGTCATCTGAGTCTTTTTCAAGGTCATGGAAATTGTTTACACAAAATAAGTGTAATAAAGCTGTTGGGTAATGCGCGGTTATTTGGTGCTTACTTTTTTTTTTAACTAAAAGAAAAAACTGTAGGTCTTTAAAAAGATTGAAATGTACAAGGAAACACATACCTTTTTTTAGGGTAATACAGTGCATGTTATTTTGTACCTTTAACAATGTGCTATGCAGAACACTGATAATTGATTTAATCAGATAACATTTGAGAGTACTGTGAATTTTTCTTTGAGATCATGTTTTTAAATAAAAGTCAGTTTGAAATAGAAAATACAGGAAGACTTTTAAAGGCTCTGTTGAAATTCATAATGTTTTATTCTCTATTAAAGATGCCCTTGCAATATAAATTAACCATAAGAAATTAATACAACATTTAATAAAAGTTTTAATACACACTTTTTTTATACATCAGTGAAAGCATAAGTGATAATTAGAAGGTTTTGATACTGCTCACTAATATAGAGGAAAACATTTTAGAAAGTATATTATGATATTTTAGACAAGATATCTTGTGAATAATAATAATAAAAAAATAAAATTTCAAACAATTTCTTAAGAAATAGCTATCAACACAAAGTACTACACAATGGCGACAAAATGAACCCCATTCAATGATGTAGGCTAGAGTGAAACATTTTAGAATAAAAATAATGATATTTTGGACATTACACAGTGTTCTGAATAATAAGCTTATATACATAAAAAGACTATTCCATAGCGTAAATACTTTTAAACATAAGTCTCAGGTTTTACACATTTTTTAATCCTGTTTCCTATCTGAATCAACCTGGAATAAAAAAGTCAGCTGTATACTTCTAAGAAATGATTAGTAAACAAAATGTTAGTGACAGTCAGAAGACATAATAAAACTACAGTAAAAATAAATCAATGTATAAGTAAAATACAGAGGCACCAAATTACCCAGCTTTTTTTAACGCGGAGCAATTTGATGCTTACACCAATATATATATATATATTTTCTGTGTCATTTACAGAGATGCAGAAGGAAGAAATGCAATACTTATTAGAGTGTACTTGCCAGAATAGAGTGTAATGCCAATACAACTTTTTATTCATACGTACATCATCTCGTTTTTTTCTGTAGCTTCATGTAAGTAGAGAGATAGGACATTTTTCACAGTTTTTGATAGATTCTAGATTTTTTTTCTTCCCGAAAATGTACTACTTATATATAATAACGGATATATTTAATACACAGTACACATGTGTAAGTACTTGTAAAAGACATTTAAAAATTCATACTATACAATAAGATCATGATAATAAAAATTTAAAATGATGTACCAAATCACCCGGGCAAAACCTACTTTCTCATAAAGTATATTTAATACTTTTTAGTCAAAATCTGCCGTAACTTTGAACAAGTGATTGTAACGACTTCATAACTCTGTCATTCGATTCAGAATTTAAAAATACATGGTAAATAATACCCCCACTCAACCTATTTTCAAAAAGTTCCGCCTTAGTTAAAATGCTACTTGTGCCCTTCAAACCATAGTAAAATAACTTTATTTTTGTGGCCTCATCTGATCTCCGTTTTTAGTGCCAAAACGAAACTCTGCACAAAGTTTCGTGAATGGTCAAACCCTATATTGCCTGCACAAAATATAATTTTCGACTTTGTATTCAAAAAATCAACCTTACCTTTGTTACAATTGATTGTATCGACTTGCGAATGGTCCCATTCCATTCAGATTAAAAAAATACATAACAGACGATACCCCATTTGACCAACTTAATAGAATTAAGTCTCTCCCTGAGTTAAAATTTCTCCCTTTTGCCCACCAAAAACATGGTACAATTTTTTTTTTTTTTTTTTTTGGGGGGGGGGGGCTCTTCCGATCTTCATTTCTAAGGCCAAAGCGAAGTTCGCATAATGGACATCCCAATTTGTGAATAACCATAAGTTGTCTCTAAAAAACCCTATTTGCTTGCACTAGAAGGCGGTATTAGATTGGTATAAGAGTAGAGAAAAGAGGCTAGTTTGAGAACAAAGATTGAACAGGGTTTCCTAAACTACTGTACACCTATCAGTTCTGGTACGTGAATCTTCTATTCTGATGGGATGTAAGTTTAGTAAAAGCTTCAAGGTCTCCACGAAGCTTCCGTAGACCATGACAAGAGGAAATCTTTAAAAAATATTTATTGTTATTTATTATTTAAATAGTCGAACAAAATCATTAAAACAACTTTTGTACATTTTTATAAGTGTGGCTGTAAAAGTAAAATTGCATTCTTAAATGAATGATATAAATGAATTGTGGGAATGTCATACAGTAGATTGAAATGACTTTTCTCCAGAATATTTAACAACATAACTTTTTATTTGAAATTCCTTTTTATTGAAGATATTCTATCATCGTCAAAAATGAGAGATAAAAAGAACTTTCTGTGCTATCCAGCAATGGAGCTCTTGAGAACATTTTTAACTGGATGAATTAACGGAATTTTGTTTACTGAGACGTACGTAATAGCCACTGATTTCTGCGTAAACTGTAAAATGTCTTCTTTTGTCAACCCTTCTATGTAAAAATGCAATTTGCTCCATTATATAAGTTTGAAAAAGTCAGAAGTAAATTAAGCATTGATTCAGACATGGCTAAATCTAATAAATGTCCAACCGGACATGAGGAAGCTACGATTGATTAAGGAATCCCAGTTTTCCTATCAGCCAGGTTTTACCATAAGTCAGTGTATGCCAAATTAGTATATTTATAAGTCAACAAAGAGTACACAAGAATGCATGTCAAGAAGTCACAAGTTGTTGTCGTCCATCTTCCTCGAAATAATTTATAATATTTTGCATATTATTAATATATATAATGATGATGTTACACCATGTAAAAATGTCGATGGGAGCAGATATATTTTATATCTAGTATTACAATCATGCAGTTTTAAATATTACCATTCCGAAACCGTTTTACGAATTTCAAAGCCACTGACATGCGTACATTTTTCGCATATCTTATAACACATTATATAAATTTAAATTGTTTTATAAGGTTTATTTTAAAGTTTTAAAATCTCTTTGATAGTGGGGCCCTAGTGTAAGTGTGCAAAATGCCTTTCTGCAAATCAGTTCCTGTTAGCTTTTTCTCCGTTATCTTGTGGTACTTCAAAAATGTAAATTTCGATTTAGTGGTAGGCTAGTCTAACAGTTTGTGTACCTCTGCCATAGTGCATGTAATCGAGTGTTGAACAGCTCTGAATAGGGAGGAGACATTTATTTATAGGTTTGTCATGATGGAAGAATATTTTGCACACGAATTTTCGATATCGTATTGCACAATTTTCAGCTTTAGAACCAAAATATAACCTGAAATTTGTTGCTTGGGGCAAATGCAGACATAGTGCTTTAGTTTGGTTGACTGTTGATAGAATTCTGAATTATGTTGGTTATTTTAAGTGGGTTCTCAAAATATTCAAAACATTAAAAATTCTAGGCAGTCATAGAATTCAATACTTTACTGGTTTCTAAATTTCCCAACCTTCATTCCTTTTAAAATTTTACAAGTTGCCAGTTAAAAAAAAAATTATAAAGATGATTTAATCAGTATTGGGTAATGAAAACTCTTTATTGTGGATTTCTAGAACAATATGCCCCGTTACCTCCAGTATTCAGCCTCATATAAAAAGAAGATTACAAGAATGTATTTCCCAAAATCTTGAAACATTTTAAAAAGTAATACCATATGTATCTCTAAAATTAGAGTTTCTTGAACAAAATAGTGTAAGCTATGTGAAAATAATTGTTTTACAAATAACCCAAGTAATAAAGTCAGCAAAAAGCCTTTAAAGATTATTCAGTTATTTATTTTGGAGTGAAGGGAGGCGGACTCTGTTCGCCTATCCCTCCGAGTATTCTTGTCTTGTTTGTGACTGTTTCCTCGTCAACACATAAAGCTACAATCTACTTGTATGTTCATTCCCTGCCAGTTGATCTCGTACTGCTCAAACTGTGTGTAGCAAATCTAAGATTACACGCATCAAAACACTGTCAATTCCTCCGTTGAAATTGTGTTCTCGTATTTTATTAGACAAACTGATGCCTGATGTTTCATCGTCACTGAACTTTCAGACAGAAAATATTGTTCTCTTGACAGACTTCATGATTTCTTTTGCATGGATTAGAAAATCCCCATATTTGGTAAAATCGTTTGTAAGTAACAGTGTTTCCACTATAAAAGAACTTACGGACTCGTACCAATGGTAACACTTATATTCTGAAAATAATCCATCTGATGTCATATCGTGAAGACTGTGTGTATTTTTATATGTAACCATTGGTGGTGGGTTCCGAATACTCCTCGTGATGACAATCGGTACGTAGAAAATCATCCGACGGAGCTGGAAGATAACAGTGATTATGCAACTGAACCTAAACCAGTTCAGGACTATAGTCTGGTCACGAGTACGGGTTTTCCTACATATAAATATATACTTAATTTATCTAATGGTTTGAAAATTCTTTTCATATTGCTAGGTTATATTTTTAGATTTCTATATAATTGTTGAAATGCAGAACAAAAAGAGAAAGGTCGCTTGATAGATTCTGAATTAAAAAAGGATGGGGCTTACCTTATGAAACAACTACAGCATATAAAATTTGCTGAAGAAATAAAACATTTTAAGAATCAGTTGAAGCTTTCAAGTATTAGAAATTATTTTTTAAACCCATATTTAGATTAGGAACGCATTATTAGAGTATCAGGTCGCTTAAAAAATTCCAGTCTTATCTATGAAAACAATATCCTGTAGTGTTGTCTTCTAATCGAGAGAAATTATTTGTGAATATTTTCATCAAATGTTTTTTAACTAGGACCACGGTTACAGTTGCATCATGTTATACAATATATAGGTTCATGTAGCCTGTTTCACAAACAAACCCATAGCAGCAAATCAAATTATTGAAAATTTATTGTCAGAAAGAGTAAATACTAATCCGCACTGTTAAAAATATGGAATTGACTTCTGAGGGGTTTTTTTTTTTATTAAATACAAAAATCAATGAAAGGAAAATTATAGTAAAATTTATTTAGAATTATTTGTCTACATCAACACAGAGGCAATTCTTTTAGATAAGTAACAGATTTAAAATCTGAATCATTGAGCTAGAAAGGTAAAAGCTTAACTATCATAACAGATAATGGAACTACTTTTGTAGAATACACTTTTGTGCAAAGGCTGAATTGAAGAAATTACATACCATAACAGGTAATCCTGACATAGCAGCGACTAATTATTTCACCTCTGAGGCTATTAATTAGAAATTCATTGGTCCTCGCTCATCCAATTTCGGTGATTATGGGAAACTTTGGTGAAAAAATTATGTGCAATCTTAAAAGAACCTTAGGCGATTTCAGAGTCAAACTCGAAGAATGTTGGACTTTAAGCGCAGAAAAAGAAGAAATTTAAAAAAAAGTAAATTTTTTCATATTAAAGGCAAATTTTTTTAATTACTGTAATTTTTTAATCACTGTTGCAATTTACATTGAATGTTAAAAAGGGCAACATTTTTCATATTAAAGGCAAATTTTTTTATTTACTATAATTTTGTTTTTTATTTTTACTCCCTTTTGCAATTTACATTAAATGTTAATTTCAAACAGATAAAAAAATAAATCGCGTTTCAATTCGTGTTTCAAACGTTGGGGAAACTGGCATTGGCGTTCAATGCTATAATACATGTGTTAAACATGAACCCACAAAACATGCATAAAAGTCATTATATACAAAAGAACACAGTAGAGATTTCATCAGTAAACAATTTATTTCATTGATTTAACATCTGTTTTCAGTTTCATAATTCTGAAATATATTTAAAAGCTGAGTTACATTAATATCTTCAATAAATTCTTTATAAGCAAGTTTGATTTGCGGGGAAGAGAATAAGACGGCGGTACATTTCCTGAAATCAAACAAAAAAAAAATTGGAACAATAAATATCAGAGTTACTACAGTATTTATTTCCTTTGTTTATACACATTCAAGCACATCTATTCAGCGTGTCCCTTCTTATCATTGATCAATAGCCAGATCCTATACCATTGGTTTTAGATGTATAATTCCAGTTGAAAAAATGTTTCAAAATCCACCATGTAAAAGGCCATTTAAAATAATACCCGGCATATAATGCGCAGATCAAACAATAATGTTTAGACCCAGAAATTTTATTTAATAATTGAAGTCAAATATTTACAGCGATCTAGGAAAAAAAAACTATCTTTAGTCTACCTATTGGCTTTTTTAAATAATGTTTATTATTTTCTAACTTTTAAACTAAATGTATGGTCTTTGTTAAAGTGTCTTTTTTTTTCTTATTTGAGATGGATTCGACCCTCAATAGGCTTCGTCTGTAGTCTTCTTGTTTCTAATTGATTTTTTTTTGTTAAAATTCTATCTCATTATTATATTTTAAAATATTTTTAATTTAATTTTTAACTTTTCAAATTTCTAACGGCTCCCTATTTGCATCGCAAGTCAGTAACCTTTAACCTGGAAGTTCAGTTGGTACACAACTAGGTATTCCATTCTGCTAACTACATTGTTCCATTGTTCCATACGTTACATTTTATAAAATTAAATTTCTAGGTCGAAACGTGGTTGTTTCATGCGCGGATTATACGCCGGAAATTCGGTACGTCAAAATAGTTATCTATAAAGAGTTACAAAATTGAAATATTTGTATGGCCACTGGGTTCTGTAAGTTAAATTTATAACACTTTCTGTATGCTCTAACAAATAAAACAGTAACAAAATTCATTTGCGTCCGACCAAAACTTATGATAATTTAAATGATAATGAGTTATGATAATTTAAATTTCATGAACATTTCGAGTTTTCTAACAAAGAAAACACGTTTTACAGTTAAGTGCCAGAAAACACCGAAAATTCATAAAAATCATTGGCACGTAAAACATAAATAAGTACGTATTCATAAGAAATTGCGTGGCATTGTTTCACTTGTTAGAGCATGTAGAAAATTTTTCTAAATATAACTTACAGCACCCAGGGACCGTAAAAAAGTTAAAATTTCTAACTTTTTAAAAAGTAGTTACATTGACAAAATAGATTTTCATATGATGAAGTTTGAAGTCAATATTTGATATATTTTTTTTAACTGGAGCTGTATCTCCAAAAGTAACGGTTTAGGAATTAGCTATAAAGGATATTAGAAATTAGCTATCCAGCGCTATAAAGTTACACTCTGTATACACTTTAAGAATATCTACTAAAAAATGAAATATTGAACCTACTGATTTTCTTTCAAGTGCAAAGATATCATGAATGAGAGAATAATATTCTCAAATATAAAAAACAACACCCATGTAAAAATAACTTGCCTATGTAGGGGAGATGGGGGATGAATGGGACGTTCTCAATATTTCAGGGAATAAACTTTTTTTTTTAGTTGCTTCCTATCCTCATATTCCACTACCATAGTGTGCTTCAGAACCAAAAGCAAGAGCACATGGCTGTTTTTAGTTTCCTTCAAATTATCATTTCCTGAAAACTCAGCTTAAAATAAATTTTTTTACATTTGAAGTTACTTAAATATCTTATGCAATATAAACAATTAAGATGTGTTGTAGTTTTTTATTTCAAGGCTCAATATTGGAAATTAAAATGAATGAATATTAAAGATTGTGACAAAATAATTTTTGAGAAAAAATGGCTGACAATTGAATATATGCATCATGGGGTTGATTGGGACTTTTCAAATGGGATGAATGGGATTGTCTCATTCATCCCTAGAGGATGCTGAAAAATATATTTATTAGCTAAATAATATTATATAGTTTGATAAATTAATTATTTATGGTAATTATTCTTTTTTAACATTTCAACCACATTGTAGTTATCGTCTTCAGCCATTGAATGCTTCCGTTTATGGGCCTTTTAAGGTAAAGCTGAGACGAGTCCAATATGATTGGCTAACAAATAATTCTGGAGATCATATTGCAATTTACAATCTCTCGGCTTTTGCCCAGGAGGCATTTTTTTCAGCTTTTAGATCTTAGCATTGAATAAAGGGAGGAAAATATTTGTGTCCCATTCATCCCTGCTGTGGGGATGATTGGGACATAGAAGAAGTGTTTTTTTAATTTCATAATATATTTCTGTATAATAATAACCTTGAATAAATATTGTGCATAAGATGTAGTCAAACACTTAATGCGTGAAATGTGATATATAATATTGCTAATAACTTAAATAAAATATTTAAAATAAACATTTTTGTGAAAATGTCCCATTCATCCCCCATCTCCCCTATGTACTCTACAATATATATACAAGCCTAAGTTAAACGGCACATAATGATTACTATAGCGTGCATAACCGAATTTTTAAAATCTAGCTATATGAATACAATACGTTCGTAAGCTGTCTATACAAAATAAAAGAAATGCTTGTATTTATCAAAACAAATAATTTTTGTATTGTAACGAGTGTCACAAACCACTTATTATGTCAAAAATACACGGCGTTCGACCCACGCCGAACCAGCGTTTACTTCTTAAATTTATTAATATTAAAGATAGCAAAATTTCCTGTTGACTAACATTTTTGTATGAATTGTAAAGTCATCATAGGTAGTGTTTAAAATTTCTGTAATTCAATCAGCGTACAATGAGATACATTCTGGTTTATGGAATGATGTGTTATCTGGATGTTATTGGGAACATTTTTCAGCCTTCCTCGTGATGTCACTACGTTTGACGCAAATCAAAACTATTGTGTGGAAAATATCGTTTAATTATCTGTATTATTGCCGAAATATCAAGTGCAGATTTACGTGGAGACCCGAAAAGTTTTTGATGTCTGTTTGTGCGTTTGTCTCGCGACAAGCAGCATCCTATTAGTTTGTAAGTAAGTAGGTATGTCGATGAGGACCCGGAATTAGCTGTATAGTTTTCGGTTAAATTTGGTTCATTTTCTCGCAAACTATAGAACATTTTTTTTTACGTGATAATGATTTCCTATGGGATTTCAGACGATATTCAAATTTTCCCATTCATTGAAAAGAAAATGGCGCATTTGGATAATTGAATTAAATGTTAAATTAGGGATGCTGAAATTAAACAATGACAATCTTAAATTATTCCAATTAGTTTGAAAATTTGTCAACACATATATCGCACATTCTAAATTATTTTATTGTATTTTTTTAAAGAATTTTGTTCATCTTTTCAAAAAATATAAAGCATTTTCATTTTTCAATTTTAAATTTTTGTCATAATAAGTACATAAATTTTCTCTTATATTTTACCAGTTACCTAGCTACTCGATTTCATAATGTGTCAGGAAAAGAAAATTTACTAAAATATTTCATTCATTATGAGTTTCTCGAAAACAAAAGATTTGGAAAATAATGTTTTTAAAAAATATAAAATAGATACTACTGAATAGAATCCCCCTAAAAAGTTCTACTTTTTTTCTAAAGAACTTCAACATTAAGCAGCTGAAGAGTAAAATGGCATGAAATTGTGTTTAATATAACATTTAAGAAAAGATAAATTTTCTGAATCTTTTGTGAAATTTCATATGCTTAGATATATAGATATAATCTAACATTATTAAATTACAGATTTCAGTATATTGTGTAAAGTGAAATGATAATTAGAATGTCTTGCAAAATTAACGTTCAGGTCCCTGATTTGAAGATTTACAAGTTATTAAAGTTGTCAAAGAAAATCCATGTTCAGCTTGGGGTGTGGCCCGCTGTTCTTTTGACAGATTACAAGTAATATTCAACCTTGTTTCCTATACAAAAATATTCTTCTTATCAGTGCTATCATACTCTTCATAAATACAGTTTTCAGATAACTTGCTCGTTCTTATGATCCTTAGCACAATATTTCTTGCTGAAGATAGAGTCTGTACCTTGCATATTAATCTTTCAAAGAAACGCATAAAATAATCTGAATATAGTACAGTCTAAGGTTGTTAATTAATGTAAGAATCACTGATATGTTTTTAAACAATTCGTAAATTCGGTAGTTTTAGAATGCGGTCGGCAATGACATTTTGGTAAGTTGGCACACCTACAGAATATATCCCATTAGTGATGCTGTGTACAGCATTTAAATTAATTTTACGTTGCATCACAAAACAAAATTCAGATATATTACCGATGGTTGACCGGCAGTTGTTTTAAATATGTTTTAATCAGGTTAAACTTTCCCAAACACAGCAACATTGTTATTAGCGTACACCTTGTTCCTCAATAAAGTGTTGTACATTGTGCTTACATTTCTTTTACGTTGTTTTACAAAACTATTCAAATACATTATCATCTATGATCGATGATTGTAATAAGCAAGTTTCATGGTATTATATGTTTCTAAACACACATATACTTTAGTTTGTGTAGCTAGAGTAATTATTAATATTTTTAAAAAATCATTTAGTCAGAAATATTTCAGCTAAATCTGAAAGCCACCACAAATGGATAGTTGGGAAATAACAAATGGCATTGATGTCAGCTCATATGCATGACAAATAACGTACTTCATATAATTTTTAATTTTTCTCCTTTCTATATACATAAAAGTAAAATATTGGATTCCTGTAAATATTTCTCTCCCGTATTTCTGATGGATCTACATGTTTGGAAATGTTTGAAAACGATTCGATTATTTTTGGAAGATGTCTGGCCGACTGTACGTCTGTATGCATGTATATGTGTTTCAAAAATTTTGTAGAAAAATTCAAACACTGATGCACACAATTTTATGAAACTCGATATTCAACTAGACTTTAATGTAAATTGGTGCTGACAAGGTTTCAAAGTAATCGCTCAACATGTAGTGTGGGTATGTTGTAATTTTCTAGATTTTGGTGATAGCTATATCTCGACATCTATGGGACAGAACTGTACAAATTTATCGTGCAAGATACGTAACAGGAAAACTCTGCAGATTCAAGCGTGGCTTTGTTCACTCAGCATGAGACGCTGCTATTCAATGCCTGGGGGATGTTTCGTAATCAGGTCCACATCCAAATGATGCACTTTAGCGAGCATGATTTTGGTGCATAACACACTCTTTTGCTTTACAAATTATTGTAATTCTCATACACTTGCAACCATAGTATTTCCAGAATCGTCCATTTTTTGTGCCGACCTTGGATGTGGAAATTATCCCTAGGTTTTTCGATGGACATTATAGATGTACCTCATTTTCTATTTTATTTAAATGCACCAAATTTTACATTTATTGTTACTAATTAAAATAGATCTATTGATTCGATTTTGGGGTTTAAATACCTTACTGGTAGAGATTTTATGAAGTGCTTTATTTTATTCACTGATCCCAATAACTCGATATTATATGAAAAAGAAAAAACACTGTACTTCCGATTCGTAATTTTTGATATATAACTGCGCTATTGAATTTAATATAGTATAATAACATAGATGA
Source organism: Maratus michaelseni (assembly GCA_963931845.1). Classification (NCBI taxonomy): domain Eukaryota; kingdom Metazoa; phylum Arthropoda; class Arachnida; order Araneae; family Salticidae; genus Maratus; species Maratus michaelseni. Next base: position 185,732,809 of record OZ007596.1, read on the forward strand.
ACATATTGTGTTAGCCAAATCGTAGAAACTTATTACTTATTAAAATCTTATTTACTTTTGTTTTTAATTAGAGTTTTAAAGGCCTTTTTTCTATATATATATTTTTAGCCATATAAGTGCTTTGAATTCTGAAGCATGTTATAGAATACTATAACACCACTCGCAATAAAAAACATATATTTTTGTTGCTTACGATAAATGGGCCATAAGGTATTGATATAGATTTGTATGATGTTAGATATTTAATGAAAATTTTGATTTATAATATTGAATAAGCACAAGTCAACATTTTATGTGAAACTCCAAACATGATTACAGTCAAAAGTAATTTATTAATGCATTCTTTTCATTTAAAGTGTTTTCTATTTTATCTCTAGTCTATGTCTTTTTCTAAATCATTACATTTATATCAATTTTTCTTTAATAAAATCTCCATTGTCAAAAAATGTGATTTATTCATGTTTTCTTCATACACGAATAAAATTTAAAGAGAAGAAAAATTACTTAAAAATTAGAAATGGTACTTACATTAAGGGACTAAGGTCTTACTCTATAAATAGCAAAGCACCGCCATTTTCTCCCACATCTGTAAAACGATAAAACAAATACTATTATGATATTCCATTATTTACTTTTCAATGTACGTTTCAATGCATGAAATATATGTTTTCATGTATATTTTCAAATATTTTATTTTCTACTATATAGAATAATTCTGGGTCAGATGCCGATTTTTTTTTAATTTATGTATAAATCACCATGGTGGACATAAACTAAAATAAATCAGGATATGCTATTTAATGTTAAATATACAACATGTGTACTGCGAAAAAATACAAAAAATAATTAATATTTCTTAACAATTTATTTCTAAAATATTACACTGCGGCCTGTCAACCGTACATTCAGGGATGCCGCACTTGTGCTAGGGTGATGCCGAGTTTGTCATAAGAACAGAATGAAATTATAAATAACAAATATTCGAAGAAATATTTATATCTGGACTATAATTAACTGTGTAAGAACAAAAGGAAACTAATTGAGTATAATGACACGTACTAGTAATGTTCAAATCAATATTAGTCTGTCTACTTTGTTCACTACTAAAATGATCTACGTATTTTTTTAAAGATTGTATTGTAATTGTTATTCCAGGAACAACGTAAGTAAAATGGTATTTACATTGTTTTATTTGTTAATAGACCTGATTTTGCGACCGGAATCTACACAAAACGTATCGAACATTGTACAGCAAATGATCGAATAAAAATGTAACTGGTACAAATTGATTGGAAATAAAAATGTCTACTAATGCTTGCCGTACTTATTTTGCTTATGGGATCGTCTTCCTATTACAATTTTATCAAACACTAAAATTTTCAAAACGGTCATCAATGTTTGATCTCATATTTAGATTCTCCTATATATTTCACATTATGATACCAAACCGCAAGTCATTCAATCAAGCAGTTTCAGAATTATAATTATTATTACTCCTAATGTTAAAATCATTTTTATAGTGACAAAACAGAATGAAATACTTGTAGTTTTTTAAACATAACTCAGAAATTATTTTGCAGAATGAACTGTAATTCAATCGATGATTGTTGAAAGGAACTAATCCTAGTTTCGAAATTTCCCAAGTAATGGACATAGTGCCTTTCAACACCCAAAATTTAAATTCCTCTAACTTTCTCTTCATAACAAAATGCTTATCTATAACGCATGCGTACTACCTATACCTGCCCGATTTGGGGTTTTGCTTGTAAAACTAGTAAGAACTTCCTTTCTCGCTCCCACAAATAAAATCTTAAAATCATGCGTAATGGCTCCAGACATCTACGTAACTCGCCTATCAGAAATGATCTCAAAACTGTTCTACTACATAACCTCCTTAAATTTCTCTCAAAAAAATTCTACAGTAATTTATATAAAGTCCCCAATGATATATTCTATGAACTACCTTACTACGACGTTTATAGCCCTAGTAAACGTAAAAGACCTCGGTACACTACCATTTTACCGGAGTAGTCCTATACTCATGCTTATACTAACTGTAATTTAACTGTGTTTTAATGTATGGCAAAGTAAAATGCCTTTTTTTGTAGGAATAGATTTACGCGCTTTTATGCTTTTTATTTTGCCTTTTTGGCATGTATTCTCCTTTAGTAATAGTTTAACATCATTCTCTTCATCTCTTCACTTATTTTTTCTACGAAATTATTCTATTATACTATTAATTTTTCTACTTTTTTCCTCCTCCTCCAACTCTTAAAATGCAAGTTAAATTTGATTGGCTGATGAAGTTCTCTGTCAAATCCTCTGCTTTTCCTTCAGTTTATAGTGCTTTTTTGCTACTTGCATACTCTTTTTCTCATGGCTCCTCTAAGATGTGATACACAACTACTCATATACCGGGAGTGGAGTTGTTTTAAAACAGGGAATCTCATTGAAACAGTTACATCAGTCAACAGTTACTGTTTGACTTCAATTATCGAATAAAATTTCTGGATCGAAACTTAAATACCATAATTTTCGGACTATAATCCGCGGATCAAACAATTATGTTTAAATACATATAAAGTACAAATTCCGGGTCAAAACATGATTGTTTGTTCCATGGATTATAGGCCTGAAATTACGGCATTTAAGTTGTGTAAAATATTAGACCCCCCCCCCCCTATTTCTTGAGAACTAAGGAGTGTTGTATAAAATCCATTGAACCTGAGACTAAGGAGCCTCTACCCTACATCATATATAAAAATAATCAAAATCTGTGATTACCAAGATTGGCCCTTTTCTTGTAAGATAAACAATTCAAACTGATCTGTTGAAGTTACTAATTTTTTACTTACGTGTTATAAACAGCATTAAGACTTCTAGACGTGGTCTGGAATGGATGGACGTCTTTTAGTCGGTATATTCAGTTACTTTTGTAAAGACTATGTTGAGTTGTTATTATGTTAAGTTAAAGAAGTTACTTTTGTACAGACCGTCACAGTAAAGACCATCACATCCCAATTTTTAATAAAACACTTTTGGGTAATATCTTTGATTACTGAAGTTTATTGAACCATATTGAAACCACTAACTGATAAATACATCTTCATGAGGCGGACGTAAGTTCCAATCTTTAGTTAAAATACTTGAAAAATAAAGACCGTCACAGTGAATGTAACGACCGTTACAGAAAATGTAAAGACCATCAGAGGAATGTCCTTTTTAAACTGGTTAGTGGCCAATAAAATAAAGAATGCATTACATAAAGTGTCAGAAGTTTTTTACTCTAAAAAAGGATTTTGGTTCTTCGAAATAAAAAAGGAAATGTGTAGTAACAATTAATGTGTTTAATTGTTGCGGAAATCATAAAAGTATTTGAACGAATTTCATAGAAAGTTTCCCTAAAATCTGATTTCCATTGAGCAAGAAATTATATGAACCTCTGAATCATTGCTTTCTGGACAAATTGATCGTCCTTAAAGGTTAGGATCCGAAAAAAAACCAATAATATATGTTGGATGATTTTTTTAACCGTGATAACGCTCTTGGCGGTCTTTACAAAAAGTACTGACCAAACTGTAGAAAACTCCCAATGTCCTTCTCATCAGTTCTTAAAGTATCTTTCAAGGGCTGATTCACGAAAGTATAGCTATTTTTTTGTATCCACAACAGCCATGGGTTTCAGGTATACTCGTTGCATTCTTCCCTCTTACCCAAATGCCAAATCGGCCACTTTTCGTAGAACTGCAAATTATCATGTTTAATTAACTAATAGCAGTGAATGATCAACTGCTAATAAAACGATTTTTTACACTTTGAAAAAGATGAGGTAGTAATGATACATCGTAGACAAATGTTCTGTACACAAATTTATTGAACATAAAAAACAGTAAGATATCATTATTGTAAACGAATTTTATGGTAACCGGTCGAGAGGAGCTGTAGAAACTAAAACTATTTTTACTTGTGCAGTCACCCTGCATTTTTAATATAGACCCACACATAACTTTTCAGTTAGGTACAAGTTTTGATGTTAGCAAGGCAACACCGTGATTTAATTTAAATTGGGATAACAATAAAGTGATTTCCTTAAAATAATTATGTTGTACAAAAGCTGTGTCCCTAAACTACGTCATCAGACATACTTCAAATCCATTTTATCTTTTATTTTAATCCCTTCGCGACAAGCGTCACATATAAGTGACACAAAAAGTGCTCATAATCTTTTGTTATACCTACCAGTAATTTTTGTATTGAAATATTCGCTTTAATTAATCAAAGCATTTCTGAGATTAATTTAGGCAAGAATTTTTATCTAAAAAAAACTTTGATAAAGATTAAAGGACGCTCGTCGCGAATGCTTTGAAATAGTATCTTATTTTTTCTCTGCTTATGTGAAAAAAAAAATGATTTATTTGTGGAAATTTTCGATTTCCGGTTTGTGATGGATTTACTGAACTTTGTATTGTACTTTGTATTCTACTCGATAGAGCTCTGTGGTGGCCACAGCATAATATTTTTGAAAAATGTTTTTAAATTCCATGTTCGTGTAACATTTTTACAAGTGTTTCTCCTTTCTTCTATCTTTACAAGAAAAAAGTATTGGATTCATAAAAATTTTCGACTTCCGGTCTTCGACGGATTCATACGTTTTAGAAGGTCCTGAACACGATTTGACTATTTTTAGAAAATGTCTATCTGACAGTCTGTATGCGACAAAAATTTTGTGGGCACTCTACCTCAAGAATTAATGTACGGAATTTAATAAAACTTTAAATTCAGTTAGACTTTGATATAAATGGTTTCCAATTAATTTATGGTGTAAATCTCCCAATAGATGGTGCTGCTAGGCGACACATTTCTCGAATTTAACGACAGTTATATCTCAAGATATAATCCATAAAATTTCATAAAATTTCAGATTTTGTTAGACCTTGACATAAATAGATGCTGATTTGATTTTGGTGTATATATCCCAAAAGGTTGCGCTTCTATGCTACTTTATCATGTGTTTTACGATAGCTATATCTCAAGAAGTAATACACAGAATTTTATCAAAATTCATATTCAGTTAAACGTTGACATAAGTTGTTTTTGATTAGGTTTTGGTGTAAATCTCCCAACATGTGGCACTGCTATGCAGCATATTTCAGAATTTACACAAATTTAGAGATAGTCATACCTCAAGAACTAATTCATGAAATTTAATAAAACTTTAGATTCAGTTAGACTTGGTATCAATTAGTGCTGATCTGTTTTTGGTGTATGTGGAACCTGTGTTAGATAGAAGAAAGTTTTGGGATTGGCACATCCTAATAGTTTTTAATTGAATAAGGATTGAAAAGTAAATTTAATGCTTACTTTAACATCGGCCTGCTGACACTGCGTCTCCGGCACGATTTCCTGAAAAAAAATAAAACAAATGCTAGTACAGCATATTTTAAATTACGTAATGCGTTTTTCATAATAAAATATGCATGGACATACACATGTTTAAATAATTTTTCTTTTTTGTTTGTTCCTTTTAATTTTTTTCTAATTTAAAACAAGAACAAAAAATTATGCGTCAAGCATAGATTATGTAACAATTTCCAACGCTTCCAAAATAATTTTACAAATCATTACCGTTTAATAAGCTGAAAGATAACATCTGAGTAGACAATTTGGAAAACGCATAACATATTTAAAAATGTAATTTCAAGAATTTCCAATATATATTTACAACATATACAATAATCGGAAAAATATCCGAATACTTTTATTCAGCTCTGTACATGATCTATAGATTTGTATATATACTACATAGGATGCTGAATTTTAGTTTAGTTATGAAACGTGTAGCACAGTTTAAAATGATCCTTCTGGAGTTTCTGTCAGTAAACGGAAATGTGTTTGCAAACTTTTGTGCTGCCCTGTATATGATCTACAGAATTTATACACACCAAGTAATAGACAAAAAGTGACTTAAATTTAAAATCGCGTTCAGCAACTTAAAACGCACTTCCAGGAATTATTGTTAACAGGCAGTAGAGAATTCTTTTGTGTGTCCCTGTAAATGAACGATGACTGCTATACACACACTATTCTGTAGTAAGCCTCTTGTAATGCACCTTAGTGATATATATAAATTTCAACGCGTTTAAAATAGTGAAACATTATTTAATAAAACCGCAAACGATTTTTCTCCATAGACGTAATATAACGAAAATCTTTTGACTGTCCCTGTAAAGTAACTATAAGTGCTATGCACAGCATATTCCATATTAAGCTTCTTGTAATGCACCTTAGTGATATATATCAATTACAATGTGTTTTAATTGTGTAACATCATTAAAGTAAACCGCAAATGATTTTTCCCCATAGACCGTAATGTAACGGAATTATCTTGAATGTCCCTGTAAAAAAACTATAAGTGCTACACACTTCAGTTGAAATAGGGAACATGCTATAGATTACAACAATAACATATAAAAATTGCAGGGCAAGCCGAGAATATTTACGGGAGTTATAGCACGGACAGACGGCAGACGGTCATACGGCCAGACAAACCAAAGTCATAAAACACTAGGTTGGAAAGTGTTAAAAATTAAAAGCTTATAGGTGTCTTTTTTAATAATATTTTTATAGTTTTCATGTTTTCCTAGTTTTATCACATGTGTTTTCTAAATTTATCTTGTCATTTGTAGTAATAAATATTTGGAGTATTAGATTATGTATTACAAATTTAAAATTACATTTCTCTAGAAAATGTAGAGACATTCAAAATATACTTCAATCAAAGCAAGTTAAAGATTTTTTAAAAACTTATTAAACAAGCTGCGGTATATACGCATATAACAGTTTAACAACATACCTATAAGACTGGTCAATATGTATATTAGGAGCCGCAAACTTCTCTACAAGTCACTTAGCATAATATTAAATAGCTTATAATCAGGAATTTATTTTTTTAATTTCTATACATATTTATAAGCATATAAAACTTTCCGAAGCTTCTGGAAATTTTAGAAGTGTCACATTAAACACAATTTTATGCAATGATATTCTGAACAGCTGTTTATCATTCTAATATTTTCAGAATTCGCCCCCTGAACCCCTGTTGTCACTTTATATTTATGCACAGAATTCCCAGTAATTGTGCTATTTTCATGACTCCAGTGTATATATGGATGCGTTTTCTACTGTAATTTCATTAAATTAATAATTTTCTGGTACAAGAAATTGTATTCTATTTTTAAAAGAATATTTTTTTTTCAACCACGAAATATCAGCATCTGTTACAAATCATCGTTTACCAAATATTGTTAGGAAACGGTAAATTAATATTTTTATTTATGCAGACGACTTTTGGCTAATGCCGTATAAAATTGTTTCTTTTATTTCGTTGCTATGTTTTTTTTTTTATTATTTCTCTTTTATATTTTATTATCTCACGAGTAGAGATTAATATTTAGGAAATAAAACTTTGCAAATGCTTTTATTGAGTAGTTAAAAAAAGATGTTTTTGTCGTCGGTAGCTACGAATGTAATTTAGAATAATTCCGTCTATTTTAATGAAAAAACATGAAGAGAATTTAATAGAATGTAGATAAAACATATTTTAGTATCATAATTTTGTTTTAAAGTGCGATGATCCGAATTCAAGGTAAAATTAATCTGTAATTTTGTAAATATGTAAATAACTGTCAATATCAACATCTCTTCGAATGTCCCATTATCTATTATACTAAGTACGTAAATAAATGTTGTGATAATCAAAACAAACTTGAATAGTAAAATACTTTGAGCCCATCATTGTGTTTGATAACATGCAAACAAATATAAAAATATAAACTCCACTTACGAGACTTACATCCAATTTACACGTCTAACGTTATTATAATTTTCCTTTGGGAAAACCCGTTTTGGTGATCATTATATAGTAGTTAAAAGAAGCTTTTATCCAAATAAATTCTCGTCTATTTCAATAGAAAAGCATAAAAAACTATTTGAAAATAAGCTATTTTGCTAATAAAATATTGCATCGAAAAAGCACGATTTACTTGATTTTATACTTACCCATCATACGTAGTATAGGGTAAGTCTTGTAATCGTTTTGAAAATCGAAAAAAAAATTTTGAGGGATTTACACGTTTCAGACACTGGAGATTCCGAAAAACATATTTTTAGAAAAAAAAAAAAATTGCCGTCCGTCTGTGTGTGTGTGTGTGTGTGTGTGTCTGTGTGTCTGTGTGTCTGTAAACACTCTATCTCCCGAAAAAATTGAGATAGAGACTTGCAATTTGGTATGTACTTAGTATGTAATAATGGGAAGAAACCTATTTCATTTCAATAACCTCGATTAACCGAAACTATTTTTTTCGGACTCTCGAAATACTCGTTTTGATAAAAGGTATATAAAAGTTTTCGAAAGTGGTTATTTTAAGAAATGAATATAAAAGACAATAAAAAAACATAAATTTTGCGCACAGCATGAAGACGATCGGATAATTAGTTGCCGAGATATTTGGAATCCTATTTTCCACACTCTTCGATTTTTCATGACCCTGTATTTCATCCGAATTTCACTTCAAAGATGTATTTTAATTGGAAATTTGACGCTTAATCAGACGCAATAAAGTGCTAGTTAATAGGATTATTATTTTTGAAGTTATAGGGATGTTTCTTTCAAGCAATTCAGTAATCGAGCCTTTAAAGTTTGTGGCGCCATCAAGCCACGATTTTATTTGAATTGCAATGCACTTTATAAGTAGTTTACACATTTTTATTTTAATATTTTACATTATGCATATCCATTAGGGGTAAGTATTACGGTGGCCCCAAACGACTAGTTTTTTATTTACGCTTTGAAGTACGGTTGCTAGGCAACAATTAAATGACAGAGGAAAATACAACGACATGCATTTAAATTTTTTTTTTCAAATGATAAAGTGAAATGTTTTATATTTTTCAAACATATTTTGGATAACTGTAAGTGAGTTGAAATGATGTAGTACCTTAATTTAATTTTTTTAAAGTTAAACATCTACTTTAATACAGATGTTTCACTTTCATGTTAACAATTTAGAATAAAAAACATGACTTCTAGATTTGACGTCAAATTGACTCTAAATAAACGGTAGTTTTATTTCATACTAGCAAGCTACGCCCACTACGCTGGTCAATTTCGTATAACAAACTTTTAACCAAACAAAATATTGACATTTCATAATTCACTTTTATATTTTAACAGAATAATAAGGCTACTATAATTTGTGACTCGTGCTATAGCCAATATACACGCCAGGACAGGTCGCCCTTATCCTTATCTCTTTACGCATGAAGGATTTGCTATGGTACTCCATTGTTAAAATTGGAAATTTTTCAAATTCAATATTTGAAAAATGGCATAATTATTAGATTTGAAATTTATATCAAGAAAAATACAATTTTTTTTTACCTCTCAAACGCAGTTTGCCCAACAATTTTCGACAAGTACCTTTTCCTCCCGGTACAGGCCGGAAGTTATTTTTTGTTTTGGCTTTATCTTAAAAAATGGCAGAGATATGTCAGTTTGAAATTCTAGGTTGGCTGACATTTTGAAACAATCTGATTTTTGTTATGCTGTAATTCTCATGCTGAAATTCGCATTCAAATTCAGTATCAACTAAAACCGGGATTGGATCTTTTATAATCAGGTTCCAAGCAATTTACCTTCGGGAATTTCTGTAAAATGAGTTGAATTTTTAAAAACATGGACTGTGCAAGCTACCTTTTCCTCCCGGTACAGGCCGGAAGGACTTTTTAAATTTCATATTTGCGAGTTCTAAAATTACGACAAAAAGTCGTGAGATTTTTCATAAATGTCAAGTTAAACATTATCAGGTTAATATTTTGCAATCGAGTTACATGCGGGTAATACAAAAGTATCGCTTTATTAAATTTCAAAATTTTATTTGAATATATTATCGATATTTTTCTTATAAAAATTCTTTTTGGCGTTGTTAATTATTAAGTTTTAAAAATATATATTTAATATGAAAATCTATTAGTATTAGAAAAAAAATGTTTTACGCCTATGTTCTCTAACCCGGGGAGCCCGGATTCGATTCTCTAGTGTTAATAAAAGAAAGATGCTGTATGAGTGTCTGTGTGTTGGTGATCACTAGGGAAATCTAGGCAGAGTGATATTAGGCGCATGTTGTTGAAAATTTGAATGAAGATAGTGGAACAGGTCCAAATGCAAATGAGGATCAAATTTTTCATTTTATAATAATTAGCAGAAATATGAATTAAAAACCCTAATGAACATCGCAAAATGGCAAATTTCTGTCGTTCTGCTGATTGTTTTTGCGCTTTTATGCGCTTCTTTTGGATCTTCACGCCGACAAAAGCGAAGCGTTCGAATCGCGTTAAAATCGATGATTCAAAATAAATTTTTGGCCACGATTTCCGATAAACTTTCCTCTGTGTGTCAAGAGTTACTACTTCAACTTCAGGATTATTGGTAATCTACCGTTGATATCACTGGATAGACTGTTAGTGGGCTTAACTGTTTGCGAGAAACATAAAATTTTGAAGAAAGCGTAATTTGCATTTTATACTCTTAAATATTGGAAGTAAAGATTAATCAATTTCTGTAATATGAATTTCAATGATAAGAAAGGTTACCATAATTTATTTTAGTTTTATTTAGTTTATACGTTATAAATATTTTTCCCTGTGATGTAGTGGTTAGCACAAAGTATAATTTACGGAGTAGTTATTTGCGTATTTTCCTACGAAAACTGATCTTTGCAAATTTTAATTTGTTTTACGATTTCTTCTTTTTTACCTTATATCTAGTGAAAAAATACACCTCGAAAAGTAAGTAGTGAGAAAAAAACTAAGGGACTTGAATATGTAGAGCTATTTAAAAAATATTTTTACTGTATTTGTTTTATTTTTACTTAAAAAAGTATTTCGGGTTTTTTTTCATCAAATGCACAATATAGTAGTAAATTGTTTTTTGAATACTTTACTTTAAACAAAAAGGAAAGTTATCTGCAAATTGCAATTTATACTCACCCTGATTAGTATCATCTTGGGCGATTGCTAAAAAGATATAAAATAAGCGACATTAAATAAAAACTATATATGTAAGATATACTTCATTTCACAAGATGCAAATTGATTTATATAGTTTTATGATATTTCAATCAAAATTAATGATGTATGCACTCATTGATTCATATTTACATACGAAGAGTACCTAAAAGTTATTAGTACACGTATTTGAGACTATAATACATATCAATTAAACAATATTTGCATAAGAAACTAGGGTCACAACCTGCTTATGCAGCGAAAAACACAGGGTGTTTTTCTAAAAGCCGAACTCATATTTTTGCAATCTTTTTTGCATTTTTATGCAATTTTTTGCATTTTTATGCAATTTTTTGCATTTTTGTCAACTCACACTTTAACAATAAAGAATCCATTTCTGTGAAATTCCTATGCTTAGTCAAATACATATTCGATTATTAAGCGTCTTAATCATTGTTGTTTGGAACTAAAAGATAATACGTAACCTTCTTTAATCATACAAGACAATAAAAGTAAATAAAAGGTTTGATCTCACCTAATTTTCTGGTTCTTTTCTATTTAGCTTATTTAAATGCAGAAACATCTTCTACTAATGAAGATTATTTTATTGGACAGGTAGACACTTATTGACGATACAATCACAATACGAACGAATACACGACAAGCTATGTACAAACGTAAAGGTAAACAAAACAGTCAGTCAGTCTAAAAATGTTCTACGCGCTTAGCGCCATCTGGTGGTTCCTTTTCATTTTGAAACAGGAACCGAATGATGTCCAGAATTTATCGTGATATTGTCCAGTTTCACAGAAAGCCAGGTACGTTATACGAAAATATTGTTATAATATCTTCATCGCTGGTAAGCCCAGGAACAAAAAAACATTTTCAGTTTCGAGTGAGATAACTTGTATTTTTGACTGAATAAGTCTATTTAGAACGTATCTTCTTAGACAAAAGTTATATTTTAAGAGCATTTCCATTCTTTTAGCCCGTAATTTCGGAGCTGGTAGAAAATTTGTTTATAAAATTATATCATTTGAGAGAGATTACAAAAATATATTTTAATTTTAGAAATTAAAAATATAAGTTTTCTTTTAAAGATAAGAAGATCCGAAAAAACATTTCTCTTTTATGGTTCGTAAAAACATTCTTAAATACACTGTTTGAAATTTAAAATATTTTTTTTAATATCTTATCATAAAATGGCAGCAATGCAGATCTTACAATCCCAATTATTTCTGTTTTTGAAACAAATCAAATAACTCTACTTTTTTTTTCTTATCATAGGAGTTTCATTAAAAATTAAAAATAATTATATCGAAAATAATAATTTAAAACATAGAAATTTCGAGAGCTCTAATAAAATATTTCTATTTTTAAGAAAAAATGGACTTCGTTTTAAGCCAAAATTCATCACATTCTGGTATGAGTAGATATAAAAAAGTATCCAATAAGGTTCCAATAATATGGTAATAAAAGAAGAGCTAAACATTTTTCTTAAACTTACCAACGCTTACTACTGTAAGCATTACAATTAGAATGGTAAAAGCCAAATAGCTCAAACAGTTCAACATTTTACTTTTATATTTTTGAAATACAAGAAGATTACTTCTTATTGCAAATGAATTTCTATAATGTATGCGAATCAAGGAGCCCTTTTTATAAGCAAATTTAAAGCCAATAAAAAGGACTTCATGAATAAACAACGTGACTTAAACATTGACCATATTATATAAAGAAAGATATTTCAATATGATCAACGTAATTCCTAAACCCCACGTATGCATACATCTCCCATAATTTTATTTTATAGTACCCTAAAAATACTTCGTCATCAAGGAAATATTGATTCAAAATGCAGCGATTCAGTAAAAAAGGGAATGTGTAGGCGGTAACCCAACCATCACCTGTTCATGTCTTAAACAATAACTCTATGGAAAAAAGCCAATCGTTATCTTGAAGGACATTTATTTTTAGACCTACTTCGTTAGAGTCATAAACAAGAACGAAAAATATAACGTCAAGCATATATTATGAAACACTTTCCAACACATCAAGAAAACTGTAACGAAACTTCACCGTTAAATAAGATGAAAGAAGATTATGTAAGTAAACAGTTTAAAAAATATATAACACGTTGAAAAATACAGTTTTCGAAATCAACTTCCATTGCAAAAAAAAAACAGTCGAACTATTCTGTGCAGCCCTGTATATGATCTGTAGATTACCTGTACATAGTATGATAAAATTTAGTTCATTTTAAAAATTCACATTTAGCAATTTTCGCCAATCGATGGAAATGCACTCGAAATCTTTTGTGCAGCCCTGTATATTATCTAAAAACTTTTGTTCACGTCACATAAGAAGCTAAATTTTAATTCAGGTAAAAAATGCATAAGGCAACTTAAAGTTCACTTCCAGTAATTACCAACCGTAAACGACAATGTATCTTTTTCTTTGCGTATCCCTGTATATGAATTTATATATATACCACAAACTTTTATTAGTCTACTAGTTATAGTTCAGCAGGAAAATGCGTAAACACAATTAAAAACTATCCTTAAGCAATTCACTCCCATAGTCTGTAATACTTACGAATTCCCTTGTGTAGCACTGTATAGGATCAACAGAGTTTATAAACACACACGTACTATGAAAAAATTTAGTTTAACTTAAAAACGCAAACCAAAGTTGAAAACGCACTTATCACACATAGACTGTAAATATCGCACATGTACTGTAACCAGTATATTTTGCGTGTCCTTGTAGATAAACGCAATGCACACAAGAAAGCAATTTATAGTGCATCTCGGTAATGCATATAATTTTCATTAAGTTTAAAAAAGGTGAAATATCACTAAATCACACTGCAAACGATTTTTCCCCATAGAACGATGTGTAACAGAATTCTTTTGTTACACATCGTTTGTTTTGTTTGATTGACCCTGTAAATGAATAATAAATGCTTTGCATTCCATATTCAACAAAAAATATGTTTTAATGCTTTTCATAATTATATATCAATTTCATTATGTTTTACATGACGTAGCGTCATCAAAATGCACTTGAAACGATTATTTATCATTGACTGTAATGAAACGGAATATTTTTGACTGTCCCTGGAAAAAAACTATAAGTGCTACACACTTCAGTTGAAATAGGGAACATGCTATAGTAAACGACAATAACATACAAAAATTGCAGGGCAATCCGAGCATATTTACGGGAGTTAGAGCACGGATAGACGGACAGACGGCAGACAGCAGAGAAACCGAAGTCATAAACACTTTTCAACAAGGTTGAAAAGTGTTAAAAACAAAATATATCTACAAAGCTTTGTATATACCCCATAAATATTATACAAGATGTCCCAAACGGATTACAATACACTTAAATATTTTACCTGTTGGAGTTAAGTAGACAATGTAAATTGCAAAAGTGCTCAAATAATATAAGAAATATGATTATGTTAGGGGGAGTTTATTTTCGATAAGGCTTTTGATAGAGCTTTTGATAGGGCATTTTCGGGATTTTTTTCTTTTTGTTGTTCGTGTTTTTTTTTGCTTAAATAATGTACAAGAAAATTATTTTCGTCTTTGACCCAATTGTAATTTTGAGCATACTCTCTTATGCAATATTTTTACATAAAAATTTTGAATATTTTAATCAGTCTAAACTCCTCTAAATATCACTATACACTACATTAACAGTATATCGGTGTATGTGATTGCGCTGTTAAAAAAATATCTGAAACATGAAACGCTCATAGATTCTTAAAATTTCCCTATTCTATAAAAAGACAACTAACTCTGTCACCGCAGTAAATAAATTTTGTGACTTCCGTATAATATAAAGAAAACTACTGCATACAAAAGTATGGAAGTTGGTAGTACTACAGAGAAATGTCAGATAATCACGCGGAAGGAGACAGTTTTTATATCTAAGGTTTATTCTAAGAGCTATTTAATCTTGAAGTCTGTCAAAAAAGTTACGTTAAAAACATTTTATGCGATTTATTTATTAACACAAACTCTATGTAGTAATTCAACTGTATTTTTCAGTGACGTTCTTGACAAGCTTGTGGTGTGCATTGTGTAATTAAATTTTCAATTTGAATAATTTTTGGGGATATTTTCCAGTTTTTTTTTTTCAAATTTTCATTTTATCTATATAATAAATGCGCAAAGCACTTGACTGTTATCAACAGTTACTGGATGTCCGGTTCAAAATGAATATAATTGATTTTAACTTTCACCGTTCTCAAACCACACAGAAGACAGTAACCGGTAATCGCCTGCAGAGAATAAAATCAGAAAATACCTTTGACGACATTCGCTATGAACCAAAGAAATTAGTCTTAGTTTTAGAAGTGTGTCAAACATTGTGAGCTCGGTATTTATTGAACATGTATCATTTTATTATTATTAGTAGTAGTTAATGGAATCCACGCAAAATATCTGAATTTGGTATTTTCGAATTGCAATATTTTTTAGGCTATAAATTACATTTTACATTGACGCCGAGATGAATTTAGCCATTTCGCAGTTACCCAATGATGATGAAGCCGGAATAAAATTGTTTCTGGACTATGGAATTATACATAAATAAAGTTTTTTGTATTGTGAGATGCCGCCTGCAGTTTAAATTGAGTTTCATTTTATTATTTTATTGTATAATATTTTTTTCTTCTTTCATTTTAAGTATATATTTGAATTGATTTAATAAGACAAACATAATAATAATATTTGTGAAAGGCTGTAATTGTCAAATGATCATTTTTTGAAATGTTTCATATGTGTTAAAATAACCAACAATGCTTCTTTTTTTTTTTTTTTTTTTTTTTTTTTTTGTTCAACTGTTTCATTTGGTGCCAACTATTATGCGTGGTGACAATGTTGTCGGTGTGACAAAATGTGCCGAAATGTTTTTACTGGTGTAAGGGCAAAATGTAGAGAATATTCACATTCACTATTGTCTGCAATTAACTAAAAAAACTTTTCCACAGAAATGTAGCAAAAAATACTTTTTATAAAGAATATATTATGTCTGTATATCTATATACAAAATACTTTATCGTGACTTATTCATCAAATCATAGACGAAACTATTAAAGCTAGAAATTTGAACTCCTAATTTGAATGTTAGGATAAGGATTTCGTTTAAATTCAACTCCTAGGGGGTGGGGGGATTAAAGGGAGTGCCAAAAGTTTTTGATCAGTTCGACATATCTCAGCAGCAGTTTTAGGTAGATTCGTGAAATGCAGCATAAGAAATCCACTAACAATGGTTAAACATATATTTCATTGATTTTAGAAATTCAATCTTCAAGGTAGTAAAAGGGTATATTGAAGATCCAAAACAAATGTGTTTTCCCGTAATCGTGTCTATACCCAACTTCTGTGTGTTACCGTGCGTTGGCGCAAAACTAATTTTATTGTTGTACTCATTGTTATTACTCTCACAATTTTGAAACTACATTGTTGCCAGCATCTTTCATTTTTGTCGCCAACCTCGGATATGAACCCGATTATGAAAGATAAGACAAAAATAAAACTATTGCCGATTTTTGATTAGATATTATGCACACAACATTTTTCTGGTTAAAATTTTGATTAGTCTTATTATCATTATTTTTTTTTTATTTCTTGTTTTATAAATTGTTTTTGCGATTTTCGTCTTTTAGCAATCGAATTTCAATCTGTATGTAAAATATAGTACATTTCCCCTTGTTCTAAAAAAAAATATTTTTTGGGAGTATAGGTTTACGTTTACAATTTACCTACTGATCACCATATTTGTGGGCTTGAGTATGCACGAGGCTCCATTTTACTGATTGCCGTATATTTATTATATAGGTGTTAAATCTACAAAGTTCTGTTAAAATAATAATTGTCGTTTTAACCGTTTACGTACGCAAAATTCACACAGCCCGTTATATGATTGGTGTTTTAATGATTTATTAGACGTGTAACCTTTTGTAACCTGAAGGAAGAATATTGTACAAAGCGTCGTTATAAGGGTCCAAGAGACAACGATATTTTTTACTTAACCATTTTATACAAGCTAATTTAAAATGTGTTACTAATCTTACTAATCAATCCCAAAAACAGCCGTCGGCTGTCACTAGAGCGGTGGATGTGCCCATGGGAAACAAAACATGCCCGAGTCAAACCGAAAAGCATGGTAAGCGGATTAGAAAAGATATTGGTTGTTCGTAATAGTATCATTCAATCTTCCGTAAGTAGGTAGGACCCACCAGTGGCTGAGAGGTTCTGCTCTCGAAGCTGGTACACGGGAAGTGCTGGGTTCAAACCCCTGTCGCGCTCGTCGAACTAACCATTCGGAGTTTTCCGTGGTTTTCTTCGAACCTTGCGTAAATACGGGTTAGGATCCCTTAAAAAGACCCCCACGGAGGACACTCCGCCCTAGGGCCTATATCCCTCGTGTTGATAATTGGCCATCAAAAATCAACCCAACCGTAAGTAGGTAATCTTTTTAAAACAAAGACCATTAGCATGTTTTTAGTGTTTACGTAGTGTTAACGAGATTTACGAACGTGTATACTAGTGGGCCGAGCCTCTAGTATAGTAAATTAATTAATTAGTTGTCAAACGTAAAATTTATAACATAAATCAAAATTTCATAAATGGGTGGCTGTTTGAAGTTTGTGGTCCCTTTATTGAATTTTTTTTCAAAACTGTTTAAAAGATCGAAATTATTAAAAATTTAAATTTTTAATGCTTTAACCTTCTATTTCACTTTAAAGCAGAGCAACATCATAGAAGAACATTATACTTATAATATCGTGGAAGTTTGTACAAAAACCCTAAACAGTTTTATTTGGAATATGAAGTACAACTGTGATGTTTAGATATGTGTTGACTACAACTATGAAAACTACAGCTATGATGACTACAAATAAGATAAATACAATTTTTTAAATAGCACTGTTATAGGTACGGGAGTAGTTTCTTTCCTGAGAGAGTTTCGAGACTCGTAATAAAATTTACAGAATAAAAGAAACTTTTAAAATTGCAGTTTTGATGATCTACATATGTTTCGATTGGTTGCTTCTTTTATGTTTGTTTTGGTCCAAAAATTCATAATGTTTAAATACACTGCTCAAAACAATTAAAGGATATTGCAGTTTTAGGTGGATTTTGTATCTGGGAAACTTTTTAGCTGATTGATACATGGTCGACAGACATAGTAGGTTATATGAGAATAAATTACACATGTTTGGCAGAAAAAATGCATTTTATTGCGCATTTGTGTACGAAAGGAACAAAACACAATTTGTGCATATGAGAAAAAAAGAATAAGAAAAGGTGTTTTCTTCAAAGAAAATCATTTTCAGTAGGGAGTATGGTTTCCACGGGCGGCCAGCAACGTTGAACACCTTTGAGGCATGGACTCAATGAGGCTATTAATGACGAGTTGGGGTATTCTGACCCACTCTTCCAGAAGAGCTCTTTCCAGTTCTTGGAGAGTTTGTGGGGGTTGTTGGCGGCCAGAAACTCGTCTTCCTAGAGCGTCCCAAACGTGCTCGAATGGATTCATGTCTGAAGAACACGCTGGCCATTCCATTCGAACGATTCCTTCCTCGAAAATGAAATCCTCCACCAGGTTTGCACGATGTGGCCTGCAGTTATCGTCCATTAAAATGAAGTTATCTCCGATTGCTGCAGCGTAAGGGACTACAATAGGTCTGAGGATCTCATCCCTATATTGGCGACCAGTCAGAGCTCCATCTCGAATGATGTAGAGGTCAGTGCGCCCGTCAATGGAGATGCCACCATACACCAACACTCCTCCACCGCCAAATCTGACACTTTCGTGCACGAACGCAGGATTATTCCTACCGCCACGGTCCCTCCAGATGAAAATACGCCTATTATCCGGATGCACAGAAAAACGGGACTCGTCAGAAAACAGAATATTGCTCCATTCATTTCTCCTCCAGTTGACATGCTCGGTTGCCCACTCCCTGCAGTCGCGACGATGCCTTGATGTTAATCTAACACATACCATCGGTCGGCGAGCATACAGACCTACAGCATGGAGCCGGTTTCGGACATTCTGAGTTGAAATCGTGGTGCCTGTAGCCGAGCGAAGGTGTTGTTGGAGAAGAGTAGCGTTCATGTTTCGATGTCTCCGAGCTGTTAACGCTAAATACCGATCTTCATTGGGCGTTGTTGCCCGTCTACGACCTTGCCCTGGTCTTCGACCTGCACATCCACTCTCCAAAAAACGGTTCCAGATCCTGGAAATGACACTTTGTGACACTCCAATGGCTTGCGCTACTTCGGCTTGAGTTTGGCCCCCTTCTAACCTACCAACAATTCTCCAAGCTTCTGAATCTGTCAAATTACTTCGCTGAGACATCGTACTCATCGAAACAAAGCAATCACTGAATGCCGATCATCCTTGTCTTCATTCTCTTTTATCCAGTTGAAAGTCAAATTTCATTCGCTGCCGCTGAAGCGACGTTTTTGACGTCGAACTCAAAATTTGCATACTCCACAGTTTGAAAACCAGAAAAATTTGCATTTGTGATTCTCTTCTTCTATTTTCGGCAAAAAAAATTTCGTTTATATCTTTATTTTATATAAAACTTCAAATATCCTTTAATTGTTTTGAGCAGTGTATATACAGCTGTTTTACATCTAACAATTTTAGCATATATTAAAAATAGAATGCATATAATATTCCAATGCATTTAAGAAAAATCATTGTCGAAAATATTCGGATATATCAAAATACTCATGTTAAAACTTGAACAACAAAAATTTTAAATTTTATCTGCATAATTTATATATTTTTCCTTAAACTGAACTAAAACAAAATAGACGGTTGTAAACATTTCACGACTTTGTAACTTTTAAATTTAAAATTAATTTTTTTAAATACACTGTTACAAATTTGCAGCAAACTGTCCAGTCATTTGACCGTTTTTGTAGAAAACGGTTACATAACTGTAATTTAACTATATTCTCACCATATCATTGCTCATTTTATGGTCAGAATGTTGTTAAATTACGGTTATGTAACCATTTTCCACAAAAACGGTCAAATGACTAGACAGTTTGCTGCAAATTTTTAACAGTGTAATATAATGCCTGTAATTTAGATAACTTTAATTTAATTTCTCAAATTTCAACTCGGCTTACAGCAAACTATATGGGAAGCATATAATATATAAATTATTTATATTTAACAGATTAGATATTATTCAGAGTTGTAGAACGTACACCGGAGATTTCTGAAAGGAGTAATGTATTTTACTCAACACTGTATATTTAACAATTTTATAAAACAAAATCTTTACACACTCCTTACGTGTTATTATGTGTATCAAATATAAGAAGACTTTTTTTATTACTTTATTTTAAAATATTAATTGCTAAAATTATGCCAGTGTTATTTTTCTGGATACCTTTCTTAAACATTTACAATATTTTCCTACATATTATTTTTTTTTTTAAATTCATTGTATAATATAAATAATTAGGAAACGTATAAAGCCAACTACAGCAAAATTCTTCGACATCTTCATCTAATGAAAATCATTCTCTTCCTAATTTTTAAGGGTAGAAAAACAAATTCTAGTCCTAAGATAATAATTTCAGAATATAAAAAATACTATCGAGTGTTGCATGTTGAGACTCCCGGACAAACTACCCTGATTTAGTTTGTTACAAATGTAACGCAAAGTCATGCGTAGAACTTTCCAATTGGATTGTACCATTTTTAGTACAGGCGTGATGCTTTAATCTTTTCCAAAAATTAACATTAATATACTGAATTATACAGGATGTCCCAAAAACACTAACCTCGGCTTTTATTACTTAAATATTGATCATAGACATATATTACAAATTACAAAGTTACGTAAAAATGATACAGAATTTTATGAAATCGATTAAAAATTTCAGGGGATTAAACTTGAAGAAATACAAAATTTAAATTTTTTATACGGCCCCGTACAAAAAATTTCCCAATGAGTAAAATTTGTCCCATACACTAATAAGATCATGTACAAAATTTCAGCATTTTGTGATAAAAAGTCGCAGAGGTATGTTTAAAATATGTGATAAGTGGTTAATCCCAAATTAAAATGTAAATGTTTACTGCTAGAGTGCAGATGACGCGACGTAGAAATTCATCGTAAGCAAATAAAATATGGCTTTTATCTTTAGTTTTACTTACAAATTTACAAAACTATACTTCTTGAAAAATACTTCAAATTCTTACATGGTGAATTACAGAATAAAACTTGGAAGAGGCACAGTCAGTGAACATTAAAACAGCTTAGAAACGCTTGCCTATGCAAATATCTGCCTCTAGTCGGTGCGGATGATCGGAAAACATTTTGAACAATCTTTGTAATCTTTACATAAAGTCATTATTTCTACACAGTTTAGATACTTGTTTACCAATAAATAGCCCAATTATTATTTATTTATGCATTCATTGTTTTATTTCGTAATTTGTGTACGACCCTTGAAAAGCGATCATCTCATAGGAATTTTCCCCATTGCGAACTCATATCCAAGCATCGAAAAGTGGTTTAAGTCAGCATTTATGTATTTTCATATCTCTGCGACTTTTTATGATAAAATTCTGAAATTTTGTACATGATCATATTAGTGTATGGGGCATATTTTACTCATTGGGAAAATTTGTGTACTGGGTTGTGTAAGAATTTAAATTTTGTATTTCTTCAAATTTAATCCCCTGAAAATTTTTATCGATTTCATAAAACCTTTTCTTACGTAACTTTGTAATTTATGATATGTCTATGATCAATATTTAAGGAATAAAAGCCGAGGTCAATGCTTTTGTGACACCCTGTATATACATATACGTCATTCACGAAGAAAATTAAAATGTACAATGCCCTGTAAATAAATTTTAAAAAAAAGTTAGTGAAAACTTTGTCAGTTTTTGCTTCAATCAAGCTTTTTCACTTTTATTGAGCTATTCTTATTGCGCCAATATTTTTGTTGGATGGCTTGTTTAGTTTATTACACAGATATTATTATACACATTTTGCCATTTACATATTGGAGATCTCTATAGGGTGTAACTTCCGAATTGTACATTCAATGTGTGCAAATTTCAATACGTTTGATATTTTCATTTGTTAAAAGATTTAATTGTACTCTGTGTAACCGCACTTTGTTTTTTGTGTTTATGTATAATGCTATCGACTAAATATATGAATGCATGAAAAATAAAACGATGGTAAATGAGTTATTAGACTGTAAATAACATATCATGATTACCATGACAACAAGTATAAAAGTTTTCTGTTGATATTAAAATGTCGTCTTTATATCATATCGAATAATGTAGAATTATTCATAAAGTTAAAAAACATTTAGCTTTGTAAGGAATTGAAACAGTAAAAATTGTTTTCTCTTGAAGCTTTAAGGATTATTTTTCTCCTATAAGTTTCTTTGGAAACATGTTTTTTTTTTCAGATCGTGAAAAAAAAGGGGGCAGGAGATATTTAGTTGATTTTAATGCATATTTTCTTTAAATTATTATTCAAAACAAAACAAAAAATCACTGCTGATGGAGAATGTTCGTTGATATGTTTCGATTTTTTCCCCCTGATTTTTCTTTACGTTATATTTTTCTTCTATGATCTACCATTTCATTCAGCCTTGTTTTATTTTCACTTTTGCAAACTCAACTGATAATATCATTATAACTTCAGCTGCTTTTTCATACCAATATCAAAATGTCATAAATAAATACATTCAGAAATATATAAACTAAATTCCATCTTTCGCATTTTGAAAAATTAAACTGGCTTCTGTGATTGAACAGTCGTATCTAGATGGAAAAAAATATATAAATGTTATGTGTAAACAGCAATATTAAATGAGACCGCTATGCTCAGAATAATAATATATTACTATAATCGGATTTATTTATTCAGAGCATTATATTTATACAGCAATTTAGAAATGTCTAATGGTTAAAAAAATCCGCAAAATTTCTGTAAAATGTGTAATTTACTTTTATATTGTTTTATAACTTGTTTGAGCGTCCATTGCGGCTTGTACTTTTGTAACAATTCTTTATAATCAGTAGTAAAGGATCCAAATACGTTTAGAAGGTAAACTGTGTTGCATCTTCAAACGATTATACAAATTGAACGACTGTGTAAAAACATCAAAAAGGCTAGTTATCAATTTAAAAACATACTAGATGGAACCCGTCAAAACTTGACGGAAAAAAAATACTGTAACAATATCAGTAAAATAAGCTTCTTTATTACATAAGAATGTATGAAACAATCTTTCAAATATTTTATTTTAAATGATTTTTCCCCCTAGTGAAATACAGTACTTTTTCCGATGAAAACTCCAAACAAACAATCCGTAAACAACTGTGTAATGCAAATCAGTTTGACATTACCGCCATATTCCCCACGGCAAAAAAGAAAACTTCATGGACCAATGAAGTATCATACAAATAGCATATCCCTACTTTCATCTTATATTCAGTAAATAAAGCACACATCCCCCAACGCTAGAGTGACCCTTATTTTTCAACTTTCTAAAAGTTTAGCTCCCACCCCCCAATATTGTTCCAATTAACAAAAAAACAATGCATGCAAATTTTTAGCTCAACTGCAAGGCGACCCACATCGACCATGAAATTTTGAAATTATTGCCCAAAAAAACATTTTTTTCAGGTAAAATACTTTTAACTCATATATAATTTTATCTTAAATAAAAAAGACTGTCCAAGCTTATTCCTAGTATTTAAAAGGTTACGTTACCATAAATATAAAGTAGAAAGCAATTTGCAAAGTTGAGTAAAGAGCGCAGGGGTAGGGAAACACCTGCACTCAACATCGGTGGCGAAAACAGCGAAAGCAGTGGTGGTGACGATGACAGTAAAAATTCTTCTGTCATTGATCAGAAAATATCAGAAACAGCAACAAACGCAGCATCAACAGCAGTTTCAGCCACTCGAGATACATTGCAATTCTTTACTCCCCGTCTTTCTGAAGTTTTTGATAGATGCAAAATCACTGACTGAAATGCGGTTTACATATTAAAGGCTGCTGCAGAAGCTTTCGGGTGTGATACTGAAAACCTGGTAATAAATCACACTTCTTTTCAACGCCTTAGAAAAGGCAAAACACACAGAAATACAGAAAAAATTTATCCTAAATAACTGTTGCACTGGAATGGAAAACTGCTCCCAGCACTCACAGGAATTGAAAAGGTAGACAGACTGGCAATAATAGCAACTTTTCAGTCCCAACATCTTCAGTAAAAGAGCAAGCCATGGCTGTTTACCAAACAGTAGACAAATGGGGAATTGTTGACAAAATTCAAGCACTTTGCTGTGATACGTCAGTAAGCAACACAGGTCGAATAAATGGTGCCTGCACAAATCTAGAAAAAATGTTCAATCGCGACCTGTTGTATTTCCCTTGCCGTTACCACATGTATGAGTTAGTTTTGAGAAGCTGTTTCGACTCACTGATGGGTGATACTTCTGGTCCAGACATGGCATTTTTCAAAAGATTTAGAGAAATTTGGACGAAACTGAATAAGAATGTTTACATAACTGGAAGCAGTGAAGTGACAGATGATGTCCGCTCTACCCTTCTTAGATTTCTTGTATACCACCATTCTAAGCAGAAACCACATCGAGGTGATTACCGATAATTGTTGGCGTTAACAATGATCTTTCTTGGTGGCATTCCGAAGAATGGAACATTGTTTCGTATGCCAGGAGCTGTACGTCATGCTAGGTGCCTGTCAAAAGCAATTTATGCATTTAAAATATACATGTTTCAGAGATCAATTTCAATTAACCCATAGGGAGAAGAGTTCTATAATAATAATATGTATTTTTCTTGCTCGAGTGTATGTTCGGGCCTGGTTTATGTCATCCAAAGCAATAAAAGCACCTTATCATGATTTCCTATTCATGCGTCAACTTATAAACGATCAGGATATTGATACAGAAATCAGTCAAGTTGCATCTAAAAAATTCTCCAACCATCTGTGGTACTTAGCTCCCGAAACTGTGGCTCTATCTATATTTGAGGACAATGTTCCGATAGAGATTAAGCCAAATATGGATCAAGTTATGCTGGAAGCTGATAAAGGTTACATACCGGAAGAAGAAAATAAACCGAAAAGGTAGGTATATTATGAACCAAAATGATTTATCTTTCTTTTCAAACATCGAGTTTTCGTCTTTTGTAACTTCTGATATAAAATATTTCTTCACGAGATTTTCTATCAGAACCGAATTCCTCAACAAAGATCCTTCAACATGGAAAGACGATCCCAGTTACTAAAGTGGACTTGAAAAACTTGAGAAGACGGCTGTTGTGAATGATGTGGCTGAAAGAGGTGTCAAACTCATTCAGGATTACCCATTCAGGGTTCTCACCAAAAATGAAACTGAGAAACAATTTGTTTTACAGATCGTTAGCGAAAACCGTAAGAAATACCCAAGTGCCACTAAATCCTCTCTTCGCAAAAAATAATGTTCAATGTCTAGTTTTCACACAGCATTAAAAAGTGTTCACATTGTTCAGTGTGGACACTGTTCATATTATGTTTTTGATGCTATGCAATTATTTTTGGAAATAAAAATGTGTTTCTCTTATAGCGGTTGTGAGCTATATTAAAAAATCCTAATATTTTCTAACTTTTTTGGAAATTTTCAAATTAAATTTTGGCAATTATGATTTATAACGTTTTTAAACAACAGCTGGGGTGGGTTGCTTGGATGTGTCTCCGTGAACGTCTGTTAGAAGAAACAAATTGTCAAGATAGGGAAGAATATACCGTTTTTGAACGGAATTACTCGTTGAGTATGCAATGTTACAACTTCAAGGCATTTGAGGGTCGCCTTAAAGCTTTCCGATTGAGCTAAAATTTTGCACAGCACTTTTCTTTGTTGATTGGAACAGGATTAGTCGGTGGGAGCAGGGAAATTAATACTTTCAGAAAATTGCCTATTGCTAAGGGCCATTCTACCCACCACCCTGTCATAATGCAACCGAATGAGCTCCTATGTGCATGTGCATTGCATATGACCAAAGACACCGTCGAAATTCGACGTTAAAAAAGTTTTAAAATGTTAAAATTAAAAGTTTTAAAACGTCTTCTTTAATCATTGTTCGTTTCAAATTCATATCATTGAAAACGCATCCATTGTTTTATGGTAATCAATTTGTATGTAAAGTTGAAGATTTTTGTTTTACAATAATAAATCAATCTGCAGATGACGGAGATTTTTAATGTTTTCAATTGTAATTTTTTATATGGTTTCTTCAGTCCCTTTACATATTCAGGATGATTATTCCTTCTCCATCACAGTCGGGAATCTTTTCCCTCTTATACAATTAAATATCCAATGGATCTTTAAAAAAGTAATAAAATACAGTTCCTAGCACATTTTGATGCAACATATACATCAACGAATTCAACATATAAATATTATGTTAATCATAAACTGAAAATAGTTTTTTTTTTTTTTTTTTTTTTTTTTTTCGTGCCAAAATGCTCGATCTTATGATTTATCAGTTTTTTTTTTTTCACTTTTCATGATAGTTAAGGAAAACTATTTTTAATTGTGACAACTTTCCCATGGGCTATTTTGCATTATTAAAGCAAACTGATGGTCATTGTTGAGATAGAATTGAAAAAATTTTTCATACTTGAAAATTATTTAAAAAGTCGTTAGCGGCAGTTTTCTAATAAATTTCAATCAAAGCTAATTTTTTTCTAATTAAATTAAAATTGTAAAATGTAGTAAAAAATTGAAATTTGTAGCATTTAGAAGTGATGTAAGTGCGATGAAAGCTAAAGCGATAGCGCCATTTCTTCTCATAACCGTTATACATTTCTAAAAATTGCCACTGTGTTTTGGCTGGCGTCCAAAAGTAGACCACCAATTTTTGACATCGAAAGAGAAATAGAGAAATTCACATTGGAAGAAATAGGCCGCGAATAAGGAACTGCTGAAACAGAGTAACTTACATTGTTTATTCAAGCTAAAAATACAATCGTTTTTTTTTTTTTTTTTTTTTTTTTTTTTTAATTTTTCTGAAATCCTTCACTTTTGTGAATTTCATTTATTACAAAATAAAATATTCTAACGTATAATTTAAAAAAAGTAATTGGTAACATGTAATCAAATGCAATCAATATGAAGCAACCAATAAAGGTTCCAGTTCTAATCATTAAAATTAAAAATTGAAAAATCAGTTAAATTACGTCATGTTGACACAATCATATATATATATATTTTTTTTTAGTTTTATCAATGTTAAAATCCATTTCAAGCTAAGCATAACGTCATTTTCACCGACGTAAATTTTTCCCACGTACTTTGTATAAGTTACTTTTATGCTTAAACACCATGTATACAAATAAAAATATTTTTTGTATTTAATTGTAATGAAAAAATGTCATCAAAAAATGTCAAACAAATTTATAATGCATAATGATAAAATAAACCCAATGGACAATATTCCCGTGATGTCACAATAAATATGAATTTTTATTCGCTTATAAAACTCGCGGATAATTATTTTTACCGAAATTTAACTTACAAATTAAAAAATTCGGCCTGAAAGCCACTTACTTTTAATATTTCTTATTTATCTTTTATTATCGCAACCACAGAGTTTCTTGTTACTCTGTGCCTCGCAACAGTGAACGTTATCCAATTGCCGACTTTATAACGTCATAAGTAGAAGTAATAGTTTAATTTAAAATTACGAATAATTAATTAAATTTTCGAACAAATGAATATACGATAACAAATCTGTGTCCAAATATCTTTCATTTAAAAAAAGACTGATGGAATTTGATGCAGTAGTTTGTTCTCACGGATTGTCGAAAGAAAACGCTTAGCGTTTTAAATATATAGATGTGTTCAAAATAAGCAAGGAAAAAAGATTATAATTAAAATTAGCCCTCCTACTTTGAAAACTTGTATGGCATCTCTATTGACAAATCTGATAAATTAGAATATTTTTCCATCTATTCAAAAAAAAAAAAAAAAAAAAAAAAAAAAAACCTGCATATTTTTACTTCTAAAATTATCTGAATTATTCTAAAGAAAAAAATAATTTATACCCATTTTGCTTACAATTTAAAAAGCTATTTAATCAGTGTATATATTCAGAAGTGTATAGGGACAGTTCAGAAATTGATGTTGGCGGTCTTTAGATGAAATATATGTACATAATTGTTAAAAAGAAATCACAAATACATCTAAGTAACGCATTATAAAAGTAGAGATGCTGTAAGGAAACAGATTTAATTTTAAATACTTGAAAAATACTTCCTACTTATCAATTCTCAAATCCCGTTTCCAATGCATAACTAAGCTCTTCACACAATGGTTGTAAATAGTTTAAAGTTATTTTCCACTAACATTATTGTTATAACTATCGTTAACTAGTATCGATTATTTAATTCTTTTTGTTTAAGATCAACTACATATGTGTTATAATCAGCATATAACATAATTTACAGTATCTTACATATTTATATTTCACATTCTATTAATGGTCCCCATTTACATTGAACATTTACGTTTAAGATCAACTCATTCATTTTTTCAGATATATATCAAGTGTCCGGTAACGATCCTGTAGCAGCAACAGGAAACATTTTATAATTCATCAATTTTGTCAGGAAGAACCGCACGAAAACTTTTATATTTTCATTTTTTTAAATTAAGGAAAGATTTATTTATTTCCATTATTTTATGAAATATTTTTCAAAAAAAATTGTAATTTACATTAAAAACTAATTTCAACACTTAAAAATTTAAAGCGCGTTTTAAATCTGCAAAGGAAACCGGCCATAGAAGTTCAATGATATTATACTTGTGTTAAATGGTTAAATCTGAACACACAAAACATGCTTATACATTATATATAAAAGAACACACTATATAGATTTTATCAATAAACCATTTATTTGCTTGATATTACAAATATTTTCAGTTTAATGATTCTGAACAATTTTTAAATTCTGATTTAGATTATTTTCTTCTGTAAATGCATATCAATCAATTTAAATTTCCGTGGGAGATGATAAACGAACGTCGTATATCCTGTAATTGAAAAAGAAGAAAATTTATAATAATAAATATAACAGTTACTGCATATTTATTACTGTTGTTTATATACATCCCAACTTACGTATACAGGTTATTTCTTCTTATCACACCCAGAAAAAGGAATTGATTAAAACAACAAAACCTGTTTTGTTGAGTACATTTTGGTTGTTTCAGTCAAATTTTTAGTTCAAGTAAAAAAATTGGTTTTGTTGCTTGGACAAAAAAAAATTGTTAACACTCGTACAAAATTTTAACAAAATTTCACCAATTTTACTTGAACTAACAAAATTTGTTTCTTTTAATTTTACAATATTTTTGTAATTCCAGCAATTTTTTTTTATTTTTGAAAAAATTAAATTCTTGTGTAGTAGCCATATCTCTCTTACGTAACTTGATTTATTTGACTTATATAGCTATATAATTACATGATTAACATAATTTTGGGGTATATAAAACTTTTTTTCACTGGGACGGACAAAGGTAGTTTTAAAAATCCACCTGTCCCATTTATTACCGGCTTCTATCTTTGCAAGAAGAAAGAATTGGATTCATGAAAATTTTCGATTTCCGGTTGTCCTGAACACGATTTCGCTGTTTTTATCTCAAGAACTAATGCACGGAATTTAATAAAACCTTTTATTCAGTTACTTTCTGATATAAATTGTTGCTGATTACTTTTTACTTTAAATCGCGCAACAGGTGGCGCTACTATGTTGCATTTTTCGTGATTTCTGCAATAGCTCTATCTCATTTTCAGCAGTCCAATACGCCTGTAATCTTTGAATAATAACAAGGAAATTTTTATCCTGCTTTTTACAGGCGTAATTCACTGCTGAAAATGAATAAAAAATTAACTATGTGTTGCCGTATGCTGTGCTTTGTACTGTCGTCTCATGTTTGCCGCAGAAATTTGCGTGCTCCTTATGACATTACATCTTGTGCTGCGATTGCAGCCGTTCCGACATATATAAGAGTGAGAAATGCCGAACTCCGATATCGTTCCTGGTAGCGCAGTGGTAAAGCGTCAGGCTGCTGTTCTGAGGACCCGGGATCGACTCCCGGTATGGGTAATTTTCATTCTCTCGGTTTGCGCTTGAAAAAAAGCCGGATAAAATTCACTTGTTATTGTTCAAGGTTTACAAGCGTAATTCACTGTTGAAAATGAATTAAAAAGTAGTTAAAATTGCATATGTAGATTGGTTCATTTAACAAATGTTTTTGTAGTATAAACAAAACAAGTTCGTAATATAACATATTTTATTGATTAAACAAACAAAATATAGTTTGTTGAAAAAAGAAAATAGATTGTTAAAATAACACATAGCATATATCTATGTAACAAAAATAATTTTGTTAATTCAAGTAAAATTGAACCATTTTACTTGAATTAACAAAACATTTTTTTGCTGACGATACAATTTTTTTTTTGGAATTGCAAAAAAAATCAACAATATTATTTTTGTTGATTCAAACGAAATTTCCATTGACCCATATTTAAACAAAAAGTTTCGTTGGGGCAAACAATTTTTTGTTGATTCAACAAAACTTTTTTCTGGGTGCAATGACTAATAACTTATTCCTGAACAGTTAGTTTTAAGTATATAATTCAAGTTGAAAAATGTCCCAAATGTTGTTCTCCCTCATATAAAAATTCACTTATGTCAAAATAGTTATTTTTTATATAGTAATAAATTCGAAATTTTTATATGGTCACGCAGTCGTATAAATTAATTTTAGCAGAACTTTTTTTGTGCTCTAAAACTGTGCAACTAACTATGTAACTAAAACTGTGCAACTAACTATGTAACTAAAACTGTGCAACTAACTATGTAACTAAAACTGTATGAATCCATTTTTATGCAACCAAAACTTACCGAGTTGTTATACTTGAAAAATGATTTTCATGAAATTACATCCTTTCTAACGCTAAAAGTGCGTTTTTCTGTAAACTGTGAGAAACGCTGAAAATTCTTAAAAATCATTGTATAGTACACTAGGATTTTTTTTGGTCGATTTTTTGAGTCTGCGATTGATCATTTTACTTGTTAGAGCATGGATAAACCTCTTCTAAATGCAACTTATACGATCTATTGGCTGTATAAAAAGTTTAATTTGGAAAAAAAAATAATAATCAATTAGATTTTTGTATGATGAAGAAATTCATTTAAAACATTTCTGTAATTGGAGCTATATCTTTAAAACTAACGGTTTAAAAGTTATGGATCGGTCAGCGATATAAAAAGGTCACTCTGTGTACACATTAAACTAGTCGGATGTGTCAATCCCAAAACTTTCGTCTATCTCACACAGGTTTCGCATACACTAAAAATAATCAGCACCAATTTATATCAATGTCTAACTGAAGCTCAAGTTTTATTAAATTCCGTGCGTTATTTCTTGAGATATGTCTTTCGCTAAAATCGTGTAAATTCTTCAAAATGCTGCATAGCAGCGCCACCTGCTGGGCGATTTTTAACAAAAACTAATCAGCACCAATTTATATCAGAGACTAACTGAATATGAAGTTTTATTTAATTCCGTGCATTATTTCTTGAGATATGACTATCGCTAAAATCGTGTAAATCCTTCAAAATGCTGCATAGCAGCGCCACGTGCTGGGCGATTTTTACCAAAAACTAATCAGCACCAATTTATATCAGAGACTAACAGAATATAAACTTTTATTAAATTTCGAGCATTAGTTCTTGAGATAGAGCTATTGCGGAAATCGCGAAAAATACTGCATAGCAGCGCCACCTGCTGGGCGATTTTTACCAAAAACTAATCAGCACCAATTTATATCAGGGACTAACTGAATATAAAGTTTTATTAAATTCCGAGCATTAGTTCTTGAGATAGAGTGCCCACAAAATTTTTGTCACTTACAGACAGACAGAGTCACAGAGTCACAGACAGACATTTTCTAAAAATAGTCAAATCCTGTTCAGGACCTTCTAAAACGTATAAATCCGTCGAAAACTGGAAGTCGAAAATTTTCATGAATCCAATACTTTCTTCGTGTAAAGATAGAAGAAAGTAAAAATATCTACTCAAAAAACGACATCCTGAACCTACTGATTTTCGTTGAAGTTCAGCGGTATCAAAATATTTGCATGACATTCTCAAATATAAATAACCATACTCACACTTTAAAAAAAAAACGTGGATCTATGTGCCCTAAAATACATATCATATCATAAGTGAAAATGCGTATAATGATAATTATAACGTGCATAACTGGGATTTTGAAATCTTTGACACGAAATTTGTATACAAGGTGTTTGTAAACAGTCTATTCAAAATAGGAGAAGTAATAGTACTCCTCAAGACAAGTAATTTTTCTATAGGAACGAGGGTCACAAACTACATATTCCATAAAATATACAGACAGTCCAATCCAAGCCGAATCAGCATTTTCGTCCATAGCTTTAACAGTATTAAGATAGCGAAATTTCTAATTAAGTAACTTGAATTTAAGTGAAACGTAAAGACATCATATGAAGTGCTTGAAGTGCATTGTAATTCAATCAATGTAAAAACAGCTACATTCTGAATTTTGGATAGGCTATTTTAGTGTTGTATGGCCGCTGTTGGGAGCCTTTATCAGCATTCCCCGTGATGTAACGATGCTTTTCACAAAGGAAAATGATTATTTGTGACATATCGTTACATTATTTGTATTACTATTAAAATTGTCAACGAAATTCCGGGTCCAGCTTAATATGAGGCACTCTGTATTTTTGACAGAATGCATGTAATTTTTAACCTAGTTTCCTATAAAAAAAATAGTCATCTTGATTATTAAGTACTATCATCTCACTTATTTGTTAAAGCAACTACTTCCATGTACGTTCTTATGATCATCTGTAACATATTTTCTGTTGATGATCGAGTCTTTATCATGCATAGTTCTTTCATAGGATCAGAAAAAATAATCTGATTATATTACAGTTTATGGGTGTCATGCATTCTAAAGATTACTAAAATAGTGTAAGAAATTATTAATTTCAGTTTCAGAATGCGGACGGCAATAACATTTTAAGATGTTTTTACACCAACAGCGTTATTCCTATTAGAGATGCTGTATAAAGCATTTATAGTTATTTTAAAGAGCAACACAAAATAAAATTCAGATAGATTACCGTCTATGTGCGAAAATTGTTTTAAATATATTTTAATAATGTTATACATTCTCAAACTCAACGAAATTGTTATTTACATGCACCATTCTATATTCCTTATGAAAATATTGTACACAGCACTTATACTTATTTTACAGAGACACAAAGGTAATCAGGTACATTACCATCTATGACCAATGAAGGATGACCGTTAAAAATAAGTTTTAATTATGTAATACGTTTCCAAACACATCTATAATATAGTTAAAATAGCTACAGGTATTGTTAAATATGTATAAAAATTAATTTCCTTTTACTCCCTGCCTTCATTCGACTTCAGCTAAATCTGAACATCACCAAAAAATGGAAATTTTAGCAATATCATTTCAGATTAACGTCAGCTCATATGCATGCCAAGTGGTGTACAAGAAATCAATTTTAATTTTACTTCATTCTAGACACCTATGAAGAAAATACTGGATTCCTGAAAATATTCGTCTCCTTTATTTATTTATTTATTTTAATTTTTATTCTACACATGTTGGGATGTTTGAAAACAACACTCAGAGAAAAGTTTTGTTGAATCAACAAAAATTTGGTTTTGCCCCAACAAAACTTTCCGTTTAAATATGGGTCAATAGAAATTTTGTTTGAATCAACAAGAAAAATATTGTTGATTTTTTTTGCAGTTCCAACAAAAAATTTTGTATTATCAATAAAAAAATGTTTTGTTAATTCAAGTAAAAATGGTTCAATTTTACTTGAATTAACAAAATTTCTGTGTTGAAAGTTTTCTCAAAATAAATATAATTATCTGTTACTTTAAGAGTTCTTTTCAGTTTCGGTAACAAAAACTTTTGTTTAAAGAACAATTGTTTTGTGTAATTTTACGAATTTTCTTTGTTTTATCAACAAAAGGCTTTTGTTACTGAAATAATTATAATATTTTCCTTAAAACTATTTTTTGTATTAGAACAAATCTAAACTTAACTATTTTCAGCAGTGAATTACGCCTGTAATCCTTGAATAACAAGTGAATTTTTATCCTGCTTTTTTTCAAGCGTAAAACGACAGATTGAAGAATGTCCCAAGCCGAGAATAGAACCCGGGTCCTCAGAATAATGATCTGAGTCTATACCAGTGAGCTACAAGGAACAATATTCAAACTCGAAATTTCTCACTCTTATATATGTCGGACTGGCTGCAACTGCAGCACAAGATGGAAATTCATCATGAGCACAGGGCCCTCTTAAGACATAAAAGTAGGGGAAGCCCGACGTTACTCTGGGGCCCCCTCTACCAATTGCTTTGTTATTTACTAAATCCATTTTTGGTATGCTGCAGCAATTTGAAATTTTACCATCAAAATTTCGAGTAAACAACAATTTAGAAAGAGCGAGCTTCTTAGATAAAAAAAATCGTAAGGAAAAATTGAATTTTTTTACCCTGATTGATTTTTTTTTTTTTTTGTAAAAGTTATTCTGAAAAATAAATTTGGGGGTACTTTTGAATTTCTTTGGGTAAGCACGGGATTCACGGGCCTATTCGGTAAACAGATCCAGCATGAGCATGCAAATTTCTGCGGCAAACATGAGACGAAAATACAAAGCCCAGCATACGGCAACATATAGTTATTTTTTAATTTATTTCAGTAGTGAATTACGCCTGTAAAAAGCAGGATAAAAATTCACTGGTTATTATTCAAGGATTACAAGCGTAATTCACTGCAGACAATTAATTAAAAATTAACTATGTTGCCATATGCTGGGGCCTCAGAGCGCTATGCTGAGGACCCGGGTACGATTCCTGGCTTGGGATATTTTTCATTCGGTCGGTTTACGCTTGAAAAAAGCAGGATAACAATTCACTGGTCATTATTTAAGAATTACAGGCGTAACTCACTGCTGAAAATCAATTAAAAACTAATCCGTGCATTAGTTCTTGAAATTTATTTATAGTGGAAATCATGAAAAAAGTAGCATAGTAGCGCCACCTGTTGGGTTATTTACACCAAAACGTAATCAGCTTCTATTTATGTCAAGGTATGTAGTTATGTAGTTTGATGTAAATCAGTGCTTGAGAAATCGCGAATTTATTGCAGAAATCACGAAAATTGCAACATAGCAGCGCCACCTGTTGCGCTATTTACGTCAAAAACTAATCAGCACCAATTTATATCAGGAAGTAACTGAATATAAAGTTTTATTAAATTCCGTGCATTAGTTCTTGAAATAGAGTGCCCACAAAATTTTTGTCACATACAGACAGACAGAGTCATAGACAGTCATTTTCTAAAAACAGACAAATCGTGTTCAGGACCTTCTAAAATCCGTCGAAAACCAGAAGTTGAAAATTTTCATGACTCCAATACTTTCTTCTTGTAAACATAGAAGAAAGTAATAAATGGGATAGGGGGATTTTTAAAACTTCCTTGGTCCGTACCAATTAAAAAAAATGTTAATTATCCAAAAATTATGTAAATCCTTTAATTATATAGCTATATAAGTCAAATAAACCAAGTTACGTGAAAGAGTTATGGCTACTACAGAACAATTGAAATTTTGTATAAATTACAAATTTAAATTACAAAATTATGGTAAAATAAAGAAAACAGATTTTGTTAATTCAAGTAAAATTGATGAAATTTTGTTAAAATTTTGTAAGAATGTTAACAATATTTTTTTTTGTCAATGCAACAAAACCAACTTTTTACTTCAACTAAAAATTTTGCTTGAAACAACCAAAATGTACTCAACAAAAATGTTTTGTTGTTTTAATCAATTCCTTTTTCTGGGTGAATTTTATTGTTTCTTGAAAATGTCTGTCCAACTGTGTGTCTCTATGACTGGGTATATTTACACAGATTCTGTAGATGCACCGAATAAAGAAATAAATAATGGAATTTTCTCAAAATCGATATTCAATTAGGTTTTAACATAAATTAATACTGTTAGGTTTTGGCGCAATCGCTCAACAGGTAGTATGTCTATGTTGAACTTTTCACAATTTTGGCGACAGCCATATCTCGGCATCTATGGGACAGAACTCTACAAATTTTAATTTGCAATATGTTTAGGAGAAAATTTTATGCTGATTCTATTTCGGCATTGTTCACTAAACATGGGGAGCTGCTATTCAACTCTTGGGACATGTTTCATAGTCCACATCTAATTGATGTATTTAGCGAGCACGGTCTGGTGTATAACAAACACCTTTGTTTTAATCATTAGTGTAACTCGCATACACTTGCAACTGTATTGTTGCCAGATTCGTTTATGAGATAGATTCCATTACAAAAAGTAAGAAGCTACCTATTGGAGCCGTTCAGAGGAAAGCAATTCCGGAATAATTTCGGTATATTTTCACCGATCATGATTCCCAGACCCCAAAACCACCCTCCGTTGAAATGTGGATTTATATATATATGTTACGGTCAATATTAATAATCCTGTAATTATTAATAATAACCGGATTAATCATATTGACCGTAACATATGTATATATATATATATGCTCTATGTCAAACGATAGCTATCGTAATTATAAACCGATTTGGATGAAACTAATTCTGTGTATTAAGCTCACCAATTTCTCGACCGAGTTCATTGGCCAGCTTGGTACGCCATATTGTTTCAAAATGGTGGCCAATAAAATATATAAAACTAAAACAAATATATAAAATTCTAAATTCAAATTTATTTGTTGTTTAAGTGTTAAGTTTTGACACAAAGATTCTGGAGCATTTTTTGTTTTTCCTCTATCTTAAAAATGGCTGAGATATAGCAATTTGAAATTCTAGGATGGCTGACATTTTAAAACAAGACAGCAGATTACAAAACAAACCAACAATTAATTTATGAGTTTTAGTGAACGTGATTTCTCGCAAATTGTTATCTTCCATTGTTATAACCATTTTCCAAATCATACGCATAAAACTATATATATTCATATCGGTTAGTGTCAAATTCTCGTCAATCTTGGTGATATTTGGTGAAATATCGCCAAATTTGGTGACCAAAAATAAGTCTCCATAAATGAAAGCAGCTTGGCTATAGCGGAAGAAATTGAGAATTTCTTATTCAAATTCAGTATTAAGGAATCTTCTGTAATCGGGTTCTTCGCACTTTAGCTTGGTGTTTTTGAGTAACATACCTAAGGTTTTAAAACAAAGATATAGGAAAACTACATTTTCCTCGTGGTACAGGCCGGAAGGAATTTTTTTAATGCCAACCTATGCTGTGGAAAATCGATTAGTCCTATATTTTTTAGATGAACATTATAGCTGTACCTCCTTTTCTATTAGGTGTAATTGTATAATTTTTTAATTGAATGTTAATAATTAAAATTAATGTATTTATTCGATTCTGAATTAAAATAGGCAATTGGGAAAAATTTGATCCATTGCTTTTATTTATTCATTAAATTCTATAACAGGATATCAAATGGAAAGAAAAAAAACATAACTATACATCCTGTTCATAATCATTGGTAAATAAAAGAACTGTTTAATTTATTATAGCAAAAAATATAGAAGAAATATTTTTATTAAGAACAGCGTTCAAGTCTATTTAAAAATTGGTTCGTAAATCTTATTTTTGGTTGTTTTTAATTAACCCTTTTTATCCTGACGGTACTTATAAGTACCACTTTAATAAAACGCCTACATAATCGTAATATGA
The DNA here is from genome assembly GCA_963931845.1 of Maratus michaelseni. Lineage (NCBI taxonomy): Eukaryota > Metazoa > Arthropoda > Arachnida > Araneae > Salticidae > Maratus > Maratus michaelseni. Next base: position 185,770,805 of record OZ007596.1, read on the forward strand.
CCGTTTTTCCTAACGGTATTCACAATGGCACAAAGAGTATATTTCCGACAGCAGGCAGGAGATAGCAAATTCAAGCACATATCCTCTTTCTTTGCATTGTAGGGATTTTACATTTGCCACGCTACATTCGAAATCCATTTTACAATAAAATTGACATGCATGTTGTTCTTCATTTGAGTAATTTTAGTGGTTTATTACCGGTTATTTAGTACTATTATTTTCTATTGCTTTCTATACTCTACAGGTGAACATTCCTATATTTTATTTGAAGTTTACTATTTGAAATTTACTATTTTATTTTATATCATAGGGTAAAAAATTTATGGTGGTTACAGTTGAATAATTAACCCCTAAAACACTATAAAAATTATTTTCCTCTTTCCTATGTTTATTCTGCACCAAAACTTATCCAATGATGCAAAAATACAACTAAAAAGTAGCCGGAAAATTAATTCAGGATATAAAGGGTTAAGGTTTAATTGCAATTTCTATATAATTTTTAGCTATGTAAAAGAAGTGCTTCAAAATTTGTAGTACGTTTTAGATTACTTGAACACCATTTACCCTAAAAAGGCATATTTTAAAAAACATTTCACTTAAGATAATTTAGATATTCCATGAAGAGTTTGTACTATTACATTTAAAAAGAAAACTGCAAATTTTTATGTTGAAATTCGATGTACTAATTAATTATTTTCACCTTAAGGTTATTTCTATTTTCTAATAAACTATATATATTGCTAAATCTTCACATTGATATCAATTTTCGTTAGATTAATTCTTCATTATAAATGAAATTACATTTATTCATATTTTCTACATAGTAAAGTAAATTCACTTAATCCTTAGATTATATGATTCAACATAAACATGATTCAAAATTACTTAAAATTGGAAATACTTAAAATTGAATTACTTACATTTCGGTCCTTCAAAGAACACGACACATCCTGAAAGACCGCCATTTCCTCTCACGTCTGTAAAAAATGCTATTAAGGTGTTGAATTATTTAATTTACATTATGAATGATAGATTTAGTATATATATGTTTTCAAGTTTTTCTTTTCAAAGATTTTATTTTATTCTATATACTTAAGGAAAAAGGAAAGTCGTGAAGGAAAAGGTTAACTCTTGGTACTATTCGATTGGAAATGATTTCTACCAGTAAATTCTATACTTAAATTTTGCTTAGAGGGTAGTCTTCATACTGAAATTGCATCAAACAATCCAAAATGTCATATGTAAAAGTGTTAATAAAGATAATTAACAATAATAATAAAGATAATTAGAGTTAATAAAGATAAACCTTCATACACAAATATAGCTTTTGAATTGTTAGCGAATACTTCTACTTATCAAGTTTTAGCGAAAAACTTTACTCCTTCTATGCAAAGAAAACTTAATACCTTATGTAGCAACTTTGAGAAATCTAAAAATACTCCTGCTGAACATTCCCAGAAATTTAAATGTTAAACATGTAATGTTCTCGGCTATAATGGTTTACCCAAAATACCCTAGATAGGTACCCATTTAAGACCAACAATCGAATAAACGAGATGCTTTTTTACAAGTTATCAAAATACATCAATACAGCGTAGACAAATGTGCTATACACAAATTTATCTAGCATAAGAAAGAGTACAATGTAATTATTTTAACTCAATGTTACTGTTGAGCAGTTTAGAAGAGCTCTAAAAAACAAACTTATTTTTAATTGACTAATTACTTTGTACAATCACTCTACAATTTTAATCTATATTTACTCATAACTTTTGAGTTTGTTACAACTTTTAATCTTAGCATGGTTACAATGTGATTTAATTTTAATTGGGATAATAATAAGGTATTGGTTCAAAATGATTCTGTTTAAAAAAAAAACCTGTCTCAATAAAATACGCCAGCTGAAATATTTGAACTCATTTTTCCTTTTTCTATTGTGTGAATGCTATTTGAATATTTTTGGAATTTTTATGTCTGTCTGTGAATTGCATAAATTTTGGTCCATATACCTGAATAACTAAAGCACGGAATTACACGAAACTTCATATATAATTAGATCTTAACAAACATTATTGCTATTGTATTTTCTTATACAATGCCCAGCAAGTGATGCTTCTATTTTAAATACGATTTCCATGATAACTATATCTACTTCTCTGTGGACAGAGATGCATTGACTTTAATATATGATACTTATTCTTAATATTTATGCTGATTCAATTCGGTTTTTTTCATTCAATAGTTGTCGATTTAATGCTACTATTTTTTCGACAAACATAATAACTATACCAGTGGACCCTTGCGAGGTTTTCGCGGAGAAATTTTGAAATTATTTGTTGATGCATTTTCATCAATTTTTAATTGACGGCAATTTTAAATCAAACAAGGTGTTTGCACATTTCGTATCATACCTCATTAATCGTTGTGCGTTTTGTATATGTATAGTCAAAGGAAAATTTACATCGGAAATTAAATATAGTGGACCCGTGCGAGGTATTCGTATTTCAGTCTAATATTTTTTAGCAATATCTAATTTTTTTAGATGCAAGTTTAAACATCTAAAGAAAAATTAAGGATAAAAATAGCTGGAAAAAACATTAGCCAAGCCAGAATATCATCTAATTTTTTCCATCATAGTTGCAATAAAAACTGATTGAAAATAGCAAAAGACACGTGCGAGAGAAAATTTTCCAATCATATTTTATCTTCATTAGAGGAATGCGTCATCCGCTTCGGGAAAAACATGGGACAAAGAAAAATAAATCGAATACAGATAAAATATAATTTAATCTAACGTAACACAGCATACCTTTTATGCTATACGTGAAATATACCACTCTTTCGGCCAATCAATGGCGTCTTTTTCTTCTAAACAGTTCAATTTCATTTTTTCTTTTTCAATCATAAATGTAACATAAACACGTGCAGAGATATCACACTTTATTTTTTTGTACTATTTATTTGTTTATAATTATTTCTGAGCATGATATAATGCGATATTTTATTTTTGGGGCAACAATGATTTGAGACCAACCTTTCATTTCATTTATGAAAACAATGCAATGTGAATTTAATTAACTGCAATTTTATTTTAAAAAAACGCAATTTTATTAAATGTTAATGTTCTACGTCCAAAGCTTGATCAAAAACCTTTCGAATGAAGCTCATTTACTGTTGTGCGTTTGGTAAATACATAGAAAAGGGATGTTGACAACAGAAATAATACATATGATCTTTCTGTTAGTTGAAATTGCACCAAACTATATATTCAAGGTTATTAATTAAAAAATATATATGCTAATATCATTTTCAGTTTGCATACTAAACAGTGTCGTTTTGTGGCGTGGTTTCCTTTGCTCTCACCACTGCAATGTTATGTTTGTTTTTTTTTTCAAAAAATGCAATATACTTCATATCAACCCTTTGAATACTGAACTCTGAAAACTCCATAGCATTCAAAATAAGGCGAACGCCCGAACGTGAGATTATTTCTTCCTCTTTATTCTACCTACTACTTGTCACCAGGACGATAAAAGGTTGAAACTACCTAAGATAACTAGTACAAAAGGCTCCCAACCCATTTATTTCAATAATCCCTGGCTCTGCTACAATTTTTGGATATTTAGGACGTGGAGAAAATGGAACAGGCGTTTGGGCGATCTTACAGTAGTTTGCTTGGCCGCTCATCCTGGGCAGTTTAGTAACGAAGGGGTTATTAATCGTTAAGTGCTACTGAGCTTTTCAAATTTAATTTCTGGGAATGATATAAATGTCAGTTATGTGGAAATGTTGAAAAATTTTGTTAAAGTTTGCATGCTTGTGTAATATTTTACATATGTTTCCTCATTTAAAAGGGATTGAAAACTAAATTGTGTACTTACTTTAACAGAAGCCAGATGCAACTGTATCTGAGCTAGTACGACTTCCTAAAAAAAATGCATCATTTATAATATAATATATACAGACATACATTTTTATATAATTTTTTTCAGTAATTTTTCTTTTTTTCCTTTTTTTCTAGTCTTAAAAGAGGTAAAAGCTCGTAGATTTTATTTTTTATATTTTTATTTTTTCCTGGCTACATTACATGTGTCTACTAAATGTATATCTATATTTGTAACTCTAAATTTTCAGAGTTTCAAATAATGTATTGCATAAAAAAATAACATTTTTCAAAAAAATATAGAGACATTAAAAATTTGCTTCAATCAAAGTTAATTTCAGTTTTCTTTCAACTTATTACACATGCTGCGGTATATGCATATAACAGTAATATATAACCGTTTAACTGGCCACATAATCGATCTTTCCAAGAAAATTAAAATATATATATAATAGTAATAACATGTTCGACAAAACTGTTTAAAATTGAATTTGTGGCTACGATTGCCGAAAAATTGACCATTGTGCGTCGTACACTGTAAAAAAAAATCAGAAGCATTTCGGCCCAAGGCGGAAAGGTTTCCGGAAATTTATAGTAAACTTTGTGTTCTCCACAGTTACTTGTTATTTTGGAATCGTTACACGTATTTTCGGAAAAATATTCAAAGCGGTGAATACTCTGAAGAAGTCAGAAACGTTACATTCCATAGCGGAAATGTTTTCGAATAGGTAGTGTAAAATGTTGGTTACTGAAAAATTCGGTTACACTCATTCCGTGTAAAGTTTAAAAATGGAATTTAAAATGAAGTAATATTTGCGCATGCTAATCTACTCCGACCTACTGCACATATCATTATCACGTGATTTGTATTGTTCTTGAGAGGAAAGACAGCTTAAAACAGATGCAGATGCAACGTATTTATATGAGCTGTAAGTATTCTGTTTTATAATTTATTTTATTTGAGAGAACAATATGCTTTAAAAAAAATAATATTATCAGATTCTATTTTATTGCATATTAATATTACATTTGCAGTTAATCTTTTGTTGTATACACAAAGTTAAATAACTCGTTCTATAGTTTCTTTATAATCTTGTTCTATGAATCTATAATAAATATTAGATATTTGATTGATGAATAATAATGTAGTACTAGTATTAATGAAGCACAGATAGCACCGTATATACGTCTTTAACATCTTTTCGTTTGGAGATCGGTTACATTTCATAACTTTTCTAATGATGAAATGTATCGTTTATCCCCTTGGAGGGCAAGCACGTGGTCTAAAAATGCTAAATTTTGCGATGTTTCAACACCAGTAATTTTTATTAATGAATTTTTAAATTCCCAATCTGCAAAAAACAATACTAAATATTTTTATTTAATAATACTGGTGGCAAAGTTATATATTAAAAAGTGGTATATATTATATACCGGTGCCCCTCAAGATGTTAAATGACAGAACAAGTTCCTAATTTCACTTATACTATACGTTTTTACTTCATTTTTTATGAATCAGATATTTATAAACAAATATAATTGAAAATTTGATTTATAAATCTATAAATAATTCTTCTTTAAAATCCGGTCTCGTGAATTCCATGCTGTAAACAGATACATATGCATTATGAAAATGCTTTATTTCCCAAAATAGATGTATTACTTTTAATACCTTTAAATAAATATATTTTTTAATCTTGTATGTATAGATATTATGTCAAAAGATTTCGTATCTGTAAATAATTATTTTATTTTATGAACTGTATACTTATAAAAATATATTTATTTTCTCAGGTTGTCTCAGCACTTCTCAAGTTATACGAATAAAATAATATCTTTAAATGAATATATTTAGAAGCATCATAGTTGTAATACACTATATTAAAAATATTTACAAACAGACAAAACATTTTTATCAATATATCTATTGATAAGTATACAATTCGTGAAAATAAAACAATTACCACAGATATAAAATATTTTCGAATAGTATAACTATTTACAAGATTAAAAAAAATGTTGAAAGGTATTACTAAAATCTATCTATTTATAAGTATAGGGAAGTTAAATATTTTCATTAAGTATCTATTTAGAGGATAGAACTCATGAGGCTGCATTTAAAAAAAGAATTATTTATAGATCCATAAACAAATTTTCAACGTTATTTATTTACAAATATCTTATTCATAAAAACTGAGTGAAAAACGTATAGTATAAGTGAATTTAGGAATTTGTTCTGCCATATACACGATACATTTCATCATTAGAAAAGTTATGAAACGGAACCGATCTCAAAACGAAAAGATGTTAAAGACGTATATACGGTGCTATCTGTACTTCATTAATACTAGTACTACATTATTATTCATCAATCAAATATCTAATATTTATTATAGCTTCATGGAACAAGAGTATAAAGAAACTATCGAACGAGTTATTTAACTGTGTATACAACAACTTCTAAACTTGTTGTAATTGTAAACTTGTAGTAGGTAAACTAAAGAAGTTTCCAGACGACTCAACTCTGTTCCTACAAAGGAAAATTTGGAAGCCTCTCTTCAGTAGAAGGACATACTCTCAAATTTGGAGTTATTTTAAAATGACAGAAGTATTTGTCATAGAATTAAGTTTTTTCAAAGTTTATTTCACCTGCATAAATAACTTTAAAGTGATATCTTGAGTAGCAGTCTAATAATAAAAGGTAAATAATAAAACGAGTTCAGAAAAATATCTGTTTCACACCAGAAATTACAGAAAGTTTATAATATTTCTAATTCTAGAGTATGATTCATCTACAAGATCATACATCATAGGCTCATTTCTATAGTAAGATTGGCGAGTTTGCTCACCAAACTTCGCAGAAAACCTAACCACGATGATGTGGACTGGGGTTTCGCCTCCAGCGAATGTAATATTAAAATTTTTTAAAGCATATTGTTCTCTCAAATAAAAGAAATTATAAAACAGAAATACACAGAAACATTTCCGATGTATACAAAAACATTTCTGATGCATGCAGAAACATTTCCCATGTATACAAAAACCTTTCCGATATATGCAAAAACCTTTCCGATGTATACAAAAACATTTTCGATATATGCAGAAACCTTTCCGATGTATATAAAACATTTTCGATATATGCAGAATTGTTACTGAACATCTGACTGAAATAGAAAAAAAAGTTTCCGAAATGCACGTAAATGTTTCCGAAATATGCGGAAACTTTTATGAACATCGGACCGAAATATGCGGAAACATAACTAGAAACGATGGGCCACATTGCTGCCCCACCAGAATGAGTAACGTTTCCGAGTTTTTTTTACAGTGTAGTGGTTACTATTTCAACCTTGATATTATTGATGTATTATCATTGATACCACTGGACAGTGAATAGAATTTGCGAATAAGATAAAATTTTGATAAAAAGAAATGTTAGCCAATTAAGCATTTTAGTTATATTAGTAGCACTATCTTAAGAATATTCTATTTCATAAGGAAACGTCTTATATATTTTTTCAGTTTTATTTAGTTTATACGCTATAAATATTTTTCAAACTTCAACCTATTTTCAACCTCATTATTATTCATATATTATCATTGAAACCACTGGACAGTGAATAAAGTTTTCGAAAAAGATAAAATTTTGAAAAAAAGAAATGTTAGCTAATATTGTCATTTTTGTTATATTAGTAGCACTATCTTGAGAATATTCTATTTCATAAGGAAACGTCTTATATATTTTTTCAGTTTTATTTAGTTTATACGCTATAAATATTTTTCAAACTTCAACCTATTTTCAACCTCAATATTATTCATGTATTATCAATGACACCCACTGGACAGTGAATAGAGTTTGCGAAAAAGATAAAATTTTGAAAAAAAGAAATGTTAGCCAATATTTGCATTTTAGTTATATTAGTAGCACTATCTGGAGAATATTCTATTTCATAAGAAAACGCCTTTTATATTTTTTCAGTTTTATTTAGTTTATACGCTATAAATATGTTTCAACCTTCAACCTATTTTAAACCTCAAAATTATTCATGTATTATCATTGACACCACTGGACAGTGAATAAAGTTTTCGAAAAAGATAAATTTTGAAAAAAAGAAATGTTAGCCAATATTTGCATTTTAGTTATATTAGTAGCACTATCTTGAGAATATTCTATTTCATAAGAAAACGTCTTATATATTTTTTCAGTTTTATTTAGTTTATACGCTATAAATATTTTTCAACCTTCAACCTATTTTCAACCTCAATATTATTCATGTATTATCATTGACACCACTGGACAGTGAATAGAGTTTGCGAAAAAGATTAAATTTGAAAAAAAAGAAATGTTAGCCAATATTTGCATTTTAGTTATATTAGTAGCACTATCTTCAGAATATTCTATTTCATAAGAAAACGTCTTATATATTTTTTTCAGTTTTATTTAGTTTATACGCTATAAATATTTTTCAACCTTCAACCTATTTTCAACCTCAATATTATTCATGTATTATCATTGACACCACTGGACAGTGAATAGAGTTTGCGAAAAAGATTAAATTTGAAAAAAAAGAAATGTTAGCCGATATTTGCATTTTAGTTATATTAGCAGCACAATCTTGAGAATATTCTATTTCATAAGAAAACGTATTATATATTTTTTCAGTTTTATTTAGTTTATACGCTATAAATATTTTTCAACCTTCAACCTATTTTCAACCTCAATATTATTCATGTATTATCATTGACACCACTGGACAGTGAATAGAGTTTGCGAAAAAGATTAAATTTGAAAAAAAAGAAATGTTAGCCAATATTTGCATTTTAGTTATATTAGTAGCACTATCTTCAGAATATTCTATTTCATAAGAAAACGTCTTATATATTTTTTTCAGTTTTATTTAGTTTATACGCTATAAATATTTTTCAACCTTCAACCTATTTTCAACCTCAATATTATTCATGTATTATCATTGACACCACTGGACAGTGAATAGAGTTTGCGAAAAAGATTAAATTTGAAAAAAAAGAAATGTTAGCCAATATTTGCATTTTAGTTATATTAGCAGCACAATCTTGAGAATATTCTATTTCATAAGAAAACGTATTATATATTTTTAAAGTTTTATTTAAATTATATGCTATAAATATTTTCCCCTGCTTTGTCTGGGTTAGCACAACGGCTAACTTTAGAAGTTTTTTGCGTAATTTTTTGACAAAAATGTTTTTGCAGACCTTAATTATTTTTGCTTTGTACAATTTCTATCTTTTTGCCTGATATTTAATGCAAAAACGCAGTTTTAAAGATACGTTGTGACAAAAATCTTTAGGAATTTGAATATGAAGACCTATTTAAAAAATATTTTTACTGTATTTAGTTATTTTTTACTTTCAAAAGAATTATGGAGTTGTTTCTTTAAGTAAGTATACAGTATAGTAGTGAATTGAGTTTCGTATACTTTACTCTAAATAAAAAAAGAAAAAACTTAAAAATTGAAATTCATACTCACCTGTTTGACCATCTTGAGCGATTGCTGGAAAGAAATAAAATAAACTATATTAAAGAAACACTTCATATACAGTAGGGCGGGTGGAAAAAAAGAATATTTTTAATTTGAGTTGAGTTGGGTTGATTATTGACGGCCAATTATCTACGCTAGGGATATAGGCCCGGGGGAAGTGCCCTTCGTGGGGGTCTTTCTAAGGGAACCTAATCCGTATTTACGCATGGATAAATCCACGGCTCGAAGAAAACCACGAAAACTCCGAACGATTAGGCCGACGGGCGCGATTGGGATCGAACCCAGCACCTCCCGTCTACCAGCTTCGAGAGCACAACCTCTCAGCCACTGGTGGGGCATTTTTAATTTGAAACGCCTGCGGGTGAAAAAGTTGGGTATGGTGACAATAAACTCACACACCAATTTTTGTCAAGATCAGAATATGGTAAGGCCTGCCTCTAGTTTCATTGAACTTTTCGTTATCCCTTTGAAGGAGAATATACGATTTTCATTGCTTTATGCCTACTTTTCTAAATTTCTGTAACTGATTTTGAAATGTATGCACTTTTGGGATTGTCTTAATAATATCTTTTACGCTATTTTTTTTTTATTTCGAAATTTCTCAAGCTTAATAGTGCGTCTTTGAAATTAAAATTTGACCGTTTTTGGGATTTTTTCCAATTTTGTTTTATCATTTATTAACTTTACCTCAAATTGTCAGAAAGACTAAGTTACAAGAAGAAACTGGAGAAAGTGGTCAAAACGGTCAAATTTTAAATTCAAAGAACCTAAGTGAAGCCTGCGAAATTTCAAAATAAGAGAAAATAGGGTCCATTTGTAAAGGATATTGTTAAAAAAATCCCAAAAGTTTATAAATTGCAAAATCACTTACAGAAATCGAGAAAAGTAGGCATAAAGCATTGAAATTCGTATATTTCCTTTCAAAAGAATGACGAAAAGTGCAATGATCCGGATGCAGGCATTACCATATTCCGATCTTCATAAAAATTGGTGTGTGAGTTTATTTTCACCATACACAACTTTTCTTACCACAGGCGCATCAAACTTTAAAAAAGATGATTTCGACCCATCCTAATATACGAGACATACTTCATTTCACAAGAAGTAACATGATAAATATATTTTTTATGTTTTTTCAATCAAAATTAACGATAGGTATGCATTTATCGATTCACATTTTGATGCGCAGAGCACCTAAATATTATTAGTTTAAATGTTTTGTGATTACAATACACATCAATGAAACAATTGTTGAATAAGATATTAGGATCACAACCCACGTATGCAGACAAAACAAGAGGTTTTGACAATACAGGGTGTTTTTCTCAAAGCCAAACTCAAACTTTGTTCATAACTTTAACAATAATGAAGCTAAAATTCATAAAGATACAACTAAATGTAAATATATTGCTTGAAGGTGAGTAAAAACATACATAAAACATTTAAAAGCACATTAAAGTCTATTATAACTATTGCAGAATATATAATTATATTCCGCACAAATAATCACCAGGAAGCTATCATAAGAGAGAGTCTAGAAATAATATCTAAAAAAGAAATAGTCTGTAACGATGTATTATCATATGGTATTATCATATTCGCAGTCTGGAATGAATTAATACATCATTGATTACCTTTCTCATCCCACCTTATATTCCAAACCCCTGAAGTAAAATAGTTTATTCCGGGCAAGCAAGAAAACGCGAAGAGACAACAATTAGTTTTTCACTGATGATGACCGAGTAGTTCGGTTGAAAACGTTTTGAATTTGTAAAAGGACTATATGTTTTTACGCACCTTCATGCAATATATTTACATTTAGTTGTATCTTTATGAATTTTAGTTATTAAACAAGGTGAATTTGCACTGAAATTTTAACTTTTTATTGAATAATGAAGCTACTTTTGTGAAATTCGAAATAGAGAACTGTGCTTAACATGAAATATTATGACATCATGAGACGTACACTACAACTTAGTCAGTGTATTTTTAGTCAGATACATATTGGGGTATTAAGCGTCTTACTCAATAATGTTTAGAATCGAATGGTAACGTGATATCATCTCATTTCACAGAAAGCAAGTCAAGAGGCCTGAAAATATCGTTACAATACAACATCACTAGTAATTTTAGGAGAAAAATTCCGTTTTCAGTTTCGACTGAGATAACTTGTATTTTTGATTGGATAAGTGTATTTTGAAACACGTGTCCTATACATTTTTTTTTGAAGAGCATTAACAATTCTTTAGGTCTAAATTAATGTCCAATAATGCTTAAAGTGATAAAAAAACATAACACAGAATATTTAAAATACCTTTTTTTAATGTAGATAACATATGTTTCATTCACAACTATCGGTGACATCTTCAGATCTTAATGATAACTACAAAATTCTCGCATATTTGAAAATAGTAAAACATATACCCCGAGATCGCATGTCCAAAATTAGTAGGTGCTCAATTTGGCCAAAACTGGGAAACGTGAAAAATTATTATTTATTTTTATTTTTATTGCTTTTCCATTTATCGATCATCGCGTGCCAAATTTTAATAAATTCAAAGGAAACGGTTTCGTTACAAATGCAATCTTTTCGCAAATATATTTCTATAGATTCACGGATAATGGATGGGAAATAAGCTCTTGATTGAAAAATTATTTTACTATTATTGAAATCTATAAAATATTTTATATTTGACAAGAAAATCTATAAGCAAAATAATAGGGCCCCGATGGGTTCCCCTATATCTGGACTTTAAGCTGAATTCATATTAAGACCTTTAGAAACCGATATTTATAATAAATTAGATTATACCCCTCATACATGGCTCAGATACGTCGATGATATCTTCATAATTTGACAACACATGGATACCTCACTTAATAGCTTTCTTGATCAGATCAATAGCCTTGATTCTATGATTAAATTCACTTTGGAAATTGAACAAAATAATGCACTCCCTTATTTGGATGTGCTGCTAATCAAAACCCACCATGGAATTGAACGTACGGTATATATAAAACCAATAGCTAATCCATCCATTATTCCTAATAACGCTCAAGCACCTTTTTCCTATAAAGTTTCTGCCTTTCGACATTTTATTAGAAGACCTTTTAATGTCTGTACCCCTAATCAATTAAATGATGAAATAAATAAAATACGTGGCATCGCAAGAAATAATGGATACAAAGACAGCACCATCAATAACTTAATTACAAGCATGGAGAATAATAAAAAGAAGAAAAGCTTTAATGAAAGAAACTCAAAAATATCAACTTTACAATATTTTCCAGGATTCTTTGAAAGATTAAAATATAAACTTAGAAAATTCAATATCTGTCTTATTGCAAAACCTTCCATAAAATTAAAAAACATAGTATGTAGAAAAACAGACCCACTAGAACCTAACCAACTTTCCGGTGTTTATGAAATCCCATTCGCCAACGCAGATGGAACAATACAGTACTATATAGGAATGACAAACAGAAAATTTAAAACAAGAATAAAAGAACATATGGCAGATATCAAACATGACAGAAGAACCACCGCTTTAGCCAGACAATATAGTAAGGAGCAGTTGCAGATAGATTTCAATAATAGTAAAATACTTTCTCAATCAAGAGCTTATTTCACATCCATTATCCGTGAAACTATAGAAATATATTTGCGAAAAGATTGCATTTGTAACGAAACCGTTTCTTTGAATTTTGTTAAATGTGGCACGCGATGATCCATAAATGGAAAATCAATAAAAATAAAAATAAATAATAATTTTTCACGTTTCCCAGTTTTGGCCAAATTGAGCACCTACTAACTTTGGACATGCGATCTCGTGGTATATGTTTTACTATTTTCAAATATGCGAGAATTTTGTATTTATCATTAAGATCTGAAGATGTCACCGATAGTTGTGAATGAAACATATGTTATCTACATTTAAAAAAGGTATTTTAAATATTCTGTGTTATGTTTTTTTATCACTTTAAGCATTATTGGACATTAATTTGAAGTTAACAATTGATTGTATTATATTATTTAATTCTTTAGGTCTTTAATTTCGAAGCTAGTACAATAAAGTTTTTAAAACTTATATCATTTCAGATTATAAACATATGCCACTTTAAAAAATAAAATTATATTCTTTCTTTTAAAGATGAGAAGATATTCATCCGAAAATATTTCACTTTTATGGTTCATAATAACATTCTTAAATACCATATTTGAAATTTAAAATATTTATTATTTTAAAGTCCTGTCATAAAATGGAAGCAATTTAGATCTAATTATCTCAAATTTTTTAAACCAATGAAATAACTCTATTGCTACTATTTTACCTATCATAAAAGTTTCTTTAAAAATTAGACATATACATAGCAGAAAAAATTTAAAATTTTGAAATTTCAACAGCCGTAATAACAGCTTCTTATCCTTATTATATTATATATCCGAATAATTGACTTTGTTTCAAACCGAAATTCATCACATTCTCACATGAGTAGATATGAAATACATACATTCAATCTGATTTCAATAATATGGTAATAAAAGAAGAGCTAGAAACTTTACTTAAACTTACCAACGCTGACTACTGTAAGCATTACAATTAGAACGATAGAAGCCAAATAGCTGAAATAGTTCAACATTTTATCTTTAAGTCTTTGAAAACAAAAAGAATACTTCTTACTGTAAATGGATTTCTATAAGGTATGTGAATCAAGGAGCCCTTTATATAAGTCTGATTAAAGCCAATAAAAATGTTTTCATGAATAGTACCAAGGTTACACCAGCGAAAAAACGGGACTTAAACCTTAACCATTTTGTACAAAGAACGCAATGTTAGTGTTATCAAATAAATTCCTAAATCAGATGAAAACACACATTTCCCATAATTTCACTTTATAGTACAATAAAATAATTCGTCAACAATAAAGAATAAGTTCAATGTGTAGGCGGTTACACAATAAATATCTGTTCGTTTCTTAAACAATGAAAAACTATATGGAAAAAAGCCAATCATTATCTTCTAGAAAATGTATTTCGTTAGAATGTTACATAAAAAAGAAAAATCACGCGTCAAACATAGATTATGAAACACTTTTCAACACCTCCAAAATATTTTAACAAATCTTCACTGTTTAATAAGGTAAATAAGATACCTAAGAAGACATTTTAGAAAGCGTATAACATATTTGAAAATCAGGATTCAGTAATTAATGTGCATAGTCTCAAAATTATTCTAATTCTGTTATACAGTCCTGTAATTGATTTATAAATTGATATAGAGTAACTGGGGGAAAGTCGCCGCATCTGGGATAAATGCCGCACCCTTGTATTTCTTATAATTATCGATAGATCACAGTCAGACACACAGTATAGGTGCAAAATGAGAATACATTAACCAGTGTATAGCGTGAATCCCAGTTCAATGTTTACTTGTAGCTAGCTGTACAATCCTTATTTTGTGGTAAGCTCATGATTTCACTATCCAAACTTTTAAACACGGCATGCTTAAATAATTTTTATACTCTAATTACTAAATGCATGCAAGATTTCGAAGTCAAAACTAAGTGTACAGTCTGTATAGAGCAATGTGTGTATGGATACGCCATTTTCCTTTGTGAGCGCAGGCAACTGTGGTCTGGAACGTCTGTACCCTACAAAATGGGATACATGCTGCACTGCGATCTGGTATACATACCACAGTTTCTTTTGTATGGGATGCCGCAATTAATAAAATTCAGTTCATAATACACTGATGTATGTTCAAACAGTATGAAGTTTACTACAACTAAGGAGAAAAAGGGAAAAATAAAAGTAAGAAGGCGAAAAAAGATGCAATTCAAGATTATAATAATGAAAAGTTGGATCACACATGTGACGCAGACGTTCTTTGCAAGGAATGTGCAGAAAACTGCACCAAAACTAAGAGGAAGTGTGATTGGCTTCGTTGCATCCTGCGTCAAATGTGGTTACATGAAAACTGTATTATCCTCTTTAATAAAAAGCTATGCGTTGCTGACGACTGGGAATTTCGATAATCGTTGCCACAGATTAATCTCGGAAAATGAAACATTTGAAGTTGCTGAAAAAATTAATAGCTCGAAAAGTATTTGTCAGAAAATTGTTAGACAAACTTTGTTAGAAAGGTAAAAAATTGTAATTTTCTTGATATAAATTTAATCCTCTTTAATAAAAAGCTATGCGTTGCTGACGACTAGGAATTTCGATAATCGTTGCCACAGATTAATCTCGGAAAATGAAACATTTGAAGTTGCTGAAAAAATTAATAGCTCGAAAAGTATTTGTCAGAAAATTGTTAGACAAACTTTGTTAGAAAGGTAAAAAATTGTAATTATCTTGATATAAATTTAAAATTTAATGATTATGCCGTTTTTTAAATATTAAATTTCAAAAATTACAAAATTTCACAATACAGAACAATAGCAATATGTTCACGCGTAAAAAGATAATGATAACGACCATGTGTCCTGACGTATACTGGCTGCAGCACGAGTCACAAATTATAGTAGCCTTACTATTCAGTTAAAATATAAAACTGAATTATGATGCCACGAGTGCATGATTTGTATTTAATTTTAATATAATCATCTTAGAAACAAGGTTTTGGAATTGTTTTTTGAATGGGACTAATAAATTGGCCAATCTATATATATAAAAGAAAGTCATTTCTGGCTAGATGATCAACGCACAGCCAAAACTACTGAACCTACAAAGACGAAACTTGCAAGAAAAAAGGGGAACAATTTTTTTTTTAATTCCTTAAAAATCGGGTTGTATAGTCACGTGAAAAATGATAACATATTTTAATGTGTTTTTGTATAATCGAATGGTATCAATTAAATAATCTTATGTCAAATAGTTCGTGAGATATTGCACATTTTTCCAATTTAGCAAAGTCTTTGACGTCAAAATCTATTAATTCTAACAATACAAGTGATAATTTCTAAAACTACGTCCGTTACTATAGCAATGGAAGAAATTCAGATTAAATCTTTTTGTTTAATTTTGCAGATAGAAACATTAACTGCTCAGTTGGGAATTGAATATTATTTTTACGGATATTTATGTAATGGTGTATTATTATTATTTCTACAAACGCCTCGATTTAAAATAAAATGTGATTGCTAAAATAAAGGGTACATCTCAATTACACCGTCGACCACTTTTCATAAAAAAAAAAAAAAAAAAAAAAAAAAAAAAAAAAAAAATCATTGCCAAACATGAACTCTAAATAAACAAACGGAAGAATGTTGCCATTGGAACATCAAAATAAATAAATAAAATAAAATAAATTCTGAAAAGCCCCACTCACCAAAGTGTCCAGTAAGTTTTAAAACAAAAACAAATTACAATATATTAATGAAAATAGAAAAGAAAATCTTGGATATTTATTTATTTACATTATTTTTCTTAATTATCCTTCTCGGCTGGTGAATAAATGTTTGTGACGTCAGTTGAAATTGATCTATTGCACTTAGCTATGAAACGCAACAATTTTACAATGCATTTTCTCTTTTAATGTCATGGCACAGCCGTTTAAGGACGCAATTTTTATTTTAATTAACGAAATAACTAAAATATCAGAAAAACAAAATGAAAAAATACAGGTAAATGTCGAATTAAAAACCGCTTCATGACATAACAAACACGTTTAATAGTTCTGACGTCAAGTGAATGGAACTGCATTTTTGGTGTTAAATCTTACAGTTTGGCGATAGTTTTTTATGAAAAGTGGTCGACGGGATAATGGAGAAGTACCAAATAAAGTGTCGAAGGTCTGATTGGTATTGTGTATTACTTCTTTATTTGTTTTCAGTCTTCAGCCATGTTTCTCTTTTTCTTTGGGTAGTTATTTATACAATTTCGGGCTAATTTTCCGCAATCAGATACCTCGCCAATTGGCGTATTAGCCACAATGTTGAAAGCATCAGTTATGTTTGAAGCGAAATCTTCATGATGAATCCTGTTACAGAAAATCATATCATCATCTACTATTAGTATAAACCGCATATTCACATTTTAATCAGGTAATGTTTTTTGAAAGGTTTTAGCGTATAGCTATTCTACGTTGCTTTGTTATAGAGCTAAAGAGGAAAGCTCTAAAATTATGTGAACCCGATTATTAAAGATTACTTAAAAAAATTCTACTGAACAAATTTTAATGGAAGTGATTTTTCAGGTATGGTTAATGACCCTATAACATATCATTCTATGTTGCTTAGTGATAGAGCTAATGGGAAAGTGATTGGGAAAGGTGAATGCAATTATGAAAGATATATCTACTATGTATTTAAAATGCAAATTCGTATTTCATTCCGACCGTTTATAATTTGATTTCTGCTGTACGGACTTTGGTGCGATTTACACTGTTAGCAGGGATGAGATTTCTCTGCTTTTTTGCATACCAGTATAATCTTAGAGAAAACATTGTTCTTTTAAATCGCAGAATGTTCCGATTAAATAAAAGAGCATTTTCTGTAAGATTATACTGGTATGCAAAAAAACGGAGAAATTTCATCCCTGTCTGTTAGTAAGGCAATTTTGTGGGGATGGTTGGTACTTCTCTGGAGCAAAGTTTTCGTCTGCGTTGTGTTTTCTGAAGCGAAAGCTTGACAACGAATCCGATTACAAAAATTATATCATATTCATCTATAATATTTATAAAACGCAGATTCTGCTGAATAGATTTCTATGGAACTTGCATTGTTCATTTTCCAGGGATAGTTTTAGTATATTGCATATCGTTATATCGTTCTTTAGAAAATCATACTGTAAAATATTAAATAAACGAGTTGGTCTTTAACAGCCTAAATTTCGTGTAACACATTAGAAAATGTAACAGCGTAATGGCTTTCGTATCGTTTTACACAATGCGGAAGGACATGAAGGTAAAAGTTCATGTTTCTTTAAAACACACAATCAAATTCACCGATATATTTCGTTTGATTCAAGTTTTTTCTTGGAGAAAACGACCAGCGTAGCAAGCAAAGCCTGCTAGGTAATAATAATGGTTAATTTTATCTGTATATAAAATTCTATATTATGTAAAAGGAAGTCCTGACTTGGGAGATCATCAATGCACAGTCCAAACTACTGAAGCTACAAACACGAAATTTGCGGGGAAAATATTTCTTCGGATGTAGAGGCGCAATAAGAAAGTTTTCCTAAAATTCCATCCCTAATGGGGTTAAAATGGGAACAAACAATAATAAAATTTCTTAAAAATCGGGTTTTATATTCATTTGTCAAATGATAACATATTTCAATGTATTTTTGCATGCTGAATCGAATGGTACCAAATAAAAATATTCTAACTCCAACAATTCGTGAGATATTGCACATTTTTGAATTTGGCGTTGCCTTTAGCGACAAAACCTTAAAATGTATTGCATTGATCGCCAAGTGATATTTTCTAAAATACATTCGTCATTGTTAAAGATCAAACAATACTTGACGATTTATAAGATACTGGATAAGAAAAAAATCACCTGATATTTTGATTAGATGAAATCTCAATAATGCCAGTTCTCGGGCTCTTTGTTTTAACTTTTTTGTTAGCTTCGGGAATTTGGAATTGAATATTATTCGGTATTTTTAAACATTGCGATATAATATCTTAAAAAACTTATTTAAAATAACTAAAATATAATCATAATAAAATACATAAACACAAACGTATCAATACAAATAAAATGTCACGCAAAATGTTTCAATTCAAAAGATGCCAATTGAAACAAGATTTGGTGAGTTTTTACTGGCGCCCAGCAATATAAAAGTACCAATTATTCTTACGGATATTTACGTAATTGTGATTTTTAAATAAAATATGCTTGCTGAAGTAAAGTTTCGAGGGTCTGTTCGGTTTCGATATTGCACATTTTTTATAATTTGGTGATGCCTTTAGCGCCAACTCATCAATATTTCTAACATTACAATTTTAATTTCTAAAAATGCATCCATTACTATATCTTCTTTACTACCGCCACTGCAACATATCCAGGGAGTCTCATCCTGCCACTTCAAGGCAAGGCACGAGGTGCAGGGTAACTGAGATCCGAGATCAACAGCCTTATTCCTAGAATAATCAATATGAGGATCATAATTAAAGCCAGACAAATACTTAGTAATCCAAGGCAATAAATTGATATGCGATCTCTTTTCATATTTTCATGTAGCTGTCTGACCAAAAGCGTAAATTGTTGGATGAATGCCGGGATATTTAGTTTGATTCAAAATTCGTTTGGAGAAACCGACCAGCGTAGCGGGCGAAGCTTGCTAGTACTGTATATTATTTTGAGTGTAAAAGAGGAAAGGTGAGGGAGCGCTTTACATTATTTTTATTATTTTATATATTAAATCGACATTAAATCGACAATAACTATAACGACTGTCCTTCAGATCGTTTAGATAGATTTTCATTTAAAAATATAAAATCATTCAACACTGATTTTAGGTATCTTTAAGGTTATTATGAGGGGACCGGGCAACGCCGGGCATGTCAGCTAGTCCTCTTTAATAAAAAGGTATGCGTTGCTGACGACTAGGATTTTCGCTAATCGTTGCCACAGCTGAATCTCGGAAAATGAAATATTTGAAGTATCTAAAAAAATTAACTACTCGAAAAGTATTTGTCAGAAAATTGTTAGACAAACTGCGTTAGAAAGGTAAAAAATTGTATTTTTCTTGATATAAATTTCAAATCTAATGATTAGGCCGTTTTTCAAATATTGAATTTCAAAAGTTGCCAAATTTCACAATGGAGTACCATAGCCAAAACTTCACGCGTAAAAAAATAATAATAACAGCAATGTGTCAGCACGAGTCACAAATTATAGCAACCGTATTATTCTGTTAAAATATAAAAGTGAATTATGATGTCACGAGTGCATTATTTTTATTTAATTCTAGACAAATACTAGATGCGCCATTTCTTTTTATTTGTGAATAATATAGGTTTATTCCCGTTATTAAAAAATGTAGCTTGAAAACATACAGGGTGTTTCACAAAGGACCCCTAACTTTAAAAATCAATAACCCGGAAACGGTTATAGATAGAAACATTAAACCAGTGGTATGTTTAATAAAAAAAATCGTAAGAATCTTATACATAAACCTCAAAATTTAGTTAAAAATAGTACCGACAGATGGCTCTGAGAGCGTTAAGAATCCTTCTACAGAGAGTTCAGAAGCATAGAAAGACTTGCCGTTGAAGATTTCGCCATTGAAATCTGACCGCTATTAGCTTACAGTGAAAATACTTCCGAAAGTGATGTATACCGTGGAGGAACGTGTGTTTATTTGTGTTGGAGTACCACCGATTAAATCGAAATCCTACTGCTTCAAGGAGAAGTTTTCAAACGCGATTTCAAGTCGTAAAAAGCCCAGACGGGAAAACAATTCGTGAGCTTTTCAAAAAATTTCAACAAACCGACCGGTGACATACAGCAGAGAGTCAATGACAATTTCATTCTTCGTTTGCGATAAGTCTGTTGTGTAAAAGGTGCACCTTTTGAATAACTTTTGATACGTCTATTTATCGCAGCGCCATCTATTGGTGCTATTTTAAACTAAATTTTGAGATTTATGTATAAGATTCTTACGATTTTTTTAATAAACATACTACTGGTTTCATGTTTCTCCGTTTCCGGGTTATTGATTTTTAAAGTTAGGGGCCCTTTGTGAAACACCCTGTATAAATCAATGAAAAACGGTAGGTAATAATTTATAAACGTAATAATAAACCATATTAAAAAAAAACATAGCTTAGAGAAATAAGTATCCGTTTTTATGTTATTTTAGGATATTCCAAGTAAAGGTACAGAATACTTTAAAATACAAAGTTAATTCACAGATATATTTCGTTTGATTCAAGGTTCTTTTCACACAATACAACTTTCAAACAAATTGCATTTGAAAGTAGATTTTTTTTCCTATATAATGGTAGAAAAATAAAAAATGTGTGATGTTTAAAAATTAAAATAATTGCAGTAGCAAAAATCGCAAAACCGAAATTTCATCGTCCAGTGTTGCCATTCGCAAATTGACGTCCGCGTTACGCACTGTCACGTTTGTCCTTTACAATGTATAGATATATAATATCATGCTCCAACATATTTAAACACAAGTACTATATTCTAAGAGATATTATTGATCGACTCAACGTGGAATTCAATTACTGTTTAGAATAATTTCAAACAAATTTTAACAGTGTAATGCAATTTATTCACGAATGATTGAAAAGGGAATTCGAAATAGCAATTTCAAAAAATTACATAATTTTAAATAAAGTGAGAAGGACACGCAGACAGTTTTTTAATTCTCAAATAGAGTGAAAACATGAACTGATAAGCATTTTTCTGTGTTAAGCATGTATTGATGTTTTAAAAGTAAAAAAATATGTTTAAGAAAGTAATTAAAACCTGTTTTTACTAAATAATAAATCAATAATTTGTTGTTTTGCATATCTAAAAAAACTCGTATGAAAGTGATAAAATTTGAAAGACATCTAGAAATTTTTCCAGATTAGAGAAATTCACTACAGTTCTTTTCGTTTCTACAGGTTAAAATTTTAATGTACTACAGGTCAGATATTTTTGAAATTCTCATGTTTTCGTACGTTGTCAATATGATTATATTCAGGGTGTACGTACTATACACACACTGACTATATACAGGGAGTTACTTCTTATGGTTGAGCAAGATTTAATTCCATATACACTATACTTAAAAGTATAGTTCTAATTGCAATAAATGTATTAATTGAAATGATAAAGAGCAACATTGATAACAGCAGAAATTTCAATTTCAATGCATACTACTTTCGGTAGCATTTAGCATACCGTCCTCAGTAACTTTAACGTTGCACTTTTTCATTTCTCTTATATTTCACCATGTACTAACTTAATAATTATAAATGCATTAATTGTTTTTCTCCACCATATGTAAATACATTAAGTAAAAATAGTTATTTGATAAAAAGTTATAAAATTTAATTTGTTATATGCTCTCTTTGTAATATTTATCATATTTAGAGACTTTGTGCTTTAATACGTAAAGCAGTAAAAATTCTATATCCTCTCTGACCAAAACATTAGCAGTTATGATATTTTTAATTTTATGAATTTTCGGCGTTTTCTGGCAATTAAAATGGAAAACATTTTTCTACTTTGAGCAAATTAGTACAAACATGACAGGAAAAAGTAGCGTTAAAATATGTGAACGGAGATAAGAATGAAAATATTAAAAATTAATATAACATTATGAGATTAAAACTCTACACCTGTATAGTTTCTAAATTTCTTCACGAAAGGGCTCAATATTTGTTATTTGAAGTTAAGATTTACAATGAAATCTAAATATGAAGTTCGAGTTGGCAATAAGCGTTGAAATTTTGAAAGCATGTTTCTATTTCAATATGGAGACGACCCTGTCAGCCTTATTTATTATATACATAGAGATTATATACACGATATTATATACGATATTATACACGATATTATATACACGATATTATATACACGATATTATATACACGACACAAAATTTGGTTGAATGGTATCCTTTACACCTCTTTTAAACATTTTGGTATCAAATTATTATGCGATGTTGTTTTTTTCCAAGTGCATAAAAATAGATACCAACTGTATTCTTCCGTAAAACTGTGTTAATTTAATCCAAATCAAATAATCTTGTTCTGAGAAAGAAATTTTACTTTAAAAAATAAAATCAACAACAGCATAAAAATTTTCTTAAATGCATTTTCGGGATAATTTTTGTATTATTCGACTTGTGTCAAAATAATACTGCTTAGCGGTTAAAAAAAGTACTGTTGGTAATTACGGCTTACCGATATTATATTCCGGTAAAAGTTCAATGTTATAAGATAGGTGTGCAATCAGTTAATAAAAGATATTTCAAATAAATATATATTTTTCAGTAATTAATTCTTAATACCATTAAATTGATTAGTAAACATATTTAAGATGTTTCAAAAAGGTCGAATCGTGCTTTCATTTTTTAAATAAGTACATAATATAAATTAAAAATTGTTCAAAATAAATTAGGAAATAAGATTATAATAATGCAATAGCCGTCCTATTTTGAAAACACATTACTCTTTTAAAACTTGTATGGCATCTCCATTGGCAAATCTGGTAAATTAGAATATTTTTCCATTTCTTCGAACAAGAATTTTCCAAAAATAACCTGCATAATCTTATCGCTAAAATTAACTGAATTATTCTAAAGAAAAAAGACGATTTATACCCACTTTGCGTACGATTTAAATAGCTATTTCAACAGTGTATAGGGACAATTGATGTTGGCGGTCTTTAAATCACATATATGTTAATAATCGTTAAACAGAAATCACACAAATACATCTCATTAAAGCATTGTAAAAGCAGAGATAGTGTAAGGAAAGGGATTTAGTTTTAAATGCTTAAAAAATAATTCCCTCTTATCAATTATCAAATCCCGTTTCCAATACATAACTGAGCTCTTCTAAAAATGGTGGTAAATAAGTTAAAGTTCTTTGCCACTAACATTGTTGTTATTACTATTGTTAACTAGTATCGATAAATTTCTTGTTTAAGATAAACTACATGTGTATTATAGTCCGCATATGACTTCATTTACAATATCTGACATGTTTATATTTCACATTCCATTAATTGCCCCCCTTTACATTGAACACATTTATTTAAGATCAACTCATTCATTTTTTCAGATATATATCCAGTGTTCGGTAATGATCCTGTAGCAGAAAAAAGGGAAACATTTTCTATTTCATCAATTTTGTCTAGAGGAATCACACGAAACTTTTTATATTTTTACTTTTTTTTAACTTAAGGGAATATTTATTTAAATATTTTCATTTTACGCAATATTTTTCAAATAATTTTGCAATTTACATTAAATACTAATTTAATTTTTTTTATTTAAAACGTGATTCAAATCTTCAAGGGAAACTGGCCATAGAAGTTCAATGATATTATACTTTTGTTAAATGAAATCTGAACCTACAAAACATGCTTATACATTATATATAAAAGAACACACTATATAGATTTTATCAATAAACCATTTATTTGCTTGATATTACAAATATTTTCAGTTTAATGATTCTGAACAATTTCAAAATTCGGATTTATATTATTTTCTTCTGTAAATGCATATCAATCAATTTAAATTTCCGTGGGAGATGATAAACGAACGTCGTATATCCTGTAATTGAAAAAGAAGAAAAATTGTAATCATACATATAACGGTTACTACAATATATGTATTACAATATATGTATTACAAAAAAAAGTTATGCTCATTTTAGTAGAACAAACAAACACAAATCGTTATGAATAAGGACGTGTTTTGCAATAAAAGCGTACTAGCCAATGACAAACACTGTTCTGATTACCAATCAAATGTCTGTAACTATAGTTTAGGTTATTTGGATGGTAAAAGAGTTACTGTTGTGGAAATATTTTGCGGAATGATGCATACTAGTACAATTAAATAGAGTATTGCTGTTTATGAATATTTAAAGTCCTTTTTTTAATGAAACTAATTTTAAACAATGTCATGTTCTGGTGTACGAAAGTTCTGTTTACGTTATGAAAAAACGAAATCAGTGGAAAATAAGGCCAAATGAGACCGAAAAAAATGCACAACTGCTACTGCCGATAGAAAAATTAAACGGCTATGCCTTCAAGATAGAAAAATTTCATCAGATGCCATTAGATGTGAAATGGATGCAGCGGGTATTGCAGTAAGTTCAAGAACAATAAGAAGAAGAATGTTATCAGGATTTGGACTACAAGCTAGAATTCCAAGGAAAAAACCATATTTAAATCAAAAGCAAAGCAAAAATGAGATAAGTGGGCAAAAGAACACATTAAATGGTCAGAAAATCAATGGAAGCAAGTAATCTGGAGCACTGACAGTAAAATATTGCTCTTTGGTAGTGATGGTAGAAAATACGTGAGACGTAGAGTAGGAGAAGCACTTCATCCTGATTGCATTGCAGCAACTACAAAAAACCCAACAAATGTCATGATTTGGGCATGCATGTCTGCAGATGGTGTGGGCCGAATTCAAGTGATTGATGGCATCCTGAATGTCAAAAAATACATCGAAACTGTCCTGGAACCAAAATTGATACCTTCCATCAGGGAACTCTTCCCCAATAACGCACCATTTATTTTTCAGCAGGATTCAGCTCCATGCCACACAGCAAAAGTATGCAAAGCATGGTTTCAAAATAAAGGCATAGATATATTACCATGGCCAGGAAACAGCCCTGATCTCAATCCAATTGAAAATTTGTGGCGACATTTGAAAATTCTTGTACGAAAAAACGCCCATCCCATAAAAGACAACTTATTGAAGCTATAATTGATTTTTGGCACCATGTGATTACGAAAGATGAACTCCAAACACTCGTTCACTCGATAAAAAGACGCTGTTAAGCTGTCTTAAAAAATAAGGGTTATCCTACTAAGTATTGATTGTGTAAGTATCACTTTAAAAAAATGCAAATCTAAGATAGATCTTATTATTAGTTGCATAACGTTTTTTTGTAATACAGATATTGTAATACTGTTTTTATTATTAAATTTAACATTAAATTACCTTCAATTCGATATATAAACGTTTGTATTTAAGTGAAAATTAATACATTCTACAAGCACACAAAGTTGAAAAACATGAAACTTTCAAAAAATGTCCACACTTTTGGCCACCACTGTATATGTCATTTCACCGATTCTGGGATAATTTCTCCTCATGTTTGCCACAGATTTCTGGCTCATGAAGATATTCCAAGTTGCGCTCCAGGTGCAGCCCTTGCCATCATATAAGAATGAGGGGTGCCAGGATGGATACCATCAATGTAGCTCAGTTGGTAGAGCATTTGTGCGCTATGTCAATGGCCCGGGTTCGATTCCTGACCTGGGCACTTTTTCCCACTGTTGGTTTTACGCCTTGTTAGCAATGTTAATATTCATGCAATTAAAAATTCAAACATGCTATTAACCGACTTCACTCAAGAGAGACTAGACAATTGATCTGCCGATATAGCGTGGCTGCACTAATCGTAGTACCTGAGATCCTATTCAAAAAATATCTGGATTATGGTTTTTACTGCTTACTTCGTATTAGTTATATACTATTTGAGGAAAATTATGAACTTACATATCACATATATACTTAATTCACTAATAGTGGTGGGCGATCAACTAGTAGCAAAGTATGATTTTTTTCATTTAAAAAAGGATGACGTGGGGACGATACAGATTAGACAAAATGTGCTATACATAAATTTATTTAGCATAAGAAAAAGCAAAATATAATTATTTTAACTCAATTTTATGGTAAGCAGCGCGGTCAAGTGGAGCTCTGAAAACCAAAATTATTTCTAATTGATCAATTACGTGTACAATCACTCTATATATTTAATCTATATTCACTCATAACTTTTGAGTTTGTTAAACCTTTAAATGTTAGATTGGGAACAATGTGATTTAATTTTAAATGATATGACAAATAAATTATTGCTTCAAAATCGTTCTGTTTAAAAAAAAAAAACCTGTTTCAATAAAATACGCCAGCTGACATATTTGAACTCCGTTTTCCTTTTTCTATTGCGTATACCATGAATGTTATTTGACTATTTTTGGAATTTTTATGTCTGTCTGTGAATTGTACAAATTTTGGTCTTTCTACCTGAATAACTAAAGGACGGATTTACACGAAACTTCATATTTAATTAGACCTTAACAAAAATTTTTGCTATTGTATTTTCGTATACAATACCGAGCAACTGATGCTTCTACACTGTAAAAAATAATTCCTGGAAAAAAACCGGAAATTGTACTGGCAATCGAGACGCCAGTACTATTTCCGTTTTTTAACGGAAAAAAAAATCCGTAAATTCCAGGAAATTTTCCGTGATTTCTGAAACATCCGTTTTTAAATTTCCGTTTTATAACGGATATCTTCCGAATTTTTTAGAATTTTTAATAATGTTAAAATAAACATTATAGGACCAAAAAAAATTTCTTCTCAAGAACAACCTTATAAAGGGCAGATATACTGCTTTTTTTCTCATTTCTGAGTGAGTTTTGTGTAAATAACCGACTCTTGCCTCGATGAGAATCGAACCCGCAATCTTTCGCTTACTGAACCGGAGGTCCTAACCCCTACGCTATGATTAGAAATCCAGCTTTTACAAGCGTTGCTACTTATTTTTTGCCGCTTTTTATGATGCAAAAACTTGAAGGTTCCATGAATTTTTTTTTCAGTTCCAATGCTTTTAATATTTACTTTTCATATTTTTCAATATTTTCTTTTTATATTTTTCAATATTTTGCTTTATTGTCTGATGCTTTATAACAGATAAATTTTAACTTATTATGTATTATATGCGTAAAACATTGTATTAAGAGACATTGTATTAAGAGTCATTGTATGATTGTATCCTTTTGTAATAGTACAGCATTTTCTTTTTTTTTTTAAATATACTTTTTTAAATTATTTGTCTGATGATCTATTTATCAATTCCTATAAAAATAATAATTGTCTGAAGGAGACGTATTTATCACATGCTATTAAAATAACTTTTCGTTATCTCTCATTTTAAAAAACTTACGTAAATAAACAATTTTATAATAAATTAAATTATTATATTTGAGCTATGCTGAGAACTTTTGTGTGCGGTTCTGTCAAACTGAATAGTTTTAATAATATTAAAACAAAATATTGATTCTTAAAGACAATTTCGAAATTAATGATCTTGTGATAGGTAAGATTTAAATTTGGACTTATTGATTTAGTTTAAATTAATTTAGTTTAATTTATAAAATTATAAGCTAAAGAAATAAATTATAAAGTTAATAAAATTATAAACTTCATTTTTATAAAAGTAAAGAAAAAATATTAACTATTTTTATAAACTTAAGGAAAAAATTATAAACGTTGAAAAATTATAATTTATAAAATAATAAATTTTAGTTTAATTCATAAATTTATAAGCCAAATCAGTTTAGTTTAATACAATTTACATAGCGATAATTTGCAGAGATATTATGTTATGAAACCTTTAAATAACCAATATTGCCTCACGTTAGAAAAGTTAAAATAAAATTTTAAAAAATTAGTAAAAAAAAAGTTCTAATTTAGAAGCACTATCAATAAAAATAGAAAAATAGATTTAAAAAAAAAATATTTTTCTGTAACTTATAAAAACAAAATCAATTTCTAAATAGTTCATTAAAAATATATAAATATTACTATTATTTTTTCACAAAAAATAACTGTCCAGACATGGCCCCGGTTAGAATGGGCCAGCATGTCGAACCGGGTCAGGCCTGGATCCTTGAAGAACTCTAGTAAATACAACAATCTTAATTCCCATTTCAAACAAGGCGATTTCTGTACGCAAACTTGTAATAGTTATTTACGGAAATTGCACTGTTTTGGAAGAAATACGGACCTTGTACTGTTTTGAAAGAAATACGGACAAAATACATTAAATTTATGGAAAACTTTCTGCATATTTACGGATTTGAAATCTCCTTTACGGAACTAATGTCATTTACGGAAATTGTACTGTTGTTTTGGAAAAATGAAACTTCTCCGTGAAATTTTACGGAAAATATCTTGTATTTTCACGGATTTTTTTTAGAGTGTATGTTAAGTACGATTTCCATGATAACTATATATATTTATCTGTGGACAGAGATGCATTGACTTTAATATATGATACTTATTCTTAAAATTTATGCTGATTCAATTCGGTTTTTTTCGTTTAATATTTGTCAATTTAATGCTATTATTTTTTCGACAAACATAATAACTACACCAGTGGACCCTTGCGAGGTTTTCGCAGAGAAATTTTGAAATTATTTGTTCATACATTTTCATCAATTTTTAACTAACAGCAATTTTAAATCAAACAAGGTGTTTGCACATTTCGTATGATACCTCATTAATCGTTGTGCGTTTTGTATATGCATAGTGAAAGGAAAATTTACATCGGAAATTAAATATAGTGGACCTGTGCGAGGTATTCGTATTTCAGTCTAATATTTTTTAGCAATATCTAATTTTTTTTAGATGCAAGTTTAAACATCTATAGAAAAATTAAGGATAAAAATAGCTGCAAAAAACTTTAGTCAAGCCAGAATATCATCTAATTTATTCCATCATAGTTACAATAAAAACTGATCGAAGATATCAAAAGACACGTAGGAGAGAAAATTTAAAATCATATTTTATCTTCATTAGAAGAATGCGTCATCCACTTCGGGAAAAACATGGGACAAAGAAAAATAAATTGAATACAGATAAAATACAATTTAATCTAATGTAACAAAGCATACCTTTTACTCTATATGTGAAATATACCACTGTTTCGGTCGATCGATGGCGTATTTTTCTTCTAAACAGGGCAATTTCAATTTTGGTTCTTAATCATAGATGTAACATAAACACGTGTGGAGATATCATATTTTTTTGTAATATTTATTTTTATAATTATTGCTGAGCATGATATAATGCGATATTTTATTTTTGGGGCAACAATGATTTGAGACAAACCTTTCATTTCATTTATGAAAACAATGCAATGTGATTTTAACTAACTGCAACTTTTATTAAAAAAACGCATTTTTATTAAATGTGAATGTTCTACGTCCAAAGCTTGTTCAAAAACGTTTCGAATGAAGCCCATTTATTGTTGTGCGTTTTGTAAATACATAGAAAAGGGATAGTGACAACAGAAATAATATATATGTTCTTTCTGTTGGTTAGAAACGCGCCAAATTTTATATTTCAGGTTATTAATTAAAAAATATATATGCTAATATAATTTTTAGTTTGCATACTGAACAGTGTCGTTGTTGTGGCATGGTTTTCTTTGCTCTCACCACTGCAACGTTATGCTTATTTCAAAAAATGCAATATATTTCATATTAACCATTTGAATACTGAAATCTGAAAATTCAATAGCATTCAAAATAAGGCGAACGCCGAACGTGAGATTATTTCTTCCTCTTTATTCTACCTACTACTTGTCATCAGAACGATAAAAGGTTGAACCTCCCTAAGATAACTAGTACAAAAGGCTCCCAACCCATTTATTTCAATAATCCCTGGCTCTGCTACAATTATTGGATATTTAGGACGGGGAGAAAATGGAACAGGCGTTCGGGCGATCTTCCAGTAGTTTGCTTGGCCGGTCATCCTGGGCGGTTTAGGTGCTACTGAGTTTTTCAAAATTAATTTCTAGGAATGATATAAATGTCAGTTATGTGGAAATGTTGAAAAAATTTATTAAAGTTTGCATGTTTGTGTAATATTTTACATATGTTTCCTCTTTTAAAAGTGACTAAAAACTAAATTGTGTACTTACTTTAACATGCGCCAGCTGCAACTGTCTCTGAGCTAGTACGACTTCCTAAAAAAAATGCAACATTTATAATATAATATGTACGGACATACATTTTTACATAATTTTCTTTTTTTCCCCTTTTTTTCTAGTTTTAAAAGAGGTAACAGCTGGTAGATGTTATTTTTTATATATTTATATTTTTATGTTTTCCTGGCTGTATCACACGTGTCCCTTAAATTTATATCTAAATTTAATTTGTAAAGCTAAATTTTCAGAGTTTCAAATAATGTATTGCATAATAAAATAACATTTTTCATAAAAATATAGAGACATTAAAAATTTGCTTCAATCAAAGTTAATTTCAGTTTTCGTTCAACTTATTAAATATGCTGCGGTATATGCATATAACAGTAATATATAACCGTTTAACTGCCTACATAATTGATCTTTCTAAGAAAATTAAAATATATATATAATAATAATAACATGTTCGACAAAACTGTTTAAAATTGAATTTGTGGCTACGATTGCCGGAAAATTAACCATTTTGCGTCATAGTGGTTACTATTTCAACCTCAATATTATTGATGTATTATCATTGACAGCACTGGACAGTGACTAGAGTTTGCGAAAAAGATAAAATTTTGAAAAAAAGAAATGTTAGCCAATATTTGCATTTTAGTTATATTAGTAGCACTATATTGAGAATATTCTCTTTCATTGAGAATATTCTATTTCATAAGAAAACGTCTTATATATTTTTTCAGTTTTATTTAGTTTATACGCTATAAATATTTTTCAACCTTCAACCTATTTTCAACCTCAATATTATTCATGTATTATCATTGACACCACTGGACAGTGAATAGAGTTTGCGAAAAAGATAAAATTTTGAAAAAAAGAAATGTTAGCCAATATTTGCATTTTAGTTATATTAGTAGCACTATCTTGAAAATATTCTATTTCATAACAAAACGTCTTATATATTTTTTCGGTTTTATTTAGTTTATACGCTATAGATATTTTTCAAACTTCAACCTATTTTCAACATCAATATTATTAATGTATTATCATTGACACCACTAAACAGTGAATAGAGTTTGCCTAAAAGATTAAATTTTGAAAAAAAAGAAATGTTAGCCAATATTTGCATTTTAGTTATATTAGTAGCACTATCTTGAGAATATTCTATTTCATAAGAAAACGTCTTATATATTTTTTCAGTTTTATTTAGTTTATACGCTATAAACATTTTTCAAACTTCAACCTATTTTCAACCTCAGTATTATTCATGTATTATCATTGAAACCATTGGACAGTGAATAGAGTTTGCGAAAAAGATAAAATTTTGAAAAAAAGAAATGTTAGCAAATATTTGCATTTTAGTTATATTAGTAGCACTATCTTCAGAATATTCTATTTCATAAGAAAACGCCTTATATATTTTTTCAGTTTTATTTAGTTTATACGCTATAAATATTCTTCAACCTTCAACCTATTTTCAACCTCATTATTATTCATATATTATCATTGACACCACTGGACAGTGAATAGAGTTTGCGAAAAAGATTAAATTTGAAAAAAAAGAAATGTTAGCCAATATTTGCATTTTAGTTATATTAGTAGCACTATCTTCAGAATATTCTATTTCATAAGAAAACGTCTTATATATTTTTTTCAGTTTTATTTAGTTTATACGCTATAAATAGTTTCCTCTGCGTTGTCTGGGTTAGCACAAAGGCTAACTTTAGAAGGCAATTTTCTACAAAAATGTTTTTGCAAATCTTAATTATTTTTTCTTTGTACAATTTCTATCTTTTTGCCTTATATTTAATGCAAAAACGCAGTTTTAAAGATACGTTGTGACAAAAAAAAAAAACTTTAGGAATTTGAATATGATGACCTATTTAAAAAATATATTTACTGTATTTAGTTATTTTTTACTTTCAAAGAATTATAGAGTTGTTTCTTTAAGTAAGTATACAGTATAGTAGTGAATTGTGTTTCGTATAATTTACTCTAAATAAAAAAAGAAAAATACTTGAAAATTGAAATTCATACTCACCTGTTTGACCATCTTGAGCGATTGCTGGAAAGAAATAAAATAAACTATATTAAAGAAACACTACATATACAGTATGGCGGGTCGAAAAAAACACATTTTTAATTTGAAATGCCTGTGGGTTAAAAAGTTGGGTATGGTGACAATAAACTCACACACCAATTTTTGTCAAGATCAGAATATGGTAAGGTGCCCTCAGATCGTTAAACTTTTCGTTATTCCTTTGAAGGGGAATATTTGATTTTCAGTGCTTTATGCCTACTTTTCAAAATTTCTGTAACTGATTTTGAAATGTATGCACTTTTGGGATTTTCTTAATGATATCTTTTGCAAGAGGACACTATTTTCTTTTATTTCGAAGTTTCTCAAGCTTAATAGAGGGAATTTGAAATTAAAATTTGACCGTTTATGGGATTTTGTCCAATTTTGTTTTATCATTTATTAACGTTCCCTCAAATTGTCTGAAATACTAAGTCACAAGAAGAAACTGAAGAAAGTCCCCAAAACGGTCAAATTTTAAATTCAAAGACCCACCATGAAGCCTGAGAAATTTCGAAATAAGAGAAAATAGGGTCCATTTGTAAAGGATAACGCTAAGAAAATCCCAAAAGTTTATACATTGCAAAATCACTTTCAGAAATCGAGAAAAGTAGGCATAAAGCATTGAAATTCGTATATTCCCTTTCAAAGGAATAACGAAAAGTTCAATGATCTGGATGCAGGCATTACCATATTCCGATCTTCATAAAAATTGGTGTGAGAGTTTATTTTCACCATACACAACTTTTCTTACCACAGGCGCTTCAAACTTTAAAAAAAAAATCGATCCGTCTTAATATACAAGACATACTTTATTTCAAGAGAAGTAAAATGATAAATATATTTTTATGTTTTTTCAATCAAAATTAACGATAGGTATGCATTTACGATAGGTATGCATTGTCATTACAATACACATCAATGAAACAATTGTTGCATAAGAAACTAGGGTTACAACCCACTTATCCAGACAAAAACACAGGGTGTTTTGCTCCAAGCCAACCTCAAATTTTTGTTCATAACTTTGACAATAATGAAGTTATTTTTGTGAAATTCTAAATAGAAGAACTGTGCTTTACATGAAATATTATGACATCACGAGACGTACACTACAATTTGGTCAGTGTATGTTTAGTCAAATACATATTGGCGTTTTAAGCGTTTTACTCAATGTTTTACTAATCAATGTCTTACTAATGTTTAGAATCCAGTGGTGTCGTGATATCATCACATTTCCCAGAAATCAAGTTAAGAGGCCTGAAAATATTTCTACAATATCTTCATCACTGGTAAAATTTGGATCAAAATTCCGTTTTCAGTTTCGACTGATATAACCTGCACTTTTGATTGGATAAGTATATTTTGAATCACGTTTTCTATGCAAAAATAATTTTTCTTGAAGAGCATTAACAATTCTTTAGGCCTCTAAATTCGGAGCTGGTCTAATGAAGTTTTTCAAAATTATATCATTCAATATATCATTATATATATAATTATATAGAATATATCATTAATAGAATATATCATCAATATTATATAGAATATATCATTTCAGAGAGATTATATAAATATATGCCACTTTAAAAGAAAAAAATCCTTTTAAAGATGAGAAGATATTCATCCGAAACTAATTCACCTTTACGGTTCGTAACAACATTCTTAAATACCATATTTGAAATTTAAAATATTTATTATTTTAAGGTCCTCTCATAAAAGGGCAGCAATGCACATCTAACTATCTCAATATTTTTAAACCAATGAAACAACTGTATTGCTACTGTTTTACATATCATAGAAGTTTTTTTAAAAATTAAACATATACATATCGGAAAAAAATTAAAATTTTGAAATATCAACAGTTGTAATAACAGCTTCTTATTCTTACGAATAATTGACTTTTTTCGGACCGAAATTCATCGCGTACACATAGCAGTAGATATGAAATACATACATTCAATATGATTTCAATAATATATTAATGAAAAGAGAGCTAGAAACTTTACTTAAACTTACCAACGCTTACTACGGTAAGCATTACAATTAGAACGATAGAAGCCAAATAACTAAAATAGCTCAACATTTTATCTTTATGTCTTTGAAAACAAAAAGAATACTTCTTATTGCAAAGGAATTTCTATAACGTATGTGAATCAAGGATCCCTTTATATAAGTCTGATTAAAGCCAATAAAAATGTTTTCATGACTAGTACTAAGGATACACCAGCGAAAAAACGTGACTTAAGCCTTGACCATTTTGTCCAAAGAACGCAATTTTAGTGTTATCAAATAAATTACTAAGCCAGATGAAAACACACGGTTCCCATACTTTCATTTTATAGTACCGTAAAATAATTCGTCAACAACAAAGCATAAGGTCAATGTGTAGGCGGTTACACAATAACCATCTGTTCGTTTATTAAACAATGAAAAACTATATGGAAAAAAGCCAATCATTATCTTCTAGAAAATGTATTTCGTTAGAATGTTACATATAAAAGAAAAATCACGCGTCAAACATAGATTATGAAACACTTTTCAACACCTCCAAAATATTTTAACAAATCTTCACTGTTTAATAAGGTAAATATACCTAAGAAGACATTTTAGAAAGCGTATAACATATTTGAAAATCAGGATTTAGTAATTAATGTGCATAGTCTCAAAATTATTCTAATTCTGTTATACAGCCCTGTAATTGATTTATAAATTGATATATAGTAACTGTGGGAGAGTCGCCGCATCCGGGATAGATGCCGCACCTTTGTATTTCTTATAATTATCGATAGATCACAGTCAGACACAGAGTATCCATGCACAATGAGATTACATTAACCAGTGTACAGCGTGAATCTCATTTCGATTTTTACTTGTAGCTGTACAATCCTTATTTTGTGGTAAGCTCATGATTTCACTATCCAAACTTTTAAACACGGTATGCTTAAATACTTTTTATACTCTAATTACTAAATGCATGCAAGATTTCGAAGTCAAAACTAAGTGTAGAGTCTGTATAGAGTAATGTGTGTATGGTTACGCCATTTTTCTTTATGAGCGCAGGCAACTGTGATCTGAGACGTCTGTACCCTACAAAATGGGATACATGCCGCACTGCGATCTGGTATACATACCACAGTTTCTTTTGTATGGGATGCCGCAATTAATAAAATTCAGTTCATAATACACTGATGAATGTTCAAACAGTATGAAGTTTACTACACCTAAGGAGAAAAAATTAAAAATAAAAAGTAAGAAGACGAAAAAAGATGCAATTCAAGATTATAATAGTGAAAAGTTGGATCACACAGGTGACGCAGACGTTCTTTGCAAGGAATGTGTACAAAACTGCACCAAAACTAAGAGGAAGTGTGATTGGCTTCGTTGCATCCTGTGTCAAATGTGGTTACATGAAAACTGCACTATTTGTTTTATACTTTTTGTGTAGATTTCGGTCGAAAAAACAGATCTCTTAACAAATAAAAAAATGTAAACACTATTTTACTTTTTTTCTTTTCCCTCTCTAATACTCTGATGTTACGCTGTTGCTGAAATAACAATTAAAATCCAATCTTTAAAATATAAGTAGATAATTTTAGTTGTGAACAAAGTAGGTAGACTAATATTAATTTGAACCTACCAGTATGTTTCATTGTACTCATTTAGTTTCTTTTTGTTCTTGAAAAGTTAATTA
This sequence comes from Maratus michaelseni, assembly GCA_963931845.1. Taxonomy (NCBI): domain Eukaryota; kingdom Metazoa; phylum Arthropoda; class Arachnida; order Araneae; family Salticidae; genus Maratus; species Maratus michaelseni. The sequence goes on from OZ007596.1 coordinate 185,807,400, forward strand.
TAGTCCAGATACGAATATTCAATTGAATATTTGTAATTTATAATTTCATTCTCTTCTTATGGCAAGCTTAGTATAACTCCCGCACAAGTGCGACGTCTCACCCTGAATGTACGGGTGACGCGTCGCATTGTAATGTCTTAGAATTTTTTTTTTAAATATTAATTATTTTTTTATATATTTTTTGTCGCTGTATACACGTGTAGTATACTTAAAAAGCACAGCATGATTTTTTTAGTTTATGTGCACCATGGGATATTATACACAAATTAAAAAGAAAATATGCGGTATCTCACTCGGAATGACTATATATTCCACATAGTATGTTAAATTCATTTTAGTATGAAAACGCTTAATAGGTGGAAAACTTACCTTCAAAAATTTCTACCAAAAGACAGAAACATACTTACATTATTTTTTTTATCCCTGTATATTATCTACATATTTTCATACCGCCGTATATTAATCTAAAACTTAATTCACGCTAAAATACGCTTAAAACTACTGAAATCACACTTCCAGAATATTTTATCCATAACTGGTTATGTATCCAGTTCTTCTATCTCAGTTATTTAGCTCTGTAAATGATTTTCTTTATATTCTACAAACATCCCTTTGTATACGATATATAGATTAGTTTGAAAATACGTCGCTCGATTAAAATGTATCTTGAAGCACTTCACGCTCATACTCATTAATACTTACGAATTGTTTTGTGTAACTCCAGTATATGATCTATAACAATTATACACACAAAAATTTAGTTAAACATAAAAATGCGTACCATAAATGAAAGCGCAATCTGTATCCGAGCAAAACTGTATCCGAAATCTTTTGTGTGACTCTGCAAATCACTGATAAATGCTCATAATAGTCTACTGTACCAGTACCTTGTAGTAAACCGAAGTAATGTATTTAAATTTCATTATATTTTAAATAGTGTAATATAATTAAAATACGCTGTGAACCGTTTTTTCCGTAAACCATTATGTGACGGAATTATTTAATGTGGCCCTGTAAATGAATGATAAATGCTTTGCCCCCAAAATCTTCAGGATGCATGTTTTAGTGCACTTCATAATAGGATATCAAGTTAATTATGTTTGAAATGCGGTAACATTATTAAACTGAGCTTGAAACAACTTTGTTTCATTGAGCGTAATGTAACAGAATAATATTTGCTGTCCCTGTAAATAAACAATAAATAGTTCATTTTCAGTAGTAATTGTGCTGCAGTAAACGTCAATAAAATATAAAATTATAAGGCATTTAAAATAAAGTTACGAGTCTGAAAGACAGACTGAAAAACAAATCGAAATTATAAACACATTTCAAATATGTTCGAAACAGTGTGGGGCAAATTCACAAAAAAAAAGAACTAACTCAAATTCAAATTCATTTTCTGAAAAATGAGTTAAGTTCACAGTCAAATTCAAAATTTATAAAATGAATCCACTCAATACCAACACATTACTAAAAAAGAGCAAAACTCACTAAAAATTCGTTTTTTTTTTTTTTTTCAAAAAAAAAAAAATAGTATAGTAAAACTTTTATTTTCCAAATTGGAAAAGTATTCTGTACTAATCTTTTCGTTATTCAATGTATTTTGCATTGCACCTGCATGATAAATTGACGTGTTTTTCTTTAAATTTTTGTGATTTGTAATGAATATTTAAATATAAAAAGAATATAAGTCAAGTTTACCTCTAAAGAATATAGTGGGCATATGATCCATGATACAAAAATTATTCCTATCAGTTTGTTTCTTATACTTTCTCCCATAAACAAGTAATAATAATAAAAAAAAAGTTAATTCCTATTTAGGTCGACAAAGAAAAAAATTATTTTACTTTTTATTAAAAAACTGTATTAACATCAAGTGTCATCCACTAAAAGTTTAAAAGAAATGTATTTGAACTTGAGTGGATGAATAAAAAGTATTTTATTAACGATTGAAAATTTTAACAAGATATATAAATATATATAGGGAGAGTTGAACTAATAGTACGAATTGAAAAAAATGGTGACTATGTAAGAATTAAAATGAGCAGTAAGAATTTTTCGTCTAGGTATCTCTGCCCCCCCCCATAACCCCCATAACCCCTCTTCCGTGGGGGGTGTTTTTCTTTTGACGTTCATGCTCCCAAATGTGTCGTAAACTGTGGGGTGAATTAAAAGAATGAACTATTTCAATTTCCCTTTTTGAAAAATGCTGTTATATATCTATTTTCGAATTTTTTATATTTCTTAAAATTTCTGCATTGCTGTTTGGCATCAAATTGACTAATGGATAATGCAAACTACTTTGATCAGTGACAATATCGTAGCCAGGATTTTGAGGGGGGAGTGGGGAAAAGTGGGCAATCTATTTCTTTTAAATGAAAGTTGAGAGGGATGTTTTCCCATGCTTCAGCAATGTGCTTGACTATTAGCCGCCACCCTACTTTTCCTCTGGCCAGTGTCTTATGCAATATTGTCTACTACAGGACATTTCCATTTTTCTTGTTCTTGTTGTGCTGTTTTTTCTTCAGATGCAGAGAAAATCTTGCTTTGTTTGCTTTGGAGCTATGTTGTATGCTACAAAAAATCAAGCAAACCAAAATAGGGTTTTATAATCACTGCACCTGCACTGGATACTGGTACTGAGCTTTAAAAACAAGACAAAACGCGAAATTCTGAGACGTAACAAAAAAAATGGCGAAATCATTTTTAACATGTACTAAAAAAAATTAAATGGTGAACAGAAAGAAATTTTTATTCTGTGGACGGGAGTTAGACATTGCCTATTGCAAAAATTTTTATTTTGTCTCGTAATTTTACAAGCTCCATCGTTTATTGTATTGCATGAATTAGTCTTATTCAGGCCAAAGAACTTTTAGAAAAATTAGAATTAAGTTCCCTTCATTTCAGAAAAAGAAAGAAAAAACTACTTTTTTGTAGCAAAGTAAAATATAATATTAATGTTATTAATAAGACCAATCTAACGTAACAAAATTGCAGTATGTTACTGTAAATGCAATTTTTGTCCTATATTTTTATATACCGAAGAATGAAGAGCTATTCGGTATTTAAATGAAATTTATTGGTTTTAAAATTTTGCTCACGTTGAAAGATATTTTTAAAACACCAAAATCAGCTAAAGAAAAGAAAAGATACCCATAAATAATATTGAAATTGTTTCCTTTAAACTGCTTTTCTAATTTCTATATTGGTAAAATTTTTGTAAATTTTGTAAAAACCTACACTTTCAAATTTTAAAGTTCATAAATTTATAGGAATTCCAAAATACATTAATTTACAAAAACTAGAAAAAAAGATTAATGATTATGATAAAAGTACTTGATTTTACACATCAATTGATGACTTTAAAACAAGTTCACAAATGTAAATAAAAAAGTACATTTTCACACTGAATAACTGAAACAGATTTTATTGCTTTGTCCAGAAAGTTCATGCCGGTTGGAAAAATCAATTCGTACCAGAAAATCCTGTCCGCTAATTATTATACATTAGCTATCGGATTTAATCTACAATAATCCGATTTAATGTATGATAGACTGTTTCGAATTGAATTGATTTTCCAAACAAGTACGGACTTTCCGAACAATCCAATAACATATATATTCCATTTCGTCGTTTTATATTAACTTACAAATGGCAAAATCCAGTATTTTTGTGTTCTACTTTATTATTGTTTTTTATGAATAATTTTTCCCCACATCATTTTTCAGTAAATTTTTGAAGGAAATTTTTAGAATCTTTCGAAAATAAAATTAATAATTATATTAGGCATATAATGCCATTTTATTGGGCAATTTTAACTGTCGATAGACATGAAAAAAATTCTTTGTTCCGTGTTATTTTTCTTTACGATTGCACTTGCTACCTTTTACATCGAAAAATAAACAAAACTTACAGAAAACATCTGAATCTGGCAACATTCTGGTTCAACAAAACAAAACAAAACAAATAAATAAACGCAAAAATTCTTTCCATTGCTTTTGACGCTCGAACAGTGCGTAGACTTAAATCGCGGGTTCTCTTTTTCGGATTTCGGAATTTTTGAGGTTTTATGACTTTCTCAGAATGTCACAGGATGGTCTAAAGTTCAGAGGTCAGAACGAAAGCACTCGACAGCTGTTAACACCACCCATTTCTTTTGTTGAATCCTCTCTTTCTTTTGTATCTCACCACAAATTGTTTCGAGAAGTATGGGAAAGGATTTGATTTATGCCCATTTCATTCTGACTTTGCGCACTAAACTCAGTCTTAAGGTTAGAGCAGACTGTTTTCCTGATGGTCGGTACCTCTTATGTGGTCATTCGCTATATTTGATGTTTTATGACTTCTCTAGCATGTCTAAAAGTCAGAGGTCGTCATGGGATGTTGTTGACAGGTCTCTTCACCGTCTCTTTCATTTGTTGAGACTCCCTTTTCTTTTTTTTTTTCATAACCATAGAATCTTTGGAAAAGAATGGCCAGTAGAAAGATTTACAACTTTCTTAGCAAGCATATAAACGTATATTTTGAGTCCAGTGAAACAAATTTCAAAGAACATGAAAACTGAGCAGAATTAAACGATAAATTTGACCTTCCATTTGCATTTTCATTGGCTAAGGAGTGTACATACAGCTCCAAGATATATGCTTCTCTCCCGCTCTTTTACTCTTGAATGAAAACATTCCCTATCCTAGCTTATAGGTAACATTGATATTAGTTTGAATCTCGTACAAGCAATAGAAAGAAACATGATAAGAGGTTTTTGAAAAAACATTCCTTCAGTGAAACCTGTAAAAAGAAAGACAGAAGGTATATACGGAACAGGGGTCGCAAGATCCTAGCCAGACTAATATTTCGGAGGTGAATTTGGAGCCCACAATTTTATTCTTAATTTTTTTTCTTGCTAATTGAATAAAGAATTAACTAATTGAATAGAGTCTTTATTAAGATTTATTGTGAATTCCAATTATTCAATTTAGTATAATATCAAAACAATATATAAGACATTTTTCATTCCACATAACATTATAATTTCATTTAAGGGTGTACTCAAATCCAAATTGCTTATTTTGTGACTAATTTTTAAATTCATTTTTGGTCTAAAATGCATCCAATTGGCAGGTTCTCTTATTCAGACACTTTATAATGTCCGTATTGGTCAATTTTTTGATAAAGGCAGAATATATTTCAAAAAATGCTGTAAAAGTGGACATTTTGAACTGAATTTCCCGAAGCAATTGCGCTGGAAACAAAAAAAAAATTATCGTACTGTGAAAATAATTGTTTGTAAATCAATTTCTAATTAATTGAAAGAAAAATAAAAACACTTGTCCCTTACAAATCTCTTCATAAATCACGCCGCCAAGTTTCACGTTTTTACTTTTAAAAATAAGTCTGAAAATGTGTCCGAAAATTTTAAGTTGTTGAGCGTGGAAAAATATTTTTTTTTAATACCACCTTAAATGTTCTTTCGGTGATGTATTGATGTTAGTGTTAACCGAATACCCAAATTAATATTTGAAAATTTTTATTTATTTATTGAAATGTTTTATTGCCAAAAATGTTTTCCCAGTAGCATACGTCGAAACAGCTAAGATGTGAATATTTATTTTAAATGAGTTTCATTGAATTTTTCAAGTATTTGGGCTAACAAGTCTGACGATCTGTATCAATTTGTAGTAAACATTATATTTTGACATTCTTTTTTTGCAGAATCCCATTCCAAAAATTCAAATGAATTTTAAAGTTATCTTAGGAAATGCATTTATTTTTTCCACATACTAATGGAATTAAACAATAAAGATATGCTAATGTAGAATTTTGATTTTTAAATCTTGACAGAAGTTAAATTTCGAATCTTGATCATTTTGACTCAGATTTAATGACACCAGACATTTTGGATTGGGGGGGGGGCAAACCCTCGTGATCCTCCCGCTGGCTACGGCCTTGATCCAGTACAAAAAACACGCGGATAAAACTCCCACATATAACTTACGCTGCATACAGACCACACTTGTTTAAAATCTCGTAAATCTTTCCGCCTTGCCTTTCTTTTCCAAAGTTTCTGAGGTCATCAGTAAAACAAAAAGGAGTCTCAACAAAAGAAAGAGGCAGAGTTAAGCATGTCAACAACGTAAACCGCTGACCTCTGACATTCAGACTACCCACAGAAGTCATAAAACACAGATATTTTAAATGAGTTTCATTAAATTTTTCAAGTATTTGGGCTAACAAGTCTGACGATCTGTATCAATTTGTTGTAAGCATTATATTTTTACATTCTTCTTTTGCAGAATCCCATTCCAAAAATTCAAATGAATTTTAAAGTTATCTTAGGAAATGCATTTATTTTTTCCGCATACTAATGGAATTAAACAATAAAGATATGCTAATGTAGAATTTTGATTTTTAAATCTTGACAGAAGTTAAATTTCGAATCTTGATCATTTTGACTCAGATTTAATGACACCAGACATTTTGGAGGGGGGGGGGGCAAACCCTCGTGATCCTCCCGCTAGCTACGGCCTTGATCCAGTACAAAAAACACGCGGATAAAACCCCCACATATAACTTACGCTGCATACAGACCACACTTGTTTAAAATCTCGTAAATCTTTCCGCCTTGCCTTTCTTTTCCAAAGTTTCTGAGGTCATCAGCAAAACAAAAAGCAGTCTCAACAAAAAAAAGAGGCAGAGTTAAGCATGTGAACGACGTAAACCGCTGACCTCTGACATCTAGACTACCCACAGAAATCATAAAACACCAAAGAGAGCGAATGTCCACAACAGACATTCCGATAAGGCAAAAAGTAGTCTGTTCGGACTTTTACAGTTGCAATACTGTTTCAAAAGACCAAAGGTGCTATTTTCTCATTTATTTCTGAGTTCATTTTTTTTTCGGAAACGCATGAAATTTGCAAGTGCTCTTATTCAGAAACTATACAATGGAAGTGTGTTTTCCATTTTTTGGTAAGGGCGGAAGATCATTCAGAAAATATTGTCAAAGTCAGCGTTTTCAACATAATTTCCGAACTTGACTATGCTAGAAACAAGAAAAACCGAAAATCTCTCTGACAACAATCACTTGTGACTCGATAAGTAATTCGTTATCAGAAAATGGAAAGCACCGTTAGATTCGAAATTTTACTTAATTTAAAATTAGCTCAATTGAAGAATTTTTCGAATCTTACATTAATCGCAGAATTTGTTTATACAAAAAAGTTAATTTCAATCACATATCACATATTATATAAGTCTTATGGTAATCAAAATGAATCTTAGAATAAAAACTTAGAGCATTAGAATGTAAACACCAGATTCAGATTATTTATTTTTAATTCGGCATCCTTGCTTCCCGATGCAATAACGTATCTCAAACGTATCTTCAACCTGCCAATGCCTCTTGAATGATGAAATTTTGTAAGATACAGGGCATCAGACCTCTACATACGAATAACTTTTTTGAAATTCCCCCTTTACCCCTGCATTCTTGGGGAGGCTGCAAAAACGTATATCGGAATCTGTCACGGCTTTAGAAGATCAAATTTTGGCAAGATATTTGCTAAGAATATAAATAATATGATAAAATGTTTTTTTTTTTTTACTTCGCTCCCCTTCTACACCCCTCCCCCCTCCCCCACACACACACACATTTCCAAAGATGGAACATACAATCTTCACGGATTTCCTGCTAAAATTTTTCAAGTTGCAGATTCCCAATGTATAACACTAGATAAAGATGATATATTTACTTCGGCATTCTCACGCATCAGGCGAGGCGGAGGATGGCGCAATGATGTATCTCAAAACTTAAACACGGCCTATGGATAAAATCCTGTTAGATGGAGAGTATCAGAATAAAAATTCCAGATGCGGATAATGTTTTGTAATTCAACCACACTTGTCTCCCTGGAAGGGGAGCGAGGGGAAAATGGAATGATCAATAGGACCATAGGGACGACCAATATTTTCTTTTCCTTTACGTTGTTTTTATTTGCAGAGCCTATTTTCAAATCAAGCGAGTACGAGATTTGCTGCTTGTTTTTTTCATTTCTTTCCTACTACATTCAGAGATAGCCTGCAATTAAAGTGTTAGGGAAAATTTCATTGTAAGAATGATTTAGAAGACCAAATGAAATTTCGGAACTCATAAGAATTTTCTTAAAAAAGACAAAATGTTGCTTGGCTTTCGTTAGTACTATGCATTGCAAATAAGGCATTTTTTTTAAATATATAATATTTTCTAAAATATTTTTGATGTGCTCAAAAGCTCAGATGTATGGAGTTTGGGCGGGGTTGTAAGCAATTTTTTTCAGAGATTGAGTGTCAGACATTGAGTGTCATAAACACATCACTGCACACATGTTTTCTCAGTATTCTGAACTGGAGTTTGTAGGAAGTGGCACTTGAAGTGGAAAAACATATTCCTAACGGACAGAAATATTTTTATGAAATAATGAGAAAAAACTGTATGTGTTTGAGTTATAATTTTCGCTTAAACACGTGGTTTTTGTTGTTGTTGTTCAACCCAACTCATGCTCGATTTTCAAAAAGTGAATCAAACTCAATTCAAAATTCAGCGAAAATGAGTCAAACTCACGAGTTTCAATCGAATGCGTTCACTCAGTTACATTAATGGTTTTAAAGTGTTAAAAACAAAATATATGTACAAAGACAAATAAAACGCTTGGTACATACGTATATACCAAGCTTTTTATTTATATAAATATTATACAAGATATCCCTAAAAGATTAAAATACGCTTTAATAATTTACCTGCTGGAGGTAAGTAGACAATACAAATTGCAAAATTGTTCAAATAAAGAAAGAAATAAGATTATGTTACGAGTTTTATTTCTTCGATGTAGCTTTCGATAGGGCATTTTAATTAGATAGAAATTATTTTTTTTGGTATTGTTGGTGTTGTTGATGTTATTTGTTTATTTAAATAATATTAAAGAAAATAATTTCAGTCTTTGAACTTATTGAACATTTTATCATAGTTTAGTGTGTAATATTTTCATATAAAATTTTTGATATTTTCATCAATCTAAAATCTGCTCCAAATATCACTATGCACGGCTTAAACAGTGCAACAGTGTCAGTAATTGTGCTTTTAAAACTCATATATATTCTTTAAAACATACATTTAGTTGTTGCTCAAACTTAAAATTGATAACATAAATGAAACATTCACTAAATGGCGGTGGTTTGAAGTTAGATGTGATTTTTTGGTTAACTTTTTATTTGCAACATTGTTTAAAAATTTTAATTTTTGAACGTTTGTCCTCCAATTTAAAATGTCTAGTTTACTTTACAAAAAAAAAGAAAAAAAACATTGATAGTTTGAACGGTTTATTCGTGAGAACGTACACCGATTCGAAAACAATTTGTTTCAAGTATGAGATTGAGATTTAAAAGATTTCTATAGATGGATTTTTACAGATTGACTTTTAAAGATTTTTATCTAAAAAGAGTTCTTTTTATAACAAAATAATGATACTTACATATAATTATCGATACCAGGGCTCTTCCAAAAGTCCCCTTACATATTTTTTTTCTGAAGGCATTCAACTATATTTAAAATGTAATTTTAGGCAGAAAATTCAGTTGCCTAATTTTGGCCTAATACTAACACTTGTTTTCTTAGGTTTCTTTAAAAATGTTAACTTTTTGCTTTTCTCATTCAAAGAAATAATTCCAGATAAACATCTGGATTATTTGGAACAAGACAAAAATGCCATTTTTTAGGAGCACAACATTAAAATAATTCGTCGACCCATTTCTGTTGTCATTGAGTAATATCGTGAAAATATTAGAAATGGATCGATTCATGTAACTGTCGCCATGGAGGAATCCTGGTCCATGTACTTCAACGATGGAATAATCCACCGAAAGAAATAATTAAGAAAAATATTAGTTCGGTAATTCACATCAAAGAACGTGTCGGAAGAGATGAAGATGCTGATTCGAACCCACAATTTACTCAAAAGTTCTCTTACACTGAAGACTTGTAACTAAAGTGTTGGAAAAAAGTATATTGACATGTGACAAATCCCCAAATGTGAAATACATTTGCTTATGCATATATTGATTTAGTAAAACAAACATTTTTAGTCTATAATGTGTGTAATTAATTTTAAAATATATGCTGAAAAGGTACTAATTAATTTTGAATATGTATTAAGTTGAAAAACAAAGCAGTATAAGCACACTTTCGTTTTACATTAGAATGAACAATTTGAATTTTTTCTTTAAAGAAACGAGAAATAGAAATAAAACTGTTATGTTTACTCAGCTGTGTGCAAAAATATTATAGAGTTAATCTTGCAACAATAAGCACTTATTTATGATATTGGAAAAAGCAAGTTACTACCATTTAGAATTTTTGAAATAAATGCTTATGACATAGGAAAACGCATTAATAGATGAAGAACAGAAAGTTACATTTTTTCAGTTTCTCTTCTTACAAACTGACTTATACAAGTACTTATTGCGCCGCTTAGACATACTTGACTTTTATAAAACTCTACCTTCTTAATTATCGGTTTTAAAATATATGCTATCATGTTTGCATAAATGCTATCATGTTTGTACACTGATATATGAATAAACACTTTCTATAATGAATCTAAAGAATTCGAAATGCCGAAATATATTAGAAATAGTCTTAAGAATATCATTAAGTAGCTTTGAAACAATTACATAAAAAATCGTCAGTAAAATTTGAACTCAACCACTAGCACCATGGCAATTCTATTTCAGTCCATCAGATGCGAAAAAATATTACGCTTAGAGAAAGAAGCTCAACTATTATATGTTGACTGTACTATGATAACTTCAACTAAACTGACTACAAATACGATGTATAAAATACAAAATAGCACGGTTATAGACACGAAAGTATTTCATTTGCTGAAGGAGGTTTCAGTCTCATAATAGAATTTACAGAATAAAAATAACGATTTAAATTTCATTTTCGATTACCTACATTTGTGTCAATTTATTGCTTCTTTTCGTTTATTTAATCATCATCAGTTCATTAGCAGTTGTACGTGACATATGATGGTTTTCACCACCTATTGTAACTGACGCGACGTCTGCCGGTGCGGGGATGGCGCCCGCATCATCCTTTATGTGGCTCTGTCAACGTCACACAAAAATGTTTAACTATGATTAACTTTTAAGCATATATTTTTTAATTTTTATTTATAAATCATAGATCATATACAGAGTGCGTCAGAAAAATGTATACACACCTCGAATGATCATAAATCCAATTTTTATTCTCATTATAATAAATATTTAAATTGCAAAATAATCTACATAAAATGTATAAAACTTATTCCCTCCTACTGCAGATCTTCGAAATTATAACCGTTCTAGTCAATACGCTGCTTATAACAATGGGCTATTGATTCACAAACTTAAACAAACATTTCATTTGTTGTGGCACATTCTTGCTCAGTTGTGGTTCAGGAACGTTGTCTATAAACATTCCTTCGTTTCAAACATATCGTTTGTCCGATGATTTGTAAGTCGCAGTTGCATAGGTGGATCTGTCTTAAACTCCCTGCGATATTGTGTTTGTACTTCTGCTAATTTTATATTTACAATAGTATTTAAAAAATATTTCTTTTTTCAGAAGTTAATCTTGGTCCACTGATTATTTCCAATTAATTACTGTAGAGTTTTGGATTAAAGATTAAGAATTATTGAGATTTTATTACTGAATAAATAAATAAAGAGAATCTACGTACCTTTGGATTTGTGTCGAGGTTTCGATTCCATTCATGGTTTTCTGTCTACACCGATAAAATAGGGTATAACAATGAATAATCAAATTGTGAATTCTATGATTTTAATATTTCACTGATCAAAACCTAAATTTGAATTCCACGCACGTTCCATTCAGAACAGAAGATTTTTCTTTGAAAACAGTAAAATTTCTTTATGAAGAACTGTGTTTGTTGAAATAGAATAATTGAGTCGGTTTATAATCATTACACTTAAGAATTGAATATTTTTCACATATTTAATAAGGTATAATAAGACTTTGAATTAGAATTAGAATTTTTACACACACTCAGAATTCAGACTTATAAACAGAAACATTTTTACGTAACAGCTCCGCATAAAAAACATGGCTCGCAGACTTCACAAAATCTAATAAATAAATGAAAGAAAATTAATAATATATATTACAGAAAAATAATGACAGAATTTTTTAAACATAATAAGAATTAAAGTTCTGGAAATATGATAAAGTTAATAGAATGTCTTTTATTTAATTTCTGACGTAATAAGCTGCAATTCGAAGCATTGTCCTTTTAAAACTATTCTTTGGTGCTGCCATCTAGCAGGAAGAGCAATACTTAAAATCGTACAATTACTTTTTGAAAAATAAAAATAAAGTTATGACCTGTTAAAATGTGTCTGTATACATTTTTCTGACGCACCCTGTGTTATAAATCACAAATCAGATATATGTAAACAGCTGATTGGTACTTCCCAACTGAATTGAATATACTGGCCATCGACAACTTAGACGTTCCTTTGATTGGAGCTTCTCTTATAAACGTTACAACCCCTATTTTAAAACGTTAGTTACAGATAACTTTAGTAATTTATAAGGTTTAAATTTGTGTTTTATTAGATTTTTAGCTTTTCCTGAAAATCAGGTTTGTAATATTTTACTTTAAAGTAAAGCAATATCAAAGCAGAAAATTATATTTGTAATATTGTGAAAATTTTTTGAAAAACTCGAAACAGTTTTATTTAGATAAAGAAGTACAACTATTATATGTTGACTGTACTATAATAAATTCAACTAAGTTGACTACAAATACAATGTATAAAATTCAAAATAGCACGGTTATAGGCACAAAAGTAATTCATTTCCTGAATGAGGTTTCAGTCTCATAATAGAATTTACAGAATAAGAATTACGATTTAAATATCCTTTTCGATTACCTACATAAGTGTTAATTTATTGCTTCTTTTCGTTTATTTTTGGCCAACAATATTTAATATTTAATATATATAACTAGATGGCTTTGCCTGCTAGCTGGCCACTAATTTACATAAGGGCCTCGAATTGTATAAAACCTCGAAGGGAACTCGGGTTTCCGCTTTCTTCGGCACCGTATTCGGGGTGTGCTTTTTTCACGTACGGCAAAATCCTTAAATTCCACCACGAATAGTATTATTCTCAAACCAAACGAATCTCCTGCTCGGGTTCCCGCTGCCTGCAGCACCATATTGCAGCCGTGCCGTGCACGCGCTGCAATATCAATTAGTTTCAAATACCACAGCCCGGTGGTGCAATCTGTTCTATATTAACCTCAGGCACGTTCCACACGTGCTGAACTTTTAAAATTAAAAGCAATGTTTTTTCGACTTAAAATTTAAAAAAATTGAATTCATATCTCGGGTTTCCGTGGTGAGATTTTTTCGAAATATGATTTTTTGGAATTGCGATTTTTTTTACCCCGGTATACGGAGTTTCGCGCACGTTGCGCTATTTTTTGAATCTTGGAAAATGCGATGATTGCGATTTCGTGACTGCCAAGTTCTACAATTTTTTTTTACGATTTTATTACGTTTTTATACAATTTTGTTACGTTTTATTTCGAAGGAGGATAAAATATAAAGGAGACTTTTTTAATAGTTTATTTAAAAAATATTAATTTCCAAAATTACACTAATGATAATTTTCTGGACATATTTTTTAAACATTTACACCCTTTTTCCTACATATTATGATATTATGAAAAATTCTTCGACTTTTATCTATACTAATAAAATAAAGTTTCGCTCTGTGTGTGTCTGTCTTTTGGCGATGGCTATCAAAATCTAACCAACCTAGATGTCTGAAAATTCAGGTGTTGATAGTCTAAGGTCTGGCCATGTGCACTTGAGTCTCAGAATTTTAATATTGTGATAATTACCCAAGATATCAATTAGATAATCATTAAACATCGTATCGAAATTGCCATCTTTTAAATCAAAATGGTTAAAGAAAGGAACTGCTGTTCTGAATTTGCAAGCGGAAAAGAAAGAATTCGAAATTATTTTACTAATTATCAAATTTTAAGAAAATAATTAAGATATCAATTTGGAAATTTCTGAGCAGATGTAAAAAAAAAAATTCTGCATCCGACTATGTGATTTTTGAAAAATTCGGCCGGTATTTTTTCTTATTTTATGTAAAAAACTGCCAAAAATCTGCCGGCGTCAGTGAAAATAATCCGACAAAATTTCACAGGGATCTGCTTTCATTAAAAACTGAACTACAAACAGATCTGTTTCTCTGGCCAATCCCTCGATTTAACATGCGAAAATGAAAGGAAATAATTGTCAATTTTTACTAATGAATAAAAATTTAGATAACTAATTAAGATATAGATTTGAAATTGAGGATGGGGAGAGGTCTCATCTGCCGGCTGTTTTAGCGTAGCTTCTTCGTTATGTTCTATTTATCAGAAAAATTTTATTCTTTTTTAATTATCGCGTTAATGTAGGTGAGGGTGGTTTTCTTGAACAAATTATTCGTTATATTTGCTGGTATGGGGAGGGAAGGAGGTTAACGCCTTGCTCTGATTTGCACAAAACAAATTCCATTTAAGAAATTTAACATTTTTAGCTTCTTACGTAGCGTTTTATAAATGTTATGTATAAAGAATACAAGAAATTTCAAATAACGATTTTCGTAAAAATTTAAATTATGTTCCTAATAAAAGTACACAACCCGTATGGATACCAACAATCAAAGTAAATGAATTGTTGTTGAGCACTTGATCAAATGCCCCCTGGCGGGCAATCCTACAAGTTTCTTTATCTAACTGTGCATTCTTATCTCGGGTTCTATGGGCCCGATCACAACGGCCTTTGGATAATTCGACTTTATTTTCGTTCGTGTTACATATTTTAGTTCTATATTCCACCGCCAGGGAGCGCATTATTTTCTAGAGTTTTATGGGCCTGATTTTGACGGGAATTGGCTCATCCAACTCCTTTCATACAACGAGTAGCCGTGTTTGATGTTCGTATAGAACAAATTGCGCCACAAGCGGTGAAAAGCGGAACTAAAGGATTTTGAGCGCGTGCGCAGCAGGCTTGCTATACGGTGCAGGAAGCAGCGGGGACACGATTTGGAGTTTCATTCTGAAGATGGTTTGTTTGGAACAGGCTGCGGTCCCTGGCGGCGGAAGGTGTAACTAAAAGATTTTGCAGCGCGTGCGCTGCATGCCTACTTTACGGTGCTGCAGGCTGCGGGAACACGTGTCGGAGGTTCGTTTTATCAGAATGCACCCGTATCGGCGGAAAGTGGAAATAAATGATTTTCAGTAGCCGTGCAAAGCACTTTTAAATAAGTAATTTTACACAAAATCGGGTTAAAGATATAAGATCATACAAACTTTAGGTTTGTTTAATTCTATTATCACGGGCCCCAGCAACGCCGGGCAGGTCATCTAGTATTTAATAAAATTCATTATCTTCCTAACGCTTCTTTAAGGGGATCAAAACAAATGCTAGTTTGAAATTGATAAGTTCGGAATATAAAGAATATGGTTGAGTGTTGCCCGGTGAATGTATTGTTTGGTTACATCTGTTACGTAGGGTAATTCATCGTCCCGGATAAAAACATTCGAATGGAATGGAGAGTTATTTAGGATACATGCGCCGTTTTAATATTCGCCAAAAAAAAACATTAATATAGTGAATTATACGAAGGAAAGTCATTACGTAAGTCACAAAAGATAATTAAATAATAACTTACAATGATATTCACTTCAAAACTATCTTTATTTCTCAACATATCTTCCACCAATATTTATGAACTTATATCACCGTTTTATCAGTGCTCCAAAACCAGCTGCTTAAGATACTTTGGGTTGCTGTCTCAGCCACATTAGGACTTCAAGTTGGACCTTTTCATCATCTTTGAACATCATCTAGTAACTTCTTCAACATCCACCATACAGGTTCGACTTAGCCCCAAGCAAGTTTCATCTATTTATTCCACTAAAAACCACTCTTGGAAGCAAGATGATGTTCACAGATGATGAAAAGGTTCAACTTAAAGTCCTAATGTGGCTGAGACAGCAACCCAAAGAATCTTATGCAGCTGGTGTTGGGGCATTGAAAAAACGGTAATACTAGTGCATAATATTGGTGCATAATATGTTGAGAAATAAAAATAATTTTGAAGTGAATATCATTGTAAGTTATTTTTTAATTATCTTTTGTGACTTACTTAATGACTTTCCCCCGTATTTACGTTGTTCATGAAGGAAACTGACATACATAGTACTCTGTAAATTTCAAAAGTTGTTAGTGAGAATTTTGTCAGCTTTTGCTTCAGTAATTCAGTTTTGCTTTATATGCGCCACTCCATACTGGATTTTTTAACATTTACAACTTACGTGTGTATCATTTTTTAAACGGATATTTTTATTCAACTTGTGCCATTTACCTAACTGAATCCTCGATAGAGTGTCATTTCCAAATTGTTCATTCCGTATGAACTAAATTGTAATTCGTTTGATATTTTTATTTGTTGAAAGTTTAATAATCGAAACCGCACTAGGTTGTTTGCGTTTATACATAATGTTATCAACATAATAAATGAATGCCTGAAAAATAAGATGATGGCAAAGGAAATATCTAACCGTAAACACTATATCATGATTGCCTTGACAACAAGTATCAAAAGTTGCTGTTGATATTAAAAAGTCATTTTTATATTTGATCACCATTGTAATGTTGTTCATAAAGTTAAGAAACAGTTAGCTTTCTAAGGAATGGAAACAAAACAACATTTTTTCTCTTGAAGCTTTAAGGAGTACTTGTCCCCTTCACATTTGTTTCATATATTTTTTACAGTTCGTGAAAAAAGAGCAGAAAAAATTTAGTTAATTTTAATAGTTAGTTTCTTTAAATTATTACTAGTTGCACCCGTCAAAGTTCGAAGCAAGATAATATACTGAATAAGTATGTTACAATTTAAACTTATGAATAAAAGAATCATGTAATTAAAAAATTGACACTCCAAATCCAACGCATGATATTGACACAACCATACTCAAAACGTTTCACATGAACTCCACTTTCCATTGAGGTCTTGTCAGTAAAAATCTAGACAATTACGTGATTTAACTTTGTAAAAATTGAAATTTTGTGTTTGAAACTGCACGTTCTAAAAAAGATATCATTTTCATAAGCAGACGACTTAGCTTTTAATTTCAGCGTTGGTGGAATGAAAAACTTAGAAAGCAAGAAAAAATTATCGTAAGAGTCATTTAAGCAATTGTCTTAAAATATCTGAGTTTCAATAAATTATTTTTATAATTAAATGGAAATTATGTAATTTTCAGAAATATTTTATTTTGTGTATACCAAGCATCTTTAAATAAATAGCAGAAGTTCTGTATATTTAGATAGAGGAATAAGGGAAAGGTCAGTGAATATTACGTCATACTGACACAGGGTTAGTAAAATACTTTATATTCATGGAGAAAATTTCATCTTTTGTTTTACCAATGATTTCCTTCATCGGAAACATTGCGTTTTAAATATTACGACTTTTGATAGATTATTTACTGTTCTTTAGTTACACAGCTTACTTAATATTATTATTCAATAAATAATCTATATTCTGCTATTCCGGGATTACAGCACAATTAAACACAATCATATCAATATGTTTAAATTTTATGAAAACCATTGAGATTTTTCTTTTAAATATGACGACATTTTACACTTATGTAATCACACTTTTGATTGGTAGGAATGTGATAAGGCAAATTATTTTTATGTTATAGAGAGAAAATCTTAACCATATTGACACCATTTGGAAAAATTTCAGAAAAAACTTTTAAACTAAAATTAAAATATAAAAAGTGGAATATGTTTAAAAATAGAAATTGCGGGTACATCTACAAATGAACAGCCTTCACTTAAAAATAATAACTATCAGAATTGGTTCAGCAGAAAGCTCAGGGCAGATGACTCAAAAAACAGCCTTCTGTTTTTAATATATAGATTCAAAAGAAAAGAAAAAAATCGCTTCAGTTGAAGAAAGTTCTAGTTGGTGGTTACTGGAATTTTCTTTATATTTTATTTTTTTTTTATTTCAGCAAATATTTCACCGTTTTCCTTAGCCTACAAATAAATCTTAATACGACGTCAACAATTCAAAGATTTTTTACAGCTACTTTATTGTTGGTTTGGCCTTGCTTTATTTTTACTGCTGTAAACTCACCTGTCAATATCGTGATGCGTTCAGCGGACTGCTTCATAACAATATGAAAATACGGTAAAATCATGCAAACATAAAATCTTTCAGGATATATCTGTATTCTATATTTCGTATTTTGAAACATAAAATTCGTTTATGGGATTGAACAGTTGTACCTATTCGGTAAATAATACGTAGATGTTTTGCGATAACAGTAAAATTGTAATGAGACTATTCTGTTCTGAATAATATTACATACTGTTGTTGGATAAATTTTTTGAAGCATTATATTTATAGGGTACTTTAGATTTAAAAGCAAATTTTATCTAATATGGGTAAGTTACTATTTTATACTGTTCTAAAACTTGTTTAAGTGTTCCCTTCAGCATAATTTTGTAACAATTATTTATGTTCAATAGTAAAGAAATCAAAATAGTTTTCAAGGTACATTCTGATGTATCTTCAAATGGTGTGACAGACTGAACCCATGTGTGAAACATCAACAAGGCTAGTTAAGTAATAAAAATGTATATGAAGCTAATCATTGGAGCCTTCCGAGTAAAATAAATAAAAATGCAATATCCTAGAAATACAGGGATCATAATAAGGGTACTCTACGCATTCACGCGCATAAATCTTTAAAGTGATTCATCAGAAAAAAGTTACGTTACTTTCACGCCACCATAGTAAATATTTCAGCTTTATAAATGAGATGCGTGTATTTTTTGACACGTGTAACAGAAAAATAAACTATTTTCCGGACAAATGGGAAGAAAATGCAAAAAAAATACAACCAAATGGCATAGTATTAAGGAAAATTCTATTCCGAATGTTTTGACTTAAAAAGCTTTAAATTAAAACTTTTATTTTATTGATAACTAGCTGACCCACTCTGCTTTGCTCGGGTCCATGATAATAAATTAAGACAAATCTGAAGTTTGTGTGATTTTATATCTTTAACCCGATTTTGTATAAAAATATTTTATTTAAAACTGCTGCGAACGTACCGGGAGATCTTTATTACCACCTTCCCCCGACAGGGGGCGCATTCTGATCTAAACGAATCTCTGACACTTGTTTCGGCTGCCTGCGGCACCATATAGCAGGCGTTCTGGTCACGCTCAACAAAATCCTTTAGTTCCAACTTCCACCGCCATGGGGTTCTGTAGGAACATTCGACACGGTTACCCGTTGTATCAAGGAAGTTGAATGAACTAATTCCCTTCGAAATCGGGCCAGTAGAATCCGAGGAAAAAAATACGCCCCTGGCTGTGGAAGGTACTTCAATTAGTTCAATTTCAATAGTAAAGAAATCAAAATAGTTTTCAAGGTACATTCGGATGTATCTTCAAATGGTGTGACAGACTGAACCCATGTGTGAAACATCAACAAGGCTAGTTAAGTAATAAAAATGTATATGAAGCTAAAAGGTGTATAACAGTCGATAACCAAGATGAATGAGCCAAATGCCGTTGTGATCGGTTCTATAGAACCCGAGATAGCATTGCCCAACCAGGTGGCGGAAACTGGAACTAAAATCTGTAATGCTATTGAAAATGAATTTAAATGAGCGATGAGCCAAACCCCGTTGTGATCGGTTCATAAAACACCAGGAAATAACCCCTCCTCCCCTGGAGATTAATATTATGAAATAGTTGTAAACAAGTGCTGAAGAAGTGAAAATTAAAAAGTCCTTCCGGCCTGTACCGGGAGAAAAAGGTAGCTTTCCTATATCTTCGTTTTAAAATTTTAGCTAATGTTACTCGAAAACAGCAAGCTAAAATGCAAAGAAACAGTTTACAAAAGATTTGTTACTACTGAATTTGAATAAGAAATTCGCCAAATTATTGAGCTATAGCCAAATTGGCTTCATTTATGAAGACTTATTTTGGTTGACAAATTTGGCGATATTTCGCCAAATGTCGCCAAGTTTGGCGAGAATTTGGCCCTAACGGATATGAATATATAGCTTTATGCGTATGATTGGGAAAGTAAATACAACAATGAAAGAAAATAATTTGCGAGAAATCGCGTTCACTAAAACTCATAGATTAATCGTTGGTTTTTTGTAATGTGCTGTCTTGTTTCAAAATGTCAGCCACCCTAGAATTTCAAACTGCTCTATCTCAGCCATTTTTTAAGATAGAGCTAAAACAAAAAATGCTCCGGAATCCTTGTATCAAGGCCTAACACGTAAGCAAAAAATAAATTTGAATTTTTAACATTTTTGTATATTTATTTTAGTTTTAAAATTTTAAATGGCCGCCATCTTGAAACAAAATGGCAGACCAAGTTGGCCAATGAACTCGGTCGAGACATTAGTGACCTTAATACACACAATTAGTTTCATCAAAATTGATTTATAAATACGGGCGTTATCATATGACATAGATCAGATATATATATATATATATCTACCCTATATATATAAAATCCTAATGAAACGAATTTGTGAAACGATTTTATGAAACGAATTTATGAAACGATTTTATGAAACGACTGATTAAACGACTGATTATGTTTCAGGGCTATTTTTAATAAAATATTAAACGCTTGATAGTGAAATTAATACCAATTGTCCATAAAAATCCGCGGATGTCAAAACTGGTAATAGAATTTTGAAATTGGAATTAGTTTTCGAGATATTAATTTTTTTCTAATTTTAAATGACATTTCTGTAATGATGGCAACTAATTACTTAGTTTTTTTGTAACAAAAAAGGGAAAAAAATCAAAAAGGATCCCGATAGGGATTATTGATTTCTTTTTATTAGTCATTTTCAAATTGAAATTGAATTTATCTTTTATTTCAATTGATAATGAAGACAAGATTGTGATTAAATTATGTTTTTCCGGAAAATTTGAAAAAAAAAAATCACATTTCTATCGTCAGGATTCAATCGTCTGTCAGCATTTAATTTAATTTATAAACTGAAAATATTTTGAATAAATTCGTCCAAATGACGTCATTTATGTAAATACGTCATTTATGTTTATACAATTTGTTTAATATAAAGAAGCCATTTATCTATTTTTATGTACAAAAAGAGGTAAATTGAAAGACAATTATAAATAAATTGTATATATACATATAAATACATGTATAAACAAGCATAAAAGTTCGGTGCTTTTCCAGTATATGGGGCCTTGACGAAACAGAGAAAATAACCTTGGCGGAAAAGGAAATTTGGCAACATACTTTCTGTCAACTTATTGACTTTGTCATTTCGTATACAGAAGCATTTTTCAATATTTATACAATTTGTTTAGCGTAAAATGTCATTTATCCTATTTTATATATAATCAGAAGTAATTTGTATAGAAAAAAATAATAATATATGTATAATTAAAATACGCATATAAACAAAAAAAATCGTCGAATTTGTTTCCATGGCTGTTTATGTCACTTGGCACCAAATCTCACTTTCTGATGCCCGAATTTCGCCAAGCTTTTTAAAAAAGCGTCAAGACTCCTATAATAGAAAAGAACCAACAGTTCATTGGGTTTGCTTTCATAACTTTTGGCAACAAATATATGTATATTAACGAATCTATCCCTTTTTGAAACTCGAATTACGACAAACCTAAAAGCAAAGGATCCTATACTGGAAAAGTACCCGATTTTCTTATGGACAATATTCAAGTGACATAACATGGTGTAAAATTATCGCGGATAGCAAAAAATATCTCATCAATTGATGCCGAATAAATGCAGGCATGCATGCACAAAATATTTAATTAATTTTGTATGATAAATAATTATTAGAAAATTCGTATATACATATTAATTAAAATAAATAATTTACATATTTAAAATAAAATGAAAATATGCATGATGGTGCACTAAAATAGAGAGAAAATTAAAACCTGTTACTGAAAATGTCTATAACATAGTACTTTTCAATACCGTGGTTCTTAATGTTATTCACAAGCAGATGGAATTTTTCTCATCCTTAAAGGCAAAGAAAGAATAGAATACAGATCGTTGTTATAAAAGTCCGAAAGGTAGCCACAATTTAAACCTAACCATTTTATACAAGCTGGTTTTCAAGGTGTAATTGATTTTACTTATCAATCCCTAAAACAGTCGCCCCTATCATATCCAGTTGTCGCATCCAGTTGTCGCAACAGCTGTGTATGAGGCCATGATAATAAAAAAAATGCCGCATTAAAACGTTAAAAGCATGGCAACCCAATTACAGATTTACCAATATTTTTAAAACGAAGCACGCTGTCATGCTTTTAGAGGCCTTGAAGTCTGAGCGGGGGTTGGCGAGCGTAGCTCGCAGGGGGTAGACCCCCTAGTATATATATATATATATACCCTATATATATAAAATCCTAATGAAACGAATTTGTGAAACGATTTTATGAAACAAATTTATGAAACGATTTTATGAAACGGCTGATTAAACGACTGATTATGTTTCAGGGCTATTTTTAATAAAATATTAAACGCTTGATGGTGAAATTAATACCAATTGTCCATAAAAATCCGCGGATGTCAAAACTGGTAATAGAATTTTGAAATTGGAATTAGTTTTCGAGATATTATTTTTTTTTCTAATTTTAATGACATTTCTGTAATGATGGCAACTAATTAGACAGTTTTTTTGTGACAAAAAAGGGAAAAAATTGAACAGGATCCCGATAGGTATTATTAGCCACCACACAGGGTGGCTTTTCTTTCAATCTCTATCATTTTTCATGTTTATGAAAAGTCACAGCAATCCATCGTTGCCACAGGTTAATCTCGGAAAATGAAACATTTGAAGTTACTGAAAAAATTAATAGCTCGAAAAGTATTTGTCCCAAAATTCTTAGACAAACTGCGTTAGAAAGGTAAAAAAATGTATTTTTCCGGATATAAATTTCAAATCTAATGATTATCGTTTTTCAAAAATTACCAAACTTCTCAATGAAGTACCATAGCGAAGCCTTTACGCGTAAAAAGATAATGGGGCTGTTCACGGATCATTAGGCGGCGCGCGGGAGAAAGAGACTAAAATATGGAGTGAGTCTGTACTGTGAATGTATGCATAGTGAAAGTGAAAGGCCTGCGTTCGAAACGTTGATGTGACTAATTTGCCTATTTTAATGATATTTTCTTAAAGTCTAGTAGTAAACTTGATGGCCGAATGGTTAGAGCACTGCTCTTGATTCTGGAGGTTGCGGGTTCGATTTCCCTAAATTTCTGTTCGATTTTTCTACTTTTTTATTTAAAAATGTTATATCGATTGCTTTGTATTTTTCATGATAAATGGAATATATTTCATAAAAGTAAAATTTGATATTAATAACAATTACTTATTTAAATACGACAAATTCAGCTATTTCATGATTAAAATTGTACATTACATATTATTATTAGCCACACACAGGGCTAATTCTTTCAGTCTACAGTAAAATACATGTTTATGAAAAGTCACAGCGACTCCATATATAAAGGAGAACACCCTTTATACATAGCTATACAAATGGTTGTTACTTACGATATTAAAAATCAAATTGTCTCTCTTAATTATGCCGATACTTCCGCTGGTAGTTCCATTCTCAGTCCGTAATTGCCCTACAGCGGGTTCAGACCCCATTTAAATAATAATATGAAGGATCAAACAAAGTTAAACCTGTCGTTGTGGACATTTCTAAGGGGGCCCCGTGGCCATATCTCCCATAGGAACGAAGTTACCCCATTTTGATCCCCTAGACCTTTTTGATGCGAAAACCCCTTCATGTAACATATCAATAGATAGATCTCGTCAAGCACTATGGTCTGGTCCTGCTCTCCCCTCTCTCACAACCCCTCTCCCTTAGGAAGCATATTTCTCTGTTTCAATTCCTTTTAAATTTTAGTTTTTCCCATTTTTCTCAGCCCTTTTAAGCCCCACAGAAGGCGTAGGCCTATTCTAAAGGATCCAACGAAGTTAAACTCGTCGAGGCCGACATTTCTAAGAGGGTCCCGAGGCCTTATCTCTCCTAGGAACGAAATTATCGCCCTCCCCCCCCGAGGGGAACCATTCAAGGTGTTCAAACCCCATCAGGTAACGTATCAAAAGTTTGAACTCGACAAGCACTGTTGTCTGGTCCTACTCTCACCCCCCCCCCCCCCCGCCACCCGTCAGGAACACTTTTCTTATTTGATTTCTTCAATTTCTTATAATTATTTTAGTTTTCCCATTTTTCTCTGTTTCTATGGGTCGGACAGCTCCAAAATTTCACCAAAATTAGCTGTATACCGCCTAAAGGTATTTTCCCCCCGCTTCTTTTGGCGCCTAGGTTTTCACGTATCTGTTGAGGGGGGCCCGTCAAAGGGGCGCAAAAGGGGCATCCCTTGTAAAGGCCCATCTCTCAATTGCAAGTGAGGATTCATTTTAAAGGTCTCGTAGAGCACTTGTGTTTTGTATAGCTCCCCCTCCCTCCCCCCCACACCGCTCTCCAAGACCCCGTCAATTAATGATGAATCATCATTTGTTAAAAAACTTTTCTTAGCTGTATCCATCATAAAAGCTGCTATCATAGAACTTTTCATTATTTTTTAAGTTATCTATTAAGTGTTAAAGTGTCTTGAACCATTAAAAATAGTTTAAAGGGTGTCATTAAGCCAGCACATGTGTAAACAACATCTACCTCGCCACGTCTCGGCCCATTGGAGCCACATCTTTTCACTATTATATTTATTAAAAATACTTCAAATACTTCTAGTCACCGAATCTTTTTAAAAATTGGTGTGTTCGTTCCTAATATATTCCGCCAGCCTCACAACAAATCTTAGAGCGATAACTAAATTCTAAAGTGGAGAAGCTGGCTTATGCTAACAAACACTTTTTTTGACGAGTTAGACTTGGCTGAAAAAATATCAACGATAAAAACCGTGGGTGGCCAATCTATATTCTGCCGTAAGGTAGAATTTTTTCCGCTTGTTGATTTCTTTTTATTCGTCATTTTCAAATTGAAATTGAATTTATCTTTTATTTCAATCGATAATGAAGACAAGATTGTGATTAAATTATGTTTTTCAGGAAAATTTGAAAAAAAAAATCACATTTCTATCGTCAGGATTCAATCGTCTGTCAGCATTTAATTTAATTTATAAACTGAAAATACTTTGAATAAATTCGTCCAAATGACGTCATTTGTGTAAACGCAAAAGAAAGGGGGGAAAAGTAATTAATAGTAATTATTATTTATTGATATCATTTTGTTATTTTTTTGTAAAATTTAATTAAACGAATTTATAAAATCACTAATTCGGATATTTGAAACGAATATATAAAATAATAATTGCCCAACTGAACGGAAGGAGAATAAAATATCCTGCTTGGTTTTTTCCGCCAAGCTTTTTAAAAAAGCGTCAAGACCCCTATAATAGAAAAGCACCAAAAGTTCATTGGGTTTGTTTTCATAACTTTTGGCAACAAATCTATGTATATTAACGAATCTATCCCTTTTTGAAGCTCGAATTACGCCAAACCTAAAAGCAAAGGATCCTATACTGGAAAAGTACCCGATTTTCTTATGGACACTATTCAAGTGACATAACATGATGTAAAAGTATCGCGGATAGCAAATTTGTTTAAATATCTCATCAGTCGATGCCGAATAAATGCAGGCATGCATGCACAAAATATTTAACTAATTTTTTATGATAAATAATTATTATAAAATTCGTATATACATATTAATTAAAATAAATAATTTACATATTTAAAATAACATGAAAACATGCATGATGGTGCACTAAAATAGAGAGAAAATAAAACCTGTTACTGAAAATGTCTATAACATAGTACTTTCCAATACCGTGGTTCTTAATGTTATTCACAAGCAGATGGAATTTTTCTCATCCTTAAACGCAAAGGAAGAATAGAAAACAGATCGCTGTTATAAAAGTCCGAGAAGTAGCCACAATTTAAACCTAAGCATTTTATACAAGCTGGTTTTCAAGTTGTAATTGATTTTACTTATCAATCCCGAAAACAGTCGTCAGTTGTCGCAACAGCTGTGTATGAGGCCATGATAATCAAAAAATGCCCCATTAAAACGTTAAAAGCATGGCAACCCAATTACAGATTTACCAATATTTTTAAAACAAAGCACGCTGTCATGTTTTTAGAGGCCTTGAAGTCTGAGCGGGGGTTGGCGAGCGTAGCTCGCAGGGAGTAGGCCCCCTAGTATATATATAAATCAACATTTGAACGGAGGGTGGTTTTGGGGGCTGGGGGTCATGATCGGTGAAAATATACCAAAATTTTCCTGAATTGCTCTCCTCCGAACGGCTGCAATAGGTAGCTTTATACTTTTTTGTATTGAAAGCTACCTAATAAAATGTCAATTTGCTTTACTTTACCACCTCTCCTTCTAAAGTCTTTTGATTCATAATAGGATAAAAGCGTAATAAATTTATTTTCCATAAAAAAAATTAGATTTTTGATAAAATTACAATTTACCAGTTAATTTTAGTTATTATTCGAATTTCTAAAATGAAATGTGATTTTGTGTATATATATTAATTTTCTAATCCCTATTTCATATGCTTTTAAAATTATAAACATACGTAAAAGTTTGTGAGAGCGGTTTTTAATTATTCAAAACATCGTTTCTTATTTTTATCTTTAGTATTAGAAAGCAAGTGAAATATTTTTTTTTCATAAAATAAAACAATACCGACCGATTTTTCAATTTTTAGAAATTTTTAATCAGCATATGATTTTGCGTATATATATCAATTTTCATATATCCGTATCTTATATATTTTTAATAATTTTATAGAGCACGAAAACTTTTTATTTTTTATTTTTTTGTGGTTTGTTTCACTTTGAGTGTGAAAATGACAACATTCAAAATAAAAGCATAGATAAAACCATTTTAATTTCAGAAGGAAAGTTAATTATCTGTTAATTAATATCTTCAGAAGTAACAGATAGATTTTTTTAAATTTTGCTTTTTCGGAATTGGAAATTTTTTTATCGAGACCTGTAAATTTTCGTATCGAAAGACCTAAAAGTTTTTGTTATTGCGACGTGTTTCAAAAAGGCTCAGTTGAAAGTCAGTCTGGTAGCGTAAACCCAAGCTTTTCCGTGTAATCCCAAAATCTTTCTTAATTCTGATAACACAGACCACATTTTGCGCACACAGACACAGACTATGATATTTCTTTTTCACCATTTTCAGAAAAATCTGGCATTTTGGAAGAGATGTTTAGTTAGTTTTTAATTAATATTTCGACTAATTATCAAAATATTAAAATTTTGATTCTCTGCTGCACCAGAAAAGGTTTTGAAATATCCTCACGCAACTTTTTGGATTTCTAAGTGGGCTAGATTTTTCCTAGCCATCTGTACAACACACACACACAGGTTGTTCTATCCGTGACCTGCGATACTCCAGCCAAATAACTGGTTTCAACATGGGTCGTACACGTCTCTGCAGAGGGATCTACCATTTACACCAGGCATGTCAAACTCCTTTACCACCGAGGGCCAGATTAACGCCATACATAAGACTGGGGGTCACATTAAAAAATAACGCAGATTTATATTATTACCATCGAACAGAATAAAATTCCTGTAAACAAAATACAACCATGTTAAAGAACAAATCATCAAATTTATAACTATGCAGTTTATTTTACATTATGTTTCGAAAACAAAATGTTCACATTGTTTATGAACCAAACCTATAAAATTTTGTTGAATTTGTTGAGATTTTTAAAATTCGTTAAGGCTGGTCTCTTAAACTTGATTTTTCTGTACATTTATTATCTTAGAATGTTGAAAATAGTAAAGGTGTCGTACAAAGGTATGCTTAATAAACAAGATACTTTGGGAAATTGGTCGTCTGATCAATAATTACAGTAATTTGGAAAACCCACATACGTATATTTTTATTCCAATGTGGAGTCACGCTGATTTTTCATTAATTGCAATAATAAATTTTAAACATCGATTTCATCATCATTTCAAGAGGTGAATCATAGCAGAAATTCATTTTCATATTTCATGAAATTCAAACTCTTCCTTGAAATCTTTTTAAAATCTTTTTTAAACTTAATTAGTATATTCTGAAAATTTCAACACCGATGATTTTTGTAATAATGCCTGGCAACAACTAAAGTGGAAAAGAATTCTTTTAAAAGTTGTTTTGACAAAGCAATACGTTAATACTAAAAAATAACTTGCTAACATTATGAAATTTTTGTTAAATTTTAAGTTCACTAAGGTGATTTGTAATATCAACTGAAAACACCAAGTACTTGACTCATTGGTGATCTAAACACATTCATAATTTCTGGTAATTTCGTGTAATATAATTCGAAGTTAACATTTAAGACTGTATGAGTGGAAAGCCATTTAATTTCTGTGTAATAAAGTAGATTTCTCGCTAACCTATATCTCCAAGATATTTACTAGATTGGTGTTGATTAATCATGTGATTACGATTATAATTGGCAATTTTAGTTAAATTCTTAAGCGCATATTTGGCTTTTGAAATTTTTTACAATAATGTTTAACATCACACTTTTTCTGATGAATAGAAAATGAGACAGAAAAGTTGAACCAAGTCCTTTATATTTTTCTTTAAATTTTGAAACTGCCTTGTATATGGTACCAGTCATGGCAGAATCTATATCATTTGCAATATAAACAAAATTTTTAATTAAAACCTGTATGCAGTCAAAATGTTTATGTATGTGTAAAAAATATCAGTTACGGTAATTATTACTGAGTACAGGAATAATTTACAGAAGCTCCTGAATATATATATATATATACAGTGGTGGCCAAAAGTGTGGACATATTTTGAAAGTTTCATGTTTTTCAACTTTGTGTGCTTGTAGAATATATTAATTTTCAATTAAATACAAACGTTTATATATCAAATTTAAGGTAATTTAATGTAGAATTTAATAATAAAAACAGTATTACAATATCTGTATTACATAAAAAAGTTATGCAACTAATAGTAAGATCTGTCTTAGATTTGCATTTTTTTAAAGTGATACTTACACAATCAATACTTAGTAGGATAACTCTTATTTTTTAAGACAGCTTCACAGCGTCTTTTCATCGAGTGAACGAGTGTTTGGAGTTCATCTTTCATAATCACATGGTGCCAAGAATCAATTATAGCTTCAATAAGTTGTCTTTAAATGGATGGACTTTGTTTCGTACAAGAATTTTCAAACGTCGCCACACATTTTCAATTGGATTGAGATCAGGGCTGTTTCCTGGCCATGGTAATATATCTATGCCTTTATTTTGAAACCATGCTTTGCATACTTTTCCAGTGTGGCATGGAGCTGAATCCTGCTGAAAAATAAATGGTGCGTTGTTGGGGAAGAGATATCCCTGATGGAAGGTATCAATTTTGGTTCCAGGACAGTTTCGATGTATTTTTTGGCATTCAGGATGCCATCAATCACTTGAATTCGGCCCACACCCTCTGCAGACATACATGCCCAAATCATGACATTTGTTGGGTTTTTTGTAGTTGCTTCAATGCAATCAGGATGAAGTGCTTCTCCTACTCTACGTCTCACGTATTTTCTACCATCACTACCAAAGAGCGATATTTTACTCTCATCGCTCCAAATTGCTTGCTTCCATTGATTTTCTGACTATTTAATGTGTTTTTTGCCCACTTAACTCGTTTTTCGCGCTGCATTTGATTTAAATATGTTTTTTTTTTTTTGGAATTCTAGCTTGTAGTCCAAATCCTGATAACCTTCTTCTTATTGTTCTTGAACTTACTGCAATACCCTTGCCTACTGCAATACCCTGCAATACCCAATATACTTGATTACTGCATTCATTTCACATCTAATGGCATCTGATGAAATTTTTCTATTATTTTGAAGGCATAGACGTTTAATTTTTCTATCGGCAGTAGCACTTGTGCATTTTTTTCGGCCTGATTTGGCCTTATTTTCCACTGATTTCGTTTTTTCATAACGTAAACAGAACTTTCGTACACCAGAATAAGTCACTGAATCACCAACTTGTCTTGCAATTTCAGCATAGGAGAGGCCATTTTCTCTCAATATGACAATTCGGCTTCTTTTTGTAGATGTCCAATTAGTTCTTCTTGTTGATGACATTGTTTAAAATTAGTTTAATTTAAAAAAAAGGACTTTAAATATTCAAAAACAGCAATACTCTATTTAATTGTACTAGTATGCATCATTCCGCAAAATATTTCCACAACAATAACTCTTTTACCATCCAAATAACCCAATCTATAGTTACAGACATTTGATTGGTCCTCAGAACAGTGTTTGTGATTGGCTAGTACGCTTTTATTACAAAACACGTCCTTATTCAAAACGATTTGTGTTTGTTTGTTCTACTAAAATGACTCAATACATAACTTTTTTTGTGATACAGATATTGTAATACTGTTTTTATTATTAAATTCATTAAATTACCTTCAATTTGATATATAAACGTTTGTATTTCTGTGAAAAGTAATATATTCTAGAAGCACACGAAGTTGAAAAACATGAAACTTTCAAAAAATGTCCAAACTTTTGGCCACCACTGTATATATATATATAGGTTTTAAGTACACATAAATTTTGGAATAAAAACAGTCAGCTGTAATGCATAAAGTACACATATACAGAATACTATGGAGTATTACGTGTATCTGTACTTTATGAATTATAATATGATAGTCATAAAACTTTGAGATTATGTGCTTCGGTTGATTCCTCATATTCACAGCCATATATCATCCATCTTTCTAACAATAGTACTTAAACTTATAGTCTTTTTAAATTTCATTAATCTCTTGGATATCATTTTCATTGTTTTAATAAAAAAATCGTGAATTCATTTCAGAGAATGATTTGGATTTGCTTGTGGTTGAATGTAATAAAGCAGCTTTATTATTTTCAATTAGCTTGGAATTTGGTGTTTATGAAGTATCAATATCTAGTCTGACAATGTATCTTTCCGAAGTTTGGCCATATATTTGAGAGTTTTCTTTATTCCTTGCACTGTAATACCTTTCAATTTAACATCCTTTGTTAACTCCAACAGAAGTTCTATAAACCAAACATAAAATTTCATTTTTCCTTTGAATGCAACATTGCTGTAAAATAGCTTTTACTTTCTAATCTGATATGTTATCTTCAATTAATAATATTTATTCATAGAGCTTTTACAAAATATATATGAGTACTTTTATATACCAGTAAAAATAAAATAAAAGGAATAAAGATCACACATGGTAAATTAATAATCATATGTTTACGGATCTGAATTATAAAAAACAAAAATACAGCAGCTCAAATTCAAAATCCTCATTTTCAAAAATATTTTCGTCAGTTTTCCTTATTTCTTGCTCGGAAACGAGAACTCATGTCACTTTCAATTCGAGTGACATACTACTTACTTAAAAACTATTAAATTAAAAGCTAATTTTATATTTTGAATTTTCCATTTTTTAAAAGTTTAACTGTCCTTAATTTTCCTTCCGCCGTATTTGCTGTAGATTCTCGACTCTTTTTTTCGTATTTAACAAATATTGAATATTACTTATTAATATGATGTAAAATAGAAAAAAAATAATTACACTTTTAGTTTCAGCATAAAACACATAAGGGCATTTCCATGAAAAAGTGGACATGAGGGTTGAAATTTCAAATGTCTTTTATTACTACAAATAATATATTAGATTAAAGGTAAAAATATGACGCATATGAAATTACAGAGAACCAAGCTCTAAAAATATTTTTATAGTAATTTATCTAGGCTCAAAGTTAGAAAAATTTGAAAAACTTTCAGCCTGTAAAATAGGGTACTTTCATTCTGCCAGAAACAATATTTAAAACAGCAGCATTTTCTATATATGTGCATATATTACTATTTGTGACCTTTGTGTATCTTTTGAAACACTTAATTCTTCAAAAAAAATTTAAAAGACCCTAGTTTTAATACAAATATATTTACACTGTCTCCCTGTCACAGCCTTCACAAAAAAGATGCTTAAGTTATTATACAAAATGCACTTTTCCATAAAAATACATTAAACTGTCGGAAAGTCTAACTATTGCAAGTCTAAATAACTACAAAATATTAAAAATTCATTAAAGTTTTATTTTGTGTGAAATTTTAGTGTGACGGGTGTGACAAAATCCTTGTGACGGGGGTGACAAAATCCTTGTGACGGGTGTGACAAAATTCTTGTGACAGGTATGACAACATTTTAAATTGCTTTGAAATATATTTAAATATTTTTAAAATGAAGCGTAAGGTTGAATCATTCTTGTTTCTGAACATATTAAGGCCAATTTGCCAAAAAAGAGAAGATAAATCATGAAATATATATTTGAGTTATTTTAGCAAATTGTGAGTTGGTAGCAACTTACTTACTTTTAAGTTAGTTCTGCTTTGGATTTTTTTTAATGCGCTCAGGAGATTGGTGCAATAAAGGCATTGTATGTCTCAGCAGTGAAAATACTAGAAACTAAACAAATACTGACAGAAAATGGGAAAAAAATCAAGTCCATCGAAGTCATCAAGTCTTATCACCACTTTAAAGTAAGTAGTAACTATCTTTTTGATGGGAAAGACTGCCAAATCAACACTGAGGGAAGTGGCAGTCACTGCTAATTGTTAATCTTCCCCCAGAAAGATTTTGAAAATATCAGATTTAAATATTGGTGATTATCTTTTGGTTTCTCTGGCCAGTAGCAAAAAGCGTAATAGCTTGTACTATGCTAATGTCTTGAATATCAACTTCCGTAAGGAAGAAATAAGCTTAAAATACATGCAAGCAAGTGGGCCACACTGGATTTGGCCAGAGGAAGATAACATCTCAATTAAAAAGAATTCTGCTATTGTAAAAAAAGTAGCTCCCCCATCACTTATAACGAGTAGGGGCACTACAAATTTTAAACTAACTGCATAAATATGTTAGTTTTATTAAATTTCTTTTGTATATTTACTATTGTTGAGTTTACTGTCTATACTGATCACTGTATTTTTTTGGTAATCAACTTTCAAATTGTACACTTTGCACAATGTCACACTCGTCACTTCTTTGTCACACCCGTCACAGCAGGAAAAAAATTCATATACATTAAAATAATTAAAATTTATTATGAAAATTATGTATTAAGTTTAATTTGAATCTCTTTCATTAGAAAAAAGTCCTTCCGGCCTGTACCGGGAGGAAAAGGTAGCTTTCCTATATCTTCGTTTTAAAATTTTAGCTAATGTTGCACGAAAACAGCAAGTTAAAATGCAAAGAGATGTTTACAAAAGATTCGTTAATACTGAATTTGAATAAGAAATTCCCCAAATTATTGAGCAATAGCCAAATTGGCTTCATTTATAAAGACTTATTTTGGTCGCCAAATTTGGCGATATTTCGCCAAATGTCGCCAATTTTGCCAATTTTGTCGCCAATGTCGCCAATTTTGACCCTAACGGATAGGAATATATAGTTTTATGCGTATGATTGGGAAAATTATTACAACAATGAAAGAAAATAATTTGCGAGTAATCGCGCATTAATGTGCTGTTTTGTTTCAAAATGTCAGCCACCCTAGAATTTCAAATTGCTCTATCTCAGCCAATTTTTAAGATAGAGATAAACCAAAAATGCTCTGGAATCCTTGTATCAAGGCCTAACACGAAATTAAAAAATAAATCTGAATTTTTAACTATTTTTTATATTTATTTTAGTTTTTAATTTTTAAATGGCCGCCATCTTGAAACAAAATGGTGGACCAAGCTGGCCAACAAACTCGGTCGAGACATTGGTTAGCCTAATACACACAATTAGTTTCATCAAAATCGATTTATAAATACGAGTGTTATCGTATGACATAAGTCATATATATATATATATATAAATCAACATTTGAACGGAGGGTGGTTTTGGGGTCTGGGGGTCATGATCGGTGAAAATGTATCGAAATTTTCCGGAACTGCTTAGCTTTATACTTTTAGGTAGCTTTCAATACAAAAAAGTATAAAGCTACCTATTGCAGCCGTTCGGAGGAAAGCAGTTCCGAAAAATTTTGATATATTTTCACCGATCATGACCCCCAGACCCCAAAACCACCCTCCGTTCAAATGTTGATTTATATATATAGATATATCGATATATATATATATATATATATATATATATATATATATATATATATATATATATCTGACCTATGTCATACGATAACGCCCGTATTTATGAATCGATTTTGATGAAACTAATTGTGTGTATTAAGGTCACTAATGTCTCGACCGAGTTCGTTGGTCAGCTTGGTCCGCCATCTTGTTTCAAGATGGCGGCCATTTAAAGATTTAAATTAACTTAAAATCTAAAATAAATATACAAAAAATTTAAAAATTCAAATTTATTTATTTAATTACGTTTTAGGCCTTGATACAAGGATTCCAGAGCATTTTTTGGTTTACCTCTATCTTAAAAAATGGCTGAGATAGAGCAGTTTTAAATTCTAGGTGGCTGACATTTTGAAACAAAACAGCACATTAACGTGATTACTCGCAAATTATTTTCTTTCATTGTTGTAATAATTTTCCCAATCATACGCATAAAACTATATATTCATATCCGTTAGCGCCAAAATTGGCGACATTGGTGGCAAAATTGGCAAAATTGGCGACAAAATTGGCAAAATTTGTGACATGTGGCGAAATATCGTCAAATTTGGCGACCAAAATAAGTCTTTATAAATGAAGCCAATTTGGCTATTGCTCAATAATTTGGCGAAATTCTTATTCAAATTCAGTATTAACGAATCTTTTGTAAACGTTTCTTTGCATTTTAACTTGCTGTTTTCGTGTAACATTAGCTAAAATTTTAAAAGGAAGATATAGGAAAGCTACCTTTTCCTCCCGGTACAGGCCGGAAGGACTTTTTTGTATTGAAAGCTACCTAAAAAATTGTTTTAATAATGACACATTTAAATATTCACAGGAATTTTAACAAATGTGTATGCAAGTAAAAACTCTTGTCCCGGGAGAGTCCCACCCGTCACAAGTTTCAAAAATTTTTAAAAAATATATTGAACGCTATTGAAGTTATATATTTGCTCAATTATCTAAGCATATGCATGGAAAAACATAATTAAAATACTTTTCAGGGATTTCTTAGCTAATTTATTTTCCAAAATATAGATATAAACTCTTAAAATTTTGTCTGGATGTCACACCCGTCACAATGGAATGGCCCATAACGATTTAGAAGGAGAAACTATAAATATTTTAAAAATCTGCACATTTTTATATTCAACATCCGTGCTTCTCTGTATTCCAGTTTGACTACCTTTGCATCCAATATCTT
This sequence comes from Maratus michaelseni, assembly GCA_963931845.1. Classification (NCBI taxonomy): domain Eukaryota; kingdom Metazoa; phylum Arthropoda; class Arachnida; order Araneae; family Salticidae; genus Maratus; species Maratus michaelseni. The sequence goes on from OZ007596.1 coordinate 185,842,953, forward strand.
GTAGAGTCGAAATTAAAATTTAGTTGTTATTGAGCTTATACATTTATACTACATAAATATATATATATATTAGTCTTCACTATGGATACTAACTATACTCTACTAGTCTCCACTACACTGTGCTCGTACAAAGTGTATTTTGTACATTCGTGTTCAAACATCTAAATCAAAACAAGTAAAATGCTAAAGGCTTGGCGGGCCACAGATTAGTTGTCGGTGGGTCAGATGTGGCCCACGGGCTACGTGTTTGACATGCCTGATTTACATCGTGATCGCTTTCTACGCTTTCTGCCTTGCTTTGGCTTTGGCGTTCTCCAACATGTTGGAGAAAAAAATGGCACGTGTTTTATTATGATTTTTAAGTTATAGTTCTTATTAAGAAAGTCATCAAATTTACACACATGCCACCTCCTTGTGTGGCACCAGGATGCCATTCCAATTACAAGAATGCACCGAAACACAATACAGTAGAACTCCAATTATCCGAACTCCGACTATCCGAATCGCTGATTATCCGAATCACTTTCAGAATTTCAGAAAAAGAATAAGACGGGAACGTACACGCGATTCGCAAAAAAAGGATTCTGTCTACGCGCGCTATTGTCCTTCCCTCTGTGACGGAGAAAATATTTAAGAGCAATTGATGGGAATATTAATGTGTGAGCAATAACCCAATGCAAAAAATTGCATGACGTTCTTTAGGTCGTTATTCTTTGAGAAGAGAATCAAAATAATAAAATGAAATAAATTAAACGGTCTTACTTGATCTTTGTTGAAAAATAAGAGACTCATACTACTTGAAATAAGAACTCGTATAGGTTAGGATCCAATAATGTTTATTACATTTTCTTGAAGGAGGAAGGATGAGATGAAAGCTGCACATCAAGTCTTTAAAAAGTACTGGCTGAAATTTCGTAAAATTCGAAAAATCTTTAAAATATTCCTTCTGGCCGAATTAATTAAATTACCAGTTGATTTAAACTTTTAAAATATTAAACTTAAAATTTACAACAGCATTTTTATAGAATAATTAGGAACTGAAAACGCGAAACTGATCTCCAAAGAATCAGCGCTACGGCGATTCTAGGATACGAGCCCCGGCACAGGCCAGCGGGCCTCCAGACCATACGACGTTTATCATAAATTTACAGCATCATTTTTATTAAAGTTCTGTTGGAAAAATGCGCAACATTAGTATAAATACCCATAACAGGGGTGCACAAATGTGACAGCAAGATTAATTTAAACTAATATGATGATTAGGAATTACGTGAAAATTAAACGAGCAAATCAAAAACAAATTAACATTTAATAATTATAAGAACGATTCTAATTTGTATTTGAAAGACACGCCCCTTTCGCATACAGCACCAAAACAAAACAGCTCCCGAAAACATACCGAACAAGAGTGGCGGTGACGCATGCGCACAACACACGCGTGCGGAGTGAGAGCCGCTGAATGACGATGACGTCACAGCTCAGCACCGACTGAAACTACCTCAAAGCGCGAAGATGCCTCGCAGAGAAAACAACATCGCCGATTTAACGAACGCGAAGCACAATGAGGGGGGAAACGGCCTTTCCAAAAAAGCAGCGTACAAGGCGTGCGACTGCTGATAAATAGCTTTTAAGGAATGGCAAATTAAACTGGAAAGGCTATAAAAATACAGAAATACGTTGAGCTGAAAAATAAAATACTTAAAAAAGATAAAACTGTGATATATCTTTATCACAATACCCCCATTCACCGACAAAAATTTTGACTGACCAGAAGGAGAAAAAGGGTTAAAAACAGTAAAAGCCTTTTTCGACAAAGGGAAGACAAAATTTTTAAATGCCAAAGTAAGAATGACACAATTACATAAATTTAGAGCCATGAAAAGTAAATTAAATAAAATTTGATGTGATGTGCAGCAACCAAAAAGAAAAAGAGAAAGAATATACATCATTGTAGTACATTCAAAAATCTCATCACAAGAAATGTTATAGTATACAATATAACATAGTATACAGAAGCCCCATTGCATTTTTAGCAAAGAAAGGCATACCTTCCATTAATCTTGATCTCTAAACAAATATCATCATGTATATAAAAAAAAACAAGCTAATATTTTCTTTAAATTAGCAATGAGATCATATCAAAATAGTTGCAACAGTAAAGCAACATAAAAAGAGTCGGTAATTTCTTTCTTATCTGACTTGTCTAGACAAATATTTAAATTATAATAAGTTGCAATTTTAAAGCAACAAAAAGTCAAGAATACTTTAAATTCTGACTGATGCCTAGGACTTTTAAAATATAGAGCATATAAAATTAACTCTAAATAGCATAAATGTGCACAAAAACAATCCATTGTAAGGATTTAAATTCATTCAAAGAGGCCTTGCATTAGTAATAATTCAAATCATATAAAATTAAGTATTTAACATAATGCACATAATACTGATATCAACAAGTATATAATAGTGCATAAAAATTATTACCCAAAATTTATATGAAAATTGTATAAAATTATGTTGCAACAATATTTAAATTCATTTGTCATAAATAATAGTAATTCATCAAAATAGTTGGATTTAGTAACAACTTTTCAATATATAACAAATAATGAATAAGTTTTAACCAACAATAAATGACACATTTCTTTAGTAAAATACTTCATACTTAATGCACTTGCAAGTACTCAATAAAAAAATTTCTGTAAATATTCAGTAGAAATATTTTTCATGAAATATACTCAATAAAACTCTTTCTGAAATATTCAACAAAATTCTTTCAATTATATTCAATACATTTTTCTTTTAATACTCAATAAATTTTTTCTTAATATTCAATAAATTTTCCTTTTAATATACCATGGTTTTTTTTTTGCAAAAATGAGAGAAGGTGAGGATCCTCAAAAAAAATAATTTAACCATTAACTTTCATAATGAAAGACAAGTTAAAATCAAATGACACATTTTATGAGAATTATGAAAACAAACACAGTGCACCGTTATGTAAAGCATGTTATAATCATAAATTTATATAACATTAATGAAAAGGATAAATATCCTATAGAAAAATCAGCTATTGACAAAATATGAATTATTTGGGTGGTATTTACAAAACTTACCAAAGTGGTAATAGGCTCTCACTACCTTGAGACCATTATCAAACCAGTAAATCAAATAAATATAAACTATTAATATGTATTCGTATCAATTCACAAAACACTAATAGCAATTCCCTTAAAACAATTAGCAGGTCTTCAAATTGAACAAACACAAAACTTACAAGATTGTCAAAGGCGATCTCCAGAACCGATGACGAATCTGTAAATCAAATAAGCATAAAACATAATATAAATTCATCAAAACTTACAAAAATGCTAATAGCGATCCGTTAAACCATTAGCAAGTATGTAAACCAGACAAAAATATACAACATTCCTGCTATAACTATTGTAAAGAAACAGATGAATATTGCTAATAAGATGCTTGAAGGAAAAAAAAATTTTGTTTGTTTACAGATGAAGGATATAAACGTTCTGCTTTTACATAACAAATGATCAGATGTAATACATTTAAAAGGTCTAAAATCAGTCTGATTTTAAAAAGATAATCACATTCAGAAAAAAGTAACTACTTGCTGAAAAGTTTGCAAGTTAAGTGGCACTTTGGTTGGTTAACATATTATGGCAGTGTAGCAGCAAATTGGCCTTTTTCCTGAAACACACACCACTAAAATAAAATTGAAGACTTTATATGGATATTTTAGCACTAAAAAAATTAGCACTTGATGTCAAATGAAGGGATGCACTTAAATAATGATGAGCATTTGAAGACACATCAGGTAATTAGCAGAGACTAAATCATGAACTGTGGTCCATGATGTTGAGGAATAATATGACGAAGTGGCACTTAGAATAAAATAATACAAAGAGCACAAGACTCTTGTTGAGAGGCGCTGGAAAGTCTAAGTTGCCTATATACATTTTTTGTAAAGGTGTATTCAAGCAGGCAGAAATTGCAGATTTGAGGCAATACAACACTACTTGCACACTTTAGAGACAAAATTGGGATTGGTGACATTTGAGAAAGTCACTAAGACTATAAAAGCATTTTAGATTCTTAGAAGAAAATAATATTCACCAAAATTATTTCACAGTGGTAGAATATTTCTTTATAATGTGCTGGAAAGTCTAAGAATATGTGTTGCTTTGCATGTAAATTTGCAATATAATTTAATGCAACAAAAAAATTTCTTCATTTATAAATTTTCTTCATTTATAAAACAATTTTCTTCATTTATAAAATAATTTTCTTTAAGTGAGGCATATGGTAAAAATTATTTAGAAAGCATTTGGGTTATTAAATATTACTAGAATAAAAAGAAAAGGCACTATAATTTACGCATAATAAAAATTTTCAAATAATCATAATAATTTTTCCAAATTTGAGAAGTTCCATTTGAGAAAGCAGCAATTTCTGTAAATGCTGTAAAACTGAACTTTAAAATAAATGACGGTACACTTCCATAATCGGGTTTTGCAACAGAGGGTAGAAAAAGATAGAAAACTATTGCAAATAGGCACAGCTGTAATTTGTAACACCTTAGATAACATTGATGAGGGAGAAACAAGTTCTACAAGATGAAGAGTACTGACGAGGTGCAATCACACGGATATATTTGCCTTATATGAATGGCGACCATCAACAGTCACTTCAACTCGCAAAAGAGTGCAGGTAAGTAATTATTGTACTATCAGGAACCATCATATTTGCAGACAGCAGAGAAAATCAGCCAACAATGGATATAACACATTCTGAAGATTCTTCCACCAGGTAAGCAAAGTCAGATGATAATAATAACCAGTTTATTGAAGTTGTTAGTATATATTCAAATTGTAGAATGTTGAAAATGCAGCATGGGTAGACATTAACTATTTCAGGAACAAGAATATGGAGCAGTTAGGTAATGGCTATAACTTCTCAAAAAAGAAAAAAATAATAACACCACTCTCCTTTTTGTGATTATGGTATGAGAATTCCAATAAAAAGATGCAGATGCTGTGTAATATAAAATTTATATTAGGATGAAGCAACAATTCTTTGAAATTCAAATAACAGAGTTCTCAAAATGTAGAACAGAAAATGCAAATTATTGTGTAATATTTTCAAAATATAAATAAAGTTCTTGAATTTTAATTTCTAGAAAGAACACAGACTGCTTGCACACTATAATCATACAGAAAATTTGTAGAAAATGGCGAGAGTCAATGAACTTGTAGTGTTATTGCAATAAGTAATTTAACTTTAGTAGAAGCAAACAAGAACTCAAAAATAACTACAAAATCACATGAAAACTTGAGCTTCTATGAAGGCAATTCATTCATATTGAGAATAAGTGCAGCATAATTAGTAATATGATGCGAACATAGCTTCAATAAATTTAATTCCAATAAAATTTGCTTCAATTTTTAATATTCATAAAATATATCAATTTCATTTAAAAGTGCCAATAAATTAATAAAAAAATAACCCTAAATAAGAATAAGAACAACCATAGCCTCTTTAAATTTTTGTTCTCAAAAACTTAGAACAAGAACAATTTTACATTTTTCAAAAATATTTGAATTCATCATGAATTATATATATTTTTTACTTTATATATATATAAAAAGCACCATATTTTCATTTGTTAACAAGAATAAATTCATTTTTTTTTTAAATTTCATTCTTCATGAAAATTTGCATAAAATATTCAATAAATCTGATGGAAAAATACCAGAATAAAAATTAATTTCTGTTAGAATATCATTTTTCAATTAAAAATAATTTATTAAATATATGCAAGCCAGTTGAGAATAAAAGTTCCGAAATTAACAATGTATTGCAAACATCGATCTTCTGTGGATTTTTTTTTTTTTTTTTTTTTTTTTTTTATTTCAGCAGCACAAGAATATTTATTTTTAACTTCTGAATAAATACAATAAAAATCACTAAATCTTCAAATAATATTGTATTTTTAATATAAATTAATTAATAGAGCATCAAATCTTCAAATATATTCTATTTTATAAGTTTCAAAATTTGAGAATATTTTTTTTAAGAACAAAATAAAATTTTAAAATTTTCTCTTCATAAAAGAATAAACGGCTCCAAATGTGACATAAAAATTTTTTAAGAGAGCAATTGATGGGAATATTAATGTGTGAGCAATAACCCAATGCAAAAAATTGCATGACGTTCTTTAGGTCGTTATTCTTTGAGAAGAGAATCAAAATAATAAAATGAAATAAATTAAACGGTCTTACTTGATCTTTGTTGAAAAATAAGAGACTCATACTACTTGAAATAAGAACTCGTATAGGTTAGGATCCAATAATGTTTATTACATTTTCTTGAAGGAGGAAGGATGAGATGAAAGCTGCACATCAAGTCTTTAAAAAGTACTGGCTCAAATTTCGTAAAATTCGAAAAATCTTTAAAATATTCCTTCTGGCCGAATTAATTAAATTACCAGTTGATTTAAACTTTTAAAATATTAAACTTAAAATTTACAACAGCATTTTTATAGAATAATTAAGAACTGAAAACGCGAAACTGATCTCCAAAGAATCAGCGCTACGGCGATTCTAGGACACGAGCCCCGGCACAGGCCAGCGGGCCTCCAGACCATACGACGTTTATCATAAATTTACAGCATCATTTTTATTAAAATTCTGTTGGAAAAATGCGCAACATTAGTATAAATACCCATAACAGGGGTGCACAAATGTGACAGCAAGATTAATTTAAACTAATTTGATGATTAGGAATTACGTGAAAATTAAACGAGCAAATCAGAAACAAATTAATATTTAATAATTAAAAGAACGATTCTAATTTGTATTTGAAAGACACGCCCCTTTCGCATACAGCACCAAAACAAAACAGCTCCCGAAAACATACCGAACAAGAGTGGCGGTGACGCATGCGCACAACACACGCGTGCGGAGTGAGAGCCGCTGAATGACGATGACGTCACAGCTCAGCGCCCACTGAAACTAACTCAAAGCGCGAAGATACCTCGCAGAGAAAACAACATCGCCGATTCAACGAACGCGAAGCACAATGAGGGGGGAGACGGCCTTGCCTAAAAAGCAGCGTACAAGGCGCGCGACTGCTGATAAATAGCTTTTAAGGAATGGCAAATTAAACTGGAAAGGCTATAAAAATACAGAAATACGTTGAGCTGAAAAATAAAATACTTAAAAAAGATAAAACTGTGATATATCTTTATCACACCCTCCGCGAATCTAGAGTATTCGCAGCGCGAACATTATTGGGGTGATGAGTCTTCGTCTCATAGTGCAGTTCGATTATTCACTGTCGTCCGTCGCCAGGTCACCGGCCCGTCCCACCTGGGTTTCAGACCCTGGGTTTCAAATTCTAAACGATGATGAACTTATTGAAAGTGTGAGAGAAGAAAGTGTCGAGGAAGAAGATGACCTTTGTGTCGAAGTTGAAGCAGACACGGGACCATCAGCATGTGAAGCATTTGCCGGCCTTGAAATTGCATTGAAGTGGATGGATTGTCAGCCTGAGTGTGATTACATGCAACTTCTCACAGTCCAGCGGACGCGCGACTTGGCTGCCCGAAAACGGATGAAGATTGTCAAACAGCTTACTTTGACCAAGATGTTCAGCAAGCAACGACTTTCATTTACAGTACGGTACGTACATACTATACTAATGTACAGCACTTGTAAGTACGCTTAACATGTAAAAGTGTTGCATTTTCATTTAATTAAAAGATCTTTTTCTTTAAAAATAGTTTTTTTCTCCCGTTTTCAACATAGATACAGTAATTAATTAAAATAGACCCTTTTTTCGGAAAAAATCCAATTATCCGAATTTTTGATTATCCGAATGGGGTCCGGTCCCAATTGATTCGGATAATTGGAGTTCTACTGTACATATTGTTTTCCAGCTGACAAATATATATCATTACATCCAATGGATATACGCCATTCATTGTTAAAATCATGAACCCACAAAGTACAACAAGGTAAGAAAAAATATTATTATTTATTTTTCAGAGTATTATATGTATTCAAGGTTTTCATTATCCATTTATATCGCATTGTCTCATTAAAAATTAAATATGAAAAACGTTTTGTTCTAGCATCGTGAGTAACATGTTATAAAGTCCATATTTGCACAGATTAAGTAAAGTATGAAAAATAATATATACAGGAGTCTATGCAGATATTTTTTCTTGGGGGCCCATTTTGTAAAAACAAAAAATTATTTTTGTGAAATTTATCGTATTTTTGTGAAATATATTATATATATTTTTTTGAAAAATAACATTTTGTGATAGAAGATGATATCCAGCTACTTAAATTCAAACCAAACATTTAATAATAATAACATCTTGAAGTCCAACTAAAGTTTTCCGTTCTTCTGAACTTGTTTATTAGTAAATTATACATTTTAAAACCTAACAAAATAAAAATAATTAATGTAGAGTATGGTTTTATGGAATGTAAATTTGTATAACGGCCTATTTGATAAAAAGGAATTTTGTGAAGAGACCTGTTTTATTAAATCGATTTTCATGAATGGGCCCTAAAAAAGACCCAATTTTTTCCTGGATCGACCCCTGATATATATATATATATATATATATATATATATATATATATATATATATATATATATATATATATATATATATATATATATATATATATACAGTGACCTCTCATTTATACGACTCTCTCGATTATACGCCGAATTCTCTTGGTCCCGTCCACGCTTTATGGGTAATAATGCTAAACATCTCTCAGTTATACGACTGCTTCTCTCACTTATACGACGACGCTTTAAACGGTTCAGGCGATTTTTCATGTCTCACTCAGGATTCATTTTTATAATCATTAAAGTACAAATCATTAACGTTTCTTACCTTTATTCTTTTGACTATTCTTAAGGTTCCCGTTGAGCAAGCGCTCGGGAATACTGTGCTAATGTTAATCCAATGGGGCATTATTTTGCTAATATCTCGCTTGCATTTGAATATTTTTAAACGATTTTTTGCACTGGATAGCAGGGATCAATCTCTATTTCCGCCGTTGATTACTTTTTCGATTTTCTTTGCGTATTCTTTTTAGGAAGATACTTTCACTTTCGGAACCGGTTTCGAAAGTGAAATTATCTTCGTAAAAAAAATACGCAAAGAAAATCGAAAAAGTAATCAACGGAGGAAATAGAGATTGATCTCTGCTATCCAGTGCAAAACAAATCGTTTAAAAATATTCAAATGCAAGCGAGATATTAGCAAAATAATGCCCCATTGGATTAACATTAGCACCGTATTCCCGAGCGCTTGCTCAACGGGAGCCTTAAAGTGTTTATCAATATTGATTAACATTTCTTATCTACCTTGGTGTGTTATTAACGATGAAAACTATGGCGGGAAGGTGGTTGTATGGAATTTTCGTGTGCCTGCCATTTAACAAAACCGATTAACAAAAGCCAAATGACCATTAAATACATTAAAGAATTATGTCCACCAAAATGATTATTCCCAAAATAGCTTAAAAGCTTTATTAGACTTAGACATTTTCACTTTTTGTCGACGACAGAGACAAACAAATATAATTTCATTTTTTGAGAAAATCTGATCTGTTAATCTTCAAAATAAACATAGCAGTGAGTGAACTATTTTGTGAACTTTTTAAAATATATTTATAAATTTCGTTAAAATGTATTCTTAGTACTCAAAACCTATCGTTTTTAATATAGGTACAATTAATAATGCATATAAAGTTCGAAACTTGTATAATAAGAAGGTCTCTCACTTATACGACTCTCTCAGTTATACGACTTTTTTCTACGGTCCCCTGAAAGTCGTATAAGTGAGAGGTCATTGTATATATATTATACTATATATAATTGTATTTTTTGATAGAATATTCTGTACAAAAAATAATATATTTTTATTAATGAATAACACAAAGTGTAAATTATTTAAATTATTAGTATTTTAATATTTAATTAGTATTAACAACAAAATGCGACTGTTGTAATTATTATTTCTTATTATTTAAATTAATTTATACTCATGTTTTTCATTTATTCGTTTTTATCGCTTTACTTCATTACAATTTAAATGAAGCTATACTTAAAGAATATGTGTCCTATCACAAACATTTTGTTTTAGTATGGTATATAACCTTTTAGAAAATCCATGTTTTCAAAGGAAGTGTAAAGCATAAAAAATAATAAATACATAACAAATACACATATATGTGAATGATATTTTGGGGCAGTATATTCTATCGAAAATTTATTTATTTTATTTATAAAAAACAAAAAGTGTTGTTTAATTATTTTAATTATTATTGTAGTAATAATTAATATTATTTTAAATTAAGTGATTCTATTTTATTTCTTAATTTTAAATATTATATATTCGAGGGGTTTTGTTTAATATTTTTTATTGCAACATTTGATTATTAATCGAATGAAACTTATTTTAAAGAATCTCTTTATAAGAAAACTATTTTGTTTTAGTATGTTAAATACCCTTTTATAAAATCCATGTTTACACAGAAAATGTAAATCATAAGAAATAATATATGTATAATACATATGTGAAATATTTTTTTAGAGTATTCTGTAGAAATATTGCATATTTTTATATATAAAAAACAGAGAGGATACTGTAATTATTTTAATTATTAGCGTATTTCAAATTTAAGATTATTTTAAATATTAGCATTATAAATAGTTAAGACTATTTCAATTATTACTCATTATTTAAAGAATCATAAAATAAGTTCTTAAGTTTTTTAAATTTACCTTTTTGCGTTTTTGGAAAAAAGAACAAAATATTATAAAAACAAGAAAAGATACCTTTACTTATGATGGGTATACATATATAATACTTTTAATAAGAAATAATATGTTTTCTTACCATATTGTACTTTGTGAATTCATAATTTTTATGATGAATGGCGTTTATTCACTTTTGACAATAATTCTGAAATACAGAAATTCCTAATATATATGGAGGAGGTGTGGGAGAATATCCTATTCCATTCTTTTACCAGATTGATGCAAAAACGATGTTGAAAGGTCACGGTCTATCCTCCCAGATGAGTTTGCGCATACGTTTTGAGTAACGTTAGGAACTATGATCAAAGAGTTAGAAATGAAATTTATATATATGTATACATATTAATAAAAGATGTAACTATTTTGAAAATTATATTTTATTTATAACTTTGTTTTTTATTGAATGAAATAGCGAGGGATGTTTAGCATACCTTTAGAGTAACAGGTTCAACTTACACATACGGCGATATGAGTAACTTTAAACCTCGAACTAAGATGATTGGAATAATTACTCAAAGAGCGGTAAATTTTAACACTTATATATAGCTATCCATTGGCTAGCCATCCGTATTGGCTTGCCATCACAGATTAAGATAATTCACTTCCTCCAAGCTCAAATTTGTAAAGTTTAAACGAGAGGTAATGATAGGTTTTTATAATTTTTTGTCTCATTGAATTGTAAAAATTTACAGCATTCGTATTAGTTTACATTTAGTTAGAGTTTATGAAATATGTCTTTGCTGATGTAATAGAAGTTGCACAGTCACGCAATGTATCATACAATTGATTGGTTTGTCGTGAATTGTTACAGATTCCAGAAATAGTTATGCCCGGCCATATTCACTTCAAATATAGAAATGTAAACAAATTTACATGATGTAGTAGTAATTTCAAAATACAGACGATATTATTTGACATATATTTCCATTTAAATAAAAATAAATAACAAAAAATATCATCTGTCAAAAAAATTTAGTAAAGCTTTCAAGTGTTCAATTACTTATGTAAGATTGTTTTTAACACTTTCTCGGTATTTTTTTGTAAGAGTTTGAATTTATTTTTATTACAATTTGATATGTAGGTTTTATTATAGACAAAAGAAAGCTTACATGAAAAAAAAATAGATCCTTTAATATTTGGATGATATTTTTTATAAGTCAATTTCAAAAACACAAGTGTCGAAAAACAAATCTGAGCCACTGTAATTTGTCAAAGTTCTGGGAGAGGAAATTACATATCTTTACCCCTCTTATAAAACTACCAATGTAACAATAACTACAGAAAAGTCGAACTTTCATGCACGAAAGAGGAGGAGAGTGCTTATTTTTCTAAATTTCAATTCTTAGCAAATTAAAAAAGGTATTTACAACTATTACCAATTTACGTCATCATAATTTCTATAAAAATGCATAAAGAACAACTTTAAATTAGAGAAGGAACACAATCACATATGATTCAATTTTTAAAGTACATTATTTGTTTTTGATGCGTAAAAACACACTTTCGGAGGTTTGAAAACATCTCTCAGGCAAATATCAAGGATTCGAAATAAAGCATCCTTTAAAAATGAAATTTTATTTGGAAAAAAAATGCTAGTACATGAAACCTTGAAAGGGGCACGAAGAAAAACTTCAAAAAGAGACATGGCCTGCCCTGGCGCCGTGTTGGACATCCCTAGTATACGGTATTCTATTTTATTTTGGCCGACAGCCTTTTTAGGTGTAATCGTTTTTTGCCCAAATTAAACTTTCACTTCATATATAGCATAAAAATATGTATAAAAATGCGTAGATAATATACAGAGCTATACAAAAGAATTCGAGAACATTTCAGTTTAAAAATTGCTGGAAATTGATGAAACAGAATTTTTTACTATGTTATGGATTTTCTAAATTTTTTACTTGTCTATCTTCTTTCAGCTTAGTAAATGGTACTTAATTTAAAAATGTACTAAATTAAATATTACTTCTAAAGAAATTATTTTCGTTGTCTTATTAAAATGACTTTTCTATATCAATGACTTTTCGAATATAAATCATTTTTTTAAATTGCTGCATTTTATTTTAATTTAAAACTTGTTGTATGATTAATCGTATTATTTAATTTTATAACTGACTAATAAGGGAAACTGTGTTAAATCATATTTATTTATTTATTATTTATTCATTTTTTAACCTTAATTAAGCCTTGCGAGCCCCCGAAAAGTTCTGCATTAAGTTATTTAATGCTAATATCTCGGAAAACTTATCCAGAAAAAAATATTAATAGGGATAATAATGAAACTATTAAAAATTATATATAACATTATCAGATTAAATCTCTTCATCTGTATAGTTTCTAAACGTGATCACCGAACAGCTCCAAATTATTTATTTTAAATCTAAATTTATCCTGAAATCTAAATATGATGTCTAAACTGTATACAACATTGAAATATTTAAAGCATGTTTTCATTTCAACATGGAGACGATTCTTTAAACTTTCTTTTTCATATGCATACAGATTTATTCAAGACATAACTCTTGGTTGAATGGTAACATTTATACATCTTTTAAACATTATGGTAAGGAAGTAGTGGGAAATGTTCCTTTTTTTACTCCAAGTGTAACAAATAGTTGTCAATTTGATCCAATTTAAATAAACTGATTTTGAACAAGAAATTTTAATTAAGAAATAAATCAATAAATGCATCATAGAAAAAAACATATTTTATTAAATGCTTTCTGTTTTTTTTTTCTTTTTTTTTATCTGACAAATACTGTTTTGCAATTTAAAGCTTTATGAGATCCCGGTAAGAGTTCAAAATTTCTAGCTGCATTTCCTGTGGGGGATCAGTTAATAAAAGATAATTTAAATAAAGACTATAAAATTTTTTTGCAATATTTTCTTAATATCATTAAATTGACAAGTATGATAGAGCTATACAGGATGTTCTAAAAAAGTGCAAACTCGCTTCATTATTTTTTTATTGCAACTAGAAAATCTATATCTTGGAATAAGTATGCAATATAAATTGAGAATGTGTTCAAAATAAGGTACAAAATAAGATTATGTTAATGAAATTGCACTCCCATATTCAAACAGCTATGCTTTTACAACTTTTATGCCAATTGGTATATGAGAAAGTTTTTCATTGGCTCTAACAAGATTATTACAAAAAAAAGTATTTTCTCTCATATCCCTTTACATAATTGAACTCTTCTAACAATGCTTCTGTAAATATTTTTGAGTTCATTGTAGCTTATTCATACACTTTTATAACTACACTTAAATAGTATTAATTATCTTTTGTTTAAACTCAACTGCATATGTATTCATACATCATCCACGTATAACTTTTCTTGCAGTAACTCGCAGATTTATAATTTTCATTTGATTTATGCTTCCCATTCCCAATGGTCTATATTTTCTTTAAGCTTAATTCGTTCAATTTGTAAGGTATAATTTCACTGAAAGAAAGTGTTTCTAATTGATCAGTTGTGTCTAGAATAGTGCTCCCGATGCGATAAGTATTTCAGTTATACGTTTAAACTATATACGTATATACGCATAATACGTATTTAACAAACCTTAAAATATACGTTTAAACGTATCCGGATACATATAAGCGTATATCGGTTAAACGTATGATTCAAGTATACGTTTAATTCAAGTATACGTATATTTCAAGCATCGTATTTACTTTTAATGCCAATGGATCTCATCAGTGTTACGTCACTGAACGGAGAACAAGTTAGAAATCGGTGGCCTTACCTTAGCAATCTGTATAATATGTTTAATACATAGAATCTTGTTATTTTTCCCTATAAACAATTATTGTAAATATATAACGAAAGTAAAAATGCTTTTTGTGCAAATAAGAAGACTATACACGTTTCAGATTTATTGTTAATCCTTATTAAGTATATTTTAAAAAATATAATTTAAAATTATATATAAAATTATATAAATTATATATATATATATTAAAATTATATAAAATATAATAAAAATATAATTTAAAATATTGTTGTGAGCTCGGGGTTCGAAAGGACTGATGCCAATATATAAGAACAATAAAAAGGCTTTATTCACTATAAACAGTGCAATACGATCACAAATATCTTCTGAAAATTACAAGATATTCAGTAATCTTCAAATCCAATAAAAGCTAAGCAAAATTTCACACAGAAACAATGCGTTCAATACGACGTATCAACGACAAAATCGATCCGAGAAACACAGTTCTCAATGCAAAGCCTCTCGTATGAATTCAATCGCAGTTGACAGACAACTAACTAACTGAACTGATGGAGGTCCTTATATAGGTTTCAGAGATCTTTCCAGATTATTCCAGAGCCTTCAGATGCTAGAAATTACCAGAAAGTGCTTTAACTTTCGATAGAGAATCAAAGCGAGAAAGGATCCCAATGTACAGGTATAAGGGGGGGTGTTTGCACAAAAAGTCGCCAAATCCGTCGCCAACTTGGCGACATTTGGCGATATATCGCCAAATTTGGCGACAAAAATGTCGCCAAAACCATCGCCAACTTGGCGATAAACCCATTCCTTGGCGAATTTACCATAGACTTCCATTATAAAGATGAGGGTGTAAGGTTGTTTTCCTTGCAAACCATCTGAGGCCTTTAGCATTGAGTTACATGATGCTCAATAGGAAATACATTAATAATACTGCAATTTTCACAATAATCAAATAAAATAAATTTAAACAAATGGAATATTTACAGATATATACAAAATTCATAACATTGCCCCCCTCTCAAGGACTGCACGTCCCGGGCAGTTCAACCTTTGATCGGAAAGCCAACCCGTTACCAACAAATGCTATACTATTCTAAACACTTAAAGCAAATATGCAAAATAACCATTAAACACATTCATAATGCTGAATTATACAAAATATACACTTATTTAAAAAAAAGATTAAATTAAATTAAAGTATAGACATCATTACATACAAGTATTTAAATAATAATAACATTAATAATGATAATGCTAAGCAAAAGAAATTTTTACATTAATTTATATACAAGACCATGGTCATACTAATTTACATTATTTACATTACACTATTTACAATCAATGAACTAAGTACTATGGCCATAGTATGGAGCCAGCCTGTCGTAATGAACGACTCTAGGCTTCGAACTTGGTGACTTTCGGATCCGAATTACGACATCGTTCAGTCTGTTTAGGACTGTATAAGGACCGTCCCAGTGTGATTGCAGTTTGGGAGAAAGTCCTTTGTGTCGAGTCGGATTATAAAACCAAACCTTGTCACCTTCTTTGAATTGATGTCCTGTGGCTTTCGTGTCGTACCTGGTCTTCATCTTCTCCGTCTGTATATTGATCCGCTCTCGAGCCAAGTTGTGGACGTCTTCAAATCGTGCCTGGAGATTCTGCACGTATCCCTCTGGCGATGAAGGCGCATCTGGAGGGCGACCAAACAGCAGATCACAAGGTAAACGAAGATCACGACCGAAAAGCATCTGGGACGGGGAATAGCCGGTTGTTTCATGGACGGCGCTGCGATAGGCGAGAAGAAACAAGGGAAGTTTTTAGTCCCAGTCTTGCTGGTTTCTTGAGACTAGAAGTGAGAGATTGTTGAGGATGGTACGATTAAATCTCTCAACCATGCCATCCGACTGCGGATGTAGATGCGTCGTCCTAGTTTTGTCCATTCCGAGAAGTTGACAGAGACCCTCAATCACAGCAGAGATGAAATTTCTCCCCTGGTCAGAATGCATTTGAAGAGGGACTCCATACCTTGATATCCACTGGTGTACCAAGGCATCAGCAACCGTAGAAGCTTCTTGATCAGGGATGGCATAAACTTCAGGCCATTTTGTGAAATAGTCCATGACAACAAGGAGGTATTTGTTACCATCAGCACTTCTTGGCAGGGGACCTAGGATGTCAAGGGCGATGCGTTCAAAAGGTGCTCCTACATTGTAGAGATGTAGTCTTCCTCGGCTATGTTTCTTTGGTCCTTTCCGAGCTGCACATGCATCGCAAGATTTGCACCATTGTTCGACGTCAGCTCTCGCTTTTCCCGAGAAGAAGCGCTCTCGGACTCTGTGTAATGTTTTCATGACTCCAAAATGGCCACCAGTGGGACTGCCATGTAATTCTTTGAGGACCTCTGGGATTCGGGATCGAGGAAGTACCAACTGCCACCGAGATGTCTTCCCATCTTCCGATTCGAATTTTCGGAACAGGACACCATTCCTGACGTGGAGAGAGTTCCAAAGAGCCCAATATTGCTTCGTCGTAGGACTGTAAGTCGAGATGTCTTTCCAACTGGGCTTCGTGCTAGAAGATTCTAATAACTCCAAGATTGGTTTGATCTCAGAGTCTGCCATTTGATCTTCTCGAATCTTCTCATCACTCCAGGGATCTGGTGGCGTCAATAGTGAAGTCTTCGTCTGGCGTATGACATATTCGGGATTATACTTGCTCTCCGCTCTGGAACAATAGCGACAGCTCTCGGGACACGGTCTTCTTGATAGGGCATCGGCGTTTCCATGCGATGAGCCTTTGCGATGCCTGATGTCAAAGTCGTATTCCTGGAGTCGTTGTATCCATCTGGCTACTTGGCCCTCTGGGTTCTTAAAATTCATCAGCCATGTTAGGGATGCGTGGTCAGTACGAAGGAGAAATTTCCTGCCATAGAGATAGTGATGGAAGTGTTCTATGGCTTTCACTATAGCTAATAACTCCTTACGAGTGACGCAATAATTCCGCTCTGGTTTCGATAAACATTTGCTCCAGTATGCTACGACTCGTTCTTGGCCGTCTATTTCTTGGGAAAGTACAGCGCCGACACTTTCATGACGGGCATCCGTGTCCACAATGAATTGTTTGTCGGGGTCTGGATAGGCAAGGACTGGAGGGGATGTGAGAGCTTCTTTCAGCCGCTGGAATGAATTGTCGCATTCTTGTGTCCATAGAAACTTCTGTTTGCTTTCAGTGAGCCTATGCAAGGATCTTGCGATGTTGGAGAACCCCTGTACAAACTTTCTGTAATAAGTGCATAGTCCCAGAAAGCTTCGCAACTGATGGACATTTTCCGGACGTTTCCAGTGCTTTACTGCAGACACTTTTTCAGGATCTGTTCGAACACCTTCAGCTGAGATGATGTGTCCTAAATAGTTTACTTCTCGTTGGAAGAACTTGCATTTCAAAGGGTTCAGCTTTAAATTCGCCGCTCTTAGTTTCGTTAACACTTTTCGAATATTCTCTAGATGTTCTTCAAACGTGCGGCCACCAATGATGACGTCATCTAGGTAGATGAGACAAGCTTCAAAAGTCAGACCTTTTAACACTGTCTCCATGAGGCGCTCGAACGTTGCTGGAGCATTGCAGAGCCCGAACGGCATAACTTTAAATTGCCAAAGTCCTTGTCCAGTAGTAAATGCGGTCTTCTCTTTGTCATCAGGATGGATCTCTACTTGCCAATATCCACTCTTCAAATCCAGCGTGGAAAACCATTTATGTCCTGAAAGAGTATCTAGCGTGTCGTCTATTCTTGGTAGAGGATAGCTGTCCTTCTTCGTGATATCGTTAAGTTTACGATAATCCACACAAACTCTTGTGGAGCCATCTTTCTTTCGGACCAACACGATGGGAGAGGCCCACGGACTTGATGACGGTTCGATGATGTCACTATCCTGCATCTCTCGTAAGAGCTTAGAAACCCCTTCTTGTTTTGCGAACGGCAAGCGTCTTGGATGCTGTTTAATCGGTGGATGGTTGGCAGTATCAATTCTATGACGTGTCAGTGAAGTGCGCCCTATATCACTCTCGTTTTGTGAAAACACATCCTTAAATTCCTGGAACAGTCTTTCTGCGGCATGTTTCTGTTCAGGAGATAAATTTTCATTTCGTCCAATTACAGGTGTTAAACTTGTTGGCGTCTCCGATAACGTCAAGCTCGGGTCTTTGCAATCACAGGTGACTGGAGCACAGGTTGCAAGCACTTCACCTTTCTGGATAATTCTAGACTTTTCACTTACGTTCGCAATCCTCACAGGTATCACATCTCTCGACAGATCTACCAGCGCTGATGCTATTAGCACTCCCTTTGGGCTCTTCTCAGGATATCCAGTCAAGCCATACTGGAAAATTCTTTCGTTTCCAGTTACTCCAGGTATCATCATTTCGGTTCGAGGAGGGATGGTAACATCTGCCTTGGCTGTGATCCGTTGAATGGACCCGGACTCATTTCCAAGTTTGAAAATAGTGACATCTTCTTGAGCAGAGCGTAACTCATTATTCTTAAAGTCCAGTGTAAATCCATGCTCTTTTAAAAAGTCCAGTCCGAGTATGAAAGGGTCTGAAATATCGGCCACGTAGACTGTATGGCGATAAGCGGCGTTCCCAAACTTTATTTTCAGTGTCATTCTTCCATGTATATCGATCTTATCTCCGGTCACAGTTTGAAGAATAACACGCGGCGGGGTCCAGAAGAGTTTTTCTTTCAGCCGCTGAGCTATATCTTTCCGAATGATGGTCACATTGGCTCCTGTATCGATGATCATATTACAGGGCAAATCATTCACACTTCCGACTAGAAAAACTCCGTTCTCGCCGCAACTTCTTGCAGAAATTTCACATACTTGAAAATGAGGCTTCTTAAGATCTGGAAACCTCCGCCCCGCAAGATGACCATTAATCAGTTTTTCTGCTCCTCCGTTCGCGGGTGAGCTATTACCTTCAGTGCTGGGTCGTCTTGGGCAGTCGATTTGGATATGGCCTTCTCCACCGCATTTCCAGCACTTGATCTTCCTGTAAGGCATGTTGGCCATTAAGGAGTTCATCTGTCTCATTATGTCCTTCATCTGCTGCTGTAAGCGCTCCACAGCTCTATCCGACGTCTCAGGCAGTTTGGCTGCTCGCACAAAGTGTCGATCTTTCCTAGTAGCTTGCTGGGCTGCCTCGCATTTCAGAGCGTAAACCAAAGCCCCTTTTAAGTCTCTGAGATCTGCAATCCGGAGTTGTTTCTGGATCTCAGAGTCACGCACACCATCAATAAAATGCTGCAGAGCCAAGCTTTCTCTAATTTCAGTCGGACAGCCAGGATAAGCAAGATGGGAAAGTCTCTCGACATCCGTAGCAAGATCTTGCAGGGATTCAGTGGATTTCTGCTGTCGAGATTTGAGCTGGAGTCTGCTATATTCCTTCATGCATTTCTCGCCAAAGCGCAATTCTAAGGCACTGACGAGCGTTCCAAAATCCAGCGGTTCATTTGCAGGCAAAGTCTGTAAGACGTCGGCAGCATCAGCTCGTAGAGAAGCAGCTAACTGGCAAGCTTTTGTCTGGGAATCCCATCCATTGGCGTCCGCTACGATACCAAATTGTGTCTTAAAAACTGGCCATGAGGATTTTCCGTCATAGGTCGAGAGTTTAATAGAGGCCCGAGGAAGCATAGCTTGATACTTGACATCTTCGGGATAGTTTTCGGCAGTTATCTTTTGTTTCTTCACATTTTCCAACTCCTTTTCTACACTCTCAATCCTTTCTTCGACGGTCTTGGCGATCTTTTGAACTTTTTCTTCTACTCTTTCTTCAACGGTCTCGGCAATCTTTTGAACTTTTTCTTCTACTCTTTCTTCTACGGTATTGGCTGTCCTTTGAATTTCTTCTACTTTTCCTTCTATTTGTTGAAATCTTCCTTCAACTTTGTTTTCCACGCCGTCAATTCTGTCATTTAAAGATGTTATTTTATCCTCTATTAAGTCTTTCAACTCTCCGAGGTTGGTTGACATATCCTTCTTCATTTCATCTTTTAAGTCGCCAAGGTTGGCAGTCATTTTCTCATCCATCTCGCCAAGATTTGCAGTCATTTTCTCATCCATCTCGCCAAGATTTGCAGTCATTTTCTCATCCATCGCTGACATTTCCTTCTTCATTTCATCTTTTAACTCGCCAAGGTTGGCAGTCATTTTCTCATCCATCGCTGACATATCCTTCTTCATTTCAGCCTGATTTGCAGTCATTTTCTCATCCATCTCTCCTAATTTCTCCAATAATTTAGTCAGTTGCGCTTCCATTGCTCTGGTAATCGGCATTCAACCCCACTCCTGACACCAAATGTTGTGAGCTCGGGGTTCGAAAGGACTGATGCCAATATATAAGAACAATAAAAAGGCTTTATTCACTATAAACAGTGCAATACGATCACAAATATCTTCTGAAAATTACAAGATATTCAGTAATCTTCAAATCCAATAAAAGCTAAGCAAAATTTCACACAGAAACAATGCGTTCAATACGACGTATCAACGACAAAATCGATCCGAGAAACACAGTTCTCAATGCAAAGCCTCTCGTATGAATTCAATCGCAGTTGACAGACAACTAACTAACTGAACTGATGGAGGTCCTTATATAGGTTTCAGAGATCTTTCCAGATTATTCCAGAGCCTTCAGATGCTAGAAATTACCAGAAAGTGCTTTAACTTTCGATAGAGAATCAAAGCGAGAAAGGATCCCAATGTACAGGTATAAGGGGGGGTGTTTGCACAAAAAGTCGCCAAATCCGTCGCCAACTTGGCGACATTTGGCGATATATCGCCAAATTTGGCGACAAAAATAAGTCGCCAAAACCATCGCCAACTTGGCGATAAAGCCATTCCTTGGCGATTTTACCATAGACTTCCATTATAAAGATGAGGGTGTAAGGTTGTTTTCCTTGCAAACCATCTGAGGCCTTTAGCATTGAGTTACATGATGCTCAATAGGAAATACTTTAATAATACTGCAATTTTCACAATAATCAAATAAAATAAATTTAAACAAATGGAATATTTACAGATACAGTAGAACTCCAATTATCCGAACTCCGACTATCCGAATCGCTGATTATCCGAATCACTTTCAGAATTTCAGAAAAAGAATAAGACGGGAACGTACACGCGATTCGCAAAAAAAGGATTCTGTCTACGCGCGCTATTGTCCTTCCCTCTGTGACGGAGAAAATATTTAAGAGCAATTGATGGGAATATTAATGTGTGAGCAATAACCCAATGCAAAAAATTGCATGACGTTCTTTAGGTCGTTATTCTTTGAGAAGAGAATCAAAATAATAAAATGAAATAAATTAAACGGTCTTACTTGATCTTTGTTGAAAAATAAGAGACTCATACTACTTGAAATAAGAACTCGTATAGGTTAGGATCCAATAATGTTTATTACATTTTCTTGAAGGAGGAAGGATGAGATGAAAGCTGCACATCAAGTCTTTAAAAAGTACTGGCTGAAATTTCGTAAAATTCGAAAAATCTTTAAAATATAGCTTCTGGCCGAATTAATTAAATTACCAGTTGATTTAAACTTTTAAAATATTAAACTTAAAATTTACAACAGCATTTTTATAGAATAATTAGGAACTGAAAACGCGAAACTGATCTCCAAAGAATCAGCGCTACGGTGATTCTAGGATACGAGCCCCGGCACAGGCCAGCGGGCCTCCAGACCATACGACGTTTATCATAAATTTACAGCATCATTTTTATTAAAGTTCTGTTGGAAAAATGCGCAACATTAGTATAAATACCCATAACAGGGGTGCACAAATGTGACAGCAAGATTAATTTAAACTAATTTGATGATTAGGAATTACGTGAAAATTAAACGAGCAAATCAAAAACAAATTAACATTTAATAATTAAAAGAACGATTCTAATTTGTATTTGAAAGACACGCCCCTTTCGCATACAGCACCAAAACAAAACAGCTCCCGAAAACATACCGAACAAGAGTGGCGGTGACGCATGCGCACAACACACGCGTGCGGAGTGAGAGCCGCTGAATGACGATGACGTCACAGCTCAGCGCCGACTGAAACTACCTCAAAGCGCGAAGATGCCTCGCAGAGAAAACAACATCGCCGATTTAACGAACGCGAAGCACAATGAGGGGGGAAACGGCCTTTCCAAAAAAGCAGCGTACAAGGCGTGCGACTGCTGATAAATAGCTTTTAAGGAATGGCAAATTAAACTGGAAAGGCTATAAAAATACAGAAATACGTTGAGCTGAAAAATAAAATACTTAAAAAAGATAAAACTGTGATATATCTTTATCACAATACCCCCATTCACCGACAAAAATTTTGACTGACCAGAAGGAGAAAAAGGGTTAAAAACAGTAAAAGCCTTTTTCGACAAAGGGAAGACAAAATTTTTAAATGCCAAAGTAAGAATGACACAATTACATAAATTTAGAGCCATGAAAAGTAAATTAAATAAAATTTGATGTGATGTGCAGCAACCAAAAAGAAAAAGAGAAAGAATATACATCATTGTAGTACATTCAAAAATCTCATCACAAAAAATGTTATAGTATACAATATAACATAGTATACAGAAGCCCCATTGCATTTTTAGCAAAGAAAGGCATACCTTCCATTAATCTTGATCTCTAAACAAATATCATCATGTATATAAAAAAAAACAAGCTAATATTTTCTTTAAATTAGCAATGAGATCATATCAAAATAGTTGCAACAGTAAAGCAACATAAAAAGAGTCGGTAATTTCTTTCTTATCTGACTTGTCTAGACAAATATTTAAATTATAATAAGTTGCAGTTTTAAAGCAACAAAAAGTCAAGAATACTTTAAATTCTGACTGATGCCTAGGACTTTTAAAATATAGAGCATATAAAATTAACTCTAAATAGCATAAATGTGCACAAAAACAATCCATTGTAAGGATTTAAATTCATTCAAAGAGACCTTGCATTAGTAATAATTCAAATCATATAAAATTAAGTATTTAACATAATGCACATAATACTGATATCAACAAGTATATAATAGTGCATAAGAATTATTACCCAAAATTTATATGAAAATTGTATAAAATTATGTTGCAACAATATTTAAATTCATTTGTCATAAATAATAGTAATTCATCAAAATAGTTGGATTTAGTAACAACTTTTCAATATATAACAAATAATGAATAAGTTTTAACCAACAATAAATGACACATTTCTTTAGTAAAATACTTCATACTTAATGCACTTGCAAGTACTCAATAAAAAAATTTCTGTAAATATTCAGTAGAAATATTTTTCATGAAATATACTCAATAAAACTCTTTCTGAAATATTCAACAAAATTCTTTCAATTATATTCAATACATTTTTCTTTTAATACTCAATAAATTTTTTCTTAATATTCAATAAATTTTCCTTTTAATATACCATGGTTTTTTTTTTTTTGCAAAAATGAGAGAAGGTGAGGATCCTCAAAAAAAATAATTTAACCATTAACTTTCATAATGAAAGACAAGTTAAAATCAAATGACACATTTTATGAGAATTATGAAAACAAACACAGTGCACCGTTATGTAAAGCATGTTATAATCATAAATTTATATAACATTAATGAAAAGGATAAATATCCTATAGAAAAATCAGCTATTGACAAAATATGAATTATTTGGGTGGTATTTACAAAACTTACCAAAGTGGTAATAGCCTCTCACTACCTTGAGACCATTATCAAACCAGTAAATCAAATAAATATAAACTATTAATATGTATTCGTATCAATTCACAAAACACTAATAGCAATTCCCTTAAAACAATTAGCAGGTCTTCAAATTGAACAAACACAAAACTTACAAGATTGTCAAAGGCGATCTCCAGAACCGATGACGAATCTGTAAATCAAATAAGCATAAAACATAATATAAATTCATCAAAACTTACAAAAATGCTAATAGCGATCCGTTAAACCATTAGCAAGTATGTAAACCAGACAAAAATATACAACATTCCTGCTATAACTATTGTAAAGAAACAGATGAATATTGCTAATAAGATGCTTGAAGGAAAAAAAAATTTTGTTTGTTTACAGATGAAGGATATAAACGTTCTGCTTTTACATAACAAATGATCAGATGTAATACATTTAAAAGGTCTAAAATCAGTCTGATTTTAAAAAGATAATCACATTCAGAAAAAAGTAACTACTTGCTGAAAAGTTTGCAAGTTAAGTGGCACTTTGGTTGGTTAACATATTATGGCAGTGTAGCAGCAAATTGGCCTTTTTCCTGAAACACACACCACTAAAATAAAATTGAAGACTTTATATGGATATTTTAGCACTAAAAAAATTAGCACTTGATGTCAAATGAAGGGATGCACTTAAATAATGATGAGCATTTGAAGACACATCAGGTAATTAGCAGAGACTAAATCATGAACTGTGGTCCATGATGTTGAGGAATAATATGACGAAGTGGCACTTAGAATAAAATAATACAAAGAGCACAAGACTCTTGTTGAGAGGCGCTGGAAAGTCTAAGTTGCCTATATACATTTTTTGTAAAGGTGTATTCAAGCAGGCAGAAATTGCAGATTTGAGGCAATACAACACTACTTGCACACTTTAGAGACAAAATTGGGATTGGTGACATTTGAGAAAGTCACTAAGACTATAAAAGCATTTTAGATTCTTAGAAGAAAATAATATTCACCAAAATTATTTCACAGTGGTAGAATATTTCTTTATAATGTGCTGGAAAGTCTAAGAATATGTGTTGCTTTGCATGTAAATTTGCAATATAATTTAATGCAACAAAAAAATTTCTTCATTTATAAATTTTCTTCATTTATAAAACAATTTTCTTCATTTATAAAATAATTTTCTTTAAGTGAGGCATATGGTAAAAATGATTTAGAAAGCATTTGGGTTATGAAATATTACTAGAATAAAAAGAAAAGGCACTATAATTTACGCATAATAAAAATTTTCAAATAATCATAATAATTTTTCCAAATTTGAGAAGTTCCATTTGAGAAAGCAGCAATTTCTGTAAATGCTGTAAAACTGAACTTTAAAATAAATGACGGTACACTTCCATAATCGGGTTTTGCAACAGAGGGTAGAAAAAGATAGAAAACTATTGCAAATAGGCACAGCTGTAATTTGTAACACCTTAGATAACATTGATGAGGGAGAAACAAGTTCTACAAGATGAAGAGGACTGACGAGGTGCAATCACACGGATATATTTGCCTTATATGAATGGCGACCATCAACAGTCACTTCAACTCGCAAAAGAGTGCAGGTAAGTAATTATTGTACTATCAGGAACCATCATATTTGCAGACAGCAGAGAAAATCAGCCAACAATGGATATAACACATTCTGAAGATTCTTCCACCAGGTAAGCAAAGTCAGATGATAATAATAACCAGTTTATTGAAGTTGTTAGTATATATTCAAATTGTAGAATGTTGAAAATGCAGCATGGGTAGACATTAACTGTTTCAGGAACAAGAATATGGAGCAGTTAGGTAATGGCTATAACTTCTCAAAAAAGAAAAAAATAATAACACCACTCTCCTTTTTGTGATTATGGTATGAGAATTCCAATAAAAAGATGCAGATGCTGTGTAATATAAAATTTATATTAGGATGAAGCAACAATTCTTTGAAATTCAAATAACAGAGTTCTCAAAATGTAGAACAGAAAATGCAAATTATTGTGTAATATTTTCAAAATATAAATAAAGTTCTTGAATTTTAATTTCTAGAAAGAACACAGACTGCTTGCACACTATAATCATACAGAAAATTTGTAGAAAATGGCGAGAGTCAATGAACTTGTAGTGTTATTGCAATAAGTAATTTAACTTTAGTAGAAGCAAACAAGAACTCAAAAATAACTACAAAATCACATGAAAACTTGAGCTTCTATGAAGGCAATTCATTCATATTGAGAATAAGTGCAGCATAATTAGTAATATGATGCGAACATAGCTTCAATAAATTTAATTCCAATAAAATTTGCTTCAATTTTTAATATTCATAAAATATATCAATTTCATTTAAAAGTGCCAATAAATTAATAAAAAAATAACCCTAAATAAGAATAAGAACAACCATAGCCTCTTTAAATTTTTGTTCTCAAAAACTTAGAACAAGAACAATTTTACATTTTTCAAAAATATTTGAATTCATCATGAATTATATATATTTTTTACTTTATATATATATAAAAAGCACCATATTTTCATTTGTTAACAAGAATAAATTCATTTTTTTTTTTTAATTTCATTCTTCATGAAAATTTGCATAAAATATTCAATAAATCTCATGGAAAAATACCAGAATAAAAATTAATTTCTGTTAGAATATCATTTTTCAATTAAAAATAATTTATTAAATATATGCAAGCCAGTTGAGAATAAAAGTTCCGAAATTAACAATGTATTGCAAACATCGATCTTCTGTGGAATTTTTTTTTTTTTTTTTTTTTTTTTTTTTTTCAGCAGCACAAGAATATTTATTTTTAACTTCTGAATAAATACAATAAAAATCACTAAATCTTCAAATAATATTGTATTTTTAATATAAATTAATTAATAGAGCATCAAATCTTCAAATATATTCTATTTTATAAGTTTCAAAATTTGAGAATATTTTTTTTAAGAACAAAATAAAATTTTAAAATTTTCTCTTCATAAAAGAATAAACGGCTCCAAATGTGACATAAAAATTTTTTAAGAGAGCAGTTGATGGGAATATTAATGTGTGAGCAATAACCCAATGCAAAAAATTGCATGACGTTCTTTAGGTCGTTATTCTTTGAGAAGAGAATCAAAATAATAAAATGAAATAAATTAAACGGTCTTACTTGATCTTTGTTGAAAAATAAGAGACTCATACTACTTGAAATAAGAACTCGTATAGGTTAGGATCCAATAATGTTTATTACATTTTCTTGAAGGAGGAAGGATGAGATGAAAGCTGCACATCAAGTCTTTAAAAAGTACTGGCTCAAATTTCGTAAAATTCGAAAAATCTTTAAAATATTCCTTCTGGTCGAATTAATTAAATTACCAGTTGATTTAAACTTTTAAAATATTAAACTTAAAATTTACAACAGCATTTTTATAGAATAATTAAGAACTGAAAACGCGAAACTGATCTCCAAAGAATCAGCGCTACGGCGATTCTAGGACACGAGCCCCGGCACAGGCCAGCGGGCCTCCAGACCATACGACGTTTATCATAAATTTACAGCATCATTTTTATTAAAATTCTGTTGGAAAAATGCGCAACATTAGTATAAATACCCATAACAGGGGTGCACAAATGTGACAGCAAGATTAATTTAAACTAATTTGATGATTAGGAATTACGTGAAAATTAAACGAGCAAATCAGAAACAAATTAATATTTAATAATTAAAAGAACGATTCTAATTTGTATTTGAAAGACACGCCCCTTTCGCATACAGCACCAAAACAAAACAGCTCCCGAAAACATACCGAACAAGAGTGGCGGTGACGCATGCGCACAACACACGCGTGCGGAGTGAGAGCCGCTGAATGACGATGACGTCACAGCTCAGCGCCCACTGAAACTAACTCAAAGCGCGAAGATGCCTCGCAGAGAAAACAACATCGCCGATTCAACGAACGCGAAGCACAATGAGGGGGGAGACGGCCTTGCCTAAAAAGCAGCGTACAAGGCGCGCGACTGCTGATAAATAGCTTTTAAGGAATGGCAAATTAAACTGGAAAGGCTATAAAAATACAGAAATACGTTGAGCTGAAAAATAAAATACTTAAAAAAGATAAAACTGTGATATATCTTTATCACACCCTCCGCGAATCTAGAGTATTCGCAGCGCGAACATTATTGGGGTGATGAGTCTTCGTCTCATAGTGCAGTTCGATTATTCACTGTCGTCCGTCGCCAGGTGACCGGCCCGGCCCACCTGGGTTTCAGACCCTGGGTTTCAAATTCTAAACGATGATGAACTTATTGAAAGTGTGAGAGAAGAAAGTGTCGAGGAAGAAGATGACCTTAGTGTCGAAGTTGAAGCAGACACGGGACCATCAGCTAGTGAAGCATTTGCCGGCCTTGAAATTGCATTGAAGTGGATGGATTGTCAGCCTGAGTGTGATTACATGCAACTTCTCACAGTCCAGCGGACGCGCGACTTGGCTGCCCGAAAACGGATGAAGATTGTCAAACAGCTTACTTTGACCAAGATGTTCAGCAAGCAACGACTTTCATTTACAGTACGGTACGTACATACTATACTAATGTACAGCACTTGTAAGTACGCTTAACATGTAAAAGTGTTGCATTTTCATTTAATTAAAAGATCTTTTTCTTTAAAAATAGTTTTTTTCTCCCGTTTTCAACATAGATACAGTAATTAATTAAAATAGACCCTTTTTTCGGAAAAAATCCAATTATCCGAATATTTGATTATCCGAATGGGGTCCGGTCCCAATTGATTCGGATAATTGGAGTTCTACTGTATATACAAAATTCATAACAATATAATAAAAAATATAATTTTAAATTTTAAAAAAATATAATTTAAAAAGTATAATTTAAAAAATATATATTTATTTTTTGTGTGCGTATACTCAAATTGCTCCCGGGAGGTCAAATGTTGTTCTTTCCACGGTGCTAATGTTTTCTACTCTGTGTTAATGTATAACGCAATTTCATTTTTTAACCATGACAGTCGTGGTATTTTTTATACAAAGTGTATGTGCATTACAATATATTGCTTTTTAAGAATTGTTGATAATCTTGACAAATTTCTTTTTTTGTGTAAGTACCTAAAAATTTCGATTACTTATAACCTGACAAATAATCGTCACTGCATTTTTCAGAGCGCAATCACACAAGCTTAAAATGACTTCCCTTCTCTTTTCTTTTTTAATGTAAAACGTATTTTCAAAATATTTTTATATAGAAAAAAGTATTCTTAAATAAAATAAAAGTATGTTTAGTTAGTTATTTGTTACGGCCGATTATCTGCACTAGGGATATAGGCCGGTGGGGAGAGTGCCCTCCATGGGGTGCTTTAAAATAAAAATAAGATTATGATACTTCCCAGAAGTTTTGATTGATCAATGTCAGTATA
This sequence comes from Maratus michaelseni, assembly GCA_963931845.1. Classification (NCBI taxonomy): domain Eukaryota; kingdom Metazoa; phylum Arthropoda; class Arachnida; order Araneae; family Salticidae; genus Maratus; species Maratus michaelseni. The sequence goes on from OZ007596.1 coordinate 185,872,740, forward strand.
AAATATAAAGTCAATGTAAGTTTCTGTTCTGCAATACTAATGTTTCGGGCGAAATGTCCACGCTATAAATCAAAATAAGCTATGTGTGTGTGTTACAGATATGCAAAAGATAAATCATTTCATAATTAATAGTTTAGATTTGAAGGGGGGGGAACAAAATCTAAACTAAAATAAAAATATTCTTTTTTTTTTTTTGCAAGTACCGACTGCACAGGACACAGCGGCTGTTTTTCAAAGTCTCTTATCCGCAGGCCAGCAGGCCCCACCAGTGGCTGAGAGGTTGTGCTCCTGAAGCTGGTAGACGGGAGGTGCTGGGTTCGATCCCAATCGCGCCCGTCGGCCTAATCGTTCGGAGTTTTCGTGGTTTTCTTCGAACCGTGGATTTATCCATGCGTAAATACGGGTTAGGTTCCCTTAGAAAGACCCCCACGCAGGGCACTCCCCCCGGGCCTATATCCCAAGTATAGATAATTGGCCGTCAATAATCAACCCAACCCGCAGGCCAGCAGGAGAAAGGCCTAATTTTTTAAGCAATGAACGAAAACCGTTTAAACGTTTATACGTTTAACCGCTGGTGTAAGATCCGTATATACGATGTACCGTATATGCTGTTTCGTATAATACGTATAACCGCCTTGGTCGTATCATACATATCCAAAATCTGCATCCCGTATAATACGTATCATACGTATACTCGTATAAACGTTTAATAGGAAGCACTAGTCTAGAATGGTCAAATAAAGGTTTAAAAGTTGTAATTATTTATAAATTAAAGGAAGAAAAATTTAATTATTGTAATTTTATTTATCATTTTTATTCACTTTTGCAATTTTCGTTGAATACTATCTCCAACAGATAAAAATTGAGAACGCGTTTAATACTTTCTGAGGAAACCGGCCATAACGCTCAATGTTATCACACGTGTTTGAAATATGAACATACAAAACATGCATAAAATATATTATATATAAAAGAACAGAGTAGAGTTTTCATCAAAATACAATTTATTTGTTTGACTTTGCAACAGTTTTCAGGTTATAATAATTTTGAACAAATGTAAAAAGATGATCTTCTCTATTTTCTTCTTTAAATGCTTGTTAAGCAATTTTGATTTGCGTACGAGTTTGTAAACTTTGTTGCATTTCCTGTAATTAGAAAAGAAACAAATTGTAAACATAAACAACAGAGATTCTACATATTTATTACTGTTGTTTACATACATTAAAACTCACATATACACGGTGTCCCTTATTGACCTATAGCTAATTTCTTTATCATAAGTCTATATATGGAGTTCCAGTTGAAAAAGTTTTACAAATGTTGTTCTCAGTCATATCAAAATCTATTTGCATCAAAATAGTTATTTTATAAAGAGTTGCAAAATTGATTTTTTTTATATGGTCACTGAGTATAAGTTAAATTCAGAAACGCTTTCTCATAGCTCGAACAAGTAAAACAGTAAAAAAATATCAATTTCTGTCCAATGAAGCCTTGCCAAATTATGATACTTTATATTTCATGTATTTTCAGCGTTTTCTAATACTGAAAACTCTCTTTTGAAGTTAAGTGCCAGAAAACGCCGAAAATTCTTTAAAATATTATATCATAACTAGATGTGTTTTGTATGTAAAAGAATGAACGTTTGATTGTTTTACTTAGAGCATGGAAAATGTTTTTATAAATATAACTTATACAGCTCGGTGAGCATGTAAAAGTTGCATTTCGTAACTTTTTTTAAAAAACGTAGCTATTTAGATGCAAATGAATTTTCTTAGAATGAAGAACAACATTTGGAATATTTTTAGAATTGTAGCTATATATTTAAAGCTAAAAGTTTAGGAATTAGCTACTGGTCAAAGATATAAAGGAACACCCTGTATAGACTATTAAAAATATCTATTCAAACGTTTTTATCTTTAACCTATTGATTTTCTTTCAAGTATAAATACATCATATGGACTAGTGCATCATATTTTCAAATACCAACAATCATACTCACGTAAAAATAAACTTGCAAACATATGTACTCGATAGTAGATATATAATCATAAGTTAATAAGCATGTAACTATTATTGTAAGACCCACAGTGGCGCGGACGGTAAAAGCTCGGTTCTCGTAAGATCACCGAAAGCCAGGCATCATCGACCGCGGTCATTGCTTGGGAGGGTGCATCGTCTATCCGTGTACGTTAATGGGAGCTGGTGCACGTTAAATCTGTTCGTGGCTCCAAAGTCCTCCAAGTTCTATATAAGCGTTACCTCTGGGGGGATAGTACAATAGACCTCTGGTCGCGGTGCTTTGGCTTTCGAGCCACCCCCCCAGTAATACAGTAACTATTATTGTATTGTGCATAACCAGATATTTGAAATCTCTCTCGGCCGTGGCATTTGTATCCGAGCTGTTCGTATGCAAAATAAGAGAAATGATAGTTCTCATCAAGACAAATGGACGAAAAAGAGAGTCACGAGGCATTTATTCTGTCGAACATACGTCCGATCTAATCCGAACCAGAATTTTCGCTCATAGCTTTAATAAAATTAAATACATTGAAATTTTTAATTGACTAACTTTGTTTTCCGTGAATTGTGAATGCATCATAGGATATGCTTGAAATGCAATCAATGTAAATTCATCTACATTCTGAATTATGGAAGAGCTATTTCAGTGTTGGGCGCGATTGAGAGCGTTTTCCAGCATTTCTCATAATCTCACCATGTTTCATACAGCTCAAAATTATTATGTGGAAAATATCGTTACGTTATCTATATTATTGTTAAAGTAAATTACGCTGTGTTTTTTATTTAAACGTTTTTCTAAAAACCAAATATTTCTATATAAGAAATATTGAACTGGTGAAGTACTATCAACTCTCTTATTATTAAAACCACTTTGCGAATACCCGTACGTTACTATGAACATCTGCAACATATTTCTTGCTGAAGATTGAGTCTTTATCCGTTATAATCGTTCACAGAATCGCACAAAAGAGTCTGAATACGTTACGGTGTATGGTTGATATTACTGTAAGTATCATTGAAATGATTTTTAGTCAAGTTTTAATTTCAGTAGTTTTAGAACGCGAAAGGCAATGGAAGCTCAGCATGCTGTTAATTCTAAACCAAGTTTTCTTTTAGAGATGCTATGTAAAACATTTATAGTAATTTTACAGAACAACGCTATATAAAATTTTGATATATTACCGTTTTAGGGTAGGTAATTGTTTTAAATATTATATAATGATGTTATAGTTTCTGAAACTCATCGAAATTGATTTTAACATACACCATTCTATTTTCCTTATTAAACGTTATACACATCACTTAAGTTTGGCCTTAACATAAATCTGCACTGATTAGGTTTTTAGTGTAATCGCTTAACAAATAGTGTTGCTTTGTTGTATTTTTTTTAAGATTTTCGAGATATTAGCTATACCTCGTCCATCTTTCGGACTATACAAATTTTAATGTATACAATTCCTATTAGGTAAAACTATGCTGATTTAATTTCGGCTTTGTTCACTGAACATACAGCACAGCTATTCTGTGCTTTGGACATATTTCATAATCCGGTCCACATCGAATTGAGATATTTTAGCGGGGTGGTTTGTTATATAATAAACGCTTTATTTGAATCATTCTTCTAATTTATATACGTTTGCAACAACATTGTAAACAGGATCTTTTATTTCTTATGCCAAATTCGACAGATGTAAAATAGCCCTGGGTATTTTATGATGAACACTATAGCTGCACTTCATTTTCTATAACTTTGAAATGCATCAATTTTATATTTAATGTTATTAATTAAAATAAATATATTGATTCAATTTTGGATATAATATCCTACAGAGAAAGAATTTAAAGCAATGCTTTTATTTGTTCACTGATTTTTGTAACTCGATATTAAATTCAATGCAATGAAAAAAAAAAAGATTGTACTGTACTTCCTATTCGTCTTGCGCTATTTTATTTAATATAGTGGAGTAACATAGAAGAAGGTTTTGTGTTAGCCATGGCATACACGTTTTGTTTGTTTAATAATTACTTTTTTAAATCTTATTTAATGTTGTTTTAAATTTAGAGTTCAAATTAATTTTTCTTTATATTTTTTTAGCCACATAAAAGAAGTGTTTAAAAATCTGTAGTATGTTCTAGATTACTGTAACACCTCTCCCAATAAAAAGTCTTTTTTTGCAAAAAATTGTCTTTTACGATAATTTGGTGCAGAGGGCTCGATATGATTTTGTCATATTAGATATTTTATGATGATTTTGTTTCATAATACTTAATAAAAACAATGCAAAATTTTATGCGAAATTCCAAACAAGATTATAGTCAATTGAGATGTATTAATAATGTTTTTTTTTAAAATTATTTAAGATTATACAGAGTGGCCAAGATAAACGAGGCCCGGTATACAGAAGTACAAATACTTACTAATTTTTGTTTAAAAGTGGTAAATACAGAATATTACGAAAAACAACACATCCTGTGAACTATTTAATGTTCAGTATGTTGTTATTGATAATGTTCTGTATTTACTACTTTTAAATAAAAATTAGTAAGTATTTGTACTTCTGTATACCGGACCTCTTTTATCTTGGCAACTTTGTATCTATTTTATTTCTATACTATATTATTTTCTACATCGATACACGGCCATCAATTTTCGTTTAATAAAATCTCCCTTATAGAAAAATAGCGTATATTTATGCTTTGTATAAAGTAAAGTAAATTCACTTAATGCTTGGGTTACTCGAATTAATTTTACAGAGAAGGACAATTACTTAAAAAGTGAAAATAATACTTACGTTAGGGTCCTCCAGCCAAAGGACCGCCATTTCCTCGCACACCTGTAAAACGATAAAACAACTGGTTTTAATCTGTCACAATATTTAGTTTGCAATGTGCATGACGTATGTAGAAATAACTTTTCCAATATTTTACTTATTTCTATATACACAAGAATAAAGTGCAGTCGTGTACAAAAAAGAAACGTTACGCACAACCCCCCCCCCTTATTAATTCTGCCTGAAATCATTACATTAAAAAAATTAACTGGTACCAATCCAATAATAATAACGACTGCTAATTTTTACATTTTGTTTACACAGGGTGTCCGAAAAGTCTGGAAACGGTAAAATAACTCGAGAAATATACTTCGGACTGAAAAACGGCAAAATGCATGTTTAATATTTTTGAAAAATCTATTTAGGGATATGAAAGTTCCCCCCCCCCAACTTTGCCCCCCGGGGGAAAGGGGGGCAACTTTGAAATCTTAAATAATAACCCCCATTTTTTATTGCAGATTTCGATTCTAAGGGTAAAAATACGTAACTTTTGTATTGAACATTTTCTTCGAAACATTGTAGATGGCGCTGTAATCGAGTGCAATGCTGTGAGAATCGTTACCATTGCAATGTCTGGAAACGCTCGAACAACTCGAGAAATGTACATCGTAATGAAAAAATGGAAAAATGGATGTTCAATAGTTTTGAAAAATCTATTTAGAGATATCAAAGTTTCCATTTTTCTAAAATATTAAACACTTATTTTTTTGTTTTTCAATCTGATGTATATTTCTCGAGTTATTCGAGCGTTTCCAGACATTGCAATGGTAACGATTCTCACAACATTGCACTCGATTAAAGCGCCATCTACAATGTTTCGAAGAACATGTTCAATACAAAAGTTACGTATTTTTTCCCGTAGAATCCGAATCTGCAATAAAAAATGGGAGTCATCATTTAAGATTTCAAAGTTGCCCTGTTTCCCTCCGGGGGGACAAAGTTTGGGGGGCAACTTTCATATCCCTAAATAGATTTTTCAAAAATATTGAAAAGGCATTTTGCCGTTTTTCAATCCGATGTATATTTCTCGAGTTATTTGACCATTTCCAGACTTTTCGGACACCCTGTATATTTTACTGTTATATTTACATTTTGCTTAGGGGGACCTTTTCATAATGAAATTGCATCAAACTCTAAAATTTTTAATACGAATAAGTAATTTTGACCACGTATTTGGATTTTTCGGTAAATTGTATCTTAGAATACCAAGCGAGAAATCATTCGGTCAACTAGTTAAAAAGTTATGAAACTTTAAATTTTGGAATATCTAATATTAAAATCAGTTTAATTGTTGCAAAACAGATAGAAATGCACGTTGCTTTCTAAGCATAACTCAAAACAATTGCAGTAATGAGATGGAATTTTGAATTCACATATTTAAAGCTCCTATATCGATATCTTTTAAAAACTTTATAAGTCACCAATTAGATTTTTTTAAACTAAATTTTAAATATCCAAGTTGTTCAGAAATTCGACCGACAAATTAAGAGGGGTGATAGAAGGAATCAAGAGGATAAAAACTTATCATAGAACATGGGGTCGCAAACCACGTATAATGGCAGAAAATCGCAAAAAAATATTTATGAAGGGGACGTCAAATGGAGAAAAAAGAGCCAAAAATAAATACAAAAAACATTTATTTGACGTAAAGCATGATTACAATGAATTGTTCAACGTCAGGAAGGTGATGACGCGACATTTATATGGAAATATGTTTTAACGCGACCGGCAATCCTTCGTCCATCGGTGTCGGCTGTGCAATGACCTTCGTAGCCGCAACTTCAAACAATTTCTATAGAAATCTGTCGTCGTCTCCTTTCTGACATTGAACTGCAATGCATTGTAATCATGCTTGATGTAATATAAATGTTTTTTCTACTTATTATTGGCCCTTTTTGTTCCACTCGGCGTCAAACCCTTCGTAACTTTTTTTACGATTTTCTCCCACTAAACTTGGTTTGCGACCCCATGTTCTATAATAAGTTTTCATCTTCTTGATGCCTTCTATCATCCCTCTTAATTTGTCGGTCGAATTTTGGAACACTCTGCATATTATTTGAAATAAACTTAAAAAATATATATGAATTGTGAGCTATGACTTTTTTCTGGTTTGCAACGATTTTAACATTACAAGGTCAAAACTTTCATAATTCATAAAATCTTCATAATTCATAAAATACTTGACCAAATGACTTCTCGCTAGGTATCATAGGTAAAATTTAACAAATAATCTAAAAATGATGTCAAATTCAGTTGTTTGTATTGAGAATTTCAGCATTATATGCAGATTCAGTGTGATGGCGACCACCTTAATCAAAATTACCACATTAATTAGTAATTTCTAACCGATTTGTACCAGTTACAATTTTAAACGATGAATTGCGGCAGAGTTAGTAGGGTGAAAACTCTTTTTTTTTCTCGACTGTACATATTAGATTCATGAAAATTTTGGATTTCCGATTTTTGATGGATTTACACGTTATGCGGTGCACTAAATAAGATTTGTCTATTTTCGGAAAATGTCTGTTTATCGGTATCTAACTCATGCATGGAATTTCACCATATTCTGTTAAATCTTAATATAATTTGCTGATAAGATTAAGAGTATATTCCCCTGTTTTTAGGATTTTCGTGATAGCTATATCTCGACTTCTGTGAAATGAATTGCACCAAACTTAATATTTAAGATATGTAATAATTGCCAGGTACAAGATATATAAGCCAAAAAAGTTATTTTATTTATGTTATACATTTTCCGCTTAAATTAATTTTAGCACATGATGTAGTGTTTATTGAAATGGATCATATACAGGAATGAATAAAAAGATTCACATACTAGTATATTACCCTCTTTGCGCGACAGTTGTTGAAACATTTGTTCTCAACTGTGTAATGCGTTTAATAAATTGCTTAAATACATATCTCTTTTCATCGTATGAACAATTTCTTAACAATATATGCGGAGCGTTGGAAAGTGTTTCATAAACTATGTCTGACGCATGATTTCTCCTTCTGAATATTTTCTAAACGTGGTCACTGTAACCCCATATTACATTTTATAAAATGCCATTTGCTTCCTGTTTATAATTGTTTGTGTGAAACTTCGTTACTTAAATAAATATATTAGAATTTATAGAAGGAAAGCGTTATGATAATCACAGCATACTAGTTTTTCTCTATGTCTCTATGTGTGATCTTGTTTCTAATGATAAGTTGGTAAAATTTTATACATGTTATTTTTAAAAATGGTATAACATTTCGAACATTTGTGTGCGTGAGTTTTTTTTTTAATCTAGATAATAAAGTATAAAAATAACAGTAGATACTGCGACATACGCTATCGTTTTGACTGTTATATAAGTTTGTTTCTAAATATTGCATAAATTAAATTTTTACTTCACGGAACAGAATAAATATTACTTTTAAATAAATTGTATTTGAAAAAAAACATGAATCTTTACTCCACCTAATAGAAAAAATGACTTTCAAATCAAACTTATTTGAAAACTGTAACTCAATTTACAGTTCTTAGCTCACAGGCTATCAAAGACTGAGAGCTAATGTGCCAGCAGGTTCTGCATGTACGTACGTACGTAACGCGATAACTCTTGATAGAAATATCATATTTCCTTCAAATTTTCTATATAGGTTCATTCTGATAAGGCGTTTCCCTGATAAGTTTTGGGGGTTCATTGGTTAAGTATAAAGGGGAAGTAGGGGCTAATCCCCCCTTAATTTAAATAAATGGGTTTTTCATGCAGAATTATCCGATTTTCTTCAAATTTTATATATAATTTCATTGTGATAAGGCGCTTCCCTGATTAGTTTTGGGGGCTCATTGGTTAAGTATAAAGGGGAGGAAGGTACTAATCCCCCTTAATTTAAATAAATGGGTTTTCCATGCAGAATTATCCGATTTTCTTCAAATTTTGTATATAATTTCATTGTGATAAGGCGCTTCCCTGATTAGTTTTGTGGGTTCATTGGTTAAGTATAAAGGGGGAACAGGGGCCTATTCCCCCTTTAATTTATTGTAGATTTCTTTATTTTTCTATGGGCATTATTCTTTGAAATAAGAGTATAATAAACAATTAGTGTGAATAGCCTGTGAGCTCAATTCCCTCATTTAACTGGGCACTTTTCTATTTATTTAGCTCACAGGCTATCAAAGCCGGAGAGCTAATGTGCCCACAGGTTCTGTATGTACGCACGTACGTATGTATGTACGTTACCGCGATAACTCTTGATAGAAATATCCAATTTGCTTCAAATTTTATTTGTAGGTTCATTCTGATAAGGCACTTCCCTTATTAGTTTTTTGAGGGGGTCATAAAGAAGGAACGGGGGGTTAATCCCCCCTTAATTTAGATGAACGGCTTGTTCATGTACAATTATCCGATTTGCTTCAAATTTTGTATATTGATTCATTCTGATACGGTGCTTCCCTGATTAATTTTGGTCGTTCATTGGTTAAGTATAAAGGGAGAACGGGGGTCCAATACCCCCCTTAATTAAGATAAATGGGTTTTTAATGCAGAATTATCCCATTTGCTTCAAATTTGGTACACAGGTATATTGTCGATTTCTTTATTTTTTGGGGGGCATTATCCTTTGAAATAAGAGTATAATATGCAATTACTGTGAATAACCTGTGAACAATGCCATCAGTTTAACTGGCCACTTTTATTTTTTAGCTCACATACTATCAATGCCTGAGAGCTAATGTGGCCACTGGTTCTGTATGTACGTACGTGTGTAAGTACGTAACGCGATAACTCTTGATGGAAATAACCGATTTGCTTAAAAATTTTTATATCGGTTCATTCTGCTAAGGCGCATCCCTGATTAGTTTTGGGGGTTCACTGGTTAAGTATAAAGGAGAAACGGGGGGCTAATACCCTCCTTCATTTAGATAAAAGGGTATTTCATACAGAAATATCGGATTTTCTTCAAATTTTGTATATAGGTTCATTCTGATAAAGCGCTTCCCTGATTAGTTTTGGGGGTTCATTACTTATGTATAAAGGGGGGGGATGGGGGGGTAATCCACTCTTAATTTAGATAAATGTGTTTTTCATGCAGAATTACCCGATTTGCTTCAAATTTGGTATACATGCTTATTTTGATAAGGCGCTTCCCTGCTTAGATTTGGAAGTTCATTGGTTAATAATAAAGGGGGGAAACGGGAGGGGGGGTAATCCCATTCTTAATTTAGCTAAATGAGTATTTCATGCCAAATTATCCAATTTGTTTTAAATTTGGTATACAGGTTTATTATCGATTTGTTTATTTTTCGAGGGGCATTTTTCTTTGAAATAAGATTATAATATACTATTAGTGTGAATAGCCGGTGAGCTCAATGCCATCAGTTTAACTGAGCACTTTCCTTTTTTATTTAATATTTGTATAAAATATTTTTCAAGCATGTATTTTTTTAATCTGTCAGCGCGTGACGTAACAATACACATTTGTTTTATCAAGTAATATAAAGTCATATTTCCAGTAAGATAAATAATTAAATGTTATTATATAAAATGTGAAAGAAGTATGTATTTTTTTTTAATCTATCAATGCGTGACGTAAGAATACACATTTTTATTTTTAATTTAGCAAAGTGTAGTAATATTTCCAGTAAGATAAACAAATATAGGTTTTTAATACTTTTAAACATAGTTGAAAAATATTTATGAATTCGGTTTGTCTAGTCGTCTATCTGACCGTGTGGCAGGAACTTTAACTCCCTTAAATCGGATTGCTATGTAATCGATATATGATTTTGAAGATTACAGTGGCATGTTCGGTATAGAAAATAAAGCGTGTAGCATTTGTATTTCGTTTAAAAAACACTCAAATAATTTCTTTTCATTATGCTCCAAGAAAGATATATGTTTGAAATATATTTTAGTGATGTTAGACTATGTCAAACATACTGAAATTGATATATATTACCGATGTGCACTACAGGCTGATTACTGAAGAATAAGGCGTGCATAGCATTTACCGTTCATTTACAGGAACAAACAAAATATAATTGCTGAAAGTACGTTTTCAGTTGTATGCGTTTTTAAATTTAACTTTTTTTTTTTTTTTAATACTACCTGGTGTATATAAATTCTGCAGACCATTTACAGAGCTGTACAAAGGAATTCGAGTGCATTCCACCTTTTGGCAGGAACTTTTGAAAGGGAATTTTCAATTATTTGTTTTCCAGCTGAACTAAATTTTAGCATACAATGTCTTATATATGCAAATCTTTTGACCATATATAGGGCTTCACAAAATAATTTCAATAATTTTCCGATTATAAACGGTGATTGCTGAATTTGAATTTTCACATATGTTATGTATTTTGTAAATTATTTACTTAGAAATCATTATTCAGCATATTAAAGCGAGAAATTTTGTTACAGTATTCTGAACGTGTTGGCATGTATTTCATAATATGTGCTTGACGCATCATTTTTCTTTCTTGTTATAGAATGTAAAAAGTTAATGATAAGTAGCAGGGGTAGAACAGCGAGCGACCTTTGTCGCCCAAGCTTTACAAAGGCACCTTCGCTTTTAACATTTTCCAACATAGTTGAAAAGTGTTTATGAATTCGGTTTGCCTGTCCGTCAGTCTGCCTGACGGTCTGTCCATGCTCTAACTCGCGTAACTGTTTTCGGATTGCAATGTAATTGATATATATTATTGAGGTGTACTATGGCATGTTTGGAATTCAAAATGAAGTGTGTAGCAATTTTAGTAATTTTATACGAGCATTCAAAAGAATTCTGGTGCGAAAAATCGTTTGCAGTGGATTTTAATGGTGTTACACTTTTTCAAACATATTGAAATTGATATACATAACTGAAGTGCACTACAAGATTCCTACTACAGAATATGATATCAAAATGTTTAACGTTTTGTAAAATTTGATCATTCTTACATTAGCAAAATGTTCTACAAAACTAGTCCAAAAATCTTGCCGAAATTATTTAATACTGAGCTTATTCAACATGGTTAATCATTTGCTATTAAAAATATCACATTTTTATATATTAGTAGTTATAGTTCATTTTTAGAGGCATGCAAAAGAATTTTGTTGTATTATTATGTATGGAATTTTTTTTGTGTGATATATTTTAATAAAGTTATGAACATAATGAAATTGATATGAATTTCTGCGGTGCACTAAAATTTCTGCGGTGCTTTCTGCAGAATATAGGGTGCAACGTATTTATCATTCACTTGCAAGATCACACTAAAAATTTGGGTTACATATTAGTCTCTGGGGGAGGAAAGACTGCATCATAATTTATTCTTGTGACAGTATTGTAAACAAAATCAAATTGCTATACATTACTGAAGTTCACTAAAAGGTTCTTGCTGTAGTATAAAATGTGTATAGAATTTATCGTTCATTTACAGGAACCTACAATATATCGGATATAGTACTGTCTATTAACGATATCTGCTCTAAGTGCTTTTTCAGTTACTGTATGCGTTTTCAACTGCAACTAAATATTTGGATTCTACGCAGTGTGTATAAATTCTATAGATTATATACAGGGTTACACAAAATAATTACTGAATATGGACCTTAAATGGTTGATGATGGTTTTTAATGGAGTTATGCATTTTCAAACTGAGCTATGTTTAGTAAACTAACGTATGTTTTTAGAATATAAATGAAATGATATACAAGGCTACGCAAAGAACTAGATACATGGTCGCCTATGGATGATAATTTCTGGAAGAATGATTTCAGTAGTTTGTAGCGTGTTTGTTCCTGAATTAAATTGTAGTTTAAGATGTGGCATGTATAAAAATGTGTAGGTAATATACAGGGCTTAAAAAAGAATTCAAGTACATTTCGGTTATGGGTCTGAAGGTGAATTTTAAATGCTTTATGCGATTTTTTACTAAACTAAATTTTGCATACTATATATAATATGTACAAATATATAGATCATATAGAGATCAGCACAAAATAATTAAAGTCCGAACCTTTCCAGCTATAGACTGTAATTGCTGAAATCTAGATTTCAAATAGTGTTATACTTTTCTCAAATGTTTCTTTGGTCTTACTAAACGACGAAGTTGTGTTAAAGTATTCTTAAAGAGCTGGAAAGTATTTCCTAATCTGTGCTTGATGCATGATTTTTCTTTCTTGTTTTAAATCAAAAATAAGTTAAAAAGGGAATTTGGAACTTGTTTTAAATGTAAGACGTTGACAGGCCACCATTTCCATGTGCATGTGAAACAAATACTCTATTAAGCTATTATTAAATTTATATTATGCTTTTTACATTTCAGAAGATGAACTATGACATTTATATGATTTTAAATAATTATGCACCTTTTAAGAAAGTATGGGTGTGATAAGTATGTGTGTGATCTTATGTTAAGCTGGTAATAAATCAAACATATTATTATCGGTCTTCACACAAAAAATGTTATACAATTCGCCTCTCTATGTAGGATGACCGCATTAGTCGTAGTACTTGATATTCTATCTGAAAAAGTTTTTTTCTTATGGATTTTATTACTTTCTTCGAAGTGATTATACAATATTTGAGACGTGTGATCAAATTCTATATCAAGTTTAATTAACTTAATAGCAGTGGGTGATCTAGAGAAACATGATTTTTAACATTTAGAAAATGATCACGTGCGTTAATAATACACGGTAGATAAATGTGCTATGCACAGCACAATTTTATTCAGCATAAGACAAATTAGAAAACCATCATTTTAACCGAATAAATATCTTTGCATTTTCATAGGGATATATGCTAGTTTCGATATGATTTTGTGGTGAACATTTTATCAGCAGTAAGGGTATGTTAAAAACTAAAAAACATGTGGACTCTTCGTGAGTTTTGGATGAGGCTGATGAATGTCCAATTAAAATGGAAACTGTCCCATACGAAGACATACGTAGGTAAAATGACATACCTTATGTTTCTTAATATTGTCGCTAGAGGCCAGCACTTAACGATACGCAGTTATGTTGTGGAATCAATTGGCAACGATAAACAATTAATAGATGAAGTGCATGTGACGTCACGAAGCCGTAAAAATGTTGCAACTAAACGAAGCGTATTGAAAAGATACGCAAGCCTACTGTGCTGTGTATTTATTACTCATAATTTGTTTTTTAATTATTCATATAATTTTGCTTTACCTAATTGCAGCGGATAGTCCTAGGTTGATCCTAATGCACCTGAGGCTCGGATTTTTAATTTTTTGAGACCCGGGTTCCCTGGGGCCCCTTTACGATTTTTGCCCTAAATTGTTAATAACTTGTCGAATTTTTATCTGATCCTTTTCGTTTTTGGAGCCCTTTCTCCATGTAACTTTTCCCCCATTTCTACGTTCAGTTATTACCCTGGCCCCCTGGGGTCTGGTACGGGGCCCGCTGAAGTGTTTGTTTCCTAAACTGTTAATAATTTGACCCCTTTTAATCCGATTTTCTTAGTTTTGGGGCTTTTCTCCCTTTAGTTATTCCATTTCTACTTTCCAATTAGGACCCTTCATCTTAAGGCCCTGCTAAAAACTATCAGCTGGCCTCTTTTGGCCCTCTACTATAGTTCCCCTAAAAATCGCCGAATTCGCTAGCTTTTTTTTAACAACATAGAAGTTCCAGCTACTGCATGAACGACAAAAAAAATTCTTTAAAAGATCCGGGACCCTTTGGGACCCTTGAATTTTTTGTTCCCTGAATTGTTAATTCCTTGCCCCTTTTTAATTCGATCTTCGTTTTGGGGGGGGGGCTTTTCTCCATTTAGTTATTCCCCATTTCTACATTCCAGTTATTACCATTCATCTTAGGGCCCTGCTTAAAGCTATCAGCAGCCCCTTTTGGGCCCCCAAGAATAGCTCCCTTAAAAATCGTCAAATTCAATAGCTTTTTTTTCTAGCAACTTCTTAGGACTTCCAGCTACTACATGAGTGACAGAAAAAAATTCTCGGACAAGACCCGGGCCCCCTGGGCCACTTTGCGTGTTTTTGCCCTAAAGTTTTAATAAAATGCCTCCTTTTTATCCAATTTTCTTCGTTTTTGGGGCTCCTTTCTACGATAGATAGAGTAAGATAGATGTCCAAAGGTTGTTGTCTACAGTCAGGCCAGAAACTGATGATGTAATTTTTATTTTGGTGCTCCTGGTACGCCAGTTAAAGCTCTCGAAGGTACCTGAGCATCTATGGGTATCGCATTTACTCAGTGTTGTCCCATCTTCTATTTCTACGCTTATCGCTCGTGAATCAGAAGAAAACGCTTCAAATTTTTTACACGTTAAAGACTTACTTCTAAAACGGTTTAAAATTAGTGGGGAAAAATTCAGACAGCTGTTCTTTGTTCATCGCAAGGCAAAAGAAATCTCTTGGAGAAATTATTATTTCGAACTTCGAGCTTATTTTGAAAACTGGCTTAAAGAGTTAACTCTAACGTCTTTTGAAGCTCTTCAGTGTCTGATCATAGCTGATCAAATGAAAAGTCGCGTGCCTGTTGAATGCAAACAGCATATGTTAGATGATTGGGAAAATCGAACTTGCCGAAACACTAAATGGGTATGAAATTATAAGATGTACGTTCCCTAAAAGAGATCCGGTTGTACCCCAAATGAAAAAAGAGTTTTATTTTCGAGATAATAATTGGAAGCAGAGTAATCCTCTAAAAGAAGATAGATCTCCTCCTAAGTTTGGTAATCGACGCTTAGAATCATATATTGTCATTATATGGTTGTGGTAAAGTGGGATTTATAAAGAAGAAAAGCCCAGATTGTACCCCTTCGGTTAAAAAAATGTGCAAGCACATCGTCTTCAGTTGTATAGTTTAAATACTTCAAAAGTTTCAGAACCAAATGTGCCTATCACGATCTGCAATAAGAAAGTGTTAGTCTGTGCAGATACGGGAGCGAATCGTTCCATTGCGGGAGAACGTATGTCTGAGCTATTTTTAAAATCTGGTTTTGCACTGAATCCTCATGTGATTATGCACTGAACACTCAAGATGTCACATTGGCCGACGGAATTACAATAGCCAGAGAAACTTTGTCTGCTACAGTTCCAGTAGAGATTGAAGGCCGAGTCTTCAAAACGGAGTTCATTATATTACCAAATGCTAAGGGTAATATAACGCCTTTAGGCATGGATTTTTTGCACAATGCTAACATGGTGTAAGATAATGCCAACAAAACGTGGTATTTCAGGAATAAACCTCAGAAAAAGTTTCATTTTGTAGGTGAATACGTTGAAGAAAATAATTCATCAGCTGGTGCGGTCGAAGTCAGTCCATACGCCTTACGTGAAGATGAAGAAAAAAAATTTAAGTTCTGACGAAAGAGAAAAACTTAATGGTCTTCTAAAAAGTTATGAAAAATGCTTTCCACCAGGGGGAGAGACAACCTCGTATGTAGAGCATCGTATCAGTACAGGTGATAGTGCTCCTATTGCTGTGCCACCTTAACGGATGACTCCTGCTAAGAAAGAAATTCTTAAGAAAGACATAGATAATCTTCAAGATCAGGGAATCATAGAGGAATGTGAATCACCTTATGCTTCACCGGCGGTTCTCGTACCAAAGCCGGATGGTAGTATGAGGTTATACATCGACTACAGAAAATTAAATGCAGTTACAGTGGCAGATACATATCCGTTACCTCGAATGGACGACCTTTTACATGAAGCCAAGCATACTTCTTATATGTCAACTTTAGATCTTCGTTCAGGATATCATCAAGTTCGAGTCTACCCACCAGATCCAGATGAAACAGCATTTGTCTGTCCTTGCGGTACTTTTCGCTTTTTAAAAATACCTTTTGGTTTCCAAAATGCTCCTGCTACGTTTCAGAGAATGATAGATAAATTTAGAAGTGGTCTTAAGGATGCCCTGATTTGTCATACCTAGACGACATCATCGTTTTGTCAGACACCTTTTAGAAACATCTGTCACATCTTACGGCTGTGTTCAAGTTACTCATAGAACTTAAATTAGATGCCAAGCGTGAAAAATGTCATTTCGCTTGCGAAAAGGTCAAGTACCTAGGGCACTGGATAACACCAAATGGTCTAGAAGTAGATCCGACAAAGTATCTGCAATTAAAGAAATACCTCCTCCTAAAAATGTAAAAGAAGTCCAGTCTTTCTTACAGACCTGTTCGTGGTACAGAAGAATTATACAAAATTTTCTGATATCTCAAGACCCCTTAGCATTCTCACGAAAAATAAAGTTATTTGGAAATGGGGAAACGAAGAGCAAACAGCCTTTGAAACTCTAAAACAATGTCTCATAACACCTCCTGTGCTTAAGCAAGCTGATGGGACCAAACCATTTATTCTGCGTACTGACGCTAGTAACTATGCTATTTGCGCTGTTCTTCTACAGGGTGCTCACAAGGCCTCTGAACATCCCATAGAATACGGTAGCCGTCTTCTTACAAGTGCCGAAAGAAATTATTCAACTACGGAACGCGAGGCATTGGCTGTAGTCTGGGCCTTAGTAAATTTTCGTGGCTCTGTGGAAGGACAAGAAGTAGTTGTAGCTACGGACCATCAACCTTTAAAATGGCTTCTGAGCCTTAAGTCACCATCGAGGAAATTAGCACGTTGGGCACTACAAGTACAATCGTTCTTATTGAAAATAGAATATGAACCTAGAAAATCTAATGTTGTGGCTGACATGCTATCGCGTCCTGTCTGTTGTCATCAGTCTGTTTTCTGTGAGAAATGCAACTTTGTCAGCATAGACATGCCAACAAGAAGCCCAAAGGGTATCAGAGAACCTCAGTTGCAAGATAAAAATCTTAAAAAGATTATAGATTCTTTTGAAGACGAACAGAAAAGTGAAGACTTCGCCAATTGGACGGATAGAGGATTCCTGATGAATCAAGTTGTGCTTTACCGGTATGTTCCTGAATCAGACACCGAGGAAGCGCAACTGGTCATTCCAGTACAAGAAAGAGAAAACATTTTGAAACTTCATCATGACGAACCCTCAGCCGGACATTATGGTGAAGCAGGTACTTATCAGATAATTGCTAAGAGATAATATTGGACAGAGGCATGAGAGCATACATTTCTGAATACGTGAAGAAGGCTCCAGAATGCGCTCGTTATAAGTCAACAAATCAGAAACCAACTGGTTTATTACGAACACCTGCTTATGCTCAGTGGTTTGAGACCCTCAGCATTGATATCTTTGGACCATTGCCTCGCATTAAAGATGGGCACCGATGGATTTTTATAGAAGATTGTGCCACTAAATGGGTAGAACTGTTTGCCTTAACAACTGCCACTGCACAAGAATGTGCGACTACCCTGATTGAAGAGATTTTCCTTCGTTATGGTATCCCAAGAAGACTCCTAAGTGATAACGGCCCTCAGTTCTTGAGCGCTGTTCTACAACAAGTTTGTTACATTCTTAGAATCGACCAATCATTGACACCTTTGTACCACCCTCAAGACAACCCAGTCGAAAGGAAGAATAGAGACTTGAAACCTCGAATAGCAATCCTTGTTGGGGATGAACACGATTTCTGGATTGATAAACTTCCTTTTATTAGATTTGCTATGAACTCTGCCAAATCTGATACAACAGGCCAAACTGCCGCCTATCTGCATTTTGGTCGAGAACTAAGAACAATCGATTAAGTGGTGAATGATTTTAGAGCAGTTGTTGAAAATGACAATTTTGTTCCTGAAATAACTCCATATATACTCCAAATAACTCCACATATTAGTATAGATTAGTTTGTAACTATATCTAAAATTTATAACATAATTCAAAAATTAACAAATTGGCAGCTGTTTAAAATTTGAGGTCAATTTTCGAACAAAATTTCATTTTCGAAACTGTTTAAAAATTAAAAATCATTAATTATTGTAATCTTTTGACGGTTTGTCTTCTAATTTAAAAAGTCAAATTTAGTTTTCAAAAAACAAAAGGTCGATAGCTAGAATGTTTTAATCGTGAGAACCGACAGAGATTTAAAAAGCGTGTTTTAAATAAAAACTTATTTAAAATTTTGATCTGAAAAAAATTATAAAAAAACAATGATACTTAAATATAATTAGCGGTTCCAGGGCCATACAGTAGACCTTTCTCTTCACGAAAAATTTCCATTAACTACATACCCTGAAGTAGTTTTTGTCCTGTAGACTTTTTTTTAGTCGTCATCATACATCACATGTGCAGCAGTGACACCGTTTAGTAAACTGCTTGTTACATCTTAAATATTAAGTGTAATAAAAAAACGGTTTTGAGGGCGTATTTTAGCCATTTCAAGGTATAAAAAAGGCGGAACAAAAAATATTCATTACTTGAAGGTTTTGTGGTAGCACCTCCTCTTAATGAAATAACACTTCTATTATTTTCTTAAAGTTACACTTTTTATTTTAGTACTCCCTCCCAGAAAAAAAACTGGTCATGACATTTTTTATTTGTTTGGAACAAGAAATTATTTTTAAAAAAAATGCATTTTTAAAAATTAAAATCTGAAGAAAAATTGATCTAAAATTCAATAATTTAGGACTGAACATTGCAAATGAGGACTGTAAAGTACATCAAATTAGAAAAATGAGCAGGGAAGACCGAGCTATGCTCGGTCGAAATTATATTTGAGTTCAAATATCATGACCTATGACCAAAATGACCCACTAATTGAATTTTCTCGAACATGTGACTTAGCCCAACAGTCTTCTCTTGCCCGAAAACCATAGGATGCAAAATTTAGTGTAAATTGAACCGATTTTTAGATCTTGACCCACAATGACCCAGAAATGACCCACTAATCGAATTTTCTCGAACATTTGACCTAGCCTAATGATTTCCGCGTGCCCGAAACTCGTTGGATACAAAATTTAATCAAAATCGTTAGAGCCGTTTTTTAGATAAAATTAATTTGACCCGCTTTGACCCAAAAATGACCCACTAATCGAAAGTTCTCGAACATGTGACCCAGCCCAATAGTCTTCTCGTGCCCGAAAATAGTCGGATACAAAATTTCGTCAAAATCGTTTGAACCGTTTTTTAGATGCAATTAGCTTGACCATGACCCAAAATGACCCAAAATGATCCACTAATTGAATTTTCTCGAACATGTGACCTAGCCCAACAGTCTTCTCGTGCCCGAAAACCATTGGATGCAAAATTTAGTGTAAATTGAGCCGCTTTTTAGATCTTGACCCACAGTGACCCAGAAATGACCCACTAATCGAATTTTCTCGGACATGCGACCTAGCCCAATGCTTTTATCGTGCTCGAAACTCGTAGGACACAAAATTTAATCAAAATCGTTAGAGCCGTTTTGTAGATAAAATTAATTTGACCCGCGTTGACCCAAAAATGACCCACTAATCGAAAGTTCTCGAACATGTGACCCAGCCCAATAGACTTCTCGTGCCCGAAAATGATCGGATACAAAATTTCGTCAAAATCGTATGAACCGTTTTTTAGATACAATTAGCTAGACCATGACCCAAAATGACCCAAAATGACCCACTAATTGAATTTTCTCGAACATGTGACCTAGCCCAATGGTTTTCAAAACGGTAGGATACGAAATTTCGTCAAAATCGTTAGAGCCGTTTTTAAGATAATTTTTGCATATATATATATATATATATATAACCACCCACAAGATTTGCTCGTATTAGAATATATGATACACCTGAGAGATATTACAAGAAAGAATAAACATGGACGGTAAAATCGCCAAATGTGGAAATCTTACAAACTAAGCATATATTTTTTTAATAAGCAAAACTTTTTTAGTGTATAATGTTTGTCATTCATTTTAAAAAGATATTCTGAAAAAATATTAATTATTTTTGAATACGTATTAAATTAAAAAAAAGGGTTTAAGGAAACTTTCGTTTTACATTTGGATGAACAAATTGTATTTTTTAACAGACTTGAAAAAAAGGGAAGGTTATCAATTCCACCCGTATGTACGTATCTTTTGGTGTTGGTCACGCATAGCTCTCGTAAATGTGCATCGATTTTGATAATTTTTCTTTTGATTGAAAGAGTAAGACCACCAGGTGGTCCCATTTCAATTTCGTCAAAATTTGATCATTAGAACATATTATCTGAAATTTTTATTCAAATTTACATTATTTTGATGAAGATTTATTTTATGTCTCAAAAAGTCCATTATTTGAATTTTTGCCAATTTGTAAAATAGCGCACATAATAATATTCAATTTCAATTAACAAATGTATTTACACGGACTATTGAAAATAGAAATAAAACTTTAAAATGGTTATTAAAGGATCACGTGTTAAAAGCAGTAAAGGTAGAAAAATACGTTAAAAATATATACTTGCGAGTGAATATTATAAAAGAGAAATAATTAAATTATTTAAAAGTTCAAAGCAATAATAGTGGAAACTTAGTCATATTTACAGTGCTCAAATAACACTACTTCCAAACAGTTTCAACATATTTACACGAGAGATTAATTTATTTGTAGCTGATGAATACTAAGTACTGGTAAGGACCAGCAGGAGAAGATAGCTTCCCTATTCCTTGGTTTTAAGATTTTAGATAATTTTACTAGAAAACACTAAGCTATAAAAATGGATGGAACCCGATTACAGAAGATTTAATCGCAGTTCTCGTCAATATTGAATTTGAATCAGAATGTCCCCAAATAGCCAATATGGTTTCATTTATGGCAAAGTATTTGTTCGCTAAATATCGCCAAGCTTGGCGTGAATTTGACACTGGCAAATATGAACATAAAATGTTAAGCATATAAGAGTTTATGGCAATTGCTATGGTAACCGCCAGCAGGCAATAAAAGAGATATATTTCTTCGTTTTAGTGGCAGCGGAAAAGAGAGTCGTTACCATAGCATTGCAGACGCAAGAATGTTTTTGTGGATGAGCTTGAAGTATGATAAAAAACGGAGTCAGAATTTTCGCTTGTTATTCTATTAAATAAATAATAGTAGAATTATCTATATGTGGATGTTTATTTAATGGAGAATCACCAAATCTTTTTACCGTAAATGGTGACCATGGACTCTTTACATGTAGCCTTCGCAGATCAAGTGGATATACGATAAAGATATCATTCGAATATCTTCATCTTTAATGGAAGCGTCGTTCCACGGTGGTGAAAAGTAAATGCTGCTAATATGGTGATGAAAAGGCTTAATGGAAAGCAGATAAGTTATTCTGAATCATTTTTCTGGTATTTTTTTTCTGTTGTTAGAAAAATGTATTTCGCGAATTTTATTTTGATTTAATTGTGCTATTTTTTCTATGTTAGTAACTATTAAACATGTCTAGTGTCGAGGCCGTTCAAATTCCTGATTATAACAGATTCGACCCTGCGTTATGGTTTATAATGTGCGAAAGCACATTTGCTCTTGCTACCCCGAAATCAATAACGGAATCCCTTACTAAATATAATTATGTAGTATCCCATCTCCATCCCGACATTGCGTCATTAGTTCGCAATGTTCTTATAAAACCCGATGCTTCTGATCCTTTTACTAAATTAAAAACTGAAATAATTAACCGTTCAGGTGAATCTTCTCAGCAGGAGATTCGTAAACTTTTATCTGGAGAGGAATTACGAAAACGTAAACCCTCTGAATGATTGCGTGATGTGAAACATCGCGCCGAATCTCTTAGCGTTCCAGAAAATTTAATGACGGAATTATTTCTTCAACGTTTACCGTCTTCAGTACAGTCAATTTTAGCCGCTGTTTCAGATCTTTCTTTAGATAAAGCAGCTGAAATTTCTCATAAAATACTTGAAGTTACCCCATCACCTGTTTAAAACTTCGCAGTTTACAAAATAAATGACCAGTCGCTCGAAAGTAAATTGTTTCACGAAATTGAAAAATTAAATAAAAGAATTGATCAGCTTTCACATTTTTGAGGTCGATCACCGTTCCGCGGAAATAAAAATCCCCGTAACAGAAGTAATTCAAATAAGCGTGATTCTTCTATGTGTTGGTTTCATCGTCGTTTTGGAGATTAGTGTATGGAAGAAAAGTGTGTTAAACCTTGTTCATGGACGGGAAAAGAATGCAGCAAAGAATATAGGCGACGTATTCCTTGCCGTAACAATCACGTCGCCTATTTATTGAAGACCAGAAAACAAATGTTTCCTTCTTGGTCGATATAGGCTCAGACGTGTCATTATTATGCGCTGATAACTTTCAAAAGAGAAATCCCTCCCTGCAAAAGCTCTTTGCAGCAAATGGATCAACAATTAATATTTATGGACAAAAACACTCTCACTGGACCTTAAATTAAGGAGACAATTTACATGGACTTCACTGATTGCCAATGTCAGCACACCCATTCTTGGAGCTGATTTCCTTCATTATTTTGAATTGGTGCCTGATCTTCGTAATAAATGTCTTCGGGACATGAAAACTAAATTTCAATCCACTGGCCATATAAAGCATACAAATGTCCATTCAGTAAAGACTGTTTTTAGTGATACTATTTATCAGAAACTCCTACAGCAATTTCCTTCAATCACAAAATTGCCTGATCGAAATCAACCCGTGAAACATAATACGGTACATCATATCATAACAAAAGGTCCTCCTGTAGTCGCAAAACCGCGAAGGTTAGCACCCGATCACTTAAAAATTGCAAAACAAGAATTTCAAAACATGATGCAATTAGGACATCTGAGATATTCTAGTAGCAACTATTCGTCTCCTCTCCCTATGGTACCCAAAAAAGGCACGTTGGAGCGGCGACCCGTTGGTGACTACAGGGCTCTTAATTCTCAAACAATTAAAGATAAGTATCCAATCCCTTGTATAGTAGATTTTTCCAGTTTATTGCATGGTTCAAAAATTTTCAGTAAGGTTGACCTTATAAAGGCGTACCATCAAATCCCGGTTAACCCAGATGATATTCATAAAACTGCTATATATACTCCCTTTGGATTATATGAAAGTACACGAATGCAATTTGGAATTGTGCAATGCATCCGCGACGTTCCAACGTTTTATAGATGAAGTCACCCGTAATTTACCCGGTGTTTTTTCCTTCGTTGACAATATTCTTATTGCATCTAAAAACCCTGATGAACATTTGGAATACTTAAAGCTTCTATTTACAAAATTACCAGAATATGGACTATGCATTAATGTTTCGAAATGCATTTTTGGGAAATCTACAATTGAGTTTTTGGGATTTAGTCTTTTCGAAAAAAGAATTTCACTTCCTGATAAGTCGAGTGTATAATAAAATTTCCTCAACCAACCACCTTAACCCAATTACGTCGATTTTTAGGAATGTTCAATTTTTACGGGTGTTTCATTCCAAAGGCTGCCAATATACTTTCCCCCTTAGTACAATTGCTAGAAGGACATAAAAATAAGAAAAAACATCCTTCCCGTGTTCACAAAGCAACTGAACACCTTGAATGGAATGAAGATGCTGTTGCAGCCTTCGATGCTGCTACAAATGTAATTGCTGATGCTACTCTTTTGAAGCATAAAATTTCCGGAGCTCAACTTAGTCTATGGGTAGATACGTCTGATGTCGCAATTGGGGGTACTCTTATGCAGCTTTCTGAGAATAATTGGGAACCAATAGCTTTCTTTTCAATGAAGCTCAATTCGAGCCGACGTAAATGGTTAACGTATGATAGGGAATTATTCGCTATTTATTCTGCTATAAAGAAATTTCGATACATGTTAGAGGGGAGAAATTTTCAAATTTATATTGATGAAAAACCACTAATTTATGCATTTAAGCAAAATCCGCATAAATGTTCGCCCCCGCAATTACGCCATTTAGATTACATTTCCCAGTATTCCACTGACATCAGATATGTACCAGGTTCCAAAAACATTGTCGCAGATTGTCTTTAAAGAATTGATTCTATTTCAAAATCTCCAACATTAAATTTTGATGAATTCGCAGAAGCTCAGAAAAATGACTCAGAGCTATAAAACCTGCAGAATAATACATTGCTCAAATTGGAACTGAAACCTTGCCTCATTTCTGATCGTAGTGCACTGTGTGATATTAACACCGGTACACCTCGACCTTTAGTTCCTAGTTCCTTTCGTCGGCTGATCTATGAACATTTGCACAACCTAGCCCATCTAGGCATAGCAGCCACTATAAAATTAATTTGTTCCAGATATGTATGGCCAGATATGAAAAGAGACATCAAAAACTGGGTTCGTTGCTGTAAAGCGTGTCAAAGATAAAAAAATACAGAGGCACGCCAAAGCACCTCTAGGCACGTTCTCTTTTCCTGATGCACGTTTTTCTCAGATCCATATAGATATCATGGGACCTTTGCCTGCATCTGACGGTTACAGCTATCTCTTAACGATCATTGACCGATTTACGAGATGGCCAGAAGCCGTACCCATACTTGATAGACAAGCTAAAACTGCTTTTAGTGCCATATTCAAGCATTGGATTTCAATATTTGGTTGCCCTTCACTCGGATCCACGGATCAAGGCCCCCAAATGCGATCAGCGATATTTGATGAATTTACGAAAATGTTGGGATCGAAGAACATCCGCACCACGGCATACCATCCGATTTCCAATGGCATTGTCGAAAGATTTCATCGCCATTTAAAGTCATCCATCAAAGATCACGAAACCAATAGGTGGACTGAAACATTGCCGATAGTTTTTTTAGGCATTCGTACAGCAGTGAAGGAAGATATACAAACTTCTTGCGCAGAACTTGTTTTCGGCACTACGTTGAGATTGCCATGTGACATGCTGGACCAAACCATAATCCAACCTTGCAACAAGAACTTCGTCACTCAACTACGAGGCGCCATGCGGCAGTTGAATCCAGTGGCGACATCGGCTCACTGCCACGAGAAGTTCTATGTACACCCTTCCTTGTCATCCTGCACGCACATCTTTCTAAGAGTGGATCATGTACGGCCTCCACTGTGTCAGCCATACACTGGTCCACACAAAGTATTAAGTAGATCTGAAAAAACCGTAACAATCGAACTTAATGGTCGTAAGGCAACAGTATCAATAGATCGTGTCAAACCAGCCCATCTAATTCCCAAATCAGACTTGTCGACGAAAACTGTTCTTGAGAACTCCAATCTAAAACTGTCTCTTAAATCGAACTGTAACCTTAACCTAACGAAAACTGTCACACGTTCTGGGAGATATGTGCATTTTCCTAGAAAACTGGAATCTTACATAACTTACTAAAATTATCGTCAAATCTCTTCATTTTGCATACTATGTATTATTTCTATATTTTATTAGAAATTGCAATTGTATTTCATTGTATATATCTTTGTAATTTTTCTCTGCTGGCGTAGATTCTGACACACATACTCAAAAAAAAAGTAGTATATATGTATCGTTTCTTTGGTAATCTCCGTCACTGGGGGATACTCTGTAGCAATTGCTATGGTAACCGCCAGCAGGCAATAAAAGAGATATATTTATTCGTTTTAGTGGCAGCGGAAAAGAGAGCCGTTACCATAGCATCGCGGATGCAAGAATGTTTTTGTGGATGAGCTTGAAGTATGATAAAAAACGGATTCAGAATTTTCGCTTGTTATTCTATTAAATAAATAATAGTAGAATTATCTATATGTGGATGTTTATTTAGTGAAGAATCACCAAATCTTTTCACCATAAGTTTAACCGATGGTTACAACAAAAAAATAAAATTTTCCAGAAAGTATGTTCACTAAAACTCTTAAATTAAATCCGTTTATGAAGGTATCCTACTATCTTGTTTTAAATGTCAGCCACACTAAAATTTCAGACTGCTATATCTTGCTATATTTTTCAAGGTAGAGGCAAAACGAAAATTGTTTCGGAATCCTTGGTTCAAGAGCAAACACTTTAATGGAAAAACTTTTAGGATTTCTAATATTTTTAACTGATTTAATTATACATCTTTTTGAATTTTAAATCTTTAAATAGCTATCATAGCGCCTTCTTCCGGCCACACATCCCAAAGTTCAACAGGGACCAGCAGGCCATAGCCAAAAACATATACAAAAATTTGATTCAATTCTATGCACAACTTCATACACTTTTTGATGATACAATAATTAAAATGAAACCAAAATCGCTATGAAACGGCCCCTTTCCGGCAGAATATCCTCGGATTCAAGTGGGAGTTGCTGCCCATAGCCAAAAACCTATAAATGAAATTTCGTTCAATTTCAGGTTGCTTCATAACTTCATACACTTTTCGACGATACAAACAGGACGCACACGGCGAGACAGATATTTTGTAAAAACATGTTTTTCGGAATCTCTGACCCCTAAAACATGGAAATCCGTCAAAAACCGGAAGTCGAAACAAATTTCTATTGCAATACTTTTATCTATTATAGATTGAAGAAAGTAAAAAAAAAAAAGAGGATGATATTAATTCGATTCTATGTATGTATTAGTCCTGTTCATGCATAACTTTCGTAAGTGTGAACCGATTTTGATATATTTTTTAAGTTATTGTTTTTCAGTGTAAGACTCTGGTGGTTCCATTCAAATTTCGTGAAAATATAATGATTAGAACAAATTGGTTTTTAGAAAAATTTCAAAATTAAAACCTTTAACTCAACGTGAAATTTGAATAACTGTTTTAATAATCAATGAAATATTAAATTAAAAAGAGTGCGGAACAAATTTCGCAGAAACGGTGGTGGTGGGACAAGTAAAAAAAAATATTTCACACAATTTCAGCGTTTACTTTAATACTAGACATTGATATTATATTACAAGTTCCTGATAAAGGGCAGTGGATTTTAACTGTGAGCTTCAAATCTTTTTATCACCGCTATAAACTTTATTATTGAAATAATTCGACATGTAGTGCAGAAAACATTGTCTTTTTCTGGTAAATACCCAACGCATTAAGTAGACAGTGCTCGTAGTCTTTGCATCCCAGCTAGCGGCTTGTGATCCTGTGGTTTATTTAGAAATTTGTTATGCTCCAAATCACACAAAGCTAATCCTTCTAAGCTCTTAGCTCAACTTAAAGCAACATAAGCTTGTCCTTTCGAAAAAAACATTTTTGTGTCCTGGAAAACGGAAGCTAAAACGCGTGGAACCCTATTACAGAAGATTCATTTCCTCGTCAATTTGAATGGAATTTCCTCAAATTAATAAACTATAGCTTTGTTGGCTTCAACTATGGCACCTATTTTGTCGCCAAATTTGGCAATATTTCGCCAACTGTCTTCGAGGTTGTCGAGAATTTGATTCTGTCAAAGATGTTATTAAAAAATAATTATTTAATGAATAATTTTGGTAAATTATAATTTCTATTACATATTGTTTATTTATTCAGCAGATTTTGAAATCAAGATGATTGTGTATTACTGTATTAATAACTAAAAAGTAGTAAATAAAATAAACTTTTACAAAAAAATATATATATATATATTAACTGACTTAAAAAAATCACTAAAAAGTACTAAATAATTCTTTAAAATTCTCTAATGACAAAATGTTATCCATTAACCACAAATCCGATATCATGTGTCGGAATAAAGAAGATAAATTTAATACCCCCCAAACATGGATTTTCTAGAGAATCTATCTTACAAGAGATGAATTTACAGACTTATGATTTAGTTTACGAATACATACATATGAAAAGCAATCAATTCCTTTTTGAAGTCGGTGCCAAATAACCCCAATCGATAAATTATTAGGTACTAGGTAAAATATATTTACAATTCTTACTATACTTAAGGTAGTTTGGCACCGAATTCAAAAAGTAATTTATTGCTTTTCATATGTCTATATTCGTAAACTAAATCATAAGTCTGTAAATTAATCTCTTGTAAAATATATTCTCTCGAAAATCCATGTTTGGTGGGTATTAAACTGTACATATTAAATTTATCTTTCTTATTCGACACATGATATGGGATTTGTGATAACATTTTGTCATTAGAGACTTTTAAAGGATTATTTAATACTTTTCAGTGCTTTTTTTAAGTGTCGGTTAATATATTTTTTTAAGTTTATTTTATACTTTCAACAATAGAGAAATAAAAATAAAATTGTCATGTTTACGCAGCTGCTTGCAAAAATATGATTGAGCTAGACTTGCAACAAGAAGCACATATTTCTTAAAATGGAAAAAGGCATGTTACTACTATTTAGAAGTTTTCAAGGAAATGCACATGATATGGGAAAACGCGTTAATAGATGAAGGATAGCAATGTACAATTTTTCATCTTCTTTTCTTACAAGCTGACTTATACAAGTATAGATTCCGTTATTTAGACATTCTTGACTATTACAAAACTCTACCTGCTGAATTATCGTTTTCAAAATATACTGCAAGCATAATTACTACTATGTTTGTAGCACTAATATATGAATAAAGATATATCTATAATGAATATATATCTATACAGAAATTTCTATGATGAATATGTATATAAGATCAAGATATATTCTATAATGAATCTAAATTTGTCGAAATAACGAAGTATATAGCAAACTGTCTTAAGAATATCAACATATAGCTTTGAAACAAATACATAAAAAATTTTCAGTAAAATTTTCAAAATCTTCGGTAATCTCGTTTCCACAGCAGTAGAAAACTGTACAAAAAGGAACAACCACTTACAAGGAAGGTCTCCATAAGCGCATACTCAGAAAAATTTCAATATATTACAAAATAATCTTCTTATGAAGCTATATACGATTATAAAAATAATGCTGCGGAACCTCAATATAACGTCCTTAAAAAAAATACGAAATTTTTGTTTTTTTGGCGATTTATCGCTGGTTGGTGACACAATGAAAACAAAATACACTTTTATGATAAATACTCTTTTCGGTAAACTGTTTCTACTCTTCATACGGAACTAGTTTAAGGTAGTTTAACATAAATAAATACACTTGTATAACTACGGTTTTGCTATATACATTTATATTTATATATATGTAGGAATTCTTATTTATAGTACCACAGTTACTTAAATATATACTTGGCTTATAATTATGCAATGATTATAGCTCTTCAATCTAAGTTTTAAACAGTTTCTATTGCTTACTTAAACAAATAGTTCAATGATGACACTACTCAACAATATAATCTATTTGTATATAACAGTAAATCGTCTAGAATTACAATTCTAATCTTTATTGTACATATATTTTGGATTATTGACCACCATACTTGGGTACAAAAAACTATTAACTACTAACTTGTAACAAAAACTTATTTTTCGCTCTTTTTAACACTTTCCAACCTAGTTGAAAAGTGTTTATGACTTCGGTTTATCTGGCCGTATGGCCGTCTGCCGTCTGTCCGTGCTCTAACTCCCGTAAATATTCTCGGATTGCTCTGCAATTTTTATATGTTATAGTCGTTATCTATAGCATGTTCCTTATTTCAACGGAAGTGTGTAGCACTGATAGTTTTTTTACAGGGACACTCAAAAGAATTCCGCTACATTGCGGTCTATGGGGAAAAATCATTGACGGTTTATTTAAATAATGTTTCACTATTTTAAACGCATTGAAATTTATATATATCACTAAGGTGCATTAGAAGAAGCTTAATATGGAATAGGGTGTGCATAGCCCTTATAGTTACTTTATAGGGACAGGCAAAAGAATTCTGTTACATTACGTCTATGGAGAAAAATCGTCTGCGGTTTATTTAAATAATGTTTCCCTATTTTAAACGCATTGAAATTTATATATATCACTAAGGTGTATTTCAAGAGGCTTACTACAGAATAGTGTGTGTACAGCAGTCATCGTTCATTTACAGGGACGCACAAAAGTTCGCGAACACATTTCCGTATTATTTAACTCCAGACGAAGAATTTTAAACTGTGCTACGCGTTTCCTAACTGAACTAAAATTTAACATCCTATGTAGTATTTATACAAATCTATAGATCCTATACAGGGCTGATGAAAAGTATTCGAATTACTTAGATGTTATCTTTGAGCTTATTAAACGGTATGATTTGTAAAATTATTTTGGAAGCGTTGGAAAGTGTTACATAATCTATGGCGCAGGATTTTTCGTTCTTGTTTTGTCTATCATGAGTCTCGTAATAATCTTGCGACATGACATATCTATTATATAATTCATTGAGTTTTTGTTATTGTGAATATTGGTACATAGATGGGTATGATTTAATTTTTTATCCCACATTCAGTCATCCTGACAGTTCGGTGACTCAACGAAATAAATTTTAAAAGCTAATTTCTATTTCCTTTACAAAAATAATTATTGCTATATATGTCTTCTTTATGTCGATCTGCATCGAAAGTAGAACTATTTTTATGTTTCGCTTTACTTTCAAATCTACCACCTCTCCTTTCAAACTTAACTTAATATCTTCCATAATCAAATTTATTCGCAAGCCCTAATAACTTAATGCCTGAGTGGGACAGATCAGTCCAGCAGAGCCGGACCGTGGACTTTTAACGTCCCACACGGGATGTTTCCCGACACGCGGGGATTCGTTGGGATTGGAGTCCGGTCTCCGACGGGCAGGGCAGGCCCACGCCGTGACCGCCAATGCAGCGCGCGCACGGCCCCGGACGACCATTTATTTGTGCTAAAATGAAATAACAAACTGGGCCAGAGGCCGGCACTGCCAGGGCAAGCATGCACGCGGCACTGGGCAGGCAAACAAAAAATTAAAGAAGATATTTACAAGAAAAACCAAACCGCTGGAGCCAGCGCTCCTTCGCGACATTGAGTGGATGGTTGGATGACAAGATGACTATATGAGATGATTATGAGAAGATGATTAAGATAAGAGATGATAAGATGATTATGAGAAGATGATTAAGATAAGAGATGATAAGATGATTATGAGAAGATGATTAAGATAAGAGATGATAAGTTGATTATGAGAAGATGATTAAGATAAGAGATGATAAGATGCTTATGAGAAGATGATTAAGATAAGAGATGATAAGATGATTATGAGAAGATGATTAAGATAAGAGATGATAAGATGATTATGAGAAGAGCAGTCCTTGGCACTCCTGTGCCAAATACACAGTCCATAGCCAAGGCGGCTCCAGGAGCAGTGAACAGGAAGTTGTAGAGATGATGTGCTGGTAGGACCTGCAAGGTAGAGATGATACGGACCTACTGCTTGGGTCCTGAATGTGAGATTACGAGTTGAATTAAGGGGTCTCAGGACTCTTTAAATTGGAAAAAAAAGAAAAAAAATGACCATTTTTAACATTTAATTACTTCAAATGTATAGGATTTTAAAACGCAATTTTTATTGGGACGAAAAGATATAAACGTTTTCTTTCATTTCACATATTTAAAAAGTTACAAGATGCAGAATTAATATTTATAGGGGGCTTCAAACTGTCAGAGATTTGTCGAGCAGAAAATTGACATGACAGCTTACGCGCATGATTACAAAATAATTTTTGCATCTAGAATAAAAACTTTGGAGTCTAAATATACTCCATACTGTAATAATTACACTGAACCTCAATAAATTTGTATTTAACGCATTTTTATATTTTTAATGCAAAGTTGTATTGAGCTAATACAATTTTTAAAAATTTTCAACATTATAACCACTTAAAAAAATATATATTTTTTAAATAATAAAAATGAAATTTTAGGTTTAATTTATGTAGACTAAAATGACACATATTTTTGGAAAATTTCATGAAAAAATATTGATAAGTTTTTGAGATATCATGCGCGTTGTGCCCAAAAACCTCATTTTGAGAAAAATGATGTTTTTCTTCAGCTTTGAGTATGCTTCAGCTTTGAGTGGGTATAATTCTAAAAGCCATAACGTCTGTTCTAATGAGAATTTCAAGAAAACATTTACACTAAAATGTTCAGGAAAGATCGGAGTTTAATATATAAAAAAATTAAAAATTCGAAAATTTTGAAGGATTAAGTGTCCTGAGACCCCTTAAGAGATGGCTCGATGAGTGGAAGGAAATAGAAAGCTTTGCTATTTACTTAAGTTTTTATTTAATTAGATAAAGAGATTATTGGTTGAATTAAAACTTAATGGTTTATTGCAGTATTAAAATTAGAAGTTGATTTTAGTTTAATGTTTTATAATGAGCTGAGGTTGTTTAGTATGTTGTTAGTTTGTTAAGTTAGTTATTTCCATTAGGAGACAATATATATTTTTAAGCTTTTTGAGGAGAATGGGGCGAAAAAGGATATTGGTGAGCTACGAAGGAGGGGGTTAGTAAGAAAGCGTAGATGCCAGGCATTGGTGAGGGGACAGTGGTAGTAATAATGTAAGGGGGTACCCTGTTGTCCACAAGGGCACACATCCAACAATGCCCTTTTATAGTAGTTTAGGTATGTGGGGAAGGGGCCAAGCCCTGTGAGAAAAGCTGTTGTGGGGGGGGGGTAGGTTGAGTAGATTACGGGTGACTTTAGGGACAAGCTGGTGGGTGTGTCTGCTTTTAACAGAATCATCCCAGTGAACCTGCCACTGAGGGATGATTCTGGATTGTAGTATCGTACGTATGTAGGAGGGGGGCACTGGGAGATGGTGGTCAATGGTGTGGCGTTCAGTTGCTTCCTTTGCCAGCTTGTCCGCGTGTTCATTATCTTCAATGCCAATGTGCGCCTTAACGTGACTCAGGGCAACGCGTCTTGCAAGAACTTTTAGTGTTTGTTTGATTTGGAGTACAATGGGGTGTTCTGTTCTGTGTACGAAGATAGCTTGCAAACCAGACAAACTATCGGAGTATATGTGTGTGTATTTTTGAGATGGGTTAGAGGCTATCCATACCCAGGCCCGCAAAATCCCGAATAACTCCGCTTGAAAACCGTGTTGTTGTCACCGATTCTGCAGGCCCACTCATTGGTCACTACTTCTCCCTCCATGGTGCAGAAAGCTGCAGCCATGCCAGCATCCGTGCGAGACCCATCAGTGTAAATGGTTGAATAGTGGGGCGAGAAGATGTGTTCAAAACCATGCTTGGCTAGGTTTACTTGAAGGTGTGAGGTCTCCTCCGCAGGGTGCATTATCTAGCTAGGTACTTTCCTCTGTAGTGTTGTTTGTGGGAAAAGTGTTGTACATGTTGTTTCGTGTTCCAAGTGTGTGATTCTGTTTTTCTGGTATACGTATGTCAGTGTAATTTTAATTGGAGGTATACCTGTGATTGCCATTTGCAAAAAAAATAGCCTCTGCAGCGAAGTCAGTTTGTCTTACACGTACTGTGTCAGACTTTCTCCCCAGAAGCCCACACAGTAAAAGATGATCATTTCAACTATTGCGTGGTACCAGATATTTAACATTGTTGGCTTCATACCCCAGGATTTGAAAGTAAGTTTACGTGCATTATGTTGTAATTTTTCCAGTTTAATCCTGAGGGTGTTGATGTGTTCCACCCAGCTTTGGTGTTTATCTAATTTTAGGCCTAAAAGTTTTAAATGTGTTACATGCTTTACACTGACTCCGTTAACTTTAATGGTGGGCGGACGGCCTTTGAGGTCATGTGGTTTAGCAAATGTTAATTATTGTGACTTCTGTGTTGAAAGCTGAAGATCGAGGTTAGTTAGTAGCTGGCAAAATACGGGGAGAGCTCGAGGTGCCATGTCCCCCACGTCCCTGTGCCTTCTGCCCCAGAAAACAAAACTGAAATCTTCAGCTAACGCAAATAGGGTGAAGCCTCTTCTCTCTAGGTCAATTAGTATTTTGTTTGCAATAAGCAGCCACAGGATTGGACCCACGCAGGAGCCTTGTGAGAATGCCTTTTCTAGCTGATGAACTGAGGATCCAGAGCCCCAATTTATGAAAATACTGCGACTACTTAGGTAGGAGGCTATGGTTCCAGCTATATTAGCCGGGCAGTGAATTTCTATTAGTTGTTGTATGATGTCCCTCTACTCTATACATTGGCGAAAGCACCTTTAATATCTAGTGAGACTAGTGAGGTATAGTTTCTTTTACTGACCCTGTCCTTACATTTGGATAGGATGTCAAATATGTCTTTGTCACATGACTTATCCTCGCGGAACCCATATTGCCTATTGTGGAAGATGCTATTTGTCTCCATGAAGTGCACTAGTCGTATGACCAGTACTTTTTCGAGCAACTTCTCCAGAGTTGGGAGGAGACAAATTGGCCTATAGGATGTGGGTTCCGAGGTATCTTTACCCTCCTTCAAAAAGTAAAAGACCTCATCCTGTATCAGAGTGTGAGAGAAATAATTAAGTTTTAAGCAAAGGTTGGCCCAACTGGAGATCAATTTTGGTATGATTTTGAAAGTTAATTTTAAAATTTTGAAGTCAACACAGTCTGGGCCGGGGGATTTTTTGTCATTTAGTGTATGTAGTGGTGAAACTACTTCTGCTTTGGAAAAAGGTTTATCCTATAATTACTATTATACCAGAAGTACAGATTTCTACGACGATCATTAAAAAGTCTAAGGGAAAAATATTACTCGCCAAATCGCGACATTTTGCGCCAAATACTCGAAAGTATTTTATTTTTTCACAGATTGTCTACTGGGATACGGCAGCTAAATTTGACTGATCATTTATTACGCACATGAGTAGCTCCATTAGTATTTTATTTTCAAAATATTCTGAGCATGCGCTTCAAGAAGACCTTCCTTGTTAGTTCCGGTTACATCAAGATACATCTCTCCCCCCCCCCCCCCACACACACACACATTAATCCCGAGTGGAACGGATTTCCACGTAACTCCTGGGATAAATGCAGAACACAATGGTTCCTTTGATATGGATAAAACACCAAAGTTTCCATATGTGGAATTGTATGAGAGTAAGCGACTTGCTCTTTGCCAAAGGATTTAGAAACTAGTCGTTGGGGGCCACCGTAATACTTACCCATCATGGATATGCATAATGTAAAATATTAAAATAAAAATGTGTAAACTACTTATAAAGTGCATTGCAATTCAAATAAAATCGTGGCTCGATGACGTCACAAACTTTAAAGGCTCGATTACTGAATTGCTTGAAAGAAACATCCTTATAACTCCAAAAATAATAATCCTATTAACTAGTAGTTTATTGCATCTGATTAAGTGTCAAATTTCCAATTAAAATATATCTTTGAAGTGAAATTTGGATGAAATACAGGGTCATGAAAAATCGAAGAGTGTGGAAAATAGGATTCCAAATATCTCGACAACTCATTATCCGATCAACTTCATGTTTTATGCAAAATTTATGTTTTTTTATTGTCTTTTATATTCATTTCTTAAAATAAACAATTTCGAAAATTTTTATATATCTTTCATCAGAACGAATATTTCGAGAGTCCGAAAAAAATAGTTCCGGTTAATCGAGGTTATTGAAATGAAATAGGCTTCTTCCCATTATTACATACTAAGTACATACCAAATTGCAAGTCTCTATCTCAATTTTTTCGGGAGATAGAGCGTTTACAGACACACAGACACACACACAGACACACACACAGACACACAGACGGACGGCAAAAATTTTTTTCTAAAAATATGTTTTTCGGAATCTCTAATGTCTGAAACGTGTAAATCCGTCAAAAAAAATTTTTCGATTTTCAAAACGATTACAAGACTTACCCTATACTACGTATGATGGGTAAGTAAAAGGAATAATAGAAAGAAGTACTTCTAATATATTTCGTCTCTTATTTTTCTTGCGAAAAGAAAGAGGATTCACTGTGTTTTGATATCACAAATAAACTCTAAAACACATTTAACCCTCTGAGAGTCAGAGGGCTTTACTGCATTTTTATAAACATGTTCGTAAAACCAATGTTAATTTAAATTTTCTTTCCCTGTTTGTTTCTAAACTATACTTTATATTATTTATTCTACATATATATTAAAATACAATTCTGTAAAAAATATTTTTGTCTTCAGTCAATTTAAGTTGTTTTTGGGAAACGAAAACATACGGACAAACCGCTTAGAAAATTTTAAAAGCATTTTCTTCTCCCGGTAATTGATGGCATTATTGATCAATTACATTCTACAAAAGTATTTCCCACTTTTTATTTTAAACATGCATTCATCCCTGTGCAAGTAGACAAAAATAGTAGAAAATATACGTTTTTTGTCACATTCCTGCCAATTTGATTTCTTACTTATGACTTATGGTCTTTCCACTGTATTATTAGTGTTGCAAAGATATATTTATAGTGCTTTTCGTGACATCATTACTGAAAAAATACTCATAACTTATGTGGATGCCATCATTATTTCAGCTGAAAACGAACCAGAAAGACAATGTGTACTTGTTGATACATCTGATTTAGGTGTAGCATTAAATGCTAGAAAATGCTACTTTTTACAGGGTGAAGTAGAATTTATACGTTATAAATATTAACACTGGACATTTGCATTCATCGTTTTTGAAAATGAAACTTGCTTAAAATTTCCCACTTCAAAAAAGCATTGTAAATATAATATCATCGGATGTTGTTTCCTGAATTTATAAACCTAACAGTGAAACAATACTTCGTTGCGATGCTTGAATTGATGGTTATGTCAAAGTTATCTTTCAAAAGTCCTTTGTTAATGACCAGTTGCACCCTGTCTATTTTACGCAATAAAACCCACCGATATTGAATATAAATTTTCAAGCTATGACTTTAAAGTTTTAGCAGTTATAGAAGCTATAAAAATATTTTGCCTAAAAATACTAGGCATTTCCAACAATACAGTAACTGATTGCATTGCATTTGAAATTTTATTTGCAATCTTATCTTACTATGAATTTAAAAAAAAATTACGTCAAGTTAGCTTATTAGACTTTAATTTACTTATATATTTCACAACAAATATGTATCCTGATCCTGAAAATCCTGATTTATCCTGAAAAAGATCAGTAGTCGTTTGTGTTGTTCCTCTTCCCCGATGATGGCTTTAAGTTTAAAGCCGAAACATGTAGGATTTTATCTCTTTTATGAGTTTAAAACAATTTTTACACTGATTTTAGCAACTAATAAGCA
This sequence comes from Maratus michaelseni, assembly GCA_963931845.1. Taxonomy (NCBI): domain Eukaryota; kingdom Metazoa; phylum Arthropoda; class Arachnida; order Araneae; family Salticidae; genus Maratus; species Maratus michaelseni. Next base: position 185,910,485 of record OZ007596.1, read on the forward strand.
CAATTTGTGCAATTTATATTTTTAAAATACTAGTTAACAGTGTAGTGTCCAGATGGATTCAATTGTGAAATATGTATCCTTTACTCATGATTCCAATTTGCTACACTCTGGCCTGCGTTAACAATAAACTAAGTTTTGTATGTTTTTTGCTTCGTTTAAAGAGCCTTTATTAAAACTTATTTTAGATATTTAGTATATATTCAGTTTGAAATACTCATAATATTTCAAAACTCCTTTTATAATAAAAACTTCTGACAAATGCTTTTTAATGGAATGTAGGGTAATAAGAGACAGAGCTTAGGAATTTCTCTAAAACGATTCGGATTTATTCCCTTGTTTCATTCACTGCTTATTACGTGTACATTTATGTTTTACATTCCTCATCTATCAAAAGATGTATATAAATTGTAGAACAAATAGAAAAACTTCGTTGCATAATTTAAGAAATCAGTGTTTTAGTCATATGGAACTTAAAACCAAAATTTAATTTTTTTTTCATCTGAGCAGTCATGATGAAAGAGTTTCTTTAAATACCTATCGTCAGTTTACCATAGTCTTTGTATTAAAGTTTTAAAACGCTTATTATTATCCACTTGAGGATAATAAAATGTAGAAGATATCGGTAACATCATAAGCAAACTAAACTGGAAAAATTGGTTTTAAATTTTGAAAAAAATATATAATAGCTTCGTCAAAAATGTAGGGATGTTAAGTAATTTTAGAAACCAGTCTTTTCCGATTGCAAAATATTTATATATATATATATATATACAGGGTGTTTCAGTTAAACGTTTCAGAACTTCTAAGAGGGGTAGGGTACATCCTGACGAACCAAAATCATATACCAATGGGCAGTAAGAAATGCTTTCCTGACACGGTAGAGGGCGTTGTGCGAAAGTTCCGAGCTTTCGTGCAGGGAATCTTCATTTCGCACTAGAACGCCAGTAGGATGGATGATTACACGAACGCAGAATTAGCCGATATGCATTTACGGAGCGGCAAATTGTAGTGGGCCAGCCGCACACCGTTTGTACGCGGAACGACATCCGACGAGGCGTATTCCCAGTCATAATTTATTTGCAAGGCTTCACCAGAGGTTAGCTGAGACAGGTTCATTTGAAAGAGCTGACAGGGTCATGGTAAGAACAGCACGGACTCCAGCCGTCGAACAGAATGTGCTGTAGCATGTACTGAGAAATCCAAGAACGAGTACACGAAGTCTAGCAAACGTAGTCGGGGTTCCCCCTTGCAGCGTCTGACGATTCTCCGAGATCAAGACATGCATCCGTTTCACGTGCAGCGTGTCCAAGCACAGCAACCGGAGGATTATGCACCTCGTATTGCTTTCGCACAGTGGTACCTTGGAAAATGTGCTACAAATCCCACTTTTCCTGCTGAAGTGTTGTTTTCCGATGAGGCATCCTTCACAATGGAAGGAATTTTCAACTCGCATAACGACCATATCTGGGCGGTCGAGAACCCGCATGCAATACGACGTCGTGCTGCACAGATTCGATTTTCGGTCAATGTATGGGCCGGCATTATGGGAGATCACCTCATCGGACCTTACCTGTTACCGTGTCGTCTAACCGGAGATAACTCTTTCTGCAGCAAGTATTGCCACAACTTTTGAAAGATGAACAGATTTCTGCATCGACGCAACAGACAATGTGGTTCCAACACGATGGAGTCCCTGCCCATTATAGCGGAGCTGTTCGTAACTACCTGGATGTCACATTTGGTCAACAGTGGATCGGACGTGGTGGTACCGTGCATTGGTCTGCTCGGTCACCCGACCTATCATGTCTTGATTTTTATTTCTGGGGTCATATGAAATCGCTAGTTTATGACACCCCTGTTGACAATGCTGAGGAGCTGGTTGCAAGAATCGCAGTAGCTGCCGGGGAAATTCGAAATTCGGCAGCAGCATTCCAGAATGTTCGGATGTCCATGCGTCGGAGATGTGAGGCGTGCATTGTAGCCCGTGGAAACAACTTCGAACTCTTACTTTAATCCATGTACCTTTTGCTTCTTTTCATGTATTATTAAAACGATTTCTCACTTACGGTCTCTTTTCTTTATGGTGCTTCTGTGTACAACACCGCTTCAGGAAAGCATTTCCGACCCCACATTGCTATATGATTTCGAGTTGTCAGGATGTACCCTACCCCTCTTAGAAGTTCTGAAACGTTTAACTGAAACACCCTATATATATATATTGTCTTATATTACTCCGCTAGTGTTACCCCACTTTTCCCTACATCAAGAATTCAAAGGTATTTTTTTATATTAATCACTAGGGGGCTCGGCCCCCCTGCTCGATACGCTCACCAACCCCCCGCGTAATCGCGCCCTAGCCAAGCACTCTTAGTGCTTAGTTTGTTTTAATAGATCAAAATTACCTTTCCCGAATTCGAAACCTAGCTAGATGAATTTCTCGTGTTCGAATTAGTATAGGCAACACGTTTCGTGTAAATCGTTTGAGTATTTTTCCATTTATAACAAAAAACATTTTCAGTGCTGAGTTTGTTTTACCCTGTAAAATCGAAATTTCTTGTATTCGGAACCTAGCTAGATCTTTTTCTCGTGCTCGATTTAGTATAGGGGGCAAGTCTCATGAAAATCTTCCCAGTTGTTTACTATATCATTCATAATCGGGAAAATCCCTTGCTCGTTTAATATATATGAATAATCGGGAAAATCCCTTGCTCCTTTAATATATATGAATAATCGGGAAAATCCCTTGCTCGTTTAATATATATGAATAATCGGGAAAATCCCTTGCTCGTTTAATATATATGAATAATCAGGAAAATCCCTTGCTCGTTTAATATATATGAATTTGGCGACAGTAATTTGGTCGACAGGATAACTAACAAGTACTAATTGTATACAGGGTGCAAAATGTTATGTATCGCCGACCTTTAATTTCTCAACCGTTGGTTGTAGACATATAGTTCCAATTACAAAAGTGTTTAAAATGTGATAAATATTCATATTGTGGAGTTAATTAAAGTAAAAAATCAATTTGGTAAAAATTACGAAATCTAACCTTTTTATACGGTCCCCCGGTATCTCTAGTTATATTTAATAAATGTTTGCACATATCATAACAAATACAACACAAAAAGTTTGACTTTTGAACGACAAAAATTGACACAGTTATTGAATTTCAAAGTTTGAGATTTTTTCACATGATTTTGTCTTTCATTCAGGGATCAGTTAAAAAAATTATTAGAGTAATTCGAGATCGAAATCAGTGTGCAATGTCCTTTTTACGGCAAAACAACCTTTAGCTGGTATCGTTAAATCAATGTATCACCAAAGATGGTTTTTTCATCTAAAAATTTGAGCTGACTTTGAGGGGTCGTAAACAAAGTAAAAAATGAAATGTTGAAATTAAACAGAAAAATTAATATCAATTTAATATCATATTAGAAAACGGTCGACTATAAAAAATGTATACATCAAATACCGGAATCTAGACAGTACTGAGTCCTGGACACGTTGGAGAATAGCAGGTGTAACTGTGAGACAAGCAAGGATGATGCGCTGCTTCAGATCTCCCAGAGAACACTAACATTGGCACTCAACCAAACGCATCTAAACAAACTCGACTCAACCCTATTTTGTTAAAATCAAAACAGACTGGACGCATTCGCAAAAGAGCAGAAGGTTTTATTTTCCAATAACAATGCCTACTTTCAGTGTTGAATTCAGACACTTTTCTCCGGCGGGGGAACATTATAGAGTTCCGGGGAGAAATTGCACTTTTTGACCATTGAAAGCACAAAATTTCACATTTTCCAGGAGGGACATTTCATTGCTCCGGGGGGAAGTGGGGAATGTCCCTCCCGGGCCACCCGATGAATTCAACATTGCCTAATTTGACTTTTGGATGTTGTTTGACACCTAAAAGTTAGCTTAAATTTTTAGATGAAAAAAAGTCTTTGGTGATACCCGGTTTTAGCGATAGCAGTTAAATGTGGTTTCGCCTGCTATGCTCCAATGTGTCCAGGACTCAGTACTATCCAGCATTCAATTGTGCATTGCCACCAATGGAGAACACTTTGAGCAGTATCTCTAGTAGTTTCTGGTATTTGATGTATACATTTTTTATAGTAGACCGTTTTCTAATATGATATTAAATGGATATTAATTTTTCTGTTAAATTTTAATATTTCATTCTTTACTTTGTATACGACCCCTCAAAGTCAGCTCAAATTTTTAGATTAAAAACCCATCTTTGGTGATACACCGATTTAACGATACCAGCTAAAGGTTGTTTTGCCGTAAAAAGGACATTGCACCTTGATTTCGATCTCGAAATACTCTAATTTTTTAACTGATCCCTGAATGAAAGACAAAATCATGTGAAAAAATCTCAAACTTTGAAATTTAATAACTGTGTCAATTTTCGTCGTACAGAAGACAACTTTTTGTGTTGTATTTGTTATGATATGTGCAAACATTTACTAAATATAACTATAGGGACCGGGGTACCGTATAAAAAAGTTAGATTTCGTAATTTTTACAAAATTGATTTTTTACTTTAATTAATGCCACAATATGAATATTTACCTCTTTAAACACTTTTGTAACTGGAACTATATGTCTACAACCAACGGTTGAGAAATTAAAGGTCGGCGATAGATAACATTTTGCACCCTGTATATAGTGTTACGAATATTGTAAATAGTTAGTGTTTGTGCTTAAAAATAATATAAATAGTTTAGTTAAGCTCTATGCATAAGCTAATATTAATTTTTGTTGCATTGCACTATCTCAGTTTGTTGATTTTTTGCAAGCGAGTAAACGCTATTGGATTTCGATGGGAGTCTATGGAAATTTGGCGAAATACTGGAAATAGCGCCAAGTTGGTGCCACTTTTGGCAGCTAATTTTGGTCGCCAAATTTGGCGATATATCGCCAAGTTGGCAACAAAGTTGGCGACAGACCCGGGTCCCTTCCCCTTGGTAACCCGCCTAATAGCGCCCATCCTATCTAAATTCTCTACTTTCATGTTAATTCCCCGTAAGAAAAGTCAGAAAACTCTGACCAATTAGATACGTTTCGTGGTATCTACGCAGATCTTATGGCAGCGCATCTTGAGGAAGGGGCATAATGAAAATTATAGACATCATTGGGTACAATACTATATTCTTTTTGTTCAATATAACATCCAAAACAGTTAACAATCATTTGCAAGGGAAACACAAAAAAATCGGTTAAAGTACTGTCTATCAATTATAAAAGCTGGAAGTGTGTTTTCAGTTGTGGTATGCGCATTTAAGTTTAACAAAATTTTTGCATCCTATGATGTGAATGCAAATATTGTTAGATATCATACAGGGTTACACAAAATAAATCCTAAGCATAAATATGTTTGTGTAGGGGCGTGAAGTAACTTAAAGGTGTTCATTAATTGACATATGCATTTTCCTGATGAACAAAATTTAGTGTACTAAGATGTGTTTATAGAAAAAAAATAAATTCATGTACAGAGTCACACAGATAAATGAATTCATTACCCTCTATGTGTAGTAATATTGAGAAGTACAGTCTTCCGAAAAATAAAAAAAAACGCTAAACACATTTTAATCTCTAAATCTATTTTTTAATCTATTCTTTAATGTAGTTCCCTTCCAACTTAATGCATTTAAGAAACACTCTTGTGTGCGAATTCTTTAGTATTCTTTAGCCTTGTACAAGGGTGGTTCGAAAAGTTCTCAACCTGACAAAGAAAATACAAGATTTTTGGCAATAATTCATTTTATTTTTCAACTTGCAACACAATACATTTCAGAAGACTCTTGAGAAATGTTTATTTTTGGTGTTGTTGTTCGGCGTTCAACAAACGCGGCACGAATCGAGCGGAAAGCTTTTTCATACCCAAAACATTGTGTAAAACGTAGTAGACACGGTCTATCAAGATGTTTGCAATGTCATTAAGTTCTCGTACCTTCAATCGGCGGTCATTTAATATGGCATTGTGAATTTTGGAGACGATTTGGAGCGGTTTTTGGGCGTCCTGAGCGTTTATCATCGTGAATGGATTTTCTATCAGGTTTATATTCAGCAGCACACTTTTTTACAGTCGAATGTGAAGGACGAGAATCCTTTAAGATGGAATGTAACTCTTTTTGTATGTCCATGGTTGTTAAGTCTTTCTTAACAAAGTATTTTATGACACCTTGGAATTTTTTTCCATTTTTAGAAAATGCCAAAACTTGTTTACTTTCCTTTATCGCCTAGCAATAACCAATAAACTCACGCATCTGAAACTCGGCAGCATGTCATCTAAAGGATCATACATTACAAACTTTATTGTCATTTGGTCATACTTATTCCATCTCTGTTTCTGCTGAGAACATATCAAACTATCCTTGTAATTGCTACTGACTAGATGTTGGTGTAATGGCTGAACAATCTTACTATGATTATGTTGTATTTTTCAAGATTGTTACGATAGCTATACCTCGGCATCTATAGAACAGAGCTATACAAATTTTAATGTGCCTGATGCATATTAACAAAAAATATGCGGATACAATTTTAACTTTGTTTCTCAACATGAGGAACAGCTATTCTATGCTTTGGATACGTTTAATAATCTGGCCCTTACACAATTGATGTATTTTAGCAAGCGAGTTTTGGTGCATAATAAACGCCTTTCTTCTAATCATTATTGTAAATCGAATTTCCTTGCAACTACATTGTCAACAGAATCGTTCATTTTTAACACTTTCCAACTTAGTTGAAAAGTGTTTATGACTTCGGTTTGTCTGGCCGTCTGCCGTCTGGCCGTCTGGCCGTCAGGCCGTGCTCTAACGCCCGTAAATATGCTCGGATTTCCCTGCAATTTTTATATGTTATAATCGTTATCTATAGCATTTTCCCTATTTCAACGGAAGTGTGTAGCACTTATAGTTTTTTAACAGGGACACTCAAAAGAATTCCATTACATTGCGGTCTATGGGGAAAATCATTTGCTGTTTATTTAAATACTGTTTCAGTATTTTAAACGCATTGAAATTTATATATATCACTAGCGTGCATTAGAAGAAGCTTAATATGGAATAGGGTGTGCATATCACTTATAGTTACTTTACAGGGACAGTCAAAAGAATTCCGTACATTACGTCTATAAAGAAAAATCGTCTGCGGTTTATTAAGCGCATTTTAACGCAGTTTCCCTATTTTAAACGCATTGAAATTTATATAAGGTGCATTACAAGAGGCTTACTACAGAATATTCTGTGTATAGCAGTCATCGTTCACTTACAGGGACGCACAAAAGAATTCTCTACTGTATGTTAACAATAATTCCTGGAAGTGCGTTTTAGGTTGTTGAACGCAATTTTAATTTTAACTCGCTTTTTGTCTATTACGTGGTGTGTATAAATTCTGTAGATCCTATACAGGGAAGCACAAATGTTCGCGAACACATTTCCGTATTGTTTAACTCCAGACGGAGAATTTTAAGCTGTGCTATGCGTTTCCTAACTGAACTAAAATTTAGCATCCTATGTAGTATATATACAAATCTATAGATCCTATACAGGGCTGAATAAAAGTTTTCGGATTACTTAGATGTTATCTTTTAGCTTATTAAACGGTATGATTTGTAAAATTATTTTGGAAGCGTTGGAAAGTGTTACATAATCTATGCTTGACGCATGATTTTTCGTTCTTGTTCATATTAACCTTGACTATTAAAAAATGTCCCTAGGTTTTGTTTTCGATGAACATTGTAGCTGCACCACATTTTCTATTAGGTTGAAATGCACCTAATTAATATTTAATGTTATTAATAGAAATAAATGAATTGGTTGAATTTTGAATAAAACATCCTATTTGTAAAGAATTTAAAGCCGTGCTTTTTTTGTTCAGTGATCTCTTTAATTCGATATTAAATGCAACAAAAGAACTTTACTTCCTATTCCTATTGGTGACACGTAACTGCCCTATTTAATTTAATATAGTAGAATTACATAGAAGAAAGTTTTGTGTTAGCACGGCGTACACGTTTCTTTAATAATTACTTACTAATATCGTGTTTACTGTCACTTTAATTAGAGTTTGACTTGATTTTTCTTTATATTTTTTCAGTAAAATTAAAGAAGTGTCACAAAATTTGTAGTATGTTTTAGATTACTATAACGCCCCTTTCAATAAAAAGTAATTTTTTCAAAAAAGTGTCTTTTACGATAATTTTTCGGAAAGGGTTTGATATTTTGTGACATATTAGGTATTTCATGAAGAATTTGTAATGTAATACTTAATAATCACAAATCAAAATTTTATTTGAATTTTCGAACAGGATTATAGCCAATTGTGATGTACTAATAAATTAATTTCATTTTAAGTTATTTCTATTTTATTTCTATTTATACTATATAATTTTTTTAATCTTTACATGGACATCAATTTCCGTTTAATAAAATATTTCTTATAAAGGAAATATGATATATTCATAATTTTCTTGCAGTAAATGAAATTTACTTAATGCTTAGATTACGTGAATCAATTTTACCGAGAAGGAAAATTACTAAAATGAGAAAATAACACTTACAACAGCATACAGCCGTAGGACAGCCATTTCCACCCGTATCTGTAAAACGATAAAACAAACGCTATTGAGATATCACATTATTTCATATATAATATGAAAAGAATTTGTATGAAATATGCCTCATTCAAACATTTTTTCAAACATTTAATTTTTTCGATATACACAAGAAAAAAGTATAACCGTCAAAAGAAAGAAACGTTACACCCCCCCCCCACCCCCGTACTAACACGGCCGCAAATGATCATATAGTAAATATGTCTCATACCAGTCAAATAATAATAACGCCTGCTAATTAATTTATATTTACATTTTGCTTAGGAGTTCGTCTTCATACAGACATTGGATCCATTTCAGAATTTGATGCAAATTCCGTATGAAAACGACTCGTTATGCAAAGTGTAAAAATACTATTAATTCGTAGATGCAATTTCTAACAAATTTGTACCAGTTTTTGACTGGTAAAAATTGTAACATCGTTAAGATACAATACTGAACGACGATTTGCGGCAGGGTCAGCAGGGTGGAAACTCTTTTTACCAAAGCTGTACATATTAGGTTCATTAAAATGTTGGATTTCCAGTTTCTGATTGATTTGCACGTTATGAGATGTCGTAAATAAGATTTGTATATTTTTGTAAGATGTCTTTTTGTCGGTACACAAAGTGTCCTTGAACTCATAAGCCAAACTGTAAGGGATCAAAAAACACACCTAGACAGCTCCAAACACCATACAATGCATGGTCGTAACTCTTCTGATTCTAGGGAGAATCATGTTTTCTACACAATGTCTGACAAATGCTTGCTAATCATATATTCTAATACGAGCAAAATTTATTTTAAAAACGGCTCTAACGATTTTGACGAAATTTTGTGTCCTACCGTTTTGGGGCACCAGAAAACCATTGGGCTAGGTCACGTGTTCGAGAAAATTCGATTAGTGGGTCATTTTGGGTCGTTTTGGGTCATGGTCTAGCTAATTGTATTTAAAAAACGGTTCAAACGATTGTGACGAAATTTTGTATCCGACCATTTTTGGGTACGAGAAGACTATTGGGCTGGGTCACATGTTCGAGAACTTTCGATTAGTGGGTCATTTTTGGGTCAACGCGGGTCAAATTAATTTTATCTAAAAAGTGGCTCTAACGATTTTGGTTAAATTTTGTGTCCTACGAGTTTCGAGCACGATAAAATTATTGGGCTAGGTCACATGTCCGAGAAAATTCGATTAGTGGGTCATTTCTGGGTCATTGTGGGTCAAGATCTACAAAGCGGCTCAATTTACACTAAATTTTGCATCCAATTGTTTTCGGGCACGCGAAGACTGTGGGGCTAGGTCACATGTTCGAGAAACTTCAATTAGTGGGTCATTTTGGGTCATTTTGGGTCATGGTTAAGCTAATTGTATCTAAAAAATGTTTCAAACGATTTTGACGAAATTTTGTATCCGACTATTTTCGGGCACGAGAAGACTATTGGGCTGGGTCACATGTTCGAGAACTTTCGATTAGTGGGTCATTTTTGGGTCAACACGGTCAAATTAATTTTATCTAAAGAGTGGCTCTAACGATTTTGGTTAAATTTTGTGTCCTACGAGTTTCGAGCACGATAAAATTATTGGGCTAGGTCACATGTCCGAGAAAATTCGATTAGTGGGTCATTTCTGGGTCATTGTGGGTCAAGATCTAAAAAGCGGCTCAATTTACACTAAATTTTGCATCCAATTGTTTTCGGGCACGCGAAGACTGTGGGGCTAGGTCACATGTTTGAGAAAATTCAATTAGTGGGTCATTTTGGGTCATTTTGGGTCATGGTTAAGCTAATTGTATCTAAAAAATGTTTCAAACGATTTTGACGAAATTTTGTATCCGACTATTTTCGGGCACGAGAAGACTATTGGGCTGGGTCACATGTTCGAGAACTTTCGATTAGTGGGTCATTTTTGTGTCAATGCGGGTCAAATTAATTTTATCTAAAATCGGCTCTAACGATTTTGATTAAATTTTGTATCCTACGAGTTTCGGGCACGCGAAAATCATTGGGCTAGGTCACATGTTCGAGAAAATTTGATTAGTTGGTCATTTCTGGGTCATTGTGGGTCAAGATCTAAAAAGCGGCTCAATTTACACTAAATTTTGCATCCAATGGTTTTCGAGCACGAGAAGACTGTTGGGCTAGGTATATGTTCGAGAAAATTCCATTAGTGGTTCATTTTGGTCATGGGTCATTATGGGTCAAACTATTTTATCTTAAAAACGGTTCAGAGGATTTGAAATAAATTTAGCACCCTACAGGTTTAGGGAACAAGAAGACTATTAGGCTAGGTCACATGTTCGAAAAATTTCGATTAGTGGGTCATTTTGGTCATGGGTCCTTATGGGTCAAGCTATTTTATCTTAAAAACGGCTCAGACTATTTACACTAAATTTTGATTCTTATGGTTTTCGGGCACGAGAAGACTGTTGGGCTAAGTGACATGTTCGAGAAAATTCAATTAGTGGGTCATTTTGGTCATGGGTCATGATATTTGAACTCAAATTTAATTTTGACCGAGCATAGCTCGGTCTTCCCTGCTCGTTTTATTTATTCCGACTAGTGTTAGACACTATGATGCTAATATGGATAAAAATTAGGAGAAGTAATAAAGAAATTGAAATTTAAGTAGCCCAAGATGGGGGGTTGGGTGTTGTATCATAAATTGGAACAAATTTCCTTGAGAGAAGTTCAGAGCGAATCGCAACTCATGAGCAAAACTTTAAGGGGTGATAGAAGACATCTAAATAAGCTATTTTTGCCATACAATACACGGGCGTATCGCAAGTGGCGATCCACTGCATGGCACTGTCATTAAACACACAAAGAGCTGGTTTTTCACACGCATCGTCATCCCTATCGTACATTTTAAAAAGCATGGCTGGTTTTACTAATCAGGAGAAGACGGACATTCATTTCATACTGTTTTGAATGGTCTGGATGTTCTAATTGTGTAGTTAACAAGGTTTTCTCCGTAATCAGAAAGCGCCCTATAGCGCTTCACTGCTTGAGTTATGACCGTGCAATGTCTGGTGTTCTGACCTAGTTTAGGTATCTTCAATCACCCCGTAGAGTTTGGCTAATGAGTTCAGCGACACTCTGTATATATTTTTTGGCTGTTCTAACTAGTTAATGCACGGAGTGTCATCATGTAATTTTAGATCTTCATAAATTTGCTTATTAGATTAGGCAAATATAGCGCAAAAAGTGACACTGCTATGTCCTTGTTTATAAGATTTTCCTGCTATTTGATGCTGCAAATTTTTAGAGTTTTTCAGCATTACGTATAGAAGATGTGTTTCGGATTGTTCGTATATACGGAAACTGTCGTATTGTCAGATTCGATTTATGCTCCTTATTACCTTAGATTAGGAATTATTTTAATTTAATGTTAAGTATGTAGCGCACTTAAAATAAAATAAGCTTACAATGCACCGAAATACCTGAGATTACTCATTAAGCAATGTTTAATTCTATGCAATGCTAGAAAAAAAAAACATTCTGTCTTGCCTGAAGATAGTTTTGCACATCTTTATGGGAAGGGGCAATTTTTTCCAATAAAATAAATAAATTGTTTATTAATTTTAATTATCAACCAGGTGCATAAATCAAATCTGTCAATAAAGAAATTTTCTTCTTATTTTTATATAAATTTCACTCAGCTGCTCATCTTCTCTACATAATGCTAAGGAAATATTAAAAATGTTTCTCATCTGAAGATTTCATTATTACAGAAAGTTTCTTATATACTTTTTATAATTCTTTCATTATAAACCTATCTTTTCTACGTAAGGGGAAAACATTTCAAATCAGCCTCCTCTGCAAACTTTATTGATATAGCAAATTTCTTCTATATATTTTATAATTATTTTCATTTAGCAACCCATCATCTTTACGTAACATTCGGGAAAACACAAAAAAAATCTGCCTCATCTGCAAATTTCATTAATACAAAAATTTTCGTATATATATTTTTTAATTTTCATTCGGCGACCCATCTTTTCTACATAATTTGGGGAAACGTTAAAAATCTACCTCATCTGCAGATTTTATTGATATAGCAACTTTCGTCTATATGTTTTATAATTATTTTCATTGAGCAACACATCTTCTCAAAATAACGCAGCAAACGTATTGAGCATTTCTTATTTCGCAAGAATTGTGATTCAACGATTTTCTTATTCATTATAGCTGCCACATATTTGGTTTAGAAGTACTACGTGTTTGAAAATTCTTGGCTTTATATATACATTTATATCGTGTTTGGAGTCTGAATAAAAGTGCTCCAATTTTACATTAAATTTGAGATATTTACATCATGTTTACATGGAGGTCTTTACTGTTCGGTTACATTTTAGATACTGAGTAAGATTGTTATTGAGTTCACATGCGCGGTATCAGATTGAAGAGTGAAAGAGGGAGTCTGCAGTATTTCATAGTTGATAAGTTTCGACATAAAATGCATCTGGTTTTATTCACTTTGGTTCGCAGCTGCGTTCATCACTTGAGGTACTACAGTTAATTGGGGTCTGGTTTTTAACATGTTCTAAGTGTTCTTTCCAATCGTTCACAACACGTGGAGATTATTAACGACATAAAAAGGTTTCTCCATCACTCCCCGGTAATCTCCTGTGTGGGGAATGGTTGAAGGTTCAGTTGCCTACGGTGTTTTTCGTACACAGGCTTGGGATTGGGTTTGGTGAGGGTGTCGGCTATCATTTCTTCAGTGGGGCTGTATTGTAAATCAAATTTTCCTTCTTCTTTCATCAGTTTGATGTTGTGGAAACGTATGTCGATGTGTTTGGATCGCTTAGTATCTTTATTATTTTCACTCATTTTTATACAGGACATATTATCCTCAAATATCGTGATGGGTAGTTTTTGTGGAATGTTGCGGTCGCTATATATATATATATATAATATATATATAAGCAAGTTTGTTATCCAACTTAGTTCTTGTGCTGCGTCGCTAGCTGAAACGTATTCAGCTTCGGCTGACGAAAGTGCTATGCAATTCTGCCTTTTTGTGATCCAGTAAATCGGCGATTTTCCTAGCATGAATAGATTTCCTGACGTTGATTTACGTGTTTTTAAATCACCAGCCTAGTCTGCATCGGCGTATGCTGTTAAGATGGGCTGGCTGTTTGCGTTAAGAGTTAAATTCAAATTTTCTGTAGTTTTAAGGTATGAAATGATTCTTTTCACTGCTGACCAGTCCTTTTGGCGTGGTGTTTCGTTTCTACGACATAATATGTTGACTGCTGCAGATATGTCAGGACGCGTGATTGTTGATATGTACAGTAATGTGCCTGTGGCTTGTCGATATTTCGTGTTATTAAGTAAGAGATTATCATCGTCCTCAAGTCTGTTGAATCCAGCAATCATGGGTGTGTAATGAGGTTTCATGTCGTTTAGATTCAGTTTTTTCACTAGTTCGTGTATTTTATTGTTTTAATTTAGGTAATACGTATCGTTGATTTTATTAATGTTTATGCCTAGGTAATCATTCATTTCTCCTAAGTTTTTCAGTTCATATTCTATCTCAAGTTGGTTTATTGTTTCTTCGATATCACTGTCCTTTCCTGCAATCAGGATATCATCTACGTAAATGATGATATATATCGGATTTTCTTGATTTGATTTAAAGTACAGACATGGATCACTTTTGTTCTGTATGAAATTATTGTTTGTGAGTGTTTCCGATATTTTGGTGTACCAGGCCTTTGCGGCTTGCTTAAGACCGTAGATGGCCTTTTGAAGTTTACAAACTTTTCTCTCATCGCCGGGTTTAATATACCCGTCTGGTTGACTCATATAAACAGTTTCGGTAAATTTACCATGCAAGAATGCTGTGGTTATGTCAACATGTTTCACGTTCAAATTGTTGTGCAATGCGGATATGAGAAATGCACGTATTGTAGCGTGCGAAACTACAGGTGCGAAAGTTTAATCATAGTCAATCCCGAATCTTTGACTATATCCTTGTGCTACTAAACCGCGTTTTATAGCTTTGAATATTTCCTAAATTGTCCTTTTTTATTTTAAATTCCATTTTGGATTTCATTTTGCGTCGCTTTTGTCCAGTTTTGTTTATCATTAATATTTTCCATTTTTTTTTATATCTTCCCAATTTTCGGGAATGTTTTCAGATGAACTATTTATGAGACAGACATATCTGGGAAGAGGAAAGCCTCTATTTGTCCTATTAGACCTTCTTGGTTCAATTGGTTGCTGTTTGGGCTCGGATGGTGTCTCCTCGCTGTCAAGTTTTATTTCTAAGTGATTTTCATGTCTATCTGGTAATTGTGTATTGTCATCGGATGTTTTTGTGGTGTTTTGTATCTCCTCAATGTTATCTGAGTGTACATTTTCATTTTCAAGAAATTTCACCGTTCTCGCTATTATAATTTGTTTTCCTTGTGTGTGAATTCTATAGCCAGTCGATCGTGTGTCATAACCTACGAACGTTCCTCTTTGAGCCCTGTTATCAAGTTTTCCTCTATTTACTTTATCGACGTAAAATAGCGCTTCACAACCGAATGTTCTTAAGTGTTTTAAATTCGGTTTAACTCCTTTCCATAATTCGTAAAGTGTTCTATTGTTATTTGCTTTAGTTGGGAATCGGTTTTGTAAGTATGTTGGGGTGTTTATGGCTTCACCCCAAAAATGTTTACTTAATTTTGCTTGTTATAGCATACTTCTAGTCATATCTAATAAACTTTTATTTTTTCTCTCCGCAACTCCATTCTGGCTCGGATTATGCGGGACAGTCAATTGGAGTAAAATTCCGTTCTGTTTTAAGTATTCATCGATCTCTTGATTTACATATTCACGACCGTTATCCGATCTAATTTCCTTAGGTTTTTTACCGAACTGATGGTATATCATCGTTATATACTCTTTTATCTTTTCAGCAACTTCGCTCTTTTTAGATAATAAATATATCGTAGTATATCGGGAATAATCATCAATAAGAGTCATAAAATAAATTTTTCCGCCTAAAGTCGGTGTATCTAGAGGGCCACATACGTCACTGGGGATCAAATCCACAATATTAGTAGCTCGGTTTGTTGCTGATTTATGATACGGCATGTTAGTTAATTTAGTTTCGACACAAGTTACGCATGTTTTATTTTTATGTTTACAATTTCCTATCTTTATTCCGTCCGCAAATTTATTTGTTATTATTGATTTAGTCGCGTCATAATCTCTGTGACCGAGTCTGCGATGCCAGAGATCTATGCATCGTTTGCAGTCACAGTTATACGTTATGTTTACATAATTTTGTGGTTCTTCCACATCGTCCATTTCCTCAATAATGTATAATTTTTTCTCATTTATCGCCCTGATATATATTTCTTCATCAAAGATCAAATCGCATTTATTATCGTCGAAGATTAGTTTACACCCGTTTTTAGCGGCTTTACTAACCGAAATTAGGTTCGACTCTAAGTCTGGGACATAAAGCACTTCGCGTAATTTCGTTAGTTTTTCTTTTCATGCGGGGGTTAATGTTTTTATAAAAACTTCTCCTGAACCTAACGCTGTCAGTTTATTACCATTCACGATCGTTACTGAAGTTTTATTATAATCAATAAATTTACTAAATAGGCTTTTATCGTTACAAATGTGCGAAGTAGATCCTGAATCGAGAATCCAGTTATTTTTGCCTACTTTTTCGGTGATTAATGATTTATCTTGCGTCTGATCATTTGCGTATTTTCTTTCGTTTGGAATTTTTTTTCCCTATGAGTTTCGGTCTTTTCATAACATAATGAAGATGAGAAATTCTTTTTATTTTTGAATTGATTGTTACGATGATTTCCGGAATGTACCATGTTTCTGCTCTTGTAGTGCCAGCATTCGTAAGTGGAATGAGTTTTCATTTTACAGTTGTTGCAATATTTTTGTTCTCTTCTATTTTCAGTGTGTGTATATGTCCTATTTGTTTTAAATGCTCTCTCATTGGTGTTATATCCGCTATGTGATTGTTCTGACATTTCATGTCTACGATTATATTCGTCCGTTATATTGTTTTTGATAAAATCAGGGGTTAGCTCATTTTCCGGTCTCGCCTCCAACGCAGTTATAAAAGTATTGTAACTGGGGGGAAGAGAACACAGAAATAGCGCAGAAATATTTGAATCGCTAATATTTTCTCCAATGGCATTAAGTTTATCTATAATTTGCAAGATATTAGTGATATGCGTGATCATGTTTCCACCCTCCGGTAATTTAGTACTGTATAATTTCCGTAACAGGTAAAGCTTACTAGATAGATTGCTTCTCTCATGTATATTTTTTAGAGCTTCCCACGTTAATTTGGCAGTATCTAAGTTTTTTACATTTACGATTTGAGAGTCATCGATGCTTAAGTTTATTAGAGCTCTAGTCTTGCGATCTTTTTTGTGCCATGCGGGGTCGGGTGGATCCGGTGGATCTTGTGCTATAATATCATCGAGTTCCTCTTTAATCAGGAACATCTGCATCTTGAACTTCCATGTACTATAATTTGTAGAATTGAGTTTTTCAATAAATTGAGTATTTTCTTTTATCGCATTCATTATTTCTTTTTTAGTGTTCTTTTATTTATTACTACCAGGCTATGCCCGCTGCGCTGGTCCATTTCCCAAATGAACCTTGAATCAAACGAAATGGTGAATTCGACATTGCATTTTAAAGTAATATGGACCTTCACCCGGAAAGTCCGTCCGCATTGCTGAATACAAAGCGAACGCCATTGCGCTATTATATTATATTAATCGTTTGACAAAATAGGGGGTATAAAGAAGCAGCTCTTTTATTTGACCATTTATAGTATAGAGTTTGGTGGAAAAATGTAGCTGTTATGACCAACATAAATTAAAATGTTGTCTAGTCACCGAACTACTAAAAAAGAAAGCATTATAATTATTGCAGAGATTAAACATTGAACTTAAAATAATGTTTGGGTTCTTCATTTTCGATTGATAGTTCTTGAACTTTGGACCTCTCAGCTTGGTGCTATGTGTGGCTCTGGTAGCTTAAATATAATCTCACTCTACGTTACATTATATATCGTAATATACGTCATCTTCTGACAGGTCTACTACAGTTTTCTATCTTTGGATTCCAGCAGAGTAAATACAGTCAAAAATGTAGTGGATTATTTGCACATAAAAACACTGTTTAACTTTCATAAAAAAAAATAACCACATTTTTAATGCTGAATTATTTGAATTAAATTAAAATAACGACAAGATTTTTTTATTTTTATTTTTTGCATTTCTCAAATGAGTATAATGACACGAAGTAGTAAAGCCTTGCTATTTCTTTTATTTTCAAGATTACATTATTATCCAGTCTGTTGTTTAAATAAAACCCATAATGTATATAATCCGTTAATTTGTCACCAAGTTTTGCGTCTGTGCGTTCGCCGAAATTGTTTTATAATACTCACAATTTTATCTAATCTGAATTCCAGGTGCTTTTTTCTTATCTAGGTTAAAATGATAAATCAGCAAATATTGTTCTTTGACCACCATTAGCATTTCAAAGTATTTTTCGTACATTGAAGGTATTGCTTTTTTTAGTGATAGTAAAATAACTGTAGATGAAAAATATGTAATAGTAAATATTCTTTTGTCCGTTTGCTTCATAATAAAAAACCATATATTTACTAATCACTGCGTTCAAATTCGCTGCATTCGGATTCACCAGCAACAGCCCCTTTCAAATATATATATATATAATTCCAACAATACAGAAGATTAGTGCAATATGTTTAAAAACCTTCAAAAAGAAGAAAAGATATGCAAAGAAAACTAAAAAGAAATGAAAGGTGAAGTTTTTTAAAAATGTGGGATAATAATTAGCGTGTCGCTGACATTTACACTAAAATTTAAATATTTGACTCTGTTTTTATAATGTAAACTGTTATTTATATAATTTACATTTGAATATAAAAAATACTCCAGGTATTTTGCGTACACTTGAAAAAATACCATTATTATGAACATGCATTATTGTGCTATTATTGTGACCAATGTCATGCTTATTCCTTTTTTGGCTTAAAATCAAGTTGTTTGGCGACAAAAGTAAAATCAAACTCGTAAATAAACAAATAACATGTGACTCAGAATTAGTCATTTTTATAATTACATCTGCTCGTTTCTTCTGTAAGTCACATGACGCAGGAGTTAAATTAAATTAAAAAATAAAGAAAAACTCAAAAATAAAATTGTTAGTCAGATTTTGTCTAATAAAATTTTCAGATGCATTTTTCTTAACCTGACACAAATGATAAATCGCCAAATATGGTTTCAACTGCAATATTTCACATTGAATAATTTTTTAAGCATTGCGTACATTCCCTTTCACGTATAAATTAAATATTTTCGTTTTATAACATTATTTTTCATCAAAACTGTTTTGCTTATTTTATTTTATATAAAATTAGTAAGTTTTTTTCGGTGATTGTATTATTTTTAAAATGATATAGCCCTTTCAATTCTTTCACCAACGATAATGGTCGCCAAAAAAACCAGTGGTAACCTTTTCGTCCAAAATAACTGAACTTTTCATCATAATTCTATAACTAATCTACGTAGAACGTTGTATTATATACAGAAACCTTCCCTGAAAAATTGTCTATCGAACAGTGCAAGTTTCATCGAAATCTCGAAAATCGATTTATAAAGGAACGGAACGAAATTACCGTTTGTGTTTTATATATATAGTAGATAAATAAAGTAGATGACGGATGTGTTTTAGCAATTATCAGTTTGCAATCACAGCAATAAATTTTGAGATTTTGTCGCCAAATTCCAAAATGTGCAATATCTCACGAATTGTTGGACTTTGAATATTTAATTTGGTACCATTCGATTCAGCATACAAAAATACATTGAATTATGTTATCATTTGACTCATAACTATAATACCCAAATTTTAAGGAAATTTTTTTAAGTTAGTTCCCATTTTTACCCCCCTTAGTGGTAGAATTTTACAAAATCATTTCTTATTGCGCCTCTACATCCTCAAAAGCATTTTCCTCGCAATTTTCGTGTTTGTAGGTTCAGTAGTTTGGGTGTGCGTTGATGGTCTCCCCATTCAGGACTATCTTTTTTATATATAGAATTTTATTTATGTACAGATAAAATTAACCATTATTTTTACCTAGCAGGCTTTTCCCACTACGCTGCTGGTCAGTTTCTACAAACGAACCTTGAATGAAACGAAATATATCTGTGAATTTGTCCTTGTGTTTTAAAGCAACATGAACCTTTACCTTGCATGTCCTTCCGCATTGCTGTAAAACGATACGACCGCCATTCGCTGTTATATTTTCTAATGTATTACACAAAATTTAGGCTGTTAAAGAGCAATTCGTTTATTTAATCATTTACAATAGGATTTCCTAAAGAAAAATATATAACGATAATTCACTACACCAAAACTATCCCTGAAAAATTAACAATGCAAGTTGCATCGAAATCCATTTAGCAGAATCTTTTAAAAAGGATAATGCTTCATAATCGGTTTCAATTGATTACAGAAATTCCCCCTAATTCTATAACTAAGCAACATAGAATGATATGTTATGCACTAAAACCTTGCTTCGAAATTTAGCTAACTAACAGTGCAAGTCCCATCAAACTTCCTTCAACAAAATTCCAGTTATAAGTGGCCGGATTGAAATTCCCCTTTGCATTATATATATACAGTAGATATGTGAATGTATCTTTCATAATCATCTTAACCAGATGATAGAACATTCAGGAAGGTTGTAGAGAGTATATGCTGGTATACGCGGTCTACCTTCTAGAATTTTCAAAAAGAAACTCTGCACACCCTCCGTAGCTGTAACATATACTCTCTAGTATACACCCTCTGTTTATAGCGTATATGCACAGTTTTTTACGACTACACCACTGACAACTTTCTCCCATAGCTTAAACAATGTAGAAAATCAAACACTGAAATATTATCTATCTAACTGTGAAACTTCCATCAAAATCCGTTCAGTAGAACTTTTAAAAATGTAATATTTCATAATCGGGTTCACCTAATTTTATCTAAAACTTCCCCCCGTAGCTCTATAAATAAGCAATGTAGAACAATGTGCTTTCTTTTTAAACCTTTCTAAAACAAATTATCTAACTAATAGTGAAATCCTATAAAAATCTCTTCGGTAGAACCTGAGTTTTAATCGATCTGATTGAAATACGAATTTGCGTTTTATAAATATAGTAGATGATGATGACATGATTTCTGTAATCGGATTCGTTGTCAAGCTTTTGCTTCAGAAAAAGAAACGCAGAGGAAAACTTTTCTACAGATAATTACCAACTATCTCCACAAAATTGCGTAACTAACTGTGTAAATCCCACCAAAGTCCGTCCTGCAGTGTTCAAATTATAAACGGTCGGAATGAAATACGAATTTGCATTTTATATATATAGTAGATATATCTTTCATAATTGCACTCACTTTTCCCAATCACTTTCCCATTAGCTCTATCACTAAGCAACATAGAATGATATATTATAGGCTCATTAACCATACCTGAAAAGTCACTTCCATCAAAATTTGTTCAGTAGAATTTTTTTGTAAAGATAATCTTTAATAATCGGGTTCACTTAATTTTAGAGCTTTCCTCTGTATCTCTATATCAGAGTAACGTAGAATAGTTATAGTCTAAAACCTTTCAAAAAACATTACTTAATTAACAGTGTAAAACCTAACAAAATATCATGAATAATCGGATTAAAATATGAATATGAGGTTTATACTCATAGTAGATGATGATATGATTTTCTGTAATAGGATTCATCATGAAGGTTTCGCTTCAAACATAAACGATGCTTTTCCTCATTGGGTACTTTTCTATTATCCCGTCGACCACTTTTCATAACAAAAAGCTATCGCCAAATTGTAAGATTAAACGCTAAAAATGCTGTCCCATTTACTTGATGTCAGAAGCATTATACGTGTTTGTTACGTCATCAAGTGGTTTTTAATTCGACATTTGCGTGTATTTTTCATTATGTTTTACTTATTTATTAGTTATTTCATTAATTAAAATAACAATTGTGTCCTTACAGTACTATATTATATTTATTTATTTATTTTGATATTCCAATGGCAACGTTCTCCCGTTTATTTCGCGTTACAGTTTGGTGATAGTTTTTTGTTATGAAAAGTGGTCGACGGGATAACAGAGAAGTACCCAACATGGTTGCTAAAACGCCAATTGGCGAGGTATCTGATTGCGAAAAATTAGCCCGAAATCGTATGAATAACTAACTACCCAAAGAAAAGGGGAAACATGGCTGAAGACTGAAAACAAATAAAGAAGCGATATATAATACTAAACAGACCTTCAAAACTTTATTTTAGCAATCACGTTTTATTTTAAATCGTGGCGTTTGTAGAATTAATAATAATACACAATTACATAAATATCCGTAAAAAATATTCCATTCCCAATTGAACAGTTAATGTTTCTGTCTGTAAAAATCAACAAAAGAATTACATAACAAAAAGATTTAATTTGAATTTCTTCCATTGCTATATAGTAACGGATGTATTTTTAGAAATTATCACTTGTATTGTTAGAATTGTCAGATTTTGACGTCAAAGACTTCTCCAAATTAGAATTTGTTGCAGCTTTTCTTGTTGCAGCTTTTCAGCCAAGTTGATTGCAGCTTGTAGTCGTTGTTTTGTTTCGCGACATTCTTCCATATCTAGAAAAATGTGCAATATCTCACGAACTATATGACTTATGAGTATTTAATTGATACCATTCGATTCAGCATACAAAAATACATTAAAATATGTTATCATTTGTCACGTAACTATAATACCCGATTTTTAAGGAATTTTTGAAAAGTTTGTTCCCCTTTTTACCCACCTTAGGGGTGGAGTTTTTGAAAATCCCATCTTAGTGCGCCTCTACATACTAAGAAGTATTTTTCATGCAAGTTTTGTCTTTGTAGGTTCAGCACTTTTGGCTCTGCGTTGATCATCTAGCCAGAAAGGACTTTCTTTTATATATATAGATTATATTTTTAGAAATTGGTTAAATTATCGTTTTTAATACTGGGATATTCTTTATTCAGTCTCATAATCTTTGTTAGAGAACCTTCGGTAGCATAATAAATTTTCTATCTTTATAAATTGTTATATCACTCTTCATATTTTAATATACATTTTCATCTTTTGATAATGGTAAAAAAGATTAGTTCAGCTTACCTGAGAATTGCTTTTGCGCTGAGAGTAATCCACAGTATTACACCGATATTTATCCTTTCGATTCATTGAGGTGTCGCTGTATTGGAATGAGAAATAATATTAGTAGAAAATAACAAATTTGCGTGAAGTAAGTATATATCCATTTTTCCTTTGAATAAAATATTATTATTGAAATTCTTGACTTTATATATAAAGTTATATCGCGT
Organism: Maratus michaelseni; assembly: GCA_963931845.1. Taxonomy (NCBI): domain Eukaryota; kingdom Metazoa; phylum Arthropoda; class Arachnida; order Araneae; family Salticidae; genus Maratus; species Maratus michaelseni. The sequence continues at coordinate 185,933,531 of OZ007596.1, forward strand.
TTGGAGTCCGCATAAAAGTGCTCCAATTTTACATTAAATTTGAGATATTTACATCATGTTTACATGGAGGTCTTTACTGTTCGGTTACATTTTAGATACTGAGTAAGATTGTTATTGAGTTCACATGCGCGGTATCAGATTGAAGAGTGAAAGAGGGAGTCTGCAGTATTTCTTAGTTGATAAGTTTCGACATAAGGTGCATCTGGTTTTATTCACTTTGGTTCGCAGCTGCGTTCATCACTTGAGGTACTACAGTTAATTGGAGTCTGGTTTTTAACATGTTCTAAGTGTTCTTTCCAATCTTTCACAACACTTGGAGATTATTAACGGCATAAAAACTTTTCTCCGTCACCTCCGACCCGATTCCCCTCTGCCTTTGGCACCGGATAATCCCTTAGTTTGCACATTGAATACTATAAACCTCTAACACAACGAAACCTCCGACCCGGGTCCCGCTGCCTTCGGCACCGTATACCGGTCGTGCTACACACGCACCGGATGATCCCTTAATTTGCACATCGAATAGTATAAACCTCTAACTGTACAAACCTACGGCTCGGGTCCCGCTGGTTTGGACGGACAATTTTAAAAACGTGTGAATTGTACTTCTTGCAATGCTGAAGGCAAGAATTCCCGTGGGTGCTAGTACTGCAGCAGCAACATTATTATGATTACTCATTAAACGAACTTTCTGACAGAGTAATTAAATTAGAAAGTTTTTTCCTGTACTAGCAACTCCGCTTACAATCAGATTTATGGGTGGAATAGATGGGTCTTTCTTTTGTTCTTCTACGTGCTTTATAATTGATTCAAATATTTTCCTTTGTCAGCATTCATTTTTCTTGTTCAATTTATCTTCATTAATAACAATTTCTTGGTGAGTTTCAAAGTTATCAAAATCTGCGGCTATCATATCAACGTCTCCATTTGGTTCTTCAATATTTTCAAGCTGGTCGTGCAAATCACTTTCTTGTTGCAGCTTTTCAGCCAAGTTGATTGCAGCTTGTAGTCGTTGTTTTGTTTCGCGACATTCTTCCATATCTGGAAAAAATTTCACATTGTGCTCTAAGGATTCACGGTAGAGTTTAAATTATCCCAATAGGTCTTATTCGTTTCGACAAGGCTTGAACAATATCAGAAATGAATTATAGTATACAACTCAATTCCAGCGTCCGTTTTCGGGTTATGATTGGGAGTTTTCAAAACAACTGGTTTCAAACGTTTTCTGAACCAACTGAGGTTTTCTTTTAATTCGTAATATTCTACAGACTTTTGGTCTGCAGTCGTTTGTATTAGTACCTAGTGGCCAATTCGTATAAACGCATGTTTTCTAATTTGTCATGTCGATTCGGGTAATAATCATCAATCAAATGCCGACAGTAAATTTCAGTAGATCGTTCATCCTCTTTTGCCAATAAAATCAAATCATAGTGACTTTCAGTTTTATTCGTCGGTCTTTTTTCATGCTGGTATTTAAGTATTGCACAGCATCCTATGAATAGAAGCATTTATGGAAAAGAATTTTGTCTACGGCTTCGTAACTTTTAACTTCGTAAGTTTTATCTCGCAAAAGCGCGTAATCTGGCACCGAGACTTTTGTTTTCGTCAATGGTATTCCAAATCTCTTCCTTACGATTTTTTCCGGTTGGTTATATAACGCGTAATGTAATGATTTAACACCAAACTGGGTTCTCCAACAAACTGGATGTCAATGTTGGCGGCTCACATAAAGAAAATCGCGGGATTATAATCATTGATCCAAGTTTGTTTTTCTGATCGTTTCAAACCATATAACTTTGTAACATGGTGTCCACCTTTTCGAGATAAAATGCAGTCTTTAACAGAATTTAAAGTTCAATGTTTCACCAAACCAAACTTGAAAATTATGTGTAATATTATGCCGCCTGATTATGGCACATTATTGATGACCTTTCAGATGATAATAATGATAGATTTTCTAATATTCCGTAATCGAGTCTACAGTCAATGTTTCAATGTTAGCAAGAAACAAAAAAAATAGGTATTTTTTGGCTAGCCGGGAGCCAGTGAAATATATATATATATATATATATATATATATATATATATATATATATATATATATATATATGTGTGTGTGTGTGTGTGTGTGTGTGTATGTGTGTGTGTGTGTGTGGGTTCGTGTTTCAGGGGAAGCGCGGACGAAAACAGGTTTACACACCCGCTGACTGAGGACGCACAGGGATCCGAGGACGTCCTCGGATAGAAAAAAGTCATTTTCCGTCGTCTTTAAGCATTTTTATGAATTGTACAAATTTTTATTGGTTTATAAAATTTGTCCTCAGTTGGAGGGTTTTGCTGTTTTCTGGTTATGTATCAGTGTATAATTATGTGTGAGGGAGAAAAGATGGTCCACTGAACCATGGTAATAAAACTTACTAAATGTGTGTCCTCAGATTACCTTAAAATTAAGTGTTTTGAGTATAAGTCCTCTGAATCCTTTAACATTATATGTTCTGTGTATGGGTCCTCAGAATACTTTAAACTTAAGTACTGTGTGTATGAGTCCTCTGATTCCTTTAAAATTTAGTGCTCTGTGTATGGGTCCTCAGAATACTTTAAAATTAAGTGCTGTGTGTATGAGTCCTCTGAATCCTTTAAAATTTAGTGCTCTGTGTATGGGTCCTCAGAATACTTTAAAATAAAGTTTTATGTGTATGAGTCCTCAGAATACATAAAAATTAAGTATTATGTGTATTAGTTCTCTGTCACCTTTAAAATAAAGTGTTCTGCATCCCCCCCCCCTAAATACTTTAAAATAAAGTGTTCTATGTTTAGGGTCTTTGTTCTCATTAAAAAATGCCATTTATAAGTATTTCTCTATTTTTTACCAAAACTTCTTATTTTTTATAAGAGATATTAAATATTAATAAGTAAATTTCCAATTAAATTTTCAGCAGGACTGAAACTACGCGTAAATTTAATAAAACTGATAAAGGATGTGAATTAATTTTCACTTTGCTAAACAACGCATAAGCAGTAGAGTGAAAAATATGTCCAGACTGGTGATAAAATGCAGATACTCAGGTATAGCGTACCAAGGGCTTTACCATTTAAGCTATCTGGACGATATCCAGTCTGGCATTTTTAACACTTTCCAACCTAGTTGAAAAGTGTTTATGACTTCGGTTTGTCTGGCCGTCTGCCGTCTGGCCGTCTGCCGTCTGGCCGTCTGCCGTCTGGCCGTCTGCCGTCTGCCGTCTGTCCGTCTGTCCGTGCTCTAACTCCCGTAAATATGCTGGGATTGCCTTGCAATTTTTATATGTTATTGTCGTTATCTATAGCACGTTCCCTATTTCAACTGAAGTGTGTAGCACTTATAGTTTTTTTACAGGGACACTCAAAAGAATTCCGTTACATTACGGTCTATGGGGAAAAATCATTTGCGGTTTATTTTAATGATGTTACACAATTGCAAACACATTGTAATTGATATATATCAATAAGGTGTATTACAAGAAGCTTAATATGGAATAGGGTGTGCATAGCACTTATAGTTAATTTACAGGGACAGTCAAAAGAATTCCGTTACATTACGTCTATGGAGAAAAATCGTCTGCGGTTTATTTAAATAAAGTTTCACTATTTTAAACGCATTGAAATTTATATATATCACTAAGGTGCATTACAAGAGACTTACTACAGAATATTGTGTGTATAGAAATCATCGTTCATTTACAGGGACACACAAAGGAATTCTCTACTGTCTGTTAATAATAATTCCTGGAAGTCCGTTTTAAGTTACTGAACGCGATTTTAAATTTAACTCACTTTTTGTTTATTACGTGATGTGTATAAATTCTGTAGATTGTATACAGGGAAGCACAAAAGTTCGCGAACACATTTCCGTTTATTGACAGAAACTCCAGAAGGAGAATTTTAAACTGTGCTTCGCGTTTCGTAGCTGAACTAAAATTTAGCATCCTATGTAGTATATATACAAATCTATAGATCATATACAGGGCTGAATAAAAGTATTCGGATATTTTTTCCGAATATTGTATACGTTGGAAATTCCTGAAATTATGTTTTTAAATATGTTATGCGTTTTCCAAATTGTTTACTTAGATGTTATCTTTCAGCTTATTAAACGGTATGATTTGTAAAATTATTTTGGAAGCGTTGGAAAGTGTTACATAATCTATGCTTGACGCATGATTTTTCGTTCTTGTTCACTTATACGTTGGCTTGGCTGCAACCTTGCAACACAAGATGGAATATCAAACATGAGCACATTACCCAGTAGCGTACATGAGACGAATAACTTCCCAGCATCGAATAATATCTACATTTCCAATTAAATTTTCGGCAGTACTGAAATTGCGCGTAAATTTAATAACATTGACAAAGGGTGTGAATTAATTTTCACTTTGCTCAACAACGTCTGGCATTTTTCACTTATAACACATGCAAGGGTGCAACCTCGTTATCCAGATGGCTTAAATGGTAAAGCACTTGGTGCGCTATACCAAGGTATCTGGGTTCGATCCCCGGTCTGGACACATTTTTCACTATGCTGGTTATACGTTGTTTAGCAGAGTGAAAATTAATTCCACATCCTTTGTTAGTGTTATTAAATTTACGCACAGTTTCAGTCCTGCTGAAATCTTAATTGGAAATTTAAATATTATCCGACGCTGGGAATTTATTCGTCTCATGGACACCAGTAGGTAGTGTGCTCATGTATGACATTCCATCTTGCGCGGCGATGTTGCAGCCTTTCCAACGTATAAGTGAAAAATGCCAGACTGGACGTCGTTCAGATGGCTTAAATTGTAAAGCTCTTGTTGCACTATACCAGGGTATTTGGGTTCGATAACCAGTCTAGACACGTTTTTCACTCTGTTGGTTATGCATTGTTTAGCAAAGTGAAAATTAATTCACATCCTTTTTCAGTATTAAAACATTTTATTTTAAATTTCTTCCAGCAATAAGCTATAAATATAAGCAAATTTATTACTTCTGTGTTTATGCTTAAAATCCGTAAACCTGTAAACATTCTTAAATTTGTAAACATACAAATACAATTTTGAAATTTTATGATTGTTTCACAATTTAAATAATTTCATTATATCGGAAATTGGGTGCCTTTTAATTGAGAGTCACGATATGTTCCATCTGCCATCTTGTTAAGGTGTAGTTATTTTTAAGTTTCCAAAAAATGACTCCTTAAAAAAATATGTAGTTTTAGAGATAATCAAATACATTTTAAACCTTTTGTCCATTTCTAATTAAGATAGAGAAATGATTCTTCTTCTTCCCGAAAACAAAGAATGGAATACAATGTCTATACCTCCTAAAACGGAAACCTACTCAAATAAAATAACTTTTTTTGGTCTTTTATGATTCTGTCTTAACGAATTTAGGTTAAAAAATCATCGGTAAAAAAGGCAGCTTTATAAATAATAATTATTATAATAAATACTTTGAGATATATTAGTTATTACGGAACATATATGCTCAATTATAGAAAATCAATTCTATGCTTCAAGTGCAGCACTTGCTAAACACATGTTTTTGTACCCTTATTATTGAAAGCTGTTAGACATAACATTTTGACATAAGAAAAATGCTTGAATAACAGTGAATTTTGAATATTATATGCGAGTAAACTACAGCATGTACCCCCCCCCCTTCCCACACACACACACCCCCTTGGGGAAAAAAAAACATAAATGGTGACAAGTTGTTTCGCGGAGTCAATAATATTTTGTAAAAAAGTACAACATGTATATGTTAGGATACTTCAATCAATTGAAAAATAGAAAGAGGGATATTGGAGGAGGTGCTGTACTGTATCCCAGTGACAAAGATAAGATTAACACTTTGTAAGTCCAACTATATTTAGATGTTTAGACAACAGAATGGTCATCACACAACATAAAACAAGACCCTTTTTGCCTACAGGCGAAGTAGGGGAAATTGATAACCCGCAGGGAAACAAGTGATTAGCGAACAAGAGATAAGCTACCACCTGCACCTTCTCAGAAAGATGTTCTCAAGTCCAAACTGTTTATTTTCTGACACATTCTGAAAACATATATATTTTTAAATGCACGAAATTTACAGATATTCTTATTCAGATAGTAAAAAAAAATGTTTTTTCTCTTTTTCCTATGAAGACAAACGATCATTCCGAAAACGATGTCAAAGTTGCTGTTTTGTTTTTACTCGTATACAGAACAATCAGGAAAATTGTCATCGGGTAGCGATTCTTAATAAAAATGTAAAAAAAAAAAAAAAAAAAAAAAAAAAAAAAAAAAAAAAAAAAAAACGATATTGGATTTCAAAGTGATTGAATAGTAATGTCAGCAAATTTAAAGTTCCTATGCAAGAATGTATCAGAAATATTCAAGTTGTTGAGCGGGGCTTTATTCTTTATTTTTTATTTATATTTTTTAACAGCTTTATATAATGTAATGAAATAATAAAATTAGAAATTTGCTTTTTCAATTAGAGTGAAGTACGAGAAATTACAGTCTAAAATTCTTATTTTTTATTTCCTGTTATAAACATTTCATAACTCGTATGAAAAGTAATAGTTCAAATATTCTTTTTCATATATTAACGGCGCCGTATTTTCATTCACTGTAATTCGAGAATTACTAAGCTTTTAGTGCACGTTTGCCACATTTTTAAGGACATTTGTTACATATGTTTCAGCGAGCATTTATAATGTTTGTTTGAAATGCGTAAATTTCTACTTACTTTAAGACGATTCTCAAATTTCCTGCTCAACAAACGTGAAACTTTCCGAGATATTTTCTCACTTATTTTTACACGTAAAGGCATAAAATTGGCAGTCTTGACTATAAGCGATTTGAAATCAAATGATGCTCTCAATTTTTTGATAAATAAATTACTTATCAAATTAAAAGCGATTTTTGTCACGTGACAACATCTTTTTAACCTTCCGCGTGCAGTCGTGTCCTGAAATTTGGTTCAAAACATCAACTTTGATATTATTTTCTGAAACATCTTTTGCCTTTACCCCAAAATAGAAAACGCTGTTCGATTACAAAATTTCTTAGTAAAAACACATGCCAATTTCACGCTTTTCCGAACAAAAATGAATACTGAAATGTGTCAGAAAGTAATTGCTTTGGATTTGAGAACAGCCTTAAACAAATTATATGCCTGTCAAAAAATTGATTATTGACACACTTATATAAAAGGGCATGCATACTAGAAAAAATAATAAATTTATAATAACTACTAATCTTAAAAATTACACTGAAATATGTAAATATTAACCTCTGGAAAAATTGTAAAGAGAAGCAAATCCTATCACTACCGTTCCATTTCGAAAACTACCAATGTAACTCTTTTTCTTTATTTATCAATTTACTCCGAAATTGAAATTTTGAGAGAGATATTTTAAATAATAATACTTTAGGTAACTAGAATTTTCCACATTTGAAATTTTAAATGTAAATAGTGATAACTCAGTTTTTAATAACACTATTGTTTAAAGTATTTTGATTACGAAACTAAAGGACAGCAATAAATCTAACATCAGCCAGAAATAAAAATATGCAATATCTAGTTTTGCACAAGAACAAATCATATAAAAAAATTTATTAGTGCGTTGGCAGAACAAAATAAAAAATAATATAGAAGTATTTTCTTCAACAAGCTTTAAAACTGCACCATTAAGTTATTATTTGATTCAAGCAAGCATATAACTTGATTCTTAAAAAGTCCGATATTGAAGTATAATTTACACTATTAAATGGTAGTTTACACTATAATACAAAATTTATCTTGTCATGCAAATATTGCATGCTGTTTCAGTAATAATTTGAGCTTACTCAATCAAATATTCAGTACTTTCACTTTCTATGAATATAGGAATTAAAAAAATTTACTTTCTTTTAGAAAGTCCTTCCTAGACATACCACTGTCTTTGTGCCTTATGACCAAGCAGTAATATGCTGATACATCCTCTTTCAAAATAGTTAATTTAAAATAATTTGCCAGTTATGCAGACGTACGCAAATAAGAAAAAAATCTTTATGAGCATAATAAACTGTATGTATTCGAACCGTATTCAAATTTAATATTGAAGTTCCACAGTTCGCATTATCTTAATTTTATTTTAAATATATCTTCTGAATTTGTTTGTCAGTAATGTAAATAAAATCAGTGCATATGACTCCAAATAACAGTTGATTTTTTTTCTTTGTAATTTATTTTTAAATTTTTTATTGTTACTGTTCGTCTATGAGAATCTTTCTGATACACAAATAAATTTCCATTCCTACAGATATGAAAATTTCACATGCTAACATATAAATAAATAAAATACGATAAGTAAAATAGTACTTATTCGATATTATCTGAAACAGAAATAAGGGTTAAGCAAAACATTACTTAGAGAGCTTTTGCTTAGCGAATATTCCTGTTGGAGAAACAACTACATCATTCTCTCTTAATTCTCTTCCATATATCCTATTACTCCCTGCAAAACCATAGATATAAAATCCTTGGTGAAATTGCTGGTTTTCTTAAACGTAATGGAATAAACCAAATAAGCAATCATCTATCGCAGAACTGATGGTATTGCGTCAATTATAATAACCCTTACAACACATTCAAACTAAAGCTGAAGGGGGGGGGGGAGAACTTGTTTCTAAGAGCTAAACTGTGCTGTAATGTTGGAATATGAAATTCGGAAGGGCGGATGCAGTTGCACAAATATGAAATCTCATTCATGAATTCAACCTATTTCATATTCTTCATGCACAAATTACACAAATCTTTTTCCTTTATGTATCGAAATTTTTTTTCAAAAGTAGGGGAGGCTAAAAGTATAAGGGAACGAAAATTACACGAGTAATACTCTATAATTACGCAGTAACAATTTCGAAAGTCTTGTATGAACTCAAGAAGGAATTTATATATACATTTCATAAAAATAATCGTATTATGTCTTTAATATAGCATTTAATGCAAAATTACGAAAGATGGAAAATGTTTTATTTGCCTGTCATTTTTGTCTCTCTGAATTCAGTTAAACTTTCTAACTTCCTTTAGTTATTCATTTTTATTATGATAAAAATATAAACCTTTTCCAAAAGTGACAAAAAGAAACAAAAAATGAAGTTTTAATAGATATATTCTACACGAATGGAGTTTTTTTTTAGAAAATCTAATTTACATTCATGCCACAAACCTTGAAATTTACGACAAACCGTGCTGACAGCTGTATTCCGCACAGGGCTAAAACTAGCTTTTTTTTCACCCGGGGCAAACATGGATTTCGACATCCCCTCCCTCCTTCCTCCGCAAAGTAAATTTACATAGAGAATTTTTCTAAGTTTCTAATTGCCGATTTATTTTGAAATATGTAATCACAAAATACGTAATCAGGGAGGACGTTTAGGAAGAAACTGTGTCTTTTAAGGAGCCCTTCACAAAAATGTTCAACTCAAAACAGGATCCTTCACAAAACAGGACCCTTCAAAAAACTTTTCTCCTTAAAACAGGGCCCTTCACAAAATTCTTTGTCTAAAAAATAGACCTTTCACAAATTTAATTATTTAAAAGTATAATCTGCCTGTCACTTTTAAATATAAAGAATTATATATAAAGTAATCTTTATATATAAAGTCACTTTCATATATAAAGAGAATATGTATATTTTACATACATATATCTTCTCAAAAATGTATAAACAAGAACTTGACTATAACGATCATTTCAAATTCAAAAAATTACGACTATATTTTTCGCCAATATAAAGAGTTGTTCACAATTTAACAAAAACAGGACGCTGTGACACTGGTAATATTGAAATACGTAATCAGCTTTGTCAAATATTTATTTATTAAAACACCGAATAAAATTTCGCTTTCGACAGTTTTTCGTCTTAGCAGATCAGGTATACTATTCTTTATATTCTTTAAGCCGAGACAATGAAATTTTCCGTTTAAAAATGTTTTCGCTATACGTTTTCCCTGGTCTTTAATCTATCTTAATTAATTTAAATGTAAAATACATAACCTCTTTAAAATGTACGTGAAACATAATAGAATTAATGTGTTTACAGTATTCCTACGTGTTCATAGAAATTACGTATGCTATTCTTTTAATTGAACCTAATTAAAACAAATTCGTACTACTTTTAAGGCGGTTCTGGAAAAAAAAAGGCTCAATAATGAAAAAAATTAGCACACGAACACACGTTCAAATCACTTGAATGCATTCAAGTGATTTGGAATGTAATATTCTTTTAAATTTTCGATAAAGGAATTACATCTGGAGTTATAAACAATCGTTGTCTCACAACGACCTTTTTCGTTGTGTCGCGTTCAGAAATTCTATACAAAACGCCATTTTTGACAGGATTTTCTGAAAGACCTGTTTTTTACGAAGAATGGAAAAACTATTCGATTTCATGGTTTCTGCATAATCTCATGCGTTAACAACATGCGTAATCAATCTCATGCGTTCACAAGCAAAAATGAATTCATAAATATGTCAGATTACCTGAGGGTCACAACACATCAAATTTCATTATTACACAAGCTTTTTACTGAAATTTAGACATTCAGAGTATGAACAAATATTCCATCTGACAAGCAGAAGTTCAAAAACTATTCATTATAATTCGAACTGTACATAGTAGTCTTTTTGTGGTACGTTTGAATAGATATTGCTCCTCTAAAGACATTACTATAATTTACAATAACTACTATATTAAGGTGGGGTGAACCAAAGGTGACCAGTGTTCCTAAGGTAGCCCACCCCTCAAAAGTAGAATTAATTTAAATTTTAATCAAAAAAAGGCGCTAGTGCATTGTCAGTCATGTATCTGCAGTGCACGGGGCTGAATTTAAAGAGATCACCTTGATCCTCTGACATTTTATGCAGTGATTTCACTTTTCAGGAGTAAGTCGTTCTAATTTCCAGGTAAGATGATATTTTAATTTACACGTGTTTAAATTCTTAGAACTTTGAATTATGATGCGTTTTCTGAAAGCTTATTTCTTTCTCTTTAACCCCATTTACTTCAATTCTAAGAAATTTATAAGATTAATACTTTTACGTCGTACATATGGTGACCATACGCATGTACCCAAGGTTGTCACCTTAGAAAACAAACGAGGAAATCAGTGTAGTAAGGCTGATTTTCAAAATTTCTACATAAATATCGGAAAAAAACTTATTAACATTTATTGTTAACACCAGAGATCACCCAAAGGAAGTCAGTAACTCCCAGAAGAAAATTCATGAACTACCGTGCACAAAATGTGCTTCAATGTATTTTCGTGTCACAGAGATAAGAAGATTAAGAAGAAAAACTCGAAGGATATCAAAAGAAGGAAAGGATCATCAGAACAAAATAGTTTGCAAAGTATTTTTTTTTTCACATTTTAAAAGTGATTTCAATACATAGGCCACCTTTGGAACACTATGCGCCAAAGGTGGACCACAAGCTATAATTTTGAGATTGTATTATAAAAGTAATTACATTTTATTTTATAAGGAAAAGTTTACTTGATATGTGTTAGAGATATGTGAAAAATTTTATAAAAGAAACTTCAGCCACACACACACAACCAAAAAATAATAAACAATTCTCAAAGCTTAACTATGGCCACCTTTGGATGACCTACCTTACTATAATTTACCGAAAATCAAAGAAAATTTTTAAAGATTACGTTGGAGAAAGAATTTGTGAAAAATATCTAATGTAGTCAATTGATTTTATTTCGGTTTCAACAATCGATTTTCATAGTATCATAACTTATTTTGTCTTTTTTTTTTTCAACTTAAAATTTTACAGTGTGATAAAGTAACAGCCCATGTTTATACAGTTTAATGCTTTCTAAGTTTTAATTTTAATTATTATTAGATTTTTTATTTTTTACCAAATATTTTGCAGGTCTTAAATATAAATATTGTGAAATTGAAATCTGTGTTTGTTTGTTTTTTACACTTAATCATTAAAAGTGTTTATCCGAAATATTTAATGAACTAATACGAGTACATTGGAACTGATTTTGTGCACTATTAATAGGTCAATGTTCCATTTATTAGCACAATAGGTTTAAATCGATAGAAAAATTTTTCAAGATTCATGTGTATCCCTTGACTCTTCTCCCTCAAAGAAACGTTTTGGGGCAAAAGCGTCTGTTTATAAAATGAAATAAATGTTTGAAATAAAAATCTAAATAATGTATAACTCAACATTTTAAGTGCATTTTTCCTATTTTCTTGATAAATTCTCTGAATATTAAGACATGTGCAATTACTTGGACACCAGACTCAAAAAAAGCTAAAACATTTTTACAAAATGAACTTTGTTACAATCCATAATGATTCATTGATGCAATGATAGTCTCAGTCTTCATAAATCTATCCTAGGTTAGCAAAAAATGTGTTCTTAAATTATTTTTAAAAAAGGTGTGAGAAATACATTCTACATTATTTTAAAATACGAGATAAGAACAAATAAAATAAAAGTTAAAGTTTAAAAAAAATAGGCACAATTATCTAATAATTTCTAAATCGTGATGTTTGGTTTCACGCTGAATTATCAGTGCAAAATATAGTATTGCCAAAATAAGTAACCACATACCGGGTGTCCCACAAATGACTGATGGATTTTAAAATTCAATAACTAGCAAACGGTGACAGATATTAAAAAAATTCTTGCAGGAGGGTTATGTATGATGTCGGGAGTTTTTTTACTCTGATTCTTGATTTTAGTTCGAAATTCAAACAATAGATGGCGCTGACAGCGGTTGGCGCTCATTAGAGGCCGAAACTGACGTCACTCAGCATTGATGCGAAGAAAGGAGATTAAGGCTATGGAGTGGATCTCATTCGCCAGTACAATCTTGCTCTAAGGTCCCGATTCTGAACTCATTTAATATGATTTCAATGGAATGAAATGTTGCCATGGAAACAACAAATTCTTTGATAGTGGAATACAGCGTTCAGATCAGGGCATGAATTTAACAAGCAGTATTCGAGTTGCAGGCGATTTTACATTTATGAAGTTTTATTTTCCGGGATTAAATTACTTTTTATGGCCTGATTTAAAGAATATTTTATGCATCATATTTTAAAACTAGGTGAAGAGATCTTGCTACAATATCTGCTAGTGAGTACTTTTAAAAGCGTGTACACTATTTATTGAAAATGGTTTATTTCACCTAGTAGTTTTAAAATACGACGAACAAAATATTCTTTAAATCAGGCCGTAAAAAGTAATTTAATCCGGGAAAATAAAACTTCATAAATGTAAAATCGCCTGCAACTCGAATACTGCTTGTTAAATTCATGCCCTGATCTGAACGCTGTATTCCACTATCAAAGAATTTGTTGTTTCCATGGCAACATTTCATTCCATTGAAATCATATTAAATGAGTTCAGAATCGGGGCCTAAGAGCAAGATTGTACTGGCGAATGAGATCCACTCCATAGCCTTAATCTCCTTTCTTCGCATCAATGCTGAGTGACGTCAGTTTCGGCCTCTAATGAGCGCCAACCGCTGTCAGCGCCATCTATTGTTTGAATTTCGAACTAAAATCAAGAATCACAGTAAAAAAACTCCCGACATCATACATAACCCTCCTGCAAGAATTTTTTAAATATCTGTCACCGTTTGCTAGTTATTGAATTTTAAAATCCATCAGTCATTTGTGGGACACCCGGTAAATAATTCATTCATTTTTTATCAGATTATTTTACTCGAAAACATTAAAAGTTTAGTGAAAGATAAAGATGAGATAAATAATACGATGTGTAAAAACGGTCTGAAATCTTAAAAGCATCTAAGCTTTAGTTGAAATATTATCAGTTATTGCAGGTGTAAAGGTGTTTTCAAGAAACAAGATTCAATATTCAAGCTTAATAATAAATCCTAATTTCATTCACTTTTAATAATAATATATATGAAATAACGTTAATGTAATACGTTAAAAATTATAAATTTAGTCTCAAATTGAATTTGTTCCAATTCCAATGCTCGTGTTTAAAAGAGAATGTTTGAGAAGCTTCCTATAAAAAGCAAATATTGCAACGGAACAGAGAAAGAGAACAGGTGCATTTCTACGAAAGTTAAAAAACTAATCATTTTTAGTTGCTAAAGCAAGGAGAACATGTGGTGATTATTATCACCACCCTATGGCTATGAAGGGACCATCACTGGCACAAAATTTGTGTAAAAGCAAAGTGTTCTTAACCTGTTTACTGTTTCCGACAACCATGTGTTTTAAAGAGTTAGTTGACGCACCCCTTCACACTCTTGATTGATATACCCGTAACAGCGTCACATTCTTTTGGTAGTAGTTATTAAAAAGGGCCTGTTTTTAAACACATTTTAGGTAAATAGTAGGGAATCAAACCAGATCGACCACTCCTATGCAAGAATCCTGCTAAAGTCATTATCCCCCCCTTTCCCTTACCTAACTTCTTCGTTTATTATTCACATTGATAAATATTTCCTGATTAATTCCGAGGATTACCTCTTTTAAACAGGTAAAAATTTACAAGCATTGTCTGTCTGTTTTCGCGTCTTTTTTTTTTTTTTTTTTTTTTTTTTTTTGACTCGTTAGGCTTTAATTTTCGTAAAAATTGACCAATCGTCACGAAATTTTAATATGGTGTTAAGGCAGTTCTCAAGAAAATATTTCTAGCTCAACAATGCAAATCTTTTTGGCATATTCATGGAGTCATTAACAGAAAAGTATGGCACTTATAGGCATGATTATTAGAGATTTGTAATCGAAAAGTTTTCTTTTTTTTATTTTCTGATATATAAATTTTATCCTGAGTTATAAGCGATCGTTCTGTCATGAGGGCAGTTTTTTCCTTTTCCTGCGCTGCCGCAACCAGAAATTCGGTACAAAACGCCAACTTTGAAAGCATTTTCTGAAAGATCTGAAAGGTTTTCTACCTTGAAAGAAAAACGGAGAAATGTTCGATTACATAGTTTTTATACGAGTACCTGCCAATTTCATGCGTTTGAGAACAAAAATGAATAATAATAAAAAAAATCAGAAATCAGTCAGTCCCCTCTCTGGTTTTAACCTTTCAGCTTTTTAATTCATTTTTGTTCGGAAACGCAAGTGTCCTTATTCAGAAACTATGTAATTGAAAGACGTTTTCCATTTTTTGGCAAAGGCAGAAGATCTTTCAGAAAATACTGTCAAAGTCGGCGTCTTGAATCGAATTTCCGAGGCAGCTGAGCGAGAATGGGAAAAATCGTGTTGTCACGTGATACGAGTTGCTTATAACTCGATAAGTTATTTATTAATAAAAAGAACGGAAAACTCAGTTCGATTCCAAATCACTTCTATAGTCAGGTCTGCCAGTTTTATGCCAATATGTTTAAAACCACAATTGCATTAAGAACCACGTAAAATAAATTAAATGTTGAGTTATAATCGAACTCTGGATGATAATATTCTTTCCCTGACAACTGTGTCTCGAAAATGTGTTTCAAACGCCATTTTCGAGAATATTTTTTGAAAAATTCTTTGTTTTTGCTTAAAAATAATAATTTTAAAAAAGTAAACATTCTTCGATTTTTTTGTATTTGAATAAGAATATCTGAAATTTTCGTGCATTTACGAATATAGATGGCTTCTGAATTTGCCGGATAATTACGATTTCGATTTTAATACAAAACTCCTATTTTCAGACTCAATCACAAAATTTTTTCATTTGCTCATGACTGAATATTTTAGAAATAGAATAAAACCCCTAGAGTTGACTCTTTACATTGTAGTACCACAAATATCACTAAATATAAACAGATAAAAAGCCGTAAGTAAGTATCCTAATAATTATAAAGAAATAATTGATTATTCTGAGTAGCATACTTTGAAAAAGATTTTAAAAGAACAATAACCCATTCCCCTCTTTCAATGGAAAAGATGAATTCCTTAGGGAAAAAAACATTGAATGTGTTAACTCATTTTCAGATAACAAATAGAGTAATAATTTATCAACTATCTTAAAACATAAATATATCATATTTAAAAAAAAATAATACTAATGGAGGATATGGAGGATATAAAAGCATTTTTTCTTTTACATTTCTTTCAGTATAATACCAAAATCTGATGTTCGTGTGTAAAATCTGAAAATTTACCTCATAACTTTTCTGTGATCACTTTACTTCTGCCCCTTCCGTACCCTGAAAAGTCCAGAAAATGAAAAATCTTCGCAATGTACTAAATCACTTCATCTCTCCTTAAAAAATACCCACAATTACTCTTAATAATGTGGTTTATTATTACTATTATTATTTTAGTATGTTTTTCAAATCACTGTTAATAGATGCATTTTTAAGGCCCTATTTTTTCCCTGGTACCTTTCCCCACTCTACTGCTTTATACGATTCATTTATTTTTTACTCTTTGAGTTCGGGAGGAGGGGGGGGGTCGCAGGGTCAGCCCAAGAGCATTTTGGCGCCCGTGCGAGCACTCATCTGGCACCCCCTCCCTCACAAGGAAAATTGCTTTATTTATATTCTTAATTTTTTTAAACATTCGTAACTTTTATACTTGCTATCATTAATTATTTAAGATATTAATTTAAAGCGGTTCAAAAAACATAAAAGTTTTCAAATTTAATCCTTTCTTTGAGTCTGTATTTGTTAAATTGTAAAATCAAATCTCATAATGGAAATTTGAATTTTACAGTGATTATTAGTGTAACATTACGATCCAAGAGTGAAGCACAAGATATAACGCATAGTCAGGGGTCGGAAAAACTACTTTTTTATTGTAGCAAACTACAACTACAACTACTTTATGGAAAATGTAGTTAACTACAACTACAACTACTTATATTAAAAAGTAGCGACTACAAACTACTTTTCAAAAGTAGTCACTACTTTGCTACTTTCAGATTTTGCCAAAGGGTTCAATTTACACTAGAAATTGAAGGCACGATTAAATAATAAAGCGATTCCTCGTTATATTGCAACTGTCGGGATGCAATTAAATAAATGCGACATAACTGAGGACATTAAAAAATTAGGAAAGATAAGATATAAGAAAATGTTTTCTGTTTGCCTCCAAAATGTTAGTTTGTACACATTACAAATTTGTAGCAAAATTAAGAGAGGTAGCATAATCTAGAAAGTTACAGAAAAACAACTCTAAATGCTAACAATAAATAAATTTGTAAATAAAGCAATTCCAAATAATAAGAAACCTGGCGTTAAAACATGGAAACCTAATAACGAGTAAATAGACAAATGTTGTCAGCAAAAAATTAATTCCATTGGTGGGTTAGTACTTGATTTTAGCAGCAAGTGTGGATGGGAAAAATCTATGACTTTATGCAATGTTGCTAATACACTGCAGCTGAGATTTACCGCTGAGTTTCACAAATTGTTGAGCAGAACTAATTTTGCACAAAAGAAGAAAGTTTCGACCACTCGATTTTCAGAGTGGCAAATATTTTTCATAAAGTAGCGTTAAATGTAGCGTCGATTCTGGCTATAAACTACTGATTTTTCGTATCGCGCTACTCGCTACACTACATTGTCCAAAATGTAGCGCGATACACTACAAACTACTGTAAAAAGTAGCGACTACTGTAGTTTCGCTACTTCCGACCCCTGCGCATAGTATTGGACGAAAATAACAATAAGTTAATTAATTAAAAGAAGAAACTTTGTTAGAAGAATACTGTTTGCCATATTTCTACAATTAAAGAAGCAGAACCATTAGTAAGTAGCATCTATGTAAAATGAAAACTGCAATCTTGTGTCGTTATTTAATACAAAAGGAGCACGAATAAATTTCAAATGTAAATATCTATTTGAGAAAATAGTTAATTTTTCCTGGTGAAAACTTTCGAGAAATTGAAAAACCCAGTTTTCTCTTCAGCTCATCACGGAAACATATAAGTGTTTTTATTCTTTAGTTTCATTTTTGAAATGGCTCTCTTTCTCTTCCTTGAAAATAAAATTTTCTTTATCTGTGATGACTTTTAACAAAGAATAATAATAATAAACCTCTAAAGTATTTTTTTAAGTAACCTAAAATAGTTAAACATTAAGAAAAAGCTATGGTTGAGAGTAAGAGGTTTATTTATAATTAGAATAATAAGGAATACAGTTAACACAAAATGTCTCCCCCCCCCCCCCAAAAAAAAAAAAAAAAAAAGCTTCCTAGATTTCGTTCTACTAGCGTCCACGCTAGGAAAAAACAATCCACTACAAAGAAAGCTATATGTTTCACTTTGTCTGAATTTATGCCTTACCGCCGCTCCGAAATTGGATAAAAAAAGTGTCATAAATCCAGTTAAATCATAGGGTATTTATTTGTAAAAGACATCATGAAAAAAATCAACATAATGGACACTAAAGACAAAAAAAGAAAGAAAAAAAAAGGTATTATTTAACAATAAAGGTATTAAATGAAAGATTTTCTCAAGACGATTACAAAATAAAATTTATAGACAAAAAAAATGAATTAAAAATCGTCCAATTTCACAATTCCACAGTGTCTAGCTCATGTTCATTTATTTATTACGTGAGATCACCTGTTAATAAGAAATCAAAGTAAAGTAATTCTATTCAACTCTATTTATTTAGATTTTCAAGTAATAAATTGCATGTCATGGTCGCCGGCAAAGGAGGGGGACATGGCAAGTTCTTTGTCCCTTCCTGGTTTTCGAAAAAAAAAAAATCTATCTTGAATAATTAAAAAAAAAAAAAAAAAAAAAAAAAAAAAAACGAAAAATTGCGCTTGGGCATAAATCTGTATATATTAAAAGAAGATTTAGCTCAAAATTATCTCTAAATTATTTTACACCTATGTCGATTTCGCTCTTCTAGCGCTCATGGTGCAAGTTATTTCACAAAAGAATGAAGAATCTTAGTGTGTCGAACAGAAATTTCTTCTGGATTAAAGAAAGTTTGACTCAGTATTAAATACATAATCGTATTCCAGAAAAATATCTTTAAAAAAAAAATGTAATATTGGTTAAATATCTAGCAGTTTTTTTTTTAAATTTATATTTGCTAAAATTTTTAGTTATTTGAATTCCATTATTGCGAAATACTTATTATGCAATAGTCCAAAGACTATATTTCACTATTAATTAATCCCTAATGATGTATGAAACAATGTGTCATTATAATACAATTATATTTTTATGACGTTATTTTTACTGGTGAAAGCTTTCCGATAAGTGTTTCCCAGTGGCTGAGAGGTTCTGCTCTCGAAGCTGGTAGACGGGAGGTGCTGGGTTCGATCCCAATCGCGCCCGTCGGCCTAATCCTTCGGAGTTTTCGTGGTTTTCTTCGAGTCGTGGATTTATCCATGCGTAAATACGGGTTAGGTTCCCTTAGAAAGACCCCCACGAAGGGCACTAATTTAAAGAATATAGCATGGGTGCTGGATGAACAAAATTCCTGAAGGAGCAGCTTTTGGAAAATATGTGTGCCCGTAGCAAGAATAGGAATAGTTTAATTTTTGTTTTCTACAGGGGAGACCTGAATCCCCTCGTTTAAGATGATATTTAAAAATATGTACATGAAAACAGAACTGAAAAGGATCTATCACGGGAGGTTCAAAAATTGGAGATGCACCTAAACACCTGACGAAAAATCCTTTTTTAGGATTTCGTTCATCTCACGAAACCCTATTAGCCCCGCTTCGTTGTCTGTCTATCACAGAGCTGGTTCTCAGAAACTATATAATTTACAGTCATGAAATTTTGTGTACTTATAGCCGAATACCTGCTATGAAGCTCAAAATAATAAAATTTGAAAAAATCTTATTATTTTAATATAGAGAGATAAAAAACCAAAAATCTAACAGCCTTTTCAAATTAAATTTAAACATTTTTCGTTATAGCAGTTGCCAACAATTAAAAATCCACAATAAAATTCTTTCTACAATAATTAATTTTCTATTGAAAGATTTCCACGTAAAAAATGAAAATAAAATAAAAAGTTTCACCAATTGAAAAAAAAAAAAAAAAAAGATTAATGTGACGTCATATTGGTAATAACACAGAAATTTTCAATCATTTCTCAATAATACAAGGAGTATGAGTATGTGTAAATACAGAGAGCAGCTTCAAAAGAGAGAATTGAAAAGAAAATTAGAGAGTTACATTATTAGAGAGAACATTAGAGAATTAAAAAGAAAATTAATCTGACGTCTAACATTTTGAAGGTCTCTATACAACATGTTTAATTTTGAAAGTGATTTTTTTTTAATACCGCATTTAGTCTACATGACAGATATTATTATGACAGAGTATAATAGCGGGCTTTGCTCACTATCGGACCGGTTGATTAAAAGAAAAAAAACGTGAA
Source organism: Maratus michaelseni (assembly GCA_963931845.1). NCBI lineage: Eukaryota > Metazoa > Arthropoda > Arachnida > Araneae > Salticidae > Maratus > Maratus michaelseni. Next base: position 185,953,876 of record OZ007596.1, read on the forward strand.
AAATAGAACGGTACATTTTTACGTTATAAAAAAAATGACCTTTTTTTTTTTTTTTAATGAAATTTATTTTGATTTATTAAAGAAAGGATAAAGTGTTTTGAAAGGAATATTAAAAGAAATCCTTTGTGCGATCTTCGATCACATTTACCCATTTGTTCCTTTTTCTGTTAGTGTTTAATTATTCCAAGTCGCTTGTAATAATTATGCACTAAAAGAAAAATAAACTAAAGATGTGAAATGGAGTTCATTAATTGTACTGTTGCTCGATAATTTCACAGGAACGGGGGTGGGAGGTATTTATGCCGGAGAGGCCCTGCCTCCTATGAGATGTGCCTGAAAGAAACACTAATTCTTGCTCAGAACCTTATTATCGCAAGGGCAAACAAGGGAGTTGTTCAGGGTCCCCAACTCTGAAATGGGCCCCCCTAAACACAAAATTCATTTTTTGTTGTTGTTGTTTTTGTTACGAGTAGAAATTGTGAATACAAGCATATTATAGGGGTCCCAACTGAATCCCTACTTTGCCTCACGCACCAGGGCGCCATGTAAGGCTAGTCGGGCCCTGGTTCCACCGTTCTGAGTTTAGGGACCAATATATTTCGCAATTTGAAGAGTTGAGGACTTTCAAAGATTTCAACATGCATTGCAACTCTAAATATTCTACTATGTTGCACTTGGGTCTTTGAAGGAAAAGTACTCGTTTAAATGAAATAAATAATAAATGGATCAAGCTACTTAAAATATGTCTGGTTTGCTTTATTTTTATCTATTAAATATTCCACTTAGAGTAGCTTAATAATATAATTATTGAATGACCGATTGTATTGTCTCCATGCTGCGGTCTTATTTAGATAAACATAACTTTTCTGGTTTTTCATTTTCGGCAGTTTTTTTTACTCTAACACTTTTGACAATTAGCAGAAAAAGATAAGCTCATATCCAGAAGACTTTGTCGGAAAAAAAAAAACACATTTTCAAAGAAGACTGCTTTTTATTTTTGAAAGTTTCCTTTTTCTAATGATTTCTCTTTTCCGTTATTTTTGTAAACTGACCTGTAAGCAAGATCATCTGGGAGCCAGTCGTAGTTTTCTTGGGGTGGAATGCGCTTGAATAGCTGCAAGTGGCAGAATTCACCTGTCAAAGTCGAAATTAATTAGCATTCCGCAAGGGAAGGGGATTGGGGTGGTTCCTGGTTATGTTTCTCTGCCCAGAATGACGAAGCAATTTAAGCATTAGTAGCTTAAAGACACATTTCTGTTCTCCTCAGAAAAAGAACAGAAGCCACTGCCGTGAGGCGCACGTGATAACCACTGCGCTACGGAAACATGTTGAAGAAATTTTTATGTGTTGTAGTGATAAATTTTCTATTAAATGATTTGAAAGTATTTTTATTTTTTAACTTAAGAGTTTTTTTTTCTTAATACTGTAGAACCTCGATCCATCGTTTTTCAAGGGGTGGGTGAAAAAAAAAATGATGAATGCGGGTTAACGTCAAAACACGAAAAAAAAAAAAAACAATGTTTATGCATTACTAATACATGCAATGTATACAGTATACTAATAAATACCAATTTGTTACTTACCAAACAGTAAAAGAAATAAATCGAAGTTGTAGAAAATTGATATTTGTTTAAAAAATGCATGCAAAATTTTCAGTACCCTTGAATTATTTTTTAAACACAAAGAAGAATCTCTCCTTGAGCGGGTTCTAAGAGGGAGGGAAAGTGGTTTTAAAAAGGTAATGCAATCGATAAATTCTTTCAACTCACTATATGGGGGGTGCTTATCTATAAGAACAGTAGCCTATATATATATATATATATATATATTATATATATATATATATTTGGAGACTTTGAACAAGATTAACTTTTTATTTGGGAGGCGGGGCTGGAGAGCGAGACATGAAATTAAAATAATAAAAACTTCACATACAAAGATATTAAAAAGGTTGGTATAAAGACAAACAAATGAAATATTTTTAAATCTAAATATTTCTCATTATCACATTTCTCTTTTACAAGGTAGGGGGGGGGGATTAAAGTGGGGTAACAGAAAAAAAGAGTCAATTTTTTCAGATTTGGTTCAAGAAAATACAATTTTAGGCATAATACAGCAGAAATAAAGTTTTCCAAAAATGCTTTGATATAAAATTTAAGATAAAATTTATTAGTTATGGCATGGTTCTAAAAAAAAAATGAAATAATTATATGTATATAGTAAACTCTGTTAATACGAGAAACAAGGGAATTATAAAATTCCTTGTATTAACCGTTGCTCATAATACCTGTGAAGACAGTAAAAATCCTAAACACACATTTAAATAAACTAATTACAACTAATAATTATTCCAATTAATTCTAAAATTAACATAATATCATAAAAATTCAAAGAAGACTCAGCTTACATTGCAATAATCACTGCAATTTTCGCGCAATAGATTTCACATATATTTTCATCATAACAGTGAAATAGTATGGAAAAGTTGTTAATAAATCCCAGAGTCCGAATTTAAAGAAAAAAACGAATAAAGGTTTTCTTCTTTGCTCCTGCTTTTCCATGGCTCAATTGCAAATCTAACAAATAAGCTGTATTTGAAACGTCCTTATTTCCCCCTTTATTCTTTCATTTTTACAAGACCTCAGCATCATTCCTTTGAATGAAATTCTATCCGGGAATGCTAATCCACTACAAAACGTTGTGATGTACAAATATTCTCGCTGAGACAGAGCAGTGTTTGATAAGAAAAAAGATTTCCACCCTGTTAATTCTACTCTACATTTGGCGAAAAACCCATTGAAATAAGCAGATGTTTTGCTCGTATTTGTTGTGATCCTGTTTTGTAGCTCGTAAAAAACGTAAAAAGCTCAGTATAGTATAAATGATCAAAAAGATCAACAATTCTTAATATGTAAATTGTTCATTTTGACAGTGTCGTTTTAGCCATACTCGTATTAAACGAGTTCGACTGTATGTATATATATATATATATATTGCCCGCGGAATATTTTCAAACGTCATAGCACTTGCAAAGATGACTATTCAAATGATTTAGATTTTTTTTTTCCAAAAAATGAATTGCATTTTGAGCTATAAGAGATCCTTGCGGGGTTTATTTATTTTTTCTTATGTGTGTGTGGGAGGGGGGGGGGATATTTGAAAAGAATCAGTTGCAAAATTATTATTGAAATCGCATGAAGTGACCAAAAAATTACGTAAATTTGTTAGATAAAGTGTCATTGTGAAAATTAGCAATTAAACGTTACATCCAACTAATCCTGCCTGAGTCGTCAAACACCCAGCTAGAGTCCTATCCGAATCCGCAAATTTTTATTTAAAGTCGATCCGAGCCCAACAAAAACATTTCGTCTACCCGCAACCCGAAATACTTCAATCTGAACTCTAAAGGAACCAATCCGACCCGAAACCCGAGGTCAGAGAAAACAGATCTACAATTTAGTGCAATTATGAAAAAAAATAAAGTCTATAATCATATTCCCTATATTAATTTTACATTTAATATTAAAATAAAAAACATGTCAGGAGGCCTTCTTATTCAAATATATAGTTTTAAAAAAAATCAGAAATAGTGTCCTGCGTGGATCGGTTTGTACCCAAACCTGACAAAAATTGTTTTGAAGACCCAAACTCGAAATACTCAAACCCGCGACCTGAAACGTATTATTAAAAAAATGTCTATAATTTAAAAAACTTAAAAAGAGAAATATTTTACGATATTATCTCCAATATCAATTCTATCTGTTATGTAGAAAATTAAACATGTAAAAACTCGTTCATATTTAAATTTATAGTTTTTCATCTGAAACGATAGTCTAGACTTTCTTTTGTAAAATAGACTGAAACCGACCGTAAATAATAAAACTCAACCTGACAGCGATACGATCACGAAACAGAGTCACCCCAACCGAACACAAAAGTAAAGAAAAACATTAGCTGCAACCCAAGCCACGGTTCGGATCGGTTTCAGGTAAAATTAGGTTTCCTCACTCGATGCAGGGCTAACCTAAGACAATATTCTGAACATAAAAAAAAAAAAACTAGATAAATCGAAACTCCAATTTGACGCTGAAGAATAAAAACTCAACCCGAAACAATTACATCATACCCGACTTGCAAAGAAAAAATCGCCGGCAGCCTGACCACGGCATTTTTTTTTATAAACTAACATCGGGTTATTTTTAAAGCATATCTATACCCCACTCGAGTTGACCGGGTCGGGACGTGAACGGGGAAAAGTGGGTTACCCAACCCGATGCAAGACTCCACTCTCAAGTTAAAATATTTTCACCGACGAAATTTAAATTTTGACACCGATGTGGGGGAAGTCAGGTGTGCCCCACGCGGAGTAATTTGACCCCCCCCCCTCTGGATCCCCTTTAGCGCCACCCTCGGATAAATATGATTAAAACAATACTTTTATTCAATATTACTTTTAAAATCAGTTGTTAAAAATGAGATAATAACTCTCAACACAGACAGCCTAAAAGTGATGAATTAAAGCATCAAAATTTTAGTTTTACAATTTCTTTTTCTAGTTTCAATACACAACATTTTGATTAAGACAAATTTAGCAATAGAAATGGGAATGAATTTTAAATTTTTAATGTTTTTCGAATAAAGCAGAAAAAATAAAAAGTAGTTCTACTAAAACTGCAACTACTGGGACCTCCATATTATGAGGGCTCTGGGGCGATGCCTCACTTGTCCATGTAGAAATCTCGTAGGAAAATGCTAAAAAAAAAAAATTTTTAAAAAGAACACAATGCATACTGAATTCAATTTTGTCCGTAAACACATGAAATTTGCAAATATTCTTATAGAGAAATTATAAAATCGAACAGTTTTTCCCTTTTTCGGTAAACGTTACGTCTTTTACGGTAAAACGTCTTTTAGAAAATGCTGTCAAAATTGATGTTTTCAATCGAATTTATGTACAAGATAGACAGAAAGATCATCATGAAGAAACGATAGTTCAAGAAATAGATCATTTGGTGAAAAAAAAGATCTATTTGATTCTAAAGTATTTTAATAGTCACACCTGCATAACGTTTATAAATTAGTCCCGGACTGATTTCTGTCAGAAAGTTTCTGGTTTTTGAGCGGACATTTTTTTCTTTCTTTTTTTTATAAGAACCACTATAACTAATTTATATTCAGATCCTAAATTTTACATCAAATTATCTTTAGAAAAATATTTTTATTTTTGCTGTGTGTTGCCTAAATGCCTAAATTGTGTTTTCTTAGACCAAATTTCAAAATTTTTACTGATATTTGCTGTTGCACTGCCCCCTCCCCCCCCCCACTACCACGTAAAGAAAATAAATCAGATATTGAGAAATCTTCTCTTTTCAAATTTTTTTACATTGTTTCTCTTTATATAGATCCCATTAAAATCCCTGTATGTTATTTTTATTATTTTAATTTCGTGTCCCTCCCCCCCCCAAAAAAAAAGGGGGTTACTCTTTCTCAAATTTCCTCAAATTTTCCAAATAAGTATATAAACTGCAGCTCTTATACATAAGCACCCCATGTATGGAGTTGAAAGAATCTATCGATTGTACTTTCTTTTTAAAACAAACTCCCCCCCCCCCTCCCTTTCGAGGACCCTCACACCCAACGAATACCTGACGTTTCCGTTCAGCGAATGCTATTTCAATACACAACACTTTTGTATTTGTATGCTTTAGTATAATGATATGTATAATATATATTATGTCTTCAATGTTAGGGTTAGAGATACACGGGCTTCACTTGTAAAATAGAATCGGTAATAACTGAATATATAATATGTACCTCAGTAACTAGTATACCTCAATATTATGTTTAATGCCTTTTTTACCGTTGTCTTTTTTACCAGTGGACCCTTTTACCTAAATTCCACTATTACTACAATATCAAAAGCATGAAAATTTATTCTCGCTTTTAATCCTCCTACAGCAATTGGCGTAGTTATAAATCCCATTAAATTTTTCATATTCGAATTTTGAACCAGATAAAATAAGAAATTAAACTTAATCAATCACTAATTAATGTGTAATTGATTACTAACTAATTACAGTAAAGTCTGTAAAAGCGGTATTCATCATGTCTTACAGACATGTCTTACCTGTCTTTAAAGAAAAATTTCCTGGACTCAATGCTAGAAATATCACATAATTACAGTTGATAAACTAAAACCTGTCTAATATGGAATTTTTTTCCGGTACCTAGGGATCACGTTTTGACCGGTTTTACTGTGATACTGTAGTACCATGTAGTGTTACTGATCAATTAATACCGTAATATTAAAGTAATATTATAATACCACCATCTCTAAACGTAATATATGTATAAGAAATGGTATTACTTGATAAGAAAGAAACCTCTATAAGCAGAATTTTTAAATGATTCATTGTTCGTTGAGAATCCATCTTAGCAGATTGGTATGTTCTAAAAAAAATTTGCCATAGGTATACAGTAAAATCTTCTGAGATGCAACGGCAAGGCTAAAATAATTACTGCCAATTTTTTATTTCACCGATAAATGTTTTTTCAATGCTTTAAAATCAGTAGAAAATTAAGTAATAAACATACAAATTATTTATTATGCAGCTAAATTACAATATCCTATGTGTGTATGTATGAAAAAAAATTCGAATTTATGTTTTTTTTTTTTTTTTTTTTTTTGCTTTCTTTTAACAGCAATATGCATATTCTGAATATTTTATTAAAGTTTGTTTTAATTCTTTTAGTGCTCACAAAAATAAGTTTCAAGAATGATCATTCTAAATAATTCCATTTATTTTGCATGAATATTTCAATGTACTTCATATATATATATATTTGAACACATGAATATACATTCAATTAGTGTATTTTTCAGGTAATTATAAAATATATCAACTATCTCAGGTTTAAATTACAGAAAAACAAAGAAAGCAAATTGTTAACTAATTTGTATAAAGACATATTATTATTTTAGATTTAAAAAATAAAAAAATAAATATAGCATTCATTGATATATAGAGATACAATGAAAAATATTATCTAAAAGCGAGCACCGTGATATTCTGTATAAAATATTCAATTAAGATTAATTTTATAGTGAAATTTAGCGCTATATGTGTGTTTTATAAAACGTAAATCCATAAATTTAAAAGAAAATTGACACTTCCACTTTAATTTTATCTTAAAACATTTCAAATAAGTAAATTTATAAGTGTACGTAACGGAAACTTACTAAAAATGCATTTAAAAAATAATTAAAACTTGCTTATTATTAGAAAGTTGTAAATTCGTTTCAAATATAATGGATGAAAATTATAGATGCAAACGTTATTTCAGACTTTAGCTTTAGACCTCAAACCCAAGTCTGTGCTCGAAAATACTTCTATTTATCAACATATAGCCGAAGAACTTGAATTCTTTGCATGTAGGCAGAGAAGCGTTTTCAAAAGCGATTAGTAAACTATTTTTAACGCCATTTAACGCCTCCTATAGATAACGGGGCAACATTCTCAATCGCCTGCAGACACAAACTAATTCCGTTGTGCTTTTGAAGGACAAAGTCCAAACTCACCTAAGGCTTTTTATATGTTTAGAACAGCTACGTCTTCAAGGCATTTTTACCGTATTATTTTACAAACTACTGAAACACTTAGGCTTAAAACTGAGGATTAGATTTGTGTAATTATCTAAGAAAAAATTAATACTTTGAAATATATTCATACTTAGAAGTAAGACAACGGTTAGAGTGTTGATTTTAAACCTTAACTGTAACTACAAAAAAATTGACCAGCCGAGAAAGCGAAATGCAAGTGTTTGCATTTTAAGTTTTTTGTTTTCATTTCTAAGACTTTCAATCACAGTAACATGATTCCTTAAACCCAAAAATTTTTGGATCAATTTATTGTACGGATAACTTTTTTTACTCCTCAAGACTTTGCTTATTTAAACTTTTCTTAAACTTTTTGTGTTATTGTACGTTGATAAGTGTCTTCCATTTATAACGACGGAAATTGAAGGATGTGAGCGAAATATTAAAAATAAATAGTAAATGATTTAGTATAATATTACGGAAAACAGATTTTTTAAGATATGATTTGAAATGAGTAAATGAATTTACTTTAAAATTGAAATCATTCCATTTAACATAAATATCAATAATTAATTTATTATCAGATAAAGTAATCATTAAATCAAGAAAATTACTGGAATTTTTAGTGCTTTTTTGTTATTTTAAGAGAAGATAGATAATATAGACCAAGGTCTCCGCAATCGGTAGATTTTCGAAATCTACTCAATGTGGAGAATAAAAGAAGGGGACAGTTTTCTTTTTCAAAATCTGTTTTTCGAATAACTCAGGACATGTGTTCCTAAAGTGAAAATTTAACATATTTTTTAAATGTACTCTTACATAGAAATCCAAAGATATATTACTCGAGAACTGCTCGAAATGTTTTCAATGATTAACTCCTATAGCATAAAATCGAATTTATACCCCCCCCCCACCCCGCCCGCCCACTCCTGCAAAAATCGTCTGCGTTAAATTCTTCGTACACAGTTTTTTTTCTAGTGTTCTATTTGCATAATTTCAGACTTTTCAAAACAAAAATCTGGCGAATAAGGAAGACAGCTTCTTATTTTCTTCAAAAATTGTTTTTAAAATTGTTGCGACATTTACGCCTTAAGAAAAGGATTTTCATAATTTTAAAATCGCTCTGAAATTCGAATTACCATATATTACTCGAATGCCACAGAAAATCTTTTCAGTGCTTTACACATATAGCGTGAAGTCGAATTTTCAATTTTCTCCACCACAACAATTGTCTGTACGAAAGAAATCCTTAGTGCGCAGTATTTTTTCTGAAGTCTTTAAAGTATTCTATTTGTCAAAAACTTTTCAGATATTTCACTACATTGTTGTGGAAAATAGAGGGATGCGGGACAGCTTTTTAATTGAAAATTTGTTCTTCGAATTTTTGAGACACGTGAATCTTGAGAAAAAAAACTTTAATATATTTTTGAAATCTACTATTAAATACGAATCTAACGATATATTACTCGAGTGCACTTCAAATATTTTCAGCGTAAAAACGAATTTTCGATTTTTCTCCCACAAAAGTCGCTTGCACAAATCCTTAACAGTATTTTTCTTGAACCGCGTTTAAAGTGTTCTGTTAATGAGGATTATTTAAGATTTTTCAAGTTATAAATTAGAAAAATAGAAAGGAGAAAAAAACAAGGCTTAACAAAAAAAAAAAAAAAAAAAAAAAAAGGACATTTGTGATTTAAGAAAAAAGTTTAGCACAATTGTGAAATCTATTTGCGATACGAATCTAACAATATATTCTGAAAATCTGTTGTTGCTGTTGTTTATTGCGTCCGATTATCTACGCGAGTGATATAGCCGGAGGGGATGGGTGCCCTTCGTGGAGGTCTTTCTATGGGAACCTAATCCGCATTTACAAAGGGTTAGAAGAAAACCACGTAAATCTCCGAACGATTAGGCCGACGGGCAGATAGGATTTAAACCCAGCACCTCTCGTCTGCTAGCTTTGAGAGCAGAATCTCTCATCCGTTGGTGCGGCATTTAAAAGATTGAAAGCGGATTTATTTTACGAAGATTCCTTTTATACGAATGCGGAAAAATCAGTACGAAACACGAAAAAAAAATTACCATAGAAAATCCAATTAAATAATTATAATATCTGGCTAATCTAATCTAATCCATAAATTGGTTTTGGGGTACATAACTTCAGACATACGGATAACTTTTTGTGAAACCTTGTAGTTCTGCGCGCAGCCATCTCTTCAGAAAACTCTGGAAGTGGACAGACAAACATGTCTTAGGACCACAGAAATTGGCCACTTACCTGTGTACCGTATTGTGTGTACCGTATTGCCTATCCGTGGGCATTCCGTTTTACTTTTTTTTTTTTTTTTTTCTATCCAAGCAAATTGGATAAGAATTAAAAACTGTAGAAAAACCGAAAAATACGAATGCGACTTCTAAAAGAATATTTTTAAAATAGTAAGACTGTATATAAAGCTTTTAATGAAAGGCACCGTTGAGAGCAGAAAAAAAATCCTCTAAGTGGGTATTTTTGGCTCTTTCTCTGGTTTTAATTTCCATCCGGGCCACACAGATGGCAATTTCAAACTGAAGAAAAAACGAAAAAATACGCAAACGACTTCCAGATTTTTTTTTAATAGTAAATATTCACACTTTTATATTTTTTTCAGTGAAAGGTACCGTTGAAAGCAGAAAATAATTTCGTATAAGTGGGTATATTTATCTATTTATTTTATTATTAATGTATTTTATTTGTATTTTCATCCATGCCAAACGGATGGCAATTTTAATATAGATAATACTATGGATAATAAAGACAGATGTTTGTGTGTCTGTCTGTCTATACAAAGTTTTCTGAAGTGACTGCGGCGAGCAGAGCTACAAGATTTCAGAGAAAGGTACCTGTACGTGTGAAGTTATGCACCTAAAAGCCAATTTTAGGGAAGGGGGGGATAAAAAAATATTATGCAATTTTTAGCGTTTTTGTCCCGTTTCAAGGCAATTTTTTAACATACGTAAAAGGAATCAGGTTTCAATCCTTTACCATATATATATATATATATATATAACGCTAAGGTACGTGGTGGCGAAAAAGTGATTATATCTCTTTTGTTGATGGCAATGAGTGGTTTGTTTTCACTAATTTGTGAATATTACGAAAAGTATTTGAGATATTGTTTTATAACTCACCACACATATGTAGAAAATTTTTCTGAATCCGAAAATCCAATTTTTGTAAAAATAGGCCCTTAATTTTTCATATTTTTTTGCAAAAAACTGACCCACACGTCTGAAAAGGGAAGAAAATAAAACTACGAAGTTAAACAAACAACATCAAAAACAAAACGCACCATTTTGTTTCTGTTTCAAAAGTTACAGATACTTGTTAATATTAAAAGTCATTGGTTAAATTTTGAGGGGGGAGGGAGTTCAGTTGTAATTTAAATATCAGGTTAATGTTAAAGGTATGTAGATCTGCCTTCCCCCTGGCAGCGGAAAGTGGAACTAAATGATTTTGTGGCCAGGCCTATACGGTGCCGTAGACAATGGGGACCTGTGTCGGAGATTCGTTTGGAAAGAGGTTTGTTTAGAACAGAATGAGCCCCCCATAGTAGAAGAAATATAATTCCTTCTTCTATGGAGCCCCCTGACCGTGAAATGTGGAACAAAAAGATGTCTTAAACATTCGAGGTTCATTTGAAAAAATCGACCAGGGAAGCGGATGTAGCCTACTAGTAATATAGTAATTTTTTTCCATTTTTTTAAATTTCCGTGATTTTTTATGCGATTTTTAACTTTTTTTCGCGTTTTGCGGCGATTTTTTAATATGTTAAAATAATCCGGTTTCAATCTTGCTGCTCTTTATAATAAATTTTGTTCACTCTAATTTTTTAATTTTTCGCCAATTTTTTATGAAATTTTTAACATTGTTTCGCTTTTTACAACATTAAAAACATTTTATGACATTACAAAAAAAAAATCTGGTTTAAATTTTTTAGTTAAATATAGTAAATTTGTTCTCAATGATTTTTCACTTTTTGCGATTTTTTTTAGAATTTTAGCATTTTGCGGCGATTTTTTTACATTTTTTTCTGAAACAGAAAATTTTTGCTGATAGTGCTATGATTAAATTCAAGTTAAAATAATACCAATTCTGTTCCTATAGAGAGCCTATATATATGTTCCTATATATATGTGAGCGAGATGTTGAAATTTTAAATTTAATCTGGGTAGAAATAAAAAACCAGAATACCTCAAGGTTCATTTGATTCGAGATCGCAGCGGGCGTAGTCCTCCCGAGTGCACGTTGCCATAGACACCGAAGCCTCCCAACCCTAGGTTTATTTAGGAAACAAAGACCAGTAAAACGGGCGAAACCCCGTTGGCATTGTTACAAATGAAACTCATATGCAAAATTAAATATAAATATTTCTCCAAAATCTGAAAGGGAATCCCCCCCCCCAAAATGTTTTTTTGTTGTTGTTGTATTTTGAGGGGGTAGGGGGGGGGCTCGGAATGCCTTGCTGCGGCCCTGCAAAGTGGTAACACTGCGCTGAAAAGGGTTAAACAGATTTAATTTTTTTTCCTTCTCAATATCTACTCATTATCGGGATATCTAAAGTAGCAGAAATTAATTTTTTGGTACTTTTGTCTAAAAGTTCGGACCTAAAAATCTCAATGAAATCTAGACTCATAAATGTGTCGGCTATGTTTTCTGTAGGTCTTACGTTTTCTGTTAAGATTATCGAATTTTAAATTCGAACAAGCGAACTGGAAATCCTCGTACATTTAGCCATCTTAAAATTGAAAAATCATCTTCCACATGTATGCGTATGTCCATAGTGATATATGCATGTACACGAATAGTTGTATGTATAGGTGTGTCCACGAATATATGTATGTATACATATGTCCATGGATACATGTATGTATGCATATGTCCACGGATAGATGTATGTATCAGTATGTCCACGGATAGATGTATGTATGGGTATGTCCACGGATAGATGTATGTATGGGTATGTCCACGGATAGATGCATGTATGGATATGTCCACGGTCAGATGTATGTATGGGTATGTCCACGAATAGATGTATGTATGGGTATGTCCACGGTTAGATGTATGTATGGGTATGTCCCCAGATGGATGCATGTATGGGTATGTCCTCAGATACATTGTAAAAAAAAAGCATATTAAAATAATTAAAATTTCAAAATTTTAAAAACTAATATGTATTGTTAAACGTATATTTATTTAAAAAATATAAAAATCCTAGCTAAATACACATTTCGTGTGATGTCCTCAGTGAACCGGATTCTGACCGTGTCCGCACTCACCATGTTTCACGAGACTGTGTGTGTGTGTATGTGTGTGTGTGTGTGTGTGTGTGTGTGTGTGTGTGTGTGTGTGTGTGAAGTGTATATATATACTTCACTGGCACCTGGTTAACCGAAAAGTACCAAAAAATATTATAGCAACAATATGGATGCAGTGTAAATGTGGATATGATAGAATGTTTTTCACAAGATTGCAACAACCACATCAAACATTTATCGCCAATAGGAGCCCACAAAATCTACCCGCTCAGGATTTTTCCCTTTATTGTATAACAGTTATTTGTTTTCTTATTTTAAGTATATATTTGTGTTTTAATTTTAATAAAATAGTGCTTAAAAGTCTGTAATTTTTCAAATGTTATATTTTTTAAATGCTCACTTTCGTTTCAACATTGTTTTTTTTTTTTCCAAGTGTTTTGATTCACGGGAATTTCATTTTGCGCCAACTATTACGCTTGGCGACAATGGTTTTTGTATAACGGAAAAGTACCGAAAAAATGATTTACATTCAATAAATAACAAATCACAATATTTGGCACGGTTTGTAGACAACATCTGCTCGGTCAGGGTTGAAATAACTGGCGCATTAGCAAACATTTTGACATGGTGTTGGTATAACGGAAAAGTACCAAATTAAAAGATACAGCACAAGCTGTACAGGAACGACTTAATAACGACGACATTGAAAATTGGGTACTTCTCTATTATCCCGTCGACCACTTTTCATAACAAAAAACTATCGCCAACTCAAAGATTAAACGCCAAAAATGCAGTCCCATTTACTTGATGTCAGAAGCATTATACGTGTTTGTTATGTCATCGAGTGGTTTTTAATTCGACATTTGCGTGTATTATTCATTATGTTTTACTGACTTATTAGTTATTTCATTAATTAAAATAACAATTGTGTCCGTAAATTCTTATATTTTATTTATTTATTTATTTTGATATTAAAATGGCAACGTTCTCCCGTTTATTTGGCGTTACAGTTTGGCGATACTTTTTTGTTATGAAAAGTGGTCGACCGGATAATAGAGAAGTACCGAAAATTGTTTGCCGCATATTTTACGTGAATTAGATGAAATTATGAAACACAATTCTTTTACACAAGCATATAAAATGCTTAGTGAGTTTGAACGTTAACTGTTAGGCGATACAATTTTCCAATATCTATATTTGCTCTTTGTCGATGAATAGTATATGAGTATTATTTCAAATTTAATGTGAAAACCACGATTTCTACCCACGATTACTGTCCTATAACGGACATTTACGCTAGTATATGAAAATAAAAACAAATAAGCATGTTTGTCACGTGATTTATTTAATTTGAAAGAATTCTGTTACATACATTACAACCAAATATTTGAAAATGTCCATTTATTTAGAGTATGATGTCGTGTTGTTCCATTTTTTAAAACGTAAAAAAAATCTAATTCAGTTTTATTTCTATAGTGGAAATCTTTCAATTGAAAAATTATTGCTGTGGTCAAATTATTATTATGTTTTTTGAATTGTTGGCAACAATAAAGAAATGTTGTGGCATAATTTATAGTCTTTATACGTACATCATATTATGTTTAGCTCATTGTATTATTTTTATCTAATTTAGAATTTTATGTCATTTAGCTTTTAAAATTTGGCAACACTCTAAAGTTTTAGTTTTTGTTTTGCATCTTAAAGTTTGTTCCATGAAAATAAAATCTGATAAGTTGGAACTGAATAATGATGTCAGTATTTTTATTTACAAATACACGCAAAAATAATTAACGATAGTATTTGAATATCGGCTCCACAACAACTGGTGACCCGCATTTCTAAATAAATATTGCTCAATAACTGTAGCAATCTATCTTTAAGTAAATATGCCTGCAGACGATGAAAAATCAAAAGATTCTACGCAAGAACTATGTAAGGTGAGTGTTAAAATTCCTCCTTTTTGGATTGATCGTCCGGAAATTTGGTTTTTTCAAGTTGAAGCGCAGTTTAAGATAAGTGGAATTGTTTCTGAGGAAACCAAATTTAATTATTTAATATCGCAATTGGAACCGGAATACGTCGAGAACATATGGGACATTGTTACAAAAGATACCGATGCCAAGTACACGGAATCTAAAACAAGACTTTTAGACTTGTTTAAAGAAAGTGAAAGCACTCGTATTAAAAAACTAATTACTGGAATTGATTTAGGTAATTTAAAACCCAGTCAATTATTACAGAAACTGAAATCAGTCGCAACATCAGATGTATCTGAAAATTTAATAAAAACCTTATGGTTAGAAAAATTACCATATTCTATGCGAAATATAATACTTGTTAGTTATGAAGAGCTACCGAAGCTGGCGATTATGGCTGACAAGATTGCCGATATGACACCTTCTAATGATATTTGCAGTGCATCTTCTACTTGTAATTGCTCGAATACCGAATTAGTATCCAAAATCAAATCCCTTGAACAGCAAATTGTCCAATTAAGTGTTGATCATATATCACGACCACGATTATGGAATAACTCTGTTTCTGGCAGAAGATCTCGAAGCAATTCTAAAAAGAGATTTAATCCTCAAGGAAAATACTGTTTTTATCATTTCCGTTATGGTGCCAAATGTCATCGGGATAAATGTACTCCGCCGTGTAGTTGGTCAACTTATTAATCACCAAACCAGGGAAACGCCAAAATGCAGTAGAGAATGCGGCATGCTCTTCTGCTAATAATTTTACGAATTGTCACAAATTTCGCTTATTTGTTAAAGATACAAAATCGAAAGTGCGATTTTTGGTAGATAGCGGTGTAGATGTTAGTATTTTACCAGCTTCTAATCAAGATAAACAATCCGTGGATCATAAACTGTATGTAGCAAATGGTACAGGAATTGAAACATGTGGTATAAAGGTGCTAACACTTGATTTAGGACTTCGACGGGAATTTCAATTTCCTTTTATCGTTGCAAACATCAATAAAGGCATTTTGGAAGCTGATTTTCTAAACAAATTTAACTTGTTAATTGATTTGCATAATAAGAAACTGATTGACGGAGTAACTCAGCTAACTATTACTGGCGAAGTTGCTGCTGTCAGTGACGATAGTGATGTCGGTACTGTAAATAATACGAATAAATTTTATAATCTGTTAAAAGAATATTCCGAGATAACCAAACCAAATTTATTTTTATCAAATGTAAAACATAATGTTCAACATCACATTATAACACAAGGTCAACCTGTCGATTCTAAAGCAAGGCAATTAAATCCTCAACGACTTGCGACAGCGAAGCAAGAATTCCAATTCCTGCTCAATAATAATATAATAAGACCCTCCAGTTCTCAATGGTCAAGTCCTCTTCATATGGTTACGAAAAAGGATGGTACTTTTTGCCCATGTGGAGATTACAGACAACTCAATCCCAGAACTGTTCCTGATAGATATCCTATCCCTCGAATAGAAGATTTCCATAATATTTTGAAAGATACAACTATATATTCTAAAATTAATTTATTTAAAGCCTATTACCAAGTGCCCATTGCCGAAGAAGATAGGTGTAAAACAGCAATTATTACTCCATTTGGATTGTACGAGTTCAATGTAATGAGTTTCGGTTTGAAGAATGCACCAGCAACATTTCAAAAATTTATTAATGAAGTTTTTACAGGTCTAGATTTTGTCTTCGCCTATTTAGATGATATTCTTATCGCATCTACAAGTGAAGAACAACACAAAAATCATCTCAAATTAGTGTTTGAAAGATTAAACCATTATGGACTTCGTATTAACGTTTCGAAATCTGTCATGGGAACACAAGAAATAGAATTTTTGGTATATGTAATTACTCCTCAAGGCTCACGTTCTTTACCTGATAAAGTTCAAGCCATCGTTAGTTACAAACTTCCAACAACTATCCACGAAATTAGAACATTCCTAGGCATGATTAACTTTTATCGTCGATATTTAAAGAACGCTTCAAAACATCAATCTCTCTTATATGATTACCTCAAAGGAGCAAAAAAGAAAGATAGACGAAAAATTCTTTGGACAGATGAAGCGAAAAAACAGTTTCAACAATGCAAAGATTATTTAGTCAATACTGCACTCTTATCATTTCCAAAGTCTGAACTACCTCTGTCACTAAGTACGGACGCTTCAGATTCGGCGATCGGAGCAGTAATTGAACAGTATGAAGATAATGGATGGAAACCTATCGCATTTTATTCTAAGAAACTAAATGATGCACAAAAGAACTACAGTACTTACGATAGAGAATTACTTGGTATTTACCTCTCCATAAAACACTTCGAGCATTTATTAGAGGGAAGAAAATTCACGATATATACAGAACACAAACCCTTAACCTTTGCATTCCTACAAAAGCCTGAAAAAGCATCTCCTCGTCAACTTCGTCACTTACACTACATTTCACAATTTTCAACTGACATCCAACACATTAAAGGCCACGATAACATCATCGCAGATACCCTATCCAGAGTGGGAGAAATTTCTTTGATCGATTATGATAAAATAGCAGATGAACAAGATCAAGATGAAGAATTCCAAACTTTAAAGGCAACCACAACTTCCCTGAACTTCAAGCAATATCCGCTACCTTCTGGAAAGTCTTTGTGGTGTGAAACCTCAACAAGTAATATTAGACCATACATTCCTGAATCACATCGCATGAAAATTTTTCATCAAATGCATGCAGTATCCCATCCTGGAATTCAATCATCTGTGAAACTCCTGACATCAAAATTCATCTGGCCAAGTATACGAAAAGATGTACAGCTATGGACCCGATCTTGTATGGCTTACCAAAAAAGCAAAATTAATCGGCACACCAAATCAAGCTTCGGTGAATTTCAACCGCCATCGGAAAGGTTCAGTGACATCCATGTTGATCTGATAGGACCTTTACCACCATCCAACGGAAATATTTACTGCCTGACCTGCATCGAACGGTATACTAGCTGGATGGAAGTAGTTCCGCTGAACAACATTTCAGCCGAAACAGTTGCTAAAGCATTTTACGGTAATTGGAGAATCAGGGATAATTACGGTAGAATTACGGTAATCAGAGTTCTTGAACACTGTCGAAAATGTGTGGAATAAAATTGCAGCCCACGACTGCCTATCACCCCCAATCCAATGGAAAAGTCGAACGGCTTCACAGATCTTTAAAGCCCGCACTAATGGCACACAATAGCCTGGCCTGGAGTGAAACACTGCCAACTGTTCTTCTCGGTCTACGCACTGCCATGCAGGAAGATTCGGAATTCACCATTGCCCAGATGGTCTATGGACAAAACATACGATTACCTGTAGAAATTTTCCCCGAAAGTACAACTCAAACAACGCCTGACACTTTTGCAAAACAACTTCAACAAGTAATGGAAGAAGTTGGACCAAGAACTGTGTCAAAAAAATATGTTCAAAAAATATTTGTTCCAAAAGATTTAAAAACCACGTCACATGTGTTTATTCGCAAGGACAGAGTTAAAAAGCAACTGGAACCCCCATACGAAGGTCCTTTTCAAGTCGTCGACAGAAATGAAAAATATTTCACACTCAAAATCAAAGACAAAACTGTTACTGTGTCTATTGATAGATTAAAACCGGCGTATTTCTTGCAAACACCAGACCTTCCTACAAAAAACCCAACAAAAACAAAACAATTTGCGAAACCTAAACAGGATTTACCTCCTCAAGTTCAAAAACTTCCTGAAAAACATTCACGTACGGGACGAACGATCAAACTTCCTGTGCGATTTCGCGATTAATTTTATAATTTATTTTTTTCTGTATATAGATTGTACCGTAACTTTGTTACTGGGAGGGGAGTACTGTTGTGGCATAATTTATAGTCTTTATACGTACATCATATTATGTTTAGCTCATTGTATTATTTTTATCTAATTTAGAATTTTATGTCATTTAGCTTTTAAAATTTGGCAACACTCTAAAGTTTTAGTTTTTGTTTTGCATCTTAAAGTTCGTTCCATGAAAATAAAATCTGATAAGTTGGAACTGAATAATGATGTCAGTATCTGGAGGCACGGCAGTGCCTCCGCCAAGTCGAGAGAGGACAGCCGTAAGCATACTTTTCTGGAAGCAACTCAGGGCACTTTTGACCCCCCCCCCCCATATCTCCGCGCTGGAGTATCCCAAGAAATTTTAAACTTCAATTATAGAGAGTATTTGGCCCACAGGACCAAAATTTAAAATTACAACTTTCTGTCTTTTCGAGTTCAGGCGATATATGAACTCAAACATTCGATTTTTTGTCACTTCTTACTCACTCGTTCACGCGTCATCAAAAAGATTGGGTAGATCCCGTGGTCCCAGAAACTTGATATTTGGAAAAAAGGTAGTGTTTAGGATACAAAGAAAGGAAAAATTATAAAATCCAGAAAATTCGAAAAAAAAACATTCGAAAATTCAACAAATTCCATCAAAATTGAAAATTGAAAATAATACGATCTTGTAGTCTTGGAAACTTAAGATTTGGTGTGAAGGTAGTGTTTAACATCCAGAAAAAGAAAACATCAAAAACACCAAAAAAATCGAAAGCAAAATTGAAAAAATCGAAGAAATTGAAAAAAAAACGAAAATTTGAAGACAATCCGATTTTGTTGCGCTAGAAAATTCAAATTAGGAATAAAGGTAGTATTTAGGATACAGAAAAAGGAAAATTAAAAAAATCCAGAAAATTCGAAAAAAAAAATAAAAAAATTCGAAAAAAATTGAAAAAATGAAAATAATTTGATACGATAACGCTCGTATTTATAAATTAATTTGGATGAAACTAATTGTGTGTATTAAGCTCACCAATGCCTCGACCGAGTTCGTTGGCCAGCTTGGTCCGCCATCTTGTTTCAAGATGGCGGCCACGGAAAATTTTAAAACTAAAATAAATATACAAAAAAGTTAAAAAATCAAGTTTATTTTTTAATTAGGTGTTAGGACTTGATACAAGGATTCCAGAGCATTTTTTGTTTTACCTCTATCTTAAAAATTGGCTGAGATAGAGCAGTTTGAAATTCTAGGGTGGCTGACATCTTGAAACAAAACAGCACATTACAAAAAACCAACGATAAATTTATGGTCAATAATGGTCAAGCAGGTGCAATCCCGAATGAATACTCCGTGTTATTATAACTGTAACTTTGACTTCGAAATTTTGATACGTTGCATTTTCTATTTGTTGATATTTTTGAACTATGATTTACGCTAAGTGAAATGTTGTTGTTGAAGAGGGATTTTCCATGTAAATCCGAAACGTCCAATTTTAATATGTTCTTAATGTTTTATGAAAGTGTATTGTAATGTCTGTAATTTTAATGATTTTAATATAAATTTATAAGTTTTAGTGAACGCGATTTCTCGCAAATTATTTTCTTTCATTGTTGTAATCTTTTTCCCAATCATACGCATAAAACTATATATTCATATCCATTAGCGCCAAATTCTCGCCAAATTTGGCGACCAAAATAAGTCTTCATAAATGAAGCCAACTTGGCTATAGCTCAATAATTTGGCGAATTTCTTATTCAAATTCAGTGTAAACGAATCTTTTGTAAACGGTTTCTTTGCATTTTAACTTGCTGTTTTCGAGTAATATTAGCTAAAATTTTAAAACGAAGATATAGGAAAGCTACCTTTTCCTGCCGGTACAGGCCGGAGGACTTTTTTATGAGTTGTCGGATGCAATCTGTGTTTTGCATTAAATAAAGTAAAACATTGAAAAACAAATCCCACAGGATGGAGATAATTTGTTTTAGATAGATTTTAAGATAATTGTCCTATTAGCTAGTACACCTTCCGTTATTGTTTTGTGTTATTTTCCCCGGATTATGCTTTTCTTTTCTTTTGTTTACGAATTTTGTAATAGAAAAGTTCCGCTATAGACTGGCTACGTTATAGACCTTTTTTTTTATAGACAGGTTCATTTCCTTTCACAGGCTTAACTCTATTTAATTTATATATGAAATATTTGTTGTTAAAAGATGTTGGTCGCACAAAAATTTTCACATCTCTCCCTCCCTCCCGACATTACTGGTTGGTTATGGCTTGATAGTCCTTTCTAAATAAAATCATGGTGATTCTAAGATTCTCTTGATTTATCTCTAAATTGAACATAAACGATCCTAAGAAAACGGATCAATGAATTACTATATTGGCATGAGGAAATTTAGTTGCAGAAAAATGGATCATATAGCTAACATTAAGTCTAATAGGAAAACCACAGCCTTGGCAAGATCTGGAGGCTTGGCAGTGCCTCCGCCAAGTCAAGAGAGGACAGCCGTAAGCATACTTTTCTGGAAGCAACTCAGGGCACTTTTGACCCCCCCCATGTCTCCGCGCTGGAGTATCCCAAAAATTTGAAACTTCGTTTTTCTAGAGTATTTGGCACACAGGACCAAAATTTAAAATTACAACTTTCTGTCTTTTCTAGTTCAGACGATATATGAACTCAAACATTCGATTTTTTGTCACTCACTCACTCACTCGTTCACGCGTCATCAAAAAGATTAGGTAGATACCGTAGCCCTAGAAACTTGACATTTGGAAAAAAGGTAGTGTTTAGGATACAAAGAATGGAAAAATTATAAAATCCGGAAAATTCGAAAAAAAAACATTCGAAAATTCAACAAATTCCATCAGAATTGAAAATTGAAAATAATACGATCTTGTAGTCTTAGAAACTTAAGATTCGGTGTGAAGGTAGTGTTTAGTATCCAGAAAAAGAAAACATCAAAAACACCAAAAAAAAATCGAAAGCAAAATTAAAAAAATCGAAAAATCGAAAAAAACGAAAAATTGAAAAAAACGAAAATTTTTTAAATAATTCGATTTTGTTGCGCTAGAAACTTGGAATTCGGAATAAAGGTAATATTTAGGATGCAAAATAAGGAAAAATTAAAAATTTCGGAAAATTCGAAAAAGAAATTCAAAAATTCGAAAAAAATTGAAATAATTAGAATAATTTGATTTTTTAGCCTTAGAAACTTAAAATTCGCAGTAAAGATAGTGTTTAGGATTCAGAATACGTTAAAATAAAAAACGCAATAAAATTCGAAAATAAAATCAGAAAATCGAAAAAATCGAAAAATAAGGAAAATTTGAAAATAATTCGATTTCATAGCGCTAGAAACTTGAAATTTGGAATAAAGGTAATATTTAAGATACTAAATAAGGAAAATTTTAAAAATATGGATAGTTCAAAAAATACCCATAAATTAGTGCAGACGATATATGAACTCAAAGTTTCGATTTTCTGTCACTCACACACTCAACTCACTCTCGCGTCATCAAAAAGATTGGGTAGATCCCGCAGCCACAGAAACTTAAAATTTGGAATAAAGCTAGTGTTTCGTATACAAAGAAAGGAAAAATTATAAAATCCGGAAAATTAAAAAAAACATTCGAAAATTCAAAAAAAAAAATCGAACAAAATTGAAAATTGAAAATAACACTATCTTGTAGTCTTAAAAACTTAAAATTTGGTGTGAAAGTAGTGTTTAGAATTCAGAAAAAGAAAACATAAAAAACACAAAAAAAAATTGAAAATAAAATCGAAAAATCGAAACAAATCGAAAAATTTCAAATAATCCAATTTTGTTACGCTAGAAACTTGGAATTCGGAATAAAGGTAGTATTTAGGAAGCAAAATAAGGAAAATTATAAAATCCAGAAAATTAAAAAAAAAAATCAAAAATTCGAAAAAATCGAAAAAAATTGAAAAAAATTTAAATAATTTGATCTTTTGGCCTTAGAAACTTAAAATTCGCGGTAAAGATAGTGTTCAGGATTCAGAATAAGTTAAACTAAAAACGCAATAAAATTCGAAAATAAAGTAAAAAAACCGAAAGAAATCGAAAAATAAGGAAATTTTGAAAATAATTCGATTTCATAGCGCTAGAAACTTCAAATTTAGAATAAAGGTAATATTTAAGATACTAAATAAGGAAACATTAAAAAATATGGATAATTTAAAAAAAATCGAAAATTAAAAAAAAAAATAGAAAGAAAGAAAGAAAAAGAGAGAAATTGAACATAATATGATCTCGTAGTCTTAGAAACTGAAAATTTGGTGTAAAGGTAGTGTTTAGAATTCAGAAAAATAAAAAAATAAAAACACAACAAAAATTGAAAATAAAATAAAAAAAAATCGAAAAAAAACAAAAATTTGAAAATAATTTGATTTTGTAAAGCTAGAAACATAAAATTTGGAATAAAGGTAGTATTTAGCATACAAAATAAATAAATAAATAAATAAATAAAAAATCTGTAAAATTCGAAAAATTGAAAAAAATTCGATTTTGTAGCTTTAAAACTTAAAATTCGGCGTAAACTTATTGTTTAGAATACAGAAAAAGGAAAAAATAAAACACAATAAATTCGAAAATAGAATAAAAACTCGAAAAAGATCGGAAATTTCAAAATAATTCGATTTTGTAGCGCTAGAAACTTGAAATTTGTAATAAAGGATACAAAATAAGAAAAAAAATAATAAATCCAGAAAATTATTAAAAAAAATTCGAAAAAATCAAAAATTGAAAATAATTTTATCTTGTAGTCTTAGAAGCTTAAAACTTGGTGTAAAGGTAGTATTTACTATTCAATAAAAGGCACAATTAAAAAATTCGTTAAATTCGAAAATTAAATCGAAATATCTTTAAAAAATCGAAAATTCGAAAACAATTTGATTTTGTACTGCTACAAACATTAGTTTTAAGATAATTGTCTTATTAGCTAGTACAATGCCCCTAATTGTTTTATGTTATTTTCCCCGGATTATGGTTTTCTTTTCTTTCGTTTACGAATTTCGTTATAGGAAAGTTCCACTATAGACAGGCTACGTTATAGGCGACTTCTTTATAGACAGGTTTGTTTTCTTTCACAGGTTCTCTATTTACTTCGCATATGAAATATGGATTGTTAAATGATGTTAGCTCCACAAAAATTTTCACAACTCCCCCTACCCTCCCGACATTACTGGCTGGTTTTATGGTTTGATAGTTCTTTCTAAATAAAATCATGGTGACTCTAAGATTAACTTGATTTAATGTTTTTTAATGATTGAATGATTTAAATTGAACCTAAATGATTCTAAGAAGACGGATCAAATAATTACTATATTGGCATGACAAAAGGTGAAAAATTCGAAAACAATGTGATTAGCTGCTAGAAACATTGGTTTACTTAGGTCAGGTTTACTTACATCAGGTAACTTAGAATTAAAATCGAAAAATCAATAAATTTATAAAAAGTCGAAAATTTGAAAATAATTCGATTTTGTAGTCCTAGAAGCTTGACATTTGGCAGAAAGGCAGGGTTTAGTACACAAAGTAAGGGAAAATTAAAAAATCCGTAAATAATAAAAAAAAAAGACTAAAAAAACGAAAAAAAAAAACCATCGAAAAAAGGAATATAGTTTGATTTATTGGAAATTTCCGGAAATTTTAATTTTGGCTTTCTTTTTATACTAAAAAGTTCTTTTATGTTAAATATCAAGTATCTAGTGCTGCGAGTGATATCTCAGATGAAT
The DNA here is from genome assembly GCA_963931845.1 of Maratus michaelseni. Lineage (NCBI taxonomy): Eukaryota > Metazoa > Arthropoda > Arachnida > Araneae > Salticidae > Maratus > Maratus michaelseni. The sequence goes on from OZ007596.1 coordinate 185,978,329, forward strand.
AGCACATATCCTGGAAACAATTGAGAGTACTTTTGACACTCCCCCTCCCATAACTTAGTGCTTGCCTAGGAACCTGAAATCTTTTTTATCTACTGTACTTTGCAAACGAAACTAAAGCTTCAAATTTTTGATACCTGTAAATAATAGGGACAGAGTGTGGGCTTAGCGGAAATCAGTGGATGATCTCCAAAAAGAACCCAAAATCAAGAAAAAGATGATTACTTACAAAAAGAAGTGAAATCTCATCAAAAAGTCACCTGTAAAAAATGCAGCCAAGTCTCGTAACTCATTTAGCGTAAAAAGTACTGAGATCGTATAAAGCCAAGTTTAACTATCTTATTAACTCTGAAATTTTCATTCACAAATCACTCCTAGTCTCTACATCTTTAGTTAATTATTATTTTGTGACTTGGCAATTATGCAGCACAGGAAAGTTATTACACCTTACTATGTTATGGGATGGGATGAGATAATATGATTAAGGCTAATTATATACGCACAGGGAAGTTATTACACCTTAATATGTTATGGGATGGCATGGTGTTATTTGATTAAGACAAATTATATACATCACATTCTCGTGCTACGTAATTGCCAAGTCACAAAATAATATTTAACTAAAGATGTAGAGACTAGGAGTGATTTGTGAATGAAAATTTCAGAGTTAATAAGATAGCTAAACTTAGCTTTATACGATCTCAGTACTTTTTACGGTAAATGAGTTACGAGACTTGGCTGCATTTTTTACAGGTGACTTTTTGATGAGATTTTTATTTACAAATACATGCAAAAATAATTAACGATAGTATTTGAATATCGGCTCCCCAACAGAAACATAGTTAAATTTTATAGGAAAAACGTCCATTGATTCCCAGTGAAAATTATGAAATTTTGAATTATTAAGAAAAATATTTGAATAACGTAAATAAAACATAGATTATGTTACTTCCTGGATTATAATTAATCTATATGCAACGGCATTTAATACATTCTGTTCCTGACGTCAGCCAAAGAATTTCACTATTTCAAATTTCAAATTTTATTACAATTAGAAAACAGTTAAAATTTTGTGGCAACGCGTACAAAAAGTGGGAAAAACTCTAGTAAATTAACTCGTTCAGTGGTATTTGCTGGGTTAAATTAACATTAAGATGTCACACTGGATATAAATAAGTATTGCGCTGCCACGCAATACTTAATATTCATATCCGTTAGCGCCAAATTCTCGCCAAAATTGCGACATTTGGCGAAATATCACCAAATTTGGCGACCAAAATAAGTCTTCATAAATGAAGCCAATTTGGCTATTGCTCAATAATTTGGCAAATTTCTTATTCAAATTCAGTAGTAACGAATCTTTTGTAACCGTTTCTTTGCATTTTAACTTGCTGTTTTCGTGCAACATTAGCTAAAATTTTAAAACGAAGATATAGGAAAGCTACCTTTTCCTCCCGGAACAGGCCGAAAGGACTTTTTTTATTTGATTTCTCCCTTTTTTATGCGCATTCTTAAAAAATATATATGAATATCATCATACACTGTTCAGTTTGTAATGCTCTATCAATTGGTGCTGTCGTTGATGGTGTATATTTTACGAGTTGTTCAAAATCAAACGATTTTCGTGAAAGCCGACTTGCTCTTGATATGGCCATCCAGGTAGACATATCAAGTGCACCATGCAAACCTAGGATAAAGACATTTTTAACCGACTTAAATAAAATAAAGTTTTACAAAAAAAATATTAACCAACTTAAAAAAAGCACTAAAAAGTATTAAATAATTCTTTAAAATTCTCTAATGACAAAATGTTATCCATTAACCACAAATCCGATATCATGTGTCGGAATGAAAAGGATAAATTTAATATGTACAGTTCAATACCCACCAAACATGGATTTTTGAGAGAATATATTTTACAAGAGATGAATATACAGACTTATGATTTAGTTTACAAATATATACATATGAAAAGCAATCAATTACTTTTCGAAGTCGGTGCAAACTACCTTAAGCTTAGTAAGAATTGTTAATATATTGTACCTAGTATCTACTAATTTATCGATTGGGGTTTTTTGGCACCGACTTCAAAAAGTAATTGATTGCTTTTCATATGTATATATTCGTAAACTAAATCATACGTCTGTATATTCATCTCTTGTAAAATATATTCTCTCGAAAATCCATGTTTGGTGGGTATTGAAATGTACATATTAAATTTATCATTTTATTCCGACACATTATATCGGATTTGTGGTTAATGGATAACATTTTGTCATTAGAGAATTTTAAAGAATTATTTAATACTTTTTAGTGCTTTTTTTTAAGTTGGTTAATATTTTTTTTGTAAAACTTTATTTTATTTCCTACTTTTTAGTTATTAATGCAGTAATACACAATTATCTTGATTTCAACATCTGCTGAATAAATAAGTAATTTGTAATAGAAATTATAATTTACAAAAATTATCCATTAAATAAATACTTTTTAATAAAATCTTTGACAGAATCAAATTCTTTTCCATCTGGACGACAACTGGAGAAATATCGCCAAATTTGGCGATCAAAATATGTTGCCATAAATGAAGCCAACGTGGCTATAGTTGACTAATTTGACGAAATTCTCATTCAGATTGACGAGAATTGGGAATGAATCTTCTGTAACCGGGTTCCACGCATTTTTTAATTTTGAAAATTTTTTAACAACAAAATTGTTCTAGTCATCAGAATTTGACGAAATTTAAATGGGACCTCCAGGGTGTCTTGCACTTTTAAACAAAAAAATATATACATCAAAATCGGTGCACATCTACGAAAGTTATGCGTGAACAGGACTAAAACATACATACATGCATACATAGGATCAAATTATTAACATCCTCCTTTACTCACCTTCTTCGATCTAAATAGGAGAAAGTATTGTGATCAAAATTTTTCAACTTCCGGTTTTCGACGGATTTATATGTTTTAGGAGCCAAAGATTCCGAAAAACATGTTTTTACAAAATATCTGTCTGTCCGTGCGTGTCCTCTTTGTATCATTGAAAAGTGTATCAAGTTATGAAGCAACCTAGAACGGAACGAATTTCATTTATAGGTTTTTGGCTGTGACCAGCAGGTCCCACTTGAATTTGCGGATATTTTGCCGAAAGCGGGCGCTATGATAGCGATTTTTATTCCATTTAAATTATTGTATCATCGAAAAGTGTATTAGGTTATCCACAGTACTGAACCAAATTTTTTGTATGTGTTTTTTACTATGGCCTGCAGGTCCCAAAAGAATTTGGGGATATTCGGCAAGAAGGAGGCGCTATGATAGACACTTAAAGATTTCAAATTCAAAAAGATGTACAGTTAAGTCGTTAAAAATATCAGAAATCCGAAAGGTTTTTTTAGGTAGCTTTCAATACAAAAAAGTATAAAGCTATTGCAGCCGTTCGGAGGAAAGCAGTTCCGGAAAATTTCGATACATTTTCACCGATCATGACCCCCAGACCCCAAAACCACCCTCCGTTCAAATGTTGATTTATATATATATATATATATATATATATATATATATATATACCCTATATATATAAAATCCTAATGAAACGAATTTGTGAAACGATTTTATGAAACGAATTTATGAAACGATTTTATGAAACAACTGATTAAACGACTGATTATATTTCAGGGCTATTTTTAATAAAATATTAAACGCTTGATGGTGAAATTAATACCAATTGTCCATAAAAATCCGCGGATGTCAAAACTGGTGATAGAATTTTGAAATTGGAATTACTTTTCGAGATATTAATTTTTTTCTAATTTTAATGACATTTCTGTAATGATAGCAACTAATTACTCAGTTTTTTTATGACAAAAAAGGGAAAAAATTGAAAAGGATCCCGATAGGGATTATTGATTTCTTTTTATTCGTCATTTTTAAATTGAAATTGAATTTATCCTTTATTTCAATCGATAATGAAGACAAGATTGTGATTAAATTATGTTTTTCAGGAAAATTTGAAAAAAAAATCACATTTCTATCGACAGGATTCAATCGTCTGTCAGCATTTAATTTAATTCATAAACTGAAAATATTTTGAATAAATTCGTCCAAATGACGTCATTTATGTAAACGCAAAAGAAATGAGCAAAAAAATATTTATACAATTTGTTTAGCGTAAAATGTCATTTATCCTATTTTATATATAATCAGAAGTAATTTGTATAGAAAAAACAGTAATAATATACGTATAATTAAAATACGCATATAAACAAAAAAATCGTCGAATTTGTTTCCATGGCTGTTTATGTCATTTGGCACCAAATCGCACTTTCTGATGCCCGAATTGCGCCAAGCCTTTTAAAAAAGCGTCAAGACCCCTATAATAGAAAAGCACCAAAAGTTCATTGGGTTTGTTTTCATAACTTTTGGCAAAAAATCTATGTATATTAACGAATCTATCCCTTTTCGAAACTCGAATTACGCCAAACCTAAATGCAAAGGATCCTATACTGGAAAAGTACCCGATTTTCTTATGGACAATATTCAAGTGACATAACATGGTGTAAAATTATCGCGGATAGCAAATTTGTTTAAATATCTCATCAATTGATGCCAAATAAATGCAGGCATGCATGCACATAATATTTAATTAATTTTGTATGATAAATAATTATTAGAAAATTCGTATATACATATTAATTAAAATAAATAATTTACATATTTAAAATAACATGAAAATATGCATGATGATGCACTAAAATAGAAAGAAAATTAAAACCTGTTACGGAAAATGTCTATAACAGAGTACTTTTCAATACCGTGGTTCTTAATGTTATTCACAAAAAGATGGAATTTTTCTCATCCTTAAACGCAAAAGAAAGAATAGAATACAGATCGTTGTTATAAAAGTCCGAGAGGTAGCCACAATTTAAACCTAACCATTTTATACAAGCTGGTTTTCAAGTTGTAATTGATTTTACTTATCAATCCCAAAATCAGTCGCCAGTTGTCGCAGCAGCTGTGTATGAGGCCATGATAATCAAAAAATGCCCCATTAAAACGTTAAAACAAAGCACGCTGTCATGTTTTTAGAGACCTCGAAGTCTGAGCGGGGGTTGGCGAGCGTAGCTCGTAGGGGGTAGCCCCCCTAGTATATATATATATATATATATCTCCATATATATATATATCTGACCTATGTCATACGATAACGCTCGTATTTATAAATCAATTTTGATGAAACTAATTGTGTGTATTAAGCTCACCAATGTCTCGACCGAGTTCGTTGGCCAGCTTGGTCCGCCATTTTGTTTCAAGATGGCGGCCATTTAAAAATTTAAAACTAAAATAAATATACAAAAAAAGTTAAAAATTCAAATTTATTTTTTAATTCTGTGTTAGGCCTTGAAACGAGGATTCCAGAGCATTTTTTGTTTTACCTCTATCGTAAAAAACGGCTGAGATAGAGCAGTTTGAAATTCTAGGGTGGCTGACATTTTGAAACAAGACAGCACAGTACAAAAATTTTCATTGTTGTAATAATTTTCCCAATCAAACGCATAAAACTATATATTCATATCCGTTAGCGCCAAATTCTCGCCAAACTTGGCGACATTTGGCGAAATATCGCCAAATTTGGCGACCAAAATAAGTTTTCATAAATGAAGTCAATTTGGCTATTGCTCAATAATTTGGTGAATTTCTTATTCAAATTCAGTATTAACGAATCTTTTGTAAACCTTTTTATATGCATTTTAAGTTGCTGTTTTCGCGTAACATTAGCTAAAATTTTAAAACTAAGATATAGGAAAGCTACCTTTTCCTCCCGGTACAGGCCGGAAGGACTTTTTCAATTGAATGTTCAGCCTTGATCCAAGGATACCGGTACAATTTTTGTTTTGCTCTACCTTAAAAAGTGGCTGAGATATAGCATTTTGAAATTTTAGAGTGGCTGACATTTTTAAACAAGACAGCAGGATTCCTCCATAAACAGTTTTAATTTAAGAGTTTTAGTGAACATGCTATCTCGCAAGTTTTATTTCATTGTTGTACCATCATTCTAACTCTTACATTCTTAACACTATATATTCATGTTCGCCAGCGTTAAAATCTCTCCAAGCTAGGCAATATTTGGCGAAATATCAACAAATTTGGCGACAAAAACAATTTGCCATAAATGAAGCCAACTTGGCTATAGCTGACGGAATTCTGATTCAAATTCAATATTGACGAGAACTGCGACTGAATCTTCTGTAATCGGGTTCCATCCATTTTTATAGCTTGGTGTTTTCCAGTAAAATTAGCTAAAATCTTAAAACCAAGGAATAGATAGGCTGTCTTTTCCTGCCGGTATAGACCAGAAGGACTTTTCGTAGTTTAGTATACATAATATATCAGCTACAAATAAATTAATCTCTCGTGTAAATATGTTTTTAAATTGAAACTGTTTGGAAGTAATGTTATTTGAGCATTTTAAATATGACGTAAGTTTCCCTATTTAATGTTTTGAACGTGTAATAATTTAATTATTTCTCTTTTTTAATATTCACGTGCAAGTATATTTTTTATAACGTATTTTTCTACATTTACTGCTTTTAACACGTGATCTTTAATCATTGTTTTAAAGTTTTATTTCTGTTTTTGATAGTCACGTGTAAATATGTTTTTTAATTGAAAGGGAATATTATTATGTGCGCTATTTTACAAATTGGCAACAATTCAAATAATGGACTTTTTGAAATATAAATTAAATTATCTAAATAATGGAAATTTGAATAAAATAATTTGTTCTAATGATCAGATTTTGACGAAATTAAAATGGGACCACCTTGGACCCTTACTCTTTCAAACAAAATAAAAATTATCAAAATCGATGCACATTTACGAGAGTTATGCGTGAACGACAAAATACATACATACGGGTCGAATTGATAACCTCCTCCTTTTTTTAAGTCGGTTAAAAAAGAGGAGGTAATCAATTCGACCCGTATGTATGTATTATGTTGTTCACGCATAACTCTTGTAAATGTGCATCGATTTTGATAATTTTTATTTTGTTTGAAAGAGTAAGGTCCAAGGTGGTCCCATTTCAATTTCGTCAAAATCTGATCATTAGAACAAATTATTTTATTCAAATTTCCATTATTTTGATAATTTAATTTATATTTCAAAAAGTCCATTATTATTTGTTCCAATTGCTATCATTAATTTGTTTTAACAATTCTTTTAACTCTAAAAGGATTTCACTTTTTTTTCTAAATAAAAACTTAAATTGCATTGCAATGTCAATTTTGTAAACAACTTAATTTTTGATGAAAAATCCTGTTTCAAATCTTCTTTTGAATAACAAAACAAATTATTCAGCAGAGCTCGAGTTATAAGCAGTCGGAACGAAATTTCCATTTGTGTTTTATATATACTAGGGGATCCGACCCGGAATTTCCGGGTTACAAAATACAGATGGAAACCATTCTATTAATTGGAAAATGTAACAGATATTTTTACATTTAATATATATTTTTTTAGATTGCCCATTAACAATAACAGAAATCGTTTTTATATGAAATTATGTATTCAAATAAAGTTTTGAAATGCGTTAAAAGCTATATTGGCCTCGTGCCAGGAGTTAATAGCCTGTTAATTCATGCTTGAAAATTATTTTAAAAAGCCATATTAAATCAGTCAATTAAGATATAGTTTTCAAATAAATTGCATTCGAAAGTAAATTTTTTTTCCTATATAACGGTGTAAAAATTAAAAATGTGCGATGTTTAAAAATTTAAAAATTTGCATTAGCAAAAGTCGCAAAACCGATATTTCATCATGAAGTGTTGCCATTCGCAAAATGACGTCAGCGTTACGCACGGACACATTTGTCCTTTATAATATAGATAGTAGATATACCAGAGGACCCGTGCGAGGATTTCGCACTGCAGTCTAATAATTTTTAGTAATATCTAATATTTTTTAGATGCAGGTTTAAATTTACAAAGAAAAATTAAGATTAAAAATATCTGGAAACAACATTAGTCAAGCCAGATTATTGTCTCATTTATAAAAGTCAAAGTTAGAGTAAAAAATAATTGAAGATGACAAAAGGCATGCGCCAAAAAAAAAAAAAAATCATATTTTAACTGCATTAGATGATAACATCATCCCCTTCTTTAAAAAGATGAAACAACAACAAACTGAAAGCATTTAAAATACAATTTAATCTAATATAGCAAAGCAAATATTTTATTCTCCACGTGATATACCACTGTTTTGATCAATCAAGGGTGTCTTTTTCTTCTAAACATTTCAATTTCAATTTTGCATTTTAACCATAAATATAAAATAAACCCGTGTGAAGAAATCATACTTTATCTTTTTTGTACTATTTATTATTTTATAATCATTGTGGAGCATCCTATAATGCGGTATTACTTACCCATCATACGTAGTATAGGGTAAGTCTTGTAATCGTTTTGAAAATCGAAATTTTTTTTTTGACGGATTTACACGTTTCAGACACTGGAGATTCCGAAAAACATATTTTTAGAAAAAAAAATTTGCCGTCCGTCTGTGTGTCTGTGTGTGTGTCTGTGTGTCTGTAAACGCTCTATCTCCCGAAAAAATTGAAATAGAGACTTGCAATTTGGTATGTACTTAGTATGTAATAATGGGAAGAAGCCTATTTCATTACAATAACCTCCATTAACCGGAACTATTTTTTCCGGACTCTTAAAATATTCGTTCTGATAAAAGGTATATAAAAATTTTCGAAATTGGTTATTTTAATAAATGAATATAAACGACAATAAAAAAACATAAATTTTGCATAAAGCATGAAGTCGATCGGATAATTAGTTGCCGAGATATTTGGAATCCTATTTTCCACACTCTTCGATTTTTCACGACCCTGTATTTCATCCAAATTTCACTTCAAAGATATATTTTAATTGGAAATTGGACGCTTAATCAGATGCAATAAACCGCTAGTTAATAGGATTATTATTTTTGGAGTTATAAGGATGTTTCTTTCAAGCAATTCAGTAATCGAGCCTTTAAAGTGTGTGACGTCATCAAGCCACGATTTTATTTGAATTGCAATGCATTTTATAAGTAGTTTACACATTTTTATTTTAATATTTTACATTATGCATATCCATGATGGGTAAGTATTACGGTGGCCCCCAACGACTAGTTTTATTTTTGTGACAACACTAATTTGAGGAAAAACTTTCATTTCCTTTAGGAAAACAATGCCGCATTTAATTTTTAATTAACAACCATTTTTAGTCAAAAACAAATGTTTTAACGTAATGTGAGTGTACTAGGTCAGAAGCCGGTTGAAAAACCTGTCGAATTATACGTCATTCGTTGTTGTGCGTTTCGTTAATTTATAGAAAAAGATGTGTTGACAACAGAAATAATATACAGGGTGTGCGAAAAGTCTGGAAACGGTCAAATAACTCGAGAAATATACATCGGATTGAAAAACGGCAAAATGCATGTTCAATATTTTTGAAAAATATATTTAGGGATATGAAAGTTGTCCCCCCCCAGGGGGTGAAAAGGGAGCAACTTTGAAATTTTAAATGATGACCCCCATTTTTTATTGCAGATTCGGATTCTACGGGGAAAAATACGTAACTTTTGTACTGAACATTTTCTTCGAAACATTGTAGATGGCGCTTTAATCGAGTGCAATGCCGTGAGAAACGTTACCATTGCAATGTCTGGAAACGCTCGAATAACTCGAGAAATATACATCAGATTAAAAAACGGAAAAATACGTGTTCAATAGTTTTGAAAAATCTATTTAGAGATTTCAAAGTTGCCATTTTTATAAAATATTAAACACGTATTTTTCCGTTTTTCAATCTGATGTACATTTCTCGAGTTATTGGAGCGTTTCCAGACATTGCAATGGTAACGAATCTCACAACATTGCACTCAATTACAGCGCTATCTACAATGTTTCGAAGAAAATGTTCAATACAATAGTTAAGTATTTTTTTCCCGTAGAATCCGAATCTGCAATAAAAATGGGGGCATCATTTAAGATTTCAATGTTGCCCCCCCCCCCTTTTCCCCCGAGAGGGGGGGGCAACTTTCATATCCCTAAATAGATTTTTCAAAAATATGGAACATGCATTTTGCCGTTTTTCAATCCGATGCATATTTCTCGAGTTATTTGACCGTTTCCAGACTTTTCGGACACCCTATATATGATGATTACTAACTAGGTAAGGAAGTACTGGATATTTAGCCTTTCGGCTGCACAAAATTTGTTAAGCCAATGTTTTCCATTTTATTACTAACTGACATTTGTATTTGTATGGTGATTCAAGTTCCACTAATGCTGTAAAGAAGGAACTATTGTTGTTTGTTGGAAACAGGATCAGAAACTATTGAATCTATTTTTAACAGAAATAATATATATGATGATAGTACAAGACTAGATAATTCAAAACATGAAAGTATGATGATCGTGATACTTTATTTCAGAACTGAGTAATGGAAATAGAAAAATAATGTACTGTATGTTAATGATTAATGTACATTTTTTCTTTATGCATCGTGATTAAGTTTCAAGATTCTTCGTAAAGATAACAAAAAGTAACATTAAGTTAATATTAATACAAATTACAAAATTAACATGAAAAAGTATAATGGAGATATGACTGAAAGTATTAAAAAATAATATAACTATAATATTAAATTAAAACCCTACTTCGTACAGTTTCTAAATTTCTTCATCAAATGACTCCAAATTTGCTTTTGGAATATAAAATTTACCCTAAAATCTAAATATGATGTCAGAGCACGGAGAAAGTCTTAACTTTTAAACAAATGTTTTTTTTTTTTTAAATGAGGTTGCAAAACTTTCAACTTTATAATTATTTTTTTTGTAGATACAGATTTATAGAAAACACGATTTTTGGTTAACCGGAACCTTGTCTATCACCCCTTAAGCATTTTCGTAAAAAAGTAATATGACCTTTTTTTTTTTTTTTTTTTTTTTTTGAGGACAAAAGACATTTGCCATTGTTCCAGTTGGAAATAAGGGTCAATTAGATCCAATTGAAATAAACTAGCTTTGGACAAGAAATTTTACTTAATAAATAAAATAAAATAACTATATCATTGAACAAAACAGAATTTATTAAATAGATTTTCTCGTAAAAATATTTTTACATGACTTACGTCAAAACAACGCAGTTTTACGAAAGAAAAACGGGTTGCTCGTAACTAAGTTACAACAACATGATATGCCGGTAAGCGTTCAAAAGTATGAAGCCGAAATTTCCGTCTGCATTCAGTTATCAAAAGTTAATTTGACTATCTGATTTTTCAGTTATTAATTCTTAATACAATTTAATTGACAAGTATAACATATACAGAGTGTCCTCAAAAAAGGTTGAATTGCGCTTTAATTTCTCTGTCGGAATTACGTAGGCAATATAAATTGAAAATGTTTTCAAATTAAGGTAGTAAATTAAATTATGTTAATGAAATACGCTCCCATTTCGAAAACGTTACCCTTTTAAAAATGTTATGTTAATTTTCATGAATTAATTGAGAAAATTATACTAACAAGCATAGTTTAGAATTTAAATCGAGTTTAATCCTTCAAAAATCACCAAAAAATGTTCTATAAATGCCCGATCTATGAATTTATTTGAAACACAATCATTTAATTTATTGCCGAAACGTCAGTGAAGGCTCACTATAGAGACGCGACAAGTTTCTGGTTTCCGTCTGCTTTTGGTTTGATCCGCATAACTGCCGTTAGAAATGTCCGATTACGTTAATTTTTGGTGGGTATGTTGGTGAGATACCCGGAATTAGCTGTATAGTTTTCAGTTACATTTGGTTCATTCGTTCGAAAAATATAGAACTTTTTTTTTTGTCATAATTCTTTCCTATGGGAATGCAGACGATTTTCAAATTTCATTTTTAACTGAAATGAAAATCATATATTTGAATAAAAGATTTAAACGTATAATTATGGATGTTAAATTTTTTATATAGAGGTTATAAATATATCCAATAGTATTACAAATTTGCCGATACATTTATTAGAATTCAGAAATTAATTGTTTAAATTATTGAAAATTTTTTGCATCTGTTCGGGAAATATAAAATATTTTATTTTCATATTTTTTACAAATTTTAAAATGCATTTATTTTTACTTTGCTATTTAATTTATTAGTTGCTTTACAACCATATTTCAAAGCATATCAAATAATAATAAAATTCAAGTAACACTATTTTGCTGCAATAGTTTATTAGCAAAATCATAGAAAATCGACAGAGTTTCTCGCCAAGCATAAGAAACAGCAATGGATTGAACCGTAAATGAAAGGAATTTCCGGCAATGGATGCCAAACGATTTTACAATTTTTATTTTTTTTTAACTCTGTCTAGTTTATATTTTGCGGACGGGACAAAACGGGTTTTTGACACATGTATATCTCGAGTTCTATTTATGATAGAAACAAAATTCTTGATTCTATGGAATGGGGACTAAGAATTCAAAAGTAAAGCAAAATCCGACGAATAGTTTTTCAGTAAATGCGATTTTAAAAGGGCTGTTTTTTGCACTTTTTAAATCTTGTTCATACCAAAATCTGTTGACAGGGCTACAGCAATGTGTAATTATCGGATTTTTACGCGGTTTACGTTATTTGAATCGTTTTTATGAGTAGTTCGGACCTTTGTAAGTTTCATGTAAAAATATTAATTAGTTTTTGATTCATATCAGTTTAAAGTTATTGATTCCTATACTTAACATAGAGCAAAAAACTGTTGACAGGGCTACAGAAATGTGTAATTATCAGATTTTTATGCGGTTTACGTTATTTGAATTGTTTTTATGAGTAGCTCGGACCTTTGTAAGTTTCATGTAAAAATATTAATTAGTTTTTGATTTATATCAGTTTAAAGTTATTGATTCCTATACTTAAAATAGAGCAAAAAACTGTTGACAGGGCTACATCAATGTGTAACAATCGGATTTTTACGCGGTTTACGTTATTTGAATTGTTTTTATGAGTAGTGCAAACCTTTGTAAGTTTCATGTAAAAATATTAATTAGTTTTTGATTTATATCAGTTTAAACTTATTGAGTCCTATACTTAACATGGAGCAAAAAAATAATAAATGACCCAACTCTTTTAGGAATGGTCGTATACACATGATATTAAGATATGTTATTACACTCGACCCAAGTAAGCTTCCTATTATAAAAAATCTTAACAATTAAGGTTCGTTTACAGGGTCTCACAAAAGATCTTTTGATATAGGGCTAAAGAGTTGTGTAATTATCCTATTTTTACGCGGTTGCAGCATTTGAATTGTTTTTATAAGTAGTTCAAATGTTTAATATTTCGTGTAAAAATATTAATTAGTTTTTTATGTATACCACTTTAAAGTGATTTATTCCTATACTTAAGATGAAGCAAACAAAATATTAAATGGTCTAACTCTTTTTAAAAAGAATGTATGCTCATGATGTTAAAATATGTTACTACGAACTACCTAAGTTAGTTTCCTATTGTAAATCAGAAGTGTACAATTTACTGTTCGTTTACAGGATTACTCAAAAGATTTTTTAATAAGAATAAAAAGTTGTGTAATTAGTAAATTTTTACGTTGAAGTACATGATTCCTGTACTTAACACAGAGGAAAAACAATAGTAAATTGCATAACTTTTGTCAAATTCGCTATATACACAAGATATTCAAATATGTTACTACATCATCTCTATTGTAAAGCGGCATTGAAGCATATATGTTTCGTTTACAGAGTCTCTTAGAAGATCTTGATTACACTACAACCGATGTATATTTACTGAGTGAGATGTATTTTAATGATTTTACACTGTTTCAATCTCTGTAAGGTTTCATTATCTTGCTTTAAAATTTAATATAAGATCATTTTGTCCGTCTGAAATCTCGTCGATGTTAAGCTCTAAATCTAATAAAATATAGTATATTCATGGATTAAAAAAACTGTGTTTATTTATAAATATATAATTCTAGCGTATCAGAAATTGATTTAAATAGCGATTACAAAATTCCAACTTTACGTTCATGCGCTGAGTAATAGAATGTAAAAATGTTGCTACCCCAAGATTACAAGTTTTGCGTTTAAATATTTGCCGTTCATCGAATCTCCGGCTATGACGAACTTAAAATGCTAAATTTCGTATACAATAGGTGATCGGTAACGAACTGTTCGGTTTACGAACAAATCGGTTAACGAACACTTTCGCGCGAGATTTTTATGTTCGGAGAACGAACACCTCACGAAACAAAGCCATGATGAAGAAATGCCGTGTTTCATATTTGCCGAGCTATACTTATTGACTCTATTGTCAACTTTGAGAACATTTTAACAGTTGCATACATATGTCCTAATTAATTCATAGACTGCCGGAGATTGGGGACCTATATTTTAGGATCACCGAATTGGAATGAACAGACTATATGAACAGAAATCACTTTAATAGTGTAATCACTTTAATAGCACTTAAATAGAAACATTGACTTAAAAAACTTAAACAAATAAAAAAATTCCAAGGTGCTCAGTAATTTTCAAAAATAATATATTTAATATGTTAATATAAAAATCCCTGTAAATTTTTATACTAATAGAAATAGGTTCGTAGAAGTAAAAATGTTGATTATTCTCGGTAAAGTATGCTCCATAAACTTATCGTTGTAGTTGACAGAAAAAAAGTGCTTCTTTTTTTTCCACATTTTTCTGAAACTGTAGTATTTTAATTAGTTTGTAAACTACTGTAAAATTGTCTAACTCTTTTTGAATGTATATAAACGGAAGAGTGATATAAACAAAAGAAAAAGGGAAATAAATATGTCATAAATAATCTGATGAATACAATGTAAGGAAATTAATATAAAAGTTTCCCCGTTGTTATGGTAGCGACATGTACATTGGAATAAATCACTCAATAAATTGTGTAATTCTGATGTATAATTCTGTTTATAGCATCACTATTATTTTTTTTTGCCCCTTTCATCTTTTCTTTTCTGAATAAAAATGGAATCCGTGTAATTGAAATTAAATACCTTGCAAAAAGGAGTGATATCTCATAAAAAACAACTCGTTGTAAATGATCCCGCCAAGCCACAAACCTAAAACGTCAGTCACAAAAAGAAGTGATATCACATAAAAAGAAGCGATATAGAAGTGCATACTCCGAGTCCCGTGTAAAAATCTATCACCAGTCATAATGTTTCCAAAGGACTCGGAGTGAGGTACAGTATGTGAAAACTGCTTGACGACCTGCAGACTTTTATAATGTTTGCGTTTCCTGCAATTACATATGGCTATATTATTTTTATTCTTTCATTTTATTTTATTTTATTTTATTTTATTTATTTATTTTGCTCCCATAAAATTGTAACAGTTGAAGCTTCTGTGTTTGCATGTCCTTTCTTATTTATGAGCTTGAAAAATCAATTTTTTGATTTTTTTTACCATTATTTAAACTAAAAGCACCACTCTTACGAAGAGGATTTTTTAAGTAAACGTATAAAGATTTTGAGTTTGTGTATTTATTTGTTTATACATTTATTTATTTTCTCCCCTCTATATCACATTGCTGGTTTGATTTGTAGTGTTCCATTTTCAAAGTTATGCTTGTTTTTCAATTTTATTCCAATGATTGTTAGGGCTTGGAGTTGATACAATTTTTTGTATTAAGCTGGTGTCAATTACAGAAAACAATCATTCTTTGCTTATAATGTGGTTTCCCAGCTCTTGAAAAAGTAAATTACATTATAAGCCTACATTTGTGTTTTTACTATTGTTTCACTTTTTGAATAAATAAAACTTCAATTGTTATGACTATGTTTTATAATTTGTAATTTGACTGTGCTATTTGGTGTAATAATCTCATTGCATATGGTCATTTGTTTCTTTTTCAATGGTTAATTTTTGCAATAAGTTTATATATATATATATATATATATATATATATATATATAAATCTTATAATAAACGTTAACTAAATTTAGATATATTGCAGTAATTCTAGCGTAAGGGAATGGCATAGATCTGGGTGAAAATCCGTTCTGTCAGTTCTTTCGCATACAAAAATATTTATAAAAGTGGTATAAAAAATATAAAATTTATTTTTCGATTTTCAAAATTGATATACTACATATATTATAAAAGCCTGCAGGTCGCCAAGCATTTTTCACATACTGTACCTCACTCCGAGTCCTTTGGAAACATTATGAGTGGTGATAGATTTTTACACGGGACTCGGAGTATGCACTTCTATATCGCTTCTTTTTATGTGATATCACTTCTTTTTGTGACTGACGTTTTAGGTTTGTGGCTTGGCGGGATCATTTACAACGAGTTGTTTTTGATGAGATAAATCATTTCCGGGGAATCTTAGCATTCTATAACATAAATGAGAATTTATAGTGATACAAGTTACCGTCTAACTACTATAGAATGAATACCGAAAACTTTTTTGTTCAAACGAAAATTACAAAAACATTGAACGTGTAATTCGGATTCAAGTCTCGTATTATGAGTTTATATTTGTTTATGTGTATTTCTTAAATGATATATTATTCATTTTCTGGAACAGATGTGGAATGTGCATGTTTTGTCGTTGAAAAGTTAATATAATTTTAAAAATAGGATAGAATCACGTAAGAAGTAGTAAAACTATCCGGTAACATGACAATTACTGGAAATTGAGAACATAAACAGCTATCACAAAAATATTTTATACCGCCAAATCAAGTTTGCTATTTTGTGAATTGACACTGGGCACGATTATGAATGATTACCCAGTAGGTTTAAAAGTTTCCAAATATGCCTATTTTGGGGAAATGTTAGTATGCTATTGCCATCGAGTTAGATCAGGATGTACTTAGATAAAATAAATATTATAGAATGACCGTCAAAACTGTTTTTCCGAAACAAAAATTGTAATAACACTAGATTTCTAAAATAGATAAAAGTTAAATACAGTATATTCAGTTTACATTTCCATAAGTTTTTTTTTTTTTTTTTTTTTTTTTTTTTTTTGCATGAGATATTATTCAACTTATCCATCAGATGCAGGTGTTTTCTGGTTGGCAAGTAAATATTGCTATTTGCGTATTAGGATAACATGAAATTATTTTTTAAATTGTTGCTTATCCTAATAAAACCACTGTGTAGAATGAAATGCAAGATATGCTAGAATCAGTCACACAATCAATAGGAAATTATGAATATAAATGTAATAAGATTAGGGGGGTTCAGGAAGGCAAAGACCCCTAAAGAAATGTCTTTTTTTTGGGGGGGGTGTAAAAATTTACAAGAATAAGAAATTCATAAGAATGTCAGAATATTATTGCATAAACTGTGTTTAATGAAAAAGTTCCAAAAATGTATCTTATCCTTCGGAAATTGCAATTTTTAATACGCAGACGATCTTTATTGTAAAACTTGAGTTGGGGACCACACTGCCTTCGGCAGGGTATACCAGGTTTGTTAAGCATTCTCCGGTCTGTTTTGATTTTAAATTTTTAAACAAAAGACTAGCGCGGCGTAGAGCGGGCACGAAGTAATCACCTTAAATATGCCTAAAATCACCGTTAAATGAATTTATATATTTAAACGAAAACCTTTCCAAACGAGCCTATAATCGAAACCCCACTGCCTTCGGTAGCTAAAAGGTGTTTTTGTCTCATTTTTTTTCCACATAGGTTCATATAAAGGTTCATATAATATTAAAAAAACAGTTCTTAATTTCCAAACTCTTCAAAAAATTTTTAAATTATACATAAAACTTGAACTGTATTTCCGAATCCTGTGTATAATCTTCGTGTTGTAAAAACAGTGTTTTTTTTTTGTTGTTTGTTTTTTTAATAAAAACGAAATGTTATGGGGATTTTCCATTATTTTACACCTAACTTTCATTATTTCTAAACCAAAATTTTACTAAAACAACAACTAAAAGGTTTGCTTAAGGTATTAAAATTCTAAATGAATATCGCAAAAATAAATTTATGTTATAAGTTTAAAAAAGTGTTGGAAACGTCCACCTTATAGGATTTTTTTTAACTAAAATTTTCCCTTCTATTTTTCATAATTTCTTAATCAAATTATACTTGTTCATCAGCTAAAAAGCTAGTGTATTGCATTAAAATTTCCGTACGATTGTATAAAATTGTGTATTTTTTTAAATCAAAATGTGCGTAATGTTAATCTTATGTGTAAATGTGCGGAAAAAACAAAATTTGCCAAAACTGACTTCCGGAAATGAATTTTTATCAAAGTGTTAATATTTGTAAATTTTCAAAAGGAATGCAGCAATTTGCGAAATACTAATTACGAAATGCCAAGGTCTTACAACACCCATGGATGGGAGTAACGTCGAAAATACCTTCCTTTCTCGACTGCGGAAATATTCAAGGAGTACGGGCAGGGTAGAAAGCTTCATGCCAAAGATTTTTATTTGTGCTTGGTCTATACAGTATAAAATATTCCATCTAGCTTCCAAGAGGGGTATCGGTATTTAGTTCGTGCTAATAAATGCAAGTTAAATATCAAAATAAAACAGTTAAAAATATATACATACATTATAAACTGTTTTTAAAAAATACCCTAAATATTTTGTCTCAAATGTCATTCCTTTCATTCTCGAGGTTCTAAACAAACATTACAAATTGTTTTAACAATCTTTATTAAACACAAATAAAAATTACACATTTCAGAAATATATTTGTTGCGACAATATTTTTTGGTTTTAGTTATTCATAAAATTTCTTTTCATTTACACTATAACCATGAAGAGTATCTGAAACAATCCATGTCTCCATATTTTCTTAAATTTCTGAATCATCCGTTTGGGCCAAACAGTTAATAACTACAGTTCATTTTTGTTAGAATCTTCATTATCCTCCATCACAATGTTCACCACTTCATCTAAATCTTCCGATATATTGAGGGGAAAATATTCTTTTTATTCATAATAAAAAAATCGAAACTTTACCATTTACGTGATAAAAATATCGATAAAACAGAACAAAGAAACAGAAAAACATCAGCAGATAGAAATTGTAATAACACTTTTTCGGGAAAATGTATATCTATATACTACTTGTTGGTTCCAGGAATCACAAATTTTAAAAACAATTTACGTACTACAGACCAGTTTTCGCATGTATTTTACTTATGTGGTCAATTCTTTATAGACGGCTTGCATTGACGCCACATTTCTATTAGCCGAGGCTAACGAAAAAGAAAGACTACCGCGGTGCTTTACGCATATCTTTTTTTACAGACCGCCGGAGTCACGTGTTGCTCGAATGCACCAATCAAGGCGTACGAAAAGAGCATCACGTCACTCTAGCAGTCTGTAAAAAAAGATAAGTGGAATGTACCGCGGTAGCCTGTCTTTTTCGTTAGCCTCGCTATTAGCAATGACTGATACTCTTATCTGGTATTACAGCTGGCGCCCACACAATGATACGACTATCATTATGCACGTGTACTTTTTGAGAATATCTTGCTTTTATTTTACTGTTATCTATTTTTAAATTTTCTTTGTCTCCATTTTTTCGATTTAAATAACCTAAAATAGCCTCACGTAGCCATTTTTAGAAATGTAAAATTTCTACAATCGCTTTATATTTAAGCACTAGATGAAGCGATTTTAAAATCTGCTGAACACGGCAGATCTTCATGAACATCGGCCTTGCTGCTGAAGATGTGAAGTCATGTGCAATCCGTCTATACTTGTGATGAGCAATAATGATGTTTTATCGATATTATCGATAATATGGATAGCTCAAATTTATTAACAGTTTAAATTTTGTATCAATATCTCCAGTCAATAAATTTCTATTCTTATCCGATATCATATCTGATTTTATCAATGACAATAAAAAAATTAAAAACGGGTTTCGCAGTTAGAATAGTTTTGCATTAACTGTTTCACATCAACTCTTGAAACATTGGAGATTTTACTTACCATTCGAAGAATACCCGAGGGTAGCCAACATGTTTAAGGGATTCTTCATCCACTAAAAATACTTCGAAAATGGGAACAGAAGACAGTATAGAAGCTAATACATGAATTTGTAGCACCCTTGGTGGCGAGAAACAGAGCTAAAACAGTGATGATGTGGGTATGGAAATAAATCAAGACGAATGGTCCAAATTGTCTGAGGATTGCACCCATAGAACCTGATATATCGAATTAAGAAATACTATGCAGCAGCGCCACATAATGGATGGGTCCAAATGCTCAAAAATAGTTCAAAATGACCCTTAAATAAACTTAAATAAACTTAAAATAAACCTAGGAATGATAAAATAAATTTTGGAGGAGGATATTGGGGGCGTGGAGGAAGAAAATGTAAAAAAAATGTTTGTTCTAATTCAAATAAATATCAGAGATTCAAGTTTAATAGTGGACATGCGTCAGCGGCCAATGAGGGAAAAAGTTAAAAACATACTTTAGGGGCAGGGAAAGGGGTTTAAAGACACAAAAACTGCATAAAACAAAAAAGCTGAAGTTCAAATCTCACATAGCACGAAAACGAATGTGCCTAGTGACATTAAAGGACCCCAGAATAAGGCTTAACCCAGGAGTTCAGAGTTAAACGAAACCATAGATATAAGTTTATGCATATAAGTATTATAGGTACTGAGATACTGTCTAAAGTGGGAAATAGCCATAACTCAAGAAAAGGCCTCCTGGACTAAAAACGAAAATGGTGATGGGAAGGGTAGAAGAAGAGCTAACTAAGAGAGCCAAAATAGGACCGGGGGAAGAGAGAGAGGCTGAAATACCCCAAAGGGCTTGAAAGATCCCCACGGGGAGGGGTGCCCCTCTGCTAAGGAAGAAATACATACTAGATAGATTGTGACTATATAACATATTACTTAAATGAAAAGCTGGTATATGTTGGACAGCAGAAGTCCTAGCAATGAGAGCTAGACTACAGAGCCTAGAATACACAGTGTGGTAAACGGTTAAAAAAAGTGCTAAAAAATTGTTTCCGATAAACGTGCAACGATGCAGTACAATAATTGGGCGATCAAAGCGACATCTGCTTTAAAAATAGATTTACCTCTAGCAAAAGTAACCGCTTCACTATTGACAACATGAACATAATTTCTGTTAATAAAATCTTCTTGTAAGTGTGTATTTCAGATGTAACTGATTTTGAAATTAGTTTTTTATCATATCAGGGAATAAAACTTTTCCACTCTTCTGGCAGAGATTCATCCTTTGGTATGCTAAATAGGGATAGTTTCTAATTTGCTGTCTGGTATCGAGAACTGCAACCAGGCACAAAAGAATGCGTATCACGTTTTTCGGCCACGATCAATATCATTCATATTTTAAAGCTTATGAAAATCACTATCCAAGTCAAAGGAAATAGGGTATAATTTAATTATTTAAAATATTTACCACTAGCTAAAACGTTTTCTCAGTTCGATTCTTATACAATGTTTGCGTTGAAAAGAGAAAGCAAACAGTGGCGTAGCCAGAGAGGGGGCGTCCAAATATTCTGAAAACCAGTAATATTATAAAGTTTTCTGCGCCTTCAATATCAAAGAAAATTCTCCGATTAAATAAGGCAAAAATATTTTTATAAAATTAGTGGTATCCAAACCATCTGGACCTCCACCCTGTCTACACCACTGCTAGAAGATGTCGCTGTGATCGACCCGTTATCTTTTCAGCATCGTTCTACATTTATCGGCTTCAATTTGTTAGTACTATTTTGTAGCCGTTTTCCACACTGTGTATACTAAGCGCTGTAACTAGACTCCTTCTTGAAGTCTCTAAAAGCGTGTCCGCAGACGCTCCTCAGGTACTAGCAAGCACCTCCAGGGAGAGGAAAGAAACTATTATATTAAGTAAGGTGGAATTGTAAGCTGGAAATGGCAACAGGCCCATGACTGTTGTGTCTTTTCTGGCCCATTGAAAACTCTTTCTGGCCCTTTTCGGTATTTTGACATTTACCCCTCCTCCCCCTTCCTAATTTTCTTTCCCATATTTAGCTTTCCTTCCCCCTTTCTCATCCCCATTTCCGTTTATAGCCTAGGTGGCTTCTTTCTTGAGTTATTTCTATTTTCCACTTTATACAGTATTTCAGTACCTATAATACTTACATTCACAAACTTAATATTCATGGTATCGTCAAACTCTGAACTGTTCGGTTAAGCTATATTTTGAGGTAATTTGCGCACTAGACAATTTATTTTCTGTGTTATGGGGTTTTATACTTCAGCTTTATCCGTTTTAGGAAGTTTTTTTGTCTTTTCAAATCTTTCCAGTGTTCCCTGAAATATGTTTTTAGCATTTTGTCCCGATGGGAGGTGACACCTGTAATCTATTAAACTTGAATCGTTCAGATATTTATTTAAGGTAGAAAGAGATATTTTTTCAAATTTTCTTCTCCTATGTCCCCATGGCCTCCCTACAATTTCTTTTACCATTGCTAGGCTTCTTTTAAGTTTCTTTAACTTTTATATAATTTTAGTAAAGATCGGATTATTTTAAATGATTGTTTGAGAGTTTTGCCCCATCCACTTTGTACCGCTGTTACATAATGTACATTACATCTTCATTCGACATCTCAGATTCAATTGGACTGATCCTCACACAACTTGGACTACTCGTCTTACGCCTTTCCTTGGTCTTGCAGACGACATTAGCGCATTCTTTCATAATTTTGTTTTTGCCGCATGGCAACAGTTAGTCTCTCCCGCATTTTTTGTGATATTCGCACGAAAAATTCAACATGGATTATAACGCATAATTTAGCTATTTTATTAGCTATAATGGCTATAGGGTCATTAAACATCGTAATAGGAAGTCATTTCTTAATCATTGTAAGGATAATATAGTTATGTTATTTATTAATGATGGTAAAAATAATATAGTTAATATGTTCTTCAAGTAGTATTGTCCACTCATTCATTATAAAAGTGTCCGAAACTGACTATGATGTCAGCATGTTGGATTCAACCTAATGTAATGTAAATATGTATATAAACATTTTAGTAATTTAGAAACTCTTTTCATTATTCGCATCAATGCATTACATTTTTTCTCAATACTGTCTACTCAGTCAATAACTTTAGCGCAGCGTCAACATATATTGTGGCCCAGTGGCGTAGCGTCAGGGGGGGGGGGGGGGCACGATCATTTTACTACCAGTATAATTATATACTACATTTAGTCTTATTTAATCTTTGAACGGTATGAATTAAATAAGGCCAAATATAGTGAATATATATATGGCCAAATCTATAAAAATACTGGTAGTAAAGTGATCCGTGCCCCCCTTGACGCTACGCCTCTGTTGTGGCCCCACGTTGGGTATAACTTTAACGAGTGTTACTCTTTCTGAAGCAAATGTTATTGCTTCCACTCATCTAAAGGCATACACTATATCAAATGAGAATACAATTTATTTTAAACTTATTGATAGAAATCAAAATTATTATTTATTGAGAAAATCAATGTTTGAACTTTGAGTTAGTTTTAAACTTTAAGGGAACTTTTCTTACAAATTCAAAGCACTGTCCATTTTTTCTCTTTTCAGGCATTTGATAGATTTTCTTATTATATCTGAAGCTTTTTCAGCAACCATAATTGTAGGAATGTACGTATTTCCGGAAGGAATTATCGGCATCACTGAAGCATCAATTACTCGAAGTCCTTTAACACCTTTCACCCTGAAAAGATATAAATTGTTAGATTGTTCAAAGTTTGCGTAAAATTTTAACAATGCTTTTTAAACATACTCCAATATAATCATAAAATATTTCAAAAAATATTCTAATTATAAAACGTTAGTGTCAACAATTAAAATAAATATTAAATGATGTGAAAACGCTGCATATCTTCCAGTAGTTTTGCTAGGAAAAAATACATCCAGAAAGGTAAAAAACAACAATGAAATAAAGCATTTCTTAAAGTTAGTTATGCTGTAAAACGTTAAACAGCTGATAAAAGATCTAATCTTAAAATAGAAATGATTTAGCTTTGATTTTTTGCTATCTTAAACAGAATGTAAATACTGCAATATTTTTCATGTACTCGTATATCGGTAAGAATAAGATTGCGGTTTTTAATAGAAATTACAGCGTATTTCGTAATTATATTAGCACCCTGTTTATAAGAATTGGAATTCAATAAAAGCCATCAAAGAATGTGCAATTACTAATTGTTTGAACTCAACGTAAGAAATACAAGCATGTAATTAGTAAATACTTACGCATTTTTCACAAAATTGACTGTTTCATACTGATTTAATCATTTTCTTTTAATATTTTGTAGACACAAACATCAATTTTAGATATTTTTTATTTAAAACTTTAAAAAACGGCAAAATTACGATCTCACAATGAGTAATAAAGTTTCATAAACACAATTTTTTTAATATTTTACCATTCGCACTTTTTAAAATCCACTAGTTCAGAAAAGAATGAGCATTGTTTTCCATAGGAATATACTGCTCTAATTAATGAACTTTCTCCATGAGTTCTAAATCAGATGAAACGGACTTCCAAATCATTACATTAATCCCATTATCTACAGTGTGATTTGCTACCGTGTGTACAAACTTCTGGGATGAGTACGTTACTCAAAGATAAATCGTAATCAGTTAGCAATGTAGGGCTGGAAGTTGCAATCAATGAGTACTGCCATTTTAGCAATTTTTTTTATTCTGAAATTCCGAACTCCTTCCAGAAATTTCGAATAGTATTGTTTGCATTCATAATGACAGATATGCCGTTATTAAATAAAAAAAATCATTACTGTTAGGAATTTTTGGTATTAATTCAAAATTTCAGAATTTAAAAAATCTGATAAATTAACAATATTGATTGATAAAGTGACATCCGACCGCCCCCCCTCCCCCCAATTGCTGTCTGGTTCCGATTCTTCTTTGTATACACTATCTCCCCCAGAAGGTGGTAGCGAATCATTCTGTATAAACAACACAGGTAGTATTAGATATTCCTATTGAAATATTATTTTGTTAAAATATTCAAGACAAACCTCTATATCTTCACTAAAGGGTCATAAGATATTTTCCAATATATCTTGATATATCACAGTCTTATTCTGGCTTGTTTGAAAGGCCGTGAATATTACACTCAATGGCTGTCAATTCAGGTTTAAACATTATTACATTTTTTACAAAATTGAGAGAAACTTTCTGTTTCTGCAATATATCCAGCTTAAATGTACAACATATCGTTATATAAAACTTAACGTCAGCGGTCTACAGTTGCTTTTATGAAGTGCTAAGAAAATCATCACCATCCTTATGCATTATCAACGACAAGACTTAACGCTAAAATTTCTATCAAGCTTGACATTATTTTGAATAAATTCGACGCGTGCAAACATAAAAAAAGGGTTTGAAAGGACATTGTGTGAGAAACTTGTTATTAGTTGCCATCTAGAACTATTTCGTCGTTGCAAATAAATCGCTCCATTACTGCTGTATTCCCTGTAATTTTCAAGTGTTATTATGTTTATTATTGTCATTTTTCTGTTGGATATATATCATGTTTCGTTTTCCATAGATCCCTGTTTCTCATACTGTTTCAACTAATATGCGTTCTTGCTTGTTATTCCACTTCAACTTAATCCTGTTAGATTTCGTGAAGGCGCTCTTGAGAAACTACGTGATTGGTTTTTCGGAGGAAAATTTGATTATAGAAACAGATTTTTGTCCTCAGCGCATAAAATTTTGTGCATACTCTTGGCCTCTATAACACTTGGTATTGAAGTAATTTCTCCAAGGATATCAAGGTTTGGTTTAAAAATTGCTAAAAATGTGTTGAATGTGATAGTATCTTAAGCATTCATATTTGGATCTGTGATGCTAAATATTATCTATCACTGAAAGAAGATATTTACTTCTAGAGAAAACCCATCAAGTATGACGGATTAGAAAAATATTTTTTAACCCCTTAACTGTTGAAGTTTTTTGACACCATAAACTAAAAATAGGCACAATACACCACTTTTTCAGTGCTAAAATATTTGCTTTGTGTAATCGAAAATGGTCTGCCGATCAATAAAGCGAAGGTTGCGTTTAAAAATTACTGGTGTGCAAAAGCTTTTAGTAACAAAAAAAACAAAATCTTCTTGCCCGAACTGAGTTCGGGCTACACTGTTAAGGGGTTAAATATTAAATTAAAAAATTATCTTCTAATATGTAACTGAAATGTCTTGGAAAATTCCAACTTAGTATAATGAAACTAGTATAAAATAAATTATAATTTTTTTAGATTTCATGTTTGATTACAGTATTCTAAAAAAAATTCCTTTGAAGAAATTTTTATGTTCATTCTAGTAATAAGGAGTCCATTTTAAGGGTAGGTGACAAAGATAAATAACATCTTTAATAATGTGGTTTAGTAATGTTTTTTAGTAACGTTTTTTAGTAATGATTAGTAATGTATTTTTTTTATTTAGCACATAACGTTGTAAAAAGTAAGAAATACAAAGAAAATGAAAACAGCAATAGCAAACTTAAAATTCGGTAAAAAATATATATATATGCCAGAAAAACACTAATTAACTGAAATGTGTTTTTGTTTTGCCAAAATAGACATCTATTATGTGCCATATTGACATGGTACTCGTTTATGAAATTTTAGCAATTTTTGAAAAAATTGAATTTCATTGGAATTTTTTCCAGTTAGAGCCATTATTAATTCTTAATATTTTGGCGTCTAATTTAATTATATTTCGCCAAGCTTTAGAAACTCTGGCAAGAAATTTGAACGTGCCTTTCTGTCTGTCTGCATGCAAATTTAACTGTATAAACATACATACCGGAATGAAGAATATTTTACAGATTGTCATGTTTAACTTATATATCGAATGTTATCAATTGTAGAATAACATAGCATGACACAGGAAATATCGAGCATGCGTCTGATTTATCTTACACCTTTATTATGATAGATTAAAATACAAAATCTGGATGCTGTGTTTTAATACAGAAACTATGTTATCTGTTATCAAGCATGGAGTTTGATACTTCAGAAATTTAACTTAACATTATCACGTAATCATATCATTGTAATATAAATGTGTTATATAAACGGACATGCGAGATTACAGCACAGTAGCATGGGATTGTGTAGCGTTATAATAAAGTTAATCATTATGAATTATTAGAAAGCAATTGTATCACCATTTACGTTCGTACCGTAATTCTGGATCTACTACAGTAGAAGGATCTGCCGGATGTCCCATTTTAGCTGTACCAACTGCGTGAAAGGTGCTACTAAAATAACGTCTAGCGAAGCATCTAAAGTATTCCACTTCAGAACTCTCAAAACCCTCACATCCTGGCATGAGACTGTCAACTGGTTTTGCTCCTATACGTTGAAAAGCCTCAGAGTTGACAATTTTCTTGCACATCCTTAAGCCTAAAATATAAATTTGATTAATTACTGCTTTAAACTTTTGAACAAATAATTAATTTAAAATATACAAAGCAGGTACGTTTGTAGAATGACGGGTACATTTTGGGGATAAAAACAAAAAATGTAGCTTAAAAAATTTAAGTAACACGCTTTTAATCTAAAATTTATTGCATTGACTATACATGATTATAAACAATTGTCTTCTATGCAAAATTTGAACAAAATCAGTTCGTTTGGTAAGTGATTTCAGTCAAAGATTTAAAAGAGAATCTCGCTCCTGGACCTTGCATCTGTTAGGGTACGGCCCTGAAATATGCTTTGTTATTGGCAATAAATGCTTGCACAAAATTTGAGAAAAATCGGTTCGTTAGCTATTGGAATTCAATCAAAAATTAAAAAATATATTTTTGTCCCTTATAAGATACGACTCTCACAATAATTGTTAATTATAATGTCATCGTCAATGAACTTTTGTACAATATTTGAAAAAAAAATCTGTTCGTTATATATAAGATTTTAATCAAAAACGTAAAAGAATATTTGTGCTTGCCCTTCCCCCCTTCCCCCTCTGCAGAAGAATAGCACTGACAATCCACTCATATTGCGTTGTCAATGAATTTGTGTGCACATTTGAGGAAAATCGAATCGGGTCAAATGCCGATTGCAATATTTAACCCACACACAGAACAAGCGAAGTAAAATAAAAACGTGTAAAAATCAAAGAAAGACTGAAAAAACTTTCGCTTTACTATATTATTATTTAGTTCAAAAAAATTCATGTTTTTTCCGAATTTAACCCTTAACTGATGTGATAGAAATTGTCACATACGTAACTACTGTGATTGATCTCTGAGACCGCTCGATTGAAAGCTGAATAAAAGGTTCGATTAATCCATATGATACTTTTCTGTACTAAACATTTTGAAAAAGACTATTATAATTAAAATTCACCTATTCAAAAGTCTCTAGCCATAATACTAGGATTCCAAACGAAACAAAATTTCACTAATATCTATAGATAAACTAGACATTAAAAGTTAAACTGTGACAAGTTAAAACAAGTACGAAAAGTCATGCGTCAAGCGCAGATTATGTAACACTTTCCAACGCTTCCAAAATAATTTTACAAATCATTATCTTTTAATAAGCTGAAAGATAACATCTAAGTAAAACATTTGGAAAACGCATAACATATTTAAAAACGTAATTTCAGGAATTCCCAACACACATTTCCAACATATACAATATTCGGAAAAATATAAATATATAAAAGTTAAACTGTGACAAATTTAAAAAAGTTGAGGTCTGTTAGACCGCTAATTGTAGTTGAGGGTTAACAAAGAAGGATAACCAATTCATTTGTATGTGTTTGTATTTGTTTGCGTGTATGTCAACGCATACCTTTTAAACGGATGTTTCAATTTTGATAATTCTTTTTTCATTCTTTGGAAAGAACTCATTTTTGCAATTGTCCCAATATAAATTTTATCAGGATAGAGAAATGCTATATTTGTCTACTTCTTCATTTTATTAAATTCACATTAAACACTGTAATTTTCATAAACCTTTTCTAAACTATGTGAAATTCCAATACGTCGTTTAGGTGCATTCGACGAATAAAAGATAACACACCACACACTTAAATCTCCAAATTGTCAAAGAAGAATACGAAAAGAGGCATTTGACAGGTAATTATGTTTACTGTTAATTAATTTTCAAAACAACATTCTTAGGGGTTCTTCTTCAAACTAAAATTGTACTAAACTCTCCAATTTGCAATATGAACAGTTAATTTTGACATCGTATTTGGATTTTGAGGTAAATTTTACCCCTTGGAGTTCCTAACGTTAAATTAATTTGTAATTGTTACAAAAATGATTGCAATGTGGGTATTTTTTTAAGAATAACTAAAAACCTTCATATTTATTTTTTAAGTAAATTTAAAAAATATATATAATTTCGAAATAATTTTTTGAGAAAATTTGAATTGGAACCTATAATATATTTTAATAGAAATTAATTTTTTTTAGCTTTAAATATACAAACCTAAAACTACAGCTCATTCCATTAAGCAGTTTTTGATTTATGCTGAAAAATTTAGCAAAAATTATTACATAAACTACAAATTTTAACAAAAACAGTATAATCCGTTTTGCAACAAATGAATTTCACATTAAGAATTTTAACTTTAAACATTCGTAATTCCAAAACTACTCGGCTGAATGACTTCCAGTTTCGTATCCTGATGTACGATGAATCGGAAATTCCAGATACAATGTCAAAATTAGATGTTCATATTAAACATTCCAGAGATTTGTACAATTTCACTATGAAGACTACCGCTTAAGCATTTTTTGTAAACATAAATTGAAAGAAGACACATTTTCCAGTCAAATGGTCATTTCAAATTTATTTTCCCAAAACAATTTGTGATAAAATTTTCTGAGATGCTCTTTTTTTTTTTTTTATAAAATAGTTGTTTTATCGTAATAAATTTCTTTTTGAAAGACCCATAAAATCTTATAATAGAAACTACAAACCACAAACACTCAATTGTGTTATACAATTCACACCAAAGTACGCGAACTGGCGATAAATAATAAATAAGGTAAGAAACGATATTTGAAGTTGTTTTTTTAATTTCTTAAGAAATACTTGTCATTAGCCTTTTACTCTTTCAAAAGATATAAAGCAAATAAAATGGGAAATTAAAAACGCTTTGACACGAATATCTATTATCTTCTTAGTTGTTATATTGATCATATTTGAATGCAATAAACAGTAAATTATTCTTGTAATTTAAAAAGGTATTAGAAAAAAATATCAGTAAGACAATGAATAAAAATATTTCATGATTGATTCTCGTTGTAGAAGCTTTCAAATTTCAGTTTCATAAAGTAAGTTTACTATGCTGTGTTTGAAAATTTAATCCCTGTCTTCTAAAACCTTTCTGAAATCCATTTCTCACTACAATATTATAGTAAGTTTCTTTCTTTGATGTCTTTGAAATTCAATGGTTAATTTCAAATTTTTATAACATTTTTTCAGGTAAAGAAGATAAATAACACAGTAAAAAAGAGAAATAAATTAAAATTCTTAATTTGTTTCCGTAGCGTAATCTCTGAAATATATATATATTAAATAGACGAAAAGTTTTGGAGCTTTGATTACAGTTTTTAAATTCTAAAGCTTGTCTATTTCATTTACCGCTTAAGAGCCTACGCTAGTCACGCGAAGAAACGCTCAAGCTAATGTTAAGTCTATGGGAAGGTTCTTGAGCGATTTCTCGCTCGCATTTTAATATTTTTAAATGATTTTTTTACATAGGATAGTTGAGGGCGATCTCTAACGTTGTTAGTTTTTACTTTTTTGATTTTGGATACATTTTTTTATAAGTGGACATTTTCAATTTTGGAACCGGTTGGAACCGGTTCTGAAAGTGAAAGTACCCTTATATAAAAAAACTGGAACCAAAATCAAAAAAGTAAAAACTAACAACGTTAGAGATCGCCCTCAACTATCCTATGTAAAAAAAATATTTAAAAATATTAAAATGCGAGCGAGAAATCGCTCAAGAACCTTCCCATAGATTTAACATTAGCTTGAGCGTTTCTTCGCGTGACTAGCGTAGGCTCTTAATCGCTAAAATCTCAGTCAAACGCTCAAACGGTATTCACCATTTCTCTGATTGGACATGATTGTGGCCGAATTCTAAGCAAATGAATTGTGAGTGCTGATTTGAATTTTCAACAGAGCTTTTTGCGCTTAACCGGAAATTGACGAAGATGGTAAATAGCTTAACGTACGTACGTAAAAACACTTTACATTTCATATTTGTGAAATCTGTATGGTCTTTATTTATTAATTCAGAGGTGCCAAGTTCCCACTAAGTTTCCGTAATATGTGGTTTTATCTGACCCAGTTTAAGAACACTTCAAACCAAAAAAATTATTGGATGAATCTTTATTTATTTAATTACAGGCTTCTACATGGAATCTATTTAATTTCATTTCTTAAAAAAATTTCTGGTTCGAAACGTCTTACACCTGGACCAAATTAATCCACATATTACGGAATATTGATGTGAGCTTGGCACCTCTGTTAATTAGTTTGGCTTCCCTCGTTTAAAGTTTTAAGGAACATTAAACATTAACACCATTAGCACCCATCTAGAAAACGTTGATTTTTAAAGAGCTAATCATTTTCATCATCTTTTTGGTACTTTGGGCACAGTTGCTGCTCCATCAAAATTATAAATTAAAGTTCATTTTAATAATATGTTACACTATAATAAAATTTAATAATTTTTCTAAACTCCAAAGATCACATGAAGCACTATATTTACATTAAGCAAGTTCTATTTAACTTAATAAAATACAACAACATTAGTTACTTTTATCAATATTATATGTAAAAGGTTAAACTAACCCCTTTCTAAGTCATTACAAGCTGAACTCAGGCCACTACCACTTGTGCTTATCTTGAATATGGTGTAGTCTGCCTTTTTCAAATTACATTTTATATGCTTTATAAATTTTTCGATCGGTTCAGTTGACTTTTCTATCACAAGATACAGTATACCCCATTTTCATTTCCAGATTTCAAAATCAACGGACTCAATGGTCAATTGGTTTTATTTACTATAAAATATTATAGATAGCGTATGTTGGTCTTTCATTTATCTGATCTTTTAATAATTATCACTGTTATCACCCAATCTCGTGTTTCTCATATGAGTAAATATGATTCGTATGATATTGAACAAGAAATTACTTTGATATTTCAGAATCAGATTTATCTAATTTTGATTTTTTTTTTCAATAGAAAGTGTTATGGGCATATTTTCTATTTTTATATGTTAAAATTAGATACAATTTAGCAGTGTTGTAATCATGTTTAAAAAATACCTCCCTTTAAAAATAATGATACTCGATGATTTTGAATAATACGCTCAAGTTGGAATAAATTAAGCCTGCAGGACGTTAAGCTGAACTAAACTCTTGGGTCTACATTCCAAGAAGGATCATGGCCTGTTGTGCCCAACTGCATTTTATAAATCATTTGCTCCTGGTGTGCTATATATAGCATATGTTCCGATCAAATAATCAGCCTGAAGCGAAACCCTCAGTGTACAGTGCTCTATCCCGCTACTTACCCATTCTTTATATCCTGAAAAGATAAAAGTTTGAAAAAATCTGTTCAAAGTCCCAAGGGGAAGCTCTTACCTGTTGATGTCGCGGCTAAATGCATTAATTACATACTTCAACCAGGCGTCTTAGAAAAAGCTAAGACACATAAAATATCATTTACCGTCAACAATGTCATCTAGATCTTTAGGATCTTCCAAGTAATTGGGATCAATTACTGGTGGATCGAAAGGATCAAGTGAGCGCAAGGTAATTGTGCCTCTGCTTCTTGGCTGCAATTGCTGTGACGTACATATGCCAAAGCCTCGATTTCGATCAAGAGGTCCAAAGAATTGTCTATTTATCTAAAATGAGAAAAAAATAATCAATTCAAGTTATTTTTAAACATAGCAGAATTTTTTATGAAAATTTTGACACATCTCATATAGTATATTATATGGTAAAAATATAAATTAAAATATTGTAGTTCAAATTTCAACCATTATATTGTGTAAAGTGTAAAACCATAATACGGTGTATGGTGTAAAACTCGGTTTTTTAGGAAAAAAATTATCCTTTTGCTTAACTTAAAAAAAGATACCTTCATGGTTCAATTTTGACAGCCAAATTATTTATTTATTGAAAAACTAATCAGAACAAATTGTTATATGCACTCTCAGTATGATATTGTAGTGCTCGAAGATGTTCGAATATTTGTCTAGTGTTTAGAATACTATTACGACCAAAGAAATGTCAATTCAAACCCTGATTCATTATTTGTTATTTCTAGTGTATTACACTTGTTTGCAAATGATAATTTACTGATTTTATATTTCAGCATTGTTTCGTGGTTCTAGATTTTATCCGTTCTTGGTCAAACATTTTATACTATTGTCATTTAGTATTTATAATTGAGCTTACAAATTTATGGTTCAACAAAAGGACCAGCTGTTTGTACAAATTTTTTAATCAGAATATTTTTCAGAATTTTAATCAGAATCAATTTTTTTTAATTCAGCCATGTACATTTATACATCGCCGTGCTACACCATTTCTTTGCAAGCTCACAATAAGAGGGGAAAATCTAATCAGAAAATGCACAATAATAATTGTGGTAAATACTGTCCTCGTTCCAGTCAAATTACTTAATTGCCGAAACGTCAGTGAAGGCTTACTGTTGAGACCCGAAAAGTTTTTGGTTTCTGTCTGTCTGTCTGTCTGTCTGTCTGTCTGTTTGTCTGTCTGTTTGTCTGTCTGTCTGTTCCGCGATAACTGCCGTAAAAATGATCCGATTAGTTTGATTTTTGGTAGGTATATTGGTGAGATACCCGGAATTAGCTGTATAGTTTTTAGTTACATTTGGTTCATTCGTTCGGAAAATATAGAACATTTCTTTTTTGATCATAATGAAATCCTATGGGATTTCAGACGATTTTGAATTTTTTCAGTCGTTGAAAATAAAATGTCGCATTTGATTAATGTATTTAAACGGTAAGCTATGAAGGCTAAAATTTATCAAGTCAGGTCTTAAATTATTCAAATTAATTTGAAATTTTGTTAATACATTCGTCAGATTTTTTAAATTAGGTGTATAATTTTTGGTGCAATTTTATACATCTGTTCTAATAATATAATACATTTTATTCTATCATTTTCTGCAAATTTTAAAATGCATTTCTTTTTATTTACCTCTTTAATTTAACCGTAACCTAGCAACTAAATTTTAAAGAATATCAAAATAATAAAATTCAAATAATTCAGACTATTTTGCTACAATATTTTATTGGGTGCTTTTAATATTTTATTGAGAGATTTTAGTATGCTATTGCCATCGAGTTAGATCAAGATGTACGTATGTAAAATAAATATTATAGAATGACCATCAAAACTGTTTTTCCGAAACAAAAATTGTAATAACACTAGATTTCTGCAATAGATATAAGTGAAATACAGTAGATTCAGTTTACATTTCCATAAGTTGCTTTTGTACACGAGATATTATTCAACTTATCTATCAGATGCGAGTGTTTCGTGGTTGGCACGTAAGTAAATATTGCTATTTAGGTACTAGGATAGCATGAAATTATTTTCTGAATTTTTGCTTATCCTAATAAAACCACTGAGTAGAACGAAATCCAAGATATACTAGAATCATTCACACAAACAATAGGAAATCACGAATATAAATTTAATAAGATTACGGAAAACATTTCTTTTTAGGTCATAATGCTTTCCTATGGGAATTCAGACGATTTTGAAAATTTTCATCCATTGAAATAAAATGGCGCATTTGATTAATGTATTTAATGTGTAAGTTATGAAGGCTAAAATTTATCAAGTCAGGTCTTAAATTATTCAAATTAATTTGAAATTTTGTTATTACATTCGTCATATTTTTTAAATTAGGTGTACAATGTTTGGTGCAATTTTATACATCTTCTCTAATAATATAATACATTTTATTCTATCATTTTTTACAAAAATTTCCAGTGCATTTTTTTTTCTCTCTTTCAATAAATGGTTGCTAAGCAACTATATTTCAAAGAATATCAACAAAGGAAAATTCAAGTGGATCGCATTATTTTTACGCGAAGTTTTATTAAAAATTGCCAATTTTCGGGTTTTAAGTTTTTAATGTGCTTTTTAGGTAGCTTTCAATACAAAAATGTATAAAGCTACCTATTGCAGCCGTTCGGAGGAAAGCAGTTCCGGAAAATTTCGATATATTTTCACCGATCATGACCCCCAGACCCCAAAACCACCCTCCGTTCAAATGTTGATTTATATATATATATATATATATATATATATCCATATATATATATATATATATATATATCTGACCTATGTCATACGATAACGCCCGTATTTATAAATCGATTTTGATGAAACTAATTGTGTGTATTAAGGTCACTAATGTCTCGACCGAGTTCGTTGGCCAGCTTGGTCCGCCATTTTGTTTCAAGATGGCGGCCATTTAAACATTTAAAACTAAAATAAATATACAAAAAAGTTAAAAATTCAAATTTATTTTTTAATTAAATGTTAGGCCTTGATACGAGGATTCCAGAGCATTTTTTGGTTTACCTCTATCTTAAAAAATGGCTGAGATAGAGCAGTTTGAAATTCTAGGGTGGCTGACATTTTGAAACAAGACAGCACATTACAAAAATTTTCATTGTTGTAATAATTTTCCCAATCATACGCATAAAACTATATATTCATATCCGTTAGCGCCAAATTCTCGCCAAACTTGGCGACATTTGGCGAAACATCGCCAAATTTGGCGACCAAAATAAGTCTTCATAAATGAAGCCAATTTGGCTATTGCTCAATAATTTGGCGAATTTCTTATTCAGATTCAGTATTAACGAATCCTTTGTAAACGTTTTCTTTGCATTTTAACTTGCTGTTTTCGTTTAACATTAGCTAAAATTTTAAAACGAAGATATAGGAAAGCTACCTTTTCCTCCCGGTACAGGCCGGAAGGACTTTTTTTTTAATGAAATAGATGAGAATTTATTTTAAGTACTAAAAAATGATTACCAAATCGGTTTTCCAAATGAAAATAATAAAAACGTTGAATGCGTAAATTGAATATAGGTCAAATAAGAGGAATTTAAATTTGTATAAGTATAATTATACACGAAATTTTATTCAACTTCAGAAACATATGATGTTTAGTAGTTGAAATATAATTATTCTTTTAAGGATAGGATAAAATCTCTTGTACAAAGATATGGTTATTCTAATGAAATGAAAATTGCAAATACATTCAGACATATACTCAAGAAATAAAATAGCACAATTACTGGAAATTGAGAATAGAATATTAAAGCGAGAACGGGGGGTTCAGGGGGGCGGAGCCCCCCTGAAATAATGTATTATTATTCTGAAAAAATACAGTAACAAGTAGTTTATCCTATCATTGCATAACGTTGTGTTTAAGGGGATACTTCTAAAATTTCCGAAACTTTCGATAAATTTATATTCTTATCAATGTATAAATAACTTAAAAAGATTGAATTTTAGTGTGTCAAATATTTTTCAGATAATGTTAAAAATTAGTAAGATTAATGAACAATGATTTTTTGAGCTGACGTTGAGGCCTCTGATCTGTAGATTTACTAGTATTTTAAATGTATACATTGGCAATAAGCTTACTGTAGTTAACTGAAATACTCGATATTTGCAAATGTGTAATATAAATTAATGTAAAATTAATTTTGAAACATATATCTTATTTTCAGCAGATATTTAAACTTTATTAACTAATGAAACAAAAATTGTCTAATAGAGGAATTAATTAATCCCATTCAGTCTATCTGGTCTTATTGTAATCAGTTTCAGTATTATACTATATTCTGATACAAAAAATTTCTGGTGTCTGCAACGAGATTTAAATTTTAGTTACTGATGAAACAAAAATTGTCTAATAAGGAAATTAAATAAGCCTGTTCAGTCTATTCTGTCCTATTGTAACCAGTTTCTATATAATACTATCTTCTGGTACAATAATTCTTCTGGTGTCTACAAATGTGTGATATCTTTAGTGAGGGGTTCATCGAATCGGAAATTTTAATTATCTACTCTAACTTAATTACCACATTGGTCCATAAAACGGTTTATGGGAGGTTCATCATCATAATACTTTGCACCAAAATACGTTGTTACACGTTCATCTTTTTTTTAAAGAACTTCTTCTCTTTAAAGAAATTAGCATTGTATAAATTATCTCTTCCAGAAGACTGACGTCCCCTCCCAAAAGATTGTAAGGAGACAGGGGATGATTAAACCTTTTTCAAGCTCCCACTGTTCGGTAGATATTGGAAAACTTATAGTGGATTGGCCACTCCTCATAAGGGCAGTCGTTTGTTTTGATTGATATCGTATTTTGAAAATAGCATCTGCATGAGTGCAGCGACATCTATAGACTATTTTACTTTAACTTTCGACGAATATATGTATCCTTCGGAATTTGTAGGTTGTCTTCGTTTTGCAGCAGTTCTATGCATATTTTGTCTTTTTTGTTTATCAGCAATGTCTGTATGCAACTGAAAATGTATGTGTCGCTGATTTGGTCGCATCTCGCCCCAGGGAAGTCAAGATTGCTTCTATCACCAAAAAGAAGTTGCGTTCCGGTTGTGAAGTTTGCCTAAAGCTGAATCATGAATTTGGTAAGATAAATGTTGAATTAAATAAATATTGTTTTGGCGGCCACGGGCTCCTTCAATTTAGATATTTCCTCATCTTGTAGTATAGCTGGGGAAGTCTGCGTAATGCGGCAAAAGTAGTTCTGATGTTGTAAAGTTAAGATCTCATCTGTGTGTAAGTTAAAGTTTCATTTACTCGTCTTATTCAAGTGTTTTTGTTCTTATATTGCAGTGACGTATGTTTCTCGAGTGGGATTATTTAGTTAACAGTCATCAGTCAGAGGTACAATTCTGAAAGTAAGATTTATCCATCGTCCTGCTCTTACGATTTTAAATAAAAATTGGTTTTACACTTACTTTTCTGACTTTTTTACTAAGCTAGCTAGGGTCATCATGCACCGGCACGCCACAAACTCTTCAAGTACATTACTAATCTGCACTCTTTTACTTTCAGAGAAGTGTTGGTTTGCATTTTCTCTAAGATGTAAAACATTAATTTTAGCAGGTTTCACTAAGATTTCGTTTAAAATTCAGAAATTATCTATTGCAAAATTAAGCTTCTTTTTAGTATTTCCAATGAAGTGCCAGTTATAATTCGCAACATATAAAATAATTCCAGTTTTCGTAAATGTCAATTCCAAGTAAGGTTCTGTCGTCTTTGGCAGATGACAAGGAAAATAATACTGTTCTAGTTGAAAGGCGTTCAATATTTATGTACACTTTAGTTTTATAAACTTCAAACTTTCTTTGCAATCCATTATCTAGTTCATTATTTTGTTTTCAAACTTAGCGTCCTTTCAAGCAAACGGCGACTTCCCCAGCTACAGTACGTAGAACCAGTATGAACGCAAGTTATGCCAAATATTTCTTTTATTCATTTTATAGCAACTTAGTTTTAGATATCTAGGCAGAATATGTCAAACATTTTATAGCATTTTATTCTGTTGGTAACACACTGTTAATTGGGAAACCAGTGTGACAGTTGAATTTAGTAAAACCTTGCTGACCACAACCGTAATAGTTTAGAAGATATCGATCAACATTTTTCACAGCCTTTCTGTGGAACGAATTAGTATTCACAAAATTCTCACTTTTATTATTTATTTGATACATAGTTTTACTAAGTTCATCAGTTTTATTACTTGCGTTTACTGAGGTGTTTTACTGAGGTATCTAATCAAATCAAATTTTTCAGAAAACTTTACAGGATAAATTAAGGTTTTCCATTCGTTAAAAAAATATTCTTTATAATAGCGAGAACACTTTTTCTTCAACTATTTAGCTATGATTAGTTCTTGTAATTTTCTTAATCTATGAACATTGTGTTCCATGATCGAACAACCTCAAAATAACTTCTAATTTCAAAGCAAAAATTTTTCTATGTCTTTTTTTATGACGATATAAAAGCATTGTAAATTTCTCCACTTTTAATTTTAACCGTTTTACAAAATGTCGCAAATATACAGATAGTCATGAAAGTTTTCTTCGAGCTATTAAATTTCATATTTCATTTGTTGGATCTCCGATTAAGTAAGTGAACCTCAAATTCGTATAAACTCTCGATACTTTCATTTGTCTTTCTGGTAATATAAGATATAAACTCATATAACTTAT
Source organism: Maratus michaelseni (assembly GCA_963931845.1). Classification (NCBI taxonomy): domain Eukaryota; kingdom Metazoa; phylum Arthropoda; class Arachnida; order Araneae; family Salticidae; genus Maratus; species Maratus michaelseni. Next base: position 186,017,664 of record OZ007596.1, read on the forward strand.
TTTCTTTATTAAAATTAGGTAAAACCTTATTCAGATAAACGTGCAATAGGGATGGATCTGATTGATTATTTGTCAACATGTTTTACACTGTGTATTTTTTTTAGTTCAAGTACTCTGTCATCCGCTAAACACTTTTCCCCAGTAATTGTTTCCGTTCTTCTTCTTGTTTCCTCGTCTCTTTTCTCTGCTCTACATTTTTTTCTGTCGTTAACAAACATTCAGCCTTCCTTATATAAGGAAGATTTTGAATCCTGGTTACTTTGCCATCGGCATTTACTACTAGTTCCTATTCTACTGTTAATTTACATAAATTTGTTTTCATAACATTTGAAAGGAATTCGGTAATTCATATCATAGAAACTAAACAGAGTTTCTCACCAAGCATAAGAAACAGCAATGCATTGAACCGTAAATGAAAGGAATTTCCGCCAATGGATGCCAAACGATTTTACAAAAAAATTTTATCACTCTGTCTAGTTTATATTTTGCGGGCGGGACAAAACGGGTTTTTGACACATCTATATCTCGCGTTCTATATATGATAGAAACAAAAATCTTGATTCTATAGAATGGGGCGTGCCAAGGGACTAATAATTCAAAAGTAAAGCAAAATCCGACGAATAGGTTTTCAGTAAATGCGATTTTAAAAGTGCTGTTTTTTGTACTTTTTAAATCTTGTTCAGACCAAAAACTGTTGACAGAGCTACAGCAATGTGTAATTATCGGATTTTTACGTAGTTTACGTTATTTGAATCGTTTTTATGAGTAGTTAGGACCTTTGTAAGTTTCATGTAAAAAAATTAATTAGTTTTTGATTTATATCAGTTTAAAGTTATTGATTCCTATACTTAACATAGAGCAAAAAACTGTTGACAGGGCTACAGCAATATGTAATTATCGGATTTTTACGCGGTTTACGTTATTTTAATCGTTTTTATGAGTAGTTCGGACCTTTGTAAGTTTCATGTAAAAATATTAATTAGTTTTTGATTTATATCAGTTTAAAGTTATTGATTCCTATACTTAACATAGAGCAAAAAATTGTTGACAGGGCTACAGCAATGTGTAATTATCGGATTTTTACGCGGTTTACGTATTTGAATCGTTTTTATGAGTAGTTCAAACCTTTGTACGTTTCATGTAAAAATATTAATTAGATTTTGATTTATATCAGTTTAAAGTTGCTCCTTTCATCCTATACTTAACATAGAGCAAAAAAATAATAAATGACCCAACTCTTTTAGGAATAGTCGTATACACATGATATTAAGATTCCTATTGTAAAACAGAATTCCTATTGTAAAACAGAGATATTAAGATTCCTATTGTAAAACAGAATTGTAGAATTTACTGTTCGTTTACAGGGTAATTCAAAAGATTTTTTAACCCCTTCAGGGGCAAAGTACTCTTGTAGCTAAAATAGTGAAATGATTGATTGACACCAAGATTCACGAACGAATTTATTTTAAAATAAATAAAAGCTTTTCCTCATGTATCTTGTAAATTCAAAATTTGATTATAAAATTCTGGTGTCATTGTGGCATTTTGGGATTAAAATTAAGTGGTATACATTATATACCGGTGCCCTTCAAGGGGTTAATAAGACTAAAAATTTTGTAATTAGCGATTTTTTACGTTGAAGTACATGATTCCTGTACTTATCACAGAGGAAAAACTATAGTAAATTGCATAACATTTGTCAAATTGGCTATATACACAAGATATTCAAATATGTTACTACATCCTCTCTATTGTAAAGCGGCATTGAAGCATATACGTTTCGTTTACAGAGTCTCTTAGAAGATCTTGATTACATTACAACCGATGTATATTTACTGAGTGAGATGTATTTTAATGATTTTATACTGTTTCAATCTCTGTGAGGTTTCATTATCTTGCTTTAAAATTTAATATGAGTTCAATTTGTCCGGCTGAAATCTCGTCGATATTAAGCTCTAAATCTATTAAAATATAGTATTTTCATCGATTAAAAAAACTGTGTTAATTTATAAATATATAATTCTAGCGTATCAGGAATTGATTGAAATAGCAATTACAAAATTCCAACTTTACGTTCATGCGCTGAGTAATAGAATGTAAAAATGTTGCTACACCAAAATTACAAGTTTTGCGTTTAAATATTTGCCGTTCATCGCATCTCCGGCTATTACGAACTTAAAATGCTCAATTTCGCATACAATAGGTGATCGGTAACGAACTGTTCGGTTTATGAACAAATCGGTTAAAGAACACTTTCTCGTGAAATTTTTATGTTCGGAGAACGAACACCTCACGAAACAAAGCCCAGATGAAGCAATGTCACTTTAATAGTCGAAATCACTTTAATAGTTTTTATACTTTTGCAAACGTTGCGAATTTTATATTTTTCAAATTCTCGAAACGTTGACTTGAAAAACTTAAACAAATAAAAAACTTCTAAGGTGCTCAGTAATTTTCAAAAATAATATATTTAATATGTTAGTATAAAAATCCCTGTAAATTTTTATACTAATAGAAATAGGTTCGTAGAAAAAAAAATGTTGATTATTCTCGGTAAAGTATGCTCCATAAACTTATCGCTGTAGTTGACAGAAAAAAAGTGCTTCTTTTTTTCCACATTTTTCTGAAACTGTAGTATTTTAATTAGTTTGTAAACTACTGTAAAATTGTCTAACTCTTTTTGAATGTATATAAACGGAAGAGTGATATAAACAAAAGAAAAAGGGAAATAAATATGTCATAAATAATCTGATGAATACAATGTAAGGAAATTAATATAAAAGTTTCCCCGTTGTTATGGTAGCGACATGTACAATGGAATAAATCACTCAATACATTGTGTAATTCTGATGTATAATTCTGTTTATAGCATCACTATTATTTTTTTTTTGCCCCTTTCATCTTTTCTTTTCTGAATAAAAATGGAATCCGTGTAATTGAAATTAAATACCTTGCAAAAAGGAGTGATACCTCATCAAAAACAACTCGTTGTAAATGATCCCGCCAAGCCACAAACCTAAAACGTCAGTCACAAAAAGAAGTGATATCACATAAAAAGAAGCGATATAGAAGTGCATACTCCGAGTCCCGTGTAAAAATCTATCACCAGTCATAATGTTTCCAAAGGACTCGGAGTGAGGTACAGTATGTGAAAACTGCTTGACGACCTGCAGACTTTTATAATGTTTGCATTTCCTGCAATTACATATGGCTATATTATTTTTATTCTTTCATTTTATTTTATTTTATTTTATTTTATTTTATTTTATTTTATTTATTTTATTTATTTATTTTGCTCCCACATAAAGTTGTAAAAGTTGAAGTCTCTGTGTTTGCATGTACTTTCTTATTTATGAGCTTGAAAAATCAATTTGTTGATTTTATTTACCATTATTTAAACTAAAAACACCACTATTACGGAGAGGATTTTTTAAGTGAACATATAAAGATTTTGAGTTTGTAATATATATGTATATATATTATAAAAGCCTGCAGGTCGCCAAGCAGTTTTCACATACTGTACCTCTTTCCGAGTCCTTTGGAAACATTATGAGTGGTGATAGATTTTTACACGGGACTCGGAGTATGCACTTCTATATCGCTTCTTTTTATGTGATATCACTTCTTTTTGTGACTGACGTTTTAGGTTTGTGGCTTGGCGGGATCATTTACATCGAGTTGTTTTTGATGAGATCGTTTTCTCCCTAACACTAAATATTTATTTTCTTATTTATGTAGTTAAATACTAAGATATTTAAGAAAAGTAGTTTCAATTATAACAAATTTCAAAGTACAAGAAACATAATTACTCTTCGTGGTTCCTTAGTAAAAAAGCAGTCATTCAAACAAATGAAAATGCAAATTAATTTTAAATATAATAAATACAAGGTGGCCATAATTATGTAGGAGGAAAACCCGTGGTTGGCAATTCTAGAGCGAGTAATAAAATATTTATTATCGAAATGTTTCTGAAGTTTTTCTAACTGACGTAAAATATTCTAAATGTCTTTTGTCATGTAGTGAAAATCATCCTTTGCATAAATGTCCAATTTATAAATACATGTCAGTGGGTAATAGAGCTGAGCTTGTAAAATCCAAAAATCTTTGTTTTAACTGACTTATGAATCATAAAGTGATTGATTGTAAATCTAAATTCTCTTGTAGTATTTTCAAGAAAAGGCACCATGTAACTCTACATTTCCCGCGTGAACAAAAAATAAATAAAGTTGAAAATACAGGGATAATTTCACAGGAAATGAGTCCTATAAACAAAGGCGGTAATAAATCTAATTTGAATGCTTCGGCTCTAGTATTCCAGCCTTTCCAATCTAATAACCAAAGCAATTTATTTTCAACGATATGTAATTTTTCTAACGAGTTAAAAGCTGTGTTACTTAGCACATTTGTTTGTTTAATAAAAGATAAATATCGTAGTTTTCATGAAGCACGCGGTTTATTAGATGTTGGTGCAAACTCTAATTTTATGAGTGAAAGGTTAGTAGATAAACTAAATTTGAAAAGAGAAAAGACTAATATTTCTATTTCAGGAATAAATAATTTGTCCCTTAGTGTTAGATCTAGAGTTAACACAACTATTTCAAATAGAGATAAAGATTTTTATTTAAAATTAGATTTTTTAGTCGTTCCAAAAATTACGGAATTTACGCCCTCTGGACCGCTTGAGACTTGCATTCCATCGTTAAATAACATCAAATTAGCCGATGAAAAGTTTAATGTGCCAGGCTCTATTGATTTGCTTTTGGGTGCAGAAAATTTCTATGAATTTTTAAGGCCAGGTCAAATTTACCCCCAACCATTAAATACTAGAACAGTGTTACAAAACAGTGTTTTCGGTTATATTGTTAGCGGAAGCTTTCCGGCTAAGGGTAAAAGTGATATACATTGTGGGTTGATAACAGATAATTTGGAGTTAGAACGGGTAATTAGAGATTTTTGGGAAATAGAAGTTTCTAGAAATAAGGAAGCAGAAATTTGTGAAGAACATTTTCTGAAAAATTATTCCAGAATTGCAACAGGGCATTACATGGTAAAAATGCCATTTAAGGAAGATCCATCGTGTCTTGGAGAATCGAAGTAAAAGTCTATGAAAGTTTTAAATTCATTATGGAATCGCTTAGTTAGAAAACCTAAATTTAATGATCTTTATAAAGTATTTATGCAAGAATATTTAAGTATAGGTCATATGGAAGAGGTGACAGAATTTGAAGAACCAGATATCACCTATTTCATATCCCATCATTGCGTGTTTCGTGCTGAATCAAGCAGCACACCATTAAGAGTTTTTAACGCTAGCTCCTTAACATCTACCGGAAAATCTTTAAATAGTTTGCAGCATAACGGAGGAACAATCCAAGATGAGTTGATTAGTATAATGTTGCGATTTCGAAAGCACAAATTTGTTTTTGTAGCAGATATTAAAAAAATATACCGTATGATATTGATATATCCGAGTCAAAGAGATTTATTAAGAATCTTGTTTAAATATGAGGTGCATGAACCAGTTAAGGTTTATAAATTATGTACGGTGACTTATGGCACAACAAGTGCCCTTTTTTTAGCAACAAGAACTCTTACCCAGCTAGCTAGAGATGAAGGAAAGGAATTTCCTTTAGCTGCAAAAGTATTATTTCAAGACGCATATATGGATGATATTTTGACTGGTGCTGATGATCTAGACACAATTAAAGAGATCCAACAATAACTGATATCTTTGTTAAAGAAGGGAAGCATGGATCTTCACAAATGGTCGGTAAATAATTCTATTATTTTGTGTAATAATGCAATATCTGAATATTCATTTTCCAATGAGACAAAAACTTTAGGAACATTGTGGAAGCCGCAACCAGATTGTTTTGGATTTAATTTAATTATAGAGAAAAGTAAGAGGTATACGAAACGCTCAGTATTATCTCAAATTGCTAAAATATTTGACCCATTGGGTTTTATAGGTCCAATAATTAATGAGGGTCAAGGTTTTCTTCCAAAAATTATGGTTGCTGAAAATAGACTGGTGTGGTTATCTTCCAGTGAAAGAAAATATCGAATGGACTAATTTTCTTACTGCCGTAAAAACTGTAAATATGATCAATATCCCAAGATTTCTATTTGTAGAACAATTTTATTGTGTGAAATTGAATGTTTTTTCAGATGCTTCTGAACTTGTTTATGAAGCGGTCGTTTATGTAAAATCTATTAATTCTTATGGTGATTCTGCTATCAAACTGCTCACTAGTAAATCTAGAGTGGCTCCTCTAAATCATATTACTATCCCATGTTTAGAACTTTCTGCCGCAGTCCTGTTATCTAAGTTGATGCAAAAGGCGTTAAGTGCTGTAAAGCAAGAAGTTTCTAAAACTTTTTTTTGTACAGATAGTACTATCGTACTTGCATGTTTAAAAAAGGAGTCGAATGATCTAAAGACATTTGTGGCAAAGAGAATATAGATTATACAAAGTTTAACTTCGATTGATCAATGGAATTATGTACTTTTCAAGCAAAATCCTGCAGACCTTATTTCTAGAGGTCTAAATCCCATCAAGATCCAGCAATGTGATTTATGGTGGTACTGCAATCCCTAATAGTAGTAAACTGACAAACTTGTGCCCGTTTTTAGATGATAACGGTGTAATCCGAGTTGGTGGTAGACTGAGAAACAGCATCTTAACTGATCATCAAAAATATCCAATGATTATTTCTTCAAAACATAATTTTACTTTTTGTGTTATTAAATATTTTCATAATTTGTATTTCCATGCAGGTGCTGAGACAACTCTTTCTCTCATCCGAAACAAATTTTGGATCTTATCTGCTAGAAATGTAGTTCGTAAAATCCTTTTTAATTGTATGACTTGTAAAAAGGTAAATTCTAAAATTTCAGAGCAACACATAGCTGATTTGCCAGCTTCTAGAGTAACAGTGGCCAGAGTATTTATGCGTGCTGGATTGGACAACTGTGGTCCCTTAGAAGTAAAAAACGTCGTAGGTAGAAATAAACAGGTAAAAAAAAGTATTTGTTTGTTTTAATACAAAAGTCTTGCACTTTGAAATAGTAAATGATTTAACAAGTGAAGCCTTCTTAACAGCACTTAAACTCTTTATAGCAAAGCGGGGTAAACCTTCTGATATATCTAGTGATAATGGTCGAAATTTCGTTGGTGCCAATAAAGAATTAAGAGCAATTCTCAGATCTTTATTTAAAGATAAAAGTGAGGAGGAAATAGAAAATTATTTAGCTAATGAAGGAATTAACTGGCATTTTAATCCCTCTTCAACACCTCACTTTGGAGGTTTGTGGGATGCAAATGTTAAATCCTTTAAATATCATTTATAACGTGTTGTAGGTAAAACTATTTTAAGTTATGAGGAACTCTTGACTCTTATTAACCAAATTGAGGCAGTTCTTAATTCTCGGCCACTCTCCCCCCTCCCTTTCAAATGATCCAAATGATGTTGAAGCTTTGACACCTGCTCACTTCTTATTGATTCCTCTTTGATGGCCTTACCAGAACAAAATTATACAGAAATTCCTATGAATAGGTTGAGCAGATGGCAATTAGTTCAAAAAATACACAACATCTTTGGAGAAAATGGTCATCAGAATATTTGAACAAGCTCTTAAATAGACCTAAATGGTACAATGGAAGGGTAGAGATAAAAGAGGGAGATTTAGTATTAGTCAAAAATTCTGATAATTATTGTCCTTTAAAATGGCATTTGGCACTAATTATTAAAATTCATCCAATCCAAGTCAATATCATAAGAGTTGTCACCTTGAAAGATAAAAATGGCACATATAAAATGCCAGCCACAAGGATTGTTGTTTTGCCATATGTGAATGAGGGTTTATTAACTACTTAAACTCAGGCATTTGTTTTATTAAACTATATATTTTTTCTGCAGTGTATTACATTCTTTTGTTTGTATTTGTAAATTTAATATTTTATTTAGTGTAGTATTTTTGAGAAGAAATTGTGTTTTTCGAGATTGTATTTTTCATTTAGAGATTGTATTTGTTGATTCGAGACGCCGATCAGAGAGGTTGTGTAAATCTCGGCTCTCGATCATTTTTATTTAGTGTTGTGAATATCTAAAAAGTTATTAAAAGTTACAGTCCGCTAGTGAGTTTTTATTGGGATTGAGTGTTTTTTGTAGTGATAAACTATTACTGAGTTATCGAGGAGTCCAGTGGCCCATAATTATGTAGGGGAGAACGGGAGAATAGCGGTCACTTCAGAAATCTACATATTTCTGTGAATATGAGATCTACAGGGCGCTATTACTCTAACATACCCTAAAACAAATGCTGGAAACATCGATCATGTGACATTAGTTACTTTAGGGAATTAAGATTTAATATTATTTGTTTTTCACTACAGAGTAGTTATTTTTACTACTCAGAAAGTAATCTTTTGTCTTTCAACATCTGGATATTCCATTGCTGTTTTTGCATGTAAAATCTAAGATATTATAACTTCTTTAAATTCCTTTTTGTTGTTATTAAATATTTCAAATTTTGTGAATTGCTCTATGTAAACATAGACAACCCTACTCGGGTTAATGCCGATCAGTGACCGGACGGTCAGTGAATACAGAGGGCTATGGGATATCTTCGTCTTTAGAAATGTTGAGAATACACGTGTCATTGGTGAAAGTGACATTGTTCAAAAATTGATTCGATATGAAAAAATAAGATATGGAAAAATTAGATTTAAATAAAGATTGATTTTCATATTTTCTCCTGATGCAGGTTTACAATTTGATTTATACAGGATTAAGGATAAATAATATGTATTAAGTGCAGTTATTATTTTTATATGTAATTTATACAATAAATTAAGCTTTGTTGATAGTTATAGTATTTTGTGACATTTATTTCTATGACTGCCATTAGCCACAAACTTGGCCGGAATTACACAACCTATGGGAGAATTCCGGTCAAAGGTACATTTTCATTAATTTGTAAACTACGTGGCTTCTATTTTACTTACAGCTTTAGGGCTTATGAAAAATTAAAGGCAAATAACTTTATTTTAAATAGAAACCAAACTCATGATGTTAGACAAAGTTATAACACACTCTTCTTGGGTGACCCCTTATTCCCTCCTCTTTCTCAAGATTATGTTTCCTAGACTGTAGTAAAGAAACTAGCAATTTCAATATCATAATGAAACATAAACATAAACACTTTAATCTAAAATCTTACAAGATTTTAATCTTTGTTCTTCATGGCACGGTCCGCAAATTTCGCGCATTAAGGGCTTGACGCCCACCCAATCGTTTGCCGAACCCTACCAAAAATGTCAAATTACTTATTACTAACCCATCATACGTAGTATAGGGTAAGTCTTGTAATCGTTTCAAAAATCGAAAAAAAATGACGTATTTACACGTTTCAGACACTGGAGATTCCGAAGAACATATTTTTAGAAGAAAAAAATTTGCCGTCCGTCTGTCTGTGCGTGTGTCTGTGAACGCTCTATCTCCCGAAAAAATTGAGATAGAGACTTAAAATTTGGTATATTCTTAGTATGTAATAATGTGAATATGTTTATTGAATTTCAGTAACCTCGATTTTCTGGAACTATTTTTTTTGGACTCTTGAAATATTCGTTCTGATGAAAAGTATATAAGAATTTTCGAAATTGTTTATATTAAGGAGTGAATATAAAAGACAATAAAAAAACAAATTTTGTATAAAGAATGAAGTCAATCGGATAATTCATTGCCGAGCTATTTGGAATCCTATTTTTCCACACTCTTCGATTTTTCATAACCCTGTATTTCATCCAGATTTCAATTCAAAGATATATTTTAATTGGAAATGAGACGCTTAATACGATGCACTAAACTGTTAGTTAATAGGATTGTTATTTTTGGAGTCATACTGATGTTTCTTTTACGCAATTCAGTAAAAGAGCACATGAAGTTTATGACGTCATCAAGCCAGGATTTTATTCGAATTGCAATGCATTTTATAAATAGTTTAAACATGTTTTATTTTCATATTTTATATTATGCATAACCATGATGGGTTAAGTATTATGGTGGACCCCAACGACTAGCCAATTCTTGCTACTGTTAGCACAAATCGTTAGCGCCATAGCATTGAAAGTCGTTTGTCATCCTCGGTTTCACCTCCACGAAACTGTTTCTGAAAGAATATAAACGCACAAAACGTACGCATTGCTCCAGAAGTAATCAATCCGTCATTCTGTATGTATGTACTAATGTTTCCTCAGACAACGCATATTTATCCTCACTCTCCGGCTACACAGTGATCGCGTTTGAAATACTGCAGTAATTGAAACAACGTGTACCATCCTATATTTTTAAGATAAATTTGGTAAATTGCAGCTTTTACTTGTAACTACAGAACTTTTCAGAGAATACTTTAAGTTAAAATAAACATTTAAAATAGAAAACACTTACAACTTTTTTAACGTCTGATATATAAAATTTGAACAAAAGAAATATCACATTTAACCAGATATAAAAGTTAAAGCCCCACCAGTGGCTGAGAGGTTCTGCTCTCAAAGCTGTTAGACGGGAGGTGCTGGGTTCAAACCCTGCCGCGCTCGTCGACCTAACCATTCGGAGTTTTCCATGGTTTTCTTCGAGCCTTGCCTTAAATACGGGTTAGGATCCCTTACAAAGACGTCAACGGAGGGCACTTCCCCTTAGGGCCTATGTCCCTCGTGTTGATAATTGGCCGTCATAAATCAACCCAACCCAACCCATGAAAGTTAAAATCACATAAATATTCAATTAAAAATTCAAGATAATAAAAAATTATGTATTATAATGTAAGTTACACTTACATTAAAACTAGAAAACACTTACAACCTTTTTTAACGTCTGATATATAAAATTTGAACAAAAGATATCTCACATTTAACCAGACATAAAAGTTAAAATCACATAAATATACAATTAAAAATTCAAGATAATAAAAAATTATGTTTTATAATGTAAGTTAACATTTAGTTAAAATAAACAAGTTATTATAAACTTTACTTATACTGTATTCTATTTAAATAAATCAAGAAATTAAAATCTCTGTATACGCTTGTATAAAATGAAAGTAATTGTAATGAATTTCTACGTATAAATGATCAGTCGTAAATTAATAAAAATAACATGAATATGATCAATTTTATGTGTAGGTTTTTAATGAAACTAGTACAGAATTATTTCATTTAAATACAAGCTTCAAGGTAAATTGCGGTGAAATATTTATCTTCTATTATGTATAACGCTTACAGTAAGGACATCATTTTAACTTTGATACCATGGGGACATGAAAATGTAACAATATGAACCTGAATTTTAATTCAGACCTATTTAAATTTTAATAACTTGCTTCTACATGGAAAATGTTATATCGCGTGGATTTACATGCATATAATACAAATTCTTATCATAATAGCGATGTCAATACCACTTCTAAACATAATAAAATTTTACTTTGAACTCGAAATAGCTACATAAGTTTTACAGCAGAAAACGTTGCTCCTCAGCATGGAAAACGACTAGGTAAAAGTTTTATGGCTGTTGTCATTCAGTAGTTACCAACGGGGAACACTTCCACCAGTAAAACTAGTCGTTGTGGGCCACCGTAATACTTACCCATCATGGATATGCATAATGTAAAATATTAAAATAAAAAATGTGTAAACTACTTATAAAATGCATTGCAATTCGAATAAAATCGTGGATTGATGACGTCATAAACTTTAAAGGCTCGATTACTGAATTGCTTAAAGAAACAGCCTTATAACTCCAAAAACAATAATTCTATTAACTAGCGGTTTATTGCATTTGATTAAGCGTCTCATTTCCAATTAAAATATATCTTTGAATTGAAATTTGGATGAAATATAGGGTCATGAAAAATCAAAGAGTGTGGAAAATAGGATTATAAATATCTCGGCAACTAATTATCCGATCGACTTCATGCTTTATGCAAAATTTGTTTTTTTATTGTCTTTTATATTCACTCCTTAAAATAAACAGTTTCGCAATTTTTTATATACCTTTTATCAGAACGAATATTTCGAGAGTCCGAAAAAAATAGTTCCGGTTAATCGAGGTTACTGAAATTCAAAAGTCTTCTTCCCATTATTACATACTAAGTACATATCAAATTTCAAGTCTCTATCTCAAATTTTTCGGGAGATAGAGCATTTACAGACACACAGACACACAGACACACAGACGGACGGCAAAATTTTCTTTCTAAAAATATGTTTTTCGGAATCTCCAGTGTCTGAAACGTGTAAATCCGTCAAAAAAATTTTTCGATTTTCAAAACGATTACAAGACTTACCCTATACTACGTATGATGGGTAAGTAAAAGGATAAAACAAAAATTCCTTAGTCATAGCAGTAATATTGCATGAATAGGCTTTTTTAAAAACACGAAAATTTCTATTAAATTTTACTGGTGGAACTGTACAAAATATTACTGCAAATTTCAATTTGCTTTGAAATTTCAGAACTTGAAATCCATATTTAGACTCATTTTCCATTTAATATCTATTTCTCCGTAAACATCTATCCAAAAAAACTGTCGGTAGGTTATAGGATTGCTATAATTAAACAATTTTAGTATACAAATTCTGTTTTTAAATTCAGTAATACGGAAGTCATATGACTCCATCTTAAATATGACCTAATCACCATGGCAAACTAGCATCATTAACTACCGTAGGTGAATTAATTACGTATGATAGGAATTAATAAAATGAAAAAAATCTTCTATTAATACCCTTTTAAATTTTGATTCGATTTCCGTAAAATTTGAAATGGCTCGACACAAATCTGCAACGATAACGAATATTAAATTTCAAACCATTCGGTTTGGTAATTTTTGCACTTTTTGCACAGAAGGACAGACGGACGAACCAGACGACGAATATAGGTGCTACGTATTTATAAAATTACGAACGCAACTACAAATGATAACAAAAATCTCATAAAAACATTTTTCTCAGCACCCGTTTTCAAAAGCAACATACACAAGATAAAATTGTCGCTATTAAGTTAAAAATCCCTCATAAGAATCTAATTCTGCAATATGAGATCATTTTCTTGTACAAGGTATTGAAAAAAGAATAAGGGGTACTGGGGTAACTGGGCCATAGGCTATTTTATAATAAATTTCTGGTGTCTTTTAAGTTTTAGCGGTTGGCAACATTACATCATCACCTGTACTTCTTAAAACAACGCGTTTGAGATCAATTTGAACTCTACCTTTGCTCTACGTTGCCGAAAATGTTATTTAAAAAAATAACGTCAATTTAATTGAGCTTCCTCGGCTTTTTATCAAAATACGGTAAGTACTTTTACTAAAAAACCTTTTGTTTTAAAGATTAGGAATAAATACTTTAATAGAATTAGGTATTTATGCATATTTACTTCATGTTTCAAATTTAACGCTGGTGGTCCAGTTACCCCATAATTTTTTCAAGAATGGGGAACTGGGTGATGTATCAGGGGTATCTGGATCCCACGCATGGCCCAGTTACTCCAACAGTTATAAATAATTTTTTGGGGAGTTGCTGGAATTACACTACATGAAATTAGCAAACTACATGAAATTAGCTTGTCCTTTATTTTTTGTTTGCAATAAAGAAAATTATATAATACCTAAATTTTTTTAACTGAACACACGTTTATGTATGTAACTTCTTACGCTTATGTTTGTTTATGTGTGTAACTTTCTTTAAACTAAGTTTAACTACAAAGTAAATAATACTTAGTAGCTGCTAGGTGATATATCGAACACTTAAATAATTTTTTTTATTTTATTTATTACAGGATATGGCGTGAACATACATTAGGTAGGCAAACAAAGCTACTCTAGTCGCTTTGTTTATCCCCTCAACGCTCTTCTTACAGCGTTGAGTTAAATAAAAAAGAGAATGAGATACTTAAGTACTTATTTAACCGTTTGTTCACAGATTTTTCTTGCTAATCCACCCCCCCCCCCACTTAAAATACCCTTGTAACTTTTCTACTTATTACTTATACTGAAGTATATAAGTACATACATAATTCTTATGTTTTTTGTATAAATAAACGTAAAAATTACACATTTGGTGCTTTTATTAAACACCTTGAATGAACAGGTTTCCCTGACAACATTCTTTAATTGATGTATAATTTACATCGTCTGCATTGCTTGAATGTTTTAAAGATATTTACAGTTTTTGCATCAGGCCCTGATACCCTAACTTAATGAAAACGAACGAATGTGGAACATAGACCTACCAGTTGCACCATGTTTATGGGGCAACTAGATTCATTGGCAGGTAAAGAATAAATATGTTTTTTATTAATTTATAGACAGTAAGGTGCAATTTTGAACATTTCTATTTGACAGAGTGAACTTCACTGAACAGATTTAAAAAGTTCAGATTTTAATTTAAAACGAACATTGGCTTGAAGAAGCTGATTTGCCAGAAACTCCAGAGTCACAATGTAAAATTTGGGTTCCAGTTACCCCAGCTACCCTTATATCAAATATATATAAAATCGCTTTGCGGAAAAAAGGCCAAATGTCACATATGCAATAAAAATACTATGTAGCAGCTACACAATGAATTGAAGGCTTTAACATTGAAATTTTCACTTAGGTTTTTTTTGTAGGTTGTTTTGTATATATATAGGTTTTCTAGTAGACCTAAGTTATCACTGATGTCCGTCATGTGATAGAAACAAATACTAAAAATATATTCAAACTATAATGACACTGTTATTATAAAACAAATTGAGGAAGTTATTCAAACAGTGTCATAGTTTAAAATGGAGATGGAACTCAACATTTGTGTACTTATTCGTTGAAATACTAATTTGAAAATATTTTGTAAGTTTTTACTAGTATGCATCGATGTTACTAAAATATATTCATTTAATTGGAATCAAATAGGTATAACCAATAAAGAAAAAATTACTTCTGGTTCTAATGATGAAGTTGCCCATTCATCTAGAGATTTTACAGGAATTTCAGCTGTACAAACTATATAATTCGGAAAATCTTCTGATGAAGTTGCGCTTAAACCATTTAAAAAAGCTATGCCTTCTATCCCAACATTTGTAAGTGGACCTAAAACGAGAAATATAATTTACACATTTTAAGTAACATATTTTTAATCTCAAATTTCAAGCATTGGATATTCATTGACATAGACCAGTCGAATTGTATGCAAAATTTATAAAATATGTTCTTTATATAAGGAATTTCAATCATAAAAATATAAAAGAGAATTTTGTCTGTCAACTGCACCAAACATCTGAGCAAAATTTGAGCAAAAATTGGTTAGTTAGATATATAACTGTCAACAAAAACGTAAAAAAATATTTTTGCCTCTCGACACTTCTCCCCTTATGAGACTGTTCTTCTTATGTACCATCACAATAATTTACAATGCTGAAATCTTTTATCTTACCTTGAAAATACTTGACCCTTAATGTAAGGTAAAATATTTCAGAATTGTAAATGATTGTGATATTACATTGTCTTTCCGTACACATTTCTTCAGTATAAGAAAACATATCCGGAAATGTTACAGGGCATTTTTATTCGGTGGCTTTTTCCTCAATATTTGATAGTGTCGATAAAGAGATAAGTAAAATAGATACAATTGGCACTGAATGATTGCAAATCTTCCATCTCTTAAACCCTGCAATTATAACGGCCAATACGTCAGTTGCAATTTGAGATTTAATTCTTTCTCCCGCAAAATACACGTTAAAAAGCGAAAACATTCCCTGTACATGCACATTGTAAAGACTATAAAACGACACAGAACAAAAGAAAATGCATGCAATCTTCATGAGCTGTCTTGATTCATGACAATTGTCAGACTGCATAGTATTGCTTTCTCGGACGAGATTCTTTCAAAATTAAAATGGAAAATGTTTGATAAACATGCTTATAGTATCAGAGTACTTGTCTTAGACATAAAACAATGGATGGGTTGACAAATTTTCCGCAAAATATGGAGCTTCAAGTGCGGAAATCTGGCTTAAGATACAAGAGACATATTATTTGGATAATAGAATTTTAAACCTCGTACCTGGGAAGATAAACAATTCACAGTGATGTTAAAAAATAATTTGTATTTCCACTTAATTTCTGTAAGTAAAATCATTGTGGTTTTTTCACCTGTTTCGGTGTTTTGCACCATCGGAAGTTAGTAAGAAATATTACTTCTGTTACACTCTATTGAAATTATCAAAAATGTATTCCATATATTTTTCAAAAAGCTTTTGTGTATCAAAATGTATTCCATATATTTTTCAAAAACCTTTTAACTACATACCTGACCTATTTTGAATATATTCTTCTATTGCTAACGGATCCATCATTTTTTTCCACCTACTAAATTGAGGATCTATAGTAAAAAAATAACATGAAGAGCCATGATCCTGAAGATTTTTACCAACAGGTAGATCAGAAACCACAGGAATCTAACAAAAATGTAATAAAAGTCTAAAATTGAAATTCCAATGTAAACATGAAAATCAACAATAAAATAATTAAAAATTAATTTCTAATTCACAAGCATATTATAATTTACGAAATTCTTCTGACATTAAAATACTCACGAAACAGCTTACAGACATCGTTTAAAACAAACCTCTACATAAATCGGAGATGTCATCGTTAAAACAGTCAATTATGTTGGTAAAAGTCATAAAATATTTATCTTCTGTTTATGAAGAGTTTTTTTTTTTTAACAATGTCTATAACTTGTTTTGTGAATATTTTAATGTCGGAAGAAATTGGTAAATTGTAATATGTTTGTGTATTTGATTATGACATTACTGTTGCTTAATTATAAAACGTAAAGAGAATATTTGTGCAATATATTTTTATGGCATTATTTCTAATGAAATATCAGTAGAAATACTCACAATGGAAAGGCAAAAATGTACACATATTAAATTTGCATTAAACTATTTCGAGTGTAAAGCCAATATTTGTACAGTTATGAAAAGAAAGTATACCCCCATACTGAATCTGCCACAAATCATGATATAAAAATGTGACTGTAGCAATCGATTATTAAAAATGTCTAATAATAAATGCTATAGTTAAGTGTTACTTAGGAAGTCGTGTACTTACAGATTTTTTTGATATTTTTCAGTGCTAACACATAATTTTTACGTTATATTAAGATTTTTAGTGACATTTTATTGTAGGATACCAAACTACAATTCAATCGGTCAAGTACTTTAATAACTATGCTGGTTTAAAATTTGGAACTCGTAATATTAAATTCTAGTTTAAACATTTCAAAAACAGACTGCAATGCGGAAACTTTTTTACACAAAAACTACTTGCTGGAATGAGTTGTAATTTTGGATTCGCATATTTGAAGTATTTAGAAATAGATTTCTGGTGAATCGCGTCAAATTTCTTCGGCAGTTACGATGCTAAGAAAAGTTGTGTAAATAGAACTAAGTGCTTTGAAGAGTCAATCAATTTAGTTTCAAGCTATTCTAACTTTAGAGAGACGTGTAATCAACAATATTTGTGCTTTGTCAATTTTCTAACTGCTTTCTTGAATTTTGTGATTTTGTAACACAGGATGTAGCTGCATGTAGCGTTTTTGGAATTTACGTCAAATTAATCACATTCATAGATTGAAAAACTTCTTTTTTTATTACACATCCACTTCACCGCACAGGAACTTGGAGATTCTTTAACCCGGGAGCTGTCACGCCTGGTATGATATACCCAGATTGTGTACGGTTTTTACAATTGTCACCACGATTTTTCAAAAAATTAATCTCCCACTTACTTTATTGCAGAATTTGTAACAATTGTTCCCGACTAAATAGGGTGGCGATTATTATTTGTATTTATTGGTGAGAAAGTAAAAACCATCCATACCCTGGGTACGCGCGACATCTCCAGGTTTAAAATTTCGATTTCTGTAGTGAAAATCACCAATTGAATGAAACAGAGTAAAAATTGTTTTTATTGGCTGAAAGTTATTCTTTTTTTGTATTTAAATACAGCCCAAAAACAATTTTATATAAACACAAGTTTTAAAGTAGTGAAAAGGGTAGGATATGTTAATTAGAGAAGTGCGAAAAGTGTATTTCATCAAGATTTTTCTAAATATACTTTCTGGGCTAGAATCTTTTTAAAATCATAAATATGCTATATTAGTTATATGTCATTTGACATACACAGCATACAGACATTCTCTAAAATAAGATTATTATTTTAAAAGGCCAAATAGGATAGAAACGTATTAAAATCCCTTTTCCACTATAATTTACCTAAAACTATTAGATCTTGAAATTTCATATCTGGCACGAAGAAATCTTTCCTATCTTAGAAGGTATAACGTATGATATTCTTCCCACATAGAGACATTGCAATTTTTCCGTTTACAACAGGATTCCGTTATAATTTTTTTTTTGATTCAAGAGGGTTTACTAAAAAAATATTTTATGAACATTATTATGCTATTAGCGAACAATTGCTTATCAAACTGTTTTAGTATCCTCTTTAATAAAAAGCTATGCGTTGCTGACGGCTGGGATTTCCGTTAATCGTTGCCACAGATTAATCTCGGAAAATGAAACATTTGAAAAAATTAATAGCTCGAAAAGTATTTGTCAGAAAATTGTTAGACAAACTGCTTTAGAAAGGTAAAAAATTGTATTTTTCTTGATATAAATTTCAAATCTAATGATTATGCCGTTTTTTAAACATTGAATTTCAAAAATTACCAAATTTTACGATAAAGTACCATAGCGAAATCTTCACGCGCAAAAAGATAATGATAACGCCAATGTGTCTTGACGTATGTATATTGACTATAGCACGAGTCACAATAGCCTTATTCTGATAAAATATAAAAGTGAATTATGATGTCACGAGTGCATGATTTTTATTTAATTCTCGACAAATAGCATATATTAGTCCACCTCAGTGAGGCATATCAATTTCATTATATTTGAAGTATTGTAACCATTAAAATTCAACGGAAATGCCGAATGGATTTTGACAGAAATGCAGAAGGACATTCCAAGTAAAGGTCAATATGGTTTTAAAACAGAAGGTCAAATTCAAGGTCAATATTTCGTTTGACTAAAGGTGTCTTAAGAGAAATTGACCAGCGTAGCGGGCGTAGCTTGCTAGTTATAAATATGATGTCACAAAGTTTAAAAGAGAAACTCTCCGAGTGTGGAAGGTGCATATCAAAATGTTCTTGAGATGTATCGGCAAACAAATATTTCTATTTCCATGTACAGGTCAGGGAAGCAATAGATACAGTTTTATTCTCATAGACATTTTATAATTAGCCCAATTACTTGTTGATTACAACTGTGTCTAACTTTCAGTATGTCGCAAAACCAAGACTTTGACAGATACTATTTAAAATTATTAATACGCTTAATGCCTTTATTTAATGTTTATAATTATTTTTTTATAAAACATACAAGGGTTTGTAGCTCTTCTGCAAGTTTAACAATTTGCTTTTTGAGCCTGACCTGTGATAACAGATACTCATTAAAAATCAAAATCATTGCAAGGGGGAGTATATCTCCTAGCGTACTCCAAATGACGGCCCAACTTGTCATACTGCGTCACATTTTGTGGACCCACAACTCTCTCCCCCCTTTTGAAATGTAAAGAAATATTTAATGGGTGACTTTCGAAACTAGAAAGAAAGTGATAGAATTGTCATAAGTGACGATATCATTGTCCTCTAATTAACCCATTAAGCGCCATTGCTCCCATAATATAAAAGTAACTCTTAGCTATAACAAAAAACTACATTTTTTTTTCATATTAAAAACGAATATCAACTAATTGTTTCATTACGCAAGATTTTTGGGTTGCAGTGCAGTTTATTTGCATTTGTTTAAGCCAGGAAAAGAACTGTTAATTTTGTTGTTGTTTTTTATTTTGAGCGAATCGTGCGTAATAATTTTCTTAATTTTTTATGATATCGAAGTTACATCATTTCATATTTATTGATCATTTTCATTATTATAAGTGATTTTTTTAGTAGTAAAATTGAGGCAATATTGTTTATATTGATTATATCATGTCAAATATTTGCAATGTTATGTGGAATATTGTTTCAATATTCCATTATCTACATATTTCAAATGATGCATCTATATACCGACAATACATTTCTCCATTTTACAGAATTGGCTAAACTTTTTTCAAACAATTTAAAATTTAACAAAATATCAAGTAATTTTTGTATGAAAGAGCGGTCTGAACGAAAATGCTTCCCATGGTTGGAAAGTGTTTTAAGCAATCTAAAAACTTCAGTTGGAAAATTTGCATATGAAGAACAAATCGGGATCATTCAAACATGCATAAAACATAGAAAATTTAAAATAAGCAAGTACAGACATTTAATTTTGCAGGACCAACTTTAGCATTTTAATGTGTGCGCCCTTTGTAGTCCGAAGCACATCCAAATATTTATTATAAGTTTTATTCCACACGTTTAAATATGGTAAAAGATTGTACAAAATAATTCGTGTGTACAAAGTAATTTCCTGCTTATCATGTTTGATACTTTTTGTAGTTTTGAAGGTACAACGCCATCTACGTGCGCATTTTGCAACTAATTTCTTTTTCAAGTTTGCTTTAAAAATATCCAATCATGGGAAGAGTTTTAGTCCAAACCCCATTATCGTGCGCTAATTGCCTGCTTTTTAAAAATCAATTTGAAAAAGGCTCAAGTCCCATCCTGTATTTCAAATATTTAATATTTACAGTTATTGTTTTTTAGAATAAGGCCATTTTATTGCAAATATATCCACTGTAAAGCCACTCTAGTAATATTTGAACGATATTAGTATTCCATTGATTGTATTAACGATAAATACAATATTGAGACTAAATGTAACCGATATTTGTTTGCAATTAAGGTTCAAATAAATTCAGATGTTACTTACATTCCATTTTTGTAACTCCTCTCTTGGTCCAATGCCCGACAGCATTAATAGTTTTGGAGTATTTACTGATCCACCAGAGATAATTACTTCTTTTCTAGCTTTGACAGCCCGTAGTTCACCATTTTGATAAAACTGGACGCCTTTAACCTTCTTATCTTTTATAATAACCTGTAAAGAAATTCTTGAAATTCAGTTGTAAGTAAGAAAATTCACGAACTTCAATTTATGAGAAGCATTAATAATGGGATTTTTTGCATCAGTTGTGTTAAACAATATGGGTCAATATTTTCATGTTTTCCAGTTTATTTTACGAAAAAGTTTGATGCAGATAAAAAAATTGTTGAAATGTTTTTTAAAATAGGTTAAGAGAACAGCTCTCGAACTGTTTTCTGTAATTCTTAGTAATCATGCAATAAACAAGAGCTTTCTTCACAAATAAATTTCGATGAAATATAAAAATATATTTCAGTCAACATTCACCATCTTGATTAAACAGGAAACGGCAATAATCTTAAAAACAAATTTACATTTAAAAACGCATTGCTTGAAAAAAAAAAAAAACGCAAATAAGTTTACCAAAGCATTTAATTATAACTGTATGATCTCATTACCCACCTGCATGTTTGCGTACATTTGCTTTCGCTGATTTATAATATTAAAAGTGATCCCCGCAAACACATACCTTTCGGAACACGATAAGACCACAGCCAGCATTGTCGGTTTTGTGTCAGCATAGGCCCAGTGGTATCGGCCAGTTGTATGTCGGCAACTGATACTAAAGAACCGTGCTTTTTCAAATGCCAGTTATCGCTCCCCTTATGGTTAGATATCGGCCAGTGACTTAAATCGGCAAATGACGCTGGACCGATATCTGGTGTCCGTTAATGGTTCAATTACATTTGCCAGCATCGGTCCGAATTTGAAGTGTTTAGTCTTATTGGTCATTTTTTTTTCAAATGTGATTAACCGACATTTTTTTTTTCGATTGTGATTAAGTCTGAGTTTTGTTACTAAATGCATGTTTTTTTTAAATAATGTATATTATATTTTTTTACTCTTCCTTTGAGGAATTAGTGTAACAATATCGAGAAAAAAACTATTATTATATTCCTCCTTTTTTTCTTTCTTATATATGGAAATATAATTTAAAGTTTATTTTTTGTTAAAATAGTTTAAATAAAAGTTAAAATAGTTTAAATTTTTGAAAATGAAATGTAAAATGTATTTAATATTTTACACAAATTTTAAATAAACATATTAGACGCGATAACAAATACATATATGGAAGGAGATTGTTTGCTTCGCCATCCCCCCCCCCCCCTCCTCCTGACGAACGAGCACGGGGTGGGGGCGATATTTAGACGGTTGATCATATATTTATTATTAGAACAATCTGAAATAATTATATTCTAGAGTTTTTATAAATTTTCAAATTTTCAGTGCGAAGTGTGTATGTGTGTGTGTGTGTGTGCTGGGGGGGGGGGGGGGTGGAAATAAGGAAATAACGGCGTTTAGATTAATATATTTAAAAGGGGAACATCCGTCAAAACACAGTAGATTCTTATTCTAGAAATAAATTATTTCTCAAATCTCCTGTTTTTCACTGATGAACCAGTTTTGAATCAATTTTAAAAATATAATATATTGTAAAAGCTGTTAAAACGGAATCTGTCTAAAAAACAAACTCTCTTAAACAAAAAAAAAGCATCGTCCCGATGACGGAAATTTTACCATACAATTATACCTCTTAAGACGGAAAACTTTCTAAAAAAGAATTTTTATCTCTTTTTAGTGATTCCGTTTTGACAGGCTTTACTGTATAACAGGAAAATGTAATACTAAAAATAGTAAAATATAATACTAAAATAATTTACAATTTTCAATTACTGTATCATTAAACCTGTTTTATTGGTCATCTTAAAAGAAAAAATTATGTAAGTATCCATATAATATTTTTATTAAACATGAAATAATAATGCATTTCTTGTAAGCATTTATCAAGAAAGTTTCGGACTTTGGGGTAATTTGATGATTGTCGATGATATGAGACGTTTTAGCGCTTTCACATCGAAAATTGATTATGACAAAACACCAAGTGCGAAATACGGAGCTAACAAGCCACATCTGGAAGGGAACGTACTAAAGCAAAGGTGAAGCGATCGTTCCAACTACTAAAACTGCGAGCGCATGCTTGCCAAACGGAGTTTTGAAGGGGAAATTGCAACCATAGACGTTCGCGTTTTCTTGCATTGATGCCTGATATGCGTGTAGCATTACACGTGCTGAAGAAATTATTATATTGCTAAGTCTGCTTAATTTTGTTTTGTTAAATCTGAATTAATCTGAATTAAGTTCATCATTTTTGCATACATTTAATTTTTTTAATTTTTATTCTGTTTTAACGATTATCTTTCCGTAGGAATTTTTGTTTAATTAAAGGATAAAAAGGTGAAATTAGAAAAATACGTTTATGCAGTTTTCATCTTTTTATTTTCTAAGCTTTTATGATATGTAGCGTATTTTTTATTTATTATTAATTAATAATAACTAACGAATCCTGATAATAATTAACGAATTCGTTAAACGTTTATTTATTATAATACACACAGAATGACATTTTGTTATTTGTTTACATTCATATCCATTTGATGCTCCCCAATTTTACAGTACAGTTCACGTATTAAAAAAAAAATAGTCAAAATTTTCGATTGCTTTGTAATGATAATTTGCATTTTATTGTATTTGAACTTTAATTTATTCAAAGTTACTAATTCATTTATTTTTTAAATTGCTTAAAGCGATTTCTTTTTCACGTATCCTGAAACTTTTACGCTGCTGTATAAAAATTTGTTTAATAATACTATTCAGCAGCAGATGATTTCAAATTTGAAATCTAAATTTATTAAATTTTAGTTATGCAAGATGTTTGAGGCTTAAATTATTATTATTAAACTTATTTAATACATTTCATTTCTATCAAATTTAAAATAAATGAATTTTAATTAAATCAATGTATTTAAATATTTGACATTTCCAATGCACATAATATACATGAGCAATTTTGAAAGTGTATATTTATATTTGAAAAAAAAGAAAGATATAGAAACAAATTAAGAGAAAAAAGGAAAAACAATATTGTAAATAATGTTACTTTATTTTTTTGTTTTTTAATGTCATTATGGAGCATGGAATTAAATATAATACATGATATAAATGATTTTGAAAAACAATTGCCCTTCTGTTTAAATGAAAAAATATATAAAGAGTTTAGTAAAAACTAAAAATAAGTAAATATGCAACATGTCAATCATATAAAAAAATTTAAATAAAGTTACAAACTGTATTTTTCTATTTTTGCCCAGAAATTACATAAACGCTAAATTTTATTTTATATATTTTAAAAAAGAGAATAATGTTTACTAACTTAAATTAAGCAAAAATATTTTACTTAGTTGAGATGTTGATGGATTTAATAAGGCTAAAACAACTAAGCATAATTTATAGCAGACTTATCATTTTAAGAGGCATAAAAAAGGATTTAGAAATTCACAAACATTTATTTAAAGCGTTCATAAAATAAGATAATAATAAACAGGTTACAGAATAAATTTTTAACTAAGTCATGTAAACTGAATTTTTATTTTCTGTGTAAAATAAAAGTTCGATTTTTTTTATTTATTAATAAATAATAAATCACTGGAACGAAATTTAGTTTATTTGACTTAAAAAAAATAATTAAAAAAATTCTGAAAAAAAAAATAAATGTGTTGTTTTATAGTTTCCTAGAAAATATTTTATTTTTTTAAATCAAGTTTTGCAGCGACACTTAAACAGAAAAATATCGGGAAAATGTGTCTAAATTTTACTTATTGTATGATAAATTTGTTTTATGTAGCTTTATAGAATAAAAATCAAATGTATTTATAATACTTATACCATTTTGTAAGAATGAAATTTTTAAAGAAAAAAATTAATTACTTTATAATTATTGAGTTTAGAAACACAGGATTCGGATAGTGTTAAATCAAATCAAGATAATAGAAAACAGAAAATAATATAAAACTATATATATTCAAAATAATATAAAACAGGAAAAACACACTTGCGTAATACAATACAAGACTCTCGTAAAAAACAAACTGTTTTTGTATGACACAAAATAATAAATTTAACCCTGCTAAATATATCCTGTATATATGCTTATTTAGTTAATATAATGTGAAAAAGTGAAGCTTGAAGCAGTTTTTTTTTTTTTTTTTAATGGCAGGGTTTATTAATGACGAAACGGTATCCGTGAAGTCGGGGGTAGATTGCTTACATCTGAAAAATAAATTTCACCATTTTAAACAAAATAATCAAAGTTTAAAAAAAAAGAAAAAAAAATAAGTATCATTAATTGGAGTGAACCCCCCCCCCCTCCTCTGCTGCTAGTTCCCAATAAAAATGGTGCTTTCGGCAGTTTAATGCTTGCCGATATCGGACCACATTCGACAATACTACGGTTTTGTTATCAGTATACTGTCGGCGCAGCATCTCGGCGTTGTGGGCGTTGCCGGTACCGGACCACATTCGGCAGGTGTGCGGATAACTGTTGGTATACAATCGGCACAGCAGAGTCCTGTCGATTCTACCGGCATCACCGATACCGGACCGACTGTGCACCTATCTGTCGGGCGTCAGACATACGGCGTGTCGAAAAAGTTACGGAGCCGGTATCGTGCCGATACCGTCGGAAACGGCAAAGCGGCAATCGGCTTATTGCTTACCGATAGATCTGTGTTTGCTGGGGTATTACATGAAGTTCTCTGATTATACATTTTTTTTCTTTTTTTCATACTGTGTACTCAGCGTGTGCTGTCTATATAGATTCCCTGATGCTATGTATCGAATAGCGTCTTCTTGTGTATAGGATTACATTTTTACAAATTTAATTTTTGATTATTATTGACAAAATAGCTTGGAAATGACTGATGAAAATAAAAACAACAAGTCACTTTACACTGTGTGTTATTTTAAAATTTGTTTCATTGATGTATTCATTTTTTTAAGTTTCTGAACCAAGTTCTATCTCATACATATATTTAAAATTTATTTATTGTCAATTATGCTGTGCATACCACGTATCCTAAGTACAGGCTGTAGGTCTGCTGCAGAAAAATTTTTCATATTCACAAGGTTTAAACAGTCCATCCTCAAAAGTCTTTTATTTTTTAAGACAATATTTCTAATTTGTTTACATTTTAATGAAGGCACATTATTTTCTATAAAGGTGATGAAGAATTATATAAATAAGAAATCTGTATTATAAATAAGAAATCTGTATTATAGATAAGGTATGTATAAAACAAGAAATAAAAAATATTGTTTACACTATTATTGTTTGAAGTCACCTATTAAATATAACATTTACATAAAACTTCATTTTTTTAAACGCACATATTCTCTAAGCAAGGTACTTTTTTAATATTTAAAGAGAACTTTTTAACATTAAAAGAGAGAGCTTATAAAAAACACATACAATCAACTAGAATAGATAAATGTGGAAATACGTCTAGCGTCCAAAATGACTAAAAATTACGAAAAGGTGTTTTAAGTGTTACGAGTAACAGCAATACACTGTAGTTTTCCAAAGTAAAAAAAATAAACGCATTCAGAACCTCTATTTTAAGTAATTTTGGTTTACGATAAAGTCGATTACTCGAAGGAAGTTTACGTACATGCTTATAAAAGTTTTATATCTTTTTTTTTTCTGTGCAATAAGACAAATTGTTGCTTATAGTGAAAACTTGCTATTTTACATGCATTTGTCAGAAGAAAAATAATTAACTGAATTTTCTGATTTTCTCGAAAATTTCAGCATTTTTCAGACATTTTTTGTAATTTGTCCAAACTTTGTGTTCAGCATAAGTTCAGAACACTATGGTTTTAGAACAAAAATTAAATCTGTTTATAAGAATTCTGTTTGGTTAAAATAGAAAAGTAAACTTGAAAAAAATCTTCTGACGATTAAAATTGAAAATATTGCTTGTACCCAAATTGACTGAAAAGTAGATAAAGAAGTGTCTCTTATATAAATTATTTCCATTTTAAATGTTGAGATTTTAAATTTTAAATTTAACCTCAATAGACTTAGATTTT
This sequence comes from Maratus michaelseni, assembly GCA_963931845.1. Taxonomy (NCBI): domain Eukaryota; kingdom Metazoa; phylum Arthropoda; class Arachnida; order Araneae; family Salticidae; genus Maratus; species Maratus michaelseni. The sequence goes on from OZ007596.1 coordinate 186,044,772, forward strand.
CAAAAGTAAATATTTTAAAAGTAATTATTGAGAAACTCGATCTTTCCTAACTGCGGTTTGCGATGACGTAAATTACTCAAAGTAAGTTTACATACATGCTTATGAAAAATATATATCTTTTTTTTTCTCATTTATGCAATAAACCAAAAGAGAAGTGTATTGTAAAAAAGAATGCGTTATTTTAGATGCATATATTAGAAAAATAAAAAAGAATTGTTTTTACTAGGGAATCAAACCCTAGCAACAGGACATAAGCGAAAACCATTTTTCTTTCTAAGTCTAATATATTTTTCATATATAATATAAATTTTTAAAACTGATTCATTAACATCACCAAAAAGAATTTTTATTAAAAAAATATCAATAATATATTCAAATAAAATTTTGAAATTTAATAAAGCGATACTTTGTGTTAGCTGCATTCCAGGAGTCTAGCTAAAGATATCGTCCAAATTTTTTCTGTGTACTGCAGGTTTTTTTATTCAGAAAATTTCACCTGTTTGAGCGCGCAGTTTGAGAACATGTCTGTTAAATTTGAATTTTATTTATATTATATTATTATTTATATTTATATTTTGATGAAGTTTTAATTTCGTTCTGTAATATAGCCAGGAATAAATGCGGAACTCTTTATATTGTTTTAAATGCAAACGGATTAATATTTTACAATTGAGGTGCTAGTAATAGATTTTTTTTTTAAATCATGCATGGAAATTATTTTAAAAACCATAAAAAAACAGTAAATTCAAATACAGTTTTCAAAGAAATTGCTTTTTTTCCCTATTTGATGGTGTAAAAAAATTAAATTGTGCGATGTTTAGAAGTTTAAAAAGATGCAGTAAAAACGAAATGTATTAGTCAGTTCGTTGCTACCATCAAAATGACTTCAGCAATAATCGGACATGTGTTTGGTTTGTACTATAGATTATTATTAGCATTAAACGATAGTCTTGACTACATCATTTATGTGTAACATCATCCCTTAACGTGGACCCGTTTACGTATGATTAGCATAAAAATTAAAATAAAATTATTTTATTCTATATTCTTGAAATAAATATATGAAATCGATATAAGTTTTTATTTTACCTCTTCTGAGGTATGCATATTTAAAACTTTTTAAGACTTTTTGGTGAATGTAATAAAATATTTTCTTTTTTGCCTACGTTTTTTTTTTTTTTTTTGGAAAACTTGACAGAAGTTTATCAAGTCAAATATGTATATTTTAAAAATCTACATTAACTACATCAAGCTCCATATCACATATTGATGCTTTATTTATTTATGCATATAGTCAACACTTCATTGCACACAACATTATTTTGATTAAAATCATTTGTTATACAACAAATTTTAATGTTTTCTTCCGATTTTACTCTGGATAATGCAACGTATAATTAATTGCCCATGTGTAAACACTGGTTTGGGCAAATAGATGTAAACATATTCAAGTGTTTGCTCTTGAGCTTTATTTATTGTCATCGCAAAAGATGGCTTGATTGCAAATTGTCTTCTGTTAAAATTAAAAGGGTATTCAGAATCTGTAGGCATCAAAGTTATTCTTGGAATGTAAATTCAATTGCCTATATATATGAGTTCCTGTTATAATTTTAGTTTTCGATTAAGCGATTATTTAGAGTATTTACAGCCAACCTCGTTCCATTGCAAAGACCCAAAAAGGGATTGAGATTTCTCAAAAACATAATTGGAACTCCGATTTTAAGTTGTAAAACGTGTGGCGGAATACCAATTAGTTTTAAATTGTTTAAATATTCAATTGGATATGATATTGCTTTATTTTCATTTACAACGGAATCAGCGCTATAATACATTCTCTGTTGTCCAGGAAATTGTTCAGTTATCAAGTTATTAATTATTTCAACTTCTTCGTTCAAGAAGATAAAATGAATATTTTTGTCAAATTAATATTCTGTATTTCCATCATTGGATATACATATTCAACGTGATGAGACTTCTTAAGCTATTTCGTTTAATGATGAATTAAGTAACCTCAACATTTTGACCTTCGCCAACTTGAATTAAATAATCAGAAAAGTTCAAATTTTTAATTTGGTTCACTCGCATGTTAATTATGAGATGCCTAATATTAACATTTCTCCAAATATTAGAAAATTTCAAAGTGGTCAAAATGATATCATCTCCATTCCCATGCTTCACTACAGGCAAAATGTGCCTAATATCGCCAGCAAATACAGCTACTATTCTACCAAATTGCGAATCATTGTTTTTTTATGTCTTTAGGCGTACGGTCTATACATCCAAATTCTAATTTACTCATCATGGGTGCTTCATCCCAAACGATTAACTTCTTTCTCTTATTAATTCAGCAAGGTCAGATTGCTTACTAATGGCACACGTAGATATTACGTTGAAGTTCAGCGGTATTTTGAATTTTGAATGCGCTGTTCTGCCTTGATCTAATAACAAAGTTGCGATTCAAGAAGATGCAACAGCTAACACAACTATATAATATAATACCACATTTTTTAAAACTGCATTATGTAAAAATGTTTTGCCAGTGCCCCCTCCATCGTCAATGAACTAAAACATAGAATTTTCATTTAAAACGGCAAGCGAAACTTCATAATAAATTGATTTATGATCGTTATTATCCTGGCGCAAACGATAAATAGCCAAATATTGTTTGTGTCACAATTTTTACATTGAAAATTTTTTTTTCAGAATCACAAAGATTTTTTTTTCGTTTTTAAAATAAATAATTCCGATTTATAAAATTATCGCTCATCAAAACGTTTATTATTATTGTTATTCTTATTATTCTTATTATTCTTATCATTATTTTGTATTTTATATAAAATTATTAAATGTTTTTTACTTTTACTTATCGAAGTGTATGTATTATGTTATAACTAATCATGGCCATTTCAATTCATTAACCAACGATAATATGCTGTCGCCAAGAGGGGATAAATTACCAATGTAAACCATTGAACCCGAAAAAAGTAAAAAATTCCACTTAAAAAAAAAAGCCATAATAAATAAATCAGTCAATTAAGATATAATTTTCAAACAAATTGCCTTTAAAAGTAGTTTTTTTTTCCTACATAACAATGTAAAAATTTTAAATGTGCGATGTTTAGAAATTAAAAAAATTGCAGTGGCAAAAATCGCAAAACCGAAATTTCATTGTCAACTGTTGCCATTCGCAAAATGACATCAGCGTTACGCACGGACACGTTTGTCTTTTATAGTATACATAGATAGATAGTAAATTTCATTTATAAATACATATATTCTAAGCAGGACATTCTTGTTTGTTAATAAAAAGTGAGCACACATACTTATTGTAGAAACCTTTCTTGATTTGTTTTGTTTTCTGTAATTGTTGTTTTGAAAAAAAAAATAATTTAAGTTGAGACAGAAAAGGAAAAATATAAATAAAATCTCAGATTTGTAATTAAATTACCCAAAATTCGAAAGTTACAAATAATTTGTAAGTTATCACTTTTCTATCTCGCTTTTCGTGAAAGGAACATATGCGTACATATAGATTGCTGGGAATCCACATGTCAGTTTTTGCACTACCAGTATTTCCACTTAATAATCTTCGTCGTATAATTGTGCATTTAAAATGAATTTTACCTTGAAAAAAAATTTAAATAGTGGTGGCAAATAAAAGGACTATTGTCCTCTCTAAGACTGATTTCAAATAACAAATTATTTGATTTATTTCATGTAAAATATACCTAGAATAAATCAGAATGTATCAGAAAAAAAGAAAACCGCATTATACAATATCACAATATCCTTCCATTGTCATAAACACTGTCACACAGAACCAAACCTAAATAAAACTACTCGTTCGTTTATGTTTAAACTCAAGAAATTCCGTATTTTATTAATTATCGATAATTAAAAATAACATTTATGTATGAGTAAAGATATTATTAAGTCTAAGTAGTATAAGTGTTACAACAGTATGAGTTATGGAAAAATTATACTGTTTAAAAGGACTTTTTTGTTAATTTTAAAACTGGGTCTTTGTGTTAAAATAGAACATTTAAATGAAGATGTTTTCAGCAATATACATGCTTATAGCAGAAGACTTATTTTTAGATTAAATGCTTTTTTGTTGTTTTTGAGAATATTAATTAATAATTCATATATTTAAGTCAAACTGCAAAAAATAAAATGTAATAAACAGGTGAATAAATACAATTAGCATCAAATTTTAATAAATTGCGATATATACATAATTATTAAATAAGTCCTTCCGGCCTGTACCGGGAGGAAAGGTAGCTTCCATATTCCATGTTTTTAAAAATTCAACTCACTTTACTCAAACACCCGAAGCAAAAATGGTTGGAACCTGATTTGATTTTTGAAGATTCAATCCCGGTTTTCGTTAATACTGAATTTGAATGTGAATTGCAGCATGAGAAATACAGCAAAAAAATTCAGATTGTTTCAAAATATCAGCCAACCTATGATTTCAAACAACTATATCTCAGCCATTTTTAGAGATAAAGCCAAAACAAAAAATGCTCCTGAATCCTTGTATAATAGTCTAACACATAACAGAAACAACTTTTTTTCAATTTATAATTTTTATACATTTTTTTGAATTTCTAAGAAAATTTAAAATTTTAATTGGCCGCTATTTTGAAACAAGATGGCGCATGAAGCTGGACAACGAACTCGGTCGAGACCTTGGTATGTCCTGTACACACGATCAGCCACATTCATACCGGTTCATAAATACGAGAGTTATAGCATAACAAAAATTAGATTGTTTCAAAATGTCAACCACCCTAGCATTCCAACTTCCACATCCCAGTCACTTTTTAAGATAAAGCCAAAACTGTCTAACTATAACTATTCTGTCTAATTATTATAATTGCTAATTAATGTAATTGTTAATTTAAATAGGGGGCTTTTAGGCCAGTGTTCGGTGTCAAACTTCTCCTCTCACTCTGCAGTTCTCGATTCTCCACAAAATCCCAAGCTATATCTTAACTCAGACATTGTTTATATACTATTAATGCAATTATCCATCTAAATAACTAATTACAGCTGATAAATTTTACTAAAACTCAATATATCTCCTATACGGAAGGGCTCCACGGCCTTCCAGTAAATTTTGATGAAATGCACTTGGGGTTTTTAGATGCGGGGATTCGATTGGCACCATCTATTTTGTCTAACTATGACTGTTCTGTCTAATTAATATCATTGCTAATTAACGAGATTGCTAAATTAATTAGGGTTTTTTTAGGCCAGTGTTCGGTGTCAAACTTCTTGGCTAACTCTGCAGCTCTCGATTCCCCACAATTTTCCAAGCTATATCTTAACTCAGTCATTGTTTATATACTAATTAATGCAATTATCCATCTGTGTAAATAAAAACAGCCGTTATATCTTGCTAAAACTCAATATATCTCCTAACGGAGGGCTCAACGGCATTCCAGTAAAATTTGATGAAATGCTCCAGTGGTTTTTAGATGCGGAGATTTCATTGGCGCCACCTATTTTTGTCTAACTATAACTATTCTGTCTAATTAATAACATTGCTAATTAATGAAATTGCTAAATTATTTAGTTTTTTTTTTTTTTTTTTTTTTTTAGGCCAGTGTTCGGGGTCAAACTCTATGGCCCACACTGCAGTTCTAGATTAACCACAATTTTCCAAGCTGTATCTTAACTCAGTCATTGTTTATACACTAATTAATGCAATTATCCATCTATATAACTACTCACAGCTGTTATACTTAGCTAAAACTCAATATATCTCCTAAACGGAGGGCCCTTCAGCCTTCCAGAAAAATTTGATTTAAAAAATCTCAAATTCCAACTGTACTACTAAATATATATTTAATAAATATTTTGATAATTATGCTAAATGTGTTTCTGTTAAATAAAAGTTAAGTCAATGATTCACCCAATTGTACTGCAGAGGCCGGTGCCCCCACTATTTCTAACAGTGTAAGCGTTTACTTAATTATGTATCATATTTTTATTTGCTCATCTTAAATATATAGGGTTCAACTTGACACACTCTGACACACCCACAAAGAACATCCGGGGTCCCCGGACCCAAAGTCTACTGCGACTGTTAGATTGAAACTTATCAATTTGTAAAGCAATTATCTCACACACCTATACGCGGAACTAAAGAATGTCCAAATTCAGTAGTTCCCCACCTGTGCTCCCTGTCAAGCCCAAGGTGACGAAACAGGGTTTACAAAATAACAAACAGGGGAATACAATCAGACCAATTCGGGCGGGCTCGGTAAGCTCGATGACGACCAGCACATCAGAAAAAGAAGAAACACAGAAGAAAAAACAACAGAAGAAGACAGCAACAAGGGAAGAAGTAGAAGAAAAAATAGACGCACATCTCACAATCACATTGAATAGCAGCGACAGCGACCCAGATGAAGCGGAGGATGGCGAAATAACAGAAGAAAACAAAGCAGGAAAAGCAACGGAATACGAGAAAAGGCTCAAGCAAGAAATCATAGAATATTGTGCAGAAACAGACACAGGTATAAGAAGAAGCGTGGAGGCGGAAAAAGTAATGAAAGCCCTCAATTACTTACAGGTACTACAACACAGATGCACTAGGATACCAGTCGGGACAGGCAACGAAATAGACAAGATAGTTGAAATCATCACGAAGAACATAATGGACTTAGAGATGAAAATGCAAGCAGCAAGTGCAAAAGTCGAAATCCTAGAACAACATTGGAGATCAACGGAAAACAAAGACACAGAAAAAAGCACAGGTAACGTACACAGGGAGGAGGTGGTCGCCGAGACTCAAACCAAGCCTCCAAGAGGATATGCGGAAGCAGTCAAAGTGGCCACATCCACCCTCATCATCCAAGGGACAACAGAAAGAGACGCGGAAGACCTAGAAAAACAGATAGCAAGAACAACGACGGGACACCATGGAGGAGTTAAGAAGATAAGACGAATAAGGAATGGGGTGAAGCTAATCTGCGAGGACGAGAAAGAAGCCATAAAGATCAAAAACAGCATCACGAACAGCGAAGAAGCCAAAGAGACAATAAAGGTAAGATCAGGAAATATCAGAAAGAAGAAAATAATGATATTCCATGTCCCAGACTTCGTGGAAGAAGACCAAATAACTGAGAAGATAAAGAAGATATTGGGACTGGGGCCGCATACGAGGGAGGGCGTCATCAGTTTGCACAGGCAGGTGGCCGCCCGGGAGGGAAGCAAGCATCAACCTGTCCTACTCCCTGAGCCTCTGGCAGATCACTTGCTAAGGGCGAGGACGATCTGCCTGGGGCTGAGGGATTGCCCAATAAAGCCTTTCATCAGCGTGACGCGCTGTCACAAATGTCTTGAATATGATCATGTGGCAGCGCATTGCAGGGGGACACAGCGATGCTCTAACTGCGCGGGTGAACACCTGTACACTGACTGTAATCGGCAAACCCCCCGCTGTTATGCGTGCACAAAGTACAACGAAGTAAATAGACTATGGCTAAGAACACAGAAGAAGACGGATCATCAAGCCAACTCGGGTGCATGCTGGGTGCGTCGTCAGCTACTAACGGTCCGCCAACTACAGTCGGACAGGGGCACAGCACTAGCCTCAGCAGAAGAAGTCATTGAGGGGAGGGTGTCACTAAATTTCACAGACGGCAAACCACAGTTGGTCAAAATGACCAGGCATGACATTGAAGCTAGAATACAACATGACGCTCAGCGCCGCAATTATGGTAATAGACACAAATAATACTAGAACCTCACGCTCAAGTTTCGCAGCGCAAAACCAACAAATACCACACGACCAAAACCAAACAAATATGCAACAAACACACGACACCCTAAACGTGATACAAATTAACCTACACGGTAGCAATAAAGCAACAGACACACTCGCAGGCTATGTCGCAGCCAAAGGAATACAAGTAGCACTCTTACAGGATTTCCACCAAAATAAAAAAACGGGTAACATAACAGGGTTCAAACCAGAAAATTGGAATGTCACAAAAACACCACAAAACAGATCTGCGATTATAACCCGATTAGGCACCAAACCAATAACAATACTAACAAGAGAGTTCACAACAGCTATAAAACTAGAAAGCAAAGACAAAACTTTCACAATAATAAATACATACGCCCCCCCACTGGCGGACTTCTCAGAAGTACTAGACGAGATAGGTGAGGCCCTGAGTAAAGCGGTCGGAGAAGTACTGCTAGTGGGGGACTTTAATGCACACTCAACAGCATGGGGCTACGATGACATAGACCACAGAGGGCGCGAGCTAACAGATTTCCTCCTGCTACACGCGTTGTTTGTCCACAACCCTCCGGACGCACCACCCTCATTCAAAACTGTACGAGGGAAAAACAGGGATGGTACAATAAAGGAAATACAGGGATGGCCGGACTTGACAATAACAACGGCAACACTAGGTAACGACATAAGTGATTGGCATGTCAGTGACGATGTCTCACTCAGTGACCACAGATACATAAAATTTAAAATTAAAAACTACGAGAACGTAGACTACCAAAGACATGGTCTACAAACAAAGATAGGCAAACATGCAAAATTTGATAAAAACATTAGAAAAATCAGAAACAAATACATTAAAGAACTCCAAAAAGCAAGCACAACAGACCAGCTGGACAACATAACACTCAGATTGCAAAATGAAATCACATCGACAGCGTTTGCAAGCTATAAGAAAAAATCTAAACCTGCGGTCACTGCCCCACCATGGTGGACGGATGAAATTAAAACAGCGAGGAACAAGGTTAGGGCACTCAGGAGGAAATTTCAAAAACAACAGAACGAAGAATTAAAAGTAAAACAACACATAATCTTCAAAAAAGAACAAGCCAAATTAAAAAAACTAATAAACAGAACAAAATCCAAAACATGGAAAGATTACTGCAACAAGGTCACAGACACATATGGCTCCCAATATAAAAACGCTAGCAACAAAAGAACAGGTCGGGTAAAACTAGTCAACATTCTACCCCCAAATACAAAAGTAACCATTAAAGACACACTAACACATTTCCTGGACAACTTATACATAACAGACCAAAATATACCCCACACACTAACAAAGGCAAATAAAGAAAACAATGAACCAGCACCACCGGTAGTAACAAAGGCGGAATTAAACAGAATAATCAGAAACATTAAACAAAGTAAAGCACCCGGATTCGACTTCATAGATTACAACCTAATTAAAAGAATTAATAATGCAACACCGCAACTACTACTGACACTCTTCAATACATGCCTAAGGTTAGAATACTTCCCAAAATCGTTTAAAGTAGGCATAGTGGTACTGTTCCAAAAACCAGGTAAAGACCCAACAAATCCAAAAAATTACAGGCCAATTTGCCTCTTACCAGCGCTTGGCAAAATGTTAGAACGCATAATACACGGTCGGATAAACTTCCACCTAAACAATAATAACTATTGGAGCAACAAACAGTATGGTTTCAAACAGGGGATCTCAACAGAACACGCATTAGATAACTTAATCAACACAATAAAAGAAGATAAAACAAACAAATACCAAACACTCCTAATAGCCATGGATATCAAAGGGGCCTTCGACAACATACGCTGGCCAATATTAATTAATAATATTAAGCAATCTCCCTGTCCAGGGTACCTGGTAAACTGGATAGTGAGCTTCCTCCAACACAGGTACGTTTCACTAGAGGAAAACGGCATTAAAGTCACAAAGCAGACATTTGGCGGATGCCCCCAAGGAAGTTGTCTCGGCCCGCTCCTCTGGCTATTAATCGCAGACACAGCACTTAAAAGAAATTGGGGAAAACATGTTAGATTACAAGCCTTCGCAGACGATTTTATTATAATTCTAAGAGGCAGAACAAAGGATAAACTTAAGAGATTAGCAAACAAAATACTAAAGGAATTTAATGACTGGATAGAGGGGAATAACCTAACGCTGAACAGGGAAAAAACAGAACTATTATATCTTAACAGAGGACACACGGGAAACCTTCCAACAGAAAACACCAATGACATAGAGGGAATAGAACTCAACGGCCAGATGCTAAAAGTAAAAGAACAGATAAGATATTTGGGAGTCACACTGCACAAAAATCTAAACTGGATACCACACTGTCAAACACAAACAAATAAGGTACGAGCAAACTTCACAAACTTAGCACATATGGTAGCAAAGGGTTGGGGACTAAAAGCAAATATACTAAAAATCTGGTACACAACAGTAGTGGAAAAGACGCTAACCTACGCAGCACCGATTTGGGGACACTGCCTCAGCAAAAGGTGCATACAGATATTGTCAAGCTGCCAGCGACATTTTGCACTGGCCATAGTCAGGGCCTATAGAACGGCCCCAACCTCGGCACTTCTGGTACTCTCAGGCCTGATTCCAATCCATCTTAAAGTCTACTACGAAGCAGCGTACGGCACAGTCTCAAGGTTAAGGAAAAATGCAACAATACACAATGAAACTTTACACCACATCGAATACGACAAAAAAATAAACATATGGGAGAATCATCCAGCAGACACGATAGAACCTAGGATAGGGTACAAGACACAAGACACAACGATATACACGGACGGCTCTAAATTGGAATCAGGTGCTACAGGTTCGGCCTTTGTAGCATATAAAAATAATCAAAAGATAAAAACATGGTCAGTGCCGTTAAGGAACAGCAACAGCGTCTTCCAGGCCGAACTACTGGCAATACAAGAAGCAGCAAAATGGGGCAACACCACGGGTGAGTCATATAGCATCCGCTCGGACTGCAAATCGGCCATCGAATCACTTAGTAAACCATTCAACGTAAACAAAACAGTAGACACAATCCAAAAACTAATAAAAGAAGCTAACAACAAATTTAAAATCAGCTGGGTTAAGGCGCATGTAGGCATCCAAGGAAACGAAGAGGCAGACATGTTAGCCAAAACCGCAGCTCTAAATGTAAACAACAAAAGCAAATACAACCTGACTAAACCAATCTCAAAACTTAAAAGAACACTAAAAGATATAACACTAAAACAATGGCAGTTCGAGTGGGACTATGGGGACACAGGTAGGGAAACACACAGGTACTTCCCAAAAGTAGATAAAAATAGACTAATAAGCGATTACCTGCTAGCACAGCTATACACAGCTCACGGAGCTTTTCCAGCATACCTACACAGGTTTAAGAAAGCGGACACACCGGACTGCGAATGCGGAACGGTGGGTTCACCAAAACATTACCTAATTCAATGTCCACTCACCCAAGCACACCACCTGGCACAAATAACAACAGACAACGAGAAATTATGGTATGAACAATTAGCGAAAAACAAACACGTACAAAACAAGGCAAAGACAGTAATCAGGTGGCTCCAAGAAAACTGCGACAGCATCACGACACTAATACAAAACAACACACAATAATATTTAGCACCCCAGCAGCAGTCGAAGGTGGAAGGTAACACAACGATAAAATGAATATGTATATGTGTTTATGTGTTATATGTTAAAAAAAAAAGGCCTAGGAGCAATCCAAAGCCACCAAAAAAATTATAAAATTGTCCATGGGTATTGTCCAATGGCAGTGTGCGGTAGTCGCACAACATCAGCTGCTTCCAAGGCCCGAAAAAGGAGCCCCGTAATCACAGAATTACCAGCACGACGTTCGTCACCAACGGATCAGCAAGTTGTGCATTATGACACAGTAAGAAGCTTATAATAGCCCCCGGCACTGTCTGTCCGTCCTAGTGTAAAAGAAAAAAAAAAGTGTCTATTTATGTGCTTATGTGTTATATGTTAAAAAAAAAAGGCCCAGGAGCAATCCAAAGCCACCAAAAAAAATATAAAATGTCTATGTGTTTTGTCCTAGTAGCAGTGTGCGGTAGTCGCACAATATCAGCTGGCACCACGGCCCGAAACAAGAGCCCCGTAATCACAGTATTACCAGCACGACGCATGTCATCAACGGTCCAGCAAGTTGTGCACCATGACACAGTAAGAAGCTTATAATAGCCCCCGGCACTGTTTGTCCGTCCTTGTGTTAAAAAATATTATAAAAAGAAGGGGAAGAAGACAGATGAGAAAGAAGAAGAAGAAGAAGAACTGGAAGGAAAGAGGTGATAAGTATAAAGGATAAGTATGGAAAGTAGACCGTGTACGTTAATGGGAGCTGGTGCACGTTAAATCTGTTCGTGGCTCTAATGTCCTCCAAGTTCTATATAAGCGCTACCTCTGGGGGTGCCAATCCAGATGCAGGTCTCTCATCTGGAATTGGTTCAAAATTAGGAGACTAGTTTCACAGTTATATGGATCATGTCAGCTATATAGAAATAAAAAGCTGCAAAACCGGGCTCTTGGGCCAAACCAACAACAACAACAACAACCAATTATGGTTTAGTCAGTTAACGGCAATAGTACATATTTTAAATTACAAATTGTTAATTATTTAACAACCTTTCATGGGCCCAATGGACGGGTAGCCAAGTCAATTAGCACAATAAAAGTAAATTAATTTCAATAATGTAGTTAAAGTGTAATTCAGAATAAGTTCAGTTTAAAATGTAACATTCTTCTCTTCCAGGTTCCCCTTGCAGTTCCTCGTGCTGCCGGTTGGGACGAGCCAATGGCCGGCCCCAACTGGTAGCACAAGGGGTTTTTTTTTAGCAGCAGTTTTTTTATTCATTTTATTTTTGACTGTTCGCCTCTTTATTAGGTGCAATTGGACATTGTCCGCAAAAGCTACCGGACCCGCTCTAATGGGACAGCCCACGGAGCCAGTTTTTACCAGGTGGGGTACGGTAGAAAGGTGCAGTCCCGTCAGCCCCCGCAGCGTTTTCGTCTGCCTTGCAACTCGGCCCAAAAATTTTCCCCGATGGTACGACTTAGCTATTGGCTGATTATATTTTCATTTCAGTGGTTTCATTATCTAGTTAATTTCTTTATTTAGTTTCCCTCAAAATTCTCTCCCCTTTTTCAAGCTAAGTTCAGTACCAACGTTTCGGCACTAAATTGTCCAGCCCCATTTCAACTGTCATGACGAGTACGTGGTGTGCGGCGTCAGATCTCAGAACATTTAAATTTAGGAGTGAACAACACAGAAAAATCCGTACTCAGTTGATTGGCCGAACTGGGTACTTGTCTTTGTGGACCGCCCCAATAGGGCGATCAGGCGAATTTCGCCCCAATGACCAGGCACTCAAACCCGTCAAACTGGGTCGAATCCCGGTAGGTAGGGGCCTGTTCAGTGGTCTCCAAGATAAAGCCAAAACAAAAAATGTTTCGGAATCCTTGTATTACGATCTAACACTTAATGGAAATATATTTTTTTTTAATTTATAATTTTTTGTACATCTTTTGGAATTTTTAAAAATCTTAAAATTTTTAACTTAACCATTTTGAAACAAGATGGCGGATGAAGCTGGCCAACAAACTCGGTCCACACCTTGATATGTACTATATACTCAGTCACATCCAACTCGATTAAAAAATAAATGAGTTACAGCATGACGTATGTCAGATATATATATATATATATACATATATGTATGTATGTATGTATACTTTATATATATTTATATATGGTGGATACGCCGATATCTCAGTTAATAATAATTATCACTACGAAGAAAAAATACACAATCTCAAAATAAAATAAACTCACTTGCGGACTGTAACTCATTTAATTTATCACAACACTAAATAAAAATGGTCGAGAGCCGAGATTTACACAACTCCTCAGATCGGCATCTCGAGCGCAACTCACAATCACAAGTTTTTTTTTTTAAACATTTTACATAGACGGCTCTTCTAGCGGCAACATACCGCCGGGCCTTGAATGTTGCTAACATTCAATAATATAAATGCAATATAATTCAAACACAATCTCTAAGTGAAAAATACAATCTCAAAAAACATAACTTCTTCTCAAAAATACTACACTAAATAAAATACTAAATTTACAAATATAAACACAAGAATGCAATACACTGCAGGAAAATATTTAGTTTAATAAAACAAATGTATGAATTTAAGTAGTTAATAAACCATCATTCACATATGGCAAAATAACATTTTTTGTGACTGGCCTTTTATATGTGCCAGTTTTATTTTTCAAGGTGACAACTCTTATGATATTGTCTTGGCCTGGACGAATTTTAATAATTCGTGCCAAATACCATTTTAAAGGGCAATAATTATCAGAATTTTTTACTAATACTAAATCTCCCTCTTTTACTCTACCCTTCCCATTATCACTATATATATCAGAAGGTTTGCCCCGCCTTGCTATAAAGCGTTTAAGTGCTGCTAAGAAACCTTCACTTGATAAATCATTTACTATTTTAAAATGCAAGGCTTTTGTAGTAAAACAAACAAATACACAAATAAATACTTTTTTTTACCTGTTTACTTCTACCTACGAAGTTTTTTACTTCAAAGGGACCACAGTAGTCCAATCCAGTACGCATAAATGCTCTGGCCATTGTTACTCTAGAAGCTGGCAAATCAGCCATTTGTTGCTCTGAATTCTTAGAAATTACCTTTTTGTAAGTCATACAATTAAAAAGGATTTTAGGAACTATATTTCTAGCAGATAAGATCCAAAATTTGTTTCGGATGCGAGAAAGAGTTGTCTCAGCACCTGCATGGAAATACAAATTATGAAAATATTTAATAACACAAAAAGTAAAATTATGGTTTGAAAGAATAATCATTGGATATTTTTGATGATCAGTTAAGTTGCTGTTTCTCAGTCTACCATCAACTCGGATTACACCGTTATCCTCTAAAAACGGGCACAAGTTTTTCAGTTTACTACTGTTAGAGATTGCATTACCCTTTTCCAAATACTGCATTTCCTTCACGAATGAAGTCTTCTGGATGTTTTTTGCTATACAGAATAAGGACTGAGAGAGTTCACTGCTTTCCTTTTACGAAAGTTCCACCTTTGGGATACAAGGGATTTCTACAGTTATGGATGAATCTATTACACCATGCTACTACTCTTTGCAGCTTTATGAATGAAGAATTGTTATTAATGATGTCTAAAGGCTCAACAATGTTAACTAAGCTACATACTTGAGTTACTGATGGTGCTTTCAATTCACGGATAAACAACTCACTGGTTTCAACAGAAATAATATCAGGAGACTCCACCATCTCAGGCTGTTGTAGAAATGATGGACTGAACCACCATAAGTCACATTGCTGGATCTTGATGGGATCTAGGCCTCTAGAAATGAGATCTGAAGGATTTTGCTTGGAAGGTACATAATTCCACTGATCAATCGAAGTTAAACTTTGTATAATTGATACTCTATTTGCGACAAATGTCTGTAGATCATTCGACTCCTTTTTTAACCATGCAAGTACAATAGTACTATCTGCCCCAAAACAAGTTTTAGAAACTTCTTGCTTTAGAGCACTTAACACTTTTTGCATCAACTTAGATAATAGAACTGCGGCAGAAAGTTCTAGACGAGGGATAGTAATATGCTTTAGATTAGCCACTCTAGATTTACTAGTGAGTAGTTTGATAGCAGAATCACTATAAGAATTAATAGATTTTACATAAAAGACCGCACCATAAGCAAGTTCAGAAGCATCTGAAAAACCATGCAATTCCACACAATTAGATTGTTCTACAAATACAAATCTTGGGATATTGATCATATTTACAGTTTTTAAGGAAGTAAGAAAATTAGTCCATTCGATATTTTCTTTCACTGGAAGATAATCACACCAATCTATTTTCAGCAACCATAATTTTTGAAAGAAAACCTTGGCCTTCGTAATTATTGGACTATCAAACCCAACGGGTCAAATACTCTAGCAATTTGCGATAATACTGAGCGTTTGGTATACCTTTCACTTTGCTCTATAATTAAATTAAATCGAAAACAATCTGGTTGCGGCTTCTACAATATTCCTAATGTTTTTGTCTCATTGGAAAATGAATATTCAGATATTGCATTATTACACAAAACAGAAGAATTATTTACTGACCATTTGTGAAGATCCATGTTTCCCTTCTTTAACAAAGATATCAGTTGTTGTTGGATATCTTTAGCTGTGTCTAGATCATCAGCACCTGTCAAAATATCATCCATATATACGTCTTGAAATAATACATTTGCAGCTAAAGGAAATTCCTTTCCTTCATCTCTAGCTAGCTGGGTAAGGGTTCTTGTTGCTAAAAAAGGGGCACTCGTTGTGCCATAAGTCACCGTACATAATCTATACACCTTAACTGGTTCATGCACCTCAGATTTAAACAATATTCTCAATAAATCTCTTTGACTCGGATATATCAATATCATACGGTACATTTTTTTAATATCTGCTACAAAAACAAATTTGTGCTTTCGAAATCGCAACATTATACTAAATAAGTCATCTTGGATTGTTCCTCCGTTATACTGCAAACTATTTAGAGATTTTCCGGTAGAAGTTAAGGAGCTAGCGTTACAGACAACTCTTAATGGTGTGCTACTTGATTCAGCACGGAACACGCAATGATGGGGTATGTAATAAGTGATATCTGTTTCTTCAGATTCTATCACCTCTTCCATATGACCCATACTTAAATATTCTTGCATAAAGACTTTATAAAGATCATTAAATTTAGGTTCTCTAACTAAGCGATTCCATAATGAATTTAAAACTTTCATAGCCTTTTTCTTTGATTCTCCAAGACAAGATGGGTTTTCCTTAAATGGCATGTTTACCATGCTTTGCCCTGTTGCAGTTCTGGAATAATTTTTCAGAAAATGTTCTTCACAAATTTCTGATTCCTTATTTCTAGAAACTTCAGACTCTCTCTCAATGTTTTCTATTTCCCAAAAATCTCGATTTACTCTTTCTAACTCCAAATTATCTGTTATCAACCCAGAATGTATATTACTTTCACCCTTAGCCGGAAGGCTTCCGCTAACAATATAACCGAAAACACTGTTTTGTAACACTATCCTAGTATTTAATGGTTGGGGGTAAATTTGACCTGGCCTTAAAAATTCATAGAAATTTTCTGTACCCAAAAGCAAATAAATAGAGCCTGGCACATTAAACTTTTCATCAGCTAATTTGATGTTATTTAACGATGAAATACAAATCTCAAGCGGTCTAGAAGGCGTAAATTCCGTAATTTTCGGAACGACTAAAAAATCTAATTTTAAATAAAAATCTTTATCTCTATTCGAAATAGTTGTGTTAACTCTAGATCTAACATTAAGAAACAAATCATTTATTCCTGAAATACAAATATTAGTTTTTTCTCTTTTCAAATTTAGTTTATCTACTAACCTTTTACTCATAAAATTAGAGTTTGCACCGACATCTAATAAACCGCGTGTTTCATGAAAATTACCATATTCATCTTTTATTAAACAAACAAATGTGCTAAGTAACACAGCTTTTAACTCGTTAGACACATTACATATCGTTGAAAATAAATTGCTTTGATTATTAGCTTGGAAAGGCTGGAATACTGGAGCCGAAGCTTCCAAATTAGATTTATTACCGACTTCGTTTTTAGAACTCATTTCCTGTGAAATTATCTCTGGATTTTCACCTTTATTTATTTTTCGTTCACGTGGGAAATGCAACGTCACATGATGCCTTCTCTTGCAAATAATACAAGAGAATTTAGATTTACAATCAATCACTTTATGATTCATAAGACAATTAAAACAAAGATTTTTGGATTTTACAAGCTCAACTCTATTACCCACTGACATGTTTTTATAAACAGGACATTTATGCAAAGGATGATTTTCACTACATGACAAAATACATTTAGAATTTTTTACGTCAGTTAGAAAATCTTTAGAAACATTTCGATAATAAGTATTTTTATTACTCGCTCTAGAATTATCAACAACGGGTTTTCCATTAGATGTATAATATAAATCAATTTCCCGAGATAATTCAATAGGAGGAAAACCACGATTCTGCTTGTCTAACATTTATAAAATACATGACATCTTTATCAAGCGTTTGACAAATCTTATCAGAAACTATTAACTGTTTTAAAGTTTCGAAATCTGTCACATTCCGCAATTTTAAATAATAATACCAACTCGTTGTTAATCGGGATGCAAATTGTACATATGTTTCATTAGGATGACGTTGTGCTTTTCTAAAATGTTCTAAACAAGTCTGGGGGGATGGCTCAAATTCTCTAAGTACTATAGCCTTTACTTTTGAATAATCTTCTAATTCCCCATCTTTAATGTATGTAATTACGTTTGTTGCCCTTTCTCCTAACAGATTTAGTAGAATTTCCGATTTATATTTTTCTGGGACATTTTTAGAAATAAATGCTCTTTCTAACGATGAAAAAAAATAATTCCAACCTTCTGGTTTAGATGGAATTTTAATCGTTAACGTTCTTACACTTTTAATCAGAGAGTCTAAAGATTCTATATTATCTTTTTTCTCGAGATCACTTAAATTATCATTTTTAGTTTCTGCACGGGCCTTAGCCAACTCAATTTCTAACTTTGCATGTTCAATTTTTAACTTCTCAAGATCTAGTAATTTTGATTCTTCATTTTTTCTATCCTCAATAAAACTGTTTGCTATGTCTTCAACCAGTTTATTATCTGCTTTATACTTCGAACTTTCCTTTATTAAATTTATTAAATCATGAATAGTTAATTTCGAATCTGATATATCTATGCCTAATTCAGCAGCAATTCGCTGATAATCTTCTTTTTTTGCACCTTTAAACATTGTATTATAAATACAATTCACAATAAAATAAATAAAACTGACGTACCTTTATCTATTAATAAATCTCCAAGTCGAATAATTCCACATTGGAAAGATGTAATCCATTGTCTCTATTCTCAAATTAGTTCAATAATAAAGAATATCAGTTCTTTTCTGCGTAAAAACATTCACAGTTTATTCTTTCGTATTACGAAATTCTCCAGGTTAATCGAAATTATTTTTCTTCTGGAATCAAGAAAAACTTCATCAGAATTCTCAATCACAATATTTTGTACTTCAGTATAAACAATACGATGATTTAATTTTAGTCTTACTCATTCTAATTACTTGATAGATTTCCAAACACCATTTATCTTCTGCAGACGATTACCGAAAACATAAACATCGAAAATTCTTTTTGTTCTTTCTCCGGCTAGAGGAGACCATTACTATGGATACGCCGATAGCTCAGTTAATAATAATTATCACTACGAAGAAAAAACACACAATCTCAAAATAAAATAAACTCACTTGCGGACTGTAACACATTTAATTTATCACAACACTAAATAAAAATGGTCGAGAGCCGAGATTTACACAACTCCTCAGATCGGCATCTCGAGCGCAACTCACAATCACAAGTTTTTTTGTTTGTTTTTTTTAAACATTTTACATAGACGGCGCTTCTAGCGGCAACATATGGAATATAGTATGTATGTGTGGATACATACATAAATCAATATTTGAATGGAGGGTGGCTTTGGTGTCTGGGGGTCATGATCCGTGAAAATGTACCGAATTTCTTCGTAATTGCTTTCCTCCGAATGGCTGCAATAGGTACCTTTTTACTTTTTGTAATGAAAGCTACCTAACACTGTCCAAGAATGAAGAGTGGAACAAATATTTAAAAGATTGTTTTAAAGACCATTTTTAGGTTTCGTTCATCTTACGAAACTCTATTCGTCTCACTCTTTTGTCTGCTTGTCTGTCTATCAGTCACAGAGTACGTTCTCAGAACCTGTATAAGTTAGAGACTTGAAATTCTGTGTACTTTCAGCAGCATACCTACTGTCACACTGGAAATTATAAAATTTTGAAAAAGTCCTAATTAACACAAGATATTAATTATAAAACATAGTAAATTAGAGGAAAAGGAACATTTTTACCGAAACAAAGAAGAAGTTCAGTTTTGACTGAAATGGTACTCTGAGACGAGGGTCGAAACCAACGAATAAGCTTTCGTTTTCACCTGCACTTAAAATAATTTGGCTTGATGTCAGCTTTACGGGATGGGATTGAAATATCGGGGGAAAAGTAAAGGGAACTTATGCTGCCAAAGGTACTTGGTGGCACACCCTTTCGCACTCCTGATTGAAATACCGGTAACCGTGACGCATCCCCAAAAATTTTATTCTCGCTGCAGTAAAAGAATGAAACAAAAACCGCATTTCTTTATATTGGAAGAATTCCGGCTCTATTATATTTTTTTGGAATATTGCATTTATATATCGATTTTAAAATTAGGCATCCACACTCAGAAAAAGGAATTGATTAAAACTACAAAAATGATTTGTTGAGTACATTTTGGTTGTTTTAGCAAAATTCAAGTAACGATACGTGCTGACGATACAAAATTTTTTTTGGAATTGCAAAAAAAAAAAAAAAAATGGTTTTTAACAAAAAAATTTTTTTGTTGATTCAAACAAAATTTCCATTGACCTATATTTAAACAAAATTTTTGTTTAAATATAGGTCAATAAAAATTTTGTTTGAATCAACAAAAAATTTTTTTTGTTGCAATTCAAAAAAAAAAAAAAAATGTATCGTCAGCAAAAATGTTTTGTTAATTGAAGTAAAATGGTTCAATTTTACTTGAATTTTGCTAAAACAACCAAAATGTACTCAAAAAGCATGTTTTGTAGTTTTAATCAATTTCTTTTTCTGAGTGCACGCGCATCTCTTCACGAGGAATCTCAATATGTAATTTTTGGAATTCTCCGTTAATTAGACCGGAAATTAGAATTATTATTTTTTTTAATAAGATGGCTTAAAAATAATTTATTTGTGAACCCGTGATATCTCATCTTTACACAGGCGGACATGTGGCCTGATTTCTATTTACAGATGGGAAAAGTAAACCACAGACTTTCAATGTACTCAGATTTTTAAAGATCTATAAAAAAAAAAAAAAAAAAAAAAAAAAATATTGCATTTATCGATATGAAAATTAGCCATCTATGCCTATTTTTTTTACGGAGAACCCATAAATCTAATTTTTATAAAGAACGCATAATTAGAACAGAAATTACGATTTAATTTTTCATTAATGAAAGAAAATATTTATCCTAATCAAAAGTAGCTTATTTTCCCGGTAGAAATAAAGAAGACATAAAAACTTAATTGACAATTAAAGAAACATTTTTATTATTTTAATCGCGGGATAGGGAAGGAGGGAAAGACATTTTTATAAATATCGCACTTGGTGTACCGCGCCACCTAGTGGTTGGTTTATCGTTATTTGACACCATTTTTAATATATACATATCTAATGCCCCGGTTTCCACATATCTTATACCCTTTAGGATAAAGATTTTTACAAAAATATTAAATGATATCCTTTGTGCGATCTTCGATCACACTTACCCACCTGTTTTCATAACGCCTACTGAAAAAAGGATATTTAAAAAATATATAATAATGTTAAATAAATATCGTTAAAAATACCATTAAAATCCTTCTTTTACATTCTTACGAAAAAAAAAGAAAAAGAAAAAACTGTACTAATTATTAAAAGTAAATTCAGCAGTTTTTCTATGGAAACTAAGAATAACCTATAAAATTATAATCAAAAAACTTTCTTGCAAATTTCCTTAAAATGGAGGAAGAACGTGCTGTTTACAATTCGCAACTTAGAAAAAGAACAGAACTATATACTGTCCAACTATATATTGTCCAAATACTATAAACTAGGGGTACATTTTCAAAATTTGGCAGTATTCTGCTTAGTTTTAAAGTGTGATAATTTATGTAAGAAACTCTGACAAATATGTTGTGAAAAAAATTAAAGGACGTTAAATAAAAAAAATCATAATATTAACTAAACGCGTGGGTGAAACTAAGCTAAGCCGACGTAGGTGGACGTACTTCATCGCCAATTTGAGTTTCTCAGAATCCTTGTGGGTGATCCACCAGTAGGTGTCCAGTTTACACGGCACACCCCACAGGTGTGTCTTTCAGCCAAGAGGAGAACCGACACCTGCGCATCTCTCCCCTATCCCAAATGATTGACGACATAGATCAATGCGATTTGCGATTATTCCCAGAACAAGCACCAGAGATGCGCCCCCGATCAGGCATTCGTAGCCTGAATGTTAGTTTCAAGATTCCTGCTAATTTAAACGTCGGACACAAAGAGATACGACTACGAAAAGACACGCTGGACTGGCTGACGACCGAGGATCTGACTTTGGTCTAGACGCCGTCACTGGACTGACGAGCCACCAGACCGGTTCCTTGCAGTCGCTCGGTCGGGGGGAAGACAACTACCCCCACCCAGAAAGGTGGTGCAAACCACAGATGGACCGCAGATGGAGGACCATATGGTCCTCCGTGGTCTCAAAAAACTCATGGTCAAAACGAGGCAACCCTCCTTCCAGCCGAAATTGAGGTCTGCTCACAAATACTCCAACTGTAGAGGGGACCGCAAGGGATGGTCGGTCACAAGGTGGACACCCCTTGCACCGACTCCTACGTTCCGTCATTTGCCAATACCGAGGGATGCTGCATGCCGCCTCACGCACTGACCAGACATCGCTACGGAACCACAAGTAGTCCTTGCCGTACAGCGTCCTCCCTCGCTTCCGTCTCGCCTTGGATAAATCTGGAAACGATCCTATCACATTAGCTGACCGTTAACGCTTGTGTCACCACCCGGGTGTGAGGGATACGCTTATGAGATGATTTTCACAACCACGCAGACCCTAGGGGAGCGCCGTTGAGCTCAACCCATATGCTCACCAGCGTAAGGCCAAGAAATCTCCTGCATTCGAGAACCGACCAAAATGGAGGGGTGGTCCTCACCACAGTGGCATTTTACCACCACATCCGGACCACTGGATACTCAGCCACCTTTTTCTCTAATGAGAGTCGCATGGAAGGTGTGATTCGACCTGGAAGACCTGCCCCCGTCGTGTCGGCGCACAACGCACAACGCCTTCCCAGTCATCTTCCGCTCTAAAGAGCCCGATTCGGGACAATCTGGAGAGGTTCCTCCTGAAACGAGTGGGTAAATGTGATCGAAGATCACACAAAGGGTTTCGTTTAATATTCCTTTAAAAACACTTTATCCTTTAATTAATAAATCCAAATCATTAATTTATAATTAAATAGATTCTTATCCTTTATCACTACACTTTATCAATAAGAACATATATGGCAGCAATTTAATAAATTCAAAGTGAGATGGTAGCACTTAGTCATTAACGATAATTAATAATTTAAAGAGAAAACTTAATATTTAAAAATGAAAGCTGTTTAAAAATAAAAATAAATGAAATTATTTAAATAAAATTCCAAATATCAAAATATTTTAAATTCCGAAATTTCAAAAAGGGAGTTTTATATAAAATTTAACATTTCTCAAAAAATTGTTTATTAAAAATGGTGAAAATTCTCAAGAATTTAATGGATGTTCAAGCAAAATTTCGAATTTCAAATTTTGTTAAATCAAAACAAATTGTTTAAAGGATATTAAAAATTTTGAAATTTCAAAAAATTAGCTAAAGTTTAAACAAAATAAAAAAACTTCACGACTTCTCAAAAAAAAAAAAAAATTGAATTGAAAAAGTAATTGATAAAATATTTTTGAACAACTTTTGGCCTTAAAATGACAAAAATATTTTACAAAAATTGTGTAAAATTGAATCTAATACATAATAAAATCTATTTCTGGGAAAAATTTGAAACTCCGGCGACTAGCTTTGAACTAGAAACCTTTTGAATAGCAGGTAAATGTGCTACCAATGATCCGCCTAACCTACGCGAAAAAGACTGAAATTAAAGTTCTGTTTTAAAGTCTAAAAGAAATAGTTAAGTGTAATTAAATTAATTCATTTAATTAAACTTTTTTACTTAATTCATTTAATTAAACTTAATTAGACTTTTTAAAATTTTTATGATTTGTCGTGTAATCGGAGGTATTCATCTATAAGTATTCAAAATTTCAAGTCTCTAACTTACATGTGTGACATGGAGCAGTTGATGTTTATTTACCTTGGCGTCAGTGCTTATTAGTATAACGGAGCATAGTAAACAGGGTCAAGTAGAGATGAAAAATATGTAGCAAATCCAGTAGAAAGAAGAATCACATAGTTAGATGCAATATATATTTATTTTATGAAGCGGCAATATTGATAGTTAAAGAAGCAAAGGGGAGGTACCTACACAAACAATGACAAGTTTTGTACCGCTTTCCTGGTCAAGACAAACGGCCGAAGTGAGTATCTTCTAAAAGTTACATGTACGGGTGTTGGCGCGGAAAGCATGATAAAATCGCCAGTACTTGGCGAGGGAGTTTTTGGAGACAACGGTCGGACGCGTATGGGAAAAAACGATAACTGCTAGATTCTGTCTATGATAATGCATTCATTTGAGGATGGGGGGAAGGGTTGTAAAGATTCTTTCATGGAGACAGAAAAGGAAAAAGAAAAGAAAGTAATTTTGGGATTGGCGTTTGATTTTGCTAAAAGACAGCTGCAATTAACGGTTACATATGACACGAATCTAATAACAGGGTGTGAAAGATATGCGTTTGCATATTACAGTTTACATGTGGGCGAGAGATATTTTAATTAATTCTTTTGAGAGCGGATGAGAAGTGCAAATGCTTGCATAAAGAATATCGGTTATACGTTACATTATTTTAATAAGTAGAGCACAGCTGCTTCTATATTTTGTCTAACTTTTAAGACAGATGCACTTTTGATTTCATGAGAAGGAAACGGTTGAATTAGAAATATGTGAACACTAGTAACTTATTTTTAGCATAACCGCAAATTAAGGACAGAGAGGTTTCTGATATATGAGAGTGACTTGCATTTTAGAATGAAGAAAGTAGATTCGTTATCTAAATTAAATCAGAAATAGATTTTAGTTAACATATTGAATTTCTTTGGGGGGGGGGGGAATTACAGACATTTAAAATCTATAAACTATAATTGTTTATTTTAAATTATTTATAATTATTTATTTGGGGGGGAATAAATGAATCTTTATGAATTTATTTTTTTTTTTAATTCTATTTTGGGGGGGGGGGGGGAGGAGAAGCATGCAATCAATATATGTATGCTAGATGTTGGAAGAGGAATGGAAAAGCTTATGTTAACTTGTTAAAATTTTGAGGGGGGGGGGTTGAACTGAAAGCAAGATATATGACAAACGTCTTTGTCATATATATCACCCCATTGACCAGAAAAGCTGTACTGTTTACAGTACAGTTTTAAAAAAATATATATACAATACAATTATACTCTCCCCAAGCTTAAAATAATACATACATAATATAAAACAAAATACTTGTAAAATTATATGAGTTGCAACAGTATAAAGGATTTTGTTACCTCACTAGTCTGTAACGTCAGGCCATAAAATATAAAACATAGTGCACTACCTTTGAAGATTTTTTTTTTATATATCTTCGTCCTTTTTATTTTCTGTTTTGTTCTTTTTCTTTCTGTCTTTCTGTCTGGTACCAGCTTTAAAAAGTTACTATTTAACTAGACATGTCTAATGATAACTGAACACAAAACAGTATTCATTTTCTCAATTTGTTGCACTTAAATACTATAATTACTACTTAAGTATAATATGAAACACAAATGAAAACAATTAAAAAATAAACACAAATAACACATAACATAAACATATATCCTTAAAAATTAACTTGAATTATATGAAAAAGTGAAAATGGATTAACTCAAGTGTAGTGTACTGAAAAGTTGTTTGAAAAAAAAGTTTTTAAAATTCGTGCAAGCACAGGACGGTAAAAAAAAAGAGGTGCATGTGGCACGCCCATAAAAAGGGACCGCCCTTAATCTTGTCAATACATGACAAGTGTGATGTCTCAGGCTTAGGGCCTTAGGACCTAGGTGAGGAGGGCAGTGATGAGAGTCCACATCATTACAACATGAACTCCCTGCTCCCCAATGAAGATCACACTGATCTCCATACAGGAGCACGATTCGGGAACACATATACTTTTGGGAAAAGGGAATATTGTGAATTAGTAAACTAAATCACAATTGTCTCTCTAAACACAATCTGGTGAGGGGTGGTAACCTAAGGGCAAAAATTTAGAACGGTACCACTAGCCTGAAGGGGAAGAATTAGTCAAAAAATAAAAAAAAATAGATACAAGTGTATCTCATGTAAATCCTAATGTATTGACAGTCCTAGAGTGTTGAGAGACCTAAAATATGTCATAATCGGGTGTGATGAAGTGAAACTGTACAAGTCATGTAAGTAAATGCTTTAAGTTTGTTTAAGAGAACATTTTTTTTTTTTTTTTAATTTAAAAAAAACTCTTATTTATTTAAAATATTTGCAATGTTGTATTCAGTATGAATGAAAGTTTAAAGTGTGAGAGAAAAAGAATGTGAAAAGATTGTATTTATCTACTGTTTATAAAATTGAATGAAAAATTAAAAGAATGGTGTGACCCGATACAAAATATTGTGTAAAAGTGGTCTTCACAAGAAGACATGGACCAGCCGTGAAGTCAAGTGAAGACAAGTTATGCACAGTATACGTAGAATCCTGGCCAGGGATAAAACACTTAGTATCAGATCATATTAAAAATTTAAAAGATTTTTTTTTTTTTAAGTTTATTATTATTATTATTTTTAAAATTTGTTACAAATTATCTTTTTCTTAAATTGTAGCGAGGGGTGAGAATGGTGTTAGAAGAATTATTATTTATAACATGACTTGCAGGATCACATAAATGTCCATATCGAGGTGGTGCTAGAAGAAGTCTATCAATATGTACCCTAAATGCAGTATCATCATGAGCATATAATCTTTTAATTGAAAATGAAACAGGAGAGTGTTTAAATGTTACAATATATGGACCGGTATATTTAGGTTTCAATTTGTCGACTGATTTTAAATAAACAATATCTTTTAAACATATATTTCTTAATTTAGCTTTTCGACTGTGAATTTTGTAACGTCTATTTTGAGCAGTTTTAATGTTGTTATATGCTTTGTCATATATTTTGTTTAAGTCATCTAGTAATTTATAAACTTCAACATGTTTATCTAGAAATGCTTGGTTGGTACTATGATCATATGTGTCAAAAATTAATGAAAGTTCACGACCAAAATGAAGTAAGTTAGGTGAAAATAGTGTAGAAGAATGTGTCGAACCATTATAAAGTGACTTATGAATAAACAGAGCATTTTCAAAAGAGTGTCCTTCTTGTAGTAATGTGGTAACAGAATATTTAATAGACTTGTTAATTCGCTCGGCAATACTATTAGATTGTGGGTGCGAGACCGAACTGTGATGTATTTTTATGCCAAGAGCATCATTAAATGCATTATAGATATGAGAAGTATATTGTGGGCCTAAGTCTGATAAAATACAGACGGGTCTCCCATAGGTAGTTATGTAACTAAATAAGCATTTTACAACTTTGGGTGCAGAAGTATCAGTGAGAGGATAGAGTTCAATGTGTCTTGAGAAGTGATCGGTTACAGTTAAGACATGTTTATTATTTGAGAAAGGACCAAGTAAATCAGTACTGATTGTATGACCAGGATATCTTGGTGTGTATGTAGGTTGAAGAGGTGCGGGTGGAGTGTTATGGTGTTTGGCCTGTAAACATTTGACACATGAAGCTACAAAGTTGAGTGTATCTACATAGATGCCTTTCCAAAAATATTTGGATGTAAGAAATTCATAAGTTTTGGCCATACCAAAGTGTGACAGATGGGATATAGTTAAAACTTTACTTTTAAGTGAATCAGGGACAACAATGTGATATGAGAAAGTATTATTTATGACATCTTCCTTTTTGAACATTAATATTTTAGAATCAGGATGTATGAAGTAATTCGGGAATTTTGAAGAAGGTCCATTTTGTAATATATGATCATAAATACTAGCTAAGGTAGGGTCTTTTTGTTGTTCAGTGCAAAAAGTTTGATTTGATATCTCCAATAATGGGTCTCGTTTTGTTCGTTCACCTGAGATGAGAAAATTAACATGACAATTGTTGTTATTAACAGATTTACAAATATCAGATGTTTCATGATCGACTATTGGAAGTGGTTGAGGATCATGGATAAGGTTAGGATTGGTTAATAAATTTTCTTGGTTGTTGTCAAAATTACAGCGAGAGAAATAATCTGCTAAAACATTTGAAGATCCTGGAATGTGTTCAAAATCATACGAATATTCTGAAAGGTCAATTAGCCAACGGGTGGTTATGTCTGCTGGGTTTGTAGTTTTTTTGTATTTTTTTAGAGGTTTGCTATCTGACAAGATTAGGAATTTTCTGTTGTATAAGTAATATTTGAATGCAATAACAGATTTGTAAATTGCCATGAGTTCTAGTTTTAAAGCAGGATATTTTTTTTCAGAGGAATTTAAGGATTTAGAAAAGTATGCTACAGGTAGAAGATTTCCATTATGTTCTTGCATTAAAACGCCAGAGATGGCAATGTTAGATGCATCTGTATTCAAATAAAAATTCTTATTCCAATCTGGTAACCTAACCATGGGTGAACCGAAGAAAATTTTCTGTATTGTTTTAAGTATGTCCTGATGTTTTTCTGTCCAGATGAATTTAGTTTTAGGAGTAGTTAAATCAATAAGTGGTTGCACTAGTTTGTTAAATGTTGGAATTAATGATTTATAGAAAGTTATCAAACCAATAAGCCTTTTTAGTTGTCTTTTTGTAGTTGGTGTAGGAAATGAAGTTATTTTTACAATGTTAGAATGGATTGGTGAAATACAATGATTTTCTATTTGAAAACCTAAGTAGTTGACTTTTGTTTGATGAAAGTTGCATTTATTAGGTGAAAGAGTGAGATTGTACTTGGAAAGGAGGTTAAAAATTTTGTCGAGTTTAGAACACATTTCATCAAAAGAATTCGCACCTATAATAAATTCATCTTGATACGTATACACACCTTGTAGGTGTAATTCGTCAATTAAAGAGTCCATTAGAGCTTGAAAGATTGAGGCACTTGTCTTTAAACCAAAGACAAGTCTGCGGTAAGAAAAAGATCCAAACATGGTGGTAAAAGTTAGTTGATTGTGAAATTTTTCTGGTAAGTTAATTTGATGGTATGCTTGATGAAAGTCGAGTGTTGTAAAGAATGTGTAAGAAGAGAGATTAGCGATGATGTTTTGAATTTTTGGTAGTGGGTAAGATGATCCTTGTATTACAGTGTTTAACATTCGCAGGTCAAGTGCGAGGCGAAATTTTTGTTTACCAGTACCATCTGGTTTTTTTCTAACAAGTAACATAGGACAAGACCATTCGGAGCAATGTCTTTGTATAATTCCGGCTTCAAGTAATTGATTAATTTGATCTAATGCATCTTTTTGTAATGCCTGAGGTATTGGAAAAGGAAGTGTTTTTATAGGATAGTCATTAATGAATTTCAAATCTGGAATAATTTTATCTGTATGCCCAAGTGTATTTAGAGATTTTGAAAATACAGGGTAATATTTGAGTAACATTTCTTTTAGAATTTCAGCCTCATTGGATGGTAAGTGTTCAAGATTGAAATCAGTTGCAGATAAGTCTTCTTTTCTTTTTTTGAGAATGTCTTTAGAAGCTTGAATGAGATTTAAAAATTGTTGATCTGAGTTATCTTGACTAATTTTATCTGGGGAGTACTCAATTATTTCCTCGACCTCAAAAAGTTGACCTATTTTAGCTTTTTTTTGAATGTGAATGGGATTGTCAGAATTGTTTTTAACCGAAATCAGGAAAAATGTATATTGTTGTGGAATTTTTCTTTTTCGCTTTGGATTTTTTGATTTTATTATAGCATCAAATCCTATTAAGTTGTCAACGGGTGAATTGTATTGAAATAAATAATCTTTGTCTGTGCTAATAGAATCTGTGAAAACTGAAATCCATTTTTGTTCCTGAGGGTTTAAGGAAATTCTACGAGTCAAAGCTACAGTTTGATTTTTGAAGGAGGTGGGTTGTGTACTACATTGGTTTATTTCAGAAGATGAAGTAGTTTGTTTGTTTACCAAAGGAATCGATAAAGTGTTGTCAATATGGATAATGTTTTTGACGGTGTTTACAACAATATTGAATCGTTTGATGAAATCATAGCCGATAATACCTTGAAAACTAGATGAATCTGGTATGTCTACAATATAAAAGTGGTGATTAAAGTTTTTGTGCTGTAATTTAATGGAGGTTCTAATACATGCGGAAAAATCTACATCAGAATTGACTGTTTTGATGACAACACCAGTTGATAATCTCTTATATTTTAAAATTGTTTTTAATTCATCAAATAAAGACTGTGATAGTAACGAAATAGTACTTCCTGTATCGCAAAGTAGAGTAATATCTTTTTTTGCAATTGAGGCCTTTACAAGGGGGAGTGATGTTGAGTCTTTAATGACATTGTAAATAATTTTTGTAGTAGTGTCATCATATTGTTCTGTGTTTGTTTGTGTCGTTTCATGCTTAGAAATTTTTACACTATCACATGTTTGTGTGCTTACAGAGTTTACTAGTCTATTAAGTGAAATTTTTGGTAAGGACGGATCTGGGAAAAAACTGGCTGATGTGTAATCAGTAGGGGGGTGAGGTGCAAAGCCATCAGCAAAATTACACCTCTGACTTAGTTTTCCTGTTGTCGGTTGTTGTTGTTGTGAAATTGTCCTCGTCTTTGTGTATTTAAGCGTTTCCACTTAAAACAGGCTTGCGCTTCGTGACCACTTTTGAAACATAGCTGGCAAGTAGTTCTGTGAAATCTGTACGACTTATGTGGAGAGGGGCGTTTGTTAAAATTGCGATTTTGAAATTTCCGTTTGTTGTGCATGCCAGCAAATTTAGTTTTGTAAGTTGCCGCGTCATCTTTAATTTCTGGTTGTGTTTGGGTATTTACAGAAAGGGCGTTTATTTTCTCGGTTAGCTGTTTCAGCTGGTCGGCAAATATTGAATCAGTTGGGGAAGGGGTGGGGTAAGCATGCAAAATTTTTTCTCCGTACAAAATATCTTGTAGCGCCTGGGCTCTTAAAACTGCGGGTTGGTACTCTGTAATCCCTTCCTCTTGTATTTTAATTCGTAGATTGGATGGAATGGTTTCCAGGAATTTCATGTATTTAATTTTGTCACGCGCATTGGCGTCATGAATGTCAGAATAAACTGTTGCAGCCAGAACATTAAGCCTATGGGCAAAGTTTTTAATGGTTTCTGCGGGTAAGAGCGTTAAGTTTGCAAGTTCGACTGCTACCTGTGATTTGCTAGGAGGGGAAAAAAAATTGGAAAATTCTCTTTCGATAACATTTATGTCATTTGAGATTAATAAATCAGGGTTCTGTGTTAAATATTTTAATGCAGGACCAGATAATTTACTTTTCAAGAGAGCAATTGTTGCTTGCGGGCTGTATTTATTTATTTGACTAACAGACCGTACTTGGTCGAAAAAGAATTTGAGTGATTCATGATCACCGTCAAAAGTAGGCAAGTTAATTGGTATTTGCCGAGAAGCCATGGTGGCCAAAAATACAATTAACTAATCTATGAAATTCAAGGAAACACTGCATGCACAATAAAATAACTAAAAAAAATATCAATATACACTAGCAGATAATAAATATAACATGAAAGAAAAATGTAAACTGGATTTATATTATAATAAATAATAATGACTGATCACTGTTTCTTTTTAGCGTATAGATCCCTAACGCTCATTTTTTTAAATTCATTTTTAAAAAGAAACAGCGATGACTGAGAGAAAAATAGAGGAGAAAGAAAAAAAAATATATCCTTTTTTTTATAACTTTAAAATCAATTTGTATAGCATGAAATACTAACAAAGATCTTACCTGGGATCTATCAATACAAGTATAAAAAGTAAAAATTCATGCAAATTATTTAAATTGTTAAGAATGGAACGTAGCATTTCTTTTCTTCATTTAAAAAAAAAATGAAACCAATATTGCAAGAGAATTCAAGTTATATATTTTTTTTTAAACTGGTTTACTAAAAATTAAAAACTCAAATTAATATTTGTATCCAAAACACCTTAAAAAAAACAATCTTGTTTTAAATATTCATAAAAATATCATATTTTACAACTAAAAAAAAAATGCAAGATAAAATAATCATATTTATATGATTTGATGAGAAGGTTCAAAAATTAAATTAACTTAATTTCAACCTGAATATTTAATTAAGAAGGTTTTGGTAAAAGGCAAACACAAAAAGAACATAACTAAAACTCTGTTATTAAATGTATTCTTTTAAAAAAGAAATGCAATAATTTAACCAAATAAAATTCACTACTGACTGGTAGAGGAAAAAAACTAATTATATTACAAGAGAAGTATGAAGGTTGAAATATGCACTTGTAATCAACGCCTATGATTATTGAAACCCAGCCGCGTTAAAAAAGAATCATAAGCTCATAGCACTGATCATCCGGAAAGTATACTATTTGCGTACTTGACACACACTGGAAAATTACGATCACCACAGTAGTTTTTTTTGAATAAATGGCACTTTTCTGAAGCACAAATGTTGAAGAAATTTCTTTGGATGAAACTCACACGGATTAGTTTCAGTAACACTGTTAGAAATATATCATTGTAAATTTACTTTTGGACCACTATTTTGAAACACATACAGAATACACGTAACACATTCACCGGCATTGAAGCACTTGAAGGCACAAATAATTTAGTAGCATTATGAGTAGCAAAACGGATGAAATTTGTAGGGTGATATCATTTTGATAAAATAAATAAAAATCGCACACCATAGATCACACACGCAGATGGAGGGAAGAGGAGGATCCTTGATTTTATGGAACTTAACACATATAATGCAACGAAACACTTGTGGTTTTCAACGAACCACACTTTTTTTTTTTTAAACACTACTTTTCACACAACACACTGACA
Source organism: Maratus michaelseni (assembly GCA_963931845.1). Classification (NCBI taxonomy): domain Eukaryota; kingdom Metazoa; phylum Arthropoda; class Arachnida; order Araneae; family Salticidae; genus Maratus; species Maratus michaelseni. The sequence goes on from OZ007596.1 coordinate 186,077,658, forward strand.
CTTTTAGATGAGGGAAAAGCACTGGGGGAACACCACAATATTGCATTTGTGTCTTGAGTAGAAGAGATGAGGATCGGCGAGAGAATTCCAGTTATGCAGATAAACAGACCGACTGTCTTGAATCCGGCGAAGGGGGTGCGGGGGTAGCACTTCCAGAAACAGCAGGTTGTCATCAGAGATGAGGATGGCGAAAGACTCCCGGTAGAAAAGCGATCCAGCATGGCAGGTGGGAGGGCTGTGATGACGAGTTCCGGAGTCAGGTACATCGTGCTGCGAAGAGATGGGGGGGTGACGCGCAGTCTGGAATCAGCGAAGCGGAGCGGATGCAGAGTTACACTTCCAATGGCAGTTCAGAGAAGTTGTATTTAAAGTTCCACATAGTTGCAGATGAAAGGAAATATGCCTCTTATAATTATTGTACCTCGGTACCTCCCCTTATTGGAAGAAAAAAATGAATCGCTAAGTTCAAGCGAAACCGGCGAAAGCACCAGAGTATATAACATGGAGCAGTAGATGTTTATTTACCTTGGCGTCAGTGCTTATTAGTATAACGGAGCATAGTAAACAGGGTCAAGTAGAGATGAAAAATATGTAGCAAATCCAGTAGAAAGAAGAATCACATAGTTAGATGCAATATATATTTATTTTATGAAGCGGCAATATTGATAGTTAAAGAAGCAAAGGGGAGGTACCTACACAAACAATGACAAGTTTTGTACCGCTTTCCTGGTCAAGACAAACGGCCGAAGTGAGTATCTTCTAAAAGTTACATGTACGGGTGTTGGCGCGGAAAGCATGATAAAATCGCCAGTACTTGGCGAGGGAGTTTTTGGAGACAACGGTCGGACGCGTATGGGAAAAAACGATAACTGCTAGATTCTGTCTATGATAATGCATTCATTTGAGGATGGGGGGAAGGGTTGTAAAGATTCTTTCATGGAGACAGAAAAGGAAAAAGAAAAGAAAGTAATTTTGGGATTGGCGTTTGATTTTGCTAAAAGACAGCTGCAATTAACGGTTACATATGACACGAATCTAATAACAGGGTGTGAAAGATATGCGTTTGCATATTACAGTTTACATGTGGGCGAGAGATATTTTAATTAATTCTTTTGAGAGCGGATGAGAAGTGCAAATGCTTGCATAAAGAATATCGGTTATACGTTACATTATTTTAATAAGTAGAGCACAGCTGCTTCTATATTTTGTCTAACTTTTAAGACAGATGCACTTTTGATTTCATGAGAAGGAAACGGTTGAATTAGAAATATGTGAACACTAGTAACTTATTTTTAGCATAACCGCAAATTAAGGACAGAGAGGTTTCTGATATATGAGAGTGACTTGCATTTTAGAATGAAGAAAGTAGATTCGTTATCTAAATTAAATCAGAAATAGATTTTAGTTAACATATTGAATTTCTTTGGGGGGGGGGGGGGAATTACAGACATTTAAAATCTATAAACTATAATTGTTTATTTTAAATTATTTATAATTATTTATTTGGGGGGGAATAAATGAATCTTTATGAATTTTTTTTTTTTTTTAATTCTATTTTGGGGGGGGGGGGGAGGAGAAGCATGCAATCAATATATGTATGCTAGATGTTGGAAGAGGAATGGAAAAGCTTATGTTAACTTGTTAAAATTTTGAGGGGGGGGGTTTGAACTGAAAGCAAGATATATGACAAACGTCTTTGTCATAACATGTTTCGGAGAACGAACTTTGTGACAGACAGAAGAGTGAGACGAATAGAGACAGAAATGAGTATTCCAAAAAAAAAGAAAAACAAAAGAAAAAAACATGTTTACTTGAAAAATATTATTAGAAAACTGATTAGTAAAAATAAATTAATCCCTATTTCTAAAGAAGCAAAAATTATCAAAGCCGTTTTCGCAAAAGGTCTTAAAAAATGGAAATTTTGTTATTTATATAGTTATCAACATTAAAGAAAAAAGTAATTTCGCTGAAAAAGTTAAATTTTATATTAATAGGTCAAAATTTTCTGGGTTTTTTTTAAACTTTTTTTATGATATTAAAGTGCCGGTGAAAAATAGTAGAATTAACAAGACAGTATTGTGGACATATTTCAATTTTTAAACAATTTTATGACATTAAAATGCCAATGAAAATGAGTAAACCTAACGAAAGAGTATTGCAGATTTATTGCAACTTTTAATAACGTTTATGATCCTTTTCATTGCGTTAAAAATGCAGACAAACTTACGATTGGAAAATAATCGAACCAACGAGATATATTTTCAATTTATTACATTACCGAACAACATTTTTTGCAAAGTGTTCATTAAATCGACAATTTAAGAACGAAATTATGCTATTTTGGATTGCTAGATGGGAATACTTTTTGTTGCCGAGAGTTCTCATCCTGCAGAAATTTCTGAGAATTTTGATGGAACAAATATTAGGGTTATAAAATAAATATGTTAGCAGCCCCGTTCAGCTGAACTTATACTTAGCCGAATTTTAACTTTGTGGAGTAACGACATCAAATTAAAGCTCATCCATACTACAGTTATTTTGTTTTTGTTAATCAGTAATGCCTTTTCCTCAAGTCCTCTACGTAGAGTAATAAAATTAGTTTCTTAAACCCTAAGTTCTTTAGAACTGGATGATGCGCAGCATTATTTTTGTGCCTAGATCGACATAATAAAATATCAGTTGTGTTTGTGTGTTCTAACCGCATATAAATTAATAGACCAATACAGGCTTAATAGGCTTAAATATAATTTAATGGACCAATGGTCTAAAAGCGTGATTGTGAGATAAGATTAGCAAGATTCTTTTAGAATTCTAGTTTATAAACAATGTTCATGTTATGCATAAGAGCCACGAACGGCGATAAGTACATTCAAGTTTTAAGTGGTCAAAGGCGAAGACAAAGAGTAAATAATGATTGTTTTTTTACATGTAATATTCACATGTATGATAAGGTGATTAAGAGCTAAAAACTTAGACAATTATTCCAAATTCAAACCTAGGTGAGACGGTCTAGCTCTTTGAAATCTTGATGTTTTTTTTTTCATTCAAGAAATGTGGATAGAGAATTTCTTAAAGAACCGACCTCTTTAAGATTTCTCTCTAAATAGCTATTGTTATGCTTACATAAGAAACTTGCTTAATGTGATAAATAAATATCTATTCCAGCTCATAAGTTAATTAAAAAATATATGTGATTGTCACTAAAAATAAGAAACATACCTCGGAAACCGTTGCATTCAACAAAATATCTAGGTTTGGCCTGTGCTCTGCTGGTATTAAATATCCTTTAACAGAACTACATCTTTGACCATCTCTCGTATTCATCTGATAATCAAAAAAACCTGGATAAAAAACACAAGGAATATAAAGTTATTTTGTACAATTTTCAACTATTTAGTTCTCATACATTTTAACCAGAAAGTCATGGAAGAAAAGGAATAGCTGCATAAGAGGTGAAATAATAAATACATCTGTAATAATACATCTGTATACTTTCATATTCCAGTTGCTAAAATTAAACACAAATTTACATTAAAATATTGGCCCCTTAAGGTATTTTGGACCTTGGTTCCGTGAAGCCTGATTAAGTTTTAAAATAATCTCTTCCCCCTTCGACAGCATTTTGTTCCGAAAATCGTGAATAACCCTTATGACAACTGCCCGCCCATTCCTCTCGCGGTACTGAGGGCTCGAGAGCCACTGCCCCAATCTCGCATATAGTACGGTATTTAGTAGTACGGTATTTTGCTCAACCTCACATCTTCTACTCTTCTTTGTATTTATCGCCAAACAACGTTAGAAATAACTGGGATAGGACACTGTTTGGGGCAAAATCTGCTCGCTCCCATATAAAAATTGTCTATGTTTGTTTTAAAAAATATATCAATTCTTATGAATCATCGACATGATTCGCGACTGTTACTGATGAGAATCAGACTTTTTTGAATAATCAGAATTTCATTTTTTCAATTTCAATAAAAATATCTGTATTTATTTGTGGTGACTTTGATTCTATTTAAAGTTTTCGAATAATAAAAAAAGTAAATATATTTTATTAAATTATTTTGTATTTTATATTGCAGATACATTTTTCTAGAATGGTCATTGTTTCTGTTTTATAAATTAACTAGGTTTTGATTTTAAAAAATAATAATAAATTAAAAACCCAGAAAATCTTAACTCATTAATCGTTAGCTTCTTGTTTTAATTTATAAATATGAAATTCCATATTTTTAATCTGAAAAAAGCTCTCAGAATCTGTTAAGATTTTTTCATTAACAAAATATTTGTGATCAAAATCTATATAATAAATAAATATAAGTAACTAGCAAACTACGCCCGCTACGCTGGTCAATTTCTTATAACGAACTTTTAATCCAACAAAATATTGACATTTCATAATTCACTTTTATATTTTAACAGAATAATAATTCTACTATAATTTGTGACTCGTGCTATAGACAATATACATTTTAACAGAATAATAATTCTACTATAATTTGTGACTCGTGCTATAGACAATATACACGCCAGGACACGTCGCCCTTATCATTATCTTTTTACGCATGAATGTTTTGCTAAGGTACTCCATTGTGAAATTTGGTAATTTTTCAAAATCAATATTTGAAAAATGGCATAATCATTAGATTTGAAATTTATATAAAAAAAAAAAAAACAATTTTTTACCTTTCAAACGCAGTTTGCCTAGCAATTTTCTGACAAATACTTTTCGAGCTATTATTTTTTTTCAGTAACTTCAAATGTTTCATTTTCCGAGATTAATCTGTGGCAACAATAAGCGAAAAACCCAGCCGTTAGAAGCGCATAGTTTTTTATTAAAGAGGCTGTTGGAGCAGGGATTGTCACCACCAATTTGCCACCCTCACTTTTGAAATCGATTCGATAGTTCTAGAGATTCCATAGAAATTGTAATTTAGAATGTTTTTAGAAAGCTTTTCGCTCATTTCACCCTTTTAAATTTCGAATTTTTTTTTATTTTGTTTTTAGAGAGCATTTACAAGTAACTACAATGCCAAATTTCAAATTTCTAGCTCCTTCAGTATAAAAAAAAAAAATCACAATTTTAGAACGTTTTTCGCTCCTACACCCCCCCCCCCTGGGGTTAGTGACACCGACATAAAATATAGCCTATGTTGGAGCAGGGGTTGTCACCATCAATTTGCCACCATCACTGTTGAAATCGGTTCGGTAGTTCCAGAGATTCCATAGAAATTGTAATTTAGAATGTTTTTAGAACGCTTTTCGCTAATTTCACCCTTTTAAATTTCGATTTTTTTTATTTTGTTTTTAGAGAGCATTTACATCTTATAAGTAACTACAATGCCAAATTTCAAATTTCTAGCTCCTTCAGTATAAAAAAATCGCAATTTTAGAACGTTTTTCGCTCCTGCACTCCACTGGAGTTAGTGACACCGACATAAAATATAGCCTATGGTAGAGCAGGGGTTGTCACAATCAATTTGCCACCATCATTTTTTAAATCGGTTCGGTAGTTCCAGAGATTCCATAGAAATTGTAATTTAGAATGTTTTTAGAACGCTTTTCGCTCATTTCACCCTTTTTAAATTTCGATTTATTTTATTTTATTCTTAAAGAGCATTTACATCTTATAGTGACTACAATGCCAAATTTCAAATTTCTAGCTCCTTCAGTATAAACAAAATCGCAATTTTAGAACGTTTTTCGCTCTTACACCCCCCTGGGGATAATGGCACCCACAAAAAATATATCCTATGTTGGAGCAGGGGTTGTCATAATCCATTTGCCACCATCCCTTTTGAAATCGGTTCGGTAATTCTAGAGATTCCATAGAAATTGTAATTTAGAATGTTTTTAGAACGCTTTTCGCTCATTTCACCCTTTTAAATTTCGAATTTTTTTAAATTTTGTTCTTAGAGAGCATTTACATCTTATAGTAACTACAACGCCAAATTTCAAATTTCTGGCTGCTTCAGTATAGAAAAGATCGCAATTTTAGAACGTTTTTCGCTCCTGCACCCCCCTGGGTTAGTGGCACCGACATACAATATAGCCTATGTTAGAGCAGGGATTGTCACCATCAATTTGCCACCATCACTTTTGAAATCGGTTCGGTAGTTCCAGTGATTACCCCCTACAAACAAACAAACAAACAATCTTTACTCCTTTATAATATTAGTATAGATTAAACTACTATATCAAATTACATTTCATTAATGATTTTTTTCTAAATTAAAAAAAATTAAATTGTTTTATAACGAATAATTTTTTATCAAACAATGAAGAACTGTAAAGATACTGTACTTTTCGTACATGTTACGTGTTTTTCATTTTAGTTTACATTAAAAAAATCGAAATTTGCTTGATACAGGAAGATTCGGGATTTGGCTTTCTCATTGCCCTGTCTATAAATAATCGTTGGCATGAAATCAATGAGCAGCAATTTTCTATATAAATTTCCGCTACCATGAAGCAGTAATTTGTGACTGTTGGGTAATTTTAATATTAAGTGGTACATTTTTACAAAATAAAACCTCTTAAAATGCTTTCTCTTATTAACCGACTCAAAAAAGGAGGAGGTTATCAATTCGACGTGTATGTATTTTTTTTATGTATGTTTATCGATTACTCCGAAACTGTGCGTCCTATTTATGTGATTTTTTTTTATTCGAAAGAGAATACTCTCGAATTGGTCCCATTTCAATTTTATGATAATTGATTCAGTACTTTTTCATAAATTCAACAAAAACGAAAAAAATAAGCATTTTAAAAATAGTTAATTTGTTGGGCAGACGACTTTCATTTAATATCCTAAAATATTCTATTACGTGAATTTGCAAATAAAAAGAGACTGACATGTTTATATCAGCTTTAACTTAACAGATTATAATTCTGCATAAAGAAATTAAAGAGGGGATTAGCCACTGCCCCCCCTCTTTATACTTAACCAATGAGCGCCTTATCACAATGAACGTATATACAAAATTTTAAGCAAATCTGATATTATCAAGAGTTATTACGTTCGTGTCACGAGTTGTTGGGCAGATGACTTTCAAGTTGCAAATAATAAAAAGACTGACATATTTAAATCAGCTATAACTTATAGGATTTATTTAATAGAACAAACTTTTTAAGGTCCAAACAAAAACTAAAACTTTTGAGTGTTGCCAAATTTGAAAAGCAAAATTACATAAAATTGTGAATATAACACAACGTACGGATAAAAACTATAAATTATGCCACAACAAATCTACTTTTGAATCTTTTAAAAGTTCCATTGTTGCAGTTTCCCAGCGGTTTGGCATATTTTTACGAGCGTTTATTGGCGCATAATTAAATGCATTGTTGTTTCAACTCCCATACAAATGTACGAGTTACAGAAAATATTTAGCGATTTATCACATGTGGCACACAAGTTGGAAACTGCCTTAAAAATACCCAATTATCTATATTATATTATACAATACAGTTGTATATAAATGCTTCTGCAATTGTCTTTTAATATTTCTACTACATAATATTAACTATAGAGTGACAATATAGAAAGAAAGAAAGAAAGGGTTACTCCAAATAGTATTACTAATTCTATTGTGTAGCCCTGTATATGATCTATAGTTTTTATACATATCACATAGTATGCAAAAATTCAGTTAAACGAATACCTAACAGAAAACGCATTTCAGCAATTAGAGCTTATAGATAATACCTCAGATACAGTACTGTATCCGAAATCTTTTGCGTGTCCCTGTAAATGAAAGATAAATGGTATGCACATTATGTTATACAACAAGTATCTGGTAGTAAAGTTCGGTAATGTATATCAATTTCATCATATTGCAAATAGTGTAACCTAATAAAAATGCGCTGCAAACAGTTTTTTCCCGTAAAAAATTATGTAACCTTATACTTTTATGTGGCCCTGTAAATGAATGATAAATGCTTTACAGTTCATATTCTAAGAAAACATGTCTTAGTGCACCATAGAAATTGGTAACAAGTTCAATATGTTTATAATAGTGTAACATGAATAAAATGCAACGCAAACGCTTTCTCCCCGTAGACCATAATAAAATGGGATACCTTTTTGTTCGACAAACAAATTATAAGTGCTACACGTGCTATATTCTATAGTAAGCATCTTGTAGTGCATTACAGCGATGTATATCAATTTCAATATAAAGGATTTTCCCTATAGACCATAATGAAACGGCATTGTTTTTATTACCCCTGTACATGAAGTATAAGTGCTATACACTTCATTGTGAATACCGAACAAGCCGTAATAAATATCAATAACATATATCAATTGCATGATAATCCGAGTACATTTACGCGAGTTAGAGGAAGGACAGACGGCAGACAGACAAACCGAATTCATAAACACTTTTTAACTACGTTGGAAAGTGTTAAAAATCATGAGTCAATCATGCTACGAAACACTTTTCAGCACTAGAATACTTTAACAAAACGTCGCTGTTTATTAAGGTGAAAGTAAGCTACGTCGCAGGCACCCTGAGGGAGCGCCCTGCGCGTCTAACGACCACCGAACCCAAGTTATGGGGGACTTATATCGCGCCAGCAAGTTTTTCTCCCTGCGACGCTTCCGCCGGTCAGAGGACCGTCACTTACGGACCCTCTAACCTTGAACCCACGTGTCGACCACGTAGGCCGTTGCGATACGCGGTGAAACCACGGGGAGTCACCGCGAGACACTTGGAGACGGGCCTTCGTCCCCCAACAGCTTCGGAGCTGGAAACCCAAAAGGGAACCAGGCCCTAGGCGTTAAGTCGGGATGTTCCAACCCGTACTTGCTCTACCACAACTCGAGGGGTGTGAAAACCTACAGAGGTAGTCACGGTTCCCTCTCGTAGTGATGTTTATTAAGGTAAATAAGATACCTAAATAAACAGTTTAGAAAACGCATAACACATGGAAAACCAGATTTCAGGAATTATCCAACCATACCCCTTAAAAATACTCCATTTCTATTGTGTAGCCCTGTATTTGATCGATAGGTATGTATGTATCCTACATTGTATGCTAAAATTTAGTTTAGTAAGAGAACGTATAATAGTTTGAAAATTCACATTCCGAAATTTCCACCAACAGCTGAACACATACCTGAATTACTTTTCACAGCTCTGTATATTACCTACATAATTCTACACAAGCCACATAATAAGCTAAAATTTAATTCAGGATAAAAGATGCTTAAAACTACAGAAATAACACTTCCAGAAATTGTCATAGGCATGTCCATAGGCGTTCATGTATCCAGTTCTTTGCGTGGCCCTGTGTATGATTTTATCTATATTCTACGAACACATATTATACTAATAGTTTGAAAATACATAACACAATTAAAAACCACCTTTAAGAAATCCAGAATCATATTTTCTAATGTTTATGAATTATTTTGCGTAGTCCTGTATATAATCTATGTAATTTATACACACTACGTAGTGTGCAAATAGTTAAACTTAAAAAGTCCTTCCGGCCTGTACCAGGAGGAAAAGGTAGCTTTCCTATATCTTCGTTTTAAAATTTTAGCTAATGTTACACGAAAACAGCAAGTTAAAATGCAAAGAAACGTTTACAAAAGATTCGTTAATACTGAATTTGAATAAGAAATTCGCCAAATTATTGAGCAATAGCCAAATTGGATTCATTTATGAAGACTTATTTTGGTCGCCAAATTATTTCGCCAAATGTCGCCAATTTTGTCGCCAATGTCACCAATTTTGGCGCTAACGGATATGAATATATAGTTTTATGCGTATGATTGGGAAAATTATTACAACAATGAAAGAAAATAATTTGCAAGTAATGGCGTTAATGTGCTGTTTTGTTTCAAAATGTCACCCACCTTAGAATTTCAAACTGCTCTATCTCAGCCACTTTTTAAGATAGAGGTAAACCAAAGAATGCTCTGGAATCCTTGTATCAAGGCTTAACACGTAATTAAAAATAAATTTGAATTTTTAATTTTTTTGTATGTTTATTTTAGTTTTAAATTTTCAAATGGCCGCGATCTTGAAACAAAATGGCGGACCAAGCTGGCCAACGAACTCGGTCGAGACATTGGTAAGCTTAATACACACAATTAGTTTCATCAAAATCGATTTATAAATACGAGCGTTATCGTATGACATAGGTCAGATATATATATATATATATATATATATATATATATATATATATATATATATGGATATATCTATATATATAAATCAACATTTGAGCGGAGGGTGGTTTTGGGGTCTGGGGGTCATGATTGGTGAAAATATAACGAAATTTTCCGGAACTGTTTTTCCTCCGAACGCCTGCAATAGGTAGCTTTATACTTTTTAGTATTGAAAGCTACCTAAAAGGCATAACGCAATTGAAAACGCACTTCCTGCAATTGTCGCTAATAGACCGCACTGTAACCGAAATGTTTTGTGTGCTTGTAAATGACCGGTAACTGTCGAAAACGTCCCATGGGCTGACCACCCCTCTATTTGTGGATTATTTATTTGTTTTCTTATCTATACTAATATTATAAAGGAGTAAATCTTGTTTGTTTGTTTGTAGGGGGTAATCTCTGGAACTACCGAACCGATTTCAAAAGTGATGGTGGCAAATTGATGGTGACAACCCCTGCTTCAACATAGGCTATATTTTATGTCGGTGCCACTAACCCCAGGGGGTGGAGGAGGAAAAAACGTTCTAAAATTGCGATTTTTCAGTTATCACACTGGCTGTCAAGCCCTAAGAGCTTGGCAGCCGGTTCTGTATGTATGTACGTACGTAATGCGATAACTCTTCATAGAAATATCCGTTTTCTTTCAAATTTTGTTTATAGGTTCACTGTGCTAAGGCGCTTCCCTGATTAGTTTTCGGGATTGATTGGTTAAGTATAAAAGGGGGGGAACAAGGGGCTAATTCCCCCCCCCCCTTAATTTATATAAATGGGTTTTTCATGCAGAATTATTCCGTTTTCCTTCAAATTTTGTTTATAGGTTCACTGAGTTAAGGCGCTTCCCTGATTAGTTTTCGGGATTGATTGGTCAAGTATAAAGGGGGGAACAAGGGTCTAATTCCCCCCCCCTTAATTTATATAAATTGGTTTTTCATGCAGAATTATTCCGTTTCCCTTCAAATTTTGTTTATAGGTTCACTGAGTTAAGGCGCTTCCCTGATTAGTTTACGGGTTTGATTAGTTAAGTATAAAGGGGGGGGATCGGGGAGGCTAATCCCCCCCCTTAATTTATATAAATGGGTTTTTCATGCAGAATTATTCCGTTTTCCTTCAAATTTTGTTTATAGGTTCATTGGGTTAAGACGCTTCCCTGATTACTTTTCGGGATGGATTGGTTAAGTATAAAGGGGGGGAACAAGGGGCTAATTCCCCCCCTTAATTTATATAAATGGGTTTTTTATGCAGAATTATTCAGTTTTCCTTCAAATTTTGTTTATAGGTTCACTGTGTTAAGGCGCTTCCCTGATTAGTTTTCGGGATTGATTAGTTAATATAAAGGGGGGGGGATCGGGGGGCTAATTCCCCCCTTAATTTATATAAATGGGTTTTTCATGCAGAATTATTCCGTTTTCCTTCAAATTTTGTTTATAGGTTCATTGGGTTAAGACGCTTCCCTGATTACTTTTCGGGATTGATTGGTTAAGTATAAAGGGGGGAACGGGGGGCTAATCCCCCCTTAATTTATATAAATGGGTTTTTCATGCAGAATTATTCCGTTTTCCTTCAAATTTTGTTCATAGGTTCACTGTGTTAAGGCGCTTGCATGATAATTTTCGGGATTGATTGGCTGAGTATAAAGGGGGGAACGGGGGGGGGGGGGGGCTAATCCCCCCTTAATTTATATAAATGGGTTTTTCATGCAGAATTATTCCGTTTTCCTTCAAATTTTGTTTATAGGTTCACTGAGTTAAGGCGCTTCCCTGATTAGTTTTCGGGATTGATTAGTTAAGTATAAAGGGGGGGGGATCGGGGGGCTAATCCCCCCTTAATTTATATAAATGGGTTTTTCATGCAGAATTATTCCGTTTTCCTTCAAATTTTGTTTATAGGTTCACTGTGTTAAGGCGCTTCCCTGATTAGTTTTCGGGATTGATTGATTAAGTATAAAGGGGGGGAACGGGGGGCTAATTCCCCCCCTTAATTTATGTAAATGGATTTTTCATGCAGAATTATCCCATTTCCTTCAAATTTTATTTATAGGTTCATTGTGTTAAGGCGCATCTCTGATTAGTTTTCGGGATTGATTGGTTAAGTATAAAGGGGGGGGACAAGGGGCTAATTCCCCCTTATCTATACTAATATATAAAGTAGTAAAGATTGTTTGTTTGTTTGTTTGTTTGTTTGTAGGGGGTAATCTCTGGAACCACTGAAGCGATTTTAAAAGTGATGGTGGCAAATTAATGGTGACAATCCCTGCTCCAACATAGGCTATATTTTATGTCGGTGCCACCACCCCCAGGGTGGTGCAGGAGCGAAAAACGTTCTAAAATTTCGATTTTTTGTGTACTGAAGGAGATAGAAGTATCAAATTTGGTATGGTAGTTACTTATAAGATGTAAATGCTCTCTAAGAACAAATTATGAAAACATTCGCAATTTAAAAGGGTGAGATGAGGAAGAAGCGTTCTAAAAACATTCTAAATTACAATTTCTATGGAATCTCTGTAACTACAGAACCGATTTCAAAAGTGATGGTGGCAAATGGATGGTGACAGTCCCTGCTCCAACATATGCTAAATTTTTTGTCGGTGCCACTGCCCGCAGAGGGTGCAGGACGAAAAACGTTCCAAAATTATGATATTTTCAATAATGAAGGAGTTAGGAACTTGACATTTTGTATGGTCGTTACTTACAAGATTTAAATGCTCTATAAGAACAAAATCTAAAAAAATTCGAAATTTAAAAGGCTGAAATAAGCAAAAAATTTTCTAAAAACATTCTAAATTACAATTTGTATGGAATGTCTGGAACTACTAAAGCGATTTCAAAAGTGATGGTGGCAAATGGATGGTGACAATCCCTGCTCCAACATAGGCTATATTTTATGTCGGTGCCACTACCAAGAGGGGGGGTGCAGAAGCGAAAAACGTTCTAAAATTGCGATTTTTGCGATGCTGAAGGAGCTGGAAACTTCAAGTTCGGCATGATTGTTATTTATAAGATCTAAATGCGCTCTAAGAACAATTTCTAAAGAAAAATGATCTAATGATTCTGCGATTTTTCAACTATTGAATTTCTAAAATTACCAAATTTCACAATAGAGTACCATAGCGAAACCTTCACGCGTAAAAAGATAATGATAAGGGCGACGTGTCCTGACGTGTATATTGACTATAGCACGAGTCACAAATTATAGTATCCTTATTGTTCTGTTAAAATATAAAAGTGAATTATGAAATGTCAATATTTTGTTTGATTAAAGGTTCGTTAAGAGAAATTGACCAGCGTAGCGGGCGTTGCTTGCTAGTATTTTATAAAATTTACATAACGCCTAAAATAAGTTTTTTCATTTATCAATTTACAGTAAGTTCGTTTTTTAAAATTATTAAAGAAAATTGCTAATTATTTTATATTGAATATGTAAATACAAATATTTTACAGGTCAAACTATCGAATATGCATATTCACTACTTTGACTTGTAAATTTTTGCAGAAACTGGGAAAAATACAAATAAAAATAGCATGTCAAAGTATCGAATGTAATGTTTTGGTGAATAAAATTATTCAAATTATTTATATTCATGGCATTTTTAAATAGGATATAAAACAGCACAAGAAATGTGTAATAATTTGTTACTTCCGCCAAGTGATGATTTTGAATCCATTATTAAAACAGTTTTTTGCCTTCCTCAACAGTAGCTATTTTCATATTCGATAGTTTGACATGGTACCGACGATATGTTGAAAATTCTGAATTATCCATATATCCAAAAATATAAAGCATTTTAACTTTTCAATTTTAGAAATTTGCCGTTAATTTAATTAGTCTTTTCCCGTTTTCTTTAACTGTTACCTATCAACTCTATTTCATAATGTATGAAAGAAAGAAAATTCATTGAAATAATTCATTCGTTGTTCATTTCCGATTATGAAAACGTTTAAATGAAAAAAACAAAGAGATTAACTAATTTTTTCTGATCGGATCGCCGACTAAGTTAGCATCAAGCATGAACTGTTACCTATCAACTCTATTTCATAATGTATGAAAGAAAGAAAATTTATTGAAATAATTCATTCGTTGTTCATTTCCGATTATGAAAATGTTTAAATGAAAAAAAACAAAGAGATTAACTAATTTTTTGTGATCGGATTGTCGACTAAGTTAGCATCAAGCGTGAACTGTTACATATCAACTCCATTTCATAATGTATGAAAGAAAGAAAATTTATTGAAATAATTCATTCGTTGTTCATTTCCGATTATGAAAATGTTTAAAGGAAAAAAACAAAGAGATTAACTAATTTTTTGTGATCGGATCGTCGACTAAGTTAGTATCAAGCATGATTAATGCTAGAAGCAATATGGTCTAACCTCTTCAGTCCTGAGGTACACAAATGTGAACCTCTATTCTTTAATTCATAAAAACTAAACCTTTTGATTTTTTTACAATTCTACTTCACTTCTATGTAGCTAAATGTTATTGTTTTGAAACACTAGGGGGCTCTGCACCCTGCCCGCTACGCTCACCAACCCCCGTTCTGATTTCACAGTCTCTTAAAACCTGGTAATGTATCCTGTTTTAAAAAGATGATGATGATGATATCACGAACGGCGACTTTCTTCTGTAATCAGGTTATAATGCTTTTTCATTTAACTGGTTATAATACTTTTTCATTTAATTCATCTTTTTTATTTTTAATATTCATGTGTAAACTCAATTTTTATGACGTAATTTTCTTTATTTCCTGCTTTCAACACGTGATCATTTAATTATTATTTTAAACTTTCATTATTGTTTTTAATAGTCTCTCGCAAATACATTTTTTATTTGAGATAAAACATAGTCCTTTGCGCTTATTTAGAAATTGGCAACAATATAAAAAAATGACTTTTTCAATAAAATATTTTTTACTCGATTTTTAAGGATTTTTTGAGTTTTTATTGTCTGACCGTGATAAGTTTTTTAATTTCTGAAAGCTTGTTATATTTCGCGTCTGGTGGTAGGATTTTCGAATCCGCAGAATGGCTAGAAAAAAAGTAATAGCTCCTCAAAAAAGTCCCTAGTAAAAAAGCGATGAGAATAACCCGGAATATCTACGCAGAATTTGATTGGTCCATTTCGTTTTTGGCTCAGTTCCAGATTACTTTTTTTTAATACAGAAGGAAAACCAAAAAATAGCAGCAATGATGCTTATTTCCTCATAAAATAAATGTTATTTTCGTATGAGATTACAAACTGCCTTCAAGACAGTGTTGCTAAGAAAGTAATTTTCACAAATATTTAACTTAATATGCAAGAAAATTATTGAGGATTTGTAGATCATTCAATCGTTGCAAGAGACTAATTTTTTTATTTTCTTTTATTTAGGTTATTAATAATTAAATCGATATTTTAAGGGGATTAGTAATTTTAGATCCATATTTGTCAGAATAATTACCAGTCTTCTAAAGTATCAATTACAGAAAAAGGGCTCTTTGTGTCATCTACGCTGTCATGTGGTTTGTGCAAAAGCAATAAATGTGTACTTTTAGTATTATTTTAACTCCAGGTCGCAAGTGGTCAAAGTGAGTGTGGATACTGTTAAAGTACTGCCCTACTCTATTTCTCCAAATCACCCTTGCTAAAATACGACAGTTAGTAGTTAACCCGATTACGGAAGATTTTGCAATAGGTTTAAGCGTTTAAAGTGGATGCGTTTCAATGCATGTAGACAATTTGGTGTATCACTGCCTAAATTAATATGGTAAGAGGTTTTCGTTACGTTCTGTACAGGAAAGCTCAAGTACATACCAATAAAATATATACAAAATGCTTCCATGATGAAAAATATTCTTCATGTCAAAATTAGTTTCTCTTCATTTGGTAGAGGATGATGTAACTAACTTGAATTGACAAAGTTCAGTTTTGCAATGCATAGTGTACAATAAATAGTCATCAAGCTGATCACCACAGGAGGATATTTAAACTGAAATTGCAACATTTTATTTACAAAAGGAATTTTCGTGGTGTTTTCTTTATGAGTTTTGGATCGAAATAGATTTGGAATTCGTTCAGGTTATTTTTAAAATAATAACCACCAAATTTGGAACAAACAAATATCATAAAAACATTAGATTTTTAATTTGATATAAATCTCGTAACGGAATTTACGTTTTTATAAGCATTTTATCACATGAGATTTTATCCTAATTTTACAACAACTGTTGATCTTTTTTAGGTGACAATCATGTCACTATTTCATTAAGAAAGAATAAAATCTCGTGTACAACTATCTCGTTTATTGTAATAAAATATAGTTTAAATGTCGATTACTTGTCGATATACTAGAATTTTCAAATTAGTATAATTATTGATAAATGAAACATAAATTAAATCGGACAGCGGGGTCCGATTCAGGGGGGTGATTCCAAGTGTTCAGAGTGGCTCTGCTCCCCTGAACAAATGTACATTTTCATTCTGAAAAAATGAAACAACAAGCAGTTGAAGAATATAATTGCATGGAATCGTGTTTAATATAATAGTTGATAAAAGTTAGATTTTTAGATTTTCTGAATCATTGGGAAAATATTATATGCTTAAAAAATAAATATAATCTAACATTATTGCAGATTTCAAGTTGTTAGATATTGTGTGAAGTAAGAAGAAAATTAAAATATGCCTTGCAAAATTGATGTTAAGGCCACTCATCTGCAGATTTACTAGTTTATAGAATGTGTATTTCTTTAAAATGTGTTAAAATTTCCATGCATTAATTTCATTTTTCAAGTTTAGATAAACTGCATCTTAATTTAACACTAGAATGTCCAGAATTTAACATATGCCTATTACTAACAAAGCGGTCAAAATTAACATTTTGTTAAAAAAATAACTAATACAAGGAATAAATGTATTTAAACTTATTATTTTGTGTTAGTTACACAATATGGTATTGCTAAATATAAAATAATACACAAGATTTACTTAACTTATGAAACAGAAAACAGCATTTTATATAAATTATTCTATACATTTTTTGCAAGTAAAAGTGAAACCTAACTATGATTTACTGCCCTTTTTCTGAAGATTAGTCTATAACTTTTGATAAAATAATTATAATTTAAAATTCTGCAATGATTATATATATTAAATTTCAAACCATTTGGTTGGGTAGTTTTTGCGATGTTATATGCGGACAGACAGACGGACAGCGACTCTATGTGCTACGTATTTATATAATTACGAACGCACCTAAAACCGTATTACGTGATATTCTTGTCTAAATTATCTTTCCAGTTGTATATAGTTTTATGGCATTACTAAAAAAAGTAAAGTGGTATGAATCATCAAACTTCAAAAGAGCATTTTTCTTAAAAGGTCTCCATATTTTTAGCCTTTTGTGATCTACAAATTTTACCTTTAAATGACATACTCAAAACAAAATGAATGATTGATATTTACTTATATTTTTGCTGTATAGAGAAATTCTGTTTCTTTTGGTCGCGAGTCCTTGCGTAGCTGCATCTGTTTCAAACTCCTAATGTTTGCAAATAAGTATAACCTCATTAACAATTTAAATTTATTTTTCTTACCTGTTTGTTTAGCACCATTTGAATCAACAAACTCATATCCCAGCTCTCTTGCAGCTTCGTCAATACTCTCTTTTAGTTTTGAATGGGAACGTGGCTTCTCAACTGTAATTGGCCCTCCTAAGTTATGGTAACCTAAATATTTAATTTCTCATATTAAAAATTTTTAATTAAATCTCAGAATTATTCATTGACAAAAATATTTTAGATTTTGAAAGAAATAAATTAGTCGATTATTGAGACTGTATAAATTTAAATAACAATAAATCTCAGTAATAAGTAAGCCATACTCTTTAAGTTATATTTAAGACATGATTTCTTTTTCTTTTTTGTCCTAGATGAGCCTTTCATTCAACCCGTTCCCTTTTCCATTTTGTCATCAGTGCACCATAATGAAAATAAGTTTCAAAAAAGCTATCCTTATGTGAAATACAATATGAATTTTTATTTAATGAAAAACAAGGAGCAAAAAAGAGAATGACCCCCAACATCACTTATATACGAAATATACGCTTTTTAAGCATAGCGTGAAAGACATGCTCATCGCGCGACCTACGATGGGTTAACAATTATGCAGGTTGTCTTACTCCAAGCCGAAATCAGATTTTTGTTTGTAACTTAAGAATAAATAAACTATCGCAACTACATTTTTAATTCGTGTTTACTTTTTTGTTAAATCAGGTGATATCAGCAGAATTATTTGAAAATGACCACAATTTACCTCCATAGATCAATAAGCTAAGTTTTCCATAATTCATATTGTAGCTAACATTGCCGACTGTATCTTTCCCCAAATTATAGTTTACTTCCAGCACTTCTTGTCACGTCATCACCTGTCATACAGAGCAAAGTTAATCCGTGAAATGTTTGTAATAATATCTTTATTATTGGAAAAGTTAGTGCCCAACATATACAATCGCCAGATCGGCAGTGGCGACCGAAATATTTTTTTACAGCTGATCATGCACCCACCTGCTGGGAAAGAGTGCATTGTTTAACGGTTTGTGTACCTGGTCTGGAGGAAATATTTGCTGAATCGCAGCATGTCGGTAATCAACCTGCACAGTTTCTTGATCATCGTGCTTGCAGCGCTATTTTAGTGACTTAGTTAAGTTTATCAAGTTTGCCTGTTCCTAATAGCTATTTATCTTTGTAGAACTAGCAATGCACAGCACAGCAATTTACATTGTCATGCTTGATGAGTGTAGAGTGAATGTTTTTTGAGGTCGAATATGTGATGCAACATAGCTTAAAAAGTAAATTGGAAAAGAGGAATGCTAAGTGGAGTAGATTACCGCTATACAGAAAGTTGCACCAAGAGAAGAAAATTTTGAGATGTAATGTAAAGAGGACGTTGCAACGGGATACGAGACACCGTCTCTCTACCATACCCCCACCGGATAAAAACTGGCTCCGTGGTCTCTGCCATTGTCCCAGTTGGTTCGATAGCTCATGCAGGCATTCTTGCTAGTGCACCTAGACCAAAATATTTTGCTTTAAATATTAATATTTAAAATTAAATATTTTATTTTAAATATTTTATTCATTCAAACTTTGTAATAATGTATATTTTAATTTTTTTAGAGTCACCAAAAATACTTTAACTGGCGAATGGAAACATTAATATTGAAACATTTGAGGTAAGAACCAAAATTTAAAAAATGTAAATTTTCAAGAACCATGTCAGACAAACTTTTATCTAAGGTTAAGTAGCTTAAAGCTGACATTTTAATGCTACTGTTCATTATTTTGCGAAAGTAATTTCTTTCGAATTTTTCCTTCAAATAAATGATGATTTTTTAAGCAAAAATTATCGTTCTTATGAAAATGAATATTTTATTCATTCACACTTTTTAATATATATATACTAGGGTGCCTACCCCCTGTGAGCTACGCTCACCAACCCCCGCTCAGACTTAGAGGCCTCTAAAAGCATAACAGCGTGCTTTATTTTAAAAATATTGGTAAATCTGTAATTGGGTTGCCACGCTTTTAACGTTTTAATGGGGCATTTTTTGATTATCATGGCCTCATACACAGCTGTTGGACAACTGACGACTGTTTTCGGGTTTGATAAGTAAAATCAATTACACCTTGAAAACCAGCTTGTATAAAATGGTTAGGTTTAAATTGTGGCTACCTCTCGGACTTTTATAACAACGATCTGTATTCTATTCTTCCTTTGCGTTTAAGGATGAGAAAAATTCCATCTGCTTGTGAATAACATTAAGAACCACGGTTTTGAAAAGTACTATGTTATAGACATTTTCAGTAACAGATTTTAATTTTCTCTCTATTTTAGTACACCATCATGCATATTTTCGTTATTTTAAATATGTAAATTATTTATTTTAATTACTATGTATATACGAATTTTCTAATAATTATTTATCATACAAAATTAATTAAATATTTTGCGCATGCATGCCTGCATTTTTTCGGTATCAATTGATGAGATATTTAAACAAATTTGCTATCCGCGATAATTTTACACCATGTTATGTCACTTGAATACTGTCCATAAGAAAATCGGGTACTTTTCCAGTATAGGATGCCTTGCTTTTAGGTTTGGCGTTATTCGAGCTTCAAAAAGGGATAGATTCGTTAATATACATAGATTTGTTGCCGAAAGTTATGAAAACAAACTCAATGAACTTTTGGTGCTTTTCTATTATAGGGGTCTTGACGCTGTTTTAAAAAGCTTGGCGGAAAAAAACCAAGCAGGATATTTTATTCTCCTTCCGTTCAGTTGGGCAATTATTATTTTATATATTACAAATATCCAAATTAGTGATTTTATAAATTCGTTTAATTAAATTTTACAAAAAAATAACAAAATGATATCAATAAATAATAATTACTGTTAATTCCTTTTCCCCTCGTTCTTTTGCGTTTACATAAATGACGTCATTTGGACGAATTTATTCAAAATATTTTCAGTTTATAAATTAAATTAAATGCTAACAGACTATTGAATCCTGACGATAGAAATGTGATTTTTTTTTTCAAATTTTCCTGAAAAACATAATTTAATCACAATCTTGTCTTCATTATCGATTGAAATAAAAGATAAATTCAATTTCAATTTGAAAATGACGAATAAAAAGAAATCAATAATCCCTATCGGGATCCTTTTCAGTTTTTTCCCTTTTTTGTCACAAAAAAACTGAGTAATTAGTTGCCATCATTACAGAAATGTCATTAAAATTAGAAAAAAATTAATATCTCGAAAACTAATTCCAATTTCAAAATTCTATTACCAGTTTTGACATCCGCGGATTTTTATGGACAATTGGTATTAATTTCACCATCAAGCGTTTAATATTTTATTAAAAATAGCCCTGAAACATAATCAGCCGTTTAATCAGTCGTTTCATAAAATCGTTTCATAAATTCGTTTCATAAAATCGTTTAACAAATTCGTTTCATTAGGATTTTATATATATAGGGTAGATATATATATATATATATATATATATAGATAGATAGATAGATAGATAGATAGATAGATAGATAGATACTTTAGAGTTATACAATTATGATACGTTTCGTTCAAAAACTTAGTTTATATTATCTTTCGAAATTAATTTATTAACCTGATTGAATAATTAAGGTAATTTAAAATGTATTATTACTATGCTCAATTTTTTCCTACCAATTCATAAAAAAAATTTCTGATTTTTGAAAATCCTTTTTTCAAATTTAAAAATCAAAATAAAGGCTGACAACTATAACGTGAAAGAGGGAATCGGAGAGACGGAGGGGTAAATATTCTTAGTGGCAACTAGAGTTTTATATTAATTATTTTTATTTTTCAATTTAATTTGTAGAGCCCTGGTTAAAGTTATGAACGAAAATCCGGCTTCAGCTTGGGTGGGAACACTATAACAGAGTTAGTTTATTGTTAACTGCAGATAAAATTGACGAGTACTAATAAGCAAAACCGAACTATCGAAGGAGAGAAATCACGCTAATTCATTAGAAAAAGGGCATTATTTTGTAGAATATTTTTTTTTTTTGCATTATGTAAATTAACAGTAAAAAAATCGCAATTTTTTAAAATATGAGGAAGTAACACTTCTCCAAATAATTTAATAAATATAGCATAAAAAGGCAATTATATTATATCGTGATAAAATAAGGTTATATATATATATTTTTTTAAAACCAGAGCCGTAGTTAATTTTTTTAAATGTCCAATCCAAAACCACCTTCGATGCTTTTCTTTTTTTTCGAGAGGGGTGGGGATGGGTGGTAATACCTTTTATTACTTTTAGTCATGTAAATTTCAAATTTAAACAAATTTAACGAGAAAACAATATTTTTTTAGGTTTTTAGCTAGAAAGTCCTATTTTTATCACTATGTCAATTTTCCCAGTTCTCAAAAACTAATAGCTCATTTTTAGACGTTAGTTTTAGAAATTTATAACTATCGAGATAACGGTGCTGTGGCTGTGGCTTGTATTGTTCTTACATAACTTCTAAACATTGCATAATTTCACCTTTTTCAAAATCGAATAGATGAAAATTGGGCTTTTGAATTAAATTTGCTTGAAAACTGTAGTCTAATTTAATGACGTTTATGGTTTTTTAAATAATTTTCAAGCACGATTTTTTAAAATCGAATTCAACAATGAAAATTTGTTGGCCACACTTTTGAAAAGTAGCTGCTGACAGACGCGTTCTACAATTCGCAGTTGATCGCCCAAAAAACTTAATTTAGTCCACTTTCAAGTATTGCCATCACAGCTACAATGTATTCTAAAATGGCTATGGACCCGATTACTAAAGATTTTAAATTTTTTCTTTCACTTCCAAGTATTTAAACTCAATATACCTCAATTCATTGAAATTCCTTAATGCATCTCTATTTAAAGTTGTTTTTTAATAACTTTCTATAATAGCATACGAGTTAAAATTCGTTATGGAAGTTAACTTTTAAATTCTTGGTGCTTTCTCAATATTCTAGCAATTTTAAATAATGATATTCCTGATGTTAAAATTCCCTCTGGTGTGAGAAATGCTTAAAACCACAAGGTCGTAAGATTGTAGCTGCGAATTATATTTAGAATTAATCATTCGTAAATGGGTCTACTTTCAAGTGTTGCAATCATGGCTACAATATCCTTTAAAGTGAATGTGAATACAATTAAAAGTTTTAATTAAAAAAGTCCTTCCGGCCTGTACCGGGAGGAAAAGGTAGCTTTCCTATATCTTCGTTTTAAAATTTTAGCTAATGTTACTCGAAAACAGCAAGCTAAAATGCAAAGAAACCGTTTACAAAATTTTCGTTAATACTGAATTTGAATAAGAAATTTGCCAAATTATTGAGCTATAGCCAAGTTGGTTTCATTTATGAAGATTTATTTCGGTCGCCAAATTTGGCAATATTTCGCCAAATGTCGCCAAGTTTGGCGAGAATTTGGCGCTAACGGATATGAATATATAGTTTTATGCGTATAATGGGAAAATGATTACAACAATGAAAGATAATAATTTGCGAGAAGTCGCGTTCACTAAAACTTATAATTTAATCGTTGGATTTTTGTAATTTGCTATCTTGTTTCAAAATGTCTGCCACCCTAGAATTGCATTCTAAGATAGAGGTAAAACAAAAAATACTCCGGAATCCTTGTATCAAGGGCTAACACTTAAGCAAAAAATAAATTTGAATTTTTAACGTTTTTGTATATTTATTTTAGTTTTAAATTTTTAAATGGCCGCCATCTTGAAACAAAATGGTGGACCAAGCTGGCCAACGAACTCGGTCGAGACATTGGTGAGCTTAATACACATAATTAGTTTCATCGAAATTTATTTATAAATACGAGCGTTATCGTATGACATAGGTCAAATATATATATACATACATATATATATATATATATATATATATATATATATATATATATATATATATAATTTATTAGATCTACATAATATTATAAATGTATTATTTTATAAGTATCATCATTCACTTAATTTACCAATTCATATAGATACAGCTTATTTTAAAACTTTAACAAATTTCATTATATATAATAATTATATAATGCATGATAACACGTTATATTTACAGAAAGTCGGTATACCACAAGAGGGATGTACATCTAGTATACTTTCAGACTTATTCTTGTATCATTATGAACGTACTTTTATTAATAGTAATATACATTTATATCGTTATATTGATGACATAATTTTAATTGCCACTGATCACACTAATATTTCTATATTTCCAGTTGATTATCCTACTAATTTAGAATTAACGGAAAACCTCCTTTCTAACAATACTATTAACTTTTTTGATCTTAAAATTACACTTAAAGAAAACAAAACAATAATTGATCTATTTGATAAACGTAAAGAATTTAAATTTAAATTTAATTCATTTACTAATTTTAAATCATGTCTTCATAATTCTGTATATCGTAATATACTCCTTAATCATATTTATAGAATAAAAAGTTTATGTTCCTCTCAACTAATTAACAACAATATTAAAAAACTTATCTATGAAGCATTACAACATCATTTTCCAAAAAAAATCATATATTCCTTAATATATAGTTAGTTCTTATTTGATCTTTAAAACCAAATTAACACATGCGTTTAAAAAATGTATAAAAAAATCACATAATCTTATAAAATATATATATATATATATATATATATTATTATAGGACGTTTGGGTGGGTAGACGTTGGATTGAAGAGGTGTGTGGCGGAGTTGTATGGAAAAATACGCATGGTTAATTTATATTATTAATATAAAAAAATGGGGGCATTTTGATTTACACAAGTGTTTGATAATACACATTTTATAATGGACTGCGATGTGATATTTCTATATGCATATTAATTTAGTTAGATTTACTTATTCATTATTTAATTAATTTAAATGAATTTATATTCATTAATATTAAGAATGTATTTGATCTAATGATTTGGATTAATACCTATGTTGGACAATATCATATTTACTTCTAATATAATGTTTACTTTTATACAGTGTTAATATAATATGTTTTAATTTTATTAAGTGTTTATATTTTATTTAACTTTGTATGAAGGAACATTATTTGTGACTAATACATTTCAATACTTAATCAATATTAATTTTAAATTATTTGTATCTTAATTCAAATATTTAGTATTTTATTTTAATTTAATTTAATTGATGTTGCATTTTTGGTATAGTTATTTAATCGTTTTTGTCATTTAAAGGTATATATTTTTTTATGTTGCTTTAATTATTAATTTTTCCATCTTACTACTTATTTATAATATAGAATTATTCATTTATACATCCATTACTTCTATGTAATTCAATATTCTATTTATTAATTAATTTCATTTATTTATTATTTAACTAATGGCTATCATTAAGATAGTAATTTGGTTTAATTATTAAACAATAATTTCCATCCATTACTTTCTATTCAGATTATATTCACTTTTACCAATAGATGGCAGCACTATTTTAAGTTGCTTTAATAATTATTTTTCCATCTTAATACTTATTTATAACATAGAATTATTCATTAATACATCCATTACTTTAATATAATTCGATATTCTATTTATTAATTAATTTCTTTTATTTATTATTTAACTAATTGGTATCATTTAAGATAGTAATTTGGTTTAATTATTAAACATTAATTTCCATACAATACTTTCGATTCAGATTATATTCACTTTTACCAATAGATGGCAGCACTAATGTTCATGTTTACTTTACAATCCATAATATTCTAACATTATTTCTGGCATCATTGTAAAGCAATTTATATTTCTAAAATTCGCAACATGTAATGATTTTTTTTGCAATTCATTCCCTAGTCATGGTTGAGTTTCATGCTGGCTCTTGAGGTGAAAGGTATCTTTTTTAATCTTTATGGATTTTATACTTACTGACTCTATTAAATGTGTTCTCTGTAAATTATAAGTATGGCTTCTTTCCTTTTCAATATTGTATTTTATTTTTCATTTTATCACTGGTTTGCTTCATTGTTTATGAGATGTAGTCCCAAAATTATATTTTTTAGCAATGTATGGCTAATATGATGATGAAACATCTCATTTCATTTTATTTGTGGTATTTAGGCATTTGGGACTTGATAATTCTGTCTAAATTCCACAAATTTCATTTCATTCCATTTATTCAATTTTTATTCAATTTTCATTTAATTTCTTATTCTTTTAATATGTTTTTGTTTCCATATTAAGTGTGTTGGGGAATCTTTCATTGTCAACTAATTATTTCATACTTAATTATTATTTCATTGTTTAAGTTGGTGTTATGATAATGTTTCATTTAAGGTTATATATATTCATACATATATGTGTACATATATGTCTATGTATACCTATGCATATGTGTAGATATATGTGTATATGTATACATATATATTTATATATGTACATATATCACTGGCGCCCGGCTAACCGAAAAGTACCATATATATATATATATATATATATATATATATATGGATATATATATATATATATATATATATATATATATAAATCAACATTTGAACGGAGGGTAGTTTTGGGGTCATAATCGGTGAAAATATACCGAAATTTTCCGAAATTGCTTTCCTCCGAACTGCTGCAATAGGTAGCTTTATACTTTTTTGTATTGAAAGCTAGCTAAAAATGTTGCGTGTAATCAAATTTGTTCAAATACTCCGTTTGGCTAGGGACTTGACTACGGAAGATCAACTGCAAAATCAGTTTGACAACATTTTGGTGTATCGAAAGTCTGTCAACAAAATAACGAAAAGAAAACAAAAGTGTGACAACAAAAAGACAGATTTTCTGATATATATCTATATATACTTTGTGAGCCAAAAGATCGTTAAAACATTAAAAATTCATTTTAAAAAAATGATGCTAAAAAATTGCGGTTTTCATGAATGGGATTAGAGAGAGATCGGATTTTATTTTAATGAGAAAAAAACTTGTGGATAAAAAATTACCTATAGATGGCGTTGGCATGCGTAAATATGAAGCAGATGTATGCAAATTAGGCTTATAGTAAAAGACCCATTTCAGCGAAGCGTCTGACAAGCTTCAGTATCCCAAAACATGAAACAGGACAGCCCAGCACATCTCGTCTTCAGTCTTTTTGCGATGCAGAATTTCCTCAATGCGTCAGTTGCCGATTCCTAGTTCTCATAAAATAATTCAACCAACAGCGCTTGATCTGGTAAAAATAGCGTACTGCTGTCATCAAATGAAAAATCTCTGTGAATTAAGGAGTAATATTGGCAGCCTGATTTGCATAAATTTGCTTCAAATTATGCATGCAACGCCATCTATCGGTATTTTTTGAACCAAAATTTTCTAGCTATTGAAATATATCTAATGTCTCTGTAATCTCGTTCTTCCAGTTATTTAGAATCATTTGGTTTTTTTAATGAATTTTTAAAGTTTTAACGAAATTTTGCTGCCCCCTGTATATATATATATATATATAACAAAATTTTTTACAATTTATATAACTATTAAATCAGAAGATAATCGGCACAATATAAATTAACCAATAATAAGAATTTCATTATTAATTATTTTATATTTTGTTAATTTTCAAAACAGATAGAGACACGTGATCAGATATAACGCTAATACAGTATTATAGTCAGCTCCTGTAGGCAACGTCAGGTTGTTGTGTTTCAGGTAGTTCTGTTTGATAGTCTTAGTTTTAGATTGGACTATTTCTTTAGTTTTTTTGTATCTGTGTGTAAGAAGACCAGTTTCGGGCATTAAGAAACTCAATTTATACCCCGTACACTATTACGCAAGATTAAAAAAATATATATATTTTTTTTAATTTAAAGATAAATGTGTCTTAGGACCCGAGAAAATACAAGATATCTGTTAATACGGCCGATTTAAATTTTTAGTTACTTTTATTTTAATTTTTTATATCCGAAACGCTTATGGAAAACTAAGTATTTTATTTTTTTAGATTTTCATTCATTAAAATCGTGAACATAACAAACAAGAAAAAAAAGTTTTCAGACTTCGATTTAAAAAAACTGTATTTTACACCCTATTACGTAACGCGAACAATGTATGCATTTAGTTAGATTTTTTAAATCTCCCGATTCGAAACAGCCATGAAGAACCCTAAAACTTACAATTACGAGCTGTCTATGTTTTTTCGTAAGAAATCTTTGACCATTATATAAAAGAAAATGTACTTTATCGTAAAAAGCAGTTCTTATTTGTAGAAATTCATCGATTTCTGTATTCTAAAAAAATGGAGTAAACTAAAAAAACGATGATAGTCCACTTTTTTAAAATTTAATGTAACAAAGCAATCTGATAGCTTTACAGTTGTACTAGCTTGTGTTAACTTTGGATCAAAGAGAAAAACAAATGTGTTTTTAAAAAAAAAAAACTGATTGAAAATAGATAAATATACAGTTGAAGATAGAACGTCAAGGTGTGCGAAATAAAATAAGAATAACTATTTTGTGATCATTTATTTTTTCCTTGACCCTCCGTTATTGAAAAATTATGCATTTCATATACTTTCCATTAGCTAACATGTTAAAGTCCCTGTTATCTTCAAGTTTAAAAAAGTAAGGCAATACATCTTCATAACTCCATCCTTTAGCTCCTTGGGCGGCCCAGTCATTGTAGTTCTTATGGTTACCTCTAGCGTAACACATATTGCTGAGGCTACCTGAACCACCAAGCATTTTTCCTGATAACCACCATATTTTCTGTAAAAGAAAACAGATAAATAAAAGGACAAAGCAAGTAAACAATATTCCATTTCATAAATAAAATCACTTTCGCTCGCATTAAAACAACGCCGGGTCCATAGGATGCCTACTGTCTTTATTTTTTGTGCAACTATTTTTAAATATTAATAATCTAAAAAATTCGGCGGTTAAATAATCCTATGACTACTATTCTGAAATAATGGTGCTCAGAAACTAAAAGGTCGCAAACGAGATATTCGTCTCGGAGAGGTTAAACATAAGCATTGCATTTTGAAATATCATCTAAACAGAATACAGTAAAAGTAAAAAAAAAACTTACACTGACAAAATATTTAGGTTTCAATTTTCAAAAACACGCGTACTTAATGTTTCTGTGTATATATCTTTCTATCATATGCTTTTATTTTTGCAAATGCGTACGTAGTCACTCAGACAAAAGTTGCAAAAAGTCACCCACACTGATTCGATGCATATGCTAGATACATTGTTAAGTCTGATCCGAGCAACTTTTAT
Organism: Maratus michaelseni; assembly: GCA_963931845.1. Taxonomy (NCBI): domain Eukaryota; kingdom Metazoa; phylum Arthropoda; class Arachnida; order Araneae; family Salticidae; genus Maratus; species Maratus michaelseni. Next base: position 186,106,663 of record OZ007596.1, read on the forward strand.
TTTTCAAAGAATTCGGACAAAATATTTCCGAATGAGGAAAACAAATCACAAATATGTGCACAAATCTACATGCAAAATGGAATAAAATGAGACTAAATTTATATCCATCGAGAAAGATATTTTCAAGTAAATATTTTACAAGTTATTATTAAATAATGATTATGTATGAATAGTTACATTTGAACTGTTGTGATTAACTTGTTTATAATTTATTTATACATTACAAGAAAATTAGTATCTCATCTTTAGTTCCCTTCGTAACTATAAATACCTAGTACCTATAGTTGTCGTCTGGTCCGTCCGTCCGACCGCTTATCACACCGTAAAAACAACCCAACCGGATGGTTTGAAATTTAATATGTATATAATTGTTGCAGAATTTTGTCGAGTCATTTCAATTTTTTTGAAAATTGAATCAAAACTTAAAAATATATTAATAAAAGTTTTCTTCATTCTGTTAAATACTATCATCGTAATATATATATAATAACAATTTGGAAGTTATACGTTAAACGAAACAAATGAGGTGCGCTCATACTATAACTAGTTTTACAATTTAAAAAAAAAATCATCGTTATTTCAGTAAACTTAATTTTATAGCCTGTTATGAGCGAAATGAGAATGCCTTTTTTTTATTATTACGCATGACACGTTTACAGATGTATTTATTTTTTGACACCATACAGCGCTTCAAAATTTACCATGGAGATCTTGCTTTGCAAATGATTACCTCCATGGTTTAATATTTCTATGACGGACGATGTACGAATCTCTTGTGTTTACTTACTTAAATGAATTGAGATATTCGGCTGTTAACCTAATTTCCACCAAAGTTATCTCAGAGTCTATATATTTTTTTAATATAACTCATCGCTCAAACGAACAATTTTTTTGAACGATCTTTCTAAAAATGTAACTTTTATGCAATTGTATTCGAAAAAAATGATTTTGAATAAAAATGGACGCTTAGCATATGAAAAAAGAAATGGTTAGCCCGTATTTCTTTTTCTCAGTCACATGACTTGCGCTTTTAGTATAGAGATTACATATGAAAGGATTTAATAGAATAAAGAAAACTTTTATCAATATCTTTTTACGTTTTGATTCGATTTTCATAAAAGTTGAAATTCCTCGACAAAATTCTGCAAAGATTATACATATTAAATTTCAAACCATTTGGTTATGTAGTTTTGACGCTGTTATATGCGGATGGATAGACAGGCAGACGGACGGACCAGAAAACGACTATAGGTACTACGCATTTATATAATTACCAACGCCCCTAAAAATGTATGTCAAGTGACTGAGGAAAGCAAGTACGGTCTGACCATTTCTTTTTTCATATGCCAGGGGGCCATTTTTATTGAAAATTATTTTTTCGAATAAATTTGCATAAAAGGCACATTTTTAGAAACATCGTTCAAAAAAATTGTTTGTTTGAGAGATAAGTTATATTCAAATATGTATAGATTCTGAAATAACTTCAGTTGAAATTAGGTTGACTGCCTAAAATCTCAATACATTAAAGTAAATAAACACAAGAGATTTGTTCATCATGAGTCATAAAAATATTGAATCATGGAGGTAATCATTATCAAAGCAAAATTTTCATGGTGAATTTTGCAACGGTATCTTGTGTCGAGAAAAAAATTCGCATCTGTAAACGTGGCATACGTAATAAGAAACGGCATCTCATTTCGCTCATATGAGATGATATTATTCATTTCGCTGTAATAAAAACGGTGATTTTTTTACATTGTAAAACATTTTATAGTACGAACGCACCTCATTTGTCACGTTTAAACGTGCAATTTCCAACTTGTGTAATATGTTTTTTAACAACCTAAAAAGAAACATCATAAAACTTCCAATTACGAAAACGAGTTAACACTGGCATTAAGATTAATATTTAAATTTTGATTAAATAAAACATTTGTTGAAATAGCATGTGTCAACTATAAATCGGAGCGTATAGCTTCTCATCGTGCATTTATCGTCAACATGTTAATATCATAAATTCAACCGCCTATCATTGTTAAACGTCCATTAACCTGCCGTGTCAATATTATTCCATCAGGGAATTGAGCGATTCGAAATTAACTCTGTTGGCATGCGCTCTTGTAGCAGCAGTTCCGTGCGTGGTTTTTACCGAATCTGATACAATTACATGGACAGTTAGAAATTATTTATCAAATTGGCGTTATTTTCAACCACACTCATCGTACGCTAATTACTTCATTTTTTATTAAATTAAAAAATTTGCCAGGATTTTTTTGGCCCACACCACAGTAGCGTACAAATTTCCCTCCACCGTATAAATATAGTTCTTCAAATAAAGCGAACGTACCGCAGAAATCTTGGAAGAATTTAAACGTTTTAATATGTTGATTTTTTTTTATCTGATTGTTTACGTCATAAAAGTTTTTAACCATTAGAATATTGCTTTTAGGTATTCTCTACAACAATCCTAGAAACAGAAGTGAATAAAGAGAAAGAAAATCGCCGGATAGCAACTTTCTCGCCAAACAGATAGCGCTACGTCACTTGATAAAAATCGTCGAAAATGAAATATTTTTAAAATGTTTATTTATTTTTCATTTTTGTTGAATTTCTAAAACAGTATTGAATCAATTTTCATGAAATTTGAATGGGACCAATTCGAGAGCATTCTCTTTCAAGTTTAATTAAAACCGCATTAATCGGACGCGTAGTGTTATAGAGTAATCGGCGAACATACATAGAAAAAAATACATACATCAAATTGAGAACCTCTTCCTTTTTTTGAAGTCGGTTAAAAAACAATAAATATAATTTGATTGCTGAAAAACATTTTTTAGAATGCGGTTACTTAACCACACAAAATGTACATTACAATATGAAAAAAAACCTAATTTTTCTCTGTAGTTTAAAAATTAGAGTAATGTCATTAAAATATCAGATAGTCATAATGTCTGTATGTAAAATAATATTTTTTTAAACAAACATTCATTATATTATTCACTCTGCAGAAAATAATAAATTGAAGAGAGTAACAAATTTAACATGTTCACTTTTTTAACATACTTGTAACATCTTTATACTTTTACTCACATAAACTAAAAAATAATTCTTCTAAGATGGGTTATCTGCTAAGAAAATAAAATATATTCCGATAATGATAGATAGCGATGATTTGATATTTTATGAGAACTTTCAAAAAGACACAAATAACATCCTAATAAAAACATAATCTAGTTCCATGGTGCGTAAAACAAAATCACAATTATGCGCTATAGCGAGTGAAAGTCTTAAAGGATGGACTGATAGTTGCGGAGCTCATTAACGCTGAAAAAATTAAATAACTCCATCCAGAAGAAATCAAATACTTCATTTTTGTGATAACAGACATCTTTTATCTTAAGGCGAACTAATGGATGATAAACAGGCTCCATCCACCTTATAGCACATCAAGACGCTAAAGTGGACAATAAAATAAAATATTCAAAAGATGTTCCACATATAGATTGAGGTGGAAGTCAACAATGACGAACTAATAACCACAACAGGGAACCACCATAATATGGTACAGTAACAAAAAAATGTAAAAAAAATAATAATAAAAATCCCATGAAGGTGACAATTAAAATTAAAAAAGAAGTTGGAAATTGTACGTCAAACGTTACAAACGAGGTGCGTTCGTACGCACGTTTTAGAATTAAATTCATGATATCCCGTGCGTAGAACGGGTTAAACAGCTAGTTAAGTATATATTTTATGACACTGTTCATACAAATATCTTAACTAGTTATATAAATATTCAGATATATATGTATCAGCTAGTTATATAAATATTCAGATCTTGATGATTTTTAATTCTGTGAAATGAATTATATCGTCTGCAGATTAATTTCTGTCATAAAATAAGTATCTCGGTCGCTTGACGATTTAACTTCGGAAGCTCCTATAACAAAAAAGCACCGATTTAAAAAAAAAAATTCAAATTCCTTAATAAATATTTTTATTAATATGTCCTAAAGTTTTGATTCGATTTTAATAAAATTTGAAATGTCTCGACAAAATTCTGCAAAGATAATATATTTTAAATTGCAAACCATTTGGTTGGGTAGTTTTTGCGTTGTTATATGCGGACAGACAGACAGACAGACGGACGGACAGACAGACGGACAGACAGACAGACAGACGGACGGACAGACGGACGGACCAAACGACGACTATAGGTGCTACGTATTTATATAATTACGAACGCACCTAATAAGTGACAACAGTCCAAGAAAGTGACCGCCATTCGGCGATCAGGCGAATTTCACCCCGCGGCGATCAGTACACAACCCTTTATACATGGTAGGAGCCTACTCAGCGATAAGATTAAAAAAAACTAATTCCATGCATATACTGGTACCATGAAACCTCACGCATATACTATGTAGTAAGGTGAAATAATTTCCATGCATTTGTCTCTTAAATAACTTTTAAATATATTCTTAATTAGACATTTTAATAAAATAAGTTAAAAATTTAGGAACAGCTTTTAAAAATATATTTAATTTAATATCTTTAAAGAAAAGTCCGAGAAGCATCTTTTAAAAAAGAACAGAATGTTAACGAATTATTTATGTCTATTTAAAAAATTACACAGCGACAGGAAACATTCATACTAACAAGGAAACCAGAGTAAAATATATTTAACGTACTTTGTTTGTTAAGCCTAAAAACAAATAAATTATTTTTATGACCTGGTATTCTTATTTCACTATAGAACAGGATAAAAACTATATAAATCATGTAAATCTAATCCAGTTTTTAAAATTTTATCTGCAGATTTGGAGCTTCTAGGCATGGTCCCCATGTGCCCAGGCCTTGAACGGGCCCTGATTCTATAAAGTTTGCAGGTAGATTTTACCTTATTTTTCAGACCAGTGGCTGCATGTCTTTGCGGAATAGTTTGAAATTTCCAGTCAACATCCGTTCCTAACAGAGATGTACTCAGTCCTGGCACTTCAGATATAAGAGGAGGCTTGGGTCCTGCTTCTAGAAGTAAAACGTTCACACAGGGCTCTTCAGAGAGACGGCTAGCCACAACAGAACCCGCTGCTCCACCACCAACTAGAAAATAAAATTCAAACTCTTGTAGGAAATCTATTTTAGCGCAGTATAAGCTCTAGAGAACTGCTGCGGGGTGGGTCTCCAGATTTTATCCAAACGCTATTTTTTTTCTTTTTTCGTGCGGTGTGAGATGAATTCTATATTGTTAGTCTTACTCTGTTAAAACTTCTGTATTACAGATAGAGAATTTATTAAGGCGCCGAAACTGCCAGTTCTTCGTATGATTATTATAATTTTGTAACATGTATCCTGTTTATCGTTATGTACGTTAGAATTAATCTTCTATAATCGGAATTCTAGCATTTTAGATTCGTGTTTTCGAGTGAAATTAGTTAAAAGCTTAAAACCAAAACATATTGACACATTATACTACACTATTAGATGAATATAATGATATATTTTCTAATCTTCAGTAATCCATTCTGCTGCCAATATTAACGTGGAACAAAAAAATATATTTACATCAACAGAACTTCCGATTTGGCAAGTAAGGATTGAGCAAGTAAATTGAATTATGAATAAAAACAACATGATTGAATGCTTAGCATACATTTAAGGGAGACCAAACTGGATGCCAGAAGTGGCTGGTATCTTAATATGAACTAGTATAAATAAAATATAAATTTGTAAAGCACAATAAAAGAAATTAAAAAATGTTTTATATTAATATCCTTTAGAAAAATACACTTAAAAAAAACATGCAAAAGTAGAGATATCCCAACAAAAAGTTTTCTGTTTTTAAAAAAAAAAAAGTTCGAAGTTCAATTTAATGTATCGGCCACAAAAAAGTATTGGTATCTGAATTTCGCCAAATTTACAAGTCAAACATCCCAAATCTTTTACTGAAAATGACTTGCTACAACTCGAGGGCTTCTGCGAACCCCCATTCCAGAGGGTTTTTCAAATTCTACAAAATTTATAATAATTTATATATCTGCTACATTTTTTGAGCATTTTACGCATTTTGTGTCAAAATGTACGGAAATATAGTATACATTTTTAAAAAAGCATATAAATCCACTTCAGTATCTAGTAAAATACATAGTAAGTGAAAGATAACAAATTACTTGTATTCAGAAGACAATTACTGAATTATATTCCAACTTAGCAAATTTCTAATACATAATTATCCGTTTTTCGATTGATAAAAACGAAAAAGTGCATTCTAGAATAAATGCATTCTAATGTCATTACAATACCTCTAAATAAACAAACTATAATAAATGTTCTTTTGAAATGATTCCCTTTTGTCAATGCACAAGATTTCAATATTATACAATACAATATAATATAACAGATTATGAGATTTGATGAAAGTATTTTTTTTTTACTTTTTAGGTGCAGTGTTAATGACTTTAGTCCGTACAATATGACTATTAAAGAATAAGTGGTCTAAATGATTCTTAATCAAAAATAATGTTTGTTGAAGCTCAATGGTATTTATCACAAAGCTTTTACTAACAATGTCTTCATGTGAATTTGCCTCTTTTCATTCTAATATTGCTTTTAATATTTAAGTAATTTTTGCAATCATTAGTTTGGAAATGCTCTAAAATGCATTAACGTCTTGTCGCAGGAAACTATATTTACTGAAAGATTTGGCATGTTTTGCTTTTAAATAGGACGAACTTCAGATATCAGTAATTTTTTGTAGCCGAAACATTAAGGAGTACTTAGCGCTTTTCTTTTTTTCAAAGAAAACATTTTGTTGAGATTATTGTTATTTAGAACTTACCAATGATGTAATCGTACTCGTTGTCTATCTTTTCGGAACAATCAGGTGAATGTTTCTGCCTGATCAAAGAAAGCAACAACAATGGGAACAGAGGTGAATGACTCAGCGGAGTCCTGTAAGTCATTTCTGCCGACAAATCCATTATACCTACAAATGTTTCAAAACATGGGTAAATTTTATAATAAACAGTAATTTTATTGCTTCATTTAAATAGTTTTCATTTAATTTACATGGTTACATTCAGGGCTTAATTAATTCTACTTCAAATTTGCAGCATGCATTCCAATGTTTTTGGTTTCCGTCTGTTTGTCTGTTCCGCGATAACTGCCTCAAAAATCACCCTATTAGGTTAATTTTTGGTAGGTATATTGGCGAGATACCCGGAATTAGCTGTATAGTTTTCGGTTACATTTAGTTCCTTCATTCGAGAAATATAGAACATTTATTTTCAAAATGTTTTCCTATGGGAATTCAGACCATTTTCAAATTTTCCATCCGTTGAAAAGAAAAGGGCACATTTGATTAATGTATTTAAAAGGTGAGTTATGAAGGCTAAAATTTATCAAGCAAGGTCTTAAATTATTCCAATTAATTTGAAATTTTGTTAATACATTTGCCAGCTTTTTTAAATTAGGTGTATAACTTTTGGTACAATTTTATACAATTGTTCAAATAATATAAAACATTTTATTTTACCATTTTTTACAAATTTTAAAATGCATTTATTTTTATTTTCCTCTTTAATTTAACCTTTACCTAGAATCCTTATTTAAAAGAACATCAAAATAATAAAATTCAAGTTACTCGCACTATTTTGCAGCAATATTTTATTAGCAAAATAACTTATTTTCGGGTGATTATAGTATTCTATTGAAATAAATGAGAATTTATTTTGATACAAGTTATCTTATAACTACTACAGAACGATTGACGAAACATTTTTTTCTAAACGAAACTTACAAAATCGTTGAACATGTAATTTGGATTCAAGTCTATTAGTATGAGTTTACATTTGTATAAGTATACTTCTTACATGACATATTATTCATTTTCTGCAACAGATGTGGATGTTTCGCGGTTGAAATATTAGTATTATTTTTAAAATATTATAAAATCTCTCGTATAACGAGATGGTTAAATTAAAGAAATTAACGTAGTAAAACACATCCATACATATCGTCGAATCCGGAAATAGCACAATTACTGGAAATTTAGATCATAAAAAGCTATCACAAAAAATAAATTATAGTATTTTAAATCACGTTTTCTATTTAGTGAATTGGCAGTGGACACGATTATGAATGATTACCCAATAAGTTTAAAAGTTTCCAAATATGCCTTTTTTTCCTTTTTCTTTTCTTTTGGGGGGGGGGGGATTTTAGTACGCTATTAACATCGCGTAGATCAGGATGTACTTAGAGAAGATCTTACATCTAAATATTATAGAATGACCATCAAAACTGTATTTCCGAAACGAAAAATTGTAATAACACTAGATTTCTAAAATAGATATAAGTGAAATATAGTAGATTAAGTTTGCATTTCCATAAGTTGCTTTGGTACATGAGATATTATTCAACTTAAGCATCAGATGCAGGTGTTTCGTGATTAGCAGGTAAGTAAATATTGCTGTTAGAGTATTAAGATTACGTGAAATTCGTTTCCGAACTGTTGCTTAGAAATGTCCTTTTTATCTAAAAAAATTACATGAATAAGAAGTTCATAAGAATTTCAGAATATCATTGCATAAACCGTGTTTAATTTAACGCTTCTAATTTGTAAAAGCCTTCGATGGCTTTTATATGCCTATAAATACGTATATAATATAAAAAAAATAAATCGCGGATTGTAAGATGCTAAATATTATGAAAAGTGAGATTAGAAAACAGTGATTTTTAGAGCTGACGTTGAGGCTCCTGATATGCAGATTTATAAGATGCCGAAACATCGGTTGAGTCTCGCTGTAGAGACACGAAAAGTTTTTGGTTTCCGTTTGTTTGTCTGTTCTTCGATAACTGTAGCAAAAATAGTCCGATTATGTTGATTTTTCGTAGGTATGTTTGTGAGGTACCTGGATTTAGCTGTATACTTTTTGGTTAAATTTGGTTCATTCGTTCGAAAAATATAGACCGTTTTCTTTTAAGTCATAATGCTTTTCAATGGGGCACCAGACGAATTTTAAATTTTAACATTCATTGAATGGAAAATGACGCATTGAGATAAATGATATGTTAAATTTGGATGCTAAATTTCTGAAATGGAGATCTTTAAAATTTGCCAATAACTTCTTAGAATTTCGAAATTAATTGTATAAATTATTGGAAAATTTTACGCATCAATTGGAGAGATATAAAATATTTTAATTTCTCATTTTTTACAAAAATGTCCAATGCATTTCGATTTTTCCTCTCTTTCTTTAAATGATTGCCTAGCAATGTATTTCAGTATTTCAAATAATATATTTTAAAAAAAAAAGAAAATCGAGTAAATCGGATTACTTTGATGCTAAATTTTATTAACAAAAAAGCTGAGTTTCGAGTGATTTTAGTTTTTAATATGCTTTTTTCTAATGAAATAGATGAGGATATATTTTAACTCCAAAGAAAGATTACCAAATCGGTCTTCCAAACGAAAATTATAAAAACGTTGAATGTCTAAATTATATATAAGTGAATCATAAGAGGAATTTATATTTGTATAAGTATATTTAATGCACGAAATTGTATTTAATTTCAGCAATACATGATGATGCTTAGTGGTCTAAAAATAAGCATTAATTTAAGGATATGATACAATCTCCTGTACAAGGAGATGGTTAATCTAATGAAATTACAATTGTAAATGCATTCAAACATGTACTCGAATAACGAAATAGCACAATTACTGGAAATTTAGAACATAAAATTAAACCGATAACGCGGTTTTAGGGGGTCACGCCCCCTTGAGTAATATATTCTTATTCTGAAAAAATGCAGTAATAAGTAGTTTATCATATCATTGCATAAAATTGTGTTTAATAAGATACTTCTAAAATTTTCGAAAATTTCAATAAATCATATATGCTAAATAACTTAGCAAAATTGAATTTTAGGAAATCAAATATTATGCAGATTATATTAAACATTAGTGAGATTAATGAACAATGATTTGTAAATCTGACGTTGAGGCTTCTTATTTGTAGATTTAGTAGTTAATAGCTAAACTAGCTGTCATTTTCATTTGGCATTACTGTTGCTTTGCAACATTCTTAATAGGTAAAGAACTTTAAGGAAGACAGTCAAGATTATTTTATTTTAAGAAATTTCATTTTATCCGAAAGATCAGTGGATTAGTGTTAATAAAGTATCTGGATACAATAAATCATTATTGGATATGAACTTTATATTTGTAGCTTTAAACTACCAAGTTTAACCGAAAAAAGGTTACCCCCTCATAGAGTTATAATAGAAAATGTGTTTTATCCATAAATTCAGAAAAATAAAGTTACGTTCTTACAATAAAAAATAACTCTGGAACAGTCAATTAATCACCAGACAAATTTTATTTTAATTCTATTTATAAATTGAAATTATTTTATATAAAAAAAATGTTTTCACAAATTGGCAACTTTGTAGAATTTTCTTTTCTGTTTATTGAAATAATAATAGGAAACCGTTTAGACCGCCGAAAAGTAAATGTTTTTTATATCTCAAGAATTAATAGCAGGAATAATCTGTAAAAACCCATAGCTATGTTTGTGAAAATGCTGATTATTTTTACGCAAAAATTAATATGCAGGACATAGTTTCATCATTTTTTATGTGAATAAATAAAAATATGTTTTTGAATCAAAAATAAAAGCCGAGCTTATGTTTGGGCCAAATGATTGAATCTGATTCAAAAATGTACATTTCAGTCGTATGATTTTTGGAGAAAACATAAAGTAAAGTTTGTCACGTGGATTTTATATCAGCATCCTGAAACATTAACTTCGCCGAAATCTCTGATACGTTAATAAACTATATATAAACGATATCGGAGCCGATTTGATACAAAGAACTCAAATATATCATGAAAAAAGTGTGTTGTCATTTGAAAAATTAAAGTTGGTACAATTTTTAATATGTAGATGACTTCTTATACTAAAGTAAACCATAAAATTTTAAAGATTTTTATACCTATTAAAATGGTACTTTTCTTTTATTCTCGTATTAATTAAAACTGAAATTATTGCCATTCTTCGAATATATTTTACAAAATACAAATAATAGGCTATTATAACTCTAGTTCAAATGTGTCTGCTTTACTTCGGCATGTTTTGCTTTATTCTCATTAATGTCCAACACTTTCACGGAAGAGTTTTTAAAGAAATTTATCTATATTTTCTAAAAATTTTCCAAATCAGGAATAGACTGTCGCTTCAATCCCGGGATATCGAGTCCTCATACTTTGGTTGCTAGTTCTTCATACTTGTACAGAATTCATTCATACAGAGTTCATTAAAACCAATGAAGTAAAATGTCATAGACAAATACAGAGTAATTGACCAATAGCACTATAAGTGGCTATAGAAAAATATATTCTCTTACCAGTCACACCACTGAATAAACCTGTTATTGCCAAAACGTCAGTTGAGGCTTACTGTGGAGAACCGAAAAGTTTTTGGTTTCTGTCTGTCTGTCTGTCTGTCTGTCTGTCTAACTGTTCCGCGATAACTGCCGCAAAAATGATCCGATTAGTTTGATTTTTGGTAGGTATGTTGGTGAGATACCCGGAATTAGCTGTATAATTTTTAGTTATGTTTGGTTCATTCGTTCGTAAAATATAAAACATTTATTTTTAGGTCATAATGCTTTCCTATCGGAATTCACACGATTTTGAAAATTTTCATCCATTGAAATAAAATGGCGCATTTGATTAATGTATTTAATGTGTAAGTTATGAAGGCTAAAATTTATCAAGTCAGGTTTTAAATTATTCAAATTAATTTGAAATTTTGTTAATACATTCGTCAGATTTTTTAAAATAGGTGTACAATGTTTGCTGCAATTTTATACATCTGTTCTAATAATATAATACATTTTATTCTATCATTTTTTGCAAATTTTAAAATGTATTTATTTTTATTTTCCTCTTAAATTTAATCGTAACCTAGCAACTACATTTTAAAGAATATCAAAATAATAAAACTCAAATAACTCAAACTATTTTGCTACAATATTTTATTCGCAAAATAAAATAGTTTTGAGTGATTTTAATATTTTATTGAAATAAATGGGAATTTATTTTGAAATAAGTTACCTTTTAACTACAATAGAATGATAACCGAACCATTTTTAAATGAGATATTCATTTTCTGGAAGAGATATGTATTTTTCGTGGTTCAAAATTAGTATTACTTTAAAATAGTATATAATATCTCGAACAACGAGATGGTTAATCTAAAGAAATTAGATTAGTAAAACGCATCCATACATCCTGAAATAGCACTATTACTGGAAACTGAGATCATACAAAGTTATCAAAAAAATACTTTATAGCGCCAAACCACGGTTGCTATTTAGTGAATTGGCAGTGGGCACGATTATGAATGATTACCCAATAAGTTTAAAAGTTTCTAAATAAGCCTATTTTGAGGAGATTTTAGTATGCTATTGCCATCGAGTTAGATCAGGATGTACTTAGGTAAAAGAAATATTATAGAATGACCATCAAAACTGTTTTCCGAAACAAAAGTTGCAATAGCACTAGATTTCTGAAATAGATATAAGTGAAAAGATTCAATTTACATTTGCATAAGTTGCTTTTGTACACGATATATTATTCAACCTATTTATGAGATGCGAGTGTTTCGTGGTTGGCAGGTAAGTAAATATTGCTATTTAGGCATTAGGATAACATGAAATTATTTTCGAAATTTTTGCTTATTCTAATAAAACCACTGTGTAGAACGAAATCCAAGATATACTAGAATCATTCACTCAATCAATAGTAAATCACGAATATAAATTTGTTAAATTAGGGGGGGGGGGGTTCAGGGGGGCAGAGCCCCCCTGAAGAAATGTATTTTTGTAATCTAAAACATAGAATAAGAAGTTCATAAGAATGTCAGAATATTATTGCATAAACCGTGTTTAATTAAACGTTTCTAATTTCTGAAAACTTCAAATTATTTTAAAAGCGTATAAATATGTATGTAGTAATTTAAAAAAATTAATTTGCGGATTGTAAGATGTTAAATGTTATGAAAAGTGAGATAAAAAAAAACATTGACTTTCAGAGCTGACGTTGAGGCTCCTCATCTGTAGATTTACTAGTATAACACTATATTCGCTTCTATTCAGTCATTACAAAATGTGAAGTTTTTAACACTTTCCAACCTAGTTGAAAAGTGTTTATGATTTCAGTTTGTCTGCCGTATGGCCGTCTGGCCATCTGCCGTATGGCCGTGCTCTAACTCCCGTAAATATGCTCGGATTGCTCTGCAATTTTTATATGTTATTGTCATTATCTATAGCATGTTCCCTATTTCAACGGAAGTGTGTAGCACTTATAGTTACTTTACAGGGACATTCAAAAGTATTCCGTTACATTACTTCTATGGAGAAAAATCGTCTGCGGTTTACTTAAATAATGTTTCACTATTTTAAACGCATTGAAATGTATATATTTCACTAAAGTGCACTACAAGAGGATTACTACAGAATATTTGTGTGTACAGCAGTCATTGTGCATTTACAGGGACACACAAAAGAATTCTCTATTGTCTGTTAACAATAATTCCTGGAAGTGCGTTTTAAGTTACTGAACGCGACTTTAAATTTAACTCACTTTTTGTCTATTACGTGGTGTGTATAAATTCTGTAGATCCTATACAGGAAAGCACAAAATTTCACGAACACATTTCCGTTTATTGACAGAAACTCCAGAAGGAGAATTTTAAACTGTGCTACGCGTTTCCTAACTGAACTAAAATTTAGCATCCTATGTAGTATATATACAAATCTATAGATCCTATACAGGGCTGAATAAAAGTATTCGGATATTTTTCCGAATACTGTATATGTTGGAAATTCCTGAAATTCTGTTTTAAAATATGTTATGCGTTTTCCAAATTGTTTACTTAGATGTTATCTTTCAGCTTATTAAACGGTATGATTTGTAAAATCATTTTGGAAGCGTTGGAATGTGTTACATGATCTATGCTTGACGCATGATTTTTCGTTCTTGTTTTAAAAATAGAAATTGTTTAATTTCTTTTCTCTATTCTACAGCAAGCAACACGAGACTCATAAATTTAGAATTCGTATATTTTTACATATTGCTTAGCCTAAACCTGCAGTCCCCAACGTACACTGTAAAAATGACCAATGTTTCTTATTTTATGAAAATATACTATAACCACGAACGAAAATATAATATAATCTTCTGAGTTATCCAAAATTCCGTTTAGCGTGTTCCATTATCTTTTGAATCCCCAGAAACCAATGCATTTCCAAAATTTAAAGAATTATTTATAAAAACAAAGTATTTTGCGCTGCCCGTATTTTTCAGAAACGTTTCTGAAGGGTTTTTATAGTGTATTAATTAGTGTCCTCAACCTGGAATACCTGTTTTTCGAATATCATCAATTCTCAAGTAAAGGTTTTCAGCAGCATAAGTTAATTTACGCATGAAAGAGTAACGAAAAAATCTTAATTTTAATGTTATTGTTAACGCTGTTACTTTTGCATGTTTGTCTGTTAAACATATTTTTTGTGCATGAAAATGTTTACTTGAGAATTTATAGTATTCGAAAAACAGGTATTCCAGGCTGAGGACACTAATTAATACACTATAAAAACCCTTCGGAAACGTTTCTGAAAAATACGAGCAGCGAAAAATACTTTATTTTTGTAAATAATTCTTTAAATTTTGGAAATGTATTGGTTTCTGGGGATTCAAAAGACAATGGAATACGCTATTCAGAATTTTGGATAACTCAGAAGATTATATTATATTTTCGTTCGTGGTTATATTATATTTTTATAAAATAAGAAACATTGGTCATTTTTTACAGTGTACGTTCCCCAGAAAGCTTTCAGTGTTTTCGATTTAAAGGGAAATTTAAGTCATTAAAAAGAAAATAGTCATTAATCCATATTCTGCCAACTTTTCGTCTATTGTCGAAAAAGTTTCATGTTGTAGTCTAAATTATAAAATTAAAATTAAAATAATATGTTTTCTATCCATTTTCGAAATGTCTTCATTCAAAACTACTAAATACAAATGTACCCGGGAGGATTTTACAATGTTTTAAATTTTTAAAAGACACCATGCTTCTTTTTAAACATTTAAATATTTTACCGAACTTTTCTAATTATTATCGTATTTTAGAATACCGCACAAGCTTTTCGGCTGTTTATAGAAAGAACCTTGTGTTCATAATAACTCTGCACATGAAGAAAGCAATCTCACATAAAGAAATTTTTATCAATGGAACTACTCAAATGTATATCTAAATTCTGTCTCGAAACATTTAATTAAAAAAATATTTAAAATTTTTAAACTAGCTTCTACCAGCTTTAGAAAATTAATAAATTCAGAAATGGTGATCTCAGAAAATATTAGTTAATCGTAAATTTCTTAGTGCTACCGCGAATCTAATTCAAAAGATATGAATATACTGCGGGATATACACTTTAAAATTTTAAATCGGAATATACATGGATATCAACTGGCGAGAATAGGGAATGGAAAGCTCTACAACAGAAAATAATGTTATGATAGGGTAAAAAGTGGCTACTTTAGAGTTCCTAAGAATGGGAATCAAAAATGCTTCCTGTGCATTACTTTCTTTACAAAAAAAAATAATAATAATAATAATGGGGTACTAAAATTACATGTATAATTTTTAAAGTGTCAGAAGCCAAAAATTGTTTTTCTGCATTGTTTTATTCATACAGAAATCTTATTGCCGAAAAATATTATACATTTTCATTAAAGGAGATGAAAAAAATCAATTATATAAATGCTAACAGCGCTAACAGCGTCTCATCAAGAATGTTTGTGAAGATAAAAATCCAGAATAAATAAAATTTCTGTTTTAAATTAAGGCAAACTGGACAAAGAACAACGAATTTCTTCTTAATAAAAATGTGAAGTCATATGCCTTCGTTGAGTTTGTAGAGTGTTTTATTATCAAAAACAATTTTTTAACAAATTTTTACCTGTTTGATTGGTTTACAAAATTGTGAAGGGGTAGAGTCTCCTCATTTTTAATGTTTTCTTAGGCCTCTTGCATGAAAATAAGGGTTTAGATAACAAGAGAGTTAAATAACAGAGTTAAATAACAATAATTATACGTTACAGGTGGGGCATCACGAATTTAGAGATGCGTAGGTAGGACACGGCAAAAAAATGCCTGCAAACCCCTGATCTAAACAGATCAAGAAATATATATATTTGTATTTAAATTACGATTAATATTTATAAATCTAAGCTTCTCTTTAAGGCTTACCTTTAAAATTTAAATTCAGTGTTGACTTCAATGCTGTTTTTTCAGAGTGAAGTTCTGTATAGTTTATCAAAACAACAAACTTTCAATGCTAAAATGTAAGAATCTGTTCTATATATTTTATTAAAGCGCTTAGTCATTTATTGTAATATTTGAAAAAAATCTTCTGTGATTGGCGAATCCATTCATGTACAGCAAAAGCGGATTTCTTGAATAAATACCACCAGGAATAAATTTACTTGTGTTTGAACAGGTTGATTTTCTTGCAACGGATAAATAAAAGAAAAATGTGTAATAAACTAGCTTCAATACATATTTTAAAAATATTGGATTACTTTGAAATCCAATATTTTTAAAGTACTATTAAAGTATATTTTAGTAAAATCCAATACTGTTTAAAGACTAAATTGTAACAAAAAATGAAAACCGACTCCTTGTAATTATATCTATTCTTCGTGATTTTTAGACAAATCTGTTTTGTTATTCAAATCAGAGACCGAGACGTGTTATTTCGACTTCATCTCAAAATTTCTATTTGAAGTCAAACCAAAATTGGCCAAAACCCGAAATTTAAGAAATAAAAATTTAAGACCGTTGATTCATATTTTTGTGTAATCATGAAAACAAAACTTGTAATTAAATTTCTAATATCAATTTGATCTTTTATGTACAAAAATGAATACATTATTTTTTCATCTTAAACAAAACGGATAACTTTTTCTTTTTTTGTTGAAAAAAAAAACAATTTATTACTTCCTATCCTCAATAGTAAAAACCAGTCCTACTCGATTCTAACCCACAACGAAAATATTTTTGCCAACCCAATCTGGCCAGTATCGTGGGTTGAATCGGATGCGGTGAACTTGGGTTACTCGATCTGATACAGGACTGTAATTCATATCCGTTTTGCATCTCATTGTTGTCAATAGCGCATATTTTGACGCGCAGTAGACGATGATATTTTAAAATTTTTGAAATACCCTTGTAAAAAAAGATAACCTATATATGATACGACGACTATATTTAAGTTACTTAAATTATTGCATTCGACCTTAACATCATATTAGAATTTATGACGATTAGTTAATTTTTACAAAATTTAAAGCCTATAAAGTAAAATAAAAAAGACATGAAAATAGACATACAGACAAGCATATCCTTTTTAGATCCTAATTATATTGCAACGGAAAAATCTGCAAACAGAGGTTTAATAAAAAAAAGTATGAAAATCGGCCCAACCATTCATTAATTATGCGTAGACATACACATAAAATAAAGTTACAACCTACCTTGTTGAAAGTCTGTTAAAAAATGTCATTTCACATGAAATCTTGCAGGGTCGTAAAGAAAACACTAAGGTTTTAACGACAGGGCCACCTAAAAGCATTCCATGGCCGTGTGCCGAATTAATTTTTTGATTGGTTTTAATTGATATCCCTTTTCAATTAAATTACCGATTACAAAATAGTTAATTAAGCTTAATTGACACTTTCCAACATAATTCAAAAGTGTTTCTGTCTTCCGTTGTACTGTCTCTCTGGCCATCTACCTATCTGTCTCGTCCCCTGGAAGGAAGTCCAGGGGTTACCTCTGTAGGTTTTTCTGGATTCCGACCGGTGGTAAAGTAAATCTTGGGAGATACCTCTTGATTAGCAACTTACTTTGGAGTTGGACGGTTTTGCAAACCAGAAATTTATTTTTACTAAATTTAATGTGACATTCGGTTTTTAAGGGTGGCAAACACACAAAAATATTCGAGGAAGCGTTGAGGAGCATTGGTAAACTTTTGAAGAGTGCCCACACCTTGGATTTCTTGGATTACCAGTAGGGCAGTACCTGAAAAAAATAATGCCAGAAATTATGAAAATGTAATCACAAATGTATTCTCAGATTTTAACTGTAGCAAAAGCCCGTTCATTCCGCATCTACAATCCTCAAAATACTAAAATTTATAAAAAAAATTAAATGGAAGGGTATTTTATTAAAAAATTAAATAGATTAAAAAATTCTTAAATTATCAGAGAAAATTCACTTACGGTTTTATGAAAGCGAAAGGAGAGGGCACAGAAAAGTATTTTGCCTAAAGCATAAAAATATGTTAATCCGTACCTGGTTATCACAAGATGAAATTTGGCTTTTTTTTCCTTTTCCACGTCGTAGGGTCACTTTGCTTCTTCCTTGATTGATTAGCAGATACTTCCTCCACAAACTTTTCCATAGTCAGAGAAAACACCAAACTAAGTTATTAGAAACTTTGTATGCACCAAGGAGGAGTAGTCACAAGCAAGAGAAAACACTATAACATTAATCTAATCAACAAGTGAGAGGTTACTGTGGAGAGAAGCAGAAGTGCCATCTAGCGGATATGGAGATGGCCGCTTTTGAACCTCACTAGTTTATGGATTTGGCCGGTTTTGCAGCACATCATGATTTTCAAACGCATATAACACAGGGGTTTGACCAGCTTAGGCTTGTTTCTTGTTTCCAGATGGTAGAAACGTTTACTTAGAACTTAAAAATCTGAAAAAACGCATTTTCCAATTTTGAGGAGTTGGCTGGTTTTGCAACTAGACGACACATATAAACAAACGAGCTAACCGCAACTTTTACTCCCACTGTGACGTCACATGAATATTGTCCATAAGAAAATCGTTTTAAAGGTATCGTTTTAATGTATGACACAATTTTTCACAATTAAATGCTTTTCGCATATAATAATTTAATTATTTTAAATTTTATTTCTTTTCAATATTCACGAATAAATATATTTTCCAATTGGAGATGTTTCTAAATTTTATTATTTGGCCTTTTTTAAAATTGACAACAACAGGTAAAAATGGTTAATTTCAAACTCTATATATGTATAAGATGCGTGGAGGCGAAAAAGTTGTTATTTCTTTTTTGCCAATGGCAGTGAGTGGATTATATTCACTAA
The DNA here is from genome assembly GCA_963931845.1 of Maratus michaelseni. Taxonomy (NCBI): domain Eukaryota; kingdom Metazoa; phylum Arthropoda; class Arachnida; order Araneae; family Salticidae; genus Maratus; species Maratus michaelseni. Next base: position 186,125,911 of record OZ007596.1, read on the forward strand.
TTTGCGACTATTAAGAAAGTTATTTGAGATATCGATTCGAAACTTATCACACATAAATGTAAAAAACTTTTTTGCATCCGATAATCCAATTTTTTCAAAAATAAGCCAGTAATTTTTCTTATCTTTCTCAAACAAACCGACCCAGACATTCTGAAAAGGAAAGAAAATAAAACGCGAAGTCAAAAAAACAAAAAAACAAAAAAAAAAAACGCAACATTTTGTTTCTGTTTCAAAAGTTACCGATATTTGTTAATGTTAAAGATCATTGGTTAAATTTTGATGGCGAGGGGTGAGTTCGGCCGTAATTTAAATATCGCGTTTGTGTTAAAGGTAAATAATATGTGTTATTTAATAATATGTGTTAAAGGATCAGGCGATGAAAGGTGGAACTAATTTATTTTTGCAGCGCGTACTCAGCACGCCTGCTATACTGTGCCGTAGGCAGCGGGGATCCGTGCCGGGTTTCGTTTCGAATAGAATGCGACCCTGACGATGGAAGGTAAATCTAAAAGATTTTGCGACGCGTGCGCAGTATGCCTGCTGCACGGTGCCGACGGCAGCGCGTATCCGTTCCGAAAGTTCGTTCGGAAAGAGGTTTGTTTATATCAGAATGAGCCCCACGGCTGTGGGAGGTGAAACAAAAATATGTTTTAACCATTAGACATCCGTTCAGTAAAATCGAACCGCGAAGCGGACATAGCCTGCTTGTGAGAATTAAATCTCTATAAATATTATGAAAATTTGAATCAAAAATAGAAAATAAAAAATTTCAAATATGATTGGACAATGCGCACCCCAACCTAGTCCTGTATATGCTTGCAGAGTGCGGTTAATTTGTTATGAACAGTTTTGGATCCTACAAAACTTTTTTAACTGAACTACTTTGAACAATTTCCACATTAAATGGCGCTTATAGTAATTCTTCTATTTAAAATCTATCCACTTCCGTGTGTTTATCATACATATTTCTATAAAACTGTCAGTTTTTATGATTTTATGTGACATAATTTTTTTATTATGATCCAAGAAAATCAAAAACTCAGAATAAATTCAATTATTAGCAGCTATTAATGTAGCGTGCGTTTCTTTTTTTTAGAATATATAGATTCATTAAACCATTTTTTCATGCGTCCTGAAAGTTACATTTTATTATATCGCATCATTGTTATGAATATATAAATTAGGAATATCTTTTACTGCTTGTATTAAGTGCTTTATCCAAAAGTTCGTATTTTTCTTGGATACATTGTACAAAAATCTCTATATGCATGCATATTTGGTGGGTTTCGATATAATTTCAAACAATAACTTAGGTCACATAGGAATAATATTTGGAAACCGATGATATAGAATTTGGAAGACTAAGCATTTATTGTTTATTTACAGGGACCCACAAAATATTTTGGTAGCAGTTCAGTATTTAAGAGATAATTTCTGCAAGTGCATTTACGGTTGTTGTTTGCGTTATTAATTTTAGCAAACTTTTAGTATACAGGGTGTCCATAAATGTTTGTCCGTGTTTCCTTACCTCGTAACTTTTGATTTAAGAATATCACGAAATATATTATTACATATTCATAAATTTCAACTCAAAAAGTTTTTTTAATAGCACAAACAAAGTCATATATGGGCAAAGTTGCAACTCAAAACGCTATTGATCAAATATCTATTATAATCAAATAATAGTTAATAGTAAATTTTATCAAATTTATCAAATAACTGTTAATGAATCACCAGTAGAAAATTAGATAAATAGATATTTCATAATTCATTAATATTTTTTTTATAAATATGAAAAAAATTTAATTTGAATTATTATTTGATTATAATCGTTATTTGCTTAATAACATTTTCAGCTGCAACATTGCGCATATGTAACTTGTAATCATTTATGGTATTACGCATTGCGTAAGAATTCTAAAATCGCCTTTAGAAGTTTTGGAATAAATATTTTTTAGAAATGTAGCACTTTTAATATTACTATTATTGAGCGCGAAATAAAGTGGCGTTTAAAAACTAGTCGTTGAGGGCCACCGTAATACTTACCCATCATGGATATGCATAATATAAAACATGAAAATAAAACATGTGTAAACTATTTATAAAATGCTTTGCAATTCGAATAAAATCGTGGCTTGATAACGTCATAAACTTAAAATCCTCTATTACTGATCTGCGTAAAAGAAACATCCTAATATCTCAAAAATTGATAATATTATTAACTAACGGTTTACTGCGTCGGATTAAGCGTCTCATTTCCAATTAAAATATATCTTTAAATTGAAATTTGAATGAAATACGGGGTCATGAAAAATCGAAGAGTGCGGAAATATGATTACAAATATCTCGGCAACTCATTAACCGATTGACTTCATTCTTTATGCAAAATTTATCTTTTTTGTTGTGTTTTATATTCACTCCTTAAAATAAACAATTACGAAAATTTTTATAGACCTTTTATCAGAACGAATATTTCGAGAGTCCTAAAAAAGTAGTTCTGGATAATCGAGGTTACTGAAATTCAATAATCTTCTTCCCATTATTACATACTAAGTACATACCAAATTTCAAGTCTCTATCTCAATTTGTTCCGGAAATAGAGCATTTACCGACACACGCGCAGACACACACAGACACACACAGACAGACAGACAGACGGACGGCATTTTTTTTCTCTAAAAATATGTTTTTCGGAATCTCGGGTGTCTGAAACCTGCAAATCCGTCAAATTTTTCTTTTTCGATTTTCAAAACGATAACAAGACTTACCCTATACTACGTATGATAGGTAAGTAAAAAAGGGACATAGGTTATCTAATGACAATATCAATCAATAGTTTAGGCTAAAAACTATTGATTTTTTGTCTTTTTTTACACCGGCATCTCTAGTAATCATTCAATATGGAAATTTTACCTTTGATAACGTATCTTATGTCTTTCATTGATCATCATGCTGTTCAGAAGGGGTTCACCTAGTTCGGGTATATTTTCCTGTCGACAATGTGTACAGAACTCTAATTTAAGAGAAATACATAGTCAATTATTTTAGTCATTAGATAATTATTATTTATTGTTTATTATTTTGAATACACAGAATTGATTTAATTTATTTACACACATTATTTCAACCAAATAATTACATAAGAAAAGAAATTTATTATTTTTTACAAACGAAATGAAATAAAATATTGTAGTAACTTGTTACTCGTGGTTCCGCTCGAGTGAAAATTAATTTTCAATAGCATTTTGAACAATGTTATTTAAAAAGTATGAGATAACGACAATTTTACATTATATTAAAAGTTTTAAATCAGTTTATGTTTAAACCATTTTCAAGAATTTTATGTAGCAGCTTTCTGTAAATTATGTCCTTTAATATCACTAGACTGCGAAATTGATATCATCATGATGCAACTCACCGCCTAACTTGTTTTTTTTTTTTTTTTTTTTGTTTTTTTTTTACGAATAAAAATGCATGTTTTTTCTTTTGGAAATGGATATCGATTCAATGATAGGAGCATTCCAACATTCTAAGATTAAGCTCCTACAATTGCGTTTTGACGCTACTTGTATTCGTGGGAAACTATATTTGTCAATTTTATACCAAGGATATTAGTATATAAATGTATGATTAAAAGATATTTTAAAAAAGAATTTCCAAAATTGAATTTTCGATTGTTGAGGCTCTTTTAAAAATTACTTGTTTTCTTATTTAAACACTTATAATTGCATTAAATGTTTGCCATAAAAGAGAAAACTCAAGTGGTCACTACGATATATTTCATTTTGCACCAATCCGTACTCCCAATACACAAGTTGGCTGTATGACATTTATCCGAAAATTGGCGATAGTTAGTCATATAGTCAAACCAATATCCGATATTAATTCCATTCACTGCTAAATGATTTAAGTATAAGTAATTTTTTTAAAGGTAATCCTTCGTATTCAAATCCCATCCAAGATTGCTAAACATGAACAATGATGGAAACAATGTGATTTCAGGTGGATGGAAGCAACAATGGTTACAGCAGTGAAAAAGATTTTGCGCCAAACTACGACACTGTCTGTCCCAATCACAATTAAGACCGCTTTGAAAAGAATGAATCAATTTAACTTTTTTTTTTAGATTTTTATATACCAATCCACTTTTTCTAAATTACGTCAATTGTCTGTGGATCCCGTTGCGAAATTTCCTTTCTTAATATATCTTTATGTTACAAATGGTACTTTCCTTCCAATTTTCAGTATTTTAGAGTGGTTATAGCTAAATGTAAAAATAAAATCTGTCATTGTCGTGTGATTTTCCTACAACCTACTAAATATTACCTTAATTAGCTAATATTCAATATAAGCAATATTTCTGGCAATATTCGTGCGTCAGTAACCAAGTTTGATGTAAAAAAATAGCGAGAAATTTATTATATACCATAAAATGTTTGCCACGCACTCACATACATACATACTGCTGAGTCTAGCTTTAAAGACTGGTCACGTGAGTAACAAGTCTGGGTAAGACGAGTCTATTCTTGATTACATAGAAGGGGGTAATGAAAGGGAAGTCTACCCTAGTTTTTCGTTTGTGGGGAGATAGTGCGACAAGTTTCTCAAACAGCAAATCAAAAAGTTGCCCAAAATTCAAGAGCAGTGATAGGATTCAATGGATTGATCGCAATAAGCGTATTCACGAAGGGAAAAAAATTAAATCAAATCCCCCAATGTTTGGGTGAGATAAAGTGACAAAGACAACAAAAATGAGTGTGTAACATCTAGAAATATGATAACCACCAGTAACAAAAGTCACAATGTGACAACCACTAGTAACAAAAGTTACAACGTGACAAAACCCACGATAGTGACATAATCACAGTGAAACTCTCGAAAGACGACCAAGTTTCAAAATGTGACAACCAGCTCAAACACAAGCTAGAGGTAACAATATATCAAGAAAGAGACAAAATCCAACGAATGATAACAGACAGAAACAACCCACAACAAGGGTGAGCCCTTAAAAACGGCATAAAACCCTGTTAGAGACAAATAAAAACGCAAAGTGAAATCAGCCCCCTAAAAAAGGCAATAAACACTACAGCGACAATCCACCATGAGCGTGACAAGTCAACAGAGACGACAAATATGAAAATCTATGTACGAAATGGAGCCTGGTGCATGTAAAATCTGTCGTGTATGCAAAGTCCTCCAAGTTACCTGTGAATTATACCTCTGGGGGTGTCTAGTCAGGTGAGGGTTTCGTCACCTGATCAAGATTTTAAATTACGAGACCTATTAAATCTGTCAATTCAACAAAGTTAAACAGAAACCTTGAAACGGCAAACAAAGATAACTATAGCAAACCACAAAAGAGCAAGCACAGCAGCGATGTCAACAAATCTATAGTCAGGTGGATCACAGCCATGCTGTGATCAGGCGATTTCCGCCCCCCACCCAGGTACTAACCCGTCAAGCTAGGTATTCATGCCGGGCAGGTAGCGGCCTGGTTAGCGGTATATAAAAAAGAATAGATTTCCACTTTTCTTTTACTAGTACAAGAACATACACTAAATAAATGACATGTGGTCAGACGGATTAAGCGAAACCTGAACTTTGTCTACTCCTAATAAAATGCTTCCCTTCCGTCAGAATGGTCTACATTTTGGCAGCATGCCAAGGTCTACCTTTTAAGATTGGTCAAGCAGTACACACACACACAAAATAATATTAATGCAATATATTTAATTCTGCACTATAATATATCACTTTTCTGTGGACCAAATTACGGAAATTTCAATGAATTTGTGATAGTTTGTCTGATAGTCAAACTGGCATACGGTACAGTGATCGCGTCATTAACGAATTTCATGAATTTTTTTGATTGCAATACAACGAAGTTGCTGTATCCAGTGATTTTTTTTTGTTTTCATGTTCGCGAAGCGGTCATACATGCGGTAGAGTGATCGCCGCATTAACGAATTTCGTGTACTGTTGGGTATTCCAATACAACGAGATTGTTGCATCCAGTTATTTAATTTTTGTTTTATTTTCATGTTCGCAAAGCGATCATACAAGCGGAACTTTGATCACAGCATTAACGAATTTCGTGTATTTTTGGGATTATAATACAACGATATCGCTGTATCCAGTGATGTTTGTTTTGTTTTCATGTTTGCGAAGCGATCTTACATACGTTACAATGATCGCGTCATTAACGAATTTCGTGAATTTTTTGGATTGCAATACAACGAAGTTGCTGTATCCAGTGATTTTTTTTTTGTTTTCATGTTCGCGAAGCGGTCATACATGCGGTAGAGTGATCGCCGCATTAACGAATTTCGTGTACTGTTGGGTATTCCAATACAACGAGGTTGTTGCATCCAGTTATTTAATTTTTGTTTTATTTTCATGTTCGCAAAGCGATCATACATGCGGATCTTTGATCAGAGCATTAACGAATTTCGTGTATTTTTGGGATTATAATACAACGATATCGCTGTATCCAGTGATGTTTGTTTTGTTTTCATGTTTGCGAAGCGATCTTACATACGTTACAATGATCGCGTCATTAACGAATTTCGTGAATTTTTTGGATTGCAATACAACGAAGTTGCTGTATCCAGTGATTTTTTTTTGTTTTCATGTTCGCGAAGCGGTCATACATGCGGTAGAGTGATCGCCGCATTAACGAATTTCGTGTACTGTTGGGTATTCCAATACAACGAGATTGTTGCATCCAGTTATTTAATTTTTGTTTTATTTTCATGTTCGCAAAGCGATCATACAAGCGGAACTTTGATCACAGCATTAACGAATTTCGTGTATTTTTGGGATTATAATACAACGATATCGCTGTATCCAGTGATGTTTGTTTTGTTTTCATGTTTGCGAAGCGATCTTACATACGTTACAATGATCGCGTCATTAACGAATTTCGTGAATTTTTTGGATTGCAATACAACGAAGTTGCTGTATCCAGTGATTTTTTTTTGTTTTCATGTTCGCGAAGCGGTCATACATGCGGTAGAGTGATCGCCGCATTAACGAATTTCGTGTACTGTTGGGTATTCCAATACAACGAGATTGTTGCATCCAGTTATTTAATTTTTGTTTTATTTTCATGTTCGCAAAGCGATCATACATGCGGAACTTTGATCAGAGCATTAACGAATTTCGTGTATTTTTGGGATTATAATACAACGATATCGCTGTATCCGTTGATGTTTTTTTTTGTTTTCATGTTTGCGAAGCGATCTTACATACGTTACAATGATCGCGTCATTAACGAATTTTGTGAAAATTTTGGATTGCAATAGAACGAGGTTGCTGCATCCAGTGATGTTTTATTTTGTTTGCATTTTCGTGAAGCGATTATACATGCGGTGGCGTGTTGCCACACACTGACATACATACATACTGATGAGTCTAGCTTTAAAGACTGGTCACGTGAGTAACAAGTCTGGGTAAGAGGAGTCTATTCTTGATTAAATAGAAGTGGGTAATGAAAGGGAAGTCTCCCCTAGTTTTTCGTTTATGGGGAGATAGTGCGACAAGTTTCTCAAACAGCAAATCAAAAAGTTGCACAAAATTCAAGAGCAGTGATAGGATTCAATGGACTGATCGCAATAAGCGTATTCACGAAGGGAAAAAAATTAAATCAAATCCCCCAATGTTTGGGTGAGATAAAGTGACAAAGACAACAAAAATGAGTGTGAAACATCTAGAAAAGTGATAACCACCAGTAACAAAAGTTACAATGTGACAACCACCAGTAACAAAAGTTACAATGTGACAACCACCAGTAACAAAAGTTACAATGTGACAACCACCAGTAACAAAAGTTACAATGTGACAACCACTAGTAACAAAAGTTACAACGTGACAAAACCCACGATAGTGACATAATCACAGTGAAACTCTAGAAAGACGACCAAGTTTCAAAATGTGACAACCAGTTCAAGCACAAGCTAGAGGTAACAATATATCAAGAAAGAGACAAAATCCAACGAATGATAACAGACAGAAACAACCCACAACAAGGGTGAGCCCTTAAAAACGGCATAAAACCCTGTTAGAGACAAATAAAAACGCAAAGTGAAATCAGCCCCCTAAAAAAGGCAATAAACACTACAGCGACAATCCACCATGAGCGTGACAAGTCAACAGAGAGAACAAATATGAAAATCTATGTACGCAAATGGCTCCTGGTGCATGTAAAATCTGTCGTGTGTGCAAAGTCCTCCAAGTTACCTGTGAATTATACCTCTGGGGGTGCCTAGTCAGGTGAGGGTCTCGTCACCTGATCAAGATTTTAAATTACGAGACCTATTAAATCTGTCAATTCAACAAAGTTAAACAGAAACCTTGAAACGGCAAACAGAGATAACTGTAGCAAACCACAAGAGAGCAAGCACAGCAGCGATGTCAACAAATCTATAGTCAGGTGGATCACAGCTATGCTGTGATCAGGCGATTTCCGCCCTGCACCCAGGTACTAATCCGTCAAGCTAGGCATTCATGCCGGGCAGGTAGGGGCCTGGTTAGCGGTATATAAAAAAAGAATAGATTTCCACTAGTTTCCTTTTACTAGTACAAGAACATACACTAAATAAATGACATGTAGTCAGACGGGTTAAGCGAAACCTGAACTTTGTCTACTCCTAATAAAATGCTTCCCTCCCGTCAGAATGGTCTACATTTTGGCAGCATGCCAAGGTCTACTTTTTAAGATTGATCAAGCAGTACACACACACACAAAATAATATTAATACAATATATTTAATTCTGCACTATAATATATCAGTTTTCTGTGGACCAAATTACGGAAATTTCAATGAATTTGTGATAGTTAGTCTGATAGTCAAACTGGCATACGGTACAGTGATCGCGTCATTAACGAATTTCATGAATTTTTTGGATTGCAATACAACGAAGTTGCTGTATCCAGTGATTTTTTTTCTGTTTTCATGTTCGCGAAGCGGTCATACATGTGGTAGAGTGATCGCCGCATTAACGAATTTCGTGTACTGTTGGGTATTCCAATACAACGAGATTGTTGCATCCACCCGTAAGGCATGGTGACATCACGGCGACGTCACTGTGAAGTCACACTGTGACTTTGTGACAGTCGTCGTGACCTCACGTGACGTCGATGTGAAGTCACTGTGACGTAAATGCGAGGTCGTTATGGCCGTTTTCAAGGCTTTCTGTGATCTCACAATGTGACTACTTTGTGAAGTCACCGTGCGACTTCAATGTGAAAAATGTGACGAATCTGCATCGGATAGGGTGACCAGATTTTACCCGAATCCTATACGGATTGTTCGGATCAAAATTTTTTTATGGTTCAAGTTTGTGACATTTGTGACGACACTGCACCGGGACGGGTGACCAGATTTTACCCGAATACAATCCAGAAACTTCGGATCGATCTTTTTGGATTTGTTTGGCTACAGAATAGATTTAGATTAGTTGCCGTGTGACCTGATTTTCGTGAACCCGATCTGACCCGAGTCGGGTATAATGTTTTTACTGTAAGTCTTGTTCAGAATAGAATCTTGCATACGACCAAGTAACCAGATTTTATCAGAAATTGTGTTGCGATACAATTTCTGATGTCGGCTCGGATCTAGAGTCATGCACGAATCCGGTTATATACTTCTTGAACATGATTGAATGTCTACTTGAACATGAATGATGGTTGACTGAAACTATATTTACATTCAACCCGTAATCTCACCCTAACCCAACAAAAACAACAACAAAAATTCTGTAGGCCCACAACCCGACCGAACCTGATAAATGATTTCGCATAGATTCGGATAACAAGATTTCACCAAATACGGATAAGATCGACGATAAGGATTGGATCGGCAATAATTTTTTTATGCAACTCGTATTCAAATTAAAACTTTCATTTTGATTGGGAAACCGGCTAATGTAGCCGTTAAACAAGAAAATTATAAATGTAAAAAACGCATACTAATATAAAAATAATAGATGAATCCATTAAAAATTATAATAAAATTAAATATTTTAATAATATGAAATTCTATTGTGCAAATAACCACTTTTAAAAATAACTTCGACTTCCATTTGTTTTATGTAACCACCAAAAATGTTGACAATAATTAAAACTATGCTATTTTGCTTTTAAGTATTGAAGTTTTTAAATGTGTATACTTTGCCATATTTCCCCTCGTTCAGTATCACGAAACTTTCTGACACATTTATGAACAAATTTTTAAACGCTTGGCACTTGCATGCCTGATTATTAAAGCGATTTGGAATGAATAGCGTTTTCCATTTTTAGATAAATGAAATGCTTAAGAGCAATTTTGGTCCGTTTCTGACGCTGCGCGTCGGAAATTCGGTTCAAAACACCGACTTTGATAGTGTTTTCTGAAACATCTTTTGTCAAAAATGGAAAATGCCATTCTATTACATATATTCTGAATAAGAACACCTGCCAATTTCATGTGTTTCCAAATAAAAATGAATTCAGAAATTAGTTATTTTGGATTTGATTACAAATTTAATGAAAATAAAAGTATAGATTTTTAAATAAGCATTGTGAAAAATTTATATTAGGAATTCATTTAAATAATAGATCTACCTATTGTGCGATATTATTAAATAATAAACATTGTATCAAGCAATAAAACATTTTTCGAAGCAAATGAAATTTAAAACTTCGGATCATAAACGCTAAGAAATTTTTTTTTTCTTTACAAATTATTTTATTAATAGTTTTTGATAGAATACTAAATGCAGAGCTTAAATATCAATTTTTACCATAGAAAAAATTCGATAACATAACTGGAAAAATTACCTTAACTGAATAGCTGTTTTATTGTTTCATCAATATTCATTATTTTTGTGCACCTAATATTGACATATCTTGACAACTAAATTTGTAATGAGTTAAATTGTCGCAATTATTTCAAATATACCAGAAAATTATTTCTCAAAACCTCCACTAGCTAAGAAATTTTCAAATTGTAAATCAAATTTTAATAGTTTTAAAAATTGCAATGTTTTTAATTACAATAAATAACTATGAAAATTGAACTGAGAAACGCAAAATATAAATATATTCCACGTTATAAATAACACTTTACATTTAGAATATATATTGTTAGTAAATACTTTAAGCTTTTTTCCAAACTCTCTATTTAAAACGATTTAAAACATTAAAGATAAAATTTTATACAAGTGATTAAAAAAAAAAAAGAAAGATTTAAACATCTTAACATTTAAATAATGCACTATTAATGTACCATTACTAAATATGCACTATTAACAAAACTGCGAAGACATTAAAAGTTACCTGCTAATCTATAAGTAAAACCACCAGTTCTAGGGATTAAATTTTAATGGTCGTTGACTGCTTCCTTTTCATTGAAAAATGAGACTCAAATCCACTGCTTTAATTTTCAAAGTGTCCAGCTTAGGTGTGTTCATAGATCTGAGATATCAAATATCACGCAGACCTTAATAACGCACCCAGCTAGACATAAGGATAGGTTAAAATGGATGATTCACTTTAAAACGTTAATTTACTTTCACGGTATAAATTCCACAATATACTTCCACAAACTTCAAAGCACCACACACTCTAATCCGCCGATGAGAATAATCGTTTGCCCTCAACATCTGCGATCATGATCTGCGCAGTAATGTTTACCACAAAGTAACATCTAGCAGGTGTTTCCAGAAAAATAATAGAAAGAAAACAGTTAAATAAAGACATTTCAAATGTTTTATAGTTTATATTGCTGACAAATAACTTCTAATAAAACTATAATATTCTGTTTTTATATGAGAGAGTTTAATGTTCTTGGAAATAAGCTGTGAAAATTTTAATTTTTATATATTTTTTAATCAGTTGCATTTGTTTTAGGCGTCCAAAGTAAACATAAATTTTAAATAAAAATGGATTTAATAGTCTTTATAAAATAATTACGACATAAATATAAATACTATTCTGCAACCAGATTTCCTAAATACGATTTTTTCATTTTTTACACTCTATTGAAAACAGCAATATATTTAACAGAGGTGATATCTTATTAAGCACTGACCAGTTTTGGAATAAATTGCTATAGGAATGACATATACTTTATGACATATTTTTAATTCGTTTTTGTTCGGAAACGCATGAAATTGGCTTTTGTTTTTATTCAGAAACTCTGTAATTGAAAGACGTTTTCCATTTTTTAGTAAAATCAGAAGATCTTTCAGAAAAGAATGTTAAAGTCAGCGTTTTGAACCAAATACCCGACGTAACAGGGAAAGAAAAGAGAAAAACCATTCGTCACGTGACACGAATTGCTTATAACTCGATAAGTAATTTATTTATCAAAAAATGGAAAACTCATTTCGATTCCAAATTGCTTCCATAGTCAGTCCTGCCCATTTTATGCCTTTGCGTTTAAAAATGAGTCAGAAATTATGTCAGAAAGCTTCGCGTTGCGGAGCAGGTCAGTTGAGAACCACCTTAAATATTCAGTACAAGAAAAATCTTGAACGCGTTCGACGGTCACCCCGAGCACCCCCCATGTCGAACTCGCAAAAATGGTGTCCTCACTTTTTAAACAGAAAGCTGATGATTGGGTTGAGTGGCCCCTCAAAATAATAAGAGATTGGAGATTTTTAAAATATTTTTAGTATCACAAAATTAGCAAATGAGTTCTATGCGGTGGTAGGAAAAAAAAATTAAATGTTTGTATTTAAAATGCTAACAAATCTCTAAATCGCTAACAGTTTTATTAGAATGGGAGATCTATTTCTGAATTACTTTCCGCCACAACTTTCCTACGTTACTAAATTTCTATTTAAGGATTTTTACCTGTGTATCATATAGTATATTTTGTTAAATTTCATGAAAATGGCAATGAAAATTGTAAAAAAATATCTGCCTCATATATGTAGACAAATATTTATTTTATTTTGGAAATACAATATATTTAAATAATGTGTGACAATGTTTTTATTAATGATTTAGGTACATGACATAATTCAATTCTATATTTTATGAGTTTTTTTCCAAATTCTCTTTTCGATCACACCGTGAAGTCACAGAGTGTTGGCATTTTGGTCATAGGTTTTACGTGACTTATGTGACTTGCAGTGACGTCATTGCAACGTCACAAAAATTTTTAAAGCTGTCAAAAAGTAATTTTCTTCATTCCATAAGATGTTCTAAAGTTTATTTTAAGTTTTCTTTACATCTTCAAGACGTTCACATTTTGATCACAGTGTGACGTTACAAAGTGATGTCATTTTGGTCACAGATGTGACGTGACGTACGTGACTCAGAGTGACGTCACTGTGACTGTGCATGCTATGCGGGCAGTTATTTATTTTTTTTGTTTTATTTTCATGTTCGCAAAGCGATCATACATGCGGAACTTTGATCACAGCATTAACGAATTTCGTGTATTTTTGGGATTATAATACAACGATATCGGTGTACCCAGTGATGTTTTTTTTTGTTTTCATGTTTGCGAAGCGATCTTACATACGTTACAATGATCGCGTCATTAACGAATTTCGTGAATTTTTTGGATTGCAATACAACGAAGTTGCTGTATCCAGTGATTTTTTTTTTGTTTTCATGTTCGCGAAGCGGTCATACATGCGGTAGAGTGATCGCCGCATTAACGAATTTCGTGTACTGTTGGGTATTCCAATACAACGAGATTGTTGCATCCAGTTATTTAATTTTTGTTTTATTTTCATGTTCGCTAAGCGATCATACATGCGGAACTTTGATCACAGCATTAAGGAATTTCGTGTATTTTTGGGTATTTCAACGCAACGAGGTTCTGCATCCAGAGATTTTTGTTATGTTGTTTACATGTTCGCGAAGCGATCATACATGCGGTATAGTGATCGTCGCATTAACGAATTTCGTGAATTTTTGGGATTCCAATACAATGAGGTTGCTGCATCCATTGATTTTTTTTTTGTTTTCATGTTCGAGAAGCGATATTACATGCGTTAGGGTGATCGCCGCATTAACGGATTTCGTGTATTTTTGGAATTCCAATACAACGAGGTTGCTGCATCCAGTTATCTTTTTGTTTGGTTTTTATGTTTGCAAAGCGTTCATACATGAGGTATCGATGTCTTATTTTTTTGTTTTCCACCGTTATTTGTCATCGATCCTACATGCGGTATCGATGTATCATACAAGCGGCAGCGATCGTCGCCGCATAACGAATTTCGTGGATTTTCTTTTTTTTATCAACTGCACATTGATCGGTAAATTTTAATGTAATTTTTCTGAAATGTTTACAAAAACGATGTTTCTTACTGCTCTTATTATCTTTTTCATATCTATCTTATTAAATTTATCAAATAAAATATTAATAATTTACTCATAAATGAAATATCTAAAAAAATAAATCCTACCTGCACCTACGACCCCTGTTAAGAAAAGTAGATTGATCTCAGGCATGCGCAGTTGAAATCTTCATCTGCGCGTCACACATTTCATTTCTTTATTTATTTTATGTTACTTACCATTAATTACTGTTTTGAAAATGATTGGCAACGATAAACAGGATTGGTACTTGACATAGAACTAGGAACATTAACCAGAAGGAAGATAAGGGGTGTTTTCGCAGTATCTTCCCCGCCAGTGGATTCTTTTATTTACGCCGACTTCCGAAACTAATTCAAAGCAAGAGGATAGCGTGCCGTACTTATCGTTTTCTTGGCACGTATTTCTCTCGATATTTTCTTATTTATTTAAACATTTGATAGATTGTTTTGATTTTGCTACGGCTGTTGATGCGAAGGATATGTTATCCAAGGAGTGTAAACATAATGCAATCTATTTAAAGCTTTGTTTTTAAAGTTACGTATATTTTCCTTTAGTTATGGAGTGGGGGGTATGTTTTTCCTAAATACCAATAAAACAAAAATTAAAAAACAACAATTGGTTGCTTTTATAACTAATATTTAACTCGATACTTTAAATTTGTATTCCGGTATTTGATATCTTTATTTTTATGACAACAAAGAACTCCTGTATAATTTCTTTAAATAACTCATAAAAAAGAACTTTGTTCAAGAATCAATTTAAATTCAATATATTTTAAAACTTTTATTACGCTTTCTTACGTAATGCAGCTAATTATAAAATAAACACATACCCCCCTCCCCTCCGTAATATCAACTAAGAATTGATTGTATCTTGTAAAGATTTTAAGAGAAAAACTGTACATGTAAAACTAAAAATTATATTAAAAAGATATACCTCTTAAAATAAACAAACCAGAAAATAAAGGCAACTCTATTAGATTTTATAGTCTAAACTTACATAACTTATTTGAAAAGGATTAAATTAATTATAAATTAAGTGAAACTATAGAGATGAATTTGACTTAACTGGAATGAATATTTAAATTTTCGGTAGTATATATGGAATCATGAACATAATAAAGGCAAAAATGAGGGTGGGTGGAGGGTGGGGGGGGGGTGGAAGTGGTGAATCTCTTCTTCACCTGATTTTAAAATTTAAAACCAAACCCTTATTTAAATTTAACTAAAATCCTTTTGCTTCTGATAATTTCGAAAAAAAAAGTAAAATTTATTCTTTATAAAGGACTGAATAATTAAACAGTAGGATAAAACTTTTTTTTTTTTTTTTTTTGGGGGGGGGGTTAAAAGGATTTAAAGTAATGCTGCAATCAATACTAGCTGAGTCAAACATTTTTGAATTGTTGAGCGGGGAAATACTTGTTTTTTTTTCTTCGTTTTTTTTCTTTTTCTTTCTTTTTTATTATTAATTTTAATTTACTTATTCTAAATTTTTAATTATCTTGTCAAGTAGCTTTCCTACATGCCATGCTAATACAGATTTAAATTTAAGATAATGTTTTTTTTTCCTCTTTACTGCAGGTTAACTTACTGCTACATACTTTTGTTAAAAATTGCTCGCATTTGATAAAAGACATTGTTTTATTTTATGAAGTTAGGGAATACTAATAAAATATATTATATATATTATTTCTGTTGTCAACATCCCTTTTTCTAAACAAATAAAAAACGCAAAACGATAAATGAGATACTATATGAAAAAAAATTGAACAGGTTCCTGACATAGTACACTCACATTTCGTTAAAACATGTTTGATTAAAAATTGCAGTTAATTAAAAATTAAATCAGCATTGTTTTCATAAATGAAATGAAAGGTTTTTCTCAACTCAGCGTTGCCACAAAAATAAAATACTACATCAATGATTATTAAAATAAAAAATATATGTTCCAATAAAGATAAAGTGGGACAAAGTTGTTGCACAATTTTATATTATATTTATGATTAAAAAACAAAATTTAAATTCAAATTCTCAATTTATTTTTCTTTCTCCCATGCTTTTTTTTCAAAAACAGATGATGTCACCCTCTAATGCAGTTAAAATACATGTAACTTTGGTGGAATAAATTATATGATATTGTGGCTTGACTAATGCTGTTTAGCGATATTTTTAGTCCTTAATTTTTTTTAGAAATTTAAACCTGCATCAAAAAAATATTAGACTGCAGTGCGAAATATTCGCACGGATGCACTGGTGTTTATATATTTACAAATAAGGAAACTAAATACTTTAAAATACTTTTTTGTATAAATCTAGTATATATATAAAACACAAACGGAAATTTCGTTCCGTTCCTCTATAACTCGAGTTCTGCCGAATGGAATTTGATGGAACTTACACTGTTCGAGAGATAATTTTTCAGGGAAGGTTTTAGTATATAACACAACGTTCTATGTATATTAGTTATAGAATTATGATAGAAAGTTCTGTTATTTTGGCCGAAAATGTTACCATTGCTAATTTTTTGGCGATCATTACTGTTGCAGAAAGAAATGAAAAGGCTATACATGTCGACAAATAAAAGAAAAACTGTTACTAATTTTATTTTTAAAAAAAAGAAAGAAAGAAAAAAGAAAGAGAAAGAAAAAAAAAGAGTTTTGATGAGAGAATATTATAAAACGAAAATATTTAATTGAAACATGATTGGGAATGTTCGTTGGGAATGTTTAAAAAATTATTCAAGGGGCAAGATTTCTATATTGAAACAATATTTGGCGATGTATCTTTTGTTTTTGGCGATTTTGATTTTACTTTTGACCTCAAACAATTTGATTTTAAGCCAAAAGGTGTCTTTTTTTGTTGCAGAAAAAATTGAAATGGCTATACATCTGGAAAAATAAAAGAGAAACTGTTACTAATTTTATTTTAAAAAAAAGAAAGAAAAGAAAAAAAAACAGTTTTGATGAGAGATTTTAAGCCAAAAGGTGTTTTTTTTTAAGTGTACGACTGCATTTTTGTAGTATTTTTTTTTTTTTTTTTTGTACTTTTCGGTAAGCCGGGCGCCAGTGATATATATATATACATGTATATATATACACATATATCTACACAAATACATGTATATACACACATACATCTACACAAATACATGTATTAACATACATATATATACAGTTATATGTATGAATATATATATATATATATATATATATCACTGGCGCACGGCTAACCGAAAAGTACCTATTTACTTCTACATATATGAAATTTCGTTCCGGCTGCTTATAACTCGAGTTCTGCTGAATGGATTTTCGTAGAACTGTAAGATAATTTTTCAGGGAAGGTTTTATCGTATAACATATCGTTCTACGTAGCTTAGTTATAGAAGTATTCTGGGAAGTTCTATAATCAGATCAATCCGATTATGAAATATTAGCCTTTTTAAGAGATTTTGCCGAATGGATTTCGATGGAACCTACACTGTTAGATAATTTTCTAGGGAAAGTTTTATTATATAACGTATCATTCTACGTTGCTTAGTTCTAGAATTATAGGGGGAAATTCGAAAATCAGGAGACCATTTTTTTTAATCAAATATTAGCCTTTTCAATATTCGATTCCGATTATGAAAGTTTAGCCTTCTGAAAAAGTTCTACTTAACGGATTTTGATGAGAATTGTATTGTTAGTTAGATGCTATTTCAAGAATGGTTTTAATTAAACTACATATTGTTCTACGTTGCTTAGTCAAACAGCTATGTGTGAAGGTTATATAGTCAGGTGAACCCGATTCCGAAAGATTAGCCTTTTTGAAAGTTTTTACTGGGCGTATTTTTTGCGACTTGCATTGTTAAGTAGATAATTTATAACTATGTTTTTAGTATATTTTATATCGTTCTGTTAGTTTTAGAACTATGTGGAAAAATTCTATAATCAGATTAACCCGATTATCACATATTAGCCTTTATAAAAAACTTCTACTGAATGGATTTTGTTAGTTAATTTGTTTGCATTGTTAGTTCGACAATTTTTAGTGATGGTTTTAGTATATTGCATATAGTTTTATCATTCTTTAGCAAACCTTAACTGTAAATGACCAAATAAAAGGGTTGGTCCTTAACAGCGAAAATTTTGACTGCACATTAGAAAATATAATAGCGCAATCACGTCATTTTTCAGTAATGTGGAAGGATAATCCAGGTAAATATACAGATTGCTTTCAAATACAAGGTCAAATTAAGCGATATATTTCGTTTGATTCAAGGTTTATTTGTAGACACCGACCAGCGCAGCGGCCGTAGCTTGCTAGTATTTAATAAAACATTCATATAAAAAGAAATGCAACATTATGCAGAAAATTTCACTTTTACAATTTTACAACAACAATCAAATAAAACAAATGATGAAATGATTTCAAATATTTTAATATACAGAAATACGTCTTTGAACTAAGCTAATCAACTTTAGTTCCTTTTCTATATTTACAAAAGATTCATATAAAAGAAATGAACGAACATCGTGCCAAAAAATTCAGTTTTATAATTTCACAGCAATAATAATAATAATAATAATAATAATAAAAGATGAGATGATTTCATATATTTTTATATAAATAAAATAAGCTAATCAACTTTAGCTCTTCTTCTATATTTAGAAATAATTCATATAAAATAAATTCAACATTGTGCAGAAAATTTCAGTTTTGCTGTTTCACAGCAACAATTACTTAAAACAAATGATTAGATTATTTCAAATATTTCCAACTAAAAACAATAAGCAAATCAACTTTATTTCCTTTTCTAACTGTGGGTGGAGAGGAAAATTTAATATCATTTGATAAAAATAGAATTTGACAGAAAAAGAAAGTTGTCTACAATTTTTAAGTCCAGCCATTAAAGGGGGGGGGGGAGGGAAAGATGTGAAATTTAGTAGCAGTTAAAATTAACCATTTTACCCAATTAATGTATATATATTTTTTCAAAGATAATTTAGATTTTTCTCAGAAAAGCAAATTTTTAATCTCAATAATTAAATTCTCAAATTATATAATTGCAATGTTTCTAAAAAATTTTTTTAATCAGTATGTTTATTGAGCTACATATAGTTTCACTAGAAAATATGATTCTCTTAAAAATATGCACACCTTGTGATCAAAGGTATAACAGATTTCTGAAATTTGTATATTTTAAATCATTTATTTGCTTACATTTTAAAACCTCATCATAACAGTTTTATCTTTATGAAATAACTATCCATAGAAATATTATCTTATGGAAATCTTTATTTAACGAATAATTTGTTAAATTAATTTAAAGAATAATTTTAATTCTATTACTTAAACTTTTTAAACATTTGATCAATAGTGCTTTAAGAGTACTAAATGGAACCCGGCAAAACTTGACGGCAAACAATTTAAAGGAACCATAGAAAAAAAAGTTAATAACTAATACAATATTCATGGAATTTTTTTTTTTTTTTTTTTTTTTTTTTTTTTTTTTTTTTTAAGGCAAAGGTTATATATTTTTTATTTTACAAAAAAAGAAATTTTTGAAGTTAAAATTTTATTATATTTTCCAAATATAATGTATGATATATGATGTTAACTGCATTATATATCATACCAGTAGAAGGTTTAAATTTATTTTGAAGCAATTATTTACTGAAAATGATGCTAGAAAACGCTGAGATTTAAGAGCATTCATATTTATCCACTAGCAGCATTTGACTTGATAAGATGTAAATAAAGTATATTCTAATCATAAGACCTAGCAACAACTTCAATTTCAGAAATGATTTACTTGAGTATAAGAAATGTCATTTTAAGCACATACAGTAAATTATACAAATATAACTTGTTAAAATAGAATTTGAAGCAGCGAGGGAAAATTCCATTATATTGGCTACAACTGATTATTTTTTGGAGTGTGTGCGTGGGGGGAGGAGGATGTGACGATATGAGAATGACCTAAGTGTAAAGCCATCGTGTGAGGCGAGGGATAGTGGGAACGTCTATGCCAAGATAAAAGCTAAGTTTTCGCCAATATCAATGGGGTTGCAAGCATTTCGTTTAACCGTCATCCCATCAGCCCTTTTACGCTTCATACCGAATCAGTCACGTGATTTTCCTTCTGGTTGTTCCTAGTTCTACGGTACTTGGCAACCATTTTTGACGCTCTATCTCCTGTCCCAGAAAATACGTAAGTACCCAATAATTTATCAACATTTGTTTCAATCAATAAAAATATTGGAAATTTTGCCCCTTTATTTGATTCAAATCACTTCGTCAGAATATTAATAGAAATATATTTTTTGTGGTTGATGAATGTGGTTCCTCTATTATAAATTTGACTGTTGTAGAACTTTCTTTGGTATTTGTTTTATTCCGGCTACGTAAGCAACCTTATTGAGCATTTCCTATAATGCAAAAACTATGATTCACCGTTTTTAATATTTATTACGATTGCCACATAGTTGGTTTAGACTTGAAACGTGTTTCAGTTTTTTATAAACATCTGGCAACATTTATGACATATATCGTCAGATATTCCACAGTCTTGCTGTAGAATTATAATATATATACGCTGTATATGCGGCCACATGCAAGAATTTCTATTTGAACAATTACATCTGGTCTATAAAAATAGTGTGTAAAAGACAGTTGAAAATAATAACGTTCTGATGCAATCACGCTGTTTAAAGTAGTGAATACTGTGTGGTTTTGTGAGATATTTAGATACGAATTCGAAATTCCATATAATTTTGCACATATTCTCTTATTTTTCTATAAACTTTCTATATAGCATTGAAAATTCTTCACACCATTTTTCCCTTCGTTAACATGCACGTTTGCTATGAATATGTAACTTTCAGCGGATCTGAAAAATGTTTGTCCAAACGTTTAGAGATAACAATGCATGTCAAAAAAAATGTGAAGTAAAGAAAAATATTTTCAAAAATATTTTTCACACAAACATTTCAATTTTTAACTAAATTATGCGGTTGCCACTTTGCTTTTATTACAGAAAGATATTACAAAAGCAAACGCAATGGCAGATAAAATCAATTTTAAATTATAGTTTTAAATTACCTAATAAAAAGTTATGGAATTAGAAATTAGAAATGGACAACAATTTCTAATCGCAGGAGGTATTAGTCTTGTGTGAGAGCAAACAAAAAATAGGCTAGACTAAGAACAATGATACTATTAGAACAAAAGTTTCCTAAACAATGGTATGTATACCAGTTCTGGTACGTGAATTCTTATTCTGTTTGGATGTCTGTTGAATCAAAGCTTGTAAGATCTCCATAAAGAATCTTTAGACCATGACAATAGGAAGCCTTTAAAATTAATTAAATATATAGAAAAATTATTCTAAAATTGGAACAAAATTCACCTTTGTGTATCAATTAAAATATGAAACCTTTTAAAATGGATCACAGTTTGTGGATTACTAAAATAGGTGTAAAATAAAAAGGTTCTAAAACATTAAAACCACTTTAAGATGTTAAAAACATTCGTCGGAATCCCAAGCGCTTTCGACTTGAACCTGGCCATCTTCAAATTGTGGAAATGAGAAAAAAATCTTTAACCTCCGGAATGTAAGCTGTTTAAATAGCCGAAGACGAAACCACATATGGAGAAGGGGGGGGGAGGGGAATGGACTAGTCTATTGGGCGAGGTGGGATATTCCAACTCAAATGTACCATTAACACCAAGTAGATTATACCAGATATTTGGTATATTGTATGATAACATATCATTACAGGACTTCCGACCACTTGTCAGGATTTCCACTGACTCACTCAGTATAGATGTAGTATAGTCGTTCATTTGAGCGATAATCTTTACTTTACTAAAATATATATCAATTTCTGTTTTTAAATTTAACCGATAAAGTGCAGTAGATGGTTCTCCTTTTGCTATGTCTGACTTATGCTCCCTTATGCGGTATTGTAATTTCCTAGATGTCATACCTATGTATGTAAATACTTCATTTTTATTTTTACATTCAAATGGGATGATATAAATTCCTGATTTTTCATGCATATCTATGGGGTCAATTTTTCTGCGTACTACATTTTGTAATTTTGTTGCAGGTTTGGCAATTAATGTTATGGCATATTTCTTTAAAGCATACCGGATTCTATCATAAAGTTGGGGGATATAATCTATACTACAAAACTTTGAAACTTGTGTTTTATTCTTGGCTATTTTTTTTCTGTTATTAAATTCATAAATTACTTGGTTAATAAATTTCACTGAGTACCCATTCTGTGTTGCAATTTTCTTAATCGTGGTTAATTTTGCGTTTATATAATTTTGTGAAAATACCTTAAATGCCCGTCTGACATAAGAATTATATGCTGCTTTCTTATAATTAAATGGTACTATACTGCTATTAGATATTGTATTATTGGATCGGTATGGTTTCCTGTAAATATTTCTGACTAAACAATGTATTAAGTTATTCTTAATTAATTCAACATCCAGAAAAGCTAATGACCCATTTTTCTCTATTTCCATTGTAAACTGTATTCTGTTCTCATGTGCTGTTGTCCTATTGGCATGTTTTAAGAAATTTTCCAGATTTGAGATTCCATGCTTCCAGATTATGAGTATATCATTGACATATCTGATCCCTAAATCAGGTTTTAAATTGGAGGTGGAGATAAAATCTGTTCTTCTAAGGTTCTCAGTTTTAGTTCAGCTAATAAACCGGAGATGGGGAGCGCATAGGGGCTCCTTCTGTTTGCTTATAATAATTCCCGTTAAAAATGAAAACATTGTGATTAGTAATTAAATTTAAACTGGATATAAGAGTATTTTTAATGTTGTTGTCATACACTGGGTTATTGCTGATTTGATCTTCAATAATATTTCTGACTTCTTGTACATTAAGTGAGGGGTATAACGACTTGATATCAAAACTTGCAAGTATAGTATTGTGCTCAATTTTCAAATATTTGATTCGTTTAATTAAATCTATGCTAGAGTTGATTCCATATTTAGTGGGGGGTTATATTAATTTTAGTAGTGGTACAAATGCTTTCTCTATTGAATAAGTTGGTGCTGAATATTTTGAAACAATAGGTGTGAGAGGGAGATCAGGTTTATAAAACGTCCTATTAAGCAGGGGGGGGGGGTGCAGTTTTGTTAATTATAAGTTTTAACTTTTATTTCACTAGGCCAAGTTCTATGTTTTATTATTTCTTGTGTTTTTCATTTAATCGTTAAGTTTGGATCTTATTTCAGTTTTAAACAATTCATTACACTAATACAATTCTCCATTTTGGCAATGTAATCTGCAGTAGGTATGATTACAAATTTATTTGATTTATCCGTATGTATAATTGTCACTTCGTGATTATTTTTTATTTGCTTGATTACACTTAGATCTTTCTCGTTCGTTACCCTAGGTATTTTTAAGTATTTCTGAACATTATTGAATAGTAAGCTTCTAACTTCCTCTTTTTTATTATTGTGTATAATGTTAATGATCTTTTCACAGTCTGTTATCACACTTTTGATATCTATTTTTCTCTGAAACATCTACCCCTTAATTATCCCCTTATTATGGCCCCCTTAACTATTGTTTAGGCCCCCATATTTAGTGGGGGAGTACCATTAATTTTAGTAGTGGTACAAATACTTTCTCGATTGAATAGGTTTAATGTTACTCCCCACTAAATATGCAATGAACTCTACCATAGATTTAATCAAACGAATTAAAGATTTTAAAATTGAAGACAATACTATTTTTGGAAGTTTTGATATCAAGTCATTATACCCCTTAATTAATGTACAAGAAGTCAGAAATATTATTGAAGATCAAATCAACAATAACCAAGTGTATGACGACAACATTAAAAATACTCTTATATCCAGTTTAAATTTAATTACTAATAACAATGTTTTCCTTTTTAACGGAAATTATTATAAGCAAACAGAAGGAGCCCCTATGGGCTCTCCCATCTCCGGTTTATTTTGTAGTACACCTCAGTGATACATATATATATCAATTTCAATATGTTTTAAATAGTCTACCATCATTAAAATATATTTCAAAAGATTTTTCCCCATAGACCATAATCAAACGATTTTTTTAGTGTTTTTGAATACGAATTTTAAATGCTACACACTTCATTTTCAATACCGATCATACCACTGTTATCTTCAATAACATGCATCAGCTACATGGAAAACCGAGTATATTTACGCGAGTTGGAGCGTGGCCAGATGGCCGGACAAAGAGACACATTGCCAGACAAACCGAATTCATAAACCTTTCTCATCTATCTTGGAAATTACTAAAAAACCTATATTTATTTATCTTATTGGAAATATTACTTTACATTGTTTGATAAAACAAATGTGTATTCTTACGTCATTAATTTCAAATAATATATATTTTCGAAATTAATTTTAATAAAAATATTAATTATAACATATAAAATTTTAAAAAGATATCGATATATAGGAATTTTAAATAAGTGAATCCAAAATTTCATCTCATTTCTGCAAGTAGTTTTGATTTAGGCTTAAAAAACTATCCACATAGCTATTTCTTTTGCAACAATTTAAATGATTTTTACATTAGAAGTTTCAAACTATAAAGCTACGTATTATTTTTTAACTACTTGACTGAATTATTTCTCGCTCTTGGTATTGTAAAATATAATTTACCTGGAAATCTAAATATAAGGTCAAATATACTTGTTCGTATTGAGAATTTGAGAGTTTGATGCAATGTCAATATGAAGACGACTCCCTAAGAAAAATGTAAATGTAAAATTAATTAGTAAACGTTATTACTATTTGATTGGCACCAGTCACATTTCTATGATCAGGACTAGCGGCTCGACCCGGATTCGTGCGGGTGGACAATGTGTCGACTGCAATGTAGGGTAGGAATGAATAGGTAATTTTTTAAAATTGTCCTAAATCGGATAAAAGCAGGAGTGTGACAAAATTGCAGTACTTACAAATTTTACACTTTAAATAAAAGTTTTTAAAAGTGTAATAAATATTTTTTTCTATTTATATGTATACTGAAATTAATAAATTTATTTTAATGTAGCAGAACCACCCGGCTTCGTCCGAGTTAAACTTGCCTTCCCAAAATCATAAGTAGAAATGTAGTATCCTAAAATACGCCGATCACAATAGGGCATTTTCGCCCATAAACCGTCAAAATGAATATTGAAAAAAAATTCTGTCATTTTGACGCAATCATACTAATCCCTCAGCTTTATGATTACAAAAAATAATAATAATAATAATAATAAATAAATGTCTTATGCAAGATATCTAAGGAAAAATCAGCAATAGTTACCTTATTTTTCTGATGTTCCATCATTGGGTTCATATCCGATATTGGGTGAATTTAATGGAGGAATTTCTAAAATCTCTGAAGTACGTGTTTATCCATTTTTTAGCAGATGTGTTATCTTGAATTTCATCTTCATACCTAAAACTGCTGCTGAGATATGTGTAAATGACTTAAAACATTCGATTCCCCATTTAACCCCCTCAGAGGGTGAATTTCTAAAATTACTGAAATACGAGGTTAACCATATTTTTAGTAGAATTGTAATCCTGAATTTAATCTTCCTACACAAAACTGCTGCTGAGATATGGCGAAATGACTTAAAACGTTCGATTCCCCCACTTTAACGTGCTTTGAAGTGGGGGTGGGGATTTTCAAAATTCCTTTCTTATTGCTTGCCTAGGTCATAACAGCAAACTACTCTCCAAACTTCGTGATCCTGACTTTAGTCGTTTCAGCTGGGCGTTGATGAGTCAGTCGGTCAGACTTTCTCTCTTTATATAATAATATAGTTCTGCGGCAGAGTTAATAGAGAAGAGAGTTAATAGAGAGGGGCGTTTATTTTTTTACAGGACTATGGTTTCTTCTTATGTATCTACCCTATATATATAAAATCCTAATGAAACGAATTTGTGAAATGATTTTATGAAACGAATTTATGAAACGATTTTATGAAACGACTGATTATGTTTAAGGGCTATTTTTAATAAAATATTAAACGCTTGATGGTGAAATTAATACTAATTGTCCATAAAAATCCGCGGATGCCAAAACTGGTAATAGAATTTTGAAATTGGAATTAGTTTTCGAGATATTAATTTTTTTCTAATTTTAATGACATTTCTGTAATGATGGCAACTAATTACTCAGTTTTTTTGTGACAAAAAAGAGGAAAAAATTGAAAAGGATCCCGATAGGGATTATTGATTTCTTTTTATTCGTCATTTTCAAATTGAAATTGAATTTATCTTTCATTTCAATTAATAATGAAGACAAGATTGTGATTAAATTATATTTTTCAGGGAAATTTTAAAAAAAATCACAATTCTATCGTCAGGATTCAATCGTCTGTCAGCATTTAATTTAATTTATAAACTGAAAATATTTTGAATAAATTCGTTCAAATGACGTCATTTATGTAAACGCAAAATAAAGAGGGGGGGGGGGATTAATAGTAATTATTATTTATTGATATCATTTTGTTATGTTTTTGTAAAATTTAATTAAACGAATTTATAAAATCACTAATTCGGATATTTGAAACGAATATATAAAATAATAATTGCCCAACTGAACGGAAGGAGAAAAAAATATCCTGCTTGGTTTTCTTTCCAATTTTAATGAGAATATGACATCAATTATGGTAAAATGACATTTACTCCTTTCTCTCTTTTATTGGCAGCAAGGAAAAAAATGCTCCCTATATATTAGAGAAATGCTATTAAAGTTTAAAACAAATGAATATTTCAGTAGCATTACTTTTTTAATAATGAATTATATGTTTACACATAAATAACAAAGAGAAGAAAAAACTACAAATAATTAAATTACTATACTTGAAACACACGGTGTAAATTACGTTATACATTAAAATGAATTTCGTTTCTTTTCCAATTCAGGGGCCTTCGCGAGATACAGAAAGTGACTTTGGTGATGAATTGAAATTCGGCAACATGTTTTATAACAATCTATTCGCTTTTTGATATACACAAGCAATTATTTTTATATTTATACAATTTATTTAATATAAAGAAGCCATTTATCTATTTTTATGTACAAAAAGAGGTAAATTGAAAGACAATTATAAATAAATTGTATATATATATATACATACATGTATAAACAAGCATAAAAGTTCGGTGCTTTTCCAGTATATGGGGTCTTGACGAAACAGGGAAAATAGCCTTGGCGGAAAAAGAAATTTGGCAACATACTTTCTGCCAACCTATTCACTTTGTCATTTCGTATACAGAAGCATTTTTTCAATACTTATACAATTTGTTTAGCGTAAAATGTCATTTATCCTATTTTATATATAATCAGAAATAATTTGTATAAAAAAAACAATAATAATATACGTATAATTAAAATACGCATATAAACAAAAAAAAATCGTCGAATTTGTTTCCATGGCTGTTTATGTCATTTGGCACCAAATCTCACTTTCTGATGCCCGAATTGCACCAAGCTTTTTAAAAAAGCGTCAAGACCCTATAATAGAAAAGCAGCAAAAGTTCATTTAGTTTGTTTTCATAACTTTTGGCAACAAATCTATGTATATTAACGAATCTATCCCTTTTTTAAGCTCGAATTACGCCAAACCTAAATGCAAAGGATCCTATAATGGAAAAGTACCCGATTTTCTTATGGACCATATGCAAGTGACATAACATGGTGTAAAATTATCGCGGATAGCAAATTTGTTTAAATATCTCATCAATTGATGCCGAATAAATGCAGGCATGCATGCATAAAATATTTAATTAGTTTAGTTTGATAAATAATTATTAGAAAATTAGTATATACATATTAATTAAAATAAATAATTTACATATTTAAAATAACATGAAAATATGCATGATGGTGCACTAAAATAGAGAGAAAATTAAAACCTGTTACTGAAAATGTCTATAGCATAGTACTTTTCAATACCTTGGTTCTTAATGTTATTCACAAGCAGATGGAATTTTTCTCATCCTTAAACGCAAAGGAAGAATAGAATACAGATCGTTGTTATACAAGTCCGAGAGGTAGCCACAATTTAAACCTAATCATTTTATACAAGCTGGTTTTCAAGTTGTAATTGATTTTACTTATAAATCCCGATAACAGTCGTCAGTTGTCGCAACAGCGACAACTGTGTTAAAGGCCATGTGTGTAACAATGTGTTAGAGGCCATGATAATAAAAAAATGCCCCATTAAAACGTTAAAAGCGTGGTAACCCAATTACGGATTTACCAATATTTTTAAAACAAAACACTCTGTCATGTTTTTAGAGGCCTCGATGTCTGAGCGGGGGTTGGCGAGCGTAGCTGGCAGGGGGTAGGCCCCCTAGTATAGAAATAAAATCTTTGAAAAGATATATTTCATATATATGCCATGCACATTGTAAGATAAATAATGTGATATCCTAATACCATTGGTTTTATCTTTTTACAGATGTACACGGAAATGGCGGTCCAATGGCTGTAGGAATTTAACATAAGTATTATTTTTACTTTTTAAGAAATTTCCTTTATCTGTGAAATTGATTTACGTAATCTGTACATTAAGTAAATTTACTTTACTATACAAAAAAAAAACATGAATTTAACATAGTTACATTATAAGGAACTAATAATATAGAAAGAAAACTTCCCATAAAATTTTGCATTGTACTTATTTCGTATGTATAAAACAAAATCTTGAACAAATATACGAACTCCCCCCCCCCCCCCCATTAAAATTTTTTCAAGTTCAATTTTTCAGCGATGTTGGTATTAAATAGCTCAATGCAGAACTTTGCGGTGGCTCACTAAGCTTAATTACTGCGCAAAAATAAAATAAAATAAATGAATATGCTTTAACCTAGTTTTCCGTATTACTCAGTTATGAAATACAATAACACGATTCATCATATAACAATCTTTTTAATTATATTTAAATAAAATGCAGCAAGTTTAAAAAAGTATTTACATTCGAAAAAGTCGTTTTAATAGGATAACGAAAATATATTCTTTAGAAGCAGTCATTTAAATACAAATTCAAGAAATTATTGCTTAAGATCCTACATCAGCCATGCGGAAAAACGCGCAAGATAATGTTAAGTCTATGGGAAGGTTCTAGCGCGATTTCTCGCTCGCATTTCAATCTTTTTAATTGATGTTTTTTGCATAGGATAGCTGAGGTTAATTTCTAACGTTGTTAGTTTTTACTTTTTCGATTTTGGTTCCAGTTTTTTTTTATATAAGGGAACTTTCACTTTCAGAACCGGTTGAAACCGGTCCCAAAATTGAAAATGTCCGCTTATGAAAAAAACTGTATTCAAAATCAAAAAAGTAAAAACTAACAACGTTAGAGATCGACCTCAGCTATCCTATGCAAAAAAAATCATTTAAAAATATTAAAATGTGAGCGAGAAATCGCGCAAGAATCTTCCCATAGACTTAACATTAATTTGAGCGTTTCTTTGAATTCGTTCTACTGAATTTCATCTCCCTACATAAAACTGCTGCTGAGATATGGCGAAATGACTTAAAACGTTTGATTCTCCCACTTTAACGTGCTACGTTTCGGAATTTAAATTGAGACCTTTAGAGAAACTTATATTTGATACCTTTGCTATAAAGCCTACTTTTTCAGTTCGTTACGTGGATAATATTTTCATTTTATGGGATCATGGTTGCTTGGCCATGGATAATTTTCTTTGAAGTGTTAATAATTTGGACCGTAATATAAAATTCACTTTAGAAATAGAAAACAACGCTTCTTTACCCTTCTTGGATGTTGAATTACACCACAATAATCACGTGCTGACCTATAATGTTTATAGAAAAACTATGAAGGAAAATACTGTTATCCCCTTTAATGATAATTTACCTTTTCAATACCAGATTTCTGCATTTAAATCGTTCATTCAAATCTTTCTTAATTTGTTCTGGTACGCAGTTAAAACTAGTGCTCGCGAATCTACGTATAATATGTATAAAACGTATTGTAACCGGTAACGACTTTGGATAGGAATAATATGGAAAAGGCTTAACTTCGTATAAATTTAAACGTATATAAACGTATATTCGCGAGCACTAGTTAAAACAAGAGCTTAATTTTATAAAGCAAATAGCCATTAATCATGGGTTTCCCCTTAAGTACAATTATAACATCATCCATAGGTATCATTGTCCACCCCCTCACAGCTTGCCTGATAACCAACAGAGGTCAACATATTGTCGGTTTGGATATGTTCCGGTTATTTTTGAAAAATTAAGGAGTATAGTTCGTGGGTTTAATGTTCAGCTTATTGCAATTCACCCTCCTTACCTCACTAATTTATTAAGTAGTAACCTGGATCCTACACCGTTGCACGAATGTGCGGATGTTTATGAAATACCTATTATTTGAAAGATGGCACTAAAAAGTTTTAAATTGGGATTACAAAAAGAAATTTTATTGAACGTCTAAAAGAACATAAAAAGAATGTTTCGCAATATCAACAGACGACAGCTGAATTCTATTTTAATAATCCTGACAGCCACATTGATTTTGAAAATGCCAAAATTAAAATTCCATGTAATAACGTCATTGAGGGTCTGAGGAATGAGTCTATTGAAATTATTGTTAGGAGTAACGAGGTTTGTAATGATAGCATTTCATTTAATATCCTTAAACTTTGGATGAGCATCTTGAAATAGTCAATTGCGCTTATATTTATCCTTGGAAATTAGGGTTTGAAAATGCACTATTTTTATTCTTATAGTTCCAGCTAAACTCACTATTTCAGTTATTTTCATGGGGTTCATGTCACGTCTTTGCAACTTTGGATAGTTATCACCGTTGTTGCTTGCCATTTTTAACACTTTCCAACCTAGTTGAAAAATGTTTAAAACTTCGGTTTCTCTGGCCGTCTGTCCGTGCTCAATTCCCGTATATATGCTCGGATTGTCCTGAAATTTTTATATGTTATTGTCGTTATCTACAGCATGTTCTCTATTTCAACTGAAGTGTGTAGTACTTATAGTTTTTTTACAGTGACACTCAAAAGAATTCCGTTACATTACGATCTATGGGGAAAAATCATTTGCGGTTTATTTTAATTATGTTACACAATTTCACAGACATTGTAATTGATATATATCACTAAGGTGCATTACAAGAAGCTTCATATAGAATATGGCTTGCATAGCACTTATATTTACCTTACAGGGACAGTCAAAAGAATTCCGTTACATTACGTCTATGGAGAAAAATTGTTTGCGGTTTATTTAAATAATGTTTCACAATTTTAAACGCATTGAAATTTATATATCTTACTAAGGTGCATTATAAGAGGCTTACTACAGAATATTGTGTGTATAGCAGTCATGGTTCATTTACAGGGACACAGAAAATAATTCTTTACTGTCTGTTAACAATAATTCCTGGAAGTGCGTTTTATGTTGCTGAACGCTATTTTAAATTTAACTCACTTTTTGTCTATTACTTGGTGTGTATAAATTCTGTAGATCATATGCAGGGCAGCACAAAAGTTCGCGAACGCATTTCCGTTTATTGACAGAAACTCCACAAGGAGAATTTTAAACTGTGCTACGTGTTTCCTAACTAAACTAAAATTTAGCATCCTATGTAGATTATATAAAAATCTATAGATCATATACAAGGCTGAATAAAAGTATTCGGATATTTTTCCGAATATTGTATATGTTGGAAATTCCTGAAATTACGTTTTTAAATATGTTATGCGTTTTCCAAATTGTATACTTAGATGTTATCTTTCAGCTTATTAAACGGTAATGATTTGTAAAATTATTTTGGAAGCGTTAGAAAGTGTTACATAATCTATGCTTGACGCATGATTTTTCGTTCTTGTTAGATTTGAAGTTGGTTATCCGACAGTGGGTGCCTGATCATTCTTCATCGGTAATACATTTAAACCTGTTAGGTTTTTGTACGTTAGACGGTGCTTCTGCATCGTTTCTGCTTGTGGTTGGTTGGAACGATGGTTGATGGTTAACCTAGTGAATTTTTTTAATTTGTGGACGACTTGTTTTTTCGCCTTTGGAACTTTAGAAGCAATGTAACAACTATTTCTTGAGGATGACCATAGAAGTCGTTCGAAACGTTGATGATTTTAATTTGATTTTAATGTATGTATAAGTTTTAAATTTTACATTTGTATGCACAATTTAGTAGATTTGTGATATTTTATACTCACGTCTTTAATGTAGTAATGTTTCATGGTGTAATCGTCCAGCATTTATATTAAAATAATATATTTTTCATATAATATATATACATATACATATATATACATAAAAGCAATGAGGGATTTTTTATTCGGGAAAATGAAACAAGAAAGA
The DNA here is from genome assembly GCA_963931845.1 of Maratus michaelseni. Taxonomy (NCBI): domain Eukaryota; kingdom Metazoa; phylum Arthropoda; class Arachnida; order Araneae; family Salticidae; genus Maratus; species Maratus michaelseni. Next base: position 186,158,609 of record OZ007596.1, read on the forward strand.
AAATTTATACTTCAAGCACACTTTATGAAACACTTTACAACACTTCCAGATCATTGTAATGGACATTTACCATTTAAAAAGGTGAAAGAAAATATAAAAGTAAACAATAAAAAAAACGCATAACACGTTTAATAAACCTTTTTCAATGATTATTGCCATGGGTGAAAGAGTACTAGAATTCTTTTGTGCAGCCTTGGATATGATCTATAGATTTGTATACATACTACATGGTATGCTAATATTAAGTTTAGTTGCAAGACACAAAACATAGTTACAAATTCTTTATTAGCTATTTCCGTAATAGACTGAAATATATTATTTTGTACAACTCTGTGTATTATCTACAGATTTTTATGCATGCCACACACGAAGCTAAAGTTTAACTCAGGCAAAAAACGCTTACAACTAAAAATGTACTGTCGGCCAAAACAAAAGCGAACACCCTGTACATTAAAATCACCAAAAATTGTCTCCTCCTCCAATCACCTTAAAAAATATAACCATTTGACTAGATATTAGGGTTTTTTTACATTTCTGTTAACATAATAAACTTAAGGGTCGTCTTCAGACAAAAATTGTACTAAACTCTGAAATTTTCAATACAAACAGCATAATTCAGCATAATTCAACAGCATAATTCAACAGCATTCAGAATAATTTTGACATAATATTTGAATTTTTCGTTGAATTTTCTCACAGTACACCCTACGGGATTGTCATTCGGGCAAAAAATTTAGGAATTATGGAGATTAAAATTTAGAATTCTTAATGGTATTTTTATTAGTAATTATTTCAAATTAGATTGCAATGCGGTCTTTAAAAAAATTCAAAACTGAATACTTAACTGAATAAGTTGTAATTTTGGATTCGCATATTTGAAGCTTCCGGAAAAAGATTTCTGTTAAAAAACTAATAGATGACTGTCCTAACAGGATCTTTTCAAAATAATAAGTTTTCAGAAGCTTTAAATATGCAAATCCAAAATTACAACTCATTCCGACAAGTAACCTTTGTGTTATGCATTAAAAACTACCCGCATGGCAATTTGTTTTGCATCAAATACCAAGTTGGAAATTGTACGTCAAACGTTACAAACGAGGTGCGTTCGTACTATGGCTAGTTATACAAATATTCAGATCCTGATGATTTTTAATTCTGTGAAATGAATTATATCGTCTGCAGATTAATTTCTGCCATAAAATAAATATCTCGGTCGCTTGACGATGAAACGTCGAAAGATCCTATAAAAAGAAAGCACCGATTAAAAAAAAAATCAAATTTCTTAATAAATGTTTTTATTAATATTTTCTAAAGTTTTGATTCGATTTTTAAAAAATTTGAAATGTCTCGACAAAATTCTACAAAGATAATATATCTTAAATTTCAAACCCTTCGGTTGGGTAGTTTTTGCTTTGTTATATGCGGACGGGCGGACAGACGGACAGACAGACGGACGGACAGACGAACAGACAGACAGACGGACAGACGGACCAGACGACGACAATAGGTGCTACGTATTTATATAATTACGAACGCACCTAAAAAGGAATTTAACATTACGAGTTCCGAATTTTGAAACATCATAATTCCTAAACAACTTGACCGAATAACTTCCTGTTTGATACCCCTAGATACAATTTACCGAAAAAGCGAAATTATGTTGTCAAAATTAGTTGTTCGTAATGAAACTTTCAGAGTTTCGAGCACTTTCCGTATGAAGAGGCATTTTTACGCTTATTTCTTTAACATATTTTCTAGTCCAATGTCCACTTTTGCTTTTTCTCTGACAATATGAACATACAAATTTTTTCAGTGTCCTTTTTTGTTTGGCGGACTGTGTTCTTGTTATTCTCTTATATCTGTGCAGACATACTCATTGACGAATTTCGTAATTTTATTGAGTTTAGTTTTTAATATGCTACGTTGGCGATTTAAAGTTCATAAGTTTCTCATTATTCACTGTGCTGCGGTCGGGTGGGACCATATGTCGGGAGGAATCAGGCAGAGGACTTCAAGTTTGAAATTATTTATTTTATTGCCAAGGGGCAATTGAATTTTCACAGAACTTCGGATTTGAGCGCAAAAGCACTCATTACATTGAGATGTTGTTCTTTTTGACAACGAAGCTCAACTGACTGGTTTACATTTTTTATCAGCTAGGTGGCGCTGATCTGTTAATCAAACTTCGGGAACGCACAGTGTGTGATAATAGAAAAATTGTTAATTTCCAAAGATAAATGGTATGGTAGCAGCAATTTAAGTACAAACTGTTGTAGAAAGCAACAAATGAATTATTTACACATATTTGCTCACACAGCATACTTTAAATATTATAGCTTAATATTTATACAAAACAGAAATATTTTAGGAAAAGGACACATTGTTCGATATCTCTTTGTGCTTACACCATTGATTGGAGAGTGTTTTTCTTTAAAAATAGCATGATCTCCGTCCTTTCTATTTTTTGCACTATTTTAACTATTTAATATCCTCGTGTATAACTGAGAATATTAAAAAAATAAATAAATATTTTTTTCTTAAATGTAGGACGTTGCTGATTTTAATATGATTAAAATAAGTAAAAAGTAACAGCAAAAACTGAAATTAGTTTAATGTCACGTGTCATGCTTGTAATTAAATAGCTTTCAATGGATGACAGATACTGTTGAAATCTTGTTTTTTAATCTTTCTCTAAGGTATCAATGCATTCTTAATAGAAAAAAAAATCACTGTATGCCTTCCTATCAATTTACTATACATAAATGCAACATTGAAATCTTTTTTTCTTTAAATATAAATATTCAACTCACATTTCGGAACAGTTTTATACTAATTAAAGTGTATTTTATTTACTTCATTTTAAGCTGAAGTATTAAAAACAGCACATATTAAATTCACTCGGATTCACGCTCTCTCTACAGATAAAACGACAGAGAGGATAATAGGAATAAAGAGTGGCCGATATTCAGCGTTCGTAATACTACACGTTAATATTAAAAATAAATGTGCAACGTTAAATTAGCACAAATTAAAATCATTTCTAATGGCAAACAGCTGTTTCAAAGCCCTTAAGCTCCATCTTCAGTGCCAACTCAAAAGGTAAAAACCAATTAAAAACTCCTAAGCCATGACCGCTTGCCTGCCATCTCTCGCCCCGCGGCCATTTCATCTGGTCGCGGGGCGAGAGATGGCAGGCAAGCGGTCATGGCTTAGGAGTTTTTAATTGGTTTTTACCTTTTGAGTTGGCACTGAAGATGGAGCTTAAGGGCTTTGAAACAGCTGTTTGCCATTAGAAATGATTTTAATTTGTGCTAATTTAACGTTGCACATTTATTTTTAATATAACGGCACAAAGTTTTAATCCACCTTTTAGATACACGTTAATAGTTAGAAAGCTCCGCTTGAAAGAAACCAATCACGGTGAAAGAACGGGGAGGCTTTGCTTCACCAACGTGGCAACAGCCGAAATTTTACCTCTAGCGCACTCTGATTGGTTACTCGCGAACCGAGTTTCCCAGCTGCTAAGCTCTAGTAATATTATCGACTCCACAATAAATCTTACATATTTCAGCGCTTCTTTATTGGTTATGACATATCAATATGTGTGATATATTGTAATATGTCTAGACCAATAGCAGCGACGGTATTGAAACGCAGACGATAACACATTATTATTCAGTAACGAATGGGCAGGGGAATATGCGGTTTGTTGCAACAACATTAGAATAACAACGAAAGAGATATAATCATAAGAAGGGATATTTGGCTTTGAATGAAGCGGTCAGCGAATAAATGCATGGGAGGATAGGATTATTCCAATGTTAGTACTTAATATTCGGCGCTTTTTCAGGATTTCAAACTCGGGCTGCGGGAAAAAATGTCATTGGGATACATTGGTAGAGCCAGAGATTAGCTATCTTTAATGGGATATATCGTCAGAATCAGAGCAATTAATATAAGTTTTTGAGATTTACTTGGACAGATTTTCGATTGAAAATGAAGTGCATAGAATTTATAGTTCGTTTAGAGCAGCCATACTCAACCTACGGCCCGCGGGTCGCATGTGGCCCGGAGACCTTTTAAGTGCGGCCCGAGATACATAATCAATAGCATCTGTTTATTACATTAAATGTGATGTGTATAAAAGTTTTTAAGACCTTCACTGTTCTTTTATGTATTTTCATGGGCAGACAAAATCTGTCTTTTATTTAAAATTACTAATTTAAAATTATCTTTAATACCGTTTCCTTTCTCAAAAGTTCTTTTTACATGTAGTTCTATTTGTGCTATAGCGGGGTGTACATTTCTTAATCTTCAACACTAAACCAATATTATTCCAAATTTATTACATTTCCAAATATACATTTCTATACTTAAAAAAATATCTTTTGTGTTGAGAAAACGATTGATTTCTTAAAACAAATCACCTGATTTTTTTTTCTTTAGACCTTTTAAATGCTATATTTTTATATTATTACGTTTAACTGATAATGCTTATTAGGGTTGAACGTTTACCGCAGAAAAAATTGACAGCAAAATGTTTTATGCCACTATTTCTACATCATTTGAAATTGAAATCTATCACAAAGTTTGTTGTTTGGAAATAGTGGTGTTAAAAGTTTTTGGTAAGAGTTCTTCTGGACAAACATTCAATCCTACTGATTACATTAACTTTAATATATAGGTTTGTTATACTACATTTGTTTAATCTTTTTATTGAAATTAGCCTTTTTTTACCTTTATATATAATTCTGTTGCGGCTCGCCTAACTTTCCAAACATATGTTTGCGGTCAAAGAGAAAAAAGGTTGACTATGGCTGGTTTAGAGGTACACTCAAAATAATACTGTTACATTATAGTCTAAGGGAAAAATTCGTTTGCGGTGTATTTTAAAAATATTACACTATTTCAAACATAAGGAAATTCATATAGTTTATTGGATGTACTAAGCATAATCTCTGTATATTATGGAGTTCAAAGCATTTTTCATTCATTTCCAGAATCAGGCAAATGAATTCGATTAAATAATTATCCCCGGGAGAAAAACATTTTGCAGCGTATTTTGAGGAAGTTGCACTAGTTCAAATATAATGAAATTTATAGACATCATCGAGGTGTATTTAAAAAATATTACACCAATTCAAACATAATGAAATTTAGATACTTCTCTATTATCCCGTCGACCACTTTTCATAACAAAAAGCTATCGCCAAACTGTAAGATTAAACGCCAAAAATGCAGTCCCATTTACTTGATGTCAGAGGCATTATACGTGTTTGTTATGTCATCAAGTGGCTTTTAATTCGACATTTGCGTGTATTTTTCATTATGTTTTACTGATTTATTAGTTATTTCCTTAATTAAAATAACAATTGTGTCCTTAAATTCTTATATTTTATTTATATATTTATTTTGATATTCCAATGACAACGTTCTCCCGTTTATTTGGCGTTACAGTTTGCAATTTTTTGTTATGAAAAGTGGTCGACGGGATAATAGACAAGTACCGAAATTTATATACTTTATTGGATGCACTAAACATAATGTCTGTATAATATGGAGTGAAAAGCATTTTTCATTCATTTACAGTATCAGACAAACAAATTCACTTAAATAATGATCTCAGAGAGAAAAAAAATTGAAGCGTATTTTGAGGAAGTTGCACAAGTTCAAACATAATGAAATGTATAGACATTATTGAGGTACAATACCAGATTATTTCTGTAGAATATAGCTATCCAAAACAGTTAACAATCATCTGTAAGGAAAGCAGAAAAAATTTCGGCCAAAGTACCGTCTATCAATTATAAAAGCTGGAAGTGTGTTTTCCGTTGCGGTATGCATTTTTAAATCTCTCTTAATTTTTGCATACTAAGGGGTGTGTATAAATTCTTTAGATAACACACAGGGTTACACAAAGTAATTCGTATGTATTACTGCGTATGAGCGCCACTTGGTTAAGAGCCTACGCTAGTCACGCGAAGAAACGCTTCAGCTAATGTTAAGTCTATGGGAAGGTTATCGCGCGATTTCTCGCTCGCATTTTAATATTTTTAAATGATTCTTTTTGCATAGGATAGCTGACGTCGATCTCTAACGTTGTTAGTTTTTACTTTTTCGATTTTGGTTCCAGTTTTTTTATATAAGGATAATTTCACTTTCAGAACCGGTTCCAAAATTGAAAATGTCTGCTTATAAAAAAAACCGTAACCAAAATCAAAAAAGTAAAAACTAACAACGATAGAGATCGACGTCAGCTATCCTATGCAAAAAGAATCATTTAAAAATATTACAATGCGAGCGAGAAATCACGCGATAACCTTCCCATAGACTTAACTTTAGCTGAAGCGTTTCTTCGCGGGACTAGCGTAAGCTCTTAAAGGTGATATTTAATTGATTTATGCATTTTTCAGTTGAACTATAGTTAGTCTACTAAAACGTTTTTATGTAACATAAATAAATTGAAACACAGGGCCATGCAAAGAAGTGGATTCGTTGCCGTCTATGTATAGTAATTTCTAAAATACAGTCCGTAAAAAAATAAAAAAAAAAAACACTGAACACAGTTTAATTCCTAAATTGTCACAGAAATAAAATAGAAACATACATTAGAAATGCAAATTATTATTTTTTTCAATTTATGGTAACAGAAAATCATAAAGGTTCATCTTCATATTGAATGTGAACTAAACTCCAAGTGTCCAAAGTTAACACGTTGAAACTTTTATATCATCACCATGGACAAAATTGGTACATTGGATATTTTTACCATTTGCTATCACAAGAAAATTACAGAAAATACCGCATAGACGAATCTCTAAAACTAATTGTTTTGTGCTAAAGAAAATGCTCACTTATATGAATTTCTCTTATTAATTAAAATACAGTTACATCCGTATAAAAAGGGACCATTCCTAAATTGATGATGGCGTTCTTTACATCGAAAATATGTTAATAAATGTGAAAAGAAGTATAAAATACATCCAAATAAAACATTGTACAAGCAGAGCATATATGAAGATATAAATGCAGTTTTAATTACTTAAAACAGAATTCAGAATAAACCAGACAAAAGTATATTATGTCATCTCCAATACATAACTGAACTCTTATAATAATGCTTCTGAAAATATCATAGAGTTTTTAGCCACTAGTGGCCATTGATATAATTATTGTTAACTAGCATAGATTATCTTTCGTTGACGGTCAACTACATATGTATTATAGTCTGTCTAAGAATATCTCAGAGATTTATATTTAACAATCAATTTATGGTTCCCGTTTTTGATTTTCAATTTTATTTAAGCTTAACTCATTCATTTTTTCAATATATATATATATATATATATATATATGTAACAATTTAAATAATTTTTCGCCGTTGACCTCATTAAAACTACAATTCTGTGTAAATCCCATTATTCTAATTTATTTTCTCGCTCCAGTATTTCGATTGTCAAAATTACATCTAGCGAAATATATAGTTTATTCCAAATTCATTCTCTTAAAAAATGGCGCTGATAGAATGCTCTATTAAATTTACGCACTTTTATTTTCTTTAAATAAAAAGCATCCTAGAATTTAATTCTTCAAAAAAATACCCATCTCCCAGCTAAAAATATTTTACTCTTTTGAAATAACAACCTATGAATTTCTTTTCTTTATTTTTTTATTTCCCTACGATTCCTGACAAAATATTACTTTTCAAATTCTGAAAGATTTTAATCTCAATGTAAAAATTATTTTGGCATATTGCCATACTTGATAAAACATATGTACTCCTTTTCTCTCTGCTTTTATTTATTCGAAGGAATTAGATTTCGAGATTGTTCTAGAACATTTTTTGGCGCGCTTTAGCCAGCTTCGGTAAGTTCACTTCGATATTAATTCGCCGAAGAAATTAAGCCGTGAGCGTTGATTGGCCTAGAGGCTTTTTAGATAGAATGTATTCTGGCGCGCTCGGGAAATGATATACGGCTTTTTTCCCGCGTTTAGAGCAGAAGGTTCCGGGATTCGGTGGTGGATGCAGCTCGTCACGTACTTCCTAATCTTCGAATGTTCTCCTTGGCCGCCGATTGATTTAAAAGAATACCTGCCTATACGAACTAACGTGTCTCTTTAATATAGTAACTTAAATCATCAAGTTTTCTTCACGGTCTTAAAAATCAGCATGGATAGATTTAGCTACGTGAAAGTAAAGCATAACCAACTTTCTTTTTAAAATTCGAATAAAATGTGAACTGGAACGAACTGCCTCTTCTATTGAGTTCTATACGTACACAATGAAGTAAGTCTCGGTGCTCGACTGGAAATTTCCTCGGAGAAACCTTTGCCTTGAGTATGACACGACAAAAAGTATGGTGATGAAAGTCGAATCGCCACGGTATTATTACATATATATAATATATATATATATATATATATCCAGTTTTCTGTAATGATTCTGTTGCAGTAAAAGAATATTTTTTTTAATTCACCAGTTTTGTTTAGAAAGGCCATGTGAAAAAAAATTAAATTGTTACTTTTTTTAAAATTAAGCACAGAATTATTTAATAATTTTTATTTTACTTATCATTTTTCAAATACTTTTGCAATTAACATTAAATACTAATTTAAAACAATAAAAATTTAAAGCGAAATTAAAATCTTTTGGGGAAACTGACCATTGAAATTCAATGCTATTATACATGTGTTAAATCGGAACCTGTAAAACATGTTTAAATACTATATTTAAAAAAAAACACAGTACAGTTTTCATCAATAAACAATTTATTTGTTTGATATTACAAATGTTTTCATTTTAATGATTCTGAACAATTTTAAAATTCTTATTTGCATAATTTTCTTCTTTAAAAGCATGTTAAACATTTTGGATATGCGTAGAGGATAAAAGAGCGTCGCAATTCCTGAAATTAAAAAAGAAAAAAATTGTAATCATAAAAATAGGAGTTGATACATATGTATTACCATTTTTTACACACATTCAAACAGGATATCCCTATTTATAGATGACTAATAGCAATATCCTAAACCAATCGTTTTTAATGTTTAGTTCCATTTCCAAAAATTTTGCGAATGTTGTTCTCAGTCATATAAAAATCCATCTACAGGAAAATACTACTTATTTTTAATATAATAACGATATTTAAATTTTTATATGATCACAGAGTCAAATTAAATTTAGAAACACTTTCTCAATGCTGTAACAATTAAAACAGCATAAAAAAAATTTGTACAACCAAAGCTTACCATTTTGTGATATTTTAAATTTCATGAACTTTCAGAGTTTTCTAACACTGAGAATGCGTTCTGAATAGAAAAAGTCGAAAATTCATAAAATCTATTGTATCATAAACAGGTACGTTTTGGGTCGTAGAACAATTTGCGTTAATTTGTTTTACTTGTTAGAGCATACAGATTTTTTTTTTTTTAAATACAAATTATAGGATCCCTGGACCGTATAAGTAGTTTAATTTTTAAACTTTTTAAGAAATAGTTATTTTGAAACAAAATTTATTTTTAAATGATGAAGAACAACATTTAAAATATTATGTAATTGGAACAATATATCAAAAACTAACGGAATAGGTGTTATGTGTTGGTCAGCTGTATGAAAGAACACACTGTATAATGTATATATTGTTAAAAATAACTGCTTAAAAATAAGATACTAGACTTATGGATTTTCTTTCAAGTTCAGAAGAATAATTGCATGACATTCTCACATAAAGGTAACCATACGCACGTAAAACTAAACTTGTGGATATATCTATCCTATAATATACAGGGTGTTGCTGAATTCGACCGACAAATTCAGAGGGAAGATAGTAGGCATCAAGAGATGAAAAATTGACATAGAACATGAGTTCGCAAAACCCATTTAGTGGAAGAAAATCACGAAAATAGTTATGAAGGGTGTCATGTCCAGTGGAACAAAAAGGGCCAATAATAAGTAGAAACATATTTAATTTGACGTAAAAGAATTACAATGCATTACAATTCAACGTCAAAAAGAGACGACGAGACATTTTTATTGGAATTGTTCGACGTTGTGAACGCGAAGGTCATTCTACAGCAGACATCGACGGATGAAGTATTGCCGGACACGTTTAAATACACTGCTCAAAACAATTAGGGGAGCAAGCAAAGAAGTGAAGAGAACCGTGTGAAACAGCCATGCATGGGCATAAAAGGGAGAGTACACGTGTATAAATGCGCAATAAAGAAATAAAAAGGAAAACTGCCCAGTTAAACTGAGGGCATTGAGCTCACAGGCTATTCACACTAATTGTATATTATTACTCTTATTTCAAAGAATTTTAAATATGCCCCTCGAAAAATAAAGAAATCAACAATATATTAAGGGGGGGGGATCATCCCTCCGTTACCTCCCTCATAATTAACTAATGAAGCCCTTAAACTAATCAGGGTGGTCTCTAATAACAATGAATATATACACAAAATTTGAAGAAAATCGGATAATTCTGCATGAAAAACCCATTTATCTAAATTAAGGGGGTATTAGCCCCCCTTTCCCCCTTTATACTTAACCAATGAACCCCCAAAACTATTCAGAGAAGATCATTATCACAATGAACCTATATACAAAATTTGAAGAAAATCGGATAATTCTGCATGAAAAACTCATTTATCTAAATTAGGGGGGTTATCCCCCCTTTCCCCCGTTATACTTAACCATCGAACCCCCAAAACTATTGACAGAAGCGCATTATCAAAATGAACCTATATACAAAATTTGAAGAAAATGGGATAATTCTGCATGAAAAACCAAAAAGCTCACAGGCTTTGATAGCCTGTGAGCTAAAACAGACAAAAAAATTTGCAAGATAGCTTTAATTCTTTGAAACGATGAAAAGAACATGAAAAGCTAGTTTAAGGCAACAATTTGGTTATATGTAAATGTAAAAAAAAGCATTGTTTAGAAATGATTCCAGATGTTTAATTTGGAGTGTGGTCCCATCGAACATCTACGAAGCTGTACACCTGTTTTTTATGTATTCGATGAGCTTTTCGATAAGACTTTGGAGAATACTGTTCCACTCCTCAAGAATTGCAATCTCCAAGTCCCGGACAGTAAAAGATGTTCTTGTTCTGGCTGCAATGCTTCGTTCGAGTGAATCCCAAACGTGCTAGACCAGATTCCAGTCAGAAAAGCCTGCTGGCCAATACATTCACTGTATTGTTTCAACTTCAAGACTGTTCACCACCAGACGATCCGTATATGATCTGGTATTAAAATGCATAAAAACAAAGGAATGACCATGGTTGCAGCGTAAGTTACAATATGAGGTCTCAGTATCTCGTCTGCATAGCTTCGAGCTGTCGAAGTGTCATTCCTAATGATATGCAGGTCCATACGTCCACCTATGCTGATTCCAACTAATACCATCAACCTACCTCGTCTGTAATGTGATCTTTCACGGACAAATATTGGATTATTTCAATTGCCCCTTTCCCTCCACACCAAAACACGTTGGGTGTCCCACTCCAGGCTGAATGAGGACTCAATATTGACTCCAATCATGTTGCCTCCAATATCGATGTTCATCAGCGCACCTTCTTCGGGCCCCACGGTGGTTTGGCGCCAATGACATACAGACCATTGGCCTATATGAATAGAGACCACCCTGATGATGCCTATTCCTGACTGTTTGGCACGACACTCTTTTTCCTGTTACCAAAGTCAGTTGAGTAGCATCGGCTGTTCTGTTTCAACAAACTGTTAACAGGATATATCGGTCATCAGTTTCTGTGGTAGCACGTGGCGGGCCTTGCCATGGTAGACGTCTAACCTATCCTGTTTCTTGGAGTCGATTCCACAGCTTTGCAATGACATTTCTTGCGACTCCAATAGCATCCGCTACACTTCTTTGTGTTTGATTGGATTCAAGTCTCCCGCTAATAGGCCAAGCCATGGATACTGGTAAATTGCGTTGTTGGGACATTTTCAAGTCACGTTTTCTCAAAACAAAAGCTGTGCAATTGAATTTCACAACTGAGACAGTGAAACAGGCGTTTCTGCGAAATCCGGATTTCTGCACTTATCTCCTTTTTCTGGTTTTTGACGTCATAAACTTTGATTTACGTATGAAGTTTTATTTTTCTGCTTTCTGCTATGCTTTAAATTATGGATGTTTTAATTTAAGTTACTTATCGGTGTAAGTATTTGCGTTATTTCGTTAAAACCATGTGCTCCCTTAATTGTTTGAGCAGTGTAAACAATCTCAAAATGTGCTTGTGCATCATCATGCATGAAATAAATCATACGTCAAATTTAAATGTATTTCTACTTAATATTGGCCTTTTTTGTTCCACTCGATGTCATAACTTTATTTGCAATTTTCTCCCACTAAACGCGGTTTGCGACCCTATGCTCTATATCTATGGCAATTTTTCAGCCTCTTGATGCCTACTATCACAAATTTTACTTACCCATCATACGTAGTATAGGGTAAGTCTTGTAATCGTTTTGAAAATCGAAAAAAAAATTTTGACGGATTTACACGTTTCAGACACTGTAGATTCCGAAAAACATATTTTTAGAAAAAAAAAAATTGCCGTCCGTCTGTGTGTCTGTGTGTCTGTGTGTGTGTCTGTGTGTCTGTAAACGCTCTATCTCCCGAAAAAATTGAGATAGAGACTTGCAATTTTGTATGTACTTAGTCTGTAATAATGGAAAGAAGCCTATTTCATTTCAATAACCTCGATTAACCGGAACTATTTTTTTCGGACTCTCGAAATATTCGTTCTGATAAAAGGTATATAAAAATTTTCGAAATTGTTTATTTTAAGAAATGAATATAAAAGACAATAAAAAACATAAATTTTGCATAAAGCATGAAGTCGATCGGATAATGAGTTGCCGAGATATTTGGTATCCTATTTTCCACAGTCTTCGATTTTTCATGACCCTGTATTTCCTCCAAATTTCACTTCAAAGATATATTTTAATTGTAAATTTGACGCTTAATCAGACGCAATAAACCGCTAGTTAATAGGATTATTATTTTTGGAGTTATAAGGAGGTTTCTTTCAAGCAATTCAGTAATCGAGCCCTTAAAGTTTATGACGTCATCAAGCCACGATTTTATTTGAATTGCGATGCATTTTATAAGTAGTTTACACATTTTTATTTTAATATTTTACATAATGCATATCCATTATGGGTAAGTATTACGGTGGCCCCCAACGACTAGTTTAATAATGTTATACTTTCTCAAACTGAGCGAAATTGATTTTAACATGCAAGACTCAATGTACCTTATTAAAAGCTGTACATATTATATTTATTTTGCAAGGCTATACAAAATCATTCAGATATTTTGCTTTTTATGACAGATGATTTTTAAAAGTACGTTTTAATGGGGTTATACGTTTCCAAACATAGAGATATTTTAATTTAATTAGTTTCAGTTACTGTAAATATGTTTAAAACATTCATTTTCTCAATCTTCTTACCATATTTATATAATGATTCAAAGAGATTTCAGCTAATTGTCAGAGTCACCAAAAAATGCGTCACCCAAACCAAAAATGTTCAGCGATATCAGTTCACATTCATATCAGCTAATACGCATGTCAAATAGGATTTTCTGTTGTTCATTCTATATGCATAAGCAGATGTTGGATTCCTGAAACTATTCGTCTCCTGTATTGCTGATGGATCTACAAATTTTGAAATGTTTGAAAACGATTGGATTATTTTTTTTTAATGTCTGCTCGACTGTACAACTGTATAACTGTGTATGTGTTTCACAAATTTTGTACCCAAATCAAATCAAGAACTCATACAGGGAATTTTCTCAAACTCCTTAATCATATAGATCTTGACTTAAATAGGTACTGACTGGGTGTTGGTGTAATCACTGAGCAAGCAGTACGGCTATGTTGTATTTTTACAATAGCTATACAGTGTGATTCATAAATATCAAAACAATAGGCTATCTCCTTAAATATTGCCCCTAGGCACATACTTTCAATTGCAAAGTTTCATAAAAAAAGGTTCAAAATTGAATGAGATAAGTTGCAACTCCATGGGGGTCTATTTGAGAAAATACAAAATTTAAATTTTTATACGGCCCCTGTAGAATAAAATTTCCAATTAGGAATTTTTTCCTTGTCTATTCCTGAATTAAACAAAAAAAAATTCCATCTCGATATCTGCAAAACTTAGAGAGATGTGTCCGTTTTAATAATTCATGAGGTTTCAAGGGATCAGACACAAATTGAAATGTATGTAATTCAAGAAACATAGTTACTGTAAGATGTCCGGGAAACATTTATTTATTTTTTATTTATTTATAGAGTAAGAATTTTGAAATTTTTTTTGTGATGGTTAACCATATAATTTGTAAACAGAATCACATCATAATTCTTACAAAATTAAAAAATAATATTTTTTTTTTTTTTTAAATTCAGAGTAATTTAAAATTGTTATAACTCAAAATATTATTTGTCGCATTGAATTTTTTTTCTTTTATTTAATCAGAAATATATAAGTTTTAATTTTGATTCAGCATTTAAAAAATATTAATTTAAAAAATTAAAAATATTAAAAATATTTAAAATAGTAATTTATAAAAAAGATGCAACTTATTTTAAACAAATCATATTTTGAAAAGTAATTTTTTTTTCAAATTTGCCAAATTAAAATTTAAGTAAAATATTAGAAAATGATATATTATCTTTAACGGTTATTGACTTATATCAATTTAAAGATGAGAAATGATGAAAAAAAAAGCTATGATGCAGAAAATTCATTTAAAATTTTAAAGAAAGATTGGCTCCTAATAGAACGTTTAAATGCTTTTTAAAAGTTTCCAGATGAGTAAGCTGCAGTAACCTGTAGTTTCAATTTCTGATTTAGTTTATTTTGTGCCATTATCACCATCTTTCTTTACTGTTTAAATGTGTCAGTTGATTTAAACAAGACTTTTCTAACATGTCGATTTCGAGTTTTTTCATAGTTTTAGCCTTGACAACTTCATATTTTCCCCCTTAAAGTTCCATTACACGAGGCGTAAAAGTTGCCTCTAATTACTTGCGACTCACTGTTAAAACCATTTTCATGGGCGATGCACTTAATTGTATTTAATTCATTATGTAGAAAGGTGATTAATGATTATTTATACTCTTAGACTATTACATTTAAATAAATATTTATTTTTAAAAAACAATGTCGTTTGGAATAAATGAAAAATAGTTTTAAAAAATCATAATGTTTGAACCTGTATAACCAAAAGTAGATTTTTGAGAAAATGTCTGTGTCATTTATTAAAATATATTTCCAATGATTCCGTTAAAAGAAGTTTCATTATCGCTATTACTATTTTTACAAAACTCATTTCCTGCCCGTCACGTCTTAAGAACAATAAAGATACAGGTCCGCACGGCCCAACCAGCGGACCGGTTTATGAGACGGTTATGGGCCTGGCGCCAAGATCGGGCTCATGAAGACCTCTAGCATATTTCTCAAACAAGTTTAACGCAAAAAATCTATACGCTGCTATTTTATATCTAAACGTTAAGGCATTGTCCTAGATCAACTTTTAATAATGTGTAAATTTATGGTCGATCCCTAACTTGAATTACAAATGACCTGATATCGTGTCGCTCAGAGGTATGCTTAAGTGGTGTAAGTCACGAATTTTGGATTTTAATATCTCTGTGAATTTTGCAGATATCAAGATGGAATTTTTTTTGTTTAATTCAGGAATGGATAAGGAAACATTTCCTAATTGGAAATTTTATCCTACGGGGACCGTATAAAAATTTAATTTTTGTATTTTCTGAAATAGATCCCCTATGGAGTTGCAATTTATCTCATCAAATTTTGCTCCTTTTTTTATGAAACTTTGCAATTGGAAGTATGTGCCTAGGGGCAATATTTAAAGAGATAGCCTATTGTTTCGATATTTATGAATCACACTGTATATGGGCATCTATGGAACAGAAGTATACAAATTTTAATGTACTAGATGCATATTATGAAATACTATGCGCATACAATTTTGACTTTTTTTCTCAACATGGGACACAGATCTTCTATTCTTGGGATGTGTTTCATAATCCGACGCTAATACAATTGATGTATTTTAGCAAGCGTGTTTTGGTGTATAACAAACGCTTTTCTTTTAATTATTATTGTTACTCGCACACACGTGCAACATTATTATCAACAGAATTGTTCATTTTTCATGTCAACCATCAACAATAAAAATAGTCCTAGGGTTTTTTTTTTCGATGAAAATTATAGCTGTACCACATTTCCTATTATGTGGAAATGCAACACATTTTATTTTTAATGTTATTAATTAAAATAAATGTATTGATTCAATTTTGGATAAAATATCCTACTGGAAAGGAATTTAAAGCAGTTGTTTTATTTGTATAGTTATCTCTGTGATTCGATATTAAATGAAAAAAAGTACTTCTTATTCGTATTGTTGGAATGTAACTGCACTATGTAATTTAACATAGTAGAGTAATATAGAAGAAAATTTTGTGTAATCACGGCGTGCACGTTCGTTTAATAAATCGACTAACTAAAATCATGTTTACTGTTGTTTTTAATTAGAGTTTGACTTGCTTTTTCTTTATATTTTATTAGCAAAATTAAAGTCGGGTCTCAAAATGTGTAAGCACGTTTTAAATAACTATAACACCACATTCAATAAAAAGTTGGTTTTTATTCAAAAATGTGTCTTTTACGATAATTTGGCGGAAAGGGCCTTTTGGTGCCCTATTAGATATTTATATTTAGATTTTCTTAGTTTCTTTAGTAGATTTTCTATTTGGTGTCATATTAGATATTTCTTGAAGAATTTGTATTATAATACTTAATCAGCACAAAGTAAAATTTTATTTGAAATTCCAAAGAAGATTATAGTCAATTGCGATAAATTAATTTCCTTTTAAAGTTATTTCTATTTAATTTTTTATACTATATTATTTAATAAGATCTTTATTATAAAGGAAGTATGATAAATTAATGTTTTTAATGCAGCAAATGAAATTCAGTTAATGCTTAGATTACGTGACTCTAATTTCACACAGAAGGAAAATTACTTAAATGTGAAAATAATACTTACACCATTGGGCAGCCGCAGGACCGAAATTTCCGCCAGGATCTGTAAATCGATAAAACAAATACTATTAAGATATCACATTATTTCATAATATGCGTGGTATATGTATAAAATATTCCTCATTCAAACATTTTGTAAAACATTTTACTTTTTTCAATATACATAGGAAGAAAGTATAGTCGTGAAAAGAAAGAAACGTTACATCCACCCCCTACTAATTCGGCGGCAAATCATCATATAAAAATGTGCCTGGTACCAATCAAATAGTAAAAACGGCTATTAATTAAAGTTATATTTCATTTTGCTTAGGGATCGTCAACATAATGACATTACATCAAATTACAGACATTGCATCGAAATTTTGAGAACGTGGAATTTTTATTACACATTTGGATTTTGCGGTAAATGTTACCTTAGAATACTAATTGAGAAATCATTCAGTCAAATAGTAATATATTATGAAGCTTTAAAGTTTGGAACTTCTAATGTTAAATTCATTTTAATTTTTACAACGCAGATAGCAATGTGGATAGTTTTTTAAGCCTAACTGAAATTGCTTGGCGAAATAAGCAGAAATTTTGGATTCCCATATATGAAACTCCAACATATTACTGTCTTTTAAAAACTTTATAATTTACAGTTCACATGTTTTCTAAATGATATATTATTTGAAATTAAATTTCGAAACAAATATAAATTGTAACCTATGACTTTTTCAATAAAAATCGATTTTGAAAACATTCAAACATGCGAATCATCCCCCAAGTAGTTTTTCAGTTATGCTTCAAAAACTACTCGCATTGCAATCTGATTTGCAAACGAGTTTTAACCCATTCGGGACCATGGGTGCATATATGCACCCTCAAAAAGAGCATACAGAATTTGTTTTAGGCACCAGTCAAAAATAAAAGCAATATTTGCTTTCTCTAATTAGAGCATTTTTGTGATAGTTTAAGTAAAGGTAGCTTTTTTTTAAAGTGGTGCCAACCGAATAAAATTTGTGTAAAAGCCGCCGGTCCCCAAGGGGTTAACAAGGTTCCCTCCATAATCAGAAAGCGCCCTGTAGTGCTTCAATGCTTGAGTTATGAGCGTCCATTGTATCGTGTTTTGTGCTTGCCTAGGCATGTTTTATCTTCCCTTAGAGTTGGGCCCATGAGTTCACGGACACTCTGCATATGTTTTTGGCTGTTCTAACTAATGAAAGGAGTGTCATCATATAATTTTAGATCTTGGGTTTGTTGATTAGATTAGGTGTATATCGCGCAAAAAGTGATACTGCTATGCCCTTGTTTTTAAAATTTTCTTGATGGCTATATCCTGATATCTTTCGAATGGAATTGCACCAAATTTAATATGTAAGATAGGTAATAATTGCCTGGTATATGGTATAAATGAAAAAAACTTATTTCAGTTAAGTTATAGATTTTGAACCTGAATTAATTATAATATACAATGTGGTGTGTATTAAAATCAATGGATCATATACAAGATTGCATAAAAGGATTCACATTTATTACCATCATTGCGCGACAATTGCAGAAAAAGTTGTTCTCAGCTATGTTATGCCTTTTCAATCGTATGAAAAGATTTCTGTTCTAAGTAATGCATAAAGTGTCATCATATCATGTTAGATCTTGATAAAATTTTTGATTAGATTAAGCGTATACCGCGCAAAATTGACTTTACTATGCCCTAGTTTTTAAGATTTTTCTGATAGCTATATCTCGTTATCTTTTAGATGGAATTGCACCAAATTTAATATGTAAAATAGGTAATAATTGCCAGGTATATGGTTTAAATGAAAAAAAAGAATATTTCAGTTAAGTTATACATTTTGAACCTGAATTAATTATAATATACAATGTGGTGTGTATTAAAATCTATGGATCATATACAAGATTGCATAAAAGGATTCACATTTATTACCATCATTGCGCGACAATTGCAGAAAAAGTTATTCTCAGCTGTGTTATGCCTTTTCAATCGTATGAAAAGATTTCTGTTCTAAGTAATGCATAAAGTGTCATCATATAATGTTAGATCTTGATAAAGTTTGTTGATTAGATTAAGCGCATACCGCGCAAAATTGACTTTACAATGCCCTAGTTTTTAAGATTTTTCTAATAGCTATATCTCGTTATCTTTTAGATGAAATTGCACCAAATTTAATATGTAAGATAGGTAATAATTGCCATGTATAAGGTATAAATGAAAAAAAAAAGATCCTACAGTTAAGCTATACATTTTGGCCTTAAATTATTTGTAATATACTATGTGGTGTGTATTAAAATATATGGATAATATACAAGATTGCATTAAATGATTCATATTTATTACAATCATTGCGCAATTGGTGAAAAGGTTGTATTCAGCTGTGCTATGTTATTTTTATCTTATGAAAATTCTTGAATTTTATTCTTAAAAATAAATGTGTAGATTTGGAAAGTGTTTCATAAACTACGTCTGTTGCGTGAATTTTCATTCTCATTATTTTCTAAAAATCATCACTATAACTCCATGTAACATTCATAAAATGCACTATGCTTCCTATTTATGACTGTTGGCGTGAAACATTGTTTTTTTAAATTAATATATTAGAATTATATAGAAGAATGCTTTGTGATAGTCACAGCATATTAAATTTCCTCGATGTCTCTATGTGTGATATTGTTTCTAATGTTAAGATGGTAAAAGTCTATAGATTTATTTTAACAATAATATAAATTTCGAAGTTTTGCGACTTTTTTTAATATTATAAAGTATAAGCAATAACAGTAGATGTCGCGACATGCGCTATCACATTGACTGCACCAAACTTTGCTTCTAATTATCACATAAATTAAATCTTTACTCAGCGGATCAGAAATAAATATTACTTTTAAATAAATTTTATTTGAAATAAATTCAATTTCTACTTCACCAAACAGAAAAAAAAACTTGACTTTCAAATAAATTTTACTTGAACACTGTAACTTAAATTTACCGATTTTTTAATATCTAAAAAAAATAAAATTTCAAGTATGTATTTTTTCATTCTACCAGCGCGCGACGTAAGAATACGCATTTTTCTATCAAGTAATGTAAAGTTATATCTCCAGCAAGATAAATAAATATAGTTTTTTAATAAAATGTGAAAAGTTAAGCATAAGTGGCAGGGTTGCTACGGCAAGTGATCTTTCTTTCCCAAGCTTTGCGATGACATCTTCTTCTCGGGCTTTTAACATTTTCCAACATAGTAAAAAATGTAGCGATTATAATTTATTTATAAGGTCACTCAAAATATTTCTGAGGTGAAAAATCGTTAACAATGTATTCTAATTCTTTTACGCTATTTCAAAAAAATATTGAATTTGATATACATCACTTAAGTGCAATACAATTATCCTACTGAAGAATATGGTATGTGAATCACTCATAGTTTGTTTAGGGAGGCACTCAAAAGAATTCCGTAACATTATGATATATGGGGGAATTCTTTTGCTTTGTTTTTAATAAAGTTACTCTATAGCGAATATAATGAGATTGATATTAATTTCTGAGGTGCAGTAAAACATGCTTTTTGTTCAATATTGTGTACAACGCATTTATCATTAATTTACACGATCACATAAAATATTTGTCTCACCTAATGGCCCATAAGGATAAACTGTTTGCAGCATATTTTAATTTTGTTACACTATTTTAAAGATAATGAAACTACTATACGTTACTGAGGTTCACTAGAGTATGCTTGCAGAAGAATGAAATGTGCATAGCGTTTATCTTTCATTTACAAGAACACACAAAAGATATCAGATACAGTACTGGCGATTGACTATATTTTACTACGTTTTCCGTTATAGTGTGAATTTTTTACTGAAACTAAATTTATATTAGCAATCATTACGATTTAATTAAGTTGCATGATGTGTATAAATTCTATAGAAGTTATACAGGGCTTCACAAAATAATTCTTAAGCATTACTGAGTATGTTCCTGAATTCTTTAAACGTGGTTTGTATTCCGTTATACATTTTTAATCCGAACTACATTTAGTATACACCCAGAAAAAGGAATTGATTAAAACAACAAAACATGTTTTGTTGAGTACATTTTGGTTGTTTTAGCAAAATTTTAAGTTGAAGTAAAAAAATTGGTTTTGTTGCTTGGACAAAAAAATATTGTTAACACTCTTAGAAAATTTAAACAAAATTTCATCAATTTTGCTTGAATTAACAAAATTTGTTTTTTAATTGTTTAATTTTTAACAAATGGCGGGATGATGGAAATGGCGGGATGGACCAAGGAGATGCATAACATGAATAAGCAGTCAAAGACCTTTCAAACGATATGTAACATGAGGGGTGTGTGCAAAATTTTAAAAAGTAACCCCTTGGGGGGGGTAAAGTAGGGGATGGACACGGAACATGCATAATATGATTAAGTGGTCACAGACCTTTCCAACGATATATAACATGAGGGTTGTGTGCAAAATTTATAAAAGTACCTCTTTGGGGGGGGGGCAAAGCGGGGAGATGGACATCAGAGATATGCATATGATTAAGCAGTCACAGACCTTTCCAACGATATATAACATGAGGGTTGTCTGCAAAATTTAGAAAAGTACCCCCTTGGGGGAGGGGGGGGCAAAGTGGGGAAATGGACATTGGAGATATGCATATGATTAAGCAGTCACAGACCTTTCCAACGATATATGACATGAGGGTTGTCTGCAAAATTTAGAAAAGTACCCCCTTGGGGGAGGGGGGGGGCAAAGTGGGGAGATGGACATTGGAGATGCATAATATCATTAAGCGGTCACAGACCTTTCCAACAATATATGACATGAGGGGTGTCAACAAAATTTAGAAAATTGCCCCCCTTAAAGGGGGGGGGGAAGTGGCGGGATGGACCCCGGAGATGCATAACATGAATAAGCAGTCAAAGACCTTTCCAACAATACGTAACATGAAGGGATTGTGCAAAATTTACAAAAGTACCCCCTTGGGGGGGGGCAAAGTGGGGGGATGGACACCGGAGATGTATAATATGATTAAGCGGTCACAGACCTTTTTAACGATGTATAACATGAGTGGTATGTGCAAAATTTAGAAAAGTGCCCCAATTGGCGGGGGGGGGGGGATGGACCACACAGATGCATAACATGAAAAGGCAGTCACAGGCCTTTCGAACGATATATCATATGAGTGGTGTCAACAAAGAAAAGTCTCCGCCCCGTGTAGGCAAAACATACTCCTCCCCGCCTCCATAATTATTGATGCGGATTCATTTTTTAAATTCGTTCGCACCCCTCTTCTCCCGCAAAATGTTGTGAATTTTAAAAACTCCACTTACGAATTTTTTTATACCAAAAGCACTTATGTCCGTCGTCTGCATGCAGAGTTTTGTGCTTACAGACGCCAGACACAACAACACACACACAGACAGACGTTTACCGACATTAATAGTATAGATGATACTCGGTGCCTACACATTTCACCCTTTATAATTCAGCCAATGAGTTGACGGTTGTTCATTTCCAGAAACGAAATAATAATTCTTTAGGATGAATTTTGTTTGTTTGATACACCGTGGCAGAATGCGTGCAATGCAGTGACAGGCGTCACAAACTTTTTAGGGCACCTGCAGACTAAAAACATATAATCAATCTTCACGGGAAAAAAATCCTAGATTTCGTCAAATGATCACGGGAAAAACACTAATTTCATCAAAGGATCATGTAAAACGTGAATTTTGTTAAAAGGCCACAGAAAAACGCGATTTACACAAAAGATGAGCAAATTTTGTCAAAGAATCGCAACACAGGAAATTTCACCCAAAGATAGCGCTTTCTTGCCAAACTTCGTCTAAAAATTGCGGAATAAAATGTATTTTATCAAAAAATCGCTGAAAAACGCACATTTCGTTAAAGTATCGCGAGAAAAATGCGAATTTCTTCAAAGATTGCTGAAAAAACGCAAATTTCATCGAAGGATTGCTGAAAATTCATGAATCTTATCAAAAGGTAGCAGAGAAAATGTGATTATTATCAAAGCATTGCGAAAAAAGAAAATTTCGTCTAAGGATCACAGAAAAACGCAAATTTCATAAAAGAATCGTGGAAAATAACGCAAATTTTGTGGAAAAAAAAAATCGCAGAAAAAACACAAATTTCGTCAAATTATCGCTGAAAAAAAAACACGAATTACGTCATAGGATAGCTGAAAAAATTATGAATCTCGACAAAAAAAAGATACAGAAAAAAATGCGAATTTCATTAAAGAATCATGAAAAAAAAATGCGAATTTTGTTAAAGGATTGCGCAAAGAATAAGAATTTTTTGAAAGGTTCGTGTGAAAAATGAAACTGTCTGTATTAAAAACAGCACACACACAAACATCTATACAAACCTCAATACACACAAACATATTATAGGCAGGGCTTGAAATTCAATTTTTCCAAAGACGGGAGTCTCCCTACCAACATTTTTAAATGGAGGGGAGTTGTAATGTTTGGGAGGGAGAAAAAAAATCTTTAAACCCCACTATTCTTTTACGTGCTATTTAAAGAATTACATTAATGCAGACATGACAAAATACCATTGAAAAAATTAAGTCAACTGAGAATGATTATGTAAAATGTTTATTTTTATTATAAAAAAGGGAAGAAAGTTAAGTTTTATATATGCAGTGTATTTTTCAAGTTCCATTAAATGTGTTAGGGACCCTTAACAATTAGGTTGTTAAATAAATTTCTGACTTTAGATTTTACTTGATTGAGATTCACCGATCAATCGTGGAAAAGACGCAAAGTTCATCAATCTGTCGCGGAAAAAACGCTAAGTTCGTCGATCTGTCACCAAAAAACACAAAGTTCGTTGATCAGTCATGGGAAAAAAGCAAATTTCGTCGATCGATTGCAGAATAAACACAAAGTTCGTCGACCTGTCCCCAAAAAACGCAAGGTTCGTCGATCAGTCGCTTAAAAAACACAATGTTCGTCGATCTGTCGCAGAAAAAACTCAAAGTTTGTTGATCTGTCACGGAAAAAACCACAAAGTTCCTCGATCAGTAGCGGAAAAAACACAAAGTCCGTCAATCGGTTGCGGGGGAAAAAAAATCGAGAAATTTATCGTTCGGTTGCAGGTAAATTAAATAATGCAAATTTCTCCAAAAATGCTGAAATTTTTTGGGCGGAGGCTCCCGCTCATGATCTTTTTTTGGGCAGGATTTCAAAATTTTCCGCGCGAATCCCGCCCTGAAATTCAAGCCCTGATAGGTATAGTTTTAATCTGAAATAATATACTGAACTTGAACTAACTTTTGAAAAATCGGGTTAACCCAAATCCAACTTGCAGAAATCTACACTCAGTCTGAAATCGACTCGAACCATAAAGACAGTTAACACAACTTGCAACAAAAATAATTATTTTCTGTGGATTTTCTGATTTTTTCTTTTCTCAGAAATGCTGTAGTCATTTTGTCCCCCAATTTTGCCCTTTACAATTCAGCCAATGAGTGGAGGGGGCCTAAGGAGCGTTCCTTATCACAAACGAAAGATGAGATACGTTCGTCTGATGTCGTTGTTGAAAATTTATGGATTTCTATTATTAAAGTAATTTTTTCATTTTACCGTATTTATTTTCTTTTTGTGTTGCATGTATTTTGCTACTTTGAAATTTTTTAAACTAACCCTTTTTTTTTTTGGAGAGTGAGAGAGAGAGAGATTTAGTAATTTGGTGACACGAAGTTTAGCAAATTCTTAAAATCCACAAATCGTTTCCAATGTAAACAATGAAATTTACAATTAAGTTGCAAGTGCAAAATTTCAGTTTTTTTAAATTTTCATGTCATTCTGTACACATTTTAATATGTCATTCTGATCATTATACATATTTAGTTATGCATTATTAATTATTTACTTGACCTTTACTTTTAATATTTTAAATATTTCAAACTTACAGCTGAATGTAATTATTAAAACATTTGAAATACTGCATTCGAAAAATGAAATTTCAGCTTAGAAACGCGACAATTAAAAAATTTAAAGTAGAAAAGTACTTATGATATAAAAAGAAGAAAAAAAATACACCAGAATTTATCTGTATTACGAAAGCGGGAGAAATGATTTTCTGTGCTATACGAAAAGATATCCAAATAACTCAAACATGAACATAGAAATAGGTATCGGTTTTTATGTTCAGGTGCACTCAATCCAAACTTGAAACTTTTAAAACGGTCATTGAATGAATGAAATTCATCTCCGCCTTTCACATCCAGAAAACTTGCTGTGTCGCCAATTATGTTTATATTTTATATATATATATAAAAAAATAATAATTCAGGCACTTTTCCGTTATACGGACACCATTGTCGCCAAACATACATACATACATACATTTTGGCATAGTATCCGTATAACAGAAAAGCACTAAAGTTCATGGTTTAAAATCACAATAAAATATCATGAAATTTATTGATTAGTTGTGGGAAAATATCGGGGAAATAATGTGTTTTTCGTGAATTTTTTGTTTTGTTAACAATGTGGTTAGAGAGACAGGGAGAAATCCAGAAAACTTGCTGTGTCGCCAATTATGTTTATATATATATATATAAATAATAATTCAGGCACTTTTCCGTTATACGTACACCATTGTCGCCAAACATACATACATACATTTACATACATACATACATTTTGGCATAGTGTCCATATAACAGAAAAGTACTAAAGTTCATGGTTTAAAATCGCAATAAAATATCATGAAATTTATTGATTAGTTGTGGGAAAATATCGGGGAAATAATGTGTTTTTGTGAAATTTTTTGTTTTGTGTTGTTGTGTTTAATTGTAAGCATTCATTATAATTTTCAGTGCATTATTAAATTGAAATTTTTGTTTAAAATATGTAAACAAAACAGTGACCAGAAACCTGCACAATTTCTAATATAGATAGATAGATAGATAGATGCATGCATGTAGTACTTTTAATTATTTGGTAAAAATACTGTGATCCTCACTGAGAAAACCTGAATTTAACGTAAAAGTAATTGTCGAGTGTTTAAGCTGAAATTTCATTTTACGAATACAGTATTTCAAATGTTTTAATAATTACATTCAGCTGTAAGTTTGAAATATTAAAAGTAAAGGCCAAGTAAATAATTAATAATGCATAACTAAAAGCAATTGTCGAGTGTTTAAGCTAATTTCATTTTACGAATACAGTATTTCAAATGTTTTAATAGTTACATTCAGCTGTAAGTTTGAAATATTAAAAGTAAAGGCCAAGTAAATAATTAATAATGCATAAGTAAAAGTAATTGTCGAGTGTTTAAGCTGAAATTTCATTTTACGAATACAGTATTTCAAATGTTTTAATAGTTACATTCAACTGTAAGTTTGAAATATTAAAAGTAAAGGCCAAGTAAATAATTAATAATGCATAACTAAAAGTAATTGTCGAGTGTTTAAGCTGAAATTTCATTTTACGAATACAGTATTTCAAATGTTTTAATAGTTACATTCAGCTGTAAGTTTGAAATATTAAAAGTAAAGGCCAAGTAAATAATTAATAATGCATAACTAAAAGTAATTGTCGAGTGTTTAAACTAATTTCATTTTACGAATACAGTATTTCAAATGTTTTAATAGTTACATTCAGCTGTAAGTTTGAAATATTAAAAGTAAAGGCCAAGTAAATAATTAATAATGCATAACTAAATATGTATAATGATGAGATTTTTTTTTTCTTGAATTATTCAGTGAAACTCGTCTTATAAATGTACGCAAATAATTCACATCAAAATCTTAAAATAACAAAGTTTTCTTTCGTGTTTAGCTATGCTTAATAACCAAAAAAGCTTGATTAATACAAAAATTATTTGGTAAAAATACTGTGATCGTCGTTGAGAAAACCTGAATTTAATCATATGACACAGAATTATATATTAAAAGTTTAAAATTAGTTTGTTTACATCGGAAATGATTCGCGGAATTTCGTGCCACGAAATCTCTCTCTCTCTCAAAAAAAGGGTTAGTTATAAAAAATTCAAAGTATTAAAATACATACGACTTAAAAAGAAAATAAATACGGTAAAATGAAAAAATACCTTAATAAAAGAAATCTATAAAGTTTCAACAACCGAACAACCAAATGGAACACATAGGCTTCTAGAGAGAAGAGAGAGGAAAAAGCCTTCACCTCATTGGCTGGAACATCGCGTCTGAAGATAGTAAAAGCCTCTAGCTGATTAGCTGAATGCTCGCGCATGCGTATAAATAGCATTTTTGCACGAAAAACTAAAAAGCAGGTTAGCTTTAAGTATATGGATTGTAGCTGTATATTTAAAACTAAAAGTTTAGGAATTAGCTACTGGTCAGCGATATAAAGGAACACCCTGTATAGACTATTAAAAATATCTATTCAAACGTTTTTATCTTTAACCTATTGATTTTCTTTCAAGTATAAATACATCATATGGACTAGTGCATCACATTTTCAAATACCAACAATCATACTCACGTAAAAATAAACTTGCAAACATATGTACTCGATAGTAGATATATAATCATAAGTTAATAAGCATGTAACTATTATTGTAAGACCCACAGTGGCGCGGACGGTAAAAGCTCGGTTCTCGTAAGATCACCGAAAGCCAGGCAGCATCGACCGCGGTCATTGCTTGGGAGGGTGCATCGTCTATCCGTGTACGTTAATGGGAGCTGGTGCACGTTAAATCTGTTCGTGGCTCCAAAGTCCTCCAAGTTCTATATAAGCGTTACCTCTGGGGGGATAGTACAATAGACCTCTGGTCGCGGTGCTTTGGCTTTCGAGCCACCCCCCCAGTAATACAGTAACTATTATTGTATTGTGCATAACCAGATATTTGAAATCTCTCTCGGCCGTGGCATTTGTATCCGAGCTGTTCGTATGCAAAATAAGAGAAATGATAGTTCTCATCAAGACAAATGGACGAAAAAGAGAGTCACGAGGCATTTATTCTGTCGAACATACGTCCGATCTAATCCGAACCAGAATTTTCGCTCATAGCTTTAATAAAATTAAATACATTGAAATTTTTAATTGACTAACTTTGTTTTCCGTGAATTGTGAATGCATCATAGGATATGCTTGAAATGCAATCAATGTAAATTCATCTACATTCTGAATTATGGAAGAGCTATTTCAGTGTTGGGCGCGATTGAGAGCGTTTTCCAGCATTTCTCATAATCTCACCATGTTTCATACAGCTCAAAATTATTATGTGGAAAATATCGTTACGTTATCTGTATTATTGTTAAAGTAAATTACGCTGTGTTTTTTATTTAAACGTTTTTCTAAAAACCAAATATTTCTATATAAGAAATATTGAACTGGTGAAGTACTATCAACTCTCTTATTATTAAAACCACTTTGCGAATACCCGTACGTTACTATGAACATCTGCAACATATTTCTTGCTGAAGATTGAGTCTTTATCCGTTATAATCGTTCACAGAATCGCACAAAAGAGTCTGAATACGTTACGGTGTATGGTTGATATTACTGTAAGTATCATTGAAATGATTTTTAGTCAAGTTTTAATTTCAGTAGTTTTAGAACGCGAAAGGCAATGGAAGCTCAGCATGCTGTTAATTCTAAACCAAGTTTTCTTTTAGAGATGCTATGTAAAACATTTATAGTAATTTTACAGAACAACGCTATATAAAATTTTGATATATTACCGTTTTAGGGTAGGTAATTGTTTTAAATATTATATAATGATGTTATAGTTTCTGAAACTCATCGAAATTGATTTTAACATACACCATTCTATTTTCCTTATTAAACGTTATACACATCACTTAAGTTTGGCCTTAACATAAATCTGCACTGATTAGGTTTTTAGTGTAATCGCTTAACAAATAGTGTTGCTTTGTTGTATTTTTTTTAAGATTTTCGAGATATTAGCTATACCTCGTCCATCTTTCGGACTATACAAATTTTAATGTATACAATTCCTATTAGGTAAAACTATGCTGATTTAATTTCGGCTTTGTTCACTGAACATACAGCACAGCTATTCTGTGCTTTGGACATATTTCATAATCCGGTCCACATCGAATTGAGATATTTTAGCGGGGTGGTTTGTTATATAATAAACGCTTTATTTGAATCATTCTTCTAATTTATATACGTTTGCAACAACATTGTAAACAGGATCTTTTATTTCTTATGCCAAATTCGACAGATGTAAAATAGCCCTGGGTATTTTATGATGAACACTATAGCTGCACTTCATTTTCTATAACTTTGAAATGCATCAATTTTATATTTAATGTTATTAATTAAAATAAATATATTGATTCAATTTTGGATATAATATCCTACAGAGAAAGAATTTAAAGCAATGCTTTTATTTGTTCACTGATTTTTGTAACTCGATATTAAATTCAATGCAATGAAAAAAAAAAGATTGTACTGTACTTCCTATTCGTCTTGCGCTATTTTATTTAATATAGTGGAGTAACATAGAAGAAGGTTTTGTGTTAGCCATGGCATACACGTTTTGTTTGTTTAATAATTACTTTTTTAAATCTTATTTAATGTTGTTTTAAATTTAGAGTTCAAATTAATTTTTCTTTATATTTTTTTAGCCACATAAAAGAAGTGTTTAAAAATCTGTAGTATGTTCTAGATTACTGTAACACCTCTCCCAATAAAAAGTCTTTTTTTGCAAAAAATTGTCTTTTACGATAATTTGGTGCAGAGGGCTCGATATGATTTTGTCATATTAGATATTTTATGATGATTTTGTTTCATAATACTTAATAAAAACAATGCAAAATTTTATGCGAAATTCCAAACAAGATTATAGTCAATTGAGATGTATTAATAATGTTTTTTTTTTTTAAATTATTTAAGATTATACAGAGTGGCCAAGATAAACGAGGCCCGGTATACAGAAGTACAAATACTTACTAATTTTTGTTTAAAAGTGGTAAATACAGAATATTACGAAAAACAACACATCCTGTGAACTATTTAATGTTCAGTATGTTGTTATTGATAATGTTCTGTATTTACTACTTTTAAATAAAAATTAGTAAGTATTTGTACTTCTGTATACCGGACCTCTTTTATCTTGGCAACTTTGTATCTATTTTATTTCTATACTATATTATTTTCTACATCGATACACGGCCATCAATTTTCGTTTAATAAAATCTCCCTTATAGAAAAATAGCGTATATTTATGCTTTGTATAATGTAAAGTAAATTCACTTAATGCTTGGGTTACTCGAATTAATTTTACAGAGAAGGACAATTACTTAAAAAGTGAAAATAATACTTACGTTAGGGTCCTCCAGCCAAAGGACCGCCATTTCCTCGCACACCTGTAAAACGATAAAACAACTGGTTTTAATCTGTCACAATATTTAGTTTGCAATGTGCATGACATATGTAGAAATAACTTTTCCAATATTTTACTTATTTCTATATACACAAGAATAAAGTGTAGTCGTGTACAAAAAAGAAACGTTACGCACAACCCCCCCCCCTTATTAATTCTGCCTGAAATCATTACATTAAAAAAATTAACTGGTACCAATCCAATAATAATAACGACTGCTAATTTTTACATTTTGTTTACACAGGGTGTCCGAAAAGTCTGGAAACGGTAAAATAACTCGAGAAATATACTTCGGACTGAAAAACGGCAAAATGCATGTTTAATATTTTTGAAAAATCTATTTAGGGATATGAAAGTTCCCCCCCCCAACTTTGCCCCACGGGGGAAAGGGGGGCAACTTTGAAATCTTAAATAATAACCCCCATTTTTTATTGCAGATTTCGATTCTAAGGGTAAAAATACGTAACTTTTGTATTGAACATTTTCTTCGAAACATTGTAGATGGCGCTGTAATCGAGTGCAATGCTGTGAGAATCGTTACCATTGCAATGTCTGGAAACGCTCGAACAACTCGAGAAATGTACATCGTAATGAAAAAATGGAAAAATGGATGTTCAATAGTTTTGAAAAATCTATTTAGAGATATCAAAGTTTCCATTTTTCTAAAATATTAAACACTTATTTTTTTGTTTTTCAATCTGATGTATATTTCTCGAGTTATTCGAGCGTTTCCAGACATTGCAATGGTAACGATTCTCACAACATTGCACTCGATTACAGCGCCATCTACAATGTTTCGAAGAACATGTTCAATACAAAAGTTACGTATTTTTTCCCGTAGAATCCGAATCTGCAATAAAAAATGGGAGTCATCATTTAAGATTTCAAAGTTGCCCCTGTTTCCCTCCGGGGGGACAAAGTTTGGGGGGCAACTTTCATATCCCTAAATAGATTTTTCAAAAATATTGAAAAGGCATTTTGCCGTTTTTCAATCCGATGTATATTTCTCGAGTTATTTGACCATTTCCAGACTTTTCGGACACCCTGTATATTTTACTGTTATATTTACATTTTGCTTAGGGGGACCTTTTCATAATGAAATTGCATCAAACTCTAAAATTTTTAATACGAATAAGTAATTTTGACCACGTATTTGGATTTTTCGGTAAATTGTATCTTAGAATACCAAGCGAGAAATCATTCGGTCAACTAGTTAAAAAGTTATGAAACTTTAAATTTTGGAATATCTAATATTAAAATCAGTTTAATTGTTGCAAAACAGATAGAAATGCACGTTGCTTTCTAAGCATAACTCAAAACAATTGCAGTAATGAGATGGAATTTTGGATTCACATATTTAAAGCTCCTATATCGATATCTTTTAAAAACTTTATAAGTCACCAATCAGATTTTTTTAAACTAAATTTTAAATATCCAAGTTGTTCAGAAATTCGACCGACAAATTAAGAGGTGTGACAGAAGGAATCAAGAGGATAAAAACTTATCATAGAACATGGGGTCGCAAACCACGTATAATGGCAGAAAATCGCAAAAAATATTTATGAAGGGGACGTCAAATGGAGAAAAAAGAGCCAAAAATAAATACAAAAAACATTTATTTGATGTAAAGCATGATTACAATGAATTGTTCAACGTCAGGAAGGTGATGACGCGACATTTATATGGAAATATGTTTTAACGCGACCGGCAATCCTTCGTCCATCGGTGTCGGCTGTGCAATGACCTTCGTAGCCGCAACTTCAAACAATTTCTATAGAAATCTGTCGTCGTCTCCTTTCTGACATTGAACTGCAATGCATTGTAATCATGCTTGATGTAATATAAATGTTTTTTCTACTTATTATTGGCCCTTTTTGTTCCACTCGGCGTCAAACCCTTCGTAACTTTTTTTACGATTTTCTCCCACTAAACGTGGTTTGCGACCCCATGTTCTATAATAAGTTTTCATCTTCTTGATGCCTTCTATCATCCCTCTTAATTTGTCGGTCGAATTTTGGAACACTCTGCATATTATTTCAAATAAACTTAAAAAATATATATGAATTGTGAGCTATGACTTTTTTCTGGTTTGCAACGATTTTAACATTACAAGGTCAAAACTTTCATAATTCATAAAATCTTCATAATTCATAAAATACTTGACCAAATGACTTCTCGCTAGGTATCATAGGTAAAATTTAACAAATAATCCAAAAATGATGTCAAATTCAGTTGTTTGTATTGAGAATTTCAGCATTATATGCAGATTCAGTGTGATGGCGACCACCTTAATCAAAATTACCACATTAATTAGTAATTTCTAACCGATTTGTACCAGTTACAATTTTAAACGATGAATTGCGGCAGAGTTAGTAGGGTGAAAACTCTTTTTTTTTCTCGACTGTACATATTAGATTCATGAAAATTTTGGATTTCCGATTTTTGATGGATTTACACGTTATGCGGTGCACTAAATAAGATTTGTCTATTTTCGGAAAATGTCTGTTTATCGGTATCTAACTCATGCATGGAATTTCACCATATTCTGTTAAATCTTAATATAATTTGCTGATAAGATTAAGAGTATATTCCCCTGTTTTTAGGATTTTCGTGATAGCTATATCTCGACTTCTGTGAAATGAATTGCACCAAACTTAATATTTAAGATATGTAATAATTGCCAGGTACAAGATATATAAGCCAAAAAAGTTATTTTATTTATGTTATACATTTTCCGCTTAAATTAATTTTAGCACATGATGTAGTGTTTATTGAAATGGATCATATACAGGAATGAATAAAAAGATTCACATACTAGTATATTACCCTCTTTGCGCGACAGTTGTTGAAACATTTGTTCTCAACTGTGTAATGCGTTTAATAAATTGCTTAAATACATATCTCTTTTCATCGTATGAACAATTTCTTAACAATATATGCGGAGCGTTGGAAAGTGTTTCATAAGCTATGTCTGACGCATGATTTCTCCTTCTGAATATTTTCTAAACGTGGTCACTGTAACTCCATATTACATTTTATAAAATGCCATTTGCTTCCTGTTTATAATTGTTTGTGTGAAACTTCGTTACTTAAATAAATATATTAGAATTTATAGAAGGAAAGCGTTATGATAATCACAGCATACTAGTTTTTCTCTATGTCTCTATGTGTGATCTTGTTTCTAATGATAAGTTGGTAAAATTTTATACATGTTATTTTTAAAAATGGTATAACATTTCGAACATTTGTGTGCGTGAGTTTTTTTTTTAATCTAGATAATAAAGTATAAAAATAACAGTAGATACTGCGACATACGCTATCGTTTTGACTGTTATATAAGTTTGTTTCTAAATATTGCATAAATTAAATTTTTACTTCACGGAACAGAATAAATATTACTTTTAAATAAATTGTATTTGAAAAAAACATGAATCTTTACTCCACCTAATAGAAAAAATGACTTTCAAATCAAACTTATTTGAAAACTGTAACTCAATTTACAGTTCTTAGCACACAGGCTATCAAAGACTGAGAGCTAATGTGCCAGCAGGTTCTGCATGTACGTACGTACGTAACGCGATAACTCTTGATAGAAATATCATATTTCCTTCAAATTTTCTATATAGGTTCATTCTGATAAGGCGTTTCCCTGATAAGTTTTGGGGGTTCATTGGTTAAGTATAAAGGGGAGGTAGGGGCTAATCCCCCCTTAATTTAAATAAATGGGTTTTTCATGCAGAATTATACGATTTTCTTCAAATTTTATATATAATTTCATTGTGATAAGGCGCTTCCCTGATTAGTTTTGGGGGCTCATTGGTTAAGTATAAAGGGGAGGAAGGTACTAATCCCCCTTAATTTAAATAAATGGGTTTTCCATGCAGAATTATCCGATTTTCTTCAAATTTTGTATATAATTTCATTGTGATAAGGCGCTTCCCTGATTAGTTTTGTGGGTTCATTGGTTAAGTATAAAGGGGGAACAGGGGCCTATTCCCCCTTTAATTTATTGTAGATTTCTTTATTTTTCTATGGGCATTATTCTTTGAAATAAGAGTATAATAAACAATTAGTGTGAATAGCCTGTGAGCTCAATTCCCTCATTTAACTGGGCACTTTTCTATTTATTTAGCTCACAGGCTATCAAAGCCGGAGAGCTAATGTGCCCACAGGTTCTGTATGTACGCACGTACGTATGTATGTACGTTACCGCGATAACTCTTGATAGAAATATCCAATTTGCTTCAAATTTTATTTGTAGGTTCATTCTGATAA
Source organism: Maratus michaelseni (assembly GCA_963931845.1). Classification (NCBI taxonomy): domain Eukaryota; kingdom Metazoa; phylum Arthropoda; class Arachnida; order Araneae; family Salticidae; genus Maratus; species Maratus michaelseni. Next base: position 186,193,364 of record OZ007596.1, read on the forward strand.
GGCACTTCCCTTATTAGTTTTTTGAGGGGGTCATAAAGAAGGAACGGGGGGTTAATCCCCCCTTAATTTAGATGAACGGCTTGTTCATGTACAATTATCCGATTTGCTTCAAATTTTGTATATTGATTCATTCTGATACGGTGCTTCCCTGATTAATTTTGGTCGTTCATTGGTTAAGTATAAAGGGAGAACGGGGGTCCAATACCCCCCTTAATTAAGATAAATGGGTTTTTAATGCAGAATTATCCCATTTGCTTCAAATTTGGTACACAGGTATATTGTCGATTTCTTTATTTTTTGGGGGGCATTATCCTTTGAAATAAGAGTATAATATGCAATTACTGTGAATAACCTGTGAACAATGCCATCAGTTTAACTGGCCACTTTTATTTTTTAGCTCACATACTATCAATGCCTGAGAGCTAATGTGGCCACTGGTTCTGTATGTACGTACGTGTGTAAGTACGTAACGCGATAACTCTTGATGGAAATAACCGATTTGCTTAAAAATTTTTATATCGGTTCATTCTGCTAAGGCGCATCCCTGATTAGTTTTGGGGGTTCACTGGTTAAGTATAAAGGAGAAACGGGGGGCTAATACCCTCCTTCATTTAGATAAAAGGGTATTTCATACAGAAATATCGGATTTTCTTCAAATTTTGTATATAGGTTCATTCTGATAAAGCGCTTCCCTGATTAGTTTTGGGGGTTCATTACTTATGTATAAAGGGGGGGGATGGGGGGGGTAATCCACTCTTAATTTAGATAAATGTGTTTTTCATGCAGAATTACCCGATTTGCTTCAAATTTGGTATACATGCTTATTTTGATAAGGCGCTTCCCTGCTTAGATTTGGAAGTTCATTGGTTAATAATAAAGGGGGGAAACGGGAGGGGGGGTAATCCCATTCTTAATTTAGCTAAATGAGTATTTCATGCCAAATTATCCAATTTGTTTTAAATTTGGTATACAGGTTTATTATCGATTTGTTTATTTTTCGAGGGGCATTTTTCTTTGAAATAAGATTATAATATACTATTAGTGTGAATAGCCGGTGAGCTCAATGCCATCAGTTTAACTGAGCACTTTCCTTTTTTATTTAATATTTGTATAAAATATTTTTCAAGCATGTATTTTTTTAATCTGTCAGCGCGTGACGTAACAATACACATTTGTTTTATCAAGTAATATAAAGTCATATTTCCAGTAAGATAAATAATTAAATGTTATTATATAAAATGTGAAAGAAGTATGTATTTTTTTTTAATCTATCAATGCGTGACGTAAGAATACACATTTTTATTTTTAATTTAGCAAAGTGTAGTAATATTTCCAGTAAGATAAACAAATATAGGTTTTTAATACTTTTAAACATAGTTGAAAAATATTTATGAATTCGGTTTGTCTAGTCGTCTATCTGACCGTGTGGCAGGAACTTTAACTCCCTTAAATCGGATTGCTATGTAATCGATATATGATTTTGAAGATTACAGTGGCATGTTCGGTATAGAAAATAAAGCGTGTAGCATTTGTATTTCGTTTAAAAAACACTCAAATAATTTCTTTTCATTATGCTCCAAGAAAGATATATGTTTGAAATATATTTTAGTGATGTTAGACTATGTCAAACATACTGAAATTGATATATATTACCGATGTGCACTACAGGCTGATTACTGAAGAATAAGGCGTGCATAGCATTTACCGTTCATTTACAGGAACAAACAAAATATAATTGCTGAAAGTACGTTTTCAGTTGTATGCGTTTTTAAATTTAACTTTTTTTTTTTTTTTAATACTACCTGGTGTATATAAATTCTGCAGACCATTTACAGAGCTGTACAAAGGAATTCGAGTGCATTCCACCTTTTGGCAGGAACTTTTGAAAGGGAATTTTCAATTATTTGTTTTCCAGCTGAACTAAATTTTAGCATACAATGTCTTATATATGCAAATCTTTTGACCATATATAGGGCTTCACAAAATAATTTCAATAATTTTCCGATTATAAACGGTGATTGCTGAATTTGAATTTTCACATATGTTATGTATTTTGTAAATTATTTACTTAGAAATCATTATTCAGCATATTAAAGCGAGAAATTTTGTTACAGTATTCTGAACGTGTTGGCATGTATTTCATAATATGTGCTTGACGCATCATTTTTCTTTCTTGTTATAGAATGTAAAAAGTTAATGATAAGTAGCAGGGGTAGAACAGCGAGCGACCTTTGTCGCCCAAGCTTTACAAAGGCACCTTCGCTTTTAACATTTTCCAACATAGTTGAAAAGTGTTTATGAATTCGGTTTGCCTGTCCGTCAGTCTGCCTGACGGTCTGTCCATGCTCTAACTCGCGTAACTGTTTTCGGATTGCAATGTAATTGATATATATTATTGAGGTGTACTATGGCATGTTTGGAATTCAAAATGAAGTGTGTAGCAATTTTAGTAATTTTATACGAGCATTCAAAAGAATTCTGGTGCGAAAAATCGTTTGCAGTGGATTTTAATGGTGTTACACTTTTTCAAACATATTGAAATTGATATACATAACTGAAGTGCACTACAAGATTCCTACTACAGAATATGATATCAAAATGTTTAACGTTTTGTAAAATTTGATCATTCTTACATTAGCAAAATGTTCTACAAAACTAGTCCAAAAATCTTGCCGAAATTATTTAATACTGAGCTTATTCAACATGGTTAATCATTTGCTATTAAAAATATCACATTTTTATATATTAGTAGTTATAGTTCATTTTTAGAGGCATGCAAAAGAATTTTGTTGTATTATTATGTATGGAATTTTTTTTGTGTGATATATTTTAATAAAGTTATGAACATAATGAAATTGATATGAATTTCTGCGGTGCACTAAAATTTCTGCGGTGCTTTCTGCAGAATATAGGGTGCAACGTATTTATCATTCACTTGCAAGATCACACTAAAAATTTGGGTTACATATTAGTCTCTGGGGGAGGAAAGACTGCATCATAATTTATTCTTGTGACAGTATTGTAAACAAAATCAAATTGCTATACATTACTGAAGTTCACTAAAAGGTTCTTGCTGTAGTATAAAATGTGTATAGAATTTATCGTTCATTTACAGGAACCTACAATATATCGGATATAGTACTGTCTATTAACGATATCTGCTCTAAGTGCTTTTTCAGTTACTGTATGCGTTTTCAACTGCAACTAAATATTTGGATTCTACGCAGTGTGTATAAATTCTATAGATTATATACAGGGTTACACAAAATAATTACTGAATATGGACCTTAAATGGTTGATGATGGTTTTTAATGGAGTTATGCATTTTCAAACTGAGCTATGTTTAGTAAACTAACGTATGTTTTTAGAATATAAATGAAATGATATACAAGGCTACGCAAAGAACTAGATACATGGTCGCCTATGGATGATAATTTCTGGAAGAATGATTTCAGTAGTTTGTAGCGTGTTTGTTCCTGAATTAAATTGTAGTTTAAGATGTGGCATGTATAAAAATGTGTAGGTAATATACAGGGCTTAAAAAAGAATTCAAGTACATTTCGGTTATGGGTCTGAAGGTGAATTTTAAATGCTTTATGCGATTTTTTACTAAACTAAATTTTGCATACTATATATAATATGTACAAATATATAGATCATATAGAGATCAGCACAAAATAATTAAAGTCCGAACCTTTCCAGCTATAGACTGTAATTGCTGAAATCTAGATTTCAAATAGTGTTATACTTTTCTCAAATGTTTCTTTGGTCTTACTAAACGACGAAGTTGTGTTAAAGTATTCTTAAAGAGCTGGAAAGTATTTCCTAATCTGTGCTTGATGCATGATTTTTCTTTCTTGTTTTAAATCAAAAATAAGTTAAAAAGGGAATTTGGAACTTGTTTTAAATGTAAGACGTTGACAGGCCACCATTTCCATGTGCATGTGAAACAAATACTCTATTAAGCTATTATTAAATTTATATTATGCTTTTTACATTTCAGAAGATGAACTATGACATTTATATGATTTTAAATAATTATGCACCTTTTAAGAAAGTATGGGTGTGATCTTATGTTAAGCTGGTAATAAATCAAACATATTATTATCGGTCTTCACACAAAAAAGGTTATACAATTCGCCTCTCTATGTAGGATGACCGCATTAGTCGTAGTACTTGATATTCTATCTGAAAAAGTTTTTTTCTTATGGATTTTATTACTTTCTTCGAAGTGATTATACAATATTTGAGACGTGTGATCAAATTCTATATCAAGTTTAATTAACTTAATACCAGTGGGTGATCTAGAGAAACATGATTTTTAACATTTAGAAAATGATCACGTGCGTTAATAATACACGGTAGATAAATGTGCTATGCACAGCACAATTTTATTCAGCATAAGACAAATTAGAAAACCATCATTTTAACCGAATAAATATCTTTGCATTTTCATAGGGATATATGCTAGTTTCGATATGATTTTGTGGTGAACATTTTATCAGCAGTAAGGGTATGTTAAAAACTAAAAAACATGCGGACTCTTCGTGAGTTTTGGATGAGGCTGATGAATGTCCAATTAAAATGGAAACTGTCCCATACGAAGACATACGTAGGTAAAATGACATACCTTATGTTTCTTAATATTGTCGCTAGAGGCCAGCACTTAACGATACGCAGTTATGTTGTGGAATCAATTGGCAACGATAAACAATTAATAGATAAAGTGCATGTGACGTCACGAAGCCGTAAAAATGTTGCAACTAAACGAAGCGTATTGAAAAGATACGCAAGCCTACTGTGCTGTGTATTTATTACTCATAATTTTTTTTTAATTATTCATATAATTTTGCTTTACCTAATTGCAGCGGATAGTCCTAGGTTGATCCTAATGCACCTGAGGCTCGGATTTTTAATTTTTTGAGACCCGGGTTCCCTGGGGCCCCTTTACGATTTTTGCCCTAAATTGTTAATAACTTGTCGAATTTTTATCTGATCCTTTTCGTTTTTGGAGCCCTTTTTCCATGTAACTTTTCCCCCATTTCTACGTTCAGTTATTACCCTGGCCCCCTGGGGAATGGTACGCGGCCCGCTGAAGTGTTTGTTTCCTAAACTGTTAATAATTTGACCCCTTTTAATCCGATTTTCTTAGTTTTGGGGCTTTTCTCCCTTTAGTTATTCCATTTCTACTTTCCAATTAGGACAATTCATCTTAAGGCCCTGCTAAAAACTATCAGCTGACCTCTTTTGGCCCTCTACTATAGTTCCCCTAAAAATCGCCGAATTCGCTAGCTTTTTTTTAACAACTTAGAAGTTCCAGCTACTGCATGAACGACAAAAAAAATTCTTTAAAAGATCCGGGACCCTTTGGGACCCTTGAATTTTTTGTTGGGGGGGGGGGCTTTTCTCCATTTAGTTATTCCCCATTTCTACATTCCAGTTATTACCATTCATCTTAGGGCCCTGCTTAAAGCTATCAGCAGCCCCTTTTGGGCCCCCAAGAATAGCTCCCTTAAAAATCGTCAAATTCAATAGTTTTTTTGTCTAGCAACTTCTTAGGACTTCCAGCTACTACATGAGTGACAGAAAAAAATTCTCGGACAAGACCCGGGCCCCCTGGGCCACTTTGCGTGTTTTTACCCTAAAGTTTTAATAAAATGCCCCCTTTTTATCCAATTTTCTTCGTTTTTGGGGCTCCTTTCTACGATAGATAGAGTAAGATAGATGTCCAAAGGTTGTTGTCTACAGTCAGGCCAGAAACTGATGATGTAACTTTTATTTTGGTGCTCCTGGTACGCCAGTTAAAGCTCTCGAAGGTACCTGAGCATCTATGGGTATCGCATTTACTCAGTGTTGTCCCATCTTCTATTTCTACGCTTATCGCTCGTGAATCAGAAGAAAACGCTTCAAATTTTTTACACGTTAAAGACTTACTTCTAAAACGGTTTAAAATTAGTGGGGAAAAATTCAGACAGCTGTTCTTTGTTCATCGCAAGGCAAAAGAAATCTCTTGGAGAAATTATTATTTCGAACTTCGAGCTTATTTTGAAAACTGGCTTAAAGAGTTAACTCTAACGTCTTTTGAAGCTCTTCAGTGTCTGATCATAGCTGATCAAATGAAAAGTCGCGTGCCTGTTGAATGAAAACAGCATATGTTAGATGATTGGGAAAATCGAACTTGCCGAAAAACTAAATGGGTATGAAATTATAAGATGTACGTTCCCTAAAAGAGATCCGGTTGTACCCGAAGTGAAAAAAGAGTTTTATTTTCGAGATAATAATTGGAAGCAGAGTAATCCTCTAAAAGAAGATAGATCTCCTCCTAAGTTTGGTAATCGACGCTTAGAATCATATATTGTCATTATATGGTTGTGGTAAAGTGGGATTTATAAAGAAGAAAAGCCCAGATTGTACCCCTTCGGTTAAAAAAATGTGCAAGCACATCGTCTTCAGTTGTATAGTTTAAATACTTCAAAAGTTTCAGAACCAAATGTGCCTATCACGATCTGCAATAAGAAAGTGTTAGTCTGTGCAGATACGGGAGCGAATCGTTCCATTGCGGGAGAACGTATGTCTGAGCTATTTTTAAAATCTGGTTTTGCACTGAATCCTCATGTGATTATGCACTGAACACTCAAGATGTCACATTGGCCGACGGAATTACAATAGCCAGAGAAACTTTGTCTGCTACAGTTCCAGTAGAGATTGAAGGCCGAGTCTTCAAAACAGAGTTCATTATATTACCAAATGCTAAGGGTAATATAACGCCTTTAGGCATGGATTTTTTGCACAATGCTAACATGGTGTAAGATAATGCCAACAAAACGTGGTATTTCAGGAATAAACCTCAGAAAAAGTTTCATTTTGTAGGTGAATACGTTGAAGAAAATAATTCATCAGCTGGTGCGGTCGAAGTCAGTCCATACGCCTTACGTGAAGATGAAGGAAAAAAATTTAACTTCTGACGAAAGAGAAAAACTTAATGGTCTTCTAAAAAGTTATGAAAAATGCTTTCCACCAGGGGGAGAGACAACCTCGTATGTAGAGCATCGTATCAGTACAGGTGATAGTGCTCCTATTGCTGTGCCACCTTAACGGATGACTCCTGCTAAGAAAGAAATTCTTAAGAAAGACATAGATAATCTTCAAGATCAGTGAATCATAGAGGAATGTGAATCACCTTATGCTTCACCGGCGGTTCTCGTACCAAAGCCGGATGGTAGTATGAGGTTATACATCGACTACAGAAAATTAAATGCAGTTACAGTGGCAGATAAATATCCGTTACCTCGAATGGACGACCTTTTACATGAAGCCAAGCATACTTCTTATATGTCAACTTTAGATCTTCGTTCAGGATATCATCAAGTTCAAGTCTACCCACCAGATCCAGATGAAACAGCATTTGTCTGTCCTTGCGGTACTTTTCGCTTTTTAAAAATACCTTTTGGTTTCCAAAATGCTCCTGCTACGTTTCAGAGAATGATAGATAAATTTAGAAGTGGTCTTAAGGATGCCCTGATTTGTCATACCTAGACGACATCATCGTTTTGTCAGACACCTTTTAGAAACATCTGTCACATGTTACGGCTGTGTTCAAGTTACTCATAGAACTTAAATTAGATGCCAAGCGTGAAAAATGTCATTTCGCTTGCGAAAAGGTCAAGTACCTAGGGCACTGGATAACACCAAATGGTCTAGAAGTAGATCCGACAAAGTATCTGCAATTAAAGAAATACCTCCTCCTAAAAATGTAAAAGAAGTCCAGTCTTTCTTACAGACCTGTTCGTGGTACAGAAGAATTATACAAAATTTTCTGATATCTCAAGACCCCTTAGCATTCTCACGAAAAATAAAGTTATTTGGAAATGAGGAAACGAAGAGCAAACAGCCTTTGAAACTCTAAAACAATGTCTCATAACACCTCCTGTGCTTAAGCAAGCTGATGGGACCAAACCATTTATTCTGCGTACTGACGCTAGTAACTATGCTATTTGCGCTGTTCTTCTACAGGGTGCTCACAAGGCCTCTGAACATCCCATAGAATACGCTAGCCGTCTTCTTACAAGTGCCGAAAGAAATTATTCAACTACGGAACGCGAGACATTGGCTGTAGTCTGGGCCTTAGTAAATTTTCGTGGCTATGTGGAAGGACAAGAAGTAGTTGTAGCTACGACCATCAACCTTTAAAATGGCTTCTGAGCCTTAAGTCACCATCGAGGAAATTAGCACGTTGGGCACTACAAGTACAATCGTTCTTATTGAAAATAGAATATGAACCTAGAAAATCTAATGTTGTGGCTGACATGCTATCGCGTCCTGTCTGTTGTCATCAGTCTGTTTTCTGTGAGAAATGCAACTTTGTCAGCATAGACATGCCAACAAGAAGCCCAAAGGGTATCAGAGAACCTCAGTTGCAAGATAAAAATCTTAAAAAGATTATAGATTCTTTTGAAGACGAACAGAAAAGTGAAGACTTCGCCAATTGGACGGATAGAGGATTCCTGATGAATCAAGTTGTGCTTTACCGGTATGTTCCTGAATCAGACACCGAGGAAGCGCAACTGGTCATTCCAGTACAAGAAAGAGAAAACATTTTGAAACTTCATCATGACGAACCCTCAGCCGGACATTATGGTGAAGCAGGTACTTATCAGATAATTGCTAAGAGATAATATTGGACAGAGGCATGAGAGCATACATTTCTGAATACGTGAAGAAGGCTCCAGAATGCGCTCGTTATAAGTCAACAAATCAGAAACCAACTGGTTTATTACGAACACCTGCTTATGCTCAGTGGTTTGAGACCCTCAGCATTGATATCTTTGGACCATTGCCTCGCATTAAAGATGGGCACCGATAGATTTTTATAGAAGATTGTGCCACTAAATGGGTAGAACTGTTTGCCTTAACAACTGCCACTGCACAAGAATGTGCGACTACCCTGATTGAAGAGATTTTCCTTCGTTATGGTATCCCAAGAAGACTCCTAAGTGATAACGGCCCTCAGTTCTTGAGCGCTGTTCTACAACAAGTTTGTTACATTCTTAGAATCGACCAATCATTGACACCTTTGTACCACCCTCAAGACAACCCAGTCGAAAGGAAGAATAGAGACTTGAAACCTCGAATAGCAATCCTTGTTGGGGATGAACACGATTTCTGGATTGATAAACTTCCTTTTATTAGATTTGCTATGAACTCTGCCAAATCTGATACAACAGGCCAAACTGCCGCCTATCTGCATTTTGGTCGAGAACTAAGAACAATCGATTAAGTGGTGAATGATTTTAGAGCAGTTGTTGAAAATGACAATTTTGTTCCTGAAATAACTCCATATATACTCCAAATAACTCCACATATTAGTATAGATTAGTTTGTAACTATATCTAAAATTTATAACATAATTCAAAAATTAACAAATTGGCAGCAGTTTAAAATTTGAGGTCAATTTTCGAACAAAATTTCATTTTCGAAACTGTTTAAAAATTAAAAATCATTAATTATTGTAATCTTTTGACGGTTTGTCTTCTAATTTAAAAAGTCAAATTTAGTTTTCAAAAAACAAAAGGTCGATAGCTAGAATGTTTTAATCGTGAGAACCGACAGAGATTTAAAAAGCGTGTTTTAAATAAAAACTTATTTAAAATTTTTGATCTGAAAAAAATTATAAAAAAACAATGATACTTAAATATAATTAGCGGTTCCAGGGCCATACAGTAGACCTTTCTCTTCACGAAAAATTTCCATTAACTACATACCCTGAAGTAGTTTTTGTCCTGTAGACTTTTTTTTAGTCGTCATCATACATCACATGTGCAGCAGTGACACCGTTTAGTAAACTGCTTGTTACATCTTAAATATTAAGTGTAATAAAAAAACGGTTTTGAGGGCGTATTTTAGCCATTTCAAGGTATAAAAAAGGCGGAACAAAAAATATTCATTACTTGAAGGTTTTGTGGTAGCACCTCCTCTTAATGAAATAACACTTTCTTAAAGTTACACTTTTTATTTTAGTACTCCCTCCCAGAAAAAAAACTGGTCATGACATTTTTTATTTGTTTGGAACAAGAAATTATTTTTTTAAAAAATGCATTTTTAAAAATTAAAATCTGAAGAAAAATTGATCTAAAATTCAATAATTTAGGACTGAACATTGCAAATGAGGACTGTAAAGTACATCAAATTAGAAAATGAGCAGGGAAGACCGAGCTATGCTCGGTCGAAATTATATTTGAGTTCAAATATCATGACCCATGACCAAAATGACCCACTAATTGAATTTTCTCGAACATGTGACTTAGCCCAACAGTCTTCTCTTGCCCGAAAACCATAGGATGCAAAATTTAGTGTAAATTGAACCGATTTTTAGATCTTGACCCACAATGACCCAGAAATGACCCACTAATCGAATTTTCTCGAACATTTGACCTAGCCTAATGATTTCCGCGTGCCCGAAACTCGTTGGATACAAAATTTAATCAAAATCGTTAGAGCCGTTTTTTAGATAAAATTAATTTGACCCGCTTTGACCCAAAAATGACCCACTAATCGAAAGTTCTCGAACATGTGACCCAGCCCAATAGTCTTCTCGTGCCCGAAAATAGTCGGATACAAAATTTCGTCAAAATCGTTTGAACCGTTTTTTAGATACAATTAGCTTGACCATGACCCAAAATAACCCAAAAAGACCCACTAAATGAATTTTCTCGAACATGTGACCTAGCCCAACAGTCTTCTCGTGCCCGAAAACCATTGGATGCAAAATTTAGTGTAAATTGAGCCGCTTTTTAGATCTTGACCCACAATGACCCAGAAATGATCCACTAATCGAATATTCTCGGACATGCGACCTAGCCCAGTGCTTTTATCGTGCTCGAAACTCGTAGGACACAAAATTTAATCAAAATCGTTAGAGCCGTTTTTTAGATAAAATTAATTTGACCCGCGTTGACCCAAAAATTACCCTCTAATCGAAAGTTCTCGAACATGTGACCCAGCCCAATAGTCTTCTCGTGCCCGAAAATAGTCGAATACAAAATTTCGTCAAAATCGTTTGAACCGTTTTTTAGATGCAATTAGCTTGACCATGACCCAAAATGACCCAAAATGATCCACTAATTGAATTTTCTCGAACATGTGACCTAGCCCAACAGTCTTCTCGTGCCCGAAAACCATTGGATGCAAAATTTAGTGTAAATTGAGCCGCTTTTTAGATCTTGACCCACAGTGACCCAGAAATGACCCACTAATCGAATTTTCTCGGACATGCGACCTAGCCCAATGCTTTTATCGTGCTCGAAACTCGTAGGACACAAAATTTAATCAAAATCGTTAGAGCCGTTTTTTAGATAAAATTAATTTGACCCGCGTTGACCCAAAAATGACCCACTAATCGAAAGTTCTCGAACATGTGACCCAGCCCAATAGACTTCTCGTGCCCGAAAATGATCGGATACAAAATTTCGTCAAAATCGTATGAACCGTTTTTTAGATACAATTAGCTAGACCATGACCCAAAATGACCCAAAATGACCCACTAATTGAATTTTCTCGAACATGTGACCTAGCCCAGTGGTTTTCAAAACGGTAGGATACGAAATTTCGTCAAAATCGTTAGAGCCGTTTTTAAGATAATTTTTGCACATATATATATATATATATATATATATATATATATATATATATATATATATATATATATATATATAACCACCCACAAGATTTGCTCGTATTAGAATATATGATACACCTGAGAGATATTACAAGAAAGAATAAACATGGACGGTAAAATCGCCAAATGTGGAAATCTTACAAACTAAGCATATATTTTTTTAATAAGCAAAACTTTTTTAGTGTATAATGTTTGTCATTCATTTTAAAAAGATATTCTGAAAAAATATTAATTATTTTTGAATACGTATTAAATTAAAAAAAAGGGTTTAAGGAAACTTTCGTATTACATTTGGATGAACAAATTGTATTTTTTAACAGACTTGAAAAAAAGGGAAGGTTATCAATTCCACCCGTATGTACGTATGTTTTGGTGTTGGTCACGCATAGCTCTCGTAAATGTGCATCGATTTTGATAATTTTTCTTTTGATTGAAAGAGTAAGACCACCAGGTGGTCCCATTTCAATTTCGTCAAAATTTGATCATTAGAACATATTATCTGAAATTTTTATTCAAATTTACATTATTTTGATGAAGATTTATTTTATGTCTCAAAAAGTCCATTATTTGAATTTTTGCCAATTTGTAAAATAGCGCACATAATAATATTCAATTTCAATTAACAAATGTATTTACACGGACTATTGAAAATAGAAATAAAACTTTAAAATGGTTATTAAAGGATCACGTGTTAAAAGCAGTAAAAGTAGAAAAATACGTTAAAAATATATACTTGCGAGTGAATATTATAAAAGAGAAATAATTAAATTATTTAAAAGTTCAAAGCAATAATAGTGGAAACTTAGTCATATTTACAGTGCTCAAATAACACTACTTCCAAACAGTTTCAACATATTTACACGAGAGATTAATTTATTTGTAGCTGATGAATACTAAGTACTGGTAAGGACCAGCAGGAGAAGATAGCTTCCCTATTCCTTGGTTTTAAGATTTTAGCTAATTTTACTAGAAAACACTAAGCTATAAAAATGGATGGAACCCGATTACAGAAGATTTAATCGCAGTTCTCGTCAATATTGAATTTGAATCAGAATGTCCCCAAATAGCCAATATGGTTTCATTTATGGCAAAGTATTTGTTCGCTAAATATCGCCAAGCTTGGCGTGAATTTGACACTGGCAAATATGAACATAAAATGTTAAGCATATAAGAGTTTATGGCAATTGCTATGGTAACCGCCAGCAGGCAATAAGAGAGATATATTTCTTCGTTTTAGTGGCAGCGGAAAAGAGAGTCGTTACCATAGCATTGCAGACGCAAGAATGTTTTTGTGGATGAGCTTGAAGTATGATAAAAAACGGAGTCAGAATTTTCGCTTGTTATTCTATTAAATAAATAATAGTAGAATTATCTATATGTGGATGTTTATTTAATGGAGAATCACCAAATCTTTTTACCGTAAATGGTGACCATGGACTCTTTACATGTAGCCTTCGCAGATCAAGTGGATATACGATAAAGATATCATTCGAATATCTTCATCTTTAATGGAAGCGTCGTTCCACGGTGGTGAAAAGTAAATGCTGCTAATATGGTGATGAAAAGGCTTAATGGAAAGCAGATAAGTTATTCTGAATCATTTTTCTGGTATTTTTTTTCTGTTGTTAGAAAAATGTATTTCGCGAATTTTATTTTGATTTAATTGTGCTATTTTTTCTATGTTCGTAACTATTAAACATGTCTAGTGTCGAGGCCGTTCAAATTCCTGATTATAACAGATTCGACCCTGCGTTATGGTTTATAATGTGCGAAAGCACATTTGCTCTTGCTACCCCGAAATCAATAACGGAATCTCTTACTAAATATAATTATGTAGTATCCCATCTCCATCCCGACATTGCGTCATTAGTTCGCAATGTTCTTATAAAACCCGATGCTTCTGATCCTTTTACTAAATTAAAAACTGAAATAATTAACCGTTCAGGTGAATCTTCTCAGCAGGAGATTCGTAAACTTTTATCTGGAGAGGAATTACGAAAACGTAAACCCTCTGAATGATTGCGTGATGTGAAACATCGCGCCGAATCTCTTGGCGTTCCAGAAAATTTAATGACGGAATTATTTCTTCAACGTTTACCGTCTTCAGTACAGTCAATTTTAGCCGCTGTTTCAGATCTTTCTTTAGATAAAGCAGCTGAAATTTCTCATAAAATACTTGAAGTTACCCCATCACCTGTTTAAAATTTCGCAGTTTACAAAATAAATGACCAGTCGCTCGAAAGTAAATTGTTTCACGAAATTGAAAAATTAAATAAAAGAATTGATCAGCTTTCACATTTTTGAGGTCGATCACCGTTCCGCGGAAATAAAAATCCCCGTAACAGAAGTAATTCAAATAAGCGTGATTCTTCTATGTGTTGGTTTCATCGTCGTTTTGGAGATTAGTGTATGGAAGAAAAGTGTGTTAAACCTTGTTCATGGACGGGAAAAGAATGCAGCAAAGAATATAGGCGACGTATTCCTTGCCGTAACAATCACGTCGCCTATTTATTGAAGACCAGAAAACAAATGTTTCCTTCTTGGTCGATATAGCCTCAGACGTGTCATTATTATGCGCTGATAACTTTCAAAAGAGAAATCCCTCCCTGCAAAAGCTCTTTGCAGCAAATGGATCAACAATTAATATTTATGGACAAAAACACTCTCACTGGACCTTAAATTAAGGAGACAATTTACATGGACTTCACTGATTGCCAATGTCAGCACACCCATTCTTGGAGCTGATTTCCTTCATTATTTTGAATTGGTGCCTGATCTTCGTAATAAATGTCTTCGGGACATGAAAACTAAATTTCAATCCACTGGCCATATAAAGCATACAAATGTCCATTCAGTAAAGACTGTTTTTAGTGGTACTATTTATCAGAAACTCCTACAGCAATTTCCTTCAATCACAAAATTGCCTGATCGAAATCAACCCGTGAAACATAATACGGTACATCATATCATAACAAAAGGTCCTCCTGTAGTCGCAAAACCGCGAAGGTTAGCACCCGATCACTTAAAAATTGCAAAACAAGAATTTCAAAACATGATGCAATTAGGACATCTGAGATATTCTAGTAGCAACTATTCGTCTCCTCTCCCTATGGTACCCAAAAAAGGCACGTTGGAGCGGCGACCCGTTGGTGACTACAGGGCTCTTAATTCTCAAACAATTAAAGATAAGTATCCAATCCCTTGTATAGTAGATTTTTCCAGTTTATTGCATGGTTCAAAAATTTTCAGTAAGGTTGACCTTATAAAGGCGTACCATCAAATCCCGGTTAACCCAGATGATATTCATAAAACTGCTATATGTACTCCCTTTGGATTATATGAAAGTACACGAATGCAATTTGGAATTGTGCAATGCATCCGCGACGTTCCAACGTTTTATAGATGAAGTCACCCGTAATTTACCCGGTGTTTTTTCCTTCGTTGACAATATTCTTATTGCATCTAAAAACCCTGATGAACATTTGTAATACTTAAAGCTTCTATTTACAAAATTACCAGAATATGGACTATGCATTAATGTTTCGAAATGCATTTTTGGGAAATCTACAATTGAGTTTTTGGGATTTAGTCTTTTCGAAAAAAGAATTTCACTTCCTGATAAGTCGAGTGTATAATAAAATTTCCTCAACCAACCACCTTAACCCAATTACGTCGATTTTTAGGAATGTTCAATTTTTACGGGTGTTTCATTCCAAAGGCTGCCAATATACTTTCCCCCTTAGTACAATTACTAGAAGGACATAAAAATAAGAAAAAACATCCTTCCCGTGTTCACAAAGCAACTGAACACCTTGAATGGAATGAAGATGCTGTTGCAGCCTTCGATGCTGCTACAAATGTAATTGCTGATGCTACTCTTTTGAAGCATAAAATTTCCGGAGCTCAACTTAGTCTATGGGTAGATACGTCTGATGTCGCAATTGGGGGTACTCTTATGCAGCTTTCTGAGAATAATTGGGAACCAATAGCTTTCTTTTCAATGAAGCTCAATTCGAGCCGACGTAAATGGTCAACGTATGATAGGGAATTATTCGCTATTTGTTCTGCTATAAAGAAATTTCGATACATGTTAGAGGGGAGAAATTTTCAAATTTATATTGATGAAAAACCACTAATTTATGCATTTAAGCAAAATCCGCATAAATGTTCGCCCCCGCAATTACGCCATTTAGATTACATTTCCCAGTATTCCACTGACATCAGATATGTACCAGGTTCCAAAAACATTGTCGCAGATTGTCTTTAAAGAATTGATTCTATTTCAAAATCTCCAACATTAAATTTTGATGAATTCGCAGAAGCTCAGAAAAATGACTCAGAGCTATAAAACCTGCAGAATAATACATTGCTCAAATTGGAACTGAAACTTTGTCTCATTTCTGATCGTAGTGCACTGTGTGATATTAACACCGGTACACCTCGACCTTTAGTTCCTAGTTCCTTTCGTCGGCTGATCTATGAACATTTGCACAACCTAGCCCATCTAGGCATAGCAGCCACTATAAAATTAATTTGTTCCAGATATGTATGGCCAGATATGAAAAGAGACATCAAAAACTGGGTTCGTTGCTGTAAAGCGTGTCAAAGATAAAAAAATACAGAGGCACGCCAAAGCACCTCTAGGCACGTTCTCTCTTCCTGATGCACGTTTTTCTCAGATCCATATAGATATCATGGGACCTTTGCCTGCATCTGACGGTTACAGCTATCTCTTAATGATC
Organism: Maratus michaelseni; assembly: GCA_963931845.1. NCBI lineage: Eukaryota > Metazoa > Arthropoda > Arachnida > Araneae > Salticidae > Maratus > Maratus michaelseni. Next base: position 186,209,780 of record OZ007596.1, read on the forward strand.
ATTGACCGATTTACGAGATGGCCAGAAGCCGTACCCATACTTGATAGACAAGCTAAAACTGCTTTTAGTGCCATATTCAAGCATTGGATTTCAATATTTGGTTGCCCTTCACTCGGATCCACGGATCAAGGCCCCCAAATGCGATCAGCGATATTTGATGAATTTACGAAAATGTTGGGATCGAAGAACATCCGCACCACGGCATACCATCCGATTTCCAATGGCATTGTCGAAAGATTTCATCGCCATTTAAAGTCATCCATCAAAGATCATGAAACCAATAGGTGGACTGAAACATTGCCGATAGTTTTTTCAGGCATTCGTACAGCAGTGAAGGAAGATATACAAACTTCTTGCGCAGAACTTGTTTTCGGCACTACGTTGAGATTGCCATGTGACATGCTGGACCAAACCATAATCCAACCTTGCAACGAGAACTTCGTCACTCAACTACGAGGCGCCATGCGGCAGTTGAATCCAGTGGCGACATCGGCTCACTGCCACGAGAAGTTCTATGTACACCCTTCCTTGTCATCCTGCACGCACATCTTTCTAATAGTGGATCATGTACGGCCTCCACTGTGTCAGCCATACACTGGTCCACACAAAGTATTAAGTAGATCTGAAAAAACCGTAACAATCGAACTTAATGGTCGTAAGGCAACAGTATCAATAGATCGTGTCAAACCAGCCCATCTAATTCCCAAATCAGACTTGTCGACGAAAACTGTTCTTGAGAACTCCAATCTAAAACTGTCTCTTAAATCGAACTGTAACCTTACCTAACGAAAACTGTCACACGTTCTGGGAGATATGTGCATTTTCCTAGAAAACTGGAATCTTACATAACTTACTAAAATTATCGTCAAATCTTTTCATTTTGCATACTATGTATTATTTCTATATTTTATTAGAAATTGCAATTGTATTTCATTGTATATATCTTTGTAATTTTTCTCTGCTGGCGTAGATTCTGACACACATACTCAAAAAAAAAGTAGTATATATGTATCGTTTCTTTGGTAATCTCCGTCACTGGGGGATACTCTGTAGCAATTGCTATGGTAACCGCCAGCAGGCAATAAAAGAGATATATTTATTCGTTTTAGTGGCAGCGGAAAAGAGAGCCGTTACCATAGCATCGCGGATGCAAGAATGTTTTTGTGGATGAGCTTGAAGTATGATAAAAAACGGATTCAGAATTTTCGCTTGTTATTCTATTAAATAAATAATAGTAGAATTATCTATATGTGGATGTTTATTTAGTGAAGAATCACCAAATCTTTTCACCATAAGTTTAACCGATGGTTACAACAAAAAAATAAAATTTTCCAGAAAGTATGTTCACTAAAACTCTTAAATTAAATCCGTTTATGAAGGTATCCTACTATCTTGTTTTAAATGTCAGCCACACTAAAATTTCAGACTGCTATATCTTGCTATATTTTTCCAGGTAGAGGCAAAACGAAAATTGTTTCGGAATCCTTGGTTCAAGAGCAAACACTTTAATGGAAAAACTTTTAGGATTTCTAATATTTTTAACTGATTTAATTATACATCTTTTTGAATTTTAAATCTTTAAATAGCTATCATAGCGCCTTCTTCCGGCCACACATCCCAAAGTTCAACAGGGACCAGCAGGCCATAGCCAAAAACATATACAAAAATTTGATTCAATTCTATGCACAACTTCATACACTTTTTGATGATACAATAATTAAAATGAAACCAAAATCGCTATGAAACGGCCCCTTTCCGGCAGAATATCCTCGGATTCAAGTGGGAGTTGCTGCCCATAGCCAAAAACCTATAAATGAAATTTCGTTCAATTTCAGGTTGCTTCATAACTTCATACACTTTTCGACGATACAAACAGGACGCACACGGCGAGACAGATATTTTGTAAAAACATGTTTTTCGGAATCTCTAACCCCTAAAACATGTAAATCCGTCAAAAACCGGAAGTCGAAACAAATTTCTATTGCAATACTTTTATCTATTATAGATTGAAGAAAGTAAAAAAAAAAAGAGGATGATATTAATTCGATTCTATGTATGTATTAGTCCTGTTCATGCATAACTTTCGTAAATGTGAACCGATTTTGATATATTTTTAAGTTATTGTTTTTCAGTGTAAGACTCTGGTGGTTCCATTCAAATTTCGTGAAAATATAATGATTAGAACAAATTGGTTTTTAGAAAAATTTCAAAATTAAAACCTTTAACTCAACGTGAAATTTGAATAACTGTTTTAATAATCAATGAAATATTAAATTAAAAAGAGTGCGGAATAAATTTCGCAGAAACGGTGGTGGTGGGACAAGTAAAAAAAAATATTTCACACAATTTCAGCGTTTACTTTAATACTAGACATTGATATTATATTACAAGTTCCTGATAAAGGGCAGTGGATTTTAACTGTCAGCTTCAAATCTTTTTATCACCGCTATAAACTTTATTATTGAAATAATTCGACATGTAGTGCAGAAAACATTGTCTTTTTCTGGTAAATACCCAACGCATTAAGTAGACAGTGCTCGTAGTCTTTGCATCCCAGCTAGCGGCTTGTGATCCTGTGGTTTATTTAGAAATTTGTTATGCTCCAAATCACACAAAGCTAATCCTTCTAAGCTCTTAGCTCAACTTAAAGCAACATAAGCTTGTCCTTTCGAAAAAAACATTTTTGTGTCCTGGAAAACGGAAGCTAAAACGCGTGGAACCCTATTACAGAAGATTCATTTCCTCGTCAATTTGAATGGAATTTCCTCAAATTAATAAACTATAGCTTTGTTGGCTTCAACTATGGCACCTATTTTGTCGCCAAATTTGGCAATATTTCGCCAACTGTCTTCGAGGTTGTCGAGAATTTGATTCTGTCAAAGATGTTATTAAAAAATAATTATTTAATGAATAATTTTGGTAAATTATAATTTCTATTACATATTGTTTATTTATTCAGCAGATTTTGAAATCAAGATGATTGTGTATTACTGTATTAATAACTAAAAAGTAGTAAATAAAATAAACTTTTACAAAAAAATATATATATATATATTAACTGACTTAAAAAAATCACTAAAAAGTACTAAATAATTCTTTAAAATTCTCTAATGACAAAATGTTATCCATTAACCACAAATCCGATATCATGTGTCGGAATAAAGAAGATAAATTTAATACCCCCCAAACATGGATTTTCTAGAGAATCTATCTTACAAGAGATGAATTTACAGACTTATGATTTAGTTTACGAATACATACATATGAAAAGCAATCAATTCCTTTTTGAAGTCGGTGCCAAATAACCCCAATCGATAAATTATTAGGTACTAGGTAAAATATATTTACAATTCTTACTATACTTAAGGTAGTTTGGCACCGAATTCAAAAAGTAATTTATTGCTTTTCATATGTCTATATTCGTAAACTAAATCATAAGTCTGTAAATTAATCTCTTGTAAAATATATTCTCTCGAAAATCCATGTTTGGTGGGTATTAAACTGTACATATTAAATTTATCTTTCTTATTCGACACATGATATGGGATTTGTGATAACATTTTGTCATTAGAGACTTTTAAAGGATTATTTAATACTTTTCAGTGCTTTTTTTAAGTCGGTTAATATATTTTTTTAAGTTTATTTTATACTTTCAACAATAGAGAAATAAAAATAAAATTATCATGTTTACGCAGCTGCTTGCAAAAATATGATTGAGCTAGACTTGCAACAAGAAGCACATATTTCTTAAAATGGAAAAAGGCAAGTTACTACTATTTAGAAGTTTTCAAGGAAATGCACATGATATGGGAAAACGCGTTAATAGATGAAGGATAGCAATGTACAATTTTTCATCTTCTTTTCTTACAAGCTGACTTATACAAGTATAGATTCCGTTATTTAGACATTCTTGACTATTACAAAACTCTACCTGCTGAATTATCGTTTTCAAAATATACTGCAAGCATAATTACTACTATGTTTGTAGCACTAATATATGAATAAAGATATATCTATAATGAATATATATCTATACAGAAATTTCTATGATGAATATGTATATAAGATCAAGATATATTCTATAATGAATCTAAATTTGTCGAAATAACGAAGTATATAGCAAACTGTCTTAAGAATATCAACATATAGCTTTGAAACAAATACATAAAAAATTTTCAGTAAAATTTTCAAAATCTTCGGTAATCTCGTTTCCACAGCAGTAGAAAACTGTACAAAAAGGAACAACCACTTACAAGGAAGGTCTCCATAAGCGCATACTCAGAAAAATTTCAATATATTACAAAATAATCTTCTTATGAAGCTATATACGATTATAAAAATAATGCTGCGGAACCTCAATATAACGTCCTTAAAAAAAATACGAAATTTTTGTTTTTTTGGCGATTTATCGCTGGTTGGTGACACAATGAAAACAAAATACACTTTTATGATAAATACTCTTTTCGGTAAACTGTTTCTACTCTTCATACGGAACTAGTTTAAGGTAGTTTAACATAAATAAATACACTTGTATAACTACGGTTTTGCTATATACATTTATATATATATATATGTAGGAATTCTTATTTATAGTACCACAGTTACTTAAATATATACTTGGCTTATAATTATGCAATGATTATAGCTCTTCAATCTAAGTTTTAAACAGTTTCTATTGCTTACTTAAACAAATAGTTCAATGATGACACTACTCAACAATATAATCTATTTGTATATAACAGTAAATCGTCTAGAATTACAATTCTAATCTTTATTGTACATATATTTTGGATTATTGACCACCATACTTGGGTACAAAAAACTATTAACTACTAACTTGTAACAAAAACTTATTTTTCGCTCTTTTTAACACTTTCCAACCTAGTTGAAAAGTGTTTATGACTTCGGTTTATCTGGCCGTATGGCCGTCTGCCGTCTGTCCGTGCTCTAACTCCCGTAAATATTCTCGGATTGCTCTGCAATTTTTATATGTTATAGTCGTTATCTATAGCATGTTCCTTATTTCAACGGAAGTGTGTAGCACTGATAGTTTTTTTACAGGGACACTCAAAAGAATTCCGCTACATTGCGGTCTATGGGGAAAAATCATTGACGGTTTATTTAAATAATGTTTCACTATTTTAAACGCATTGAAATTTATATATATCACTAAGGTGCATTAGAAGAAGCTTAATATGGAATAGGGTGTGCATAGCCCTTATAGTTACTTTATAGGGACAGGCAAAAGAATTCTGTTACATTACGTCTATGGAGAAAAATCGTCTGCGGTTTATTTAAATAATGTTTCCCTATTTTAAACGCATTGAAATTTATATATATCACTAAGGTGTATTTCAAGAGGCTTACTACAGAATAGTGTGTGTACAGCAGTCATCGTTCATTTACAGGGACGCACAAAAGTTCGCGAACACATTTCCGTATTATTTAACTCCAGACGAAGAATTTTAAACTGTGCTACGCGTTTCCTAACTGAACTAAAATTTAACATCCTATGTAGTATTTATACAAATCTATAGATCCTATACAGGGCTGATGAAAAGTATTCGAATTACTTAGATGTTATCTTTGAGCTTATTAAACGGTATGATTTGTAAAATTATTTTGGAAGCGTTGGAAAGTGTTACATAATCTATGGCGCAGGATTTTTCGTTCTTGTTTTGTCTATCATGAGTCTCGTAATAATCTTGCGACATGACATATCTATTATATAATTCATTGAGTTTTTGTTATTGTGAATATTGGTACATAGATGGGTTTGATTTAATTTTTTATCCCACATTCAGTCATCCTGACAGTTCGGTGACTCAACGAAATAAATTTTAAAAGCTAATTTCTATTTCCTTTACAAAAATAATTATTGCTATATATGTCTTCTTTATGTCGATCTGCATCGAAAGTAGAACTATTTTTATGTTTCGCTTTACTTTCAAATCTACCACCTCTCCTTTCAAACTTAACTTAATATCTTCCATAATCAAATTTATTCGCAAGCCCTAATAACTTAATGCCTGAGTGGGACAGATCAGTCCAGCAGAGCCGGACCGTGGACTTTTAACGTCCCACACGGGATGTTTCCCGACACGCGGGGATTCGTTGGGATTGGAGTCCAGTCTCCGACGGGCAGGGCAGGCCCACGCCGTGACCGCCAATGCAGCGCGCGCACGGCCCCGGACGACCATTTATTTGTGCTAAAATGAAATAACAAACTGGGCCAGAGGCCGGCACTGCCAGGGCAAGCATGCACGCGGCACTGGGCAGGCAAACAAAAAATTAAAGAAGATATTTACAAGAAAAACCAAACCGCTGGAGCCAGCGCTCCTTCGCGACATTGAGTGGATGGTTGGATGACAAGATGACTATATGAGATGATTATGAGAAGATGATTAAGATAAGAGATGATAAGATGATTATGAGAAGATGATTAAGATAAGAGATGATAAGATGATTATGAGAAGATGATTAAGATAAGAGATGATAAGATGATTATGAGAAGATGATTAAGATAAGAGATGATAAGATGCTTATGAGAAGATGATTAAGATAAGAGATGATAAGATGATTATGAGAAGATGATTAAGATAAGAGATGATAAGATGATTATGAGAAGAGCAGTCCTTGGCACTCCTGTGCCAAATACACAGTCCATAGCCAAGGCGGCTCCAGGAGCAGTGAACAGGAAGTTGTAGAGATGATGTGCTGGTAGGACCTGCAAGGTAGAGATGATACGGACCTACTGCTTGGGTCCTGAATGTGAGATTACGAGTTGAATTAAGGGGTCTCAGGACTCTTTAAATTGGAAAAAAAAGAAAAAAAATGACCATTTTTAACATTTAATTACTTCAAATGTATAGGATTTTAAAACGCAATTTTTATTGGGACGAAAAGATATAAACGTTTTCTTTCATTTCACATATTTAAAAAGTTACAAGATGCAGAATTAATATTTATAGGGGGCTTCAAACTGTCAGAGATTTGTCGAGCAGAAAATTGACATGACAGCTTACGCGCATGATTACAAAATAATTTTTGCATCTAGAATAAAAACTTTGGAGTCTAAATATACTCCATACTGTAATAATTACACTGAACCTCAATAAATTTGTATTTAACGCATTTTTATATTTTTAATGCAAAGTTGTATTGAGCTAATACAATTTTTAAAAATTTTCAACATTATAACCACTTAAAAAAATATATATTTTTTAAATAATAAAAATGAAATTTTAGGTTTAATTTATGTAGACTAAAATGACACATATTTTTGGAAAATTTCATGAAAAAATATTGATAAGTTTTTGAGATATCATGCGCGTTGTGCCCAAAAACCTCATTTTGAGAAAAATGATGTTTTTCTTCAGCTTTGAGTATGCTTCAGCTTTGAGTGGGTATAATTCTAAAAGCCATAACGTCTGTTCTAATGAGAATTTCAAGAAAACATTTACACTAAAATGTTCAGGAAAGATCGGAGTTTAATATATAAAAAAATTAAAAATTCGAAAATTTTGAAGGATTAAGTGTCCTGAGACCCCTTAAGAGATGGCTCGATGAGTGGAAGGAAATAGAAAGCTTTGCTATTTACTTAAGTTTTTATTTAATTAGATAAAGAGATTATTGGTTGAATTAAAACTTAATGGTTTATTGCAGTATTAAAATTAGAAGTTGATTTTAGTTTAATGTTTTATAATGAGCTGAGGTTGTTTAGTATGTTGTTAGTTTGTTAAGTTAGTTATTTCAATTAGGAGACAATATATATTTTTAAGCTTTTTGAGGAGAATGGGGCGAAAAAGGATATTGGTGAGCTACGAAGGAGGGGGTTAGTAAGAAAGCGTAGATGCCAGGCATTGGTGAGGGGACAGTGGTAGTAATAATGTAAGGGGGTACCCTGTTGTCCACAAGGGCACACATCCAACAATGCCCTTTTATAGTAGTTTAGGTATGTGGGGAAGGGGCCAAGCCCTGTGAGAAAAGCTGTTGTGGGGGGGGGGGGGTAGGTTGAGTAGATTACGGGTGACTTTAGGGACAAGCTGGTGGGTGTGTCTGCTTTTAACAGAATCATCCCAGTGAACCTGCCACTGAGGGATGATTCTGGATTGTAGTATCGTACGTATGTAGGAGGGGGGCACTGGGAGATGGTGGTCAATGGTGTGGCGTTCAGTTGCTTCCTTTGCCAGCTTGTCCGCGTGTTCATTATCTTCAATGCCAATGTGCGCCTTAACGTGACTCAGGGCAACGCGTCTTGCAAGAACTTTTAGTGTTTGTTTGATTTGGAGTACAATGGGGTGTTCTGTTCTGTGTACGAAGATAGCTTGCAAACCAGACAAACTATCGGAGTATATGTGTGTGTATTTTTGAGATGGGTTAGAGGCTATCCATACCCAGGCCCGCAAAATCCCGAATAACTCCGCTTGAAAACCGTGTTGTTGTCACCGATTCTGCAGGCCCACTCATCCACAGGCCCACTTCTCCCTCCATGGTGCAGAAAGCTGCAGCCATGCCAGCATCCGTGCGAGACCCATCAGTGTAAATGGTTGAATAGTGGGGCGAGAAGATGTGTTCAAAACCATGCTTGGCTAGGTTTACTTGAAGGTGTGAGGTCTCCTCCGCAGGGTGCATTATCTAGCTAGGTACTTTCCTCTGTAGTGTTGTTTGTGGGAAAAGTGTTGTACATGTTGTTTCGTGTTCCAAGTGTGTGATTCTGTTTTTCTGGTATACGTATGTCAGTGTAATTTTAATTGGAGGTATACCTGTGATTGCCATTTGCAAAAAAAATAGCCTCTGCAGCGAAGTCAGTTTGTCTTACACGTACTGTGTCAGACTTTCTCCCCAGAAGCCCACACAGTAAAAGATGATCATTTCAACTATTGCGTGGTACCAGATATTTAACATTGTTGGCTTCATACCCCAGGATTTGAAAGTAAGTTTACGTGCATTATGTTGTAATTTTTCCAGTTTAATCCTGAGGGTGTTGATGTGTTCCACCCAGCTTTGGTGTTTATCTAATTTTAGGCCTAAAAGTTTTAAATGTGTTACATGCTTTACACTGACTCCGTTAACTTTAATGGTGGGCGGACGGCCTTTGAGGTCATGTGGTTTAGCAAATGTTAATTATTGTGACTTCTGTGTTGAAAGCTGAAGATCGAGGTTAGTTAGTAGCTGGCAAAATACGGGGAGAGCTCGAGGTGCCATGTCCCCCACGTCCCTGTGCCTTCTGCCCCAGAAAACAAAACTGAAATCTTCAGCAAACGCAAATAGGGTGAAGCCTCTTCTCTCTAGGTCAATTAGTATTTTGTTTGCAATAAGCAGCCACAGGATTGGACCCACGCAGGAGCCTTGTGAGAATGCCTTTTCTAGCTGATGAACTGAGGATCCAGAGCCCCAATTTATGAAAATACTGCGACTACTTAGGTAGGAGGCTATGGTTCCAGCTATATTAGCCGGGCAGTGAATTTCTATTAGTTGTTGTATGATGTCCCTCTACTCTATACATTGGCGAAAGCACCTTTAATATCTAGTGAGACTAGTGAGGTATAGTTTCTTTTACTGACCCTGTCCTTACATTTGGATAGGATGTCAAATATGTCTTTGTCACATGACTTATCCTCGCGGAACCCATATTGCCTATTGTGGAAGATGCTATTTGTCTCCATGAAGTGCACTAGTCGTATGACCAGTAGTTTTTCGAGCAACTTCTCCAGAGTTGGGAGGAGACAAATTGGCCTATAGGATGTGGGTTCCGAGGTATCTTTACCCTCCTTCAAAAAGTAAAAGACCTCATCCTGTATCAGAGTGTGAGAGAAATAATTAAGTTTTAAGCAAAGGTTGGCCCAACTGGAGATCAATTTTGGTATGATTTTGAAAGTTAATTTTAAAATTTTGAAGTCAACACAGTCTGGGCCGGGGGATTTTTTGTCATTTAGTGTATGTAGTGGTGAAACTACTTCTGCTTTGGAAAAAGGTTTATCCTATAATTACTATTATACCAGAAGTACAGATTTCTACGACGATCATTAAAAAGTCTAAGGGAAAAATATTACTCGCCAAATCGCGACATTTTGCGCCAAATACTCGAAAGTATTTTATTTTTTCACAGATTGTCTACTGGGATACGGCAGCTAAATTTGACTGATCATTTATTACGCACATGAGTAGCTCCATTAGTATTTTATTTTCAAAATATTCTGAGCATGCGCTTCAAGAAGACCTTCCTTGTTAGTTCCGGTTACATCAAGATACATCTCTCCCCCCCCCCCCCCACACACACACACATTAATCCCGAGTGGAACGGATTTCCACGTAACTCCTGGGATAAATGCAGAACACAATGGTTCCTTTGATATGGATAAAACACCAAAGTTTCCATATGTGGAATTGTATGAGAGTAAGCGACTTGCTCTTTGCCAAAGGATTTAGAAACTAGTCGTTGGGGGCCACCGTAATACTTACCCATCATGGATATGCATAATGTAAAATATTAAAATAAAAATGTGTAAACTACTTATAAAGTGCATTGCAATTCAAATAAAATCGTGGCTCGATGACGTCACAAACTTTAAAGGCTCGATTACTGAATTGCTTGAAAGAAACATCCTTATAACTCCAAAAATAATAATCCTATTAACTAGTGGTTTATTGCATCTGATTAAGTGTCAAATTTCCAATTAAAATATATCTTTGAAGTGAAATTTGGATGAAATACAGGGTCATGAAAAATCGAAGAGTGTGGAAAATAGGATTCCAAATATCTCGACAACTCATTATCCGATCAACTTCATGTTTTATGCAAAATTTATGTTTTTTTATTGTCTTTTATATTCATTTCTTAAAATAAACAATTTCGAAAATTTTTATATATCTTTCATCAGAACGAATATTTCGAGACTCCGAAAAAAATAGTTCCGGTTAATCGAGGTTATTGAAATGAAATAGGCTTCTTCCCATTATTACATACTAAGTACATACCAAATTGCAAGTCTCTATCTCAATTTTTTCGGGAGATAGAGCGTTTACAGACACACAGACACACACACAGACACACAGACGGACGGCAAAAATTTTTTTCTAAAAATATGTTTTTCGGAATCTCTAATGTCTGAAACGTGTAAATCCGTCAAAAAAATTTTTTCGATTTTCAAAACGATTACAAGACTTACCCTATACTACGTATGATGGGTAAGTAAAAGGAATAATAGAAAGAAGTACTTCTAATATATTTCGTCTCTTATTTTTCTTGCGAAAAGAAAGAGGATTCACTGTGTTTTGATATCACAAATAAACTCTAAAACACATTTAACCCTCTGAGAGTCAGAGGGCTTTACTGCATTTTTATAAACATGTTCGTAAAACCAATGTTAATTTAAATTTTCTTTCCCTGTTTGTTTCTAAACTATACTTTATATTATTTATTCTACATATATATTAAAATACAATTCTGTAAAAAATATTTTTGTCTTCAGTCAATTTAAGTTGTTTTTGGGAAACGAAAACATACGGACAAACCGCTTAGAAAATTTTAAAAGCATTTTCTTCTCCCGGTAATTGATGGCATTATTGATCAATTACATTCTACAAAAGTATTTCCCACTTTTTATTTTAAACATGCATTCATCCCTGTGCAAGTAGACAAAAATAGTAGAAAATATACGTTTTTTGTCACATTCCTGCCAATTTGATTTCTTACTTATGACTTATGGTCTTTCCACTGTATTATTAGTGTTGCAAAGATATATTTATAGTGCTTTTCGTGACATCATTAATGAAAAAATACTCATAACTTATGTGGATGCCATCATTATTTCAGCTGAAAACGAACCAGAAAGACAATGTGTACTTGTTGATACATCTGATTTAGGTGTAGCATTAAATGCTAGAAAATGCTACTTTTTACAGGGTGAAGTAGAATTTATACGTTATAAATATTAACACTGGACATTTGCATTCATCGTTTTTGAAAATGAAACTTGTTTAAAATTTCCCACTTCAAAAAAGCATTGTAAATATAATATCATCGGATGTTGTTTCCTGAATTTATAAACCTAACAGTGAAACAATACTTCGTTGCGATGCTTGAATTGATGGTTATGTCAAAGTTATCTTTCAAAAGTCCTTTGTTAATGACCAGTTGCACCCTGTCTATTTTACGCAATAAAACCCACCGATATTGAATATAAATTTTCAAGCTATGACTTTAAAGTTTTAGCAGTTATAGAAGCTATAAAAATATTTTGCCTAAAAATACTAGGCATTTCCAACAATACAGTAACTGATTGCATTGCATTTGAAATTTTATTTGCAATCTTATCTTACTATGAATTTAAAAAAAAATTACGTCAAGTTAGCTTATTAGACTTTAATTTACTTATATATTTCACAACAAATATGTATCCTTTACTCATGATTCCAATTTGCTACACTCTGGCCTGCGTTAACAATAAACTAAGTTTTGTATGTTTTTTGCTTCGTTTAAAGAGCCTTTATTAAAACTTATTTTAGATATTTAGTATATATTCAGTTTGAAATACTCATAATATTTCAAAACTCCTTTTATAATAAAAACTTCTGACAAATGCTTTTTAATGGAATGTAGGGTAATAAGAGACAGAGCTTAGGAATTTCTCTAAAACGATTCGGATTTATTCCCTTGTTTCATTCACTGCTTATTACGTGTACATTTATGTTTTACATTCCTCATCTATCAAAAGATGTATATAAATTGTAGAACAAATAGAAAAACTTCGTTGCATAATTTAAGAAATCAGTGTTTTAGTCATATGGAACTTAAAACCAAAATTTAATTTTTTTTTCATCTGAGCAGTCATGATGAAAGAGTTTCTTTAAATACCTATCGTCAGTTTACCATAGTCTTTGTATTAAAGTTTTAAAACGCTTATTATTATCCACTTGAGGATAATAAAATGTAGAAGATATCGGTAACATCATAAGCAAACTAAACTGGAAAAATTGGTTTTAAATTTTGAAAAAAATATATAATAGCTTCGTCAAAAATGTAGGGATGTTAAGTAATTTTAGAAACCAGTCTTTTCCGATTGCAAAATATTTATATATATATATATATATATACAGGGTGTTTCAGTTAAACGTTTCAGAACTTCTAAGAGGGCTAGGGTACATCCTGACGAACCAAAATCATATACCAATGGGCAGTAAGAAATGCTTTCCTGACACGGTAGAGGGCGTTGTGCGAAAGTTCCGAGCTTTCGTGCAGGGAATCTTCATTTCGCACTAGAACGCCAGTAGGATGGATGATTACACGAACGCAGAATTAGCCGATATGCATTTACGGAGCGGCAAATTGTAGTGGGCCAGCCGCACACCGTTTGTACGCGGAACGACATCCGACGAGGCGTATTCCCAGTCATAATTTATTTGCAAGGCTTCACCAGAGGTTAGCTGAGACAGGTTCATTTGAAAGAGCTGACAGGGTCATGGTAAGAACAGCACGGACTCCAGCCGTCGAACAGAATGTGCTGTAGCATGTACTGAGAAATCCAAGAACGAGTACACGAAGTCTAGCAAACGTAGTCGGGGTTCCCCCTTGCAGCGTCTGACGATTCTCCGAGATCAAGACATGCATCCGTTTCACGTGCAGCGTGTCCAAGCACAGCAACCGGAGGATTATGCACCTCGTATTGCTTTCGCACAGTGGTACCTTGGAAAATGTGCTACAAATCCCACTTTTCCTGCTGAAGTGTTGTTTTCCGATGAGGCATCCTTCACAATGGAAGGAATTTTCAACTCGCATAACGACCATATCTGGGCGGTCGAGAACCCGCATGCAATACGACGTCGTGCTGCACAGATTCGATTTTCGGTCAATGTATGGGCCGGCATTATGGGAGATCACCTCATCGGACCTTACCTGTTACCGTGTCGTCTAACCGGAGATAACTCTTTCTGCAGCAAGTATTGCCACAACTTTTGAAAGATGAACAGATTTCTGCATCGACGCAACAGACAATGTGGTTCCAACACGATGGAGTCCCTGCCCATTATAGCGGAGCTGTTCGTAACTACCTGGATGTCACATTTGGTCAACAGTGGATCGGACGTGGTGGTACCGTGCATTGGTCTGCTCGGTCACCCGACCTATCATGTCTTGATTTTTATTTCTGGGGTCATATGAAATCGCTAGTTTATGACACCCCTGTTGACAATGCTGAGGAGCTGGTTGCAAGAATCGCAGTAGCTGCCGGGGAAATTCGAAATTCGGCAGCAGCATTCCAGAATGTTCGGATGTCCATGCGTCGGAGATGTGAGGCGTGCATTGTAGCCCGTGGAAACAACTTCGAACTCTTACTTTAATCCATGTACCTTTTGCTTCTTTTCATGTATTATTAAAACGATTTCTCACTTACGGTCTCTTTTCTTTATGGTGCTTCTGTGTACAACACCGCTTCAGGAAAGCATTTCCGACCCCACATTGCTATATGATTTCGAGTTGTCAGGATGTACCCTACCCCTCTTAGAAGTTCTGAAACGTTTAACTGAAACACCCTATATATATATATTGTCTTATATTACTCCGCTAGTGTTACCCCACTTTTCCCTACATCAAGAATTCAAAGGTATTTTTTTATATTAATCATTAGGGGGCTCGGCCCCCCTGCTCGATACGCTCACCAACCCCCCGCGTAATCGCGCCCTAGCCAAGCACTCTTAGTGCTTAGTTTGTTTTAATAGATCAAAATTACCTTTCCCGAATTCGAAACCTAGCTAGATGAATTTCTCGTGTTCGAATTAGTATAGGCAACACGTTTCGTGTAAATCGTTTGAGTATTTTTCCATTTATAACAAAAAACATTTTCAGTGCTGAGTTTGTTTTACCCTGTAAAATCGAAATTTCTTGTATTCGGAACCTAGCTAGATCTTTTTCTCGTGCTCGATTTAGTATAGGGGGCAAGTCTCATGAAAATCTTCCCAGTTGTTTACTATATCATTCATAATCGGGAAAATCCCTTGCTCGTTTAATATATATGAATAATCGGGAAAATCCCTTGCTCCTTTAATATATATGAATAATCGGGAAAATCCCTTGCTCGTTTAATATATATGAATAATCGGGAAAATCCCTTGCTCGTTTAATATATATGAATAATCAGGAAAATCCCTTGCTCGTTTAATATATATGAATTTGGCGACAGTAATTTGGTCGACAGGATAACTAACAAGTACTAATTGTATACAGGGTGCAAAATGTTATGTATCGCCGACCTTTAATTTCTCAACCGTTGGTTGTAGACATATAGTTCCAATTACAAAAGTGTTTAAAATGTGATAAATATTCATATTGTGGAGTTAATTAAAGTAAAAAATCAATTTGGTAAAAATTACGAAATCTAACCTTTTTATACGGTCCCCCGGTATCTCTAGTTATATTTAATAAATGTTTGCACATATCATAACAAATACAACACAAAAAGTTTGACTTTTGAACGACAAAAATTGACACAGTTATTGAATTTCAAAGTTTGAGATTTTTTCACATGATTTTGTCTTTCATTCAGGGATCAGTTAAAAAAATTATTAGAGTAATTCGAGATCGAAATCAGTGTGCAATGTCCTTTTTACGGCAAAACAACCTTTAGCTGGTATCGTTAAATCAATGTATCACCAAAGATGGTTTTTTCATCTAAAAATTTGAGCTGACTTTGAGGGGTCGTAAACAAAGTAAAAAATGAAATGTTGAAATTAAACAGAAAAATTAATATCAATTTAATATCATATTAGAAAACGGTCGACTATAAAAAATGTATACATCAAATACCGGAATCTAGACAGTACTGAGTCCTGGACACGTTGGAGAATAGCAGGTGTAACTGTGAGACAAGCAAGGATGATGCGCTGCTTCAGATCTCCCAGAGAACACTAACATTGGCACTCAACCAAACGCATCTAAACAAACTCGACTCAACCCTATTTTGTTAAAATCAAAACAGACTGGACGCATTCGCAAAAGAGCAGAAGGTTTTATTTTCCAATAACAATGCCTACTTTCAGTGTTGAATTCAGACACTTTTCTCCGGCGGGGGAACATTATAGAGTTCCGGGGAGAAATTGCACTTTTTGACCATTGAAAGCACAAAATTTCACATTTTCCAGGAGGGACATTTCATTGCTCCGGGGGGAAGTGGGGAATGTCCCTCCCGGGCCACCCGATGAATTCAACATTGCCTAATTTGACTTTTGGATGTTGTTTGACACCTAAAAGTTAACTTAAATTTTTAGATGAAAAAAAGTCTTTGGTGATACCCGGTTTTAGCGATAGCAGTTAAATGTGGTTTCGCCTGCTATGCTCCAATGTGTCCAGGACTCAGTACTATCCAGCATTCAATTGTGCATTGCCACCAATGGAGAACACTTTGAGCAGTATCTCTAGTAGTTTCTGGTATTTGATGTATACATTTTTTATAGTAGACCGTTTTCTAATATGATATTAAATGGATATTAATTTTTCTGTTAAATTTTAATATTTCATTCTTTACTTTGTATACGACCCCTCAAAGTCAGCTCAAATTTTTAGATTAAAAACCCATCTTTGGTGATACACCGATTTAACGATACCAGCTAAAGGTTGTTTTGCCGTAAAAAGGACATTGCACCTTGATTTCGATCTCGAAATACTCTAATTTTTTAACTGATCCCTGAATGAAAGACAAAATCATGTGAAAAAATCTCAAACTTTGAAATTTAATAACTGTGTCAATTTTCGTCGTACAGAAGACAACTTTTTGTGTTGTATTTGTTATGATATGTGCAAACATTTACTAAATATAACTATAGGGACCGGGGTACCGTATAAAAAAGTTAGATTTCGTAATTTTTACAAAATTGATTTTTTACTTTAATTAATGCCACAATATGAATATTTACCTCTTTAAACACTTTTGTAATTGGAACTATATGTCTACAACCAACGGTTGAGAAATTAAAGGTCGGCGATAGATAACATTTTGCACCCTGTATATAGTGTTACGAATATTGTAAATAGTTAGTGTTTGTGCTTAAAAATAATATAAATAGTTTAGTTAAGCTCTATGCATAAGCTAATATTAATTTTTGTTGCATTGCACTATCTCAGTTTGTTGATTTTTTGCAAGCGAGTAAACGCTATTGGATTTCGATGGGAGTCTATGGAAATTTGGCGAAATACTGGAAATAGCGCCAAGTTGGTGCCACTTTTGGCAGCTAATTTTGGTCGCCAAATTTGGCGATATATCGCCAAGTTGGCAACAAAGTTGGCGACAGACCCGGGTCCCTTCCCCTTGGTAACCCGCCTAATAGCGCCCATCCTATCTAAATTCTCTACTTTCATGTTAATTCCCCGTAAGAAAAGTCAGAAAACTCTGACCAATTAGATACGTTTCGTGGTATCTACGCAGATCTTATGGCAGCGCATCTTGAGGAAGGGGCATAATGAAAATTATAGACATCATTGGGTACAATACTATATTCTTTTTGTTCAATATAACATCCAAAACAGTTAACAATCATTTGCAAGGGAAACACAAAAAAATCGGTTAAAGTACTGTCTATCAATTATAAAAGCTGGAAGTGTGTTTTCAGTTGTGGTATGCGCATTTAAGTTTAACAAAATTTTTGCATCCTATGATGTGAATGCAAATATTGTTAGATATCATACCGGGTTACACAAAATAAATCCTAAGCATAAATATGTTTGTGTAGGGGCGTGAAGTAACTTAAAGGTGTTCATTAATTGACATATGCATTTTCCTGATGAACAAAATTTAGTGTACTAAGATGTGTTTATAGAAAAAAAATAAATTCATGTACAGAGTCACACAGATAAATGAATTCATTACCGTCTATGTGTAGTAATATTGAGAAGTACAGTCTTCCGAAAAATAAAAAAAAACGCTAAACACATTTTAATCTCTAAATCTATTTTTTAATCTATTCTTTAATGTAGTTCCCTTCCAACTTAATGCATTTAAGAAACACTCTTGTGTGCGAATTCTTTAGTATTCTTTAGCCTTGTACAAGGGTGGTTCGAAAAGTTCTCAACCTGACAAAGAAAATACAAGATTTTTGGCAATAATTCATTTTATTTTTCAACTTGCAACACAATACATTTCAGAAGACTCTTGAGAAATGTTTATTTTTTGGTGTTGTTGTTCGGCGTTCAACAAACGCGGCACGAATCGAGCGGAAAGCTTTTTCATACCCAAAACATTGTGTAAAACGTAGTAGACACGGTCTATCAAGATGTTTGCAATGTCATTAAGTTCTCGTACCTTCAATCGGCGGTCATTTAATATGGCATTGTGAATTTTGGAGACGATTTGGAGCGGTTTTTGGGCGTCCTGAGCGTTTATCATCGTGAATGGATTTTCTATCAGGTTTATATTCAGCAGCACACTTTTTTACAGTCGAATGTGAAGGACGAGAATCCTTTAAGATGGAATGTAACTCTTTTTGTATGTCCATGGTTGTTAAGTCTTTCTTAACAAAGTATTTTATGACACCTTGGAATTTTTTTCCATTTTTAGAAAATGCCAAAACTTGTTTACTTTCCTTTATCGCCTAGCAATAACCAATAAACTCACGCATCTGAAACTCGGCAGCATGTCATCTAAAGGATCATACATTACAAACTTTATTGTCATTTGGTCATACTTATTCCATCTCTGTTTCTGCTGAGAACATATCAAACTATCCTTGTAATTGCTACTGACTAGATGTTGGTGTAATGGCTGAACAATCTTACTATGATTATGTTGTATTTTTCAAGATTGTTACGATAGCTATACCTCGGCATCTATAGAACAGAGCTATACAAATTTTAATGTGCCTGATGCATATTAACAAAAAATATGCGGATACAATTTTAACTTTGTTTCTCAACATGAGGAACAGCTATTCTATGCTTTGGATACGTTTAATAATCTGGCCCTTACACAATTGATGTATTTTAGCAAGCGAGTTTTGGTGCATAATAAACGCCTTTCTTCTAATCATTATTGTAAATCGAATTTCCTTGCAACTACATTGTCAACAGAATCGTTCATTTTTAACACTTTCCAACTTAGTTGAAAAGTGTTTATGACTTCGGTTTGTCTGGCCGTCTGCCGTCTGGCCGTCTGGCCGTCAGGCCGTGCTCTAACGCCCGTAAATATGCTCGGATTTCCCTGCAATTTTTATATGTTATAATCGTTATCTATAGCATTTTCCCTATTTCAACGGAAGTGTGTAGCACTTATAGTTTTTTAACAGGGACACTCAAAAGAATTCCATTACATTGCGGTCTATGGGGAAAATCATTTGCTGTTTATTTAAATACTGTTTCAGTATTTTAAACGCATTGAAATTTATATATATCACTAGCGTGCATTAGAAGAAGCTTAATATGGAATAGGGTGTGCATATCACTTATAGTTACTTTACAGGGACAGTCAAAAGAATTCCGTACATTACGTCTATAAAGAAAAATCGTCTGCGGTTTATTAAGCGCATTTTAACGCAGTTTCCCTATTTTAAACGCATTGAAATTTATATAAGGTGCATTACAAGAGGCTTACTACAGAATATTCTGTGTATAGCAGTCATCGTTCACTTACAGGGACGCACAAAAGAATTCTCTACTGTATGTTAACAATAATTCCTGGAAGTGCGTTTTAGGTTGTTGAACGCAATTTTAATTTTAACTCGCTTTTTGTCTATTACGTGGTGTGTATAAATTCTGTAGATCCTATACAGGGAAGCACAAATGTTCGCGAACACATTTCCGTATTGTTTAACTCCAGACGGAGAATTTTAAGCTGTGCTATGCGTTTCCTAACTGAACTAAAATTTAGCATCCTATGTAGTATATATACAAATCTATAGATCCTATACAGGGCTGAATAAAAGTTTTCGGATTACTTAGATGTTATCTTTTAGCTTATTAAACGGTATGATTTGTAAAATTATTTTGGAAGCGTTGGAAAGTGTTACATAATCTATGCTTGACGCATGATTTTTCGTTCTTGTTCATATTAACCTTGACTATTAAAAAATGTCCCTAGGTTTTGTTTTCGATGAACATTGTAGCTGCACCACATTTTCTATTAGGTTGAAATGCACCTAATTAATATTTAATGTTATTAATAGAAATAAATGAATTGGTTGAATTTTGAATAAAACATCCTATTTGTAAAGAATTTAAAGCCGTGCTTTTTTTGTTCAGTGATCTCTTTAATTCGATATTAAATGCAACAAAAGAACTTTACTTCCTATTCGTATTGGTGACACGTAACTGCCCTATTTAATTTAATATAGTAGAATTACATAGAAGAAAGTTTTGTGTTAGCACGGCGTACACGTTTCTTTAATAATTACTTACTAATATCGTGTTTACTGTCACTTTAATTAGATTTTGACTTGATTTTTCTTTATATTTTTTCAGTAAAATTAAAGAAGTGTCACAAAATTTGTAGTATGTTTTAGATTACTATAACGCCCCTTTCAATAAAAAGTAATTTTTTCAAAAAAGTGTCTTTTACGATAATTTTTCGGAAAGGGTTTGATATTTTGTGACATATTAGGTATTTCATGAAGAATTTGTAATGTAATACTTAATAATCACAAATCAAAATTTTATTTGAATTTTCGAACAGGATTATAGCCAATTGTGATGTACTAATAAATTAATTTCATTTTAAGTTATTTCTATTTTATTTCTATTTATACTATATAATTTTTTTAATCTTTACATGGACATCAATTTCCGTTTAATAAAATATTTCTTATAAAGGAAATATGATATATTCATAATTTTCTTGCAGTAAATGAAATTTACTTAATGCTTAGATTACGTGAATCAATTTTACCGAGAAGGAAAATTACTAAAATGAGAAAATAACACTTACAACAGCATACAGCCGTAGGACAGCCATTTCCACCCGTATCTGTAAAACGATAAAACAAACGCTATTGAGATATCACATTATTTCATATATAATATGAAAAGAATTTGTATGAAATATGCCTCATTCAAACATTTTTTCAAACATTTAATTTTTTCGATATACACAAGAAAAAAGTATAACCGTCAAAAGAAAGAAACGTTACACCCCCCCCCCCACCCCCGTACTAACACGGCCGCAAATGATCATATAGTAAATATGTCTCATACCAGTCAAATAATAATAACGCCTTCTAATTAATTTATATTTACATTTTGCTTAGGAGTTCGTCTTCATACAGACATTGGATCCATTTCAGAATTTGATGCAAATTCCGTATGAAAACGACTCGTTATGCAAAGTGTAAAAATACTATTAATTCGTAGATGCAATTTCTAACAAATTTGTACCAGTTTTTGACTGGTAAAAATTGTAACATCGTTAAGATACAATACTGAACGAGGATTTGCGGCAGGGTCAGCAGGGTGGAAACTCTTTTTACCAAAGCTGTACATATTAGGTTCATTAAAATGTTGGATTTCCAGTTTCTGATTGATTTGCACGTTATGAGATGTCGTAAATAAGATTTGTATATTTTTGTAAGATGTCTTTTTGTCGGTACACAAAGTGTCCTTGAACTCATAAGCCAAACTGTAAGGGATCAAAAAACACACCTAGACAGCTCCAAACACCATACAATGCATGGTCGTAACTCTTCTGATTCTAGGGAGAATCATGTTTTCTACACAATGTCTGACAAATGCTTGCTAATCATACATTCTAATACGAGCAAAATTTATTTTAAAAACGGCTCTAACGATTTTGACGAAATTTTGTGTCCTACCGTTTTGGGGCACCAGAAAACCATTGGGCTAGGTCACGTGTTCGAGAAAATTCGATTAGTGGGTCATTTTGGGTCGTTTTGGGTCATGGTCTAGCTAATTGTATTTAAAAAACGGTTCAAACGATTGTGACGAAATTTTGTATCCGACCATTTTTGGGTACGAGAAGACTATTGGGCTGGGTCACATGTTCGAGAACTTTCGATTAGTGGGTCATTTTTGGGTCAACGCGGGTCAAATTAATTTTATCTAAAAAGTGGCTCTAACGATTTTGGTTAAATTTTGTGTCCTACGAGTTTCGAGCACGATAAAATTATTGGGCTAGGTCACATGTCCGAGAAAATTCGATTAGTGGGTCATTTCTGGGTCATTGTGGGTCAAGATCTACAAAGCGGCTCAATTTACACTAAATTTTGCATCCAATTGTTTTCGGGCACGCGAAGACTGTGGGGCTAGGTCACATGTTCGAGAAACTTCAATTAGTGGGTCATTTTGGGTCATTTTGGGTCATGGTTAAGCTAATTGTATCTAAAAAATGTTTCAAACGATTTTGACGAAATTTTGTATCCGACTATTTTCGGGCACGAGAAGACTATTGGGCTGGGTCACATGTTCGAGAACTTTCGATTAGTGGGTCATTTTTGGGTCAACACGGTCAAATTAATTTTATCTAAAGAGTGGCTCTAACGATTTTGGTTAAATTTTGTGTCCTACGAGTTTCGAGCACGATAAAATTATTGGGCTAGGTCACATGTCCGAGAAAATTCGATTAGTGGGTCATTTCTGGGTCATTGTGGGTCAAGATCTAAAAAGCGGCTTAATTTACACTAAATTTTGCATCCAATTGTTTTCGGGCACGCGAAGACTGTGGGGCTAGGTCACATGTTTGAGAAAATTCAATTAGTGGGTCATTTTGGTCATTTTGGGTCATGGTTAAGCTAATTGTATCTAAAAAATGTTTCAAACGATTTTGACGAAATTTTGTATCCGACTATTTTCGGGCACGAGAAGACTATTGGGCTGGGTCACATGTTCGAGAACTTTCGATTAGTGGGTCATTTTTGTGTCAATGCGGGTCAAATTAATTTTATCTAAAATCGGCTCTAACGATTTTGATTAAATTTTGTATCCTACGAGTTTCGGGCACGCGAAAATCATTGGGCTAGGTCACATGTTCGAGAAAATTTGATTAGTTGGTCATTTCTGGGTCATTGTGGGTCAAGATCTAAAAAGCGGCTCAATTTACACTAAATTTTGCATCCAATGGTTTTCGAGCACGAGAAGACTGTTGGGCTAGGTATATGTTCGAGAAAATTCCATTAGTGGTTCATTTTGGTCATGGGTCATTATGGGTCAAAC
This sequence comes from Maratus michaelseni, assembly GCA_963931845.1. Classification (NCBI taxonomy): domain Eukaryota; kingdom Metazoa; phylum Arthropoda; class Arachnida; order Araneae; family Salticidae; genus Maratus; species Maratus michaelseni. The sequence continues at coordinate 186,232,920 of OZ007596.1, forward strand.
TATTTTATCTTAAAAACGGTTCAGAGGATTTGAAATAAATTTAGCACCCTACAGGTTTAGGGAACAAGAAGACTATTAGGCTAGGTCACATGTTCGAAAAATTTCGATTAGTGGGTCATTTTGGTCATGGGTCCTTATGGGTCAAGCTATTTTATCTTAAAAACGGCTCAGACTATTTACACTAAATTTTGATTCTTATGGTTTTCGGGCACGAGAAGACTGTTGGGCTAAGTGACATGTTCGAGAAAATTCAATTAGTGGGTCATTTTGGTCATGGGTCATGATATTTGAACTCAAATTTAATTTTGACCGAGCATAGCTCGGTCTTCCCTGCTCGTTTTATTTATTCCGACTAGTGTTAGACACTATGATGCTAATATGGATAAAAATTAGGAGAAGTAATAAAGAAATTGAAATTTAAGTAGCCCAAGATGGGGGGTTGGGTGTTGTATCATAAATTGGAACAAATTTCCTTGAGAGAAGTTCAGAGCGAATCGCAACTCATGAGCAAAACTTTAAGGGGTGATAGAAGACATCTAAATAAGCTATTTTTGCCATACAATACACGGGCGTATCGCAAGTGGCGATCCACTACATGGCACTGTCATTAAACACACAAAGAGCTGGTTTTTCACACGCATCGTCATCCCTATCGTACATTTTAAAAAGCATGGCTGGTTTTACTAATCAGGAGAAGACGGACATTCATTTCATACTGTTTTGAATGGTCTGGATGTTCTAATTGTGTAGTTAACAAGGTTTTCTCCGTAATCAGAAAGCGCCCTATAGCGCTTCACTGCTTGAGTTATGACCGTGCAATGTCTGGTGTTCTGACCTAGTTTAGGTATCTTCAATCACCCCGTAGAGTTTGGCTAATGAGTTCAGCGACACTCTGTATATATTTTTTGGCTGTTCTAACTAGTTAATGCACGGAGTGTCATCATGTAATTTTAGATCTTCATAAATTTGCTTATTAGATTAGGCAAATATAGCGCAAAAAGTGACACTGCTATGTCCTTGTTTATAAGATTTTCCTGCTATTTGATGCTGCAAATTTTTAGAGTTTTTCAGCATTACGTATAGAAGATGTGTTTCGGATTGTTCGTATATACGGAAACTGTCGTATTGTCAGATTCGATTTATGCTCCTTATTACCTTAGATTAGGAATTATTTTAATTTAATGTTAAGTATGTAGCGCACTTAAAATAAAATAAGCTTACAATGCACCGAAATACCTGAGATTACTCATTAAGCAATGTTTAATTCTATGCAATGCTAGAAAAAAAAAACATTCTGTCTTGCCTGAAGATAGTTTTGCACATCTTTATGGGAAGGGGCAATTTTTTCCAATAAAATAAATAAATTGTTTATTAATTTTAATTATCAACCAGGTGCATAAATCAAATCTGTCAATAAAGAAATTTTCTTCTTATTTTTATATAAATTTCACTCAGCTGCTCATCTTCTCTACATAATGCTAAGGAAATATTAAAAATGTTTCTCATCTGAAGATTTCATTATTACAGAAAGTTTCTTATATACTTTTTATAATTCTTTCATTATAAACCTATCTTTTCTACGTAAGGGGAAAACATTTCAAATCAGCCTCCTCTGCAAACTTTATTGACATAGCAAATTTCTTCTATATATTTTATAATTATTTTCATTTAGCAACCCATCATCTTTACGTAACATTCGGGAAAACACAAAAAAAATCTGCCTCATCTGCAAATTTCATTAATACAAAAATTTTCGTATATATATTTTTTAATTTTCATTCGGCGACCCATCTTTTCTACATAATTTGGGGAAACGTTAAAAATCTACCTCATCTGCAGATTTTATTGATATAGCAACTTTCGTCTATATGTTTTATAATTATTTTCATTGAGCAACACATCTTCTCAAAATAACGCAGCAAACGTATTGAGCATTTCTTATTTCGCAAGAATTGTGATTCAACGATTTTCTTATTCATTATAGCTGCCACATATTTGGTTTAGAAGTACTACGTGTTTGAAAATTCTTGGCTTTATATATACATTTATATCGTGTTTGGAGTCTGAATAAAAGTGCTCCAATTTTACATTAAATTTGAGATATTTACATCATGTTTACATGGAGGTCTTTACTGTTCGGTTACATTTTAGATACTGAGTAAGATTGTTATTGAGTTCACATGCGCGGTATCAGATTGAAGAGTGAAAGAGGGAGTCTGCAGTATTTCATAGTTGATAAGTTTCGACATAAAATGCATCTGGTTTTATTCACTTTGGTTCGCAGCTGCGTTCATCACTTGAGGTACTACAGTTAATTGGGGTCTGGTTTTTAACATGTTCTAAGTGTTCTTTCCAATCGTTCACAACACGTGGAGATTATTAACGACATAAAAAGGTTTCTCCATCACTCCCCGGTAATCTCCTGTGTGGGGAATGGTTGAAGGTTCAGTTGCCTACGGTGTTTTTCGTACACAGGCTTGGGATTGGGTTTGGTGAGGGTGTCGGCTATCATTTCTTCAGTGGGGCTGTATTGTAAATCAAATTTTCCTTCTTCTTTCATCAGTTTGATGTTGTGGAAACGTATGTCGATGTGTTTGGATCGCTTAGTATCTTTATTATTTTCACTCATTTTTATACAGGACATATTATCCTCAAATATCGTGATGGGTAGTTTTTGTGGAATGTTGAGGTCGCTATATATATATATATATAATATATATATAAGCAAGTTTGTTATCCAACTTAGTTCTTGTGCTGCGTCGCTAGCTGAAACGTATTCAGCTTCGGCTGACGAAAGTGCTATGCAATTCTGCCTTTTTGTGATCCAGTAAATCGGCGATTTTCCTAGCATGAATAGATTTCCTGACGTTGATTTACGTGTTTTTAAATCACCAGCCTAGTCTGCATCGGCGTATGCTGTTAAGATGGGCTGGCTGTTTGCGTTAAGAGTTAAATTCAAATTTTCTGTAGTTTTAAGGTATGAAATGATTCTTTTCACTGCTGACCAGTCCTTTTGGCGTGGTGTTTCGTTTCTACGACATAATATGTTGACTGCTGCAGATATGTCAGGACGCGTGATTGTTGATATGTACAGTAATGTGCCTGTGGCTTGTCGATATTTCGTGTTATTAGGTAAGAGATTATCATCGTCCTCAAGTCTGTTGAATCCAGCAATCATGGGTGTGTAATGAGGTTTCATGTCGTTTAGATTCAGTTTTTTCACTAGTTCGTGTATTTTATTGTTTTAATTTAGGTAATACGTATCGTTGATTTTATTAATGTTTATGCCTAGGTAATCATTCATTTCTCCTAAGTTTTTCAGTTCATATTCTATCTCAAGTTGGTTTATTGTTTCTTCGATATCACTGTCCTTTCCTGCAATCAGGATATCATCTACGTAAATGATGATATATATCGGATTTTCTTGATTTGATTTAAAGTACAGACATGGATCACTTTTGTTCTGTATGAAATTATTGTTTGTGAGTGTTTCCGATATTTTGGTGTACCAGGCCTTTGCGGCTTGCTTAAGACCGTAGATGGCCTTTTGAAGTTTACAAACTTTTCTCTCATCGCCGGGTTTAATATACCCGTCTGGTTGACTCATATAAACAGTTTCGGTAAATTTACCATGCAAGAATGCTGTGGTTATGTCAACATGTTTCACGTTCAAATTGTTGTGCAATGCGGATATGAGAAATGCACGTATTGTAGCGTGCGAAACTACAGGTGCGAAAGTTTAATCATAGTCAATCCCGAATCTTTGACTATATCCTTGTGCTACTAAACCGCGTTTTATAGCTTTGAATATTTCCTAAATTGTCCTTTTTTATTTTAAATTCCATTTTGGATTTCATTTTGCGTCGCTTTTGTCCAGTTTTGTTTATCATTAATATTTTCCATTTTTTTTGATATCTTCCCAATTTTCGGGAATGTTTTCAGATGAACTATTTATGAGACAGACGTATCTGGGAAGAGGAAAGCCTCTATTTGTCCTATTAGACCTTCTTGGTTCAATTGGTTGCTGTTTGGGCTCGGATGGTGTCTCCTCGCTGTCAAGTTTTATTTCTAAGTGATTTTCATGTCTATCTGGTAATTGTGTATTGTCATCGGATGTTTTTGTGGTGTTTTGTATCTCCTCAATGTTATCTGAGTGTACATTTTCATTTTCAAGAAATTTCACCGTTCTCGCTATTATAATTTGTTTTCCTTGTGTGTGAATTCTATAGCCAGTCGATCGTGTGTCATAACCTACGAACGTTCCTCTTTGAGCCCTGTTATCAAGTTTTCCTCTATTTACTTTATCGACGTAAAATAGCGCTTCACAACCGAATGTTCTTAAGTGTTTTAAATTCGGTTTAACTCCTTTCCATAATTCGTAAAGTGTTCTATTGTTATTTGCTTTAGTTGGGAATCGGTTTTGTAAGTATGTTGGGGTGTTTATGGCTTCACCCCAAAAATGTTTACTTAATTTTGCTTGTTATAGCATACTTCTAGTCATATCTAATAAACTTTTATTTTTTCTCTCCGCAACTCCATTCTGGCTCGGATTATGCGGGACAGTCAATTGGAGTAAAATTCCGTTCTGTTTTAAGTATTCATCGATCTCTTGATTTACATATTCACGACCGTTATCCGATCTAATTTCCTTAGGTTTTTTACCGAACTGATGGTATATCATCGTTATATACTCTTTTATCTTTTCAGCAACTTCGCTCTTTTTAGATAATAAATATATCGTAGTATATCGGGAATAATCATCAATAAGAGTCATAAAATAAATTTTTCCGCCTAAAGTCGGTGTATCTAGAGGGCCACATACGTCACTGGGGATCAAATCCACAATATTAGTAGCTCGGTTTGTTGCTGATTTATGATACGGCATGTTAGTTAATTTAGTTTCGACACAAGTTACGCATGTTTTATTTTTATGTTTACAATTTCCTATCTTTATTCCGTCCGCAAATTTATTTGTTATTATTGATTTAGTCGCGTCATAATCTCTGTGACCGAGTCTGCGATGCCAGAGATCTATGCATCGTTTGCAGTCACAGTTATACGTTATGTTTACATAATTTTGTGGTTCTTCCACATCGTCCATTTCCTCAATAATGTATAATTTTTTCTCATTTATCGCCCTGATATATATTTCTTCATCAAAGATCAAATCGCATTTATTATCGTCGAAGATTAGTTTACACCCGTTTTTAGCGGCTTTACTAACCGAAATTAGGTTCGACTCTAAGTCTGGGACATAAAGCACTTCGCGTAATTTCGTTAGTTTTTCTTTTCATGCGGGGGTTAATGTTTTTATAAAAACTTCTCCTGAACCTAACGCTGTCAGTTTATTACCATTCACGATCGTTACTGAAGTTTTATTATAATCAATAAATTTACTAAATAGGCTTTTATCGTTACAAATGTGCGAAGTAGATCCTGAATCGAGAATCCAGTTATTTTTGCCTACTTTTTCGGTGATTAATGATTTATCTTGCGTCTGATCATTTGCGTATTTTCTTTCGTTTGGAATTTTTTTTCCCTATGAGTTTCGGTCTTTTCATAACATAATGAAGATGAGAAATTCTTTTTATTTTTGAATTGATTGTTACGATGATTTCCGGAATGTACCATGTTTCTGCTCTTGTAGTGCCAGCATTCGTAAGTGGAATGAGTTTTCATTTTACAGTTGTTGCAATATTTTTGTTCTCTTCTATTTTCAGTGTGTGTATATGTCCTATTTGTTTTAAATGCTCTCTCATTGGTGTTATATCCGCTATGTGATTGTTCTGACATTTCATGTCTACGATTATATTCGTCCGTTATATTGTTTTTGATAAAATCAGGGGTTAGCTCATTTTCCGGTCTCGCCTCCAACGCAGTTATAAAAGTATTGTAACTGGGGGGAAGAGAACACAGAAATAGCGCAGAAATATTTGAATCGCTAATATTTTCTCCAATGGCATTAAGTTTATCTATAATTTGCAAGATATTAGTGATATGCGTGATCATGTTTCCACCCTCCGGTAATTTAGTACTGTATAATTTCCGTAACAGGTAAAGCTTACTAGATAGATTGCTTCTCTCATGTATATTTTTTAGAGCTTCCCACGTTAATTTGGCAGTATCTAAGTTTTTTACATTTACGATTTGAGAGTCATCGATGCTTAAGTTTATTAGAGCTCTAGTCTTGCGATCTTTTTTGTGCCATGCGGGGTCGGGTGGATCCGGTGGATCTTGTGCTATAATATCATCGAGTTCCTCTTTAATCAGGAACATCTGCATCTTGAACTTCCATGTACTATAATTTGTAGAATTGAGTTTTTCAATAAATTGAGTATTTTCTTTTATCGCATTCATTATTTCTTTTTTAGTGTTCTTTTATTTATTACTACCAGGCTATGCCCGCTGCGCTGGTCCATTTCCCAAATGAACCTTGAATCAAACGAAATGGTGCATTCGACATTGCATTTTAAAGTAATATGGACCTTCACCCGGAAAGTCCGTCCGCATTGCTGAATACAAAGCGAACGCCATTGCGCTATTATATTATATTAATCGTTTGACAAAATAGGGGGTATAAAGAAGCAGCTCTTTTATTTGACCATTTATAGTATAGAGTTTGGTGGAAAAATGTAGCTGTTATGACCAACATAAATTAAAATGTTGTCTAGTCACCGAACTACTAAAAAAGAAAGCATTATAATTATTGCAGAGATTAAACATTGAACTTAAAATAATGTTTGGGTTCTTCATTTTCGATTGATAGTTCTTGAACTTTGGACCTCTCAGCTTGGTGCTATGTGTGGCTCTGGTAGCTTAAATATAATCTCACTCTACGTTACATTATATATCGTAATATACGTCATCTTCTGACAGGTCTACTACAGTTTTCTATCTTTGGATTCCAGCAGAGTAAATACAGTCAAAAATGTAGTGGATTATTTGCACATAAAAACACTGTTTAACTTTCATAAAAAAAATAACCACATTTTTAATGCTGAATTATTTGAATTAAATTAAAATAACGACAAGATTTTTTTATTTTTATTTTTTGCATTTCTCAAATGAGCATAATGACACGAAGTAGTAAAGCCTTGCTATTTCTTTTATTTTCAAGATTACATTATTATCCAGTCTGTTGTTTAAATAAAACCCATAATGTATATAATCCGTTAATTTGTCACCAAGTTTTGCGTCTGTGCGTTCGCCGAAATTGTTTTATAATACTCACAATTTTATCTAATCTGAATTCCAGGTGCTTTTTTCTTATCTAGGTTAAAATGATAAATCAGCAAATATTGTTCTTTGACCACCATTAGCATTTCAAAGTATTTTTCGTACATTGAAGGTATTGCTTTTTTTAGTGATAGTAAAATAACTGTAGATGAAAAATATGTAATAGTAAATATTCTTTTGTCCGTTTGCTTCATAATAAAAAACCATATATTTACTAATCACTGCGTTCAAATTCGCTGCATTCGGATTCACCAGCAACAGCCCCTTTCAAATATATATATATATAATTCCAACAATACAGAAGATTAGTGCAATATGTTTAAAAACCTTCAAAAAGAAGAAAAGATATGCAAAGAAAACTAAAAAGAAATGAAAGGTGAAGTTTTTTAAAAATGTGGGATAATAATTAGCGTGTCGCTGACATTTACACTAAAATTTAAATATTTGACTCTGTTTTTATAATGTAAACTGTTATTTATATAATTTACATTTGAATATAAAAAATACTCCAGGTATTTTGCGTACACTTGAAAAAATACCATTATTATGAACATGCATTATTGTGCTATTATTGTGACCAATGTCATGCTTATTCCTTTTTTGGCTTAAAATCAAGTTGTTTGGCGACAAAAGTAAAATCAAACTCGTAAATAAACAAATAACATGTGACTCAGAATTAGTCATTTTTATAATTACATCTGCTCGTTTCTTCTGTAAGTCACATGACGCAGGAGTTAAATTAAATTAAAAAATAAAGAAAAACTCAAAAATAAAATTGTTAGTCAGATTTTGTCTAATAAAATTTTCAGATGCATTTTTCTTAACCTGACACAAATGATAAATCGCCAAATATGGTTTCAACTGCAATATTTCACATTGAATAATTTTTTAAGCATTGCGTACATTCCCTTTCACGTATAAATTAAATATTTTCGTTTTATAACATTATTTTTCATCAAAACTGTTTTGCTTATTTTATTTTATATAAAATTAGTAAGTTTTTTTCGGTGATTGTATTATTTTTAAAATGATATAGCCCTTTCAATTCTTTCACCAACGATAATGGTCGCCAAAAAAACCAGTGGTAACCTTTTCGTCCAAAATAACTGAACTTTTCATCATAATTCTATAACTAATCTACGTAGAACGTTGTATTATATACAGAAACCTTCCCTGAAAAATTGTCTATCGAACAGTGCAAGTTTCATCGAAATCTCGAAAATCGATTTATAAAGGAACGGAACGAAATTACCGTTTGTGTTTTATATATATAGTAGATAAATAAAGTAGATGACGGATGTGTTTTAGCAATTATCAGTTTGCAATCACAGCAATAAATTTTGAGATTTTGTCGCCAAATTCCAAAATGTGCAATATCTCACGAATTGTTGGACTTTGAATATTTAATTTGGTACCATTCGATTCAGCATACAAAAATACATTGAATTATGTTATCATTTGACTCATAACTATAATACCCAAATTTTAAGGAAATTTTTTTAAGTTAGTTCCCATTTTTACCCCCCTTAGTGGTAGAATTTTACAAAATCATTTCTTATTGCGCCTCTACATCCTCAAAAGCATTTTCCTCGCAATTTTCGTGTTTGTAGGTTCAGTAGTTTGGGTGTGCGTTGATGGTCTCCCCATTCAGGACTATCTTTTTTATATATAGAATTTTATTTATGTACAGATAAAATTAACCATTATTTTTACCTAGCAGGCTTTTCCCACTACGCTGCTGGTCAGTTTCTACAAACGAACCTTGAATGAAACGAAATATATCTGTGAATTTGTCCTTGTGTTTTAAAGCAACATGAACCTTTACCTTGCATGTCCTTCCGCATTGCTGTAAAACGATACGACCGCCATTCGCTGTTATATTTTCTAATGTATTACACAAAATTTAGGCTGTTAAAGAGCAATTCGTTTATTTAATCATTTACAATAGGATTTCCTAAAGAAAAATATATAACGATAATTCACTACACCAAAACTATCCCTGAAAAATTAACAATGCAAGTTGCATCGAAATCCATTTAGCAGAATCTTTTAAAAAGGATAATGCTTCATAATCGGTTTCAATTGATTACAGAAATTCCCCCTAATTCTATAACTAAGCAACATAGAATGATATGTTATGCACTAAAACCTTGCTTCGAAATTTAGCTAACTAACAGTGCAAGTCCCATCAAACTTCCTTCAACAAAATTCCAGTTATAAGTGGCCGGATTGAAATTCCCCTTTGCATTATATATATACAGTAGATATGTGAATGTATCTTTCATAATCATCTTAACCAGATGATAGAACATTCAGGAAGGTTGTAGAGAGTATATGCTGGTATACGCGGTCTACCTTCTAGAATTTTCAAAAAGAAACTCTGCACACCCTCCGTAGCTGTAACATATACTCTCTAGTATACACCCTCTGTTTATAGCGTATATGCACAGTTTTTTACGACTACACCACTGACAACTTTCTCCCATAGCTTAAACAATGTAGAAAATCAAACACTGAAATATTATCTATCTAACTGTGAAACTTCCATCAAAATCCGTTCAGTAGAACTTTTAAAAATGTAATATTTCATAATCGGGTTCACCTAATTTTATCTAAAACTTCCCCCCGTAGCTCTATAAATAAGCAATGTAGAACAATGTGCTTTCTTTTTAAACCTTTCTAAAACAAATTATCTAACTAATAGTGAAATCCTATAAAAATCTCTTCGGTAGAACCTGAGTTTTAATCGATCTGATTGAAATACGAATTTGCGTTTTATAAATATAGTAGATGATGATGACATGATTTCTGTAATCGGATTCGTTGTCAAGCTTTTGCTTCAGAAAAAGAAACGCAGAGGAAAACTTTTCTACAGATAATTACCAACTATCTCCACAAAATTGCGTAACTAACTGTGTAAATCCCACCAAAGTCCGTCCTGCAGTGTTCAAATTATAAACGGTCGGAATGAAATACGAATTTGCATTTTATATATATAGTAGATATATCTTTCATAATTGCACTCACTTTTCCCAATCACTTTCCCATTAGCTCTATCACTAAGCAACATAGAATGATATATTATAGGCTCATTAACCATACCTGAAAAGTCACTTCCATCAAAATTTGTTCAGTAGAATTTTTTTGTAAAGATAATCTTTAATAATCGGGTTCACTTAATTTTAGAGCTTTCCTCTGTATCTCTATATCAGAGTAACGTAGAATAGTTATAGTCTAAAACCTTTCAAAAAACATTACTTAATTAACAGTGTAAAACCTAACAAAATATCATGAATAATCGGATTAAAATATGAATATGAGGTTTATACTCATAGTAGATGATGATATGATTTTCTGTAATAGGATTCATCATGAAGGTTTCGCTTCAAACATAAACGATGCTTTTCCTCATTGGGTACTTTTCTATTATCCCGTCGACCACTTTTCATAACAAAAAGCTATCGCCAAATTGTAAGATTAAACGCTAAAAATGCTGTCCCATTTACTTGATGTCAGAAGCATTATACGTGTTTGTTACGTCATCAAGTGGTTTTTAATTCGACATTTGCGTGTATTTTTCATTATGTTTTACTTATTTATTAGTTATTTCATTAATTAAAATAACAATTGTGTCCTTACAGTACTATATTATATTTATTTATTTATTTTGATATTCCAATGGCAACGTTCTCCCGTTTATTTCGCGTTACAGTTTGGTGATAGTTTTTTGTTATGAAAAGTGGTCGACGGGATAACAGAGAAGTACCCAACATGGTTGCTAAAACGCCAATTGGCGAGGTATCTGATTGCGAAAAATTAGCCCGAAATCGTATGAATAACTAACTACCCAAAGAAAAGGGGAAACATGGCTGAAGACTGAAAACAAATAAAGAAGCGATATATAATACTAAACAGACCTTCGAAACTTTATTTTAGCAATCACGTTTTATTTTAAATCGTGGCGTTTGTAGAATTAATAATAATACACAATTACATAAATATCCGTAAAAAATATTCCATTCCCAATTGAACAGTTAATGTTTCTGTCTGTAAAAATCAACAAAAGAATTACATAACAAAAAGATTTAATTTGAATTTCTTCCATTGCTATATAGTAACGGATGTATTTTTAGAAATTATCACTTGTATTGTTAGAATTGACAGATTATGACGTCAAAGACTTCTCCAAATTAGAATTTGTTGCAGCTTTTCTTGTTGCAGCTTTTCAGCCAAGTTGATTGCAGCTTGTAGTCGTTGTTTTGTTTCGCGACATTCTTCCATATCTAGAAAAATGTGCAATATCTCACGAACTATATGACTTATGAGTATTTAATTGATACCATTCGATTCAGCATACAAAAATACATTAAAATATGTTATCATTTGTCACGTAACTATAATACCCGATTTTTAAGGAATTTTTGAAAAGTTTGTTCCCCTTTTTACCCACCTTAGGGGTGGAGTTTTTGAAAATCCCATCTTAGTGCGCCTCTACATACTAAGAAGTATTTTTCATGCAAGTTTCGTCTTTGTAGGTTCAGCACTTTTGGCTCTGCGTTGATCATCTAGCCAGAAAGGACTTTCTTTTATATATATAGATTATATTTTTAGAAATTGGTTAAATTATCGTTTTTAATACTGGGATATTCTTTATTCAGTCTCATAATCTTTGTTAGAGAACCTTCGGTAGCATAATAAATTTTCTATCTTTATAAATTGTTATATCACTCTTCATATTTTAATATACATTTTCATCTTTTGATAATGGTAAAAAAGATTAGTTCAGCTTACCTGAGAATTGCTTTTGCGCTGAGAGTAATCCACAGTATTACACCGATATTTATCCTTTCGATTCATTGAGGTGTCGCTGTATTGGAATGAGAAATAATATTAGTAGAAAATAACAAATTTGCGTGAAGTAAGTATATATCCATTTTTCCTTTGAATAAAATATTATTATTGAAATTCTTGACTTTATATATAAAGTTATATCGCGTTTGGAGTCCGCATAAAAGTGCTCCAATTTTACATTAAATTTGAGATATTTACATCATGTTTACATGGAGGTCTTTACTGTTCGGTTACATTTTAGATACTGAGTAAGATTGTTATTGAGTTCACATGCGCGGTATCAGATTGAAGAGTGAAAGAGGGAGTCTGCAGTATTTCTTAGTTGATAAGTTTCGACATAAGGTGCATCTGGTTTTATTCACTTTGGTTCGCAGCTGCGTTCATCACTTGAGGTACTACAGTTAATTGGAGTCTGGTTTTTAACATGTTCTAAGTGTTCTTTCCAATCTTTCACAACACTTGGAGATTATTAACGGCATAAAAACTTTTCTCCGTCACCTCCGACCCGATTCCCCTCTGCCTTTGGCACCGGATAATCCCTTAGTTTGCACATTGAATACTATAAACCTCTAACACAACGAAACCTCCGACCCGGGTCCCGCTGCCTTCGGCACCGTATACCGGTCGTGCTACACACGCACCGGATGATCCCTTAATTTGCACATCGAATAGTATAAACCTCTAACTGTACAAACCTACGGCTCGGGTCCCGCTGGTTTGGACGGACAATTTTAAAAACGTGTGAATTGTACTTCTTGCAATGCTGAAGGCAAGAATTCCCGTGGGTGCTAGTACTGCAGCAGCAACATTATTATGATTACTCATTAAACGAACTTTCTGACAGAGTAATTAAATTAGAAAGTTTTTTCCTGTACTAGCAACTCCGCTTACAATCAGATTTATGGGTGGAATAGATGGGTCTTTCTTTTGTTCTTCTACGTGCTTTATAATTGATTCAAATATTTTCCTTTGGTCAGCATTCATTTTTCTTGTTCAATTTATCTTCATTAATAACAATTTCTTGGTGAGTTTCAAAGTTATCAAAATCTGCGGCTATCATATCAACGTCTCCATTTGGTTCTTCAATATTTTCAAGCTGGTCGTGCAAATCACTTTCTTGTTGCAGCTTTTCAGCCAAGTTGATTGCAGCTTGTAGTCGTTGTTTTGTTTCGCGACATTCTTCCATATCTGGAAAAAATTTCACATTGTGCTCTAAGGATTCACGGTAGAGTTTAAATTATCCCAATAGGTCTTATTCGTTTCGACAAGGCTTGAACAATATCAGAAATGAATTATAGTATACAACTCAATTCCAGCGTCCGTTTTCGGGTTATGATTGGGAGTTTTCAAAACAACTGGTTTCAAACGTTTTCTGAACCAACTGAGGTTTTCTTTTAATTCGTAATATTCTACAGACTTTTGGTCTGCAGTCGTTTGTATTAGTACCTAGTGGCCAATTCGTATAAACGCATGTTTTCTAATTTGTCATGTCGATTCGGGTAATAATCATCAATCAAATGCCGACAGTAAATTTCAGTAGATCGTTCATCCTCTTTTGCCAATAAAATCAAATCATAGTGACTTTCAGTTTTATTCGTCGGTCTTTTTTCATGCTGGTATTTAAGTATTGCACAGCATCCTATGAATAGAAGCATTTATGGAAAAGAATTTTGTCTACGGCTTCGTAACTTTTAACTTCGTAAGTTTTATCTCGCAAAAGCGCGTAATCTGGCACCGAGACTTTTGTTTTCGTCAATGGTATTCCAAATCTCTTCCTTACGATTTTTTCCGGTTGGTTATATAACGCGTAATGTAATGATTTAACACCAAACTGGGTTCTCCAACAAACTGGATGTCAATGTTGGCGGCTCACATAAAGAAAATCGCGGGATTATAATCATTGATCCAAGTTTGTTTTTCTGATCGTTTCAAACCATATAACTTTGTAACATGGTGTCCACCTTTTCGAGATAAAATGCAGTCTTTAACAGAATTTAAAGTTCAATGTTTCACCAAACCAAACTTGAAAATTATGTGTAATATTATGCCGCCTGATTATGGCACATTATTGATGACCTTTCAGATGATAATAATGATAGATTTTCTAATATTCCGTAATCGAGTCTACAGTCAATGTTTCAATGTTAGCAAGAAACAAAAAAAATAGGTATTTTTTGGCTAGCCGGGAGCCAGTGAAATATATATATATATATATATATGTGTGTGTGTGTGTGTGTGTGTGTGTGTATGTGTGTGTGTGTGTGTGTGGGTTCGTGTTTCAGGGGAAGCGCGGACGAAAACAGGTTTACACACCCGCTGACTGAGGACGCACAGGGATCCGAGGACGTCCTCGGATAGAAAAAAGTCATTTTCCGTCGTCTTTAAGCATTTTTATGAATTGTACAAATTTTTATTGGTTTATAAAATTTGTCCTCAGTTGGAGGGTTTTGCTGTTTTCTGGTTATGTATCAGTGTATAATTATGTGTGAGGGAGAAAAGATGGTCCACTGAACCATGGTAATAAAACTTACTAAATGTGTGTCCTCAGATTACCTTAAAATTAAGTGTTTTGAGTATAAGTCCTCTGAATCCTTTAACATTATATGTTCTGTGTATGGGTCCTCAGAATACTTTAAACTTAAGTACTGTGTGTATGAGTCCTCTGATTCCTTTAAAATTTAGTGCTCTGTGTATGGGTCCTCAGAATACTTTAAAATTAAGTGCTGTGTGTATGAGTCCTCTGAATCCTTTAAAATTTAGTGCTCTGTGTATGGGTCCTCAGAATACTTTAAAATAAAGTTTTATGTGTATGAGTCCTCAGAATACATAAAAATTAAGTATTATGTGTATTAGTTCTCTGTCACCTTTAAAATAAAGTGTTCTGCATCCCCCCCCCCCCTAAATACTTTAAAATAAAGTGTTCTATGTTTAGGGTCTTTGTTCTCATTAAAAAATGCCATTTATAAGTATTTCTCTATTTTTTACCAAAACTTCTTATTTTTTATAAGAGATATTAAATATTAATAAGTAAATTTCCAATTAAATTTTCAGCAGGACTGAAACTACGCGTAAATTTAATAAAACTGATAAAGGATGTGAATTAATTTTCACTTTGCTAAACAACGCATAAGCAGTAGAGTGAAAAATATGTCCAGACTGGTGATCGAACGCAGATACTCAGGTATAGCGTACCAAGGGCTTTACCATTTAAGCTATCTGGACGATATCCAGTCTGGCATTTTTAACACTTTCCAACCTAGTTGAAAAGTGTTTATGACTTCGGTTTGTCTGGCCGTCTGCCGTCTGGCCGTCTGCCGTCTGGCCGTCTGCCGTCTGCCGTCTGTCCGTCTGTCCGTGCTCTAACTCCCGTAAATATGCTGGGATTGCCTTGCAATTTTTATATGTTATTGTCGTTATCTATAGCACGTTCCCTATTTCAACTGAAGTGTGTAGCACTTATAGTTTTTTTACAGGGACACTCAAAAGAATTCCGTTACATTACGGTCTATGGGGAAAAATCATTTGCGGTTTATTTTAATGATGTTACACAATTGCAAACACATTGTAATTGATATATATCAATAAGGTGTATTACAAGAAGCTTAACATGGAATAGGGTGTGCATAGCACTTATAGTTAATTTACAGGGACAGTCAAAAGAATTCCGTTACATTACGTCTATGGAGAAAAATCGTCTGCGGTTTATTTAAATAAAGTTTCACTATTTTAAACGCATTGAAATTTATATATATCACTAAGGTGCATTACAAGAGACTTACTACAGAATATTGTGTGTATAGAAATCATCGTTCATTTACAGGGACACACAAAGGAATTCTCTACTGTCTGTTAATAATAATTCCTGGAAGTCCGTTTTAAGTTACTGAACGCGATTTTAAATTTAACTCACTTTTTGTTTATTACGTGATGTGTATAAATTCTGTAGATTGTATACAGGGAAGCACAAAAGTTCGCGAACACATTTCCGTTTATTGACAGAAACTCCAGAAGGAGAATTTTAAACTGTGCTTCGCGTTTCGTAGCTGAACTAAAATTTAGCATCCTATGTAGTATATATACAAATCTATAGATCATATACAGGGCTGAATAAAAGTATTCGGATATTTTTTCCGAATATTGTATACGTTGGAAATTCCTGAAATTATGTTTTTAAATATGTTATGCGTTTTCCAAATTGTTTACTTAGATGTTATCTTTCAGCTTATTAAACGGTATGATTTGTAAAATTATTTTGGAAGCGTTGGAAAGTGTTACATAATCTATGCTTGACGCATGATTTTTCGTTCTTGTTCACTTATACGTTGGCTTGGCTGCAACCTTGCAACACAAGATGGAATATCAAACATGAGCACATTACCCAGTAGCGTACATGAGACGAATAACTTCCCAGCATCGAATAATATCTACATTTCCAATTAAATTTTCGGCAGTACTGAAATTGCGCGTAAATTTAATAACATTGACAAAGGGTGTGAATTAATTTTCACTTTGCTCAACAACGTCTGGCATTTTTCACTTATAACACATGCAAGGGTGCAACCTCGTTATCCAGATGGCTTAAATGGTAAAGCACTTGGTGCGCTATACCAAGGTATCTGGGTTCGATCCCCGGTCTGGACACATTTTTCACTATGCTGGTTATACGTTGTTTAGCAGAGTGAAAATTAATTCCACATCCTTTGTTAGTGTTATTAAATTTACGCACAGTTTCAGTCCTGCTGAAATCTTAATTGGAAATTTAAATATTATCCGACGCTGGGAATTTATTCGTCTCATGGACACCAGTAGGTAGTGTGCTCATGTATGACATTCCATCTTGCGCGGCGATGTTGCAGCCTTTCCAACGTATAAGTGAAAAATGCCAGACTGGACGTCGTTCAGATGGCTTAAATTGTAAAGCTCTTGTTGCGCTATACCAGGGTATTTGGGTTCGATAACCAGTCTAGACACGTTTTTCACTCTGTTGGTTATGCATTGTTTAGCAAAGTGAAAATTAATTCACATCCTTTTTCAGTATTAAAACATTTTATTTTAAATTTCTTCCAGCAATAAGCTATAAATATAAGCAAATTTATTACTTCTGTGTTTATGCTTAAAATCCGTAAACCTGTAAACATTCTTAAATTTGTAAACATACAAATACAATTTTGAAATTTTATGATTGTTTCACAATTTAAATAATTTCATTATATCGGAAATTGGGTGCCTTTTAATTGAGAGTCACGATATGTTCCATCTGCCATCTTGTTAAGGTGTAGTTATTTTTAAGTTTCCAAAAAATGACTCCTTAAAACAATATGTAGTTTTAGAGATAATCAAATACATTTTAAACCTTTTGTCCATTTCTAATTAAGATAGAGAAATGATTCTTCTTCTTCCCGAAAACAAAGAATGGAATACAATGTCTATACCTCCTAAAACGGAAACCTACTCAAATAAAATAACTTTTTTTGGTCTTTTATGATTCTGTCTTAACGAATTTAGGTTAAAAAATCATCGGTAAAAAAGGCAGCTTTATAAATAATAATTATTATAATAAATACTTTGAGATATATTAGTTATTACGGAACATATATGCTCAATTATAGAAAATCAATTCTATGCTTCAAGTGCAGCACGTGCTAAACACATGTTTTTGTACCCTTATTATTGAAAGCTGTTAGACATAACATTTTGACATAAGAAAAATGCTTGAATAACAGTGAATTTTGAATATTATATGCGAGTAAACTACAGCATGTACCCCCCCCCCCCTTCCCACACACACACACCCCCTTGGGGAAAAAAAAAACATAAATGGTGACAAGTTGTTTCGCGGAGTCAATAATATTTTGTAAAAAAGTACAACATGTATATGTTAGGATACTTCAATCAATTGAAAAATAGAAAGAGGGATATTGGAGGAGGTGCTGTACTGTATCCCAGTGACAAAGATAAGATTAACACTTTGTAAGTCCAACTATATTTAGATGTTTAGACAACAGAATGGTCATCACACAACATAAAACAAGACCCTTTTTGCCTACAGGCGAAGTAGGGGAAATTGATAACCCGCAGGGAAACAAGTGATTAGCGAACAAGAGATAAGCTACCACCTGCACCTTCTCAGAAAGATGTTCTCAAGTCCAAACTGTTTATTTTCTGACACATTCTGAAAACATATATATTTTTAAATGCACGAAATTTACAGATATTCTTATTCAGATAGTAAAAAAAATGTTTTTTCTCTTTTTCCTATGAAGACAAACGATCATTCCGAAAACGATGTCAAAGTTGCTGTTTTGTTTTTACTCGTATACAGAACAATCAGGAAAATTGTCATCGGGTAGCGATTCTTAATAAAAATGTTAAAAAAAAAAAAAAAAAAAAAAAAAAAAAAAAAAAAAAACGATATTGGATTTCAAAGTGATTGAATAGTAATGTCAGCAAATTTAAAGTTCCTATGCAAGAATGTATCAGAAATATTCAAGTTGTTGAGCGGGGCTTTATTCTTTATTTTTTATTTATATTTTTTAACAGCTTTATATAATGTAATGAAATAATAAAATTAGAAATTTGCTTTTTCAATTAGAGTGAAGTACGAGAAATTAGAGTCTAAAATTCTTATTTTTTATTTCCTGTTATAAACATTACATAACTCGTATGAAAAGTAATAGTTCAAATATTCTTTTTCATATATTAACGGCGCCGTATTTTCATTCACTGTAATTCGAGAATTACTAAGTTTTTAGTGCACGTTTGCCACATTTTTAAGGACATTTGTTACATATGTTTCAGCGAGCATTTATAATGTTTGTTTGAAATGCGTAAATTTCTACTTACTTTAAGACGATTCTCAAATTTCCTGCTCAACAAACGTGAAACTTTCCGAGATATTTTCTCACTTATTTTTACACGTAAAGGCATAAAATTGGCAGTCTTGACTATAAGCGATTTGAAATCAAATGATGCTCTCAATTTTTTGATAAATAAATTACTTATCAAATTAAAAGCGATTTTTGTCACGTGACAACATCTTTTTAACCTTTCGCGTGCAGTCGTGTCCTGAAATTTGGTTCAAAACATCAACTTTGATATTATTTTCTGAAACATCTTTTGCCTTTACCCCAAAATAGAAAACGCTGTTCGATTACAAAATTTTTTAGTAAAAACACATGCCAATTTCACGCTTTTCCGAACAAAAATGAATACTGAAATGTGTCAGAAAGTAATTGCTTTGGATTTGAGAACAGCCTTAAACAAATTATATGCCTGTCAAAAAATTGATTATTGACACACTTATATAAAAGGGCATGCATACTAGAAAAAATAATAAATTTATAATAACTACTAATCTTAAAAATTACACTGAAATATGTAAATATTAACCTCTGGAAAAATTGTAAAGAGAAGCAAATCCTATCACTACCGTTCCATTTCGAAAACTACCAATGTAACTCTTTTTCTTTATTTATCAATTTACTCCGAAATTGAAATTTTGAGAGAGATATTTTAAATAATAATACTTTAGGTAACTAGAATTTTCCACATTTGAAATTTTAAATGTAAATAGTGATAACTCAGTTTTTAATAACACTATTGTTTAAAGTATTTTGATTACGAAACTAAAGGACAGCAATAAATCTAACATCAGCCAGAAATAAAAATATGCAATATCTAGTTTTGCACAAGAACAAATCATATAAAAAATTTATTAGTGGGTTGGCAGAACAAAATAAAAAATAATATAGAAGTATTTTCTTCAACAAGCTTTAAAACTGCACCATTAAGTTATTATTTGATTCAAGCAAGCATATAACTTGATTCTTAAAAAGCCCGATATTGAAGTATAATTTACACTATTAAATGGTAGTTTACACTATAATACAAAATTTATCTTGTCATGCAAATATTGCATGCTGTTTCAGTAATAATTTGAGCTTACTCAATCAAATATTCAGTACTTTCACTTTCTATGAATATAGGAATTAAAAAAATTTACTTTCTTTTAGAAAGTCCTTCCTAGACATACCACTGTCTTTGTGCCTTATGACCAAGCAGTAATATGCTAATACATCCTCTTTCAAAATAGTTAATTTAAAATAATTTGCCAGTTATGCAGACGTACGCAAATAAGAAAAAAATCTTTATGAGCATAATAAACTGTATGTATTCGAACCGTATTCAAATTTAATATTGAAGTTCCACAGTTCGCATTATCTTAATTTTATTTTAAATATATCTTCTGAATTTGTTTGTCAGTAATGTAAATAAAATCAGTGCATATGACTCCAAATAACAGTTGATTTTTTTTCTTTGTAATTTATTTTTAAATTTTTTATTGTTACTGTTCGTCTATGAGAATCGTTCTGATACACAAATAAATTTCCATTCCTACAGATATGAAAATTTCACATGCTAACATATAAATAAATAAAATACGATAAGTAAAATAGTACTTATTCGATATTATCTGAAACAGAAATAAGGGTTAAGCAAAACTTTACTTAGAGAGCTTTTGCTTAGCGAATATTCCTGTTGGAGAAACAACTACATCATTCTCTCTTAATTCTCTTCCATATATCCTATTACTCCCTGCAAAACCATAGATATAAAATCCTTGGTGAAATTGCTGGTTTTCTTAAACGTAATGGAATAAACCAAATAAGCAATCATCTATCGCAGAACTGATGGTATTGCGTCAATTATAATAACCCTTACAACACATTCAAACTAAAGCTGAAGGGGGGGGGGGAGAACTTGTTTCTAAGAGCTAAACTGTGCTGTAATGTTGGAATATGAAATTCGGAAGGGCGGATGCAGTTGCACAAATATGAAATCTCATTCATGAATTCAACCTATTTCATATTCTTCATGCACAAATTACACAAATCTTTTTCCTTTATGTATCGAAATTTTTTTTCAAAAGTAGGGGAGGCTAAAAGTATAAGGGAACGAAAATTACACGAGTAATACTCTATAATTACGCAGTAACAATTTCGAAAGTCTTGTATGAACTCAAGAAGGAATTTATATATACATTTCATAAAAATAATTGTGTTATGTCTTTAATATAGCATTTAATGCAAAATTACGAAAGATGGAAAATGTTTTATTTGCCTGTCATTTTTGTCTCTCTGAATTCAGTTAAACTTTCTAACTTCCTTTAGTTATTCATTTTTATTATGATAAAAATATAAACCTTTTCCAAAAGTGACAAAAAGAAACAAAAAATGAAGTTTTAATAGATATATTCTACACGAATGGAGTTTTTTTTTAGAAAATCTAATTTACATTCATGCCACAAACCTTGAAATTTACGACAAACCGTGCTGACAGCTGTATTCCGCACAGGGCTAAAACTAGCTTTTTTTTCACCCGGGGCAAACATGGATTTCGACATCCCCTCCCTCCTTCCTCCGCAAAGTAAATTTACATAGAGAATTTTTCTAAGTTTCTAATTGCCGATTTATTTTGAAATATGTAATCACAAAATACGTAATCAGGGAGGACGTTTAGGAAGAAACTGTGTCTTTTAAGGACCCCTTCACAAAAATGTTCAACTCAAAACAGGATCCTTCACAAAACAGGACCCTTCAAAAAACTTTTCTCCTTAAAACAGGACCCTTCACAAAATTCTTTGTCTAAAAAATAGACCTTTCACAAATTTAATTATTTAAAAGTATAATCTGCCTGTCACTTTTAAATATAAAGAATTATATATAAAGTAATCTTTATATATAAAGTCACTTTCATATATAAAGAGAGTATGTATATTTTACATACATATATCTTCTCAAAAATGTATAAACAAGAACTTGACTATAACGATCATTTCAAATTCAAAAAATTACGACTATATTTTTCGCCAATATAAAGAGTTGTTCAAAATTTAACAAAAACAGGACGCTGTGACACTGGTAATATTGAAATACGTAATCAGCTTTGTCAAATATTTATTTATTAAAACACCGAATAAAATTTCGCTTTCGACAGTTTTTCGTCTTAGCAGATCAGGTATACTATTCTTTATATTCTTTAAGCCGAGACAATGAAATTTTCCGTTTAAAAATGTTTTCGCTATACGTTTTCCCTGGTTTTAGTCTTTAATCTATCTTAATTAATTTAAATGTAAAATACATAACCTCTTTAAAATGTACGTGAAACATAATAGAATTAATGTGTTTACAGTATTCCTACGTGTTCATAGAAATTACGTATGCTATTCTTTTAATTGAACCTAATTAAAACAAATTCATACTACTTTTAAGGCGGTTCTGGAAAAAAAAGGCTCAATAATGAAAAAAAATAGCACACGAACACACGTTCAAATCACTTGAATGCATTCAAGTGATTTGGAATGTAATATTCTTTTAAATTTTCGATAAAGGAATTACATCTGGAGTTATAAACAATCGTTGTCTCACAACGACCTTTTTCGTTGTGTCGCGTTCAGAAATTCTATACAAAACGCCATTTTTGACAGGATTTTCTGAAAGACCTGTTTTTTACGAAGAATGGAAAAACTATTCGATTTCATGGTTTCTGCATAATCTCATGCGTTAACAACATGCGTAATCAATCTCATGCGTTCACAAGCAAAAATGAATTCATAAATATGTCAGATTACCTGAGGGTCACAACACATCAAATTTCATTATTACACAAGTTTTTTACTGAAATTTAGACATTCAGAGTATGAACAAATATTCAATCTGACAAGCAGAAGTTCAAAAACTATTCATTATAATTCGAACTGTACATAGTAGTCTTTTTGTGGTACGTTTGAATAGATATTGCTCCTCTAAAGACATTACTATAATTTACAATAAATACTATATTAAGGTGGGGTGAACCAAAGGTGACCAGTGTTCCTAAGGTAGCCCACCCCTCAAAAGTAGAATTAATTTAAATTTTAATCAAAAAATGGCGCTAGTGCATTGTCAGTCATGTATCTGCAGTGCACGGGGCTGAATTTAAAGAGATCACCTTGATCCTCTGACATTTTATGCAGTGATTTCACTTTTCAGGAGTAAGTCTTTCTAATTTCCAGGTAAGATGATATTTTAATTTACACGTGTTTAAATTCTTAGAACTTTGAATTATGATGCGTTTTCTGAAAGCTTATTTCTTTCTCTTTAACCCCATTTACTTCAATTCTAAGAAATTTATAAGATTAATACTTTTACGTCGTACATATGGTGACCATACGCATGTACCCAAGGTTGTCACCTTAGAAAACAAACGAGGAAATCAGTGTAGTAAGGCTGATTTTCAAAATTTCTACATAAATATCGGAAAAAACTTATTAACATTTATTGTTAACACCAGAGATCACCCAAAGGAAGTCAGTAACTCCCAGAAGAAAATTCATGAACTACCGTGCACAAAATGTGCTTCAATGTATTTTCGTGTCACAGAGATAAGAAGATTAAGAAGAAAAACTCGAAGGATATCAAAAGAAGGAAAGGATCATCAGAACAAAATAGTTTGCAAAGTATTTTTTTTTTCACATTTTAAAAGTGATTTCAATACATAGGCCACCTTTGGAACACTATGCGCCAAAGGTGGACCACAAGCTATAATTTTGAGATTGTATTATAAAAGTAATTACATTTTATTTTATAAGGAAAAGTTTACTTGATATGTGTTAGAGATATGTGAAAAATTTTATAAACGAAACTTCAGCCACACACACACAACCAAAAAATAATAAACAATTCTCAAAGCTTAACTATGGCCACCTTTGGATGACCTACCTTACTATAATTTACCGAAAATCAAAGAAAATTTTTAAAGATTACGTTGGAGAAAGAATTTGTGAAAAATATCTAATGTAGTCAATTGATTTTATTTCGGTTTCAACAATCGATTTTCATAGTATCATAACTTATTTTGTCTTTTTTTTTTTTCAACTTAAAATTTTACAGTGTGATAAAGTAACAGCCCATGTTTATACAGTTTAATGCTTTCTAAGTTTTAATTTTAATTATTATTAGATTTTTTATTTTTTACCAAATATTTTGCAGGTCTTAAATATAAATATTGTGAAATTGAAATCTGTGTTTGTTTGTTTTTTACACTTAATCATTAAAAGTGTTTATCCGAAATATTTAATGAACTAATACGAGTACATTGGAACTGACTTTGTGCACTATTAATAGGTCAATGTTCCATTTATTAGCACAATAGGTTTAAATCGATAGAAAAATTTTTCAAGATTCATGTGTATCCCTTGACTCTTCTCCCTCAAAGAAACGTTTTGGGGCAAAAGCGTCTGTTTATAAAATGAAATAAATGTTTGAAATAAAAATCTAAATAATGTATAACTCAACATTTTAAGTGCATTTTTCCTTTTTCTTGATAAATTCTCTGAATATTAAGACATGTGCAATTACTTGGACACCAGACTCAAAAAAAGCTAAAACATTTTTACAAAATGAACTTTGTTACAATCCATAATGATTCATTGATGCAATGATAGTCTCAGTCTTCATAAATCTATCCTAGGTCAGCAAAAAATGTGTTCTTAAATTATTTTTAAAAAAGGTGTGAGAAATACATTCTACATTATTTTAAAATACGAGATAAGAACAAATAAAATAAAAGTTAAAGTTTAAAAAAAATAGGCACAATTATCTAATAATTTCTAAATCGTGATGTTTGGTTTCACGCTGAATTATCAGTGCAAAATATAGTATTGCCAAAATAAGTAACCACATAAATAATTCATTCATTTTTTATCAGATTATTTTACTCGAAAACATTAAAAGTTTAGTGAAAGATAAAGATGAGATAAATAATACGATGTGTAAAAACGGTCTGAAATCTTAAAAGCATCTAAGCTTTAGTTGAAATATTATCAGTTATTGCAGGTGTAAAGGTGTTTTCAAGAAACAAGATTCAATATTCAAGCTTAATAATAAATCCTAATTTCATTCACTTTTAATAATAATATATATGAAATAACGTTAATGTAATACGTTAAAAATTATAAATTTAGTCTCAAATTGAATTTGTTCCAATTCCAATGCTCGTGTTTAAAAGAGAATGTTTGAGAAGCTTCCTATACAAAGCAAATATTGCAACGGAACAGAGAAAGAGAACAGGTGCATTTCTACGAAAGTTAAAAAACTAATCATTTTTAGTTGCTAAAGCAAGGAGAACATGTGGTGATTATTATCACCACCCTATGGCTATGAAGGGACCATCACTGGCACAAAATTTGTGTAAAAGCAAAGTGTTCTTAACCTGTTTACTGTTTCCGACAACCATGTGTTTTAAAGAGTTGGTTGACGCACCCCTTCACACTCTTGATTGATATACCCGTAACAGCGTCACATTCTTTTGGTAGTAGTTATTAAAAAGGGCCTGTTTTTAAACACATTTTAGGTAAATAGTAGGGAATCAAACCAGATCGACCACTCCTATGCAAGAATCCTGCTAAAGTCATTATCCCCCCCTTTCCCTTACCTAACTTCTTCGTTTATTATTCACATTGATAAATATTTCCTGATTAATTCCGAGGATTACCTCTTTTAAACAGGTAAAAATTTACAAGCATTGTCTGTCTGTTTTCGCGTCTTTTTTTTTTTTTGACTCGTTAGGCTTTAATTTTCGTAAAAATTGACCAATCGTCACGAAATTTTAATATGGTGTTAAGGCAGTTCTCAAGAAAATATTTCTAGCTCAACAATGCAAATCTTTTTGGCATATTCATGGAGTCATTAACAGAAAAGTATGGCACTTATAGGCATGATTATTAGAGATTTGTAATCGAAAAGTTTTCTTTTTTTTATTTTCTGATATATAAATTTTATCCTGAGTTATAAGCGATTGTTCTGTCATGAGGGCAGTTTTTTCCTTTTCCTGCGCTGCCGCAACCAGAAATTCGGTACAAAACGCCAACTTTGACAGCATTTTCTGAAAGATCTGAAAGGTTTTCTACCTTGAAAGAAAAACGGAGAAATGTTCGATTACATAGTTTTTATACGAGTACCTGCCAATTTCATGCGTTTGAGAACAAAAATGAATAATAATAAAAAAAATCAGAAATCAGTCAATCCCCTCTCTGGTTTTAACCTTTCAGCTTTTTAATTCATTTTTGTTCGGAAACGCAAGTGTCCTTATTCAGAAACTATGTAATTGAAAGACGTTTTCCATTTTTTGGCAAAGGCAGAAGATCTTTCAGAAAATACTGTCAAAGTCGGCGTCTTGAATCGAATTTCCGAGGCAGCTGAGCGAGAATGGGAAAAATCGTGTTGTCACGTGATACGAGTTGCTTATAACTCGATAAGTTATTTATTAATAAAAAGAACGGAAAACTCAGTTCGATTCCAAATCACTTCTATAGTCAGGCCTGCCAGTTTTATGCCAATATGTTTAAAACCACAATTGCGTTAAGAACCACGTAAAATAAATTAAATGTTGAGTTATAATCGAACTCTGGATGATAATATTCTTTCCCTGACAACTGTGTCTCGAAAATGTGTTTCAAACGCCATTTTCGAGAATATTTTTTGAAAAATTCTTTGTTTTTGCTTAAAAATAATAATTTTAAAAAAGTAAACATTCTTCGATTTTTTTGTATTTGAATAAGAATATCTGAAATTTTCGTGCATTTACGAATATAGATGGCTTCTGAATTTGCCGGATAATTACGATTTCGATTTTAATACAAAACTCCTATTTTCAGACTCAATCACAAAATTTTTTCATTTGCTCATGACTGAATATTTTAGAAATAGAATAAAACCCCTAGAGTTGACTCTTTACATTGTAGTACCACAAATATCACTAAATATAAACAGATAAAAAGCCGTAAGTAAGTATCCTAATAATTATAAAGAAATAATTGATTATTCTGAGTAGCATACTTTGAAAAAGATTTTAAAAGAACAATAACCCATTCCCCTCTTTCAATGGAAAAGATGAATTCCTTAGGGAAAAAAACATTGAATGTGTTAACTCATTTTCAGATAACAAATAGAGTAATAATTTATCAACTATCTTAAAACATAAATATATCATATTTAAAAAAAATAATACTAATGGAGGATATGGAGGATATAAAAGCATTTTTTCTTTTACATTTCTTTCAGTATAATACCAAAATCTGATGTTCGTGTGTAAAATCTGAAAATTTACCTCATAACTTTTCTGTGATCACTTTACTTCTGCCCCTTCCGTACCCTGAAAAGTCCAGAAAATGAAAAATCTTCGCAATGTACTAAATCACTTCATCTCTCCTTAAAAAATACCCACAATTACTCTTAATAATGTGGTTTATTATTACTATTATTATTTTAGTATGTTTTTCAAATCACTGTTAATAGATGCATTTTTAAGGCCCTATTTTTTCCCTGGTACCTTTCCCCACTCTACTGCTTTATACGATTCATTTATTTTTTACTCTTTGAGTTCGGGAGGAGGGGGGGGGGCGCAGGGTCAGCCCAAGAGCATTTTGGCGCCCGTGCGAGCACTCATCTGGCGCCCCCTCCCTCACAAGGAAAATTGCTTTATTTATATTCTTAATTTTTTTAAACATTCGTAACTTTTATACTTGCTATCATTAATTATTTAAGATATTAATTTAATGCGGTTCAAAAAACATAAAAGTTTTCAAATTTAATCCCATCTTTGAGTCTGTATTTGTTAAATTGTAAAATCAAATCTCATAATGGAAATTTGAATTTTACAGTGATTATTAGTGTAACATTACGATCCAAGAGTGAAGCACAAGACATAACGCATAGTCAGGGGTCGGAAAAACTACTTTTTTATTGTAGCAAACTACAACTACAACTACTTTATGGAAAATGTAGTTAACTACAACTACAACTACTTATATTAAAAAGTAGCGACTACAAACTACTTTTCAAAAGTAGTCACTACTTTGCTACTTTCAGATTTTGCCAAAGGGTTCAATTTACACTAGAAATTGAAGGCACGATTAAATAATAAAGCGATTCCTCGTTATATTGCAACTGTCGGGATGCAATTAAATAAATGCGACATAACTGAGGACATTAAAAAATTAGGAAAGATAAGATATAAGAAAATGTTTTCTGTTTGCCTCCAAAATGTTAGTTTGTACACATTACAAATTTGTAGCAAAATTAAGAGAGGTAGCATAATCTAGAAAGTTACAGAAAAACAACTCTAAATGCTAACAATAAATAAATTTGTAAATAAAGCAATTCCAAATAATAAGAAACCTGGCGTTAAAACATGGAAACCTAATAACGAGTAAATAGACAAATGTTGTCAGCAAAAAATTAATTCCATTGGTGGGTTAGTACTTGATTTTAGCAGCAAGTGTGGATGGGAAAAATCCATGACTTTATGCAATGTTGCTAATACACTGCAGCTGAGATTTACCGCTGAGTTTCACAAATTGTTGAGCAGAACTAATTTTGCACAAAAGAAGAAAGTTTCGACCACTCGATTTTCAGAGTGGCAAATTTTTTTCATAAAGTAGCGTTAAATGTAGCGTCGATTCTCGCTATAAACTACTGATTTTTCGTATCGCGCTACTCGCTACACTACATTGTCCAAAATGTAGCGCGATACACTACAAACTACTGTAAAAAGTAGCGACTACTGTAGTTTCGCTACTTCCGACCCCTGCGCATAGTATTGGACGAAAATAACAATAAGTTAATTAATTAAAAGAAGAAACTTTGTTAGAAGAATACTGTTTGCCATATTTCTACAATTAAAGAAGCAGAACCATTAGTAAGTAGCATCTATGTAAAATGAAAACTGCAATCTTGTGTCGTTATTTAATACAAAAGGAGCACGAATAAATTTCAAATGTAAATATCTATTTGCGAAAATAGTTAATTTTTCCTGGTGAAAACTTTCGAGAAATTGAAAAACCCAGTTTTCTCTTCAGCTCATCACGGAAACATATAAGTGTTTTTATTCTTTAGTTTCATTTTTGAAATGGCTCTCTTCCTCTTCCTTGAAAATAAAATTTTCTTTATCTGTGATGACTTTTAACAAAGAATAATAATAATAAACCTCTAAAGTATTTTTTTAAGTAACCTAAAATAGTTAAACATTAAGAAAAAACTATGGTTGAGAGTAAGAGGTTTATTTATAATTAGAATAATAAGGAATACAGTTAACACAAAATGTCTCCCCCCCCCAAAAAAAAAAAAAAAGCTTCCTAGATTTCGTTCTACTAGCGTCCACGCTAGGAAAAAACAATCCACTACAAAGAAAGCTATATGTTTCACTTTGTCTGAATTTATGCCTTACCGCCGCTCCGAAATTGGATAAAAAAAGTGTCATTATAAATCCAGTTAAATCATAGGGTATTTATTTGTAAAAGACATCATGAAAAAAATCAACATAATGGACACTAAAGACAAAAAAAGAAAGAAAAAAAAAAGGTATTATTTAACAATAAAGGTATTAAATGAAAGATTTTCTCAAGACGATTACAAAATAAAATTTATAGACAAAAAAAAATGAATTAAAAATCGTCCAATTTCACAATTCCACAGTGTCTAGCTCATGTTCATTTATTTATTACGTGAGATCACCTGTTAATAAGAAATCAAAGTAAAGTAATTCTATTCAACTCTATTTATTTAGATTTTCAAGTAATAAATTGCATGTCATGGTCGCCGGCAAAGGAGGGGGACATGGCAAGTTCTTTGTCCCTTCCTGGTTTTCGAAAAAAAAAATCTATCTTGAATAATTAAAAAAAAAAAAAAAAAAAAAAAAAAAACGAAAAATTGCGCTTGGGCATAAATCTGTATATATTAAAAGAAGATTTAGCTCAAAATTATCTCAAAATTATTTTACACCTATGTCGATTTCGTTCTTCTAGCGCTCATGGTGCAAGTTATTTCACAAAAGAATGAAGAATCTTAGTGTGTCGAACAGAAATTTCTTCTGGATTAAAGAAAGTTTGACTCAGTATTAAATACATAATCGGATTCCAGAAAAATCTCTTTAAAAAAAAAAATGTAATATTGGTTAAATATCTAGCAGTTTTTTTTTTTTTAATTTATATTTGCTAAAATTTTTAGTTATTTGAATTCCATTATTGCGAAATACTTATTATGCAATAGTCCAAAGACTATATTTCACTATTAATTAATCCCTAATGATGTATGAAACAGTGTGTCATTATAATACAATTATATTTTTATGACGTTATTTTTACTGGTGAAAGCTTTCCGATAAGTGTTTCCCAGTGGCTGAGAGGTTCTGCTCTCGAAGCTGGTAGACGGGAGGTGCTGGGTTCGATCCCAATCGCGCCCGTCGGCCTAATCCTTCGGAGTTTTCGTGGTTTTCTTCGAGTCGTGGATTTATCCATGCGTAAATACGGGTTAGGTTCCCTTAGAAAGACCCCCACGAAGGGCACTAATTTAAAGAATATAGCATGGGTGCTGGATGAACAAAATTCCTGAAGGAGCAGCTTTTGGAAAATATGTGTGCCCGTAGCAAGAATAGGAATAGTTTAATTTTTGTTTTCTACAGGGGAGACCTGAATCCCCTCGTTTAAGATGATATTTAAAAATATGTACATGAAAACAGAACTGAAAAGGATCTATCACGGGAGGTTCAAAAATTGGAGATGCACCTAAACACCTGACGAAAAATCCTTTTTTAGGATTTCGTTCATCTCACGAAACCCTATTAGCCCCGCTTCGTTGTCTGTCTATCACAGAGCTGGTTCTCAGAAACTATATAATTTACAGTCATGAAATTTTGTGTACTTATAGCCGAATACCTGCTATGAAGCTCAAAATAATAAAATTTGAAAAAATCTTATTATTTTAATATAGAGAGATAAAAAACCAAAAATCTAACAGCCTTTTCAAATTAAATTTAAACATTTTTCGTTATAGCAGTTGCCAACAATTAAAAATCCACAATAAAATTCTTTCTACAATAATTAATTTTCTATTGAAAGATTTCCACGTAAAACATGAAAATAAAATAAAAAGTTTCACCAATTGAAAAAAAAAAAAAAAAAAAAAAGATTATTGTGACGTCATATTGGTAATAAAACAGAAATTTTCAATCATTTCTCAATAATACAAGGAGTATGAGTATGTGTAAATACAGAGAGCAGCTTCAAAAGAGAGAATTGAAAATAAAATTAGAGAGTTACATTATTAGAGAGAACATTAGAGAATTAAAAAGAAAATTAATCTGACGTCTAACATTTTGAAGGTCTCTATACAACATGTTTAATTTTGAAAGTGATTTTTTTTTAATACCGCATTTAGTCTACATGACAGATATTATTATGACAGAGTATAATAGCGGGCTTTGCTCACTATCGGACCGGTTGATTAAAAGAAAAAAAACGTGAAAAATAGAACGGTACATTTTTACGTTATAAAAAAAATGACCCCTTTTTTTTTTTAATGAAATTTATTTTGATTTATTAAAGAAAGGATAAAGTGTTTTGAAAGGAATATTAAAAGAAATCCTTTGTGCGATCTTCGATCACATTTACCCATTTGTTTCTTTTTCTGTTAGTGTTTAATTATTCCAAGTCGCTTGTAATAATTATGCACTAAAAGAAAAATAAACTAAAGATGTGAAATGGAGTTCATTAATTGTACTGTTGCTCGATAATTTCACAGGAACGGGGGTGGGAGGTATTTATGCCGGAGAGGCCCTGCCTCCTATGAGATGTGCCTGAAAGAAACACTAATTCTTGCTCAGAACCTTATTATCGCAAGGGCAAACAAGGGAGTTGTTCAGGGTCCCCAACTCTGAAATGGGCCCCCCTAAACACAAAATTCATTTTTTGTTGTTGTTATTTTTGTTACGAGTAGAAATTGTGAATACAAGCATATTATAGGGGTCCGAACTGAATCCCTACTTTGCCTCACGCACCAGGGCGCCATGTAAGGCTAGTCGGGCCCTGGTTCCACCGTTCTGAGTTTAGGGACCAATATATTTCGCAATTTGAAGAGTTGAGGACTTTCAAAGATTTCAACATGCATTGCAACTCTAAATATTCTACTATGTTGCACTTGGGTCTTTGAAGGAAAAGTACTCGTTTAAATGAAATAAATAATAAATGGATCAAGCTACTTAAAATATGTCTGGTTTGCTTTATTTTTATCTATTAAATATTCCACTTAGAGTAGCTTAATAATATAATTATTGAATGACCGATTGTATTGTCTCCATGCTGCGGTCTTATTTAGATAAACATAACTTTTCTGGTTTTTCATTTTCGGCAGTTTTTTTTACTCTAACACTTTTGACAATTAGCAGAAAAAGATAAGCTCATATCCAGAAGACTTTGTCAGAAAAAAAAAAACACATTTTCAAAGAAGACTGCTTTTTATTTTTGAAAGTTTCCTTTTCTAATGATTTCTCTTTTCCGTTATTTTTGTAAACTGACCTGTAAGCAAGATCATCTGGGAGCCAGTCGTAGTTTTCTTGGGGTGGAATGCACTTGAATAGCTGCAAGTGGCAGAATTCACCTGTCAAAGTCGAAATTAATTAGCATTCCGCAAGGGAAGGGGATTGGGGTGGTTCCTGGTTATGTTTCTCTGCCCAGAATGACGAAGCAATTTAAGCATTAATAGCTTAAAGACACATTTCTGTTCTCCTCAGAAAAAGAACAGAAGCCACTGCCGTGAGGCGCACGTGATAACCACTGCGCTACGGAAACATGTTGAAGAAATTTTTATGTGTTGTAGTGATAAATTTTCTATTAAATGATTTGAAAGTATTTTTATTTTTTAACTTAAGAGTTTTTTTTTCTTAATACTGTAGAACCTCGATCCATCGTTTTTCAAGGGGTGGGTGAAAAAAAAAATTATGAATGCGGGTTAACGTCAAAACACGAAAAAAAAAAAAACAATGTTTATGCATTACTAATACATGCAATGTATACAGTATACTAATAAATACCAATTTGTTACTTACCAAACAGTAAAAGAAATAAATCGAAGTTGTAGAAAATTGATATTTGTTTAAAAAATGCATGCAAAATTTTCAGTACCCTTGAATTCTTTTTTAAACACAAAGAAGAATCTCTCCTTGAGCGGGTTCTAAGAGGGAGGGAAAGTGGTTTTAAAAAGGTAATGCAATCGATAAATTCTTTCAACTCACTATATGGGGGGTGCTTATCTATAAGAACAGTAGCCTATATATATATATATATATATATATTATATATATATATATATTTGGAGACTTTGAACAAGATTAACTTTTTATTTGGGAGGCGGGGCTGGAGAGCGAGACATGAAATTAAAATAATAAAAACTTCACATACAAAGATATTAAAAAGGTTGGTATAAAGACAAACAAATGAAATATTTTTAAATCTAAATATTTCTCATTATCACATTTCTCTTTTACAAGGTAGGGGGGGGGGATTAAAGTGGGGTAACAGAAAAAAAGAGTCAATTTTTTCAGATTTGGTTCAAGAAAATACAATTTTAGGCATAATACAGCAGAAATAAAGTTTTCCAAAAATGCTTTGATATAAAATTTAAGATAAAATTTATTAGTTATGGCATGGTTCTAAAAAAAAAATGAAATAATTATATGTATATAGTAAACTCTGTTAATACGAGAAACAAGGGAATTATAAAATTCCTTGTATTAACCGTTACTCATAATACCTGTGAAGACAGTAAAAATCCTAAACACACATTTAAATAAACTAATTACAACTAATAATTATTCCAATTAATTCTAAAATTAACATAATATCATAAAAATTCAAAGAAGACTCAGCTTACATTGCAATAATCACTGCAATTTTCGCGCAATAGATTTCACATATATTTTCATCTTAACAGTGAAATAGTATGGAAAAGTTGTTAATAAATCCCAGAGTCCGAATTTAAAGAAAAAAACGAATAAAGGTTTTCTTCTTTGCTCCTGCTTTTCCATGGCTCAATTGCAAATCTAACAAATAAGCTGTATTTGAAACGTCCTTATTTCCCCCTTTATTCTTTCATTTTTACAAGACCTCAGCATCATTCCTTTGAATGAAATTCTATCCGGGAATGCTAATCCACTACAAAACGTTGTGATGTACAAATATTCTCGCTGAGACAGAGCAGTGTTTGATAAGAAAAAAGATTTCCACCCTGTTAATTCTACTCTACATTTGGCGAAAAACCCATTGAAATAAGCAGATGTTTTGCTCGTATTTGTTGTGATCCTGTTTTGTAGCTCGTAAAAAACGTAAAAAGCTCAGTATAGTATAAATGATCAAAAAGATCAACAATTCTTAATATGTAAATTGTTCATTTTGACAGTGTCGTTTTAGCCATACTCGTATTAAACGAGTTCGACTGTATGTATATATATATATATATATATATATATATATATATATATATATATATATATATTGCCCGCGGAATATTTTCAAACGTCATAGCACTTGCAAAGATGACTATTCAAATGATTTAGATTTTTTTTTTCCAAAAAATGAATTGCTTTTTGAGCTATAAGAGATCCTTGCGGGGTTTATTTATTTTTTCTTATGTGTGTGTGGGAGGGGGGGGGGATATTTGAAAAGAATCAGTTGCAAAATTATTATTGAAATCGCATGAAGTGACCAAAAAATTACGTAAATTTGTTAGATAAAGTGTCATTGTGAAAATTAGCAATTAAACGTTACATCCAACTAATCCTGCCTGAGTCGTCAAACACCCAGCTAGAGTCCTATCCGAATCCGCAAATTTTTATTTAAAGTCGATCCGAGCCCAACAAAAACATTTCGTCTACCCGCAACCCGAAATACTTCAATCTGAACTCTAAAGGAACCAATCCGACCCGAAACCCGAGGTCAGAGAAAACAGATCTACAATTTAGTGCAATTATGAAAAAAAATAAAGTCTATAATCATATTCCCTATATTAATTTTACATTTAATATTAAAATAAAAAACATGTCAGGAGGCCTTCTTATTCAAATATATAGTTTTAAAAAAAATCAGAAATAGTGTCCTGCGTGGATCGGTTTGTACCCAAACCTGACAAAAATTGTTTTGAAGACCCAAACTCGAAATACTCAAACCCGCGACCTGAAACGTATTATTAAAAAAATGTCTATAATTTAAAAAACTTAAAAAGAGAAATATTTTACGATATTATCTCCAATATCAATTCTTTCTGTTATGTAGAAAATTAAACATGTAAAAACTCGTTCATATTTAAATATATAGTTTTTCATCTTAAAAGATAGTCTATACTTTCTTTTGTAAAATAGACTGAAACCTACCGTAAATAATAAAACTCAACCTGACAGCGATACGATCACGAAACAGAGTCACCCCAACCGAACACAAAAGTAAAGAAAAACATTAGCTACAACCCAAGCCACGGTTCGGATCGGTTTCAGGTAAAATTAGGTTTCCACACTCGATGCAGGGCTAACCTAAGACAATATTCTGAACATAAAAAAAAAAAAAAAAAAAACTAGATAAATCGAAACTCCAATTTGACGCTGAAGAATAAAAACTCAACCCGAAACAATTACATCATACCCGACTTGCCAAGAAAAAATCGCCGGCAGCCTGACCACGGCATTTTTTTTTATAAACTAACATCGGGTTATTTTTAAAGCATATCTATACCCCACTCGAGTTGACCGGGTCGGGTCGTGAACGGGGAAAAGTGGGTTACCCAACCCGATGCAAGACTCCACTCTCAAGTTAAAATATTTTCACCGACGAAATTTAAATTTTGACACCGATGTGGGGGAAGTCAGGTGTGCCCCACGCGGAGTAATTTGACCCCCCCCCCCCCTCTGGATCCCCTTTAGCGCCACCCTCGGATAAATATGATTAAAACAATACTTTTATTCAATATTACTTTTAAAATCAGTTGTTAAAAATGAGATAATAACTCTCAACACAGACAGCCTAAAAGTGATGAATTAAAGCATCAAAATTTTAGTTTTACAATTTTTTTTTTTTCTAGTTTCAATACACAACATTTTGATTAAGACAAATTTAGCAATAGAAATGGGAATGAATTTTAAATTTTTAATGTTTTTCGAATAAAGCAGAAAAAATAAAAAGTAGTTCTACTAAAACTGCAACTACTGGGACCTCCATATTATGAGGGCTCTGGGGCGATGCCTCACTTGTCCATGTAGAAATCTCGTAGGAAAATGCTAAAAAAAAAATTTTTTTTAAAAGAACACAATGCATACTGAATTCAATTTTGTCCGTAAACACATGAAATTTGCAAATATTCTTATAGAGAAATTATAAAATCGAACAGTTTTTCCCTTTTTCGGTAAACGTTACGTCTTTTACGGTAAAACGTCTTTTAGAAAATGCTGTCAAAATTGATGTTTTCAATCGAATTTATGTACAAGATAGACAGAAAGATCATCATGAAGAAACGATAGTTCAAGAAATAGATCATTTGGTGAAAAAAAAGATCTATTTGATTCTAAAGTATTTTAATAGTCACACCTGCATAACGTTTATAAATTAGTCCCGGACTGATTTCTGTCAGAAAGTTTCTGGTTTTTGAGCGGACATTTTTTTCTTTCTTTTTTTTATAAGAACCACTATAACTAATTTATATTCAGATCCTAAATTTTACATCAAATTATCTTTAGAAAAATATTTTTATTTTTGCTGTATGTTGCCTAAATGCCTAAATTGTGTTTTCTTAGACCAAATTTCAAAATTTTTACTGATATTTGCTGTTGCATTGCCCCCCCCCCCACTACCACGTAAAGAAAATAAATCATATATTGAGAAATCTTCTCTTTTCAAAATTTTTTACATTGTTTCTCTTTATATAGATCCCATTAAAATCCCTGTATGTTATTTTTATTATTTTAATTTCGTGTCCCTCCCCCCCCCCCCAAAAAAAAAGGGGGTTACTCTTTCTCAAATTTCCTCAAATTTTCCAAATAAGTATATAAACTGCAGCTCTTATACATAAGCACCCCATGTATGGAGTTGAAAGAGTCTATCGATTGTATTTTCTTTTTAAAACAAACTCCCCCCCCCCTCCCTTTCGAGGACCCTCACACCCAACGAATACCTGACGTTTCCGTTCAGCGAATGCTATTTCAATACACAACACTTTTGTATTTGTATGCTTTAGTATAATGATATGTATAATATATATTATGTCTTCAATGTTAGGGTTAGAGATACACGGGCTTCACTTGTAAAATAGAATCGGTAATAACTGAATATATAATATGTACCTCAGTAACTAGTATACCTCAATATTATGTTTAATGCCTTTATTACCGTTGTCTTTTTTACCAGTGGACCCTTTTACCTAAATTCCACTATTACTACAATATCAAAAGCATGAAAATTTATTCTCGCTTTTAATCCTCCTACAGCAATTGGCGTAGTTATAAATCCCATTAAATTTTTCATATTCGAATTTTGAACCAGATAAAATAAGAAATTAAACTTAATCAATCACTAATTAATGTGTAATTGATTACTAACTAATTACAGTAAAGTCTGTAAAAGCGGTATTCATCATGTCTTACAGACATGTCTTACCTGTCTTTAAAGAAAAATTTCCTGGACTCAATGCTAGAAATATCACATAATTACAGTTGATAAACTAAAACCTGTCTAATATGGAATTTTTTCCGGTACCTAGGGATCACGTTTTGACCGGTTTTACTGTGATACTGTAGTACCATGTAGTGTTACTGATCAATTAATACCGTAATATTAAAGTAATATTATAATACCACCATCTCTAAACGTAATATATGTATAAGAAATGGTATTACTTGATAAGAAAGAAACCTCTATAAGCAGAATTTTTAAATGATTCATTGTTCGTTGAGAATCCATCTTAGCAGATTGGTATGTTCTAAAAAAAATTTGCCATAGGTATACAGTAAAATCTTCTGAGATGCAACGGCAAGGCTAAAATAATTACTGCCAATTTTTGATTTCACCGATAAATGTTTTTTCAATGCTTTAAAATCAGTAGAAAATTAAGTAATAAACATACAAATTATTTATTATGCAGCTAAATTACAATATCCTATGTGTGTATGTATGAAAAAAAATTCGAATTTATGTTTTTTTTTTTTTTTGTTTTTTTTTTTTTGCTTTCTTTTAACAGCAATATGCATATTCTGAATATTTTATTAAAGTTTGTTTTAATTCTTTTAGTGCTCACAAAAATAAGTTTCAAGAATGATCATTCTAAATAATTCCATTTATTTTGCATGAATATTTCAATGTACTTCATATATATATATATTTGAACACATGAATATACATTCAATTAGTGTATTTTTCAGGTAATTATAAAATATATCAACTATCTTAGGTTTAAATTACAGGAAAACAAAGAAAGCAAATTGTTAACTAATTTGTATAAAGACATATTATTATTTTAGATTTAAAAAATAAAAAAATAAATATAGCATTCATTGATATATAGAGATACAATGAAAAATATTATCTAAAAGCGAGCACCGTGATATTCTGTATAAAATATTCAATTAAGATTAATTTTATAGTGAAATTTAGCGCTATATGTGTGTTTTATAAATCGTAAATCCATAAATTTAAAAGAAAATTGACACTTCCACTTTAATTTTATCTTAAAACATTTCAAATAAGTAAATTTATAAGTGTACGTAACGGAAACTTACTAAAAATGCATTTAAAAAATAATTAAAACTTGCTTATTATTAGAAAGTTGTAAATTCATTTCAAATATAATGGATGAAAATTATAGATGCAAACGTTATTTCAGACTTTAGCTTTAGACCTCAAACCCAAGTCTGTGCTCGAAAATACTTCTATTTATCAACATATAGCCGAAGAACTTGAATTCTTTGCATGTAGACAGAGAAGCGTTTTCAAAAGCGATTAGTAAACTATTTTTAACGCCATTTAACGCCTCCTATAGATAACGGGGCAACATTCTCAATCGCCTGCAGACACAAACTAATTCCGTTGTGCTTTTGAAGGACAAAGTCCAAACTCACCTAAGGCTTTTTATATGTTTAGAACAGCTACGTCTTCAAGGCATTTTTACCGTATTATTTTACAAACTACTGAAACACTTAGGCTTAAAACAGAGGATTAGATTTGTGTAATTATCTAAGAAAAAATTAATACTTTGAAATATATTCATACTTAGAAGTAAGACAACGGTTAGAGTGTTGATTTTAAACCTTAACTGTAAATACAAAAAAATTGACCAGCCGAGAAAGCGAAATGCAAGTGTTTGCATTTTAAGTTTTTTGTTTTCATTTCTAAGACTTTCAATCACAGTAACATGATTCCTTAAACCCAAAAATTTTTGGATCAATTTATTGTACGGATAACTTTTTTTACTCCTCAAGACTTTGCTTATTTAAACTTTTCTTAAACTTTTTGTGTTATTGTACGTTGATAAGTGTCTTCCATTTATAACGACGGAAATTGAAGGATGTGAGCGAAATATTAAAAATAAATAGTAAATGATTTAGTATAATATTACGGAAAACAGATTTTTTAAGATATGATTTGAAATGAGTAAATGAATTTACTTTAAAATTGAAATCATTCCATTTAACATAAATATCAATAATTAATTTATTATCAGATAAAGTAATCATTAAATCAAGAAAATTAATGGAATTTTTAGTGCTTTTTTGTTATTTTAAGAGAAGATAGATAATATAGACCAAGGTCTCCGCAATCGGTAGATTTTCGAAATCTACTCAATGTGGAGAATAAAAGAAGAGGACAGTTTTCTTTTTCAAAATCTGTTTTTCGAATAACTCAGGACATGTGTTCCTAAAGTGAAAATTTAACATATTTTTTAAATGTACTCTTACATAGAAATCCAAAGATATATTACTCGAGAACTGCTCGAAATGTTTTCAATGATTAACTCCTATAGCATAAAATCGAATTTATACCCCCCCACCCGCCCGCCCACTCCTGCAAAAATCGTCTGCGTTAAATTCTTCGTACACAGTATTTTTTCTAGTGTTCTATTTGCATAATTTCAGACTTTTCAAAACAAAAATCTGGCGAATAAGGAAGACAGCTTCTTATTTTCTTCAAAAATTGTTCTTAAAATTGTTGCGACATTTACGGCTTAAGAAAAGGATTTTCATAATTTTAAAATCGCTCTGAAATTCGAATTACCATATATTACTCGAATGCCACAGAAAATCTTTTCAGTGCTTTACACATATAGCGTGAAGTCGAATTTTCAATTTTCTCCACCACAACAATTGTCTGTACGAAAGAAATCCTTAGTGCGCAGTATTTTTTCTGAAATCTTTAAAGTATTCTATTTGTCAAAAACTTTTCAGATATTTCACTACATTGTTGTGGAAAATAGAGGGATGCGGGACAGCTTTTTAATTGAAAATTTGTTCTTCGAATTTTTGAGACACGTGAATCTTGAGAAAAAAACTTTAATATATTTTTGAAATCTACTATTAAATACGAATCTAACGATATATTACTCGAGTGCACTTCAAATATTTTCAGCGTAAAAACGAATTTTCGATTTTTCTCCCACAAAAGTCGCTTGCACAAATCCTTAACAGTATTTTTCTTGAACCGCGTTTAAAGTGTTCTGTTAATGAGGATTATTTAAGATTTTTCAAGTTATAAATTAGAAAAATAGAAAGGAGAAAAAAACAAGGCTTAACAAAAAAAAAAAAAAAAAAAAAAAAAAGGACATTTGTGATTTAAGAAAAAAGTTTAGCACAATTGTGAAATCTATTTGCGATATGAATCTAACAATATATTCTGAAAATCTGTTGTTGCTGTTGTTTATTGCGTCCGATTATCTACGCGAGTGATATAGCCGGAGGGGATGGGTGCCCTTCGTGGAGGTCTTTCTATGGGAACCTAATCCGCATTTACAAAGGGTTAGAAGAAAACCACGTAAATCTCCGAACGATTAGGCCGACGGGCAGATAGGATTTAAACCCAGCACCTCTCGTCTGCTAGCTTTGAGAGCAGAATCTCTCATCCGTTGGTGCGGCATTTAAAAGATTGAAAGCGGATTTATTTTACGAAGATTCCTTTTATACGAATGCGGAAAAATCAGTACGAAACACGAAAAAAAAATTACCATAGAAAATCCAATTAAATAATTATAATATCTGGCTAATCTAATCTAATCCATAAATTGGCTTTGGGGTACATAACTTCAGACATACGGATAACTTTTTGTGAAACCTTGTAGTTCTGCGCGCAGCCATCTCTTCAGAAAACTCTGGAAGTGGACAGACAAACATGTCTTAGGACCACAGAAATTGGCCACTTACCTGTGTACCGTATTGTGTGTACCGTATTGCCTATCCGTGGGCATTCCGTTTTACTTTTTTTTTTTTTCTATCCAAGCAAATTGGATAAGAATTAAAAACTGTAGAAAAACCGAAAAATACGAATGCGACTTCTAAAAGAATATTTTTAAAATAGTAAGACTGTATATAAAGCTTTTAATGAAAGGCACCGTTGAGAGCAGAAAAAAAATCCTCTAAGTGGGTATTTTTGGCTCTTTCTCTGGTTTTAATTTCCATCCGGGCCACACAGATGGCAATTTCAAACTGAAGAAAAAACGAAAAAATACGCAAACGACTTCCAGATTTTTTTTTAATAGTAAATATTCACACTTTTATATTTTTTTCAGTGAAAGGTACCGTTGAAAGCAGAAAATAATTTCGTATAAGTGGGTATATTTATCTATTTATTTTATTATTAATGTATTTTATTTGTATTTTCATCCATGCCAAACGGATGGCAATTTTAATATAGATAATACTATGGATAATAAAGACAGATGTTTGTGTGTCTGTCTGTCTATACAAAGTTTTCTGAAGTGACTGCGGCGAGCAGAGCTACAAGATTTCAGAGAAAGGTACCTGTACGTGTCAAGTTATGCACCTAAAAGCCAATTTTAGGGAAGGGGGGGATAAAAAAATATTATGCAATTTTTAGCGTTTTTGTCCCGTTTCAAGGCAATTTTTTAACATACGTAAAAGGAATCAGGTTTCAATCCTTTACCATATATATATATATACAACGCTAAGGTACGTGGTGGCGAAAAAGTGATTATATCTCTTTTGTTGATGGCAATGAGTGGTTTGTTTTCACTAATTTGTGAATATTACGAAAAGTATTTGAGATATTGTTTTATAAATATTCTACTATGTTGCACTTGGGTCTTTGAAGGAAAAGTACTCGTTTAAATGAAATAAATAATAAATGGATCAAGCTACTTAAAATATGTCTGGTTTGCTTTATTTTTATCTATTAAATATTCCACTTAGAGTAGCTTAATAATATAATTATTGAATGACCGATTGTATTGTCTCCATGCTGCGGTCTTATTTAGATAAACATAACTTTTCTGGTTTTTCATTTTCGGCAGTTTTTTTTACTCTAACACTTTTGACAATTAGCAGAAAAAGATAAGCTCATATCCAGAAGACTTTGTCAGAAAAAAAAAAAACACATTTTCAAAGAAGACTGCTTTTTATTTTTGAAAGTTTCCTTTTTCTAATGATTTCTCTTTTCCGTTATTTTTGTAAACTGACCTGTAAGCAAGATCATCTGGGAGCCAGTCGTAGTTTTCTTGGGGTGGAATGCACTTGAATAGCTGCAAGTGGCAGAATTCACCTGTCAAAGTCGAAATTAATTAGCATTCCGCAAGGGAAGGGGATTGGGGTGGTTCCTGGTTATGTTTCTCTGCCCAGAATGACGAAGCAATTTAAGCATTAATAGCTTAAAGACACATTTCTGTTCTCCTCAGAAAAAGAACAGAAGCCACTGCCGTGAGGCGCACGTGATAACCACTGCGCTACGGAAACATGTTGAAGAAATTTTTATGTGTTGTAGTGATAAATTTTCTATTAAATGATTTGAAAGTATTTTTATTTTTTAACTTAAGAGTTTTTTTTTCTTAATACTGTAGAACCTCGATCCATCGTTTTTCAAGGGGTGGGTGAAAAAAAAAATTATGAATGCGGGTTAACGTCAAAACACGAAAAAAAAAAACAATGTTTATGCATTACTAATACATGCAATGTATACAGTATACTAATAAATACCAATTTGTTACTTACCAAACAGTAAAAGAAATAAATCGAAGTTGTAGAAAATTGATATTTGTTTAAAAAATGCATGCAAAATTTTCAGTACCCTTGAATT
The DNA here is from genome assembly GCA_963931845.1 of Maratus michaelseni. NCBI lineage: Eukaryota > Metazoa > Arthropoda > Arachnida > Araneae > Salticidae > Maratus > Maratus michaelseni. The sequence continues at coordinate 186,276,148 of OZ007596.1, forward strand.
CTTTTTTAAACACAAAGAAGAATCTCTCCTTGAGCGGGTTCTAAGAGGGAGGGAAAGTGGTTTTAAAAAGGTAATGCAATCGATAAATTCTTTCAACTCACTATATGGGGGGTGCTTATCTATAAGAACAGTAGCCTATATATATATATATATATATATTATATATATATATATATTTGGAGACTTTGAACAAGATTAACTTTTTATTTGGGAGGCGGGGCTGGAGAGCGAGACATGAAATTAAAATAATAAAAACTTCACATACAAAGATATTAAAAAGGTTGGTATAAAGACAAACAAATGAAATATTTTTAAATCTAAATATTTCTCATTATCACATTTCTCTTTTACAAGGTAGGGGGGGGGGATTAAAGTGGGGTAACAGAAAAAAAGAGTCAATTTTTTCAGATTTGGTTCAAGAAAATACAATTTTAGGCATAATACAGCAGAAATAAAGTTTTCCAAAAATGCTTTGATATAAAATTTAAGATAAAATTTATTAGTTATGGCATGGTTCTAAAAAAAAAATGAAATAATTATATGTATATAGTAAACTCTGTTAATACGAGAAACAAGGGAATTATAAAATTCCTTGTATTAACCGTTACTCATAATACCTGTGAAGACAGTAAAAATCCTAAACACACATTTAAATAAACTAATTACAACTAATAATTATTCCAATTAATTCTAAAATTAACATAATATCATAAAAATTCAAAGAAGACTCAGCTTACATTGCAATAATCACTGCAATTTTCGCGCAATAGATTTCACATATATTTTCATCTTAACAGTGAAATAGTATGGAAAAGTTGTTAATAAATCCCAGAGTCCGAATTTAAAGAAAAAAACGAATAAAGGTTTTCTTCTTTGCTCCTGCTTTTCCATGGCTCAATTGCAAATCTAACAAATAAGCTGTATTTGAAACGTCCTTATTTCCCCCTTTATTCTTTCATTTTTACAAGACCTCAGCATCATTCCTTTGAATGAAATTCTATCCGGGAATGCTAATCCACTACAAAACGTTGTGATGTACAAATATTCTCGCTGAGACAGAGCAGTGTTTGATAAGAAAAAAGATTTCCACCCTGTTAATTCTACTCTACATTTGGCGAAAAACCCATTGAAATAAGCAGATGTTTTGCTCGTATTTGTTGTGATCCTGTTTTGTAGCTCGTAAAAAACGTAAAAAGCTCAGTATAGTATAAATGATCAAAAAGATCAACAATTCTTAATATGTAAATTGTTCATTTTGACAGTGTCGTTTTAGCCATACTCGTATTAAACGAGTTCGACTGTATGTATATATATATATATATATATATATATATATATATATATATATATATATATATATATATATATTGCCCGCGGAATATTTTCAAACGTCATAGCACTTGCAAAGATGACTATTCAAATGATTTAGATTTTTTTTTTTCCAAAAAATGAATTGCATTTTGAGCTATAAGAGATCCTTGCGGGGTTTATTTATTTTTTCTTATGTGTGTGTGGGAGGGGGGGGGATATTTGAAAAGAATCAGTTGCAAAATTATTATTGAAATCGCATGAAGTGACCAAAAAATTACGTAAATTTGTTAGATAAAGTGTCATTGTGAAAATTAGCAATTAAACGTTACATCCAACTAATCCTGCCTGAGTCGTCAAACACCCAGCTAGAGTCCTATCCGAATCCGCAAATTTTTATTTAAAGTCGATCCGAGCCCAACAAAAACATTTCGTCTACCCGCAACCCGAAATACTTCAATCTGAACTCTAAAGGAACCAATCCGACCCGAAACCCGAGGTCAGAGAAAACAGATCTACAATTTAGTGCAATTATGAAAAAAAATAAAGTCTATAATCATATTCCCTATATTAATTTTACATTTAATATTAAAATAAAAAACATGTCAGGAGGCCTTCTTATTCAAATATATAGTTTTAAAAAAAATCAGAAATAGTGTCCTGCGTGGATCGGTTTGTACCCAAACCTGACAAAAATTGTTTTGAAGACCCAAACTCGAAATACTCAAACCCGCGACCTGAAACGTATTATTAAAAAAATGTCTATAATTTAAAAAACTTAAAAAGAGAAATATTTTACGATATTATCTCCAATATCAATTCTTTCTGTTATGTAGAAAATTAAACATGTAAAAACTCGTTCATATTTAAATATATAGTTTTTCATCTTAAAAGATAGTCTATACTTTCTTTTGTAAAATAGACTGAAACCTACCGTAAATAATAAAACTCAACCTGACAGCGATACGATCACGAAACAGAGTCACCCCAACCGAACACAAAAGTAAAGAAAAACATTAGCTACAACCCAAGCCACGGTTCGGATCGGTTTCAGGTAAAATTAGGTTTCCACACTCGATGCAGGGCTAACCTAAGACAATATTCTGAACATAAAAAAAAAAAAAAACTAGATAAATCGAAACTCCAATTTGACGCTGAAGAATAAAAACTCAACCCGAAACAATTACATCATACCCGACTTGCCAAGAAAAAATCGCCGGCAGCCTGACCACGGCATTTTTTTTTATAAACTAACATCGGGTTATTTTTAAAGCATATCTATACCCCACTCGAGTTGACCGGGTCGGGTCGTGAACGGGGAAAAGTGGGTTACCCAACCCGATGCAAGACTCCACTCTCAAGTTAAAATATTTTCACCGACGAAATTTAAATTTTGACACCGATGTGGGGGAAGTCAGGTGTGCCCCACGCGGAGTAATTTGACCCCCCCCCTCTGGATCCCCTTTAGCGCCACCCTCGGATAAATATGATTAAAACAATACTTTTATTCAATATTACTTTTAAAATCAGTTGTTAAAAATGAGATAATAACTCTCAACACAGACAGCCTAAAAGTGATGAATTAAAGCATCAAAATTTTAGTTTTACAATTTTTTTTTTTCTAGTTTCAATACACAACATTTTGATTAAGACAAATTTAGCAATAGAAATGGGAATGAATTTTAAATTTTTAATGTTTTTCGAATAAAGCAGAAAAAATAAAAAGTAGTTCTACTAAAACTGCAACTACTGGGACCTCCATATTATGAGGGCTCTGGGGCGATGCCTCACTTGTCCATGTAGAAATCTCGTAGGAAAATGCTAAAAAAAAAATTTTTTTTAAAAGAACACAATGCATACTGAATTCAATTTTGTCCGTAAACACATGAAATTTGCAAATATTCTTATAGAGAAATTATAAAATCGAACAGTTTTTCCCTTTTTCGGTAAACGTTACGTCTTTTACGGTAAAACGTCTTTTAGAAAATGCTGTCAAAATTGATGTTTTCAATCGAATTTATGTACAAGATAGACAGAAAGATCATCATGAAGAAACGATAGTTCAAGAAATAGATCATTTGGTGAAAAAAAAGATCTATTTGATTCTAAAGTATTTTAATAGTCACACCTGCATAACGTTTATAAATTAGTCCCGGACTGATTTCTGTCAGAAAGTTTCTGGTTTTTGAGCGGACATTTTTTTCTTTCTTTTTTTTATAAGAACCACTATAACTAATTTATATTCAGATCCTAAATTTTACATCAAATTATCTTTAGAAAAATATTTTTATTTTTGCTGTATGTTGCCTAAATGCCTAAATTGTGTTTTCTTAGACCAAATTTCAAAATTTTTACTGATATTTGCTGTTGCACTGCCCCCCCCCACTACCACGTAAAGAAAATAAATCATATATTGAGAAATCTTCTCTTTTCAAAATTTTTTACATTGTTTCTCTTTATATAGATCCCATTAAAATCCCTGTATGTTATTTTTATTATTTTAATTTCGTGTCCCTCCCCCCCCCCCCCAAAAAAAAAGGGGGTTACTCTTTCTCAAATTTCCTCAAATTTTCCAAATAAGTATATAAACTGCAGCTCTTATACATAAGCACCCCATGTATGGAGTTGAAAGAATCTATCGATTGTATTTTCTTTTTAAAACAAACTCCCCCCCCCCCCTCCCTTTCGAGGACCCTCACACCCAACGAATACCTGACGTTTCCGTTCAGCGAATGCTATTTCAATACACAACACTTTTGTATTTGTATGCTTTAGTATAATGATATGTATAATATATATTATGTCTTCAATGTTAGGGTTAGAGATACACGGGCTTCACTTGTAAAATAGAATCGGTAATAACTGAATATATAATATGTACCTCAGTAACTAGTATACCTCAATATTATGTTTAATGCCTTTATTACCGTTGTCTTTTTTACCAGTGGACCCTTTTACCTAAATTCCACTATTACTACAATATCAAAAGCATGAAAATTTATTCTCGCTTTTAATCCTCCTACAGCAATTGGCGTAGTTATAAATCCCATTAAATTTTTCATATTCGAATTTTGAACCAGATAAAATAAGAAATTAAACTTAATCAATCACTAATTAATGTGTAATTGATTACTAACTAATTACAGTAAAGTCTGTAAAAGCGGTATTCATCATGTCTTACAGACATGTCTTACCTGTCTTTAAAGAAAAATTTCCTGGACTCAATGCTAGAAATATCACATAATTACAGTTGATAAACTAAAACCTGTCTAATATGGAATTTTTTCCGGTACCTAGGGATCACGTTTTGACCGGTTTTACTGTGATACTGTAGTACCATGTAGTGTTACTGATCAATTAATACCGTAATATTAAAGTAATATTATAATACCACCATCTCTAAACGTAATATATGTATAAGAAATGGTATTACTTGATAAGAAAGAAACCTCTATAAGCAGAATTTTTAAATGATTCATTGTTCGTTGAGAATCCATCTTAGCAGATTGGTATGTTCTAAAAAAAATTTGCCATAGGTATACAGTAAAATCTTCTGAGATGCAACGGCAAGGCTAAAATAATTACTGCCAATTTTTGATTTCACCGATAAATGTTTTTTCAATGCTTTAAAATCAGTAGAAAATTAAGTAATAAACATACAAATTATTTATTATGCAGCTAAATTACAATATCCTATGTGTGTATGTATGAAAAAAAATTCGAATTTATGTTTTTTTTTTTTTTTTTTTTTTTTTTTGCTTTCTTTTAACAGCAATATGCATATTCTGAATATTTTATTAAAGTTTGTTTTAATTCTTTTAGTGCTCACAAAAATAAGTTTCAAGAATGATCATTCTAAATAATTCCATTTATTTTGCATGAATATTTCAATGTACTTCATATATATATATATTTGAACACATGAATATACATTCAATTAGTGTATTTTTCAGGTAATTATAAAATATATCAACTATCTTAGGTTTAAATTACAGGAAAACAAAGAAAGCAAATTGTTAACTAATTTGTATAAAGACATATTATTATTTTAGATTTAAAAAATAAAAAAATAAATATAGCATTCATTGATATATAGAGATACAATGAAAAATATTATCTAAAAGCGAGCACCGTGATATTCTGTATAAAATATTCAATTAAGATTAATTTTATAGTGAAATTTAGCGCTATATGTGTGTTTTATAAATCGTAAATCCATAAATTTAAAAGAAAATTGACACTTCCACTTTAATTTTATCTTAAAACATTTCAAATAAGTAAATTTATAAGTGTACGTAACGGAAACTTACTAAAAATGCATTTAAAAAATAATTAAAACTTGCTTATTATTAGAAAGTTGTAAATTCATTTCAAATATAATGGATGAAAATTATAGATGCAAACGTTATTTCAGACTTTAGCTTTAGACCTCAAACCCAAGTCTGTGCTCGAAAATACTTCTATTTATCAACATATAGCCGAAGAACTTGAATTCTTTGCATGTAGACAGAGAAGCGTTTTCAAAAGCGATTAGTAAACTATTTTTAACGCCATTTAACGCCTCCTATAGATAACGGGGCAACATTCTCAATCGCCTGCAGACACAAACTAATTCCGTTGTGCTTTTGAAGGACAAAGTCCAAACTCACCTAAGGCTTTTTATATGTTTAGAACAGCTACGTCTTCAAGGCATTTTTACCGTATTATTTTACAAACTACTGAAACACTTAGGCTTAAAACAGAGGATTAGATTTGTGTAATTATCTAAGAAAAAATTAATACTTTGAAATATATTCATACTTAGAAGTAAGACAACGGTTAGAGTGTTGATTTTAAACCTTAACTGTAAATACAAAAAAATTGACCAGCCGAGAAAGCGAAATGCAAGTGTTTGCATTTTAAGTTTTTTGTTTTCATTTCTAAGACTTTCAATCACAGTAACATGATTCCTTAAACCCAAAAATTTTTGGATCAATTTATTGTACGGATAACTTTTTTTACTCCTCAAGACTTTGCTTATTTAAACTTTTCTTAAACTTTTTGTGTTATTGTACGTTGATAAGTGTCTTCCATTTATAACGACGGAAATTGAAGGATGTGAGCGAAATATTAAAAATAAATAGTAAATGATTTAGTATAATATTACGGAAAACAGATTTTTTAAGATATGATTTGAAATGAGTAAATGAATTTACTTTAAAATTGAAATCATTCCATTTAACATAAATATCAATAATTAATTTATTATCAGATAAAGTAATCATTAAATCAAGAAAATTAATGGAATTTTTAGTGCTTTTTTGTTATTTTAAGAGAAGATAGATAATATAGACCAAGGTCTCCGCAATCGGTAGATTTTCGAAATCTACTCAATGTGGAGAATAAAAGAAGAGGACAGTTTTCTTTTTCAAAATCTGTTTTTCGAATAACTCAGGACATGTGTTCCTAAAGTGAAAATTTAACATATTTTTTAAATGTACTCTTACATAGAAATCCAAAGATATATTACTCGAGAACTGCTCGAAATGTTTTCAATGATTAACTCCTATAGCATAAAATCGAATTTATACCCCCCCACCCGCCCGCCCACTCCTGCAAAAATCGTCTGCGTTAAATTCTTCGTACACAGTATTTTTTCTAGTGTTCTATTTGCATAATTTCAGACTTTTCAAAACAAAAATCTGGCGAATAAGGAAGACAGCTTCTTATTTTCTTCAAAAATTGTTCTTAAAATTGTTGCGACATTTACGGCTTAAGAAAAGGATTTTCATAATTTTAAAATCGCTCTGAAATTCGAATTACCATATATTACTCGAATGCCACAGAAAATCTTTTCAGTGCTTTACACATATAGCGTGAAGTCGAATTTTCAATTTTCTCCACCACAACAATTGTCTGTACGAAAGAAATCCTTAGTGCGCAGTATTTTTTCTGAAATCTTTAAAGTATTCTATTTGTCAAAAACTTTTCAGATATTTCACTACATTGTTGTGGAAAATAGAGGGATGCGGGACAGCTTTTTAATTGAAAATTTGTTCTTCGAATTTTTGAGACACGTGAATCTTGAGAAAAAAACTTTAATATATTTTTGAAATCTACTATTAAATACGAATCTAACGATATATTACTCGAGTGCACTTCAAATATTTTCAGCGTAAAAACGAATTTTCGATTTTTCTCCCACAAAAGTCGCTTGCACAAATCCTTAACAGTATTTTTCTTGAACCGCGTTTAAAGTGTTCTGTTAATGAGGATTATTTAAGATTTTTCAAGTTATAAATTAGAAAAATAGAAAGGAGAAAAAAACAAGGCTTAACAAAAAAAAAAAAAAAAAAAAAAAAAAAGGACATTTGTGATTTAAGAAAAAAGTTTAGCACAATTGTGAAATCTATTTGCGATATGAATCTAACAATATATTCTGAAAATCTGTTGTTGCTGTTGTTTATTGCGTCCGATTATCTACGCGAGTGATATAGCCGGAGGGGATGGGTGCCCTTCGTGGAGGTCTTTCTATGGGAACCTAATCCGCATTTACAAAGGGTTAGAAGAAAACCACGTAAATCTCCGAACGATTAGGCCGACGGGCAGATAGGATTTAAACCCAGCACCTCTCGTCTGCTAGCTTTGAGAGCAGAATCTCTCATCCGTTGGTGCGGCATTTAAAAGATTGAAAGCGGATTTATTTTACGAAGATTCCTTTTATACGAATGCGGAAAAATCAGTACGAAACACGAAAAAAAAATTACCATAGAAAATCCAATTAAATAATTATAATATCTGGCTAATCTAATCTAATCCATAAATTGGCTTTGGGGTACATAACTTCAGACATACGGATAACTTTTTGTGAAACCTTGTAGTTCTGCGCGCAGCCATCTCTTCAGAAAACTCTGGAAGTGGACAGACAAACATGTCTTAGGACCACAGAAATTGGCCACTTACCTGTGTACCGTATTGTGTGTACCGTATTGCCTATCCGTGGGCATTCCGTTTTACTTTTTTTTTTTTCTATCCAAGCAAATTGGATAAGAATTAAAAACTGTAAAAAAACCGAAAAATACGAATGCGACTTCTAAAAGAATATTTTTAAAATAGTAAGACTGTATATAAAGCTTTTAATGAAAGGCACCGTTGAGAGCAGAAAAAAAATCCTCTAAGTGGGTATTTTTGGCTCTTTCTCTGGTTTTAATTTCCATCCGGGCCACACAGATGGCAATTTCAAACTGAAGAAAAAACGAAAAAATACGCAAACGACTTCCAGATTTTTTTTTAATAGTAAATATTCACACTTTTATATTTTTTTCAGTGAAAGGTACCGTTGAAAGCAGAAAATAATTTCGTATAAGTGGGTATATTTATCTATTTATTTTATTATTAATGTATTTTATTTGTATTTTCATCCATGCCAAACGGATGGCAATTTTAATATAGATAATACTATGGATAATAAAGACAGATGTTTGTGTGTCTGTCTGTCTATACAAAGTTTTCTGAAGTGACTGCGGCGAGCAGAGCTACAAGATTTCAGAGAAAGGTACCTGTACGTGTGAAGTTATGCACCTAAAAGCCAATTTTAGGGAAGGGGGGGATAAAAAAATATTATGCAATTTTTAGCGTTTTTGTCCCGTTTCAAGGCAATTTTTTAACATACGTAAAAGGAATCAGGTTTCAATCCTTTACCATATATATATATATACAACGCTAAGGTACGTGGTGGCGAAAAAGTGATTATATCTCTTTTGTTGATGGCAATGAGTGGTTTGTTTTCACTAATTTGTGAATATTACGAAAAGTATTTGAGATATTGTTTTATAACTCACCACACATATGTAGAAAATTTTTCTGAATCCGAAAATCCAATTTTTGTAAAAATAGGCCCTTAATTTTTCATATTTTTTTGCAAAAAACTGACCCAGACGTCTGAAAAGGGAAGAAAATAAAACTACGAAGTTAAACAAACAACATCAAAAACAAAACGCACCATTTTGTTTCTGTTTCAAAAGTTACAGATACTTGTTAATATTAAAAGTCATTGGTTAAATTTTGAGGGGGGAGGGAGTTCAGTTGTAATTTAAATATCAGGTTAATGTTAAAGGTATGTAGATCTGCCTTCCCCCTGGCAGCGGAAAGTGGAACTAAATGATTTTGTGGCCAGGCCTATACGGTGCCGTAGACAATGGGGACCTGTGTCGGAGATTCGTTTGGAAAGAGGTTTGTTTAGAACAGAATGAGCCCCCCATAGTAGAAGAAATATAATTCCTTCTTCTATGGAGCCCCCTGACCGTGAAATGTGGAACAAAAAGATGTCTTAAACATTCGAGGTTCATTTGAAAAAATCGACCAGGGAAGCGGATGTAGCCTACTAGTAATATAGTAATTTTTTTCCATTTTTTTAAATTTCCGTGATTTTTTATGCGATTTTTAACTTTTTTTCGCGTTTTGCGGCGATTTTTTAATATGTTAAAATAATCCGGTTTCAATCTTGCTGCTCTTTATAATAAATTTTGTTCACTCTAATTTTTTAATTTTTCGCCAATTTTTTATGAAATTTTTAACATTGTTTCGCTTTTTACAACATTAAAAACATTTTATGACATTACAAAAAAAAAATCTGTTTTAAATTTTTTAGTTAAATATAGTAAATTTGTTCTCAATGATTTTTCACTTTTTGCGATTTTTTTTAGAATTTTAGCATTTTGCGGCGATTTTTTTACATTTTTTTCTGAAACAGAAAATTTTTGCTAAATTTTGATAGTGCTATGATTAAATTCAAGTTAAAATAATACCAATTCTGTTCCTATAGAGAGCCTATATATATGTTCCTATATATATGTGAGCGAGATGTTGAAATTTTAAATTTAATCTGGGTAGAAATAAAAACCAGAATACCTCAAGGTTCATTTGATTCGAGATCGCAGCGGGCGTAGTCCTCCCGAGTGCACGTTGCCATAGACACCGAAGCCTCCCAACCCTAGGTTTATTTAGGAAACAAAGACCAGTAAAACGGGCGAAACCCCGTTGGCATTGTTACAAATGAAACTCATATGCAAAATTAAATATAAATGTTTCTCCAAAATCTGAAAGGGAATCCCCCCCCCCAAAATGTTTTTTTGTTGTTGTTGTATTTTGAGGGGGTAGGGGGGGGGGGGGCTCGGAATGCCTTGCTGCTGCCCTGCAAAGTGGTAACACTGCGCTGAAAAGGGTTAAACAGATTTAATTTTTTTTCCTTCTCAATATCTACTCATTATCGGGATATCTAAAGTAGCGGAAATTAATTTTTTGGTACTTTTGTCTAAAAGTTCGGACCTAAAAATCTCAATGAAATCTAGACTCATAAATGTGTCGGCTATGTTTTCTGTAGGTCTTACGTTTTCTGTTAAGATTATCGAATTTTAAATTCGAACAAGCGAACTGGAAATCCTCGTACATTTAGCCATCTTAAAATTGAAAAATCATCTTCCACATGTATGCGTATGTCCATAGTGATATATGCATGTACACGAATAGTTGTATGTATAGGTGTGTCCACGAATATATGTATGTATACATATGTCCATGGATACATGTATGTATGCATATGTCCACGGATAGATGTATGTATCAGTATGTCCACGGATAGATGTATGTATGGGTATGTCCACGGATAGATGTATGTATGGGTATGTCCACGGATAGATGCATGTATGGATATGTCCACGGTCAGATGTATGTATGGGTATGTCCACGAATAGATGTATGTATGGGTATGTCCACGGTTAGATGTATGTATGGGTATGTCCCCAGATGGATGCATGTATGGGTATGTCCTCAGATACATTGTAAAAAAAAGCATATTAAAATAATTAAAATTTCAAAATTTTAAAAACTAATATGTATTGTTAAACGTATATTTATTTAAAAAATATAAAAATCCTAGCTAAATACACATTTCGTGTGATGTCCTCAGTGAACCGGATTCTGACCGTGTTCGCACTCACCATGTTACACGAGACTGTGTGTGTGTGTGTGTGTGTGTGTGTGTGTGTGTGTGTGTGAAGTGTATATATATACTTCACTGGCACCTGGTTAACCGAAAAGTACCAAAAAATATTATAGCAACAATATGGATGCAGTGTAAATGTGGATATGATAGAATGTTTTTCACAAGATTGCAACAACCACATCAAACATTTATCGCCAATAGGAGCCCACAAAATCTACCCGCTCAGGATTTTTCCCTTTATTGTATAACAGTTATTTGTTTTCTTATTTTAAGTATATATTTGTGTTTTAATTTTAATAAAATAGTGCTTAAAAGTCTGTAATTTTTCAAATGTTATATTTTTTAAATGCTCACTTTCGTTTCAACATTGTTTTTTTTTTTTTCCAAGTGTTTTGATTCACGGGAATTTCATTTTGCGCCAACTATTACGCTTGGCGACAATGGTTTTTGTATAACGGAAAAGTACCGAAAAAATGATTTACATTCAATAAATAACAAATCACAATATTTGGCACGGTTTGTAGACAACATCTGCTCGGTCAGGGTTGAAATAACTGGCGCATTAGCAAACATTTTGACATGGTGTTGGTATAACGGAAAAGTACCAAAATAAAAGATGCAGCACAAGCTGTACAGGAACGACTTAATAACGACGACATTGAAAATTGGGTACTCTCTATTATCCCGTCGACCACTTTTCATAACAAAAAACTATCGCCAACTCAAAGATTAAACGCCAAAAATGCAGTCCCATTTACTTGATGTCAGAAGCATTATACGTGTTTGTTATGTCATCGAGTGGTTTTTAATTCGACATTTGCGTGTATTATTCATTATGTTTTACTGACTTATTAGTTATTTCATTAATTAAAATAACAATTGTGTCCGTAAATTCTTATATATTATTTATTTATTTATTTTGATATTAAAATGGCAACGTTCTCCCGTTTATTTGGCGTTACAGTTTGGCGATACTTTTTTGTTATGAAAAGTGGTCGACCGGATAATAGAGAAGTACCGAAAATTGTTTGCCGCATATTTTACGTGAATTAGATGAAATTATGAAACACAATTCTTTTACACAAGCATATAAAATGCTTAGTGAGTTTGAACGTTAACTGTTAGGCGATACAATTTTCCAATATCTATATTTGCTCTTTGTCGATGAATAGTATATGAGTATTATTTCAAATTTAATGTGAAAACCACGATTTCTACCCACGATTACTGTCCTATAACGGACATTTACGCTAGTATATGAAAATAAAAACAAATAAGCATGTTTGTCACGTGATTTATTTAATTTGAAAGAATTCTGTTACATACATTACAACCAAATATTTGAAAATGTCCATTTATTTAGAGTATGATGTCGTGTTGTTCCATTTTTTAAAACGTAAAAAAAATCTAATTCAGTTTTATTTCTATAGTGGAAATCTTTCAATTGAAAAATTATTGCTGTGGTCAAATTATTATTATGTTTTTTGAATTGTTGGCAACAATAAAGAAATGTTGTGGCATAATTTATAGTCTTTATACGTACATCATATTATGTTTAGCTCATTGTATTATTTTTATCTAATTTAGAATTTTATGTCATTTAGCTTTAAAAATTTGGCAACACTCTAAAGTTTTAGTTTTTGTTTTGCATCTTAAAGTTTGTTCCATGAAAATAAAATCTGATAAGTTGGAACTGAATAATGATGTCAGTATTTTTATTTACAAATACACGCAAAAATAATTAACGATAGTATTTGAATATCGGCTCCACAACAACTGGTGACCCGCATTTCTAAATAAATATTGCTCAATAACTGTAGCAATCTATCTTTAAGTAAATATGCCTGCAGACGATGAAAAATCAAAAGATTCTACGCAAGAACTATGTAAGGTGAGTGTTAAAATTCCTCCTTTTTGGATTGATCGTCCGGAAATTTGGTTTTTTCAAGTTGAAGCGCAGTTTAAGATAAGTGGAATTGCTTCTGAGGAAACCAAATTTAATTATTTAATATCGCAATTGGAACCGGAATACGTCGAGAACATATGGGACATTGTAACAAAAGATACCGATGCCAAGTACACGGAATCTAAAACAAGACTTTTAGACTTGTTTAAAGAAAGTGAAAGCACTCGTATTAAAAAACTAATTACTGGAATTGATTTAGGTAATTTAAAACCCAGTCAATTATTACAGAAACTGAAATCAGTCGCAACATCAGATGTATCTGAAAATTTAATAAAAACCTTATGGTTAGAAAAATTACCATATTCTATGCGAAATATAATACTTGTTAGTGATGAAGAGCTACCGAAGCTGGCGATTATGGCTGACAAGATTGCCGATATGACACCTTCTAATGATATTTGCAGTGCATCTTCTACTTGTAATTGCTCGAATACCGAATTAGTATCCAAAATCAAATCCCTTGAACAGCAAATTGTCCAATTAAGTGTTGATCATATATCACGACCACGATTATGGAATAACTCTGTTTCTGGCAGAAGATCTCGAAGCAATTCTAAAAAGAGGTTTAATCCTCAAGGAAAATACTGTTTTTATCATTTCCGTTATGGTGCCAAATGTCATCGGGATAAATGTACTCCGCCGTGTAGTTGGTCAACTTATTAATCACCAAACCAGGGAAACGCCAAAATGCAGTAGAGAATGCGGCATGCTCTTCTGCTAATAATTTTACGAATTGTCACAAATTTCGCTTATTTGTTAAAGATACAAAATCGAAAGTGCGATTTTTGGTAGATAGCGGTGTAGATGTTAGTATTTTACCAGCTTCTAATCAAGATAAACAATCCGTGGATCATAAACTGTATGTAGCAAATGGTACAGGAATTGAAACATGTGGTATAAAGGTGCTAACACTTGATTTAGGACTTCGACGGGAATTTCAATTTCCTTTTATCGTTGCAAACATCAATAAAGGCATTTTGGGAGCTGATTTTCTAAACAAATTTAACTTGTTAATTGATTTGCATAATAAGAAACTGATTGACGGAGTAACTCAGCTAACTATTACTGGCGAAGTTGCTGCTGTCAGTGACGATAGTGATGTCGGTACTGTAAATAATACGAATAAATTTTATAATCTGTTAAAAGAATATTCCGAGATAACCAAACCAAATTTATTTTTATCAAATGTAAAACATAATGTTCAACATCACATTATAACACAAGGTCAACCTGTCGATTCTAAAGCAAGGCAATTAAATCCTCAACGACTTGCGACAGCGAAGCAAGAATTCCAATTCCTGCTCAATAATAATATAATAAGACCCTCCAGTTCTCAATGGTCAAGTCCTCTTCATATGGTTACGAAAAAGGATGGTACTTTTCGCCCATGTGGAGATTACAGACAACTCAATCCCAGAACTGTTCCTGATAGATAGCCTATCCCTCGAATAGAAGATTTCCATAATATTTTGAAAGATACAACTATATATTCTAAAATTAATTTATTTAAAGCCTATTACCAAGTGCCCATTGCCGAAGAAGATAGGTGTAAAACAGCAATTATTACTCCATTTGGATTGTACGAGTTCAATGTAATGAGTTTCGGTTTGAAGAATGCACCAGCAACATTTCAAAAATTTATTAATGAAGTTTTTACAGGTCTAGATTTTGTCTTCGCCTATTTAGATGATATTCTTATCGCATCTACAAGTGAAGAACAACACAAAAATCATCTCAAATTAGTGTTTGAAAGATTAAACCATTATGGACTTCGTATTAACGTTTCGAAATCTGTCATGGGAACACAAGAAATATAATTTTTGGTATATGTAATTACTCCTCAAGGCTCACGTTCTTTACCTGATAAAGTTCAAGCCATCGTTAGTTACAAACTTCCAACAACTATCCACGAACTTAGAACATTCCTAGGCATGATTAACTTTTATCGTCGATATTTAAAGAACGCTTCAAAACATCAATCTCTCTTACATGATTACCTCAAAGGAGCAAAAAAGAAAGATAGACGAAAAATTCTTTGGACAGATGAAGCGAAAAAACAGTTTCAACAATGCAAAGATTATTTAGTCAATACTGCACTCTTATCATTTCCAAAGTCTGAACTACCTCTGTCACTAAGTACGGACGCTTCAGATTCGGCGATCGGAGCAGTAATTGAACAGTATGAAGATAATGGATGGAAACCTATCGCATTTTATTCTAAGAAACTAAATGATGCACAAAAGAACTACAGTACTTACGATAGAGAATTACTTGGTATTTACCTCTCCATAAAACACTTCGAGCATTTATTAGAAGGAAGAAAATTCACGATATATACAGAACACAAACCCTTAACCTTTGCATTCCTACAAAAGCCTGAAAAAGCATCTCCTCGTCAACTTCGTCACTTACACTACATTTCACAATTTTCAACTGACATCCAACACATTAAAGGCCACGATAACATCATCGCAGATACCCTATCCAGAGTGGGAGAAATTTCTTTGATCGATTATGATAAAATAGCAGATGAACAAGATCAAGATGAAGAATTCCAAACTTTAAAGGCAACCACAACTTCCCTGAACTTCAAGCAATATCCGCTACCTTCTGGAAAGTCTTTGTGGTGTGAAACCTCAACAAGTAATATTAGACCATACATTCCTGAATCACATCGCATGAAAATTTTTCATCAAATGCATGCAGTATCCCATCCTGGAATTAAATCATCTGTGAAACTCCTGACATCAAAATTCATCTGGCCAAGTATACGAAAAGATGTACAGCTATGGACCCGATCTTGTATGGCTTGCCAAAAAAGCAAAATTAATCGGCACACCAAATCAAGCTTCGGTGAATTTCAACCGCCATCGGAAAGGTTCAGTGACATCCATGTTGATCTGATAGGACCTTTACCACCATCCAACGGAAATATTTACTGCCTGACCTGCATCGAACGGTATACTAGCTGGATGGAAGTACCGCTGAACAACATTTCAGCCGAAACAGTTGCTAAAGCATTTTACGGTAATTGGAGAATCAGGGATAATTACGGTAGAATTACGGTAATCAGAGTTGTTGAACACTGTCGAAAATGTGTGGAATAAAATTGCAGCCCACGACTGCCTATCACCCCCAATCCAATGGAAAAGTCGAACGGCTTCACAGATCTTTAAAGCCCGCACTAATGGCACACAATAGCCTGGCCTGGAGTGAAACACTGCCAACTGTTCTTCTCGGTCTACGCACTGCCATGCAGGAAGATTCGGAATACACCATTGCCCAGATGGTCTATGGACAAAACATACGATTACCTGTAGAAATTTTCCCCGAAAGTACAACTCAAACAACGCCTGACACTTTTGCAAAACAACTTCAACAAGTAATGGAAGAAGTTGGACCAAGAACTGTGTCAAAAAAATATGTTCAAAAAATATTTGTTCCAAAAGATTTAAAAACCACGTCACATGTGTTTATTCGCAAGGACAGAGTTAAAAAGCAACTGGAACCCCCATACGAAGGTCCTTTTCAAGTCGTCGACAGAAATGAAAAATATTTCACACTCAAAATCAAAGACAAAACTGTTACTGTGTCTATTGATAGATTAAAACCGGCGTATTTCTTGCAAACACCAGACCTTCCTACAAAAAACCCAACAAAAACAAAACAATTTGCGAAACCTAAACAGGATTTACCTCCTCAAGTTCAAAAACTTCCTGAAAAACATTCACGTACGGGACGAACGATCAAACTTCCTGTGCGATTTCGCGATTAATTTTATAATTTATTTTTTTCTGTATATAGATTGTACCGTAACTTTGTTACTGGGAGGGGAGTACTGTTGTGGCATAATTTATAGTCTTTATACGTACATCATATTATGTTTAGCTCATTGTATTATTTTTATCTAATTTAGAATTTTATGTCATTTAGCTTTTAAAATTTGGCAACACTCTAAAGTTTTAGTTTTTGTTTTGCATCTTAAAGTTCGTTCCATGAAAATAAAATCTGATAAGTTGGAACTGAATAATGATGTCAGTATCTGGAGGCACGGCAGTGCCTCCGCCAAGTCGAGAGAGGACAGCCGTAAGCATACTTTTCTGGAAGCAACTCAGGGCACTTTTGACCCCCCCCCCATATCTCCGCGCTGGAGTATCCCAAAAATTTTAAACTTCAATTATAGAGAGTATTTGGCCCACAGGACCAAAATTTAAAATTACAACTTTCTGTCTTTTCGAGTTCAGGCGATATATGAACTCAAACATTCGATTTTTTGTCACTTCTTACTCACTCGTTCACGCGTCATCAAAAAGATTGTGTAGATCCCGTGGTCCCAGAAACTTGATATTTGGAAAAAAGGTAGTGTTTAGGATACAAAGAAAGGAAAAATTATAAAATCCAGAAAATTCGAAAAAAAAACATTCGAAAATTCAACAAATTCCATCAAAATTGAAAATTGAAAATAATACGATCTTGTAGTCTTGGAAACTTAAGATTTGGTGTGAAGGTAGTGTTTAACATCCAGAAAAAGAAAACATCAAAAACACCAAAAAAATCGAAAGCAAAATTGAAAAAATCGAAGAAATTGAAAAAAAACCGAAAATTTGAAGACAATCCGATTTTGTTGCGCTAGAAAATTCAAATTAGGAATAAAGGTAGTATTTAGGATACAGAAAAAGGAAAATTAAAAAAATCCAGAAAATTCGAAAAAAAAAATAAAAAAATTCGAAAAAAATTGAAAAAATGAAAATAATTTGATACGATAACGCTCGTATTTATAAATTAATTTGGATGAAACTAATTGTGTGTATTAAGCTCACCAATGCCTCGACCGAGTTCGTTGGCCAGCTTGGTCCGCCATCTTGTTTCAAGATGGCGGCCACGGAAAATTTTAAAACTAAAATAAATATACAAAAAAGTTAAAAAATCAAGTTTATTTTTTAATTAGGTGTTAGGACTTGATACAAGGATTCCAGAGCATTTTTTGTTTTACCTCTATCTTAAAAATTGGCTGAGATAGAGCAGTTTGAAATTCTAGGGTGGCTGACATTTTGAAACAAAACAGCACATTACAAAAAACCAACGATAAATTTATGGTCAATAATGGTCAAGCAGGTGCAATCCCGAATGAATACTCCGTGTTATTATAACTGTAACTTTGACTTCGAAATTTTGATACGTTGCATTTTCTATTTGTTGATATTTTTGAACTATGATTTACGCTAAGTGAAATGTTGTTGTTGAAGAGGGATTTTCCATGTAAATCCGAAACGTCCAATTTTAATATGTTTTTAATGTTTTATGAAAGTGTATTGTAATGTCTGTAATTTTAATGATTTTAATATAAATTTATAAGTTTTAGTGAACGCGATTTCTCGCAAATTATTTTCTTTCATTGTTGTAATCATTTTCCCAATCATACGCATAAAACTATATATTCATATCCATTAGCGCCAAATTCTCGCCAAATTTGGCGACCAAAATAAGTCTTCATAAATGAAGCCAACTTGGCTATAGCTCAATAATTTGGCGAATTTCTTATTCAAATTCAGTGTAAACGAATCTTTTGTAAACGGTTTCTTTGCATTTTAACTTGCTGTTTTCGAGTAATATTAGCTAAAATTTTAAAACGAAGATATAGGAAAGCTACCTTTTCCTGCCGGTACAGGCCGGAGGACTTTTTTATGAGTTGTCGGATGCAATCTATGTTTTGCATTAAATAAAGTAAAACATTGAAAAACAAATCCCACAGGATGGAGATAATTTGTTTTAGATAGATTTTAAGATAATTGTCCTATTAGCTAGTACACCTTCCGTTATTGTTTTGTGTTATTTTCCCCGGATTATGCTTTTCTTTTCTTTTGTTTACGAATTTTGTAATAGAAAAGTTCCGCTATAGACTGGCTACGTTATAGACCTTTTTTTTTATAGACAGGTTCATTTCCTTTCACAGGCTTTACTCTATTTAATTTATATATGAAATATTTGTTGTTAAAAGATGTTGGTCGCACAAAAATTTTCACATCTCTCCCTCCCTCCCGACATTACTGGTTGGTTATGGCTTGATAGTCCTTTCTAAATAAAATCATGGTGATTCTAAGATTCTCTTGATTTATCTCTAAATTGAACATAAACGATCCTAAGAAAACGGATCAATGAATTACTATATTGGCATGAAGAAATTTAGTTGCAGAAAAATGGATCATATAGCTAACATTAAGTCTAATAGGAAAACCACAGCCTTGGCAAGATCTGGAGGCACGGCAGTGCCTCCGCCAAGTCAAGAGAGGACAGCCGTAAGCATACTTTTCTGGAAGCAACTCAGGGCACTTTTGACCCCCCATGTCTCCGCGCTGGAGTATCCCAAAAATTTGAAACTTCGTTTTTCTAGAGTATTTGGCACACAGGACCAAAATTTAAAATTACAACTTTCTGTCTTTTCTAGTTCAGACGATATATGAACTCAAACATTCGATTTTTTGTCACTCACTCACTCACTCGTTCACGCGTCATCAAAAAGATTAGGTAGATACCGTAGCCCTAGAAACTTGACATTTGGAAAAAAGGTAGTGTTTAGGATACAAAGAATGGAAAAATTATAAAATCCGGAAAATTCGAAAAAAAAACATTCGAAAATTCAACAAATTCCATCAGAATTGAAAATTGAAAATAATACGATCTTGTAGTCTTAGAAACTTAAGATTCGGTGTGAAGGTAGTGTTTAGTATCCAGAAAAAGAAAACATCAAAAACACCAAAAAAAAATCGAAAGCAAAATTGAAAAAATCGAAAAATCGAAAAAAACGAAAAATCGAAAAAAACGAAAAATTTTTAAATAATTCGATTTTGTTGCGCTAGAAACTTGGAATTCGGAATAAAGGTAATATTTAGGATGCAAAATAAGGAAAAATTAAAAATTTCGGAAAATTCGAAAAAAAAATTCAAAAATTCGAAAAAAATTGAAATAATTAAAATAATTTGATTTTTTAGCCTTAGAAACTTAAAATTCGCAGTAAAGATAGTGTTTAGGATTCAGAATACGTTAAAATAAAAAACGCAATAAAATTCGAAAATAAAATCAGAAAATCGAAAAAATCGAAAAATAAGGAAAATTTGAAAATAATTTGATTTCATAGCGCTAGAAACTTGAAATTTGGAATAAAGGTAATATTTAAGATACTAAATAAGGAAAATTTTAAAAATATGGATAGTTCAAAAAATACCCATAAATTAGTGCAGACGATATATGAACTCAAAGTTTCGATTTTCTGTCACTCACACACTCAACTCACTCTCGCGTCATCAAAAAGATTGGGTAGATCCCGCAGCCACAGAAACTTAAAATTTGGAATAAAGCTAGTGTTTCGTATACAAAGAAAGGAAAAATTATAAAATCCGGAAAATTCAAAAAAACATTCGAAAATTCAAAAAAAATCGAACAAAATTGAAAATTGAAAATAACACTATCTTGTGGTCTTAAAAACTTAAAATTTGGTGTCAAAGTAGTGTTTAGAATTCAGAAAAAGAAAACATAAAAAACACAAAAAAAAATTGAAAATAAAATCGAAAAATCGAAACAAATCGAAAAATTTCAAATAATCCAATTTTGTTACGCTAGAAACTTGGAATTCGGAATAAAGGTAGTATTTAGGAAGCAAAATAAGGAAAAATTATAAAATCCAGAAAATTAAAAAAAAAATCAAAAATTCGAAAAAATCGAAAAAAATTGAAAAAAATTTAAATAATTTGATCTTTTGGCTTTAGAAACTTAAAATTCGCGGTAAAGATAGTGTTCAGGATTCAGAATAAGTTAAACTAAAAACGCAATAAAATTCGAAAATAAAGTAAAAAAACCGAAAGAAATCGAAAAATAAGGAAATTTTGAAAATAATTCGATTTCATAGCGCTAGAAACTTCAAATTTAGAATAAAGGTAATATTTAAGATACTAAATAAGGAAACATTAAAAAATATGGATAATTTAAAAAAAATCGAAAATTAAAAAAAAAAAAAAAGAAAGAAAGAAAGAAAAAGAGAGAAATTGAACATAATATGATCTCGTAGTCTTAGAAACTGAAAATTTGGTGTAAAGGTAGTGTTTAGAATTCAGAAAAATAAAAAAATAAAAACACAACAAAAATTGAAAATAAAATAAATGAAAATCGAAAAAAAAACAAAAATTTGAAAATAATTTGATTTTGTAAAGCTAGAAACATAAAATTTGGAATAAAGGTAGTATTTAGCATACAAAATAAATAAATAAATAAATAAATAAGAAATCTGTAAAATTCGAAAAATTGAAAAAAAATCGATTTTGTAGCTTTAAAACTTAAAATTCGGCGTAAACTTATTGTTTAGAATACAGAAAAAGGAAAAAATAAAACACAATAAATTCGAAAATAGAATAAAAACTCGAAAAAGATCGGAAATTTCAAAATAATTCGATTTTGTAGCGCTAGAAACTTGAAATTTGTAATAAAGGATACAAAATAAGAAAAAAAAATAATAAATCCAGAAAATTATAAAAAAAAATTCGAAAAAATCAAAAATTGAAAATAATTTTATCTTGTAGTCTTAGAAGCTTAAAACTTGGTGTAAAGGTAATATTTACTATTCAATAAAAGGCACAATTAAAAAATTCGTTAAATTCGAAAATTAAATCGAAATATCTTTAAAAAATCGAAAATTCGAAAACAATTTGATTTTGTACTGCTACAAACATTAGTTTTAAGATAATTGTCTTATTAGCTAGTACAATGCCCCTAATTGTTTTATGTTATTTTCCCCGGATTATGGTTTTCTTTTCTTTCGTTTACGAATTTCGTTATAGGAAAGTTCCACTATAGACAGGCTACGTTATAGGCGACTTCTTCATAGACAGGTTTGTTTTCTTTCACAGGTTCTCTATTTACTTCGCATATGAAATATGGATTGTTAAATGATGTTAGCTCCACAAAAATTTTCACAACTCCCCCTACCCTCCCGACATTACTGGCTGGTTATGGTTTGATAGTTCTTTCTAAATAAAATCATGGTGACTCTAAGATTAACTTGATTTAATGTTTTTTAATGATTGAATGATTTAAATTGAACCTAAATGATTCTAAGAAGACGGATCAAATAATTACTATATTGGCATGACAAAAGGTGAAAAATTCGAAAACAATGTGATTAGCTGCTAGAAACATTAGTTTACTTAGGTCAGGTTTACTTACATCAGGTAACTTAGAATTAAAATCGAAAAATCAATAAATTTATAAAAAGTCGAAAATTTGAAAATAATTCGATTTTGTAGTCCTAGAAGCTTGACATTTGGCAGAAAGGCAGGGTTTAGTACACAAAGTAAGGGAAAATTAAAAAATCCGTAAATAATAAAAAAAAAAGACTAAAAAAACGAAAAAAAAAAACCATCGAAAAAAGGAATATAGTTTGATTTATTGGAAATTTCCGGAAATTTTAATTTTGGCTTTCTTTTTATACTAAAAAGTTCTTTTATGTTAAATATCAAGTATCTAGTGCTGCGAGTGATATCTCAGATGAATAGCACATATCCTGGAAACAATTGAGAGTACTTTTGACACTCCCCCTCCCATAACTTAGTGCTTGCCTAGGAACCTGAAATCTTTTTTATCTACTGTACTTTGCAAACGAAACTAAAGCTTCAAATTTTTGATACCTGTAAATAATAGGGACAGAGTGTGGGCTTAGCGGAAATCAGTGGATGATCTCCAAAAAGAACCCAAAATCAAGAAAAAGAGGATTACTTACAAAAAGAAGTGAAATCTCATCAAAAAGTCACCTGTAAAAAATGCAGCCAAGTCTCGTAACTCATTTACCGTAAAAAGTACTGAGATCGTATAAAGCCAAGTTTAACTATCTTATTAACTCTGAAATTTTCATTCACAAATCACTCCTAGTCTCTACATCTTTAGTTAATTATTATTTTGTGACTTGGCAATTATGCAGCACAGGAAAGTTATTACACCTTACTATGTTATGGGATGGGATGAGATAATATGATTAAGGCTAATTATATACGCACAGGGAAGTTATTACACCTTAATATGTTATTTGATGGCATGGTGTTATTTGATTAAGACAAATTATATACATCACATTCTCGTGCTACGTAATTGCCAAGTCACAAAATAATATTTAACTAAAGATGTAGAGACTAGGAGTGATTTGTGAATGAAAATTTCAGAGTTAATAAGATAGCTAAACTTGGCTTTATACGATCTCAGTACTTTTTACGGTAAATGAGTTACGAGACTTGGCTGCATTTTTTACAGGTGACTTTTTGATGAGATTTTTATTTACAAATACATGCAAAAATAATTAACGATAGTATTTGAATATCGGCTCCCCAACAGAAACATAGTTAAATTTTATAGGAAAAACGTCCATTGATTCCCAGTGAAAATTATGAAATTTTGAATTATTACGAAAAATATTTGAATAACGTAAATAAAACATAGATTATGTTACTTCCTGGATTATAATTAATCTATATGCAACGGCATTTAATACATTCTGTTCCTGACGTCAGCCAAAGAATTTCACTATTTCAAATTTCAAATTTTATTACAATTAGAAAACAGTTAAAATTTTGTGGCAACGCGTACAAAAAGTGGGAAAAACTCTAGTAAATTAACTCGTTCAGTGGTATTTGCTGGGTTAAATTAACATTAAGATGTCACACTGGAAATAAATAAGTATTGCGCTGCCACGCAATACTTAATATTCATATCCGTTAGCGCCAAATTCTCGCCAAAATTGGCGACATTTGGCGAAATATCACCAAATTTGGCGACCAAAATAAGTCTTCATAAATGAAGCCAATTTGGCTATTGCTCAATAATTTGGCGAATTTCTTATTCAAATTCAGTATTAACGAATCTTTTGTAACCGTTTCTTTGCATTTTAACTTGCTGTTTTCGTGCAACATTAGCTAAAATTTTAAAACGAAGATATAGGAAAGCTACCTTTTCCTCCCGGAACAGGCCGAAAGGACTTTTTTTATTTGATTTCTCCCTTTTTTATGCGCATTCTTAAAAAATATATATGAATATCATCATACACTGTTCAGTTTGTAATGCTCTATCAATTGGTGCTGTCGTTGATGGTGTATATTTTACGAGTTGTTCAAAATCAAACGATTTTCGTGGAAGCCGACTTGCTCTTGATATGGCCATCCAGGTAGACATATCAAGTGCACCATGCAAACCTAGGATAAAGACATTTTTAACCGACTTAAATAAAATAAAGTTTTACAAAAAAAATATTAACCAACTTAAAAAAAGCACTAAAAAGTATTAAATAATTCTTTAAAATTCTCTAATGACAAAATGTTATCCATTAACCACAAATCCGATTATTGGGTCTTTCCTTGTTACTATTTTTTTAAGAAGTTATTTTAATGCATCTTATGACTATAATCTTATATTCTACTACTTCACAATATTTAACTTCAATCTAATTATACAAGAATTTAAATTTAACATTACACCAGGTGAGAAAGACATACCACCAACTGAATATTGTTACCATAAATTTATTACAAACACCAGGTAATTAGATTTAAGAAGGGGCACCAAAATTTAGTACAAGTTAACACACACAGTACAAAATATAAGAAAAGGGAGAGAATGGCAAAATAAATTCATTTACTTTTAAATTTTACTTTTAAATAAAATCAAAGGAGGTAACAATATTCTCATATCTTTCACAACCAAAAAAAAAGAAAAACACCCAATACTTCTAAATCTCAAAAATATAAAGTATTCATAAATGATGACGAATAACAGTGAAAATTAAACTAATTTTGAATGACTGAATGGAGACAAACTCTCATATTTGAGAGGATAAAACCCATAAAATTTGCAAGTAAAAACCAAAATGACATTACTTTATGAATACATTTATACCTTTAAAATTTAGGGACCAATGAAATCGTATAGTTGAGCACACTACGTATTTTATAAATCATTTGAAAAGTTGTGATTCAAGTTGATAGGACACATTTTTAATTACCTAAACAATAATATTTCACTTAATAGGATTCTCTTAATACTTCATAAATTTATTAACTCTCTTTAAAATATATAAAATTTCACAATTAACTTAATTCAGAATAAACAATTTATTTTAAGTGCATCAATAAACTTTAATCTATAAAATTTACTATCATCTGTCTAGCTATTTAGTCCTATTTACATTTGGATATTTAGATTAGGTCTACACATTTCATCTTAAATCCACATTAATTTAAAATTATATTTGTCATATATATATATTTCTTACAGAATTAATATATTTAAAGAAAACATGTGTGATTGAATTTCACTCCATATGAATTCTGTTATCAGTTTAAAAAAAAAAACAATGAAGGTGGACTATTTCACAGAATAAAAATATAAGGGCAACAAAGCTAAAAACAAGGAAAGGGGGTTTAATTTACTATTAATTTACAGATTTTAAACTAAAAGTGCAGAAAAGAATTACTTATTAAATAATATTTATAAACACATCTGAATAAAACAATAACAGAATTCTAAATTCACATTACACATATTTAATTGCTGTTATTATATTCGGGCATAGTTATTATTGTAGAAATTTAACATTAACATTTAAGTTTTTATTACTTGAATAAAATATTTAACATTAATACTGCTACTTATGAGAGTCTATCTATAATAATTAGAGAAGGATAAATGTATAAACAATGAGAAAAGGAAACATTTTTTTTTTTATCATCGTTTCTTTTTAATTAATTAACACATAATATGTAGACAACATTTATCCGAACACTCTATTTGGCATTGATACTGTAATTTCTTATATTGAAATCATTTAAAATAGTTTTAAAAAACAGTTTATATACATATAGGATAAGCACAATTCAACATTATAAACATATAGAAATGAATAATTTTACTCACATTCTTGAAGACAAAGCAAATCACCTTTGCACAAATACAAAAATTTCTTGTGCCAACCAATTTTCATTGTATTCTTGGTCACTCACCCAGTTGGCAGTTTAGGATACCTATTATACTAATATGGGGTAAGACTACTGCTGTTCTCTATTTCCACTCATCATCCAACGATGTTATCTCCTTGAATTCTTATATTTATAGCAGCAACCGCCTTTCAAAAGGGAGTACCTTCTCATAAATTTTTTAGGAGCCGAACCTTCTTATGCTATGTGCAAGACTCCGCTTTACCGATATTACCTCCGGGACTTATTTTTTTGGAGATTCGCACAGCTAAATACTGCTCCACTACCAGTCCAAATTTATCAACTCATGGATACTTTGACAACTTGGTAATTGTCGTCTCATGTTCACTTCTATCACCTGAACATCATACAGCATCAAGACTCGCCTTAGATATTTCATAGAAAGGAAATTGTCACTTTCAAAAAAGTGTTTTCAACTCACACTAAGCGATATGCCTCATTCTAGAATCTAATTATGAGAGATTATTCAATCTCGACTTCTTTTCAGCTAGGTGTCATATCAACTACTAAACACGATCCCTTCTCGGAGCTCAGGGGTAGAGTGGGAAAGCATCTTCCCGCCAAAAATGAACCCCCTCGCCCGTACCGAATTTTATTGGCTCGCACCTACATCACTAGCTGTTTTCTACTCACTGACTGACCTTCTCGTATCACCTCTCTCTCCTCGAACCTATATGGGACCTACCCATTTAAAAAAAAGGGGGAACGGGGGCCTATCGCTTCTGTTACTATGCGCTAACTACATGGTAACAGAAAAATATTTGAAAGAACGGGTCACCTAATGGTCCTTTTTTTTGACCGAAATCCTGGGGGAAGGTTGACTGCATGTCCTACAAGGTTAAACTTTGCGGGTATTTTTCCTGGAATAAGTGGGGTTGAACAACAAGGTCACAACAATTTACACATGGGGTTGATATTACGAAAAGGAAAAAAAAAAGGAACATTTAACTAGAATTTGGAAGAAAGAACTGCATTACTTACCATGTTATACATTAAAAAAAAAAAGAAAGTGAAAGAAAAATTAACTGAAAATTTAGAGAAATGAAGGGTTATGTTAATATAAGTTAAAAATTTAGAATTTGCGAAAAATTCTACAACAAGACTCCCCTATCCTGAATAAAAAAAAAATTTTTTTGACTACAAATTTTTTTTTTTTTTTTTTTTTTTTTTTTTTTTTAACAAAAAAAAAAAGAAAGTATAAAGCTAACTCCCAATGGAGAACTCGATTTCCTACTCCAAGTTAGTTAACCTAGACTTGTTAAAACCAAAAAATTGGAAAAATGAAGGTAAAATGGTTTACTGCCTGCTGGAGAAACACCTACGTGGGTCCAAGATACTCGAACAAATCAAACAGCGACTCGAAGAGCTTCCAAGCATCACATAGTTGAAACCCCGCTCGTCACACTCCGGAATGTGCAATTCGAGCTGCACACAATGAACCGTCCACCTGACCACATCCCTAAAAGAAAAATGGAATTGAGTTTAAAAAGGAATTTATACATAAGTAAAAGCTGTGAGCCATATAAGTAACCATGGGGTTTATCACAACCAACTGAGCCTCTATCCTTGCCTTCAGATTTGCCTACAGTTATCTGTATTAGATGATACCTACTGAAAATTTTCACCAACTTCCCGAAACAGACCAGATATCCAGACGGTGAACTCTCATTTCACCACTACTACTTTCTACAAGTGAGTATGCCACTCCACCGTAATTGCCATGTGTAACTGCAGCTAGGCCTCAAAATTGTTGCTAAAATTAAATAAATTTAAGTTTAAGGTTACTTAACATGTGAAGGACTGCCAACTGGTAATTTTCACAATTTACATACACATCAAGACACAGGCTGGAGATGCAGATGTAGATATATATATACATAATACACAAATAAAATCTTTTACTCGACATATAACAGTGTGTGAGTCAAAGTTAATAAAAAAAACTATTTAAATCAAATTCATAGAAATAGCACTAGGTTACATACAGGTAAATAGCATAACACAAAAAAAAAAACACAACAGAGATGCAATATTTCATTTTCAGTTTAAAATGCTTTACAAAAAAAAAAAAAAAAAAAAAATACATGAATGCAAGTTCATTGTATTAGCAGGGAACCCCTATTCATTTGAAAAGTTCATATTTTGATTGTTGGGGTTTTACTTGGAGTGTACAAATGCACTTACAGATCATTGTGCATACATTAGTGTATGTCTGCAACTCTGTATTCCTATGGGAACAATTACCATAGCCTAGACAACTTTAAAAAATGCAGAAACTAAAAACAACATGCAAAAAAAAATGTGAAAAACAAATTCCACTACTACCAGGTAACTCTGCCAACAAGATATAAAAAGGGGAAAATTAAAAAAAAAATGCAAAAAAAAAAAAGGGAAAAAAGAAAATATAAACACAATTACCCAAATTTACAGAAGAGAATAGAATATAGAAGGCATAAAAATGTACACACTGAAAGTGTATATGTACGGCTGTAAATAAGTCACACCCCACATACAGAAATGTATAAAATATCTCTGTAAGATTTGCACATATACCCAAAAAATTACAACCTCCGAGAAGGTAACACAAATAAGTAAACTAAATAAGTGTTAGAATTAGCTATATATATACCATACAATTATATTTTCAAAAGGAAGTAAAAAAGGGGAAAAAAAAAATTTACCCAAATCCCTTCGCTTGCATCACGTAATTTTCAAAACATCCCCCAAAAACTCCAAACATCCCAGAAATAGCACGAATTTTGGTTAAAAATTTATAAAAATTTACAAAAAGTGGGTGCGGAGCGGTATGCATGCCAAAATATAACATAATACCCAATACCCTTCTAAAAAAGGTACATATAAAGCTCCAAAAACGCTTACTAACACTTCCGGGAAGCAATAACCCATTTTAAGTTGAAAAATTTTCAATTCCGAGTTTTAATTTCGATAAATTTCCTCTAAAACACATATAAATACAAATTAATTAGACTATATACAGAAAACATTGAGTGAAAAACAGATAAAGTCGTTACTCTTTATAAATGGGACGAACGCTTCTGTCCCGAAAGGAATAATCGACCCGTGGAGTCGATCTAGAACGACCGAGGCGTTTCGATTTCGCGACAGGCCGTATCGAATCACCCTCAGTTGCTTTTTAGTTGCTATCGGACTGATCAACCTCTCTGCCTCTTTCAGCAATATTAGGCTCCTCTTGTGTGCTACCCGAACTTTCCCCTACCGGAGCAATCTGTGGATGTGACTCTTCCCCTCCCGGACTGACCTGTGGTTGTGGGGAAAGAGCACCAATTTCGGTTGAAACGCTGCGCGCCTCCTCCTCGTCTTCCTTAGTTACGGTTTCAGTGTTGCAATCATTCTCGTTTTCTTGCGCTAAAGGGGGCGGAACCCATGCGAAATATCGTCTATGTCTAGTAGTACGGAGGTGGGTTGGTTGCTCGCCACTCTGAATCGGTTCTGTTTCATCGATGGGCGGATTGTGAATCGAATTTCCGTTAGTCGTTTGTTGTTGTGGATTGTTTTGGTTAGTAATCTTCCTGTCTTTGAATAACGTTAGTCTATCAACATGGACAACTTGGGTATTTTTCGGGTTAGCAACTAAAGCGATCTTAAAATTTACATTATTTAATTGTTCAATAATAGTAAAAGGACCGTTATTTAATTTACTTAGCTTTTTAGTCTGTCCTGGCTCAATTCTAGGTGTGTAAAGCCACACTAGATCACCTACTTTTAGATTTTTACACACTGCTGTTTTTTCTCTGTATTTCTCCTGAGTTTCAGCTGCTTTAACTAGATTGTTATGGACTTCTGCATATACTTTTTGGAGAGCAGGAATTACAAGTTCACAGAAAGACGGTGCATCGTTGTAATTAAGTTTAGGTGGTTGTGAAAATACATGATAGGGAAGATTTAAGTTTCTACCATACATGACAGCTGCCGGTGTTAACTTTGTTGATGAATGTACAGCGGTCCGCAATGCTAACAGAGCAAATTTAAGTTTAGAGTCCCAGTCTGTTTGATTTTGATTTACAATATGAGAAAGTGCATTCTTTAACGTTCTATTTTGGCGTTCCACCTGAGCATTTCCGGGTGCATGATAAGAAGATGTTCTGATATGTTTTATGCCAAACATACTGTATACATGCTCAATCGCATCCGATATTAGGTTTTTTCCATTATCTGTCGTTATATAACACGGTGCTCCATATCGGGATATGAAATCTGCCAACGTGTCCGCTATTACATCAGAAGTAATTGAACTGACAGCATACGCCTCTGGCCATTTGGTAAAAGAGTCTATGTATGTGACTATATATTTATTTCCTGAAAATGTTTGTGGCAAGACGCCTATAATATCTAAGTGTACTTTATTTAGAGGAAATTCAGGGGTGGGCATACGCTGAAGGGGGGCAAGCTGATTTGCCTTATGGGCTCTTTTCTCTTGACAACTAACACAAGATTCTACCAGGTGTTTGACATCTGCCGACATCCCTGGCCAGTAAAAGTGCTCTCGGATGCGGTCAATTGTTTTCTGGAAACCTTGATGACAAGCAGCTAGAGAGTCGTGTGTTAGAGTGAACACTTGCAAAACCAGTTCCTTAGGAACCACTAACTTGATGGGGTTGTTTAAAATCAAAGATTCTCTAGTATCCTCACATACCAAGATATCGTCTCTAAAAAAGAATTTCATATACCTAGGTGAGATTTCCAATTTCTGCTCCAATTTTTTTACAATTTCACAGCATTTCGTGTCCGATTTTTGGAACTCGCAAATTTTTCCCATAAGGTTTGAGTATGGTTCAAAAGATGTTTCTTTAGCTACCTGAATACTAAAATTGCAGCTAACTGCACTTGTAGGCTTCTCTACATTAGCAAAACGCGATAGGAAGTCTGCCACACTGTTACATTTTCCCTTGACATAGTTTATTGTAAAGTTATAGTCTGATAAAGTGCATATCCACTTGGCCATGCGTGACGTGGGATCCTGAATCTTCAACATAAAGGTGAGTGGAGCATGATCTGTATAAATGGAAAAATGTGTACTGGCTATATAACACTTAAAATGTGCAGTGGCCCAGACAAGGGCTAAAAGTTCTCTTTCGGTGGCAGAGTATCTTGTCTCTGCATCTTTCAGTCTCCTGCTAGCAAAGGCGACAGGGTGTATCATTTTGTTATTATCCAATTGTGATAACACTGCCCCTAAAGATTCACTACTTGCATCAGAATATATAATGAATTCTTTGTCAAAATCAGGTAAAGCTAAACAAGGTTTTGAGATAAGAGCTTTCTTAAGATCATCAAATTCCCGCTGGGCTGCCTCGTTCCAGACAAAACGCCCTGTTTCTTTAGTGAGGTCTATTAAATTAATTGCTCTTTTAGTAAAATCTGGGATAAAGCGTCTGTAAAAAGACAATGTGCCGATGAAAGATCTGACACCTTTACGATTTGTAGGAGGTTGTAACTTTTCTATAATTTCAATATTTTTATTAATGGGGGATACTTGACCACCATGAATCTCAAAACCAAGATACTGAATTTTGTCTGTCAGGAAATTACATTTGCTGGGTTTAAGTTTTAAGTTATGTTGGCGAAGCCTTTCGAATACTAAGTTAAGTTTGGTAAAATGAGACTCAATGTCTTTAGAAGATACTACAATGTCATCAATATACACTAATATACCCAAATTTCCGAGATCCCCAAAAATGGCATTCATTAATCTCTGAAAGCTATTTCCTGAATTAGCCAATCCAAAACAGTTGCGCGACCACTCAAATAATCCTTTATGCGTAATAATAGCAGTTTTATGCATGTCTTCAGGTCTAATGACTTGTTGAAAAAAACCACCAGTAAGGTCGAGAGTTGAAAAATAATTGGCACCTGAAAGGGAGTCTACAGAGTCTGTGATATTAGGAATGGGGAATGCATCTTTTACCAAGTTTTTATTTAGCTTCCTAAAATCAACAGCTAATCTGTATGTACCATCTGTTTTTTGTACGAGAATGACTGGAGAAGAAAATTCTGACATTGAAGGTGACAAAATATTAGCTTCTAATAAAATGTTTAATTGGTCCTCCATTTCCTGGCGCAGTTTATAAGGGACTCTATATGCTTTGCAACGAACTGGTTTATCAGAGGTTAGATTTATGGTATGGGGAATAGTGTCACAGCCAGGTAAATCTAGTACAGAGGCTGCGAACACATCTTTGTTCTTATCCAGGAAATCTTGCATTTGTGCTTTTAAAGGGGTGTCTAAGTGGTCTAAATTAATTTCAGAGCTCCATTTTAAATCTGCATGGTCGAAATCTGCAATTGGGGGGTCAACATTTACATTACAATTTAAATTACATATCTCTGGGGTTAAATTTAAGTTGTCTTTACATTTAAGAATTTTGGCAACATATGTTCCTTTATTTAAATTAATAGAATTATCTGAGAAATTAGCAAAAGATAAAAATAAACCATGCTCTTGTGTGCAAATGGTTCTAGAAATAAGGAGGCCTTGATGCATACTTCTAGCAAGGGGTTCTAACATTATAGGGTCATTAACATTTACATTTAATTCTTTATTACACTTAACATTAGCTAAAATTTTAGTTTGGGGGGGAATTGTAAGTTTGTCACATAATGCGGCAATGCCTATGATAGTCTTGTCATTACTCTCATTGCTACTCATTCTATTTTCACTCTCATTATTTTGTGTGTTCCCACTTAATTGTTCCTCCATATCATAAAAAACAGTCTCATCAGATTTGCTAGCATTATCCGCATGTTGTGCAATATGGTTTACTTGTTGAGCCTCAGTAGTCTGTGGTAAACTGTAGTTATTTGTGGTACCCTCTACTTTTTCACTTTGCAAGACACTATTACTTTCACTTGACACCTTATTCTGCCCACCATTATCGAATTCTCCACTAATACTACTTATGGTACCCTGAACTGTCTTTACATTACTACTACAGTCTACCTTCTGCTCCCTTTCACCTTTGTTGACATATTTGCACTGGGAATTTTCAGGGTCACAATTATCACAATTACACATTTTTGAATCATTATTATACATATATTTACAATTATATTTACAATTATTTACTATAACCCCTACATTATTTACAGAATCCTGACACTGTTCAGTATTTTCCTCGACGTTTTCCACACTCTCAGTAGACTCACTAAGATTATGGCAACCCTTGTTTGTCTCTAATTTGGAATGACTTTGCATATCAATTTTTTGTTTACATTGGGTTTGTTCAGGGCTTCTAAGAGTGATAGCATTGTCTGAACAATCAATGAGAACTCGATACTTTTTTAAAAAAGGCATTCCCAAAATAGCAGAAAATTCCTCCGCCAGCTGACCTGGTACAACAAAAAACTGTGCCTTGCACAGCGTATCATTAATTTTAAATGTTGCGAGTACACTTTGATTGAGATGAACTTTTTGACCAGTTACTGTCACAATCGGTGTGCAACACTCTTCTATAGGGCTACCCGTGAACAAATTGAGCATAGTGCTACTCAACAAATTGATAGCCGATCCCGAGTCACATAACGCAGTAATATTTTTATTATTTACAGTAATTTTAGTAACTGGGAGACTATATAAATGGGGTGAAAACACACTATATACAGGGGGTGAGTCGTTTGGCTTTTGGGGGATCAATTCGACCATTAAAGATCCGGCCTCTAACCGTTTAAAGGCCTCGCAGGAGTACCTTGGGCATTAGCATCATTACTCGGTTGGTTTCCATTACTGTTTTCATGTCTGTCCCTATTATTATCTCCTCTATTTATGTAGTCATCACTATCTCTATAACTGTAGTCATTTCTACCCCTATAATTATATTCATTTCTATTTCTATTTCCCCTATAGTTACCATTCCCTGCTTGGTTTGAATTTCCTCTATAATTACTGTTATAGTTTCCACGGCCCCTATAGTTATTATGCCTGCTCCTACCAAAGTTATACTGGTACCTCGCCTGTGGGCAATCTCGTGCATAATGTCCACTTTCTGAGCACAAATGACACTGAAAATTTCTGAATTGTGCTCTTTCCTGGCTCTGGACCTCACTCTGCCTTTCCTGAATTCGAACTAAACTGTCAATTTTTGCTGACAGCAAATCTACCTGGTCTTTCAAATTGCTGATGTCCTGCTGTGATTGTTTATACTCATTTTGGGGATACATAGCTGCACAGGCTAAATTTTGTGGTACAGATTCAGGTATAAATGGAACACTAATTTCATTTTGGAGGTTATAGAATGGATTTATACTCCTGCACGCTTTTTCCTCAAGCAATGCAACAGTGAGGATTTCTTCAGGCGTTTGTGGGTTTTTCGTAATGACCCCTTTTCTTATTTCTGGGGACAGATTTCCCAAAAGCATTGAGTGAAAGATAGCGTTTCTACTTTTGTTAACTACCTCCCCTTGTAATCCATCAATAACTAGGGCTTTAAGCGACATGTCGTAGGCTCTGTCATAGAAGTCCTGCACCGACATTTGAGGGGTTTGCTTGAAACTAAAAAAATTTGAAAGGGCTACATCTGGAGAAACATGACTGGTGTATCTTTCCCTGAAAATTTTAACAATTTCATCTACCTTTTTATCTTTATGAAGCTTAAATAACCTTGCCGCTCCCCCGGTAACTCTGCTAAACCAAGCGAATTTTTTCTCATCCTCCCCCCATTCGAAAAAGGTAGCAAGGCTATCCCACTTTTCAAAAAATTCACTAAAAGAAACTGAATTTTCAACACCGCTAAAAGGTGGAATTGAAGAAATATTTTCCATAAGGGAATTTTTCTTTTGAATATTAGCCAAGTTTTTTGCCTGATCTTCTGCCATGATAAGTTTTATCAATGATAAAAAAAAATTAAGTGGGAGGGGGGTGCAACTATACACAGAAATACACATACAAAAGCATAAAAACAAGAGAGAATTTAAATTTGGAACTACCTAAGTGCAGAGATGTCAAAACTTTAACCAAATTGCAATACAGAGTCACAGACTTACCTTTCACAACGAAAATTAAATCAAAATACCTTTTACAACCATGAAAATTAAATTAAAAATACAAAATACAGCTTCATATTTTTTAAAAAATTTTAGATTATTATAAATCTATAAGCGTAAGCCAGGTTTGAAATGTCATGAGCACCAATCTTATTGGGTCTTTCCTTGTTACTATTTTTTTAAGAAGTTATTTTAATGCATCTTATGACTATAATCTTATATTCTACTACTTCACAATATTTAACTTCAATCTAATTATACAAGAATTTAAATTTAACATTACACCAGGTGAGAAAGACATACCACCAACTGAATATTGTTACCATAAATTTATTACAAACACCAGGTAATTAGATTTAAGAAGGGGCACCAAAATTTAGTACAAGTTAACACACACAGTACAAAATATAAGAAAAGGGAGAGAATGGCAAAATAAATTCATTTACTTTTAAATTTTACTTTTAAATAAAATCAAAGGAGGTAACAATATTCTCATATCTTTCACAACCAAAAAAAAAAAGAAAAACACCCAATACTTCTAAATCTCAAAAATATAAAGTATTCATAAATGATGACGAATAACAGTGAAAATTAAACTAATTTTGAATGACTGAATGGAGACAAACTCTCATATTTGAGAGGATAAAACCCATAAAATTTGCAAGTAAAAACCAAAATGACATTACTTTATGAATACATTTATACCTTTAAAATTTAGGGACCAATGAAATCGTATAGTTGAGCACACTACGTATTTTATAAATCATTTGAAAAGTTGTGATTCAAGATGATAGGACACATTTTTAATTACCTAAACAATAATATTTCACTTAATAGGATTCTCTTAATACTTCATAAATTTATTAACTCTCTTTAAAATATATAAAATTTCACAATTAACTTAATTCAGAATAAACAATTTATTTTAAGTGCATCAATAAACTTTAATCTATAAAATTTACTATCATCTGTCTAGCTATTTAGTCCTATTTACATTTGGATATTTAGATTAGGTCTACACATTTCATCTTAAATCCACATTAATTTAAAATTATATTTGTCATATATATATATTTCTTACAGAATTAATATATTTAAAGAAAACATGTGTGATTGAATTTCACTCCATATGAATTCTGTTATCAGTTTTAAAAAAAAACAATGAAGGTGGACTATTTCACAGAATAAAAATATAAGGGCAACAAAGCTAAAAACAAGGAAAGGGGGTTTAATTTACTATTAATTTACAGATTTTAAACTAAAAGTGCAGAAAAGAATTACTTATTAAATAATATTTATAAACACATCTGAATAAAACAATAACAGAATTCTAAATTCACATTACACATATTTAATTGCTGTTATTATATTCGGGCATAGTTATTATTGTAGAAATTTAACATTAACATTTAAGTTTTTATTACTTGAATAAAATATTTAACATTAATACTGCTACTTATGAGAGTCTATCTATAATAATTAGAGAAGGAGAAATGTATAAACAATGAGAAAAGGAAACATTTTTTTTTTATCATCGTTTCTTTTTAATTAATTAACACATAATATGTAGACAACATTTATCCGAACACTCTATTTGGCATTGATACTGTAATTTCTTATATTGAAATCATTTAAAATAGTTTTAAAAAACAGTTTATATACATATAGGATAAGCACAATTCAACATTATAAACATATAGAAATGAATAATTTTACTCACATTCTTGAAGACAAAGCAAATCACCTTTGCACAAATACAAAAATTTCTTGTACCAACCAATTTTCATTGTATTCTTGGTCACTCACCCAGTTGGCAGTTTAGGATACCTATTATACTAATATGGGGTAAGACTACTGCTGTTCTCTATTTCCACTCATCATCCAACGATGTTATCTCCTTGAATTCTCCTTGGAGATTCGCACAGCTAAATACTGCTCCACTACCAGTCCAAATTTATCAACTCATGGATACTTTGACAACTTGGTAATTGTCGTCTCATGTTCACTTCTATCACCTGAACATCATACAGCATCAAGACTCGCCTTAGATATTTCATAGAAAGGAAATTGTCACTTTCAAAAAAGTGTTTTCAACTCACACTAAGCGATATGCCTCATTCAAGAATCTAATTATGAGAGATTATTCAATCTCGACTTCTTTTCAGCTAGGTGTCATATCAACTACTAAACACGATCCCTTCTCGGAGCTCAGGGGTAGAGTGGGAAAGCATCTTCCCGCCAAAAATGAACCCCCTCGCCCGTACCGAATTTTATTGGCTCGCACCTACATCACTAGCTGTTTTCTACTCACTGACTGACCTTCTCGTATCACCTCTCTCTCCTCGAACCTATATGGGACCTACCCATTTAAAAAAAAGGGGGAACGGGGGCCTATCGCTTCTGTTACTATGCGCTAACTACATGGTAACAGAAAAATATTTGAAAGAACGGGTCACCTAATGGTCCTTTTTTTTGACCGAAATCCTGGGGGAAGGTTGACTGCATGTCCTACAAGGTTAAACTTTGCGGGTATTTTTCCTGGAATAAGTGGGGTTGAACAACAAGGTCACAACAATTTACACATGGGGTTGCTTTTACGAAAAGGAAAAAAAAAAGGAACATTTAACTAGAATTTGGAAGAAAGAACTGCATTACTTACCATGTTATACATTAAAAAAAAAAAGAAAGTGAAAGAAAAATTAACTGAAAATTTAGAGAAATGAAGGGTTATGTTAATATAAGTTAAAAATTTAGAATTTGCGAAAAATTCTACAACACGATATCATGTGTCGGAATGAAAAGGATAAATTTAATATGTACAGTTCAATACCCACCAAACATGGATTTTTGAGAGAATATATTTTACAAGAGATGAATATACAGACTTATGATTTAGTTTACAAATATATACATATGAAAAGCAATCAATTACTTTTCGAAGTCGGTGCAAACTACCTTAAGTTTAGTAAGAATTGTTAATATATTGTACCTAGTATCTACTAATTTATCGATTGGGGTTTTTTGGCACCGACTTCAAAAAGTAATTGATTGCTTTTCATATGTATATATTCGTAAACTAAATCATACGTCTGTATATTCATCTCTTGTAAAATATATTCTCTCGAAAATCCATGTTTGGTGGGTATTGAAATGTACATATTAAATTTATCATTTTATTGACATTTACATCATTGACATTTACGAAAGTTATGCGTGAACAGGACTAAAACATACATACATGCATACATAGGGTCAAATTATTAACATCCTCCTTTACTCACCTTCTTCGATCTAAATAGGAGAAAGTATTGTGATCAAAATTTTTCAACTTCCGGTTTTCGACGGATTTATATGTTTTAGGAGCCAAAGATTCCGAAAAACATGTTTTTACAAAATATCTGTCTGTCCGTGCGTGTCCTCTTTGTATCATTGAAAAGTGTATCAAGTTATGAAGCAACCTAGAACGGAACGAATTTCATTTATAGGTTTTTGGCTGTGACCAGCAGGTCCCACTTGAATTTGCGGATATTTTGCCGAAAGCGGGCGCTATGATAGCGATTTTTATTCCATTTAAATTATTGTATCATCGAAAAGTGTATTAGGTTATCCACAGTACTGAACCAAATTTTTTGTATGTGTTTTTTACTATGGCCTGCAGGTCCCAGAAGAATTTGGGGATATTCGGCAAGAAGGAGGCGCTATGATAGACACTTAAAGATTTCAAATTCAAAAAGATGTACAGTTAAGTCGTTAAAAATATCAGAAATCCGAAAGGTTTTTTTAGGTAGCTTTCAATACAAAAAAGTATAAAGCTATTGCAGCCGTTCGGAGGAAAGCAGTTCCGGAAAATTTCGATACATTTTCACCGATCATGACCCCCAGACCCCAAAACCACCCTCCGTTCAAATGTTGATTTATATATATATATATATATATATATATACCCTATATATATAAAATCCTAATGAAACGAATTTGTGAAACAATTTTATGAAACGAATTTATGAAACGATTTTATGAAACAACTGATTAAACGACTGATTATATTTCAGGGCTATTTTTAATAAAATATTAAACGCTTGATGGTGAAATTAATACCAATTGTCCATAAAAATCCGCGGATGTCAAAACTGGTGATAGAATTTTGAAATTGGAATTACTTTTCGAGATATTAATTTTTTTCTAATTTTAATGACATTTCTGTAATGATGGCAACTAATTACTCAGTTTTTTTGTGACAAAAAAGGGAAAAAAATTGAAAAGGATCCCGATAGGGATTATTGATTTCTTTTTATTCGTCATTTTTAAATTGAAATTGAATTTATCCTTTATTTCAATCGATAATGATGACAAGATTGTGATTAAATTATGTTTTTCAGGAAAATTTGAAAAAAAAAATCACATTTCTATCGACAGGATTCAATCGTCTGTCAGCATTTAATTTAATTCATAAACTGAAAATATTTTGAATAAATTCGTCCAAATGACGTCATTTATGTAAACGCAAAAGAAATGAGCAAAAAAATATTTATACAATTTGTTTAGCGCAAAATGTCATTTATCCTATTTTATATATAATCAGAAGTAATTTGTATAGAAAAAACAGTAATAATATACGTATAATTAAAATACGCATATAAACAAAAAAATCGTCGAATTTGTTTCCATGGCTGTTTATGTCATTTGGCACCAAATCGCACTTTCTGATGCCCGAATTGCGCCAAGCCTTTTAAAAAAGCGTCAAGACCCCTATAATAGAAAAGCACCAAAAGTTCATTGGGTTTGTTTTCATAACTTTTGGCAAAAAATC
This sequence comes from Maratus michaelseni, assembly GCA_963931845.1. Taxonomy (NCBI): domain Eukaryota; kingdom Metazoa; phylum Arthropoda; class Arachnida; order Araneae; family Salticidae; genus Maratus; species Maratus michaelseni. Next base: position 186,316,254 of record OZ007596.1, read on the forward strand.
TATGTATATTAACGAATCTATCCCTTTTCGAAACTCGAATTACGCCAAACCTAAATGCAAAGGATCCTATACTGGAAAAGTACCCGATTTTCTTATGGACAATATTCAAGTGACATAACATGGTGTAAAATTATCGCGGATAGCAAATTTGTTTAAATATCTCATCAATTGATGCCAAATAAATGCAGGCATGCATGCACATAATATTTAATTAATTTTGTATGATAAATAATTATTAGAAAATTCGTATATACATATTAATTAAAATAAATAATTTACATATTTAAAATAACATGAAAATATGCATGATGGTGCACTAAAATAGGAAGAAAATTAAAACCTGTTACTGAAAATGTCTATAACAGAGTACTTTTCAATACCGTGGTTCTTAATGTTAGTCACAAAAAGATGGAATTTTTCTCATCCTTAAACGCAAAAGAAAGAATAGAATACAGATCGTTGTTATAAAAGTCCGAGAGGTAGCCACAATTTAAACCTAACCATTTTATACAAGCTGGTTTTCAAGTTGTAATTGATTTTACTTATCAATCCCAAAATCAGTCGCCAGTTGTCGCAGCAGCTGTGTGTGAGGCCATGATAATCAAAAAATGCCCCATTAAAACGTTAAAACAAAGCACGCTGTCATGTTTTTAGAGACCTCGAAGTCTGAGCGGGGGTTGGCGAGCGTAGCTCGTAGGGGGTAGCCCCCCTAGTATATATATATATATATATATCTCCATATATATATATATCTGATCTATGTCATACGATAACGCTCGTATTTATAAATCAATTTTGATGAAACTAATTCTGTGTATTAAGCTCACCAATGTCTCGACCGAGTTCGTTGGCCAGCTTGGTCCGCCATTTTGTTTCAAGATGGCGGCCATTTAAAAATTTAAAACTAAAATAAATATACAAAAAAAGTTAAAAATTCAAATTTATTTTTTAATTCAGTGTTAGGCCTTGAAACGAGGATTCCAGAGCATTTTTTGTTTTACCTCTATCGTAAAAAACGGCTGAGATAGAGCAGTTTGAAATTCTAGGGTGGCTGACATTTTGAAACAAGACAGCACAGTACAAAAATTTTCATTGTTGTAATAATTTTCCCAATCAAACGCATAAAACTATATATTCATATCCGTTAGCGCCAAATTCTCGCCAAACTTGGCGACATTTGGCGAAATATCGCCAAATTTGGCGACCAAAATAAGTTTTCATAAATGAAGTCAATTTGGCTATTGCTCAATAATTTGGTGAATTTCTTATTCAAATTCAGTATTAACGAATCTTTTGTAAATGTTTTATTTGCATTTTAAGTTGCTGTTTTCGCGTAACATTAGCTAAAATTTTAAAACTAAGATATAGGAAAGCTACCTTTTCCTCCCGGTACAGGCCGGAAGGACTTTTTCAATTGAATGTTCAGCCTTGATCCAAGGATAACGGTACAATTTTTGTTTTGCTCTACCTTAAAAAGTGGCTGAGATATAGCATTTTGAAATTTTAGAGTGGCTGACATTTTTAAACAAGACAGCAGGATTCCTCCATAAACAGTTTTAATTTAAGAGTTTTAGTGAACATGCTATCTCGCAAGTTTTATTTCATTGTTGTACCATCATTCTAACTCTTACATTCTTAACACTATATATTCATGTTCGCCAGCGTTAAAATCTCTCCAAGCTAGGCAATATTTGGCGAAATATCAACAAATTTGGCGACAAAAACAAGTTGCCATAAATGAAGCCAACTTGGCTATAGCTGACGGAATTCTGATTCAAATTCAATATTGACGAGAACTGCGACTGAATCTTCTGTAATCGGGTTCCATCCATTTTTAGGTGCGTTCGTAATTATATAAATACGTAGCACCTATAGTCGTCGCTTGGTCCGTCCGTCTGTCCGTCCGTCTGTCTGTCTGTCCGTCCGTCTGTCTGTCTGTCCGCATATAACAACGCAAAAACTACCCAACCGAATGGTTTGCAATTTAAAATATATTATCTTTGCAGAATTTTGTCGAGACATTTCAAATTTTATTAAAATCGAATCAAAACTTTTGGAGATATTAATAAAAATATTTATTAAGAAATTTGAATTTTTTTTTTTTAAATCGGTGCTTTTTTGTTATAGGAGCTTCCGAAGTTTAATCGTCAAGCGACAGAGATACTTATTTTATTACAGAAATTAATCTGCAGACGATATAACTCATTTCACAGAATTTAAAATCAGAAAAGATCGGAATATTTATGTAACTAGCTATTGTACGAACGCACCTCATTTGTCACGTTTGACGTACAATTTCCAACTTGTTATAGCTTGGTGTTTTCCAGTAAAATTAGCTAAAATCTTAAAACCAAGGAATAGATAGGCTGTCTTTTCCTGCCGGTATAGACCAGAAGGACTTTTCGTAGTTTAGTATACATAATATATCAGCTACAAATAAATTAATCTCTCGTGTAAATATGTTTTTAAATTGAAACTGTTTGGAAGTAATGTTATTTGAGCATTTTAAATATGACGTAAGTTTCCCTATTTAATGTTTTGAACGTGTAATAATTTAATTATTTCTCTTTTTTAATATTCACGTGCAAGTATATTTTTCATAACGTATTTTTCTACATTTACTGCTTTTAACACGTGATCTTTAATCATTGTTTTAAAGTTTTATTTCTGTTTTTGATAGTCACGTGTAAATATGTTTTTTAATTGAAAGGGAATATTATTATGTGCGCTATTTTACAAATTGGCAACAATTCAAATAATGGACTTTTTGAAATATAAATTAAATTATCTAAATAATGGAAATTTGAATAAAATAATTTGTTCTAATGATCAGATTTTGACGAAATTAAAATGGGACCACCTTGGACCCTTACTCTTTCAAACAAAATAAAAATTATCAAAATCGATGCACATTTACGAGAGTTATGCGTGAACAAACAAATACATACATACGGGTCGAATTGATAACCTCCTCCTTTTTTTAAGTCGGTTAAAAAAGAGGAGGTTATCAATTCGACCCGTATGTGTGTATTATGTTGTTCACGCATAACTCTTGTAAATGTGCATCGATTTTGATAATTTTTATTTTGTTTGAAAGAGTAAGGTACAAGGTGGTCCCATTTCAATTTCGTCAAAATCTGATCATTGGAACAAATTATTTTATTCAAATTTCCATTATTTTGATAATTTAATTTATATTTCAAAAAGTCCATTATTATTTGTTCCAATTGCTATCATTAATTTGTTTTAACAATTCTTTTAACTCTAAAAGGATTTCACTTTTTTTTCTAAATAAAAACTTAAATTGCATTGCAATGTGAATTTTGTAAACAACTTAATTTTTGATGAAAAATCCTGTTTCAAATCTTCTTTTGAATAACAAAACAAATTATTCAGCAGACCTCGAGTTATAAGCAGTCGGAACGAAATTTCCATTTGTGTTTTATATATACTAGGGGATCCGACCCGGAATTTCCGGGTTACAAAATACAGATGGAAACCATTCTATTAATTGGAAAATGTAACAGATATTTTTACATTTAATATATATTTTTTTAGATTGCCCATTAACAATAACAGAAATCGTTTTTATATGAAATTATGTATTCAAATAAAGTTTTGAAATGCGTTAAAAGCTATATTGGCCTCGTGCCAGGAGTTAATAGCCTGTTAATTCATGCTTGAAAATTATTTTAAAAAGCCATATTAAATCAGTCAATTAAGATATAGTTTTCAAATAAATTGCATTCGAAAGTAATTTTTTTTTCCTATATAACGGTGTAAAAATTAAAAATGTGCGATGTTTAGAAATTTAAAAATTTGCATTAGCAAAAGTCGCAAAACCGATATTTCATCATGAAGTGTTGCCATTCGCAAAATGACGTCAGCGTTACGCACGGACACATTTGTCCTTTATAATATAGATAGTAGATATACCAGAGGACCCGTGCGAGGATTTCGCACTGCAGTCTAATAATTTTTAGTAATATCTAATATTTTTTAGATGCAGGTTTAAATTTACAAAGAAAAATTAAGATTAAAAATATCTGGAAACAACATTAGTCAAGCCAGATTATTGTCTCATTTATCAAAGTCAAAGTTAGAGTAAAAAATAATTGAAGATGACAAAAGGCATGCGCCAAAAAAAAAAAAAATCATATTTTAACTGCATTAGATGATAACATCATCCCCTTCTTTAAAAAGATGAAACAACAACAAACTGAAAGCATTTAAAATACAATTTAATCTAATATAGCAAAGCAAATATTTTATTCTCCACGTGATATACCACTGTTTTGATCAATCAAGGGTGTCTTTTTCTTCTAAACATTTCAATTTCAACTTTGCTTTTTAACCATAAATATAAAATAAACCCGTGTGAAGAAATCATACTTTATCTTTTTTGTACTATTTATTATTTTATAATCATTGTGGAGCATCCTATAATGCGGTATTTTATTTTTGTGACAACACTAATTTGAGGAAAAACTTTCATTTCCTTTAGGAAAACAATGCCGCATTTAATTTTTAATTAACAACCATTTTTAGTCAAAAACAAATGTTTTAACGTAATGTGAGTGTACTAGGTCAGAAGCCGGTTGAAAAACCTGTCGAATTATACGTCATTCGTTGTTGTGCGTTTCGTTAATTTATAGAAAAAGATGTGTTGACAACAGAAATAATATACAGGGTGTGCGAAAAGTCTGGAAACGGTCAAATAACTCGAGAAATATACATCGGATTGAAAAACGGCAAAATGCATGTTCAATATTTTTGAAAAATATATTTAGGGATATGAAAGTTGTCCCCCCCCAGGGGGTGAAAAGGGAGCAACTTTGAAATTTTAAATGATGACCCCCATTTTTTATTGCAGATTCGGATTCTACGGGGAAAAATACGCAACTTTTGTACTGAACATTTTCTTCGAAACATTGTAGATGGCGCTTTAATCGAGTGCAATGCCGTGAGAAACGTTACCATTGCAATGTCTGGAAACGCTCGAATAACTCGAGAAATATACATCAGATTAAAAAACGGAAAAATACGTGTTCAATAGTTTTGAAAAATCTATTTAGAGATTTCAAAGTTGCCATTTTTCTAAAATATTAAACACGTATTTTTTCCGTTTTTCAATCTGATGTACATTTCTCGAGTTATTTGAGCGTTTCCAGACATTGCAATGGTAACGAATCTCACAACATTGCACTCAATTACAGCGCTATCTACAATGTTTCGAAGAAAATGTTCAATACAATAGTTAAGTATTTTTTTCCCGTAGAATCCGAATCTGCAATAAAAATGGGGGCATCATTTAAGATTTCAATGTTGCCCCCCCCTTTTCCCCCGAGAGGGGGGGGGGGCAACTTTCATATCCCTAAATAGATTTTTCAAAAATATGGAACATGCATTTTGCCGTTTTTCAATCCGATGCATATTTCTCGAGTTATTTGACCGTTTCCAGACTTTTCGGACACCCTATATATGATGATTACTAACTAGGTAAGGAAGTACTGGATATTTAGCCTTTCGGCTGCACAAAATTTGTTAAGCCAATGTTTTCCATTTTATTACTAACTGACATTTGTATTTGTATGGTGATTCAAGTTCCACTAATGCTGTAAAGAAGGAACTATTGTTGTTTGTTGGAAACAGGATCAGAAACTATTGAATCTATTTTTAACAGAAATAATATATATGATGATAGTACAAGACTAGATAATTCAAAACATGAAAGTATGATGATCGTGA